>JABWPP010000050.1:156423821-157673821 GCA_016920855.1 Puya raimondii | reverse complement strand
GTCATACAAGTAGCGACTCAAGTAGAATCGCCAGTAAAGAAAACTTACCTTTCGTATAACAATAATGTCACCTACTGACAAGCTAAGCTCCACATTACTCTCAGCCTGATACGATTGGATAGCCTGTGAGATAAGAAATAAAAGAATATAAGGAACAAATTACCATTTATCCAACATATATTTTTTCGGAAGCTCGGGAATTGAAAGCTAACTACCTCTCCTAGGAAGTACTCGGTTGATTCAGCCAATTCATCAACAGTTGGAGTTGCAAACATGCCATTAGCTTCTTCATACGAGGGAGGTTGTGGCATAGAGTTTTCAATCACCGGACTTGGAGCTGCTTCAATTCTTTGACGCTCTGATACCATCTGTTAATTGCAAAGATAATAATCATATTAAGGAATGAAAAAAAAAAAAAAACACCTTTGCTGTGAACAAATAAGAGTGTCACTATCAGATACCTCTCCCTCAAGCTGATCAAGAATTTGCAGGATTCTCTGATGATAAGCTCGCTCAGATTCAACCTTAAAAAAATGGAAATAGTTAGTAAAGACCCATTCCAAACTTCTCATGGCATGCAAAGAAATAATGAATGGGTAAATGATCAATATTAGATATAATTGATTTGTTACCATTGAAATAAGCCGCTGCAATGTCAATCTTTGTTGTTGGGCTTCCACAGCAGTCATCGCAGCAACAGCTTCCTTACCTAATACCCCCATGTTTGACTTTAATTCTTGCAGCTTGGATTCAGCAGCTTCTAGCTTGGAGATCAAATCACCATTTCCTGGGGTTTCTCTTACTTTAATTTGACGTTTTGAAAATTCAATAGCCTGCGAGGGACAAATAACCTAACTTGATAGTCCGATTTACTAAGAGTTACAATATATAAGCCCTTAAAAGGTTGACTGTTAGCAACAGGAATCTTCTGCATGTTATGACAAATCATGCATAAAAAGTCCAGAACAAATCCTATATTATGTTTTCTGACTGATTTTGTTGTAGCACTGTTGTTCCATCAAGTACACTAGTTCCAGGTGGAAGCTATCCAGCCCAACATATCAACAGATTTTATAAAAGAAAATTATAAATCAAAATTTCAGTTTAGAGAATCGAGATAATAATTTTCCCACACTATGCCACGGACCCATTGATATAAAGCTACCAGTGGGAAAGGCAACAATGCATGAAGCATTTATCTAGAGAATATTCAATATAGTTTTTCTTTAAGGGATTCAAGTAAGATAACCTGAGCTTCAGCTTCTTGTCGCACTTTGTCGTATCTCTGGGCTAGGTGGCGAGCATCCTCCAAAGGAGCACCCATCACCATTGCTCTTAATGGCTCTGCAACCTGGTGAAATTCAAGGTTATACCAATGGTTATATGTAGTAAACATCTATATAGGCTAAATTAAGCTGATAAAATGCAATAAAGTATTCACAGTTCCATCTACATTAGATTTTCAAATGCAAGACATCAACAAATGTGGGATCAATCACAAATTTTGCAACCTATTATCAACCATCCATTTTCACAATATAGCTAACACGATAGAATAAAAGAAAACATGACTGTCCCAAATACTTGTTATTACGGTTCTCTCAAAAAAAAAAAACAAAAAAAAAACACAAAACAAAAAAAAATCCCCCAAAAAAAACACTAGCTGTAACAATGAAAAAGTGAACATAAGGATTAAAAATCAAGACAACCATCTATACCTGCGTACCAAGGGCTTTCAATAGATTTCCCCGTTCCTTTTCCATTTGAGCGCGAGCTTTTGAGAAGCATAAAGCAGCCTTTGATAATGTATTACCACTGGTGCAGGTGTTTTCAACACCATATTTCCGACTATCTTCAGACAATTTATTTCCTATTAATACAGATTTGATGAATAAGCAACAAGCCATATGGATCAAGACAAATATATCAACTAATTTGTCCCTATTTTCCCTTTCGAAGCAACAAAAAAGTTCGGAAAAACCTACGAGCATACCTATTTCAACTTGTTTGGACCCTGTAACAATATAGCCCTCAACACCCCGCACTATGTCCCTTTGAAAATGCTGAAAAAAATTGAAAGAAACTTTTACAAACACAAAATCCAGTGGAATCAGTCAACGGAAATAAAAGGATTCTTGACCTTGGCCGCACGAGTGGATATGTAAAGCTTTTCCAATTTTTGGTGTTGTTGAAGTTCTCCTTCATCAGAGAACACATTATCAGAACTTCCATATCCACCACCTCCAAATTGCTTGAGAACAGCCTGCGACGTTAGTGATAAAAAAATCACCTAGCTTTCATATAATTTCAAAAATATTTCCAAATAGAATAACACAAGTTTACAGCAAGAAGAAAATCCTATCTCCAATATATATCAACTTTGGCCCAGCAAGTGCTTCTGTGATAGAGATGACTAAGGCAGGGGCAGTATTTGGCAAAAAGAAGAAGAAAGAATCTTATTGATGTCTACAGATAACAGCTTGTCACGCTAAGACATTGATAGATAAGGTTCACAAGATTTTTCAAGATACTAGGTCCAAAAATATCCACCAATGGTGATTTTACTAGATTCGTGGAACATGTTATGAAGAGGTTATCCAAATTATACTACATACATGTTATAAAGAACATGAACAGCATCAAACTACATTTAAGAGTACTTAACCTCCCAAAACCAAGATCATGATCTAGTGAGTTGGCCTAAGCAGGGTTTTGATTCCTTTTCAGCAAAAGTTTAAGTAGAGCTTAACCCGTGCTAGATTCGCAGTTGAAAATTTTGACATCTTTGAAACTGCAATAATTCCAATTCGAAGAATTTTTGTACTAGCTTCCTGTGTCTCACAGCAATACCTCTACTATGCAAATGCTAATTTTGCAACTATATATGGCAAATTATACTATATTTTGCCGATGCAAAACTTCTCGTGCAAATAAATATTTTGTTGCTAGAAAGAATGAACGTTCGGCCGAAAGGTAATGGTTTCTTATTTGCAATACATCTCTTTGCGCCGAAATCCAAAAACAAGATACAGCAAATTACAGATACTTAGCCTACCGAATAATCATGTCATATTCAGTGGATTTTCTTTACATTTTTTACTTGTTTTCACAGGCCCAATTATTCAAAGTGCTTAATTATCATTTCACTATATCAGGACACATACAATAGCAGCAAATCAAAGGAAATGAATCTAGTCACCTGCATCAAGTCAATTGCATCCAACATTCACATACACTCGAATCAGTGATATAACCAATTATAGCTTCTATCATTATCACGCCCTCATAAATCTTAGAACAAAATTTCACCAACTTATCATCTATTACAATTTACAAGACCTAATATAAAACTTTTAGATTAAAAAAAGTCATCTTTTTACTGTACATAATTGAATCACCGTCAAGGAAATAGATTTGGGATGGGAAAGAGGGAGAAGGATCGATCCAAAACGAAATCAAACGCATGGAAAGATTCGAATCGAAGCGAGAAATCGAGGAGATGGGACGCGAAAGGAGCACCTGCTGTTGCCGCGCGACCTGCTCTCTGAGCTTGCTCGCCTGCTTCCTAATGGCCTCCATGGCTCCGGAGGCGGCGGCGACGGCGGCGGCGGAGGAGGAGGAGGAGCCCTAGGGAGCGAGGAGAGAGGGGAAAGGGGAGAGGGAGAAGAGGAAGATGAGGAAGAAGACGAGGAAGAGAAAGAAGGGTAAGGGGCGAGATCTGATGTTGTCGTGTCTTTTGTTTTTTTTCTCTTATTTTTATTTTCTTTTTACTATTTTGGGTCAAAAAAGGGCAGGGGATTTGAGGACTAAAGCTTAATATATGTTTAGATTAGGGGTGGCAATTCAGCTCGCTGTTCGCAAGTCAGTTCGTGTTCGGCTCGAAATGAGCTTGAGATCGACTCGCTTGTTTAGTAAACGAGCTGAACACGAGCTGAATTTTTCAGCTCGTTTAATAAACGAGCCGAACACGAGCTGGAGTCAGCTCGCTCGTGTTCAGCTCGATAGAGCTCGAATATATATATTTAATATTTATATTATTTATATAATTTATATATATATATAAATAATTATATCTAAATATAATTTTTTATTATTTGATTTTTAGTCTAAATTAAAGCCTAACTCAATTATAAAAAATCAATTTATATGTAAAGTTTCAACAATTAGATCAAAGTCTAATGGATAAGATCTCATAAATTTATTTTCTATGTATATATTATTTCTAATCATTTTAACTTATTATTTCTGAGCCAGCTCGTGTTCGGCTCATTAATAAACGAGGCGAACACGAGCCGAATTTTTTTGGCTCGATACTTAAACGAGCCGATCCCAGCTTGCTCGTGTTCGGCTCGTTGACACCCCACCCCTAGTTTAGATGTTGTGTTTCCTTTTTATTTTACAATAATATTTTGAGAAGCAAAGCTAAAAATATTTTTAAAAATAAACTTTCATTCTCAATGTTAAATAAATTTAATCTAAGCTATTCGAACTTATTAAGCTCTGAAGCTCATGATTTTCGACGTCATTTATCTATTATTAAGATGATTTCAAAATTAATTGATTTTAATAACTAATATTAGATAAATTTAAGACCACGTAATTCTATACAAATAATATTATAAAATTACGAAATTCGAGCCTTATAAAGTTCAAATAACGTAAATCATGTTTAACGGTATCGATCGTCGCTTTGGATTACCTTCAGCAGAAATTCGCTAGAAATAATACAAAAGTAAATGCTTTCGTTTATTTTTAGCAATATTTTAGCCTAACTCGTATCTTAAAGTGATATTATATAAATGTTTAAGTTAGGTTTGTAAGGCCCTTTTTTTGCATTTCCGCTTCAAAATATATGTATAAATATGCACAGCTTATAAAATATATTAATGAAAAGTGTTAAAGTTGCAAATTTGTTGTAGTAAATTAGTAATCACTTTTTTTTAAGGTTTCAAAATGTGCAAATTTATTCCTGAAGATTGATTACTGTTAGATAAATTTTCATTGTTATAATTGTTATTTTCTTATGAACAATAGCTTTTTTTCTAAAAAAAAAGATTCACGATTTATAATCTACAATTCATGTCGAATAATAATAAAATTTATTCTAAGGACATAATGACCATTTTATGTGAGAAAAAAAATCAATTTTATTCAGTCAATTGACGAAAAAGAGTATGTTTGAAAACTATATAACTTTTGAGAAATATGTTTAAATATCTAATTTAACTATTTTGCGGGAATATATCAATAATTAAACCCTTTCCAATCTTATACTTAAGAATTTTACATCTATTTCGTAACAACATATCATACAAACATTTACAAAAATACAAAATAATATATATTACATGATAAATCAGTTTTAAAATATGACTTGATTGAATGGCGAATAGCTAACTCGGAATGATCAACGAGTCTAAATTACGTTTGGTTTGAATCGGCCACAAATAGGGGGTAATATATGTACACTGCATTGCATCTGGACCTGATCTGGATTCGAATTTCGGACAACAGTGTCCGGATCTTGACCCGATTCAAAAATCAAATAATCGGATTGAAGCCCACCCGGTTTGACCCAATTTTGAGCTAAATTTTTAAAAAAGAAATGAAAAACAAAGAAATCTGTATTAAACTGGAATCTAAATTCATTTTTTTTATATTCAAAATAAAAACATTATAATAGAAGAAATGTTTTATCTATTTTTTAAAAATAAGCTATATTTAAACATAAAAAAATAATCTAACATAATTTAATTTTGTTATTTAAATTATTAATGTGTGATTCGGATTTGTCCGTACATGTCCGCAGCTGACCTGTATGTTAATCTGGATCAAATAATTTATCCGGATCCGATTTTTTGTCGAGATCCGATTATTTTTCAGGTTAGACCCGGTCGGTCAATCGGGTCGGATCGTATTTTGCCACCCTCAGCAACAATATGCAATTTGGTGGGCTTGGCCCAGCTCAGCTTCGGCCCATGGGCCTAACCTAAATCCAAGCGCATACATACCAAGGCTTAATTTATGCCCAAACCAAATCAAAGTTTGGGCCAGATCAGTTGGGCTAGCTCACACATTTATTTCCGAAAAATTCGAGTTCAAAAATATTTGATTTTTGGGCTCAAATATTTTGCATGCTTCTGTATAATTCTTCGCAACGAGCTAAAATTTAAGTAAGAATAAAAATATTAGTTATGCAGCCATATACTACAATAGATTTTTACGTGAAAAACAACTTTGGAAATTACAAAGAAAACATTTCGGAAGTAATTAAACCTATAAATTTTTTTTTTTCCTTGAAAAAAATTTGGATCTACTAATTTAAACATGAAAATAAGTACAAATTACTACTACATTGAAGATTCACATGTGATGGGGTGGTAGCGCATTTGGTTAGTGCTTGTTTGAGTTATCCTGAGCTCGAGAGTTCGAGCCTCTCTTACCCCACAATTTAAAATGAGCTGTGATGATCAGTTGATGTTGTGATTGGTGGTCCTTCACAAATTGTCTGATTCAAAGACGACATTTAAACACATCTGAGCTCTCTTTCTAAAAAAAAATTTTGTCCTTTAAGATCTCACTTTTAAGTTTTTTTTTTTTTTTTTTATACGTGTAGGTGCCTATACAAGTTCGTTTGGACTTGACGACACGAAGTACATCTGAGCAGAGTGCTTACACAAGTTCATTTGGAACCGACTTTACTCTTTTAGATTTGAGGACGGCATTAAACACATCTGAGCTCTATTTATTTTTTCTTTCTTTTTAATATTTTTTTCTGTAAGATCACTAGTACTTTTATCTCCTTTAAGATCACTAAATTTTTTTATGTTCGAGCCCTTGCTTGCGCTGTTATTAGTATAGTGCTGAAACTCCTGACTTTTTGGGCTTATACAAGTTCGTTTGGGCCCAACTTTACTCTTTCAGATATTCGCTTGATTAGATTCGGATAGAAAATAAAAATAGAGTTAATCTTGTTATTAACCACGCAGAAATTACTATAAACAAAAATATAAAAATAATAACAATAATAATAATAGGCTAAGTTGGGGTGGAAAGAGGAACCAAAACTTAACTGGAATTGTATTTCTCAAAAGAATAAAAATTTCTAACTCTTAGGCTAATTTGTTTTTTCCGTTTCTTTTTATTTATTTTCTTATTTTTTGTTGGATTATGCCTTACCTCTTTGATTTGAACTCTGTATTGTTCAACAAATTTTTTTATAATAATAACTGCAAAGAAGCAAGATAATTAATAAACTCTATTTGCCAATTGGACTTTAATTACTGACATTTTGGACCCTAAAAAAAAAAATGAATGAATGATAATGGTGATCACTTTTTTTTAAAATATATATTACCCATTTGTTAACTTATAGATATGCTTAAAAAATTTGAATCTGCATGTGAATGTAGTTGGTATTATCTTTTTGCTTGCTAACAAGTAACAAGTAAACATGTAGACATAATATCTAATGATATCTCTTATATTTATTAATAAAAGAATGACTTAGAAGAAAAATAAGGATGAGGACAAAACTCCACTTTTTGGCTTTCCTGGAAATTGTTCAAGGCCAGTTGGAACTGAACATTATCTCTAAAATAATATGAAGAAGAGGTGCACCAAATCTAATAATAAATTGTGATTTGACACATACACTTTTCAAATTTAAAAAGAAAAAGAAAAAAGAAAGATAATGTTTCTCTTCTCAACAGAAACCACATGTCACTTTTCAAAAAAGAGCCTAAATATTGATGTTGCAGCTGATTAATCAATTTAATCTTAATTTGCTATGTTCATAACAAAACATATTTTCAGAATATTTTATTTTTTTACAAATAAATTTTTTGAGAAGAATGACCAGAATCCATTTATATTTATCATTAAACGAGAGCATATGACAAGATTCGTCGTACCATATTAGAAATGCTATTTGTATCTAAAAATTTAAACAATCAGAAAATAATATTTTAATTATATAATATATTCAACAGGTTTGAGGATTTATGAAAATGAGTTAAACAAGTTACAGAAAATTGTTCCTTCTTGAGAACTATGATCCTTTAATTGCATAGTTCAAAGATACTAAAAAAGATAGTTGCTCGCTTTCATTATCTAATTATGTATATGATAATTCTCGAAGATTTTTGGCGAATAAAATAAAGGACTCATGCTTGCAAGATAGGTATACCTAGACCAACTGCAAAATTAAATTCGCAGATTCGTGGATACAACACGGACTGAAGACTATCTAAATTTCGAGTATTTTATTGCCCTATGACCGAAAACTAAAGCGATTTAGTACTCACCAGATCCAAATTCACGAGCGAAGTTCTCGTGTAATCTATTTTTTTTCTATTCAGGTGATGCAGATTTTCTGATCATATTGAACTTGATAATATTCAAAAGAGTACTAATTTTGGCACGCATTTCTCTACTGGTAGCAAGATAACCTTTTTGTCTTAATCCGAATTAAGAACAATATAACTGTTGATAATGTGAAAAAGTAGTACGTTTATTAGTCTTATATAATGTATCTACTTGCATTATTTTTTTCCCCCCTAAACCAGGTAATCAAGGTCATTAATACTTGTTAAATTATATAAAATAATCGTCATTCGGCGTCTCACATCTCGGCTCGAAATTTTTTGGAGCCTAGCGGGACTCGAATTGAGAATCTCATACTCCGATACTATGTTAAATTATATGAAACAATCGTTATTTTCTAAAAACTTAAGCCGGTAGAGAATGACATGTTTATATTCAACAATACTACTTAATTTTCTTTACTGTTCTTGTGAATTGAAAAGCTATGTCAACATTTTGGCACATTTTGGCTCATATTAGAATTCAGTGAAGAGGATTTTTTTATTTTTTTTAAAGGTCTGATAATAGTTACTAATCAAGCTCAAGGACATCAGAAATTTTGCCTACACCTGGTCTACACGTACACTTTAAACACTGCAAGTAATTAATATTTGATAATCAACATTCTAAAGTTAAAACAAAATTAGATAAATATAATCTACAATATCAAAAAAACAAAAAGTTCATATATTTTGGCAATAAATGGTGTCAATGATCATTGTTTATTCATAAGAATCGACATCCAACGAACTCAATTTTGATTCTGAGGTCCATATTAACTTAAAATTTTAAAAGTGTAGTCTACGAGACGTATTTATACACATAGCGCAACTGCGCAAGCCATAAACATAGATCAAAATAAATTTGCATAGATCAAAATATGCCTCCTTTTTTGTCTCATACTTCTTAGACATGGAATTCATATGTTTAATTATAGACCCGATTAACTCAATATCCCAACAAAACTATTGGGTTCAGTATTAAAGCAATGGGTCTAAAAGCTTATTGAATGCGAATTCCAACATGGATTATGAATCTAAAATTATTCCTTTGTTTGAGATTAGGAATCTAATTTTCGACTTGGGTAGTAATTAATCTTCGATAGTTTATCAAATTTAAATTTGAATTTTATGTAAGTCCAGCGACTCGAGCCCGTATCTGACAAGCCCGTGTCTGACAAGTAACACTCCTATTTGAATGCTCGAAGAGAAAGAGTAGACTATTTGTACACTCCTATTTGAATGCTTGAAGAGAAAGAGTAGCAAGATATTTTTAAATATGATTTACAACTCAGTATTTATTGTAATACGATAGTTTGAAAATAACGTAGATTTTGAAATATATTTCATTTTAGTAAATTTACCTATCGTAATAATGGCTCACCAATTGTATTTTCATAAGAGTCTAAGAACTCATATTCTCTACTAATTTTATCTTTTTTTATACTGAAAACTCAATTGAATTTTTAAAATTTTAAAGATTATGAAGGTGTAAGATTTACACTTATGCATAAGTATACAGATAATAAGTTTCTTTTATTAATGATATTTTTGAAAAGTAAAAAAAGGAGGGGTACTTTTCGGTAAACACGAGCCATTATTGAATTGGCAATATGGACGTGATCTAGCACGATCCTTGATGCGGCGGAGCTTCTGGAGTTTCAATAAAAACGCATGTGAGAGACACGTGGTTGGACGAGACGCGTTTTTGGGGCCGATACTCGCAAAAAAGCATATTTTAAACACTTGTATGATATAAGATATATTTTAAATCAATTTTATTGTGTCATATAAATCAGCAAATAATCTAATTTAAAATAATGTCATAATTTTATGTTGAATAATAATTTTTATAAAATTATTTTTATATTTTTTGATAGCATAAAAAATTTTGATTAAATATTATTGTTTTTATATAAAATAGCTGTTATTTCTCATATATTTCAAGGAACGGATAAAATTTCAGTGAGAAGCTCATCAACGGCGCATCGTTGGAGAACCTCTGATCCACTACCACCTATTAATTTTGCCTCTATTCAAAAATTTATTAGGTATTTTTAATACCAAAATTCAAAAAAATTAAATTTTAGAGGAAGGAATTATATTCAGTGGATAAAGAGAAAACTAACAGCAAATTGGAACTCCTCGACAAGACGTTGTTGTAGAGCTTTTTACTGAAGGTTTTATTTATAGAGCCGTGCGAATACACCGAATGCGACCTCGTTCCTCTTCCTTATCTTTTTGTCTTTATTAAAAGAGAATGTACATTTTTTTTTTTCTGGTTATCTCGGTGGATTCTTTTTTTTTAAAAAAGAAAAGTAGCACGTTATCCGCTTCGTTTATTTTTTAAAAAAATAAACTTAGCTGAAAATGTGAATCAACTAGGATTCGAACTCGGGACCTCGAATACCAACCACCAAGTCCTTTGCCACTTGCGCTAAGGACAGTCGGTCTCGGTGGATTCTGTTTTCAGATAAAAAGCGTCAATATATTAATAGCAAAAGTGGATGGATCAATAGAAAAAGTGCTTTAATGTTTCAAAAGTGGATGGAATATTTCTTGGTTCGTGAATGTTTTGAAAAAAAAAAAATGGCAATTACTGGAAGAACTTAGGGTAAACTCTACACGATTAGATTAGCTTCGGTGGAAGGAAAAAGACTGAAATTTGAAAACTATTTTACTGCTTCTCCTTTTAGAGTTCTTAAACGGCCCATTTAGGAGTGACAATTGGTTGCATTAATTTTACGGAATAACACTTTCGTATGGAGTCGACACAATCTAATGTCGGTTGAAAAAATAGAGAAACATATTTTTATATGCTTTCACCTTTATCTCATTGTCCTTAGTAGCATTATACTATTCTCAATACCAAACGGGTCCTTCTTATAAACGACTGACCAAATAATCTGACAAACCAAGTAACTATTGGTGCATCGAGTTATCAGAAAAATTCAATTGCACAGGTTTTTCGAATACCAACCTACAGTATGATTCCATTAGATTTCGCAAACCTAATTCAACATGACCCATCATCCTAACCAAACTCAACCCGGCAACGCGATATTCCAATCAAAACTTATCAACTCGTCAGCCCGATCAAACCCCACCCATCAACCCGACTAATCCTACCTACGTATCGGGACCAGAATGGAGTCGAGGGTCAAACCCGAAACCGACCCGAAAGTTCTATATTGATGCCTGATCTTCACCAAAATCCGACCTACCTTTCTAAGCAAAAATATAGTTTTTGAGAGACACTAATAAATGCATCAATCAAAAAGTTCAAATTGATTTATAAAGAGTAGGTAGGAAAATAATATATAAGAGCAAGTTGTATATATGGGGACATTATTCTAGCCTAGATGGGCTAATGCCTATTGCCCATACTTTTATGTCCAACATGTGACTGGCCATTTTCTCTGGCCCCCATCCTGGCTCCAGCTCCAGCTACGGCTTGTTATAAATGTAAAATTTAAGATAAAGTACAAGGATATATATATATGAGAGAGAGAGAGAGAGAGAACTCTCTTTTTTTGTGGTTTTATGAAAGAAGAGTTATTAATTGTAAATCACCAAAACTAAAGAGGACATAAAAGGAGATTATTAGGAATGACAGTAGTTTCACATGCGTACGTATTTCTTATTTTTTTAAGAAAAAGTTAACATGCTATTCGCTTCGCATTCATGCAAAAATGTGCAGTAATTAGGCTTTGAAATCTAAAACTTTAGATACCAATCATCAAATCCGTAACCAGCTGCGCTAGGTACGGTAGACAAGATTTATAAGCGTTAAATTAATGTGTTCTAGTACTCTGTTGAAACTGAGTATTATATGGCCTTGTTGAGTTTGGCCAATCTTTCCTAACAGAAATAGTGCTCATTAATACTAATTCTAGACACATTCCTATATAATCGATCTTTTGAGTAGTATGATGTTAGAACCAGTCCAAGGCCCTATCCGTTTTAAGAGATCTTTATATCAACCACTTCATGGTATATATTTTATTTATTATTTTGCAGTCTCTTTTGATCATCACGTCTTCAATCAATGCACGTGATATGATTCACCTAACATCTATTTTGCACTTAAACAGAAGTGCTAAAACTAATTCTAGGCCGTTTCCTACAAAATAGAGTTTTTTGGATAACAATGCTTTCATGTACACAAGTAGCTAAGCCCTTTTTTTGGGTTCTCGTCACTACTGTGAAACCAAGAGAGCTCTAAAGTGCTTTTATTTTTTTTAATATTATATATTATCAAAATGAATGTATTTGAACGATATATATATATATATATATATATATATATATATATATATATATATATATATATATATATATATATATATATATATATATATATATATATATATCCAAATTAAAACTATAACAATGCTTGTACAAAAGTTCCAATGAACACAATGAGGCTTGGAAACTAATATCAGTTAATGTCAAATCAATGTTTCAAAAGATCACTGTCTGTTTCTAGCGCAAGTGGCAAAGGGTTTGGTGGTTGGTACCCGAGGTCCTGAGTTTGAATCCTAGTTGATTCATTTCAAGCTAAATTTATTTTTTAAAAAAATAAACGAAGAGGGTAGCGTGCTACCTTTCTCTCAAAAAAAAAATATATATATCAAAAGATCTATTACAGGCCTAAAAGTACATCTATACGTATAAGGGTACAACCTTATCCAATTAGATCAAGGATATATTACAGGCCTAAAAGTACATCTATACGTATAAGGGTACAACCTTATCCAATTAGATCAAGGATATAGTGTTCAATACACAATCCATAGCCGTATCAGCTACATAAATGCTCACTAACAGAGATTCAGAGCATTAGATGCAATTAATTTATTAAATATATTTCTAAATTATTTTCTATTTTTTTGCGTTTTTTGAGTAATAGAATAAGTATGCATGGTAAGTTTTGCTCCTCCACCGCAAGAAAAATTTTAAGTTACTCCTCTTATTTGAAAGCGCAAAAGAACATATTAATGCACAATGCTTTAGTGCTTGAGCTCTGCAAAATTGAAATTGCATTTTTGCTAAGCAAGTTCAAAGTAATTCAAATACTTGCATGGTTGAGTTATGTTTGCAGATCGAGGTGGGTGGCCCATCAACTCCATTGAATTTCACGTGTGAACGTACTCCTCAGTTAGGATACTTAACGCGCTAACTATAACATAACACAGCTAAATACGCACAGCATCTAATATTCAGTATTTATAGTGATAACTATTTGACGTGAAGAGTGGGGACATAAATGTTGCGTATGTATGTTGTCGAGTCCAAAAATAGCTTCTTTTTAGGGAGCAAGGAGAAGAAATTGAGAGAATTTTAGTAAATATATATATATATATATTAAATTTTTTGTTTTAATAATTCTCAGTTCTATTGGTACCTATTCACTTGATAACTCTGCATCAAAAGCTACTCGGATAATAATATTTCAAGAATCTGCAGGGAAAAAAAGTGCCCATTTATTCCACTGAATTAAAATGGTCCCCATTTTTTTTGCATGAAAAGTAGGAATTTAGAATTTAGTAACATAAAAGTACAAATATTGTGCCGTGTTAAGAACGATTAAAAATGAGCAATGCTATCTGTCCACCTATATTATGAGCATAAATCTTATATTTTTGATTTTCTTTAGGGTATATTTCTTTTCCTCATCTTATCAATTTTTTTTGCCTAAAAGTTCATTGGATTTTTTTTAAGGTTTACGATGCGAAAGGTATAAGATATACATCTTATATTGGAAATATAAATAGTATTTTCTATTAAGTATTTTTAATGTAGTTAAAACATAAAAATAAAAGCAGTTCTTGAAGATTGTGCAATACAATTCTTTTAAGATAAAAAAAATATATACAAAACTTATATGAATAATGAACCATTTTGAATCGGCTATCCAACCTTTCAAATTTTGATTTTACTATCTAACCTTTCAATTTACTTGATTTGAGCCTATTAACGATACTTTGACTTTAAAATTTAAGCTAATTACTTATTTTTATAAATTTAAAGTTGCGAGAATTATATAAAGTATACTAATTAAACTTATAAAAATAAGTGACGCATTTAAATTTTAAAATTAAAATACCGTTAACTGACTTAAACAAAATAAATTAAAAGACTGGTAATAAAATTAAAATTTTGAAAAAATAAATAAATTAAATCAAAATAATTTATAATTGAGATAAATTCGGTGCATTTTTATTTTTATTTTATTTGTTCGATGTGAAATCAACAACGTGAACTCACAAAACGACGAGTCGATGTCAAATCAACGAGGTGAACCGACAAAATAAGGAGGGACTCGCATCTGCCATATAAAATGGCCTCGTCACGTTCCAAATGTGAAAAATATTCCCGTCCATGTTTAATTCCCATCAAATATAATGAAACTTATAATAATTTCGAAAAAAAATAGCATATTATTCATTTTATTTAATTTTTATAAATAAATTTAGTTAAAATTATAAGGTAATTAAATTCTAAACTTGAAATTTTGAACTCCAATGGGCAAGTCTTAATTGACTCCGTTGAGTATCATTAGTAATAAGTAAGTAATAATTTATATATTATAAATTAGTTTTGGTGTGTTTAATATGATGGGAGCTTACATTTAGTTTGTTGTACTATCCTGATTGTTATGCTAGCTTTTTCAACACAATAAATTTACAAATCAGATAATTATTTTATCTTAAAAAAAAAAAGACTTGGAAGCTATTACTGTACCATTTATGAATCTAATCAATTTTTTAATCTTTTAACTGCTATAAGGTTTTCTCTAAAAAGTCACTAATTAATAGATGGATTATACGTAGTCCCTAATGATTAGTTTAGCTAATCACATCAATTAAAATATTTTTAGCACACCAGTAATATTTGGAAGCCGTATAATAATACCACGAAGCATTAATTAGGAGAGCAGAAAAATAATAATAACAATAATATGAAAAAAATGATCCTGCAAAGAGTTGTGGACGTTTACACAAACATGTCGGCAGGGCCCGGCGAGCTCAATGTGCATAAATTAATTCTCTCCCGGATCATCCGTACAGTGACAGCTCCTCCTAACTTCTCTTGTTTCCCTTTCTCATTTCGCTCTCACTTTCGTAGAGGTGAATTTTTGGTGGGACAAGGGCTTGTCAATTGACTACGCTGTTTGTGAACATCTCGTTTTCGGCTCGAAATTTAACTTTTGTATGACTCGCTAAAACCTTTTTCTGATATTACTATTATTTGTCGGTTTAAGAGGCCAGCATACTGTCATGTGGCGGAAGGTCAGATTGGACCGAGCCATATTCGAAATGGTGGGAGGTCAGGTTGGGTCGAGTCATATTCGAAGTGGCGTGAAATTGTTTGGGTCGAGTCACAATCAACACTTGTGGATGTTGTGTCTGTACGCTTTAAGTGAATTGGTTGCATATTAATTTTCAACAGCTTGAGCTTTTGGAATTCATGGTTACCACTAATGATTCTACATTATTCTTTACTTTTTTAATTCATAAATTTTATAAATAAAATATGTTTTATATAGTAAACAATTTAAACTGATATTGAGCCCTATTTAATTTATCTATGGAATCTTGCTTCTCGATTTAGAGAAAATGCCAAAGAAGTTGGTAAAGAAAAAAAAAAGAAAAAGAAAGCTTTGGAGGTTCCTACCAAAAACTTTGTTAATCAAGCTCCCTATTATATTATCATACAATTACTCGCTCGAATCAGATTTCAAAAATGTACAGCAGCCGCAACTCCAAAACACATATTATTTTATATAGCAATCCCCCACTAATCCACCATCCAAAAAGTCCTTTTAAAAATAAAACAAAACAAAACAAAATAAAATAATACTTCATCAACCAATATAAACGTAGTTCCCCCCTCTTCCCCCCTCCCATTTTTGCTTGACACATTAAACGCTTACCCGTTTGCGTCACAATTGAGGAGGATGAAGGTGCAGTGCGACGTGTGCGCGGCGGAGGCGGCGTCGGTGTTCTGCTGCGCCGACGAGGCCGCGCTCTGCGGCGCCTGCGACCGCCGCGTCCACCGCGCGAACAAGCTCGCCGGCAAGCACCGCCGCTTCTCGCTCCTCCTCCCCTCCTCCCCTCCTTCATCTTCTTCTTCTTCTTCTTCTTCTTCTTCTTCTTCCTCCTCGCAGTTCCAACCGCCGCCTCTCTGTGATATATGCCAGGTTAGTTGTTTACAACCCTCATTCTGGTTGCTTCTCTCTCTTTGAACTCAATTAGGTTCGGATTTGAAGTTTTGGGTGGGTGATGTGTACGTGTTTTTGTAGGAGAAGAGGGGAATCCTCTTCTGCCGGGAGGACCGCGCGATCCTCTGCCGCGACTGCGACGTGCCGATCCACACCGCCAGCGACCTCGCGATGCGCCACAGCCGCTTCCTCCTCACCGGCGTCAGGCTCTCTTCGGCCCCGCTCGACGAATCCGACAGCAATAATGCCTCTACTGCCGAAGACAAAGTCAGCAGAGAAATAATGCTCGCGGCGTCGGTGGCGGCGGCAGAGGAAGAGGCGGTGTGCAGCACCAGCAGCAATAGCAGCAGCATCTCGGAGTACCTCATCAAGACGCTCCCCGGCTGGCATGTCGAGGAGTTTTTGACTGACGACGCCGCCGCCGCTACCGTCGTCTCTCATACAGCTAACCGGTCATATCAGGTCAGTGTTAGTTATCATTACTATGAAACAATCGTTTTTCTCTAAAATTTCTCAAATTTCTATAAAACGATATGTATCTAATCATTGCAACTCATCATTGCCCCTCACACATGAGTGGATTTGATGTGACTCAAACTAAGATTCAAGCTCCAATCAATAACTTCTTGTTTGATCATATATTTCTTTCTATATTACATCATCAGGGAGTGGAGAACCAGTACTGTGATGCGGGCGAAGGATTCCCTCCTACATGGGTTCCGCAAGAACAGTTCTTTTACGAAGGCGTCGGGCCGGAGAAGGCGGAGGCGGAGGCGGAGGCAGAGGCGGCGCTGAGGGTGCCGCAGATGTACAATGAGTGGAGAGGAGTAGGAGGAGGCAATAAGAGATCAAGGAATTGTTCCTCTAACTGGTGATTGATTTTTTTTTTTCTTTTTTTAAATTTTTTAACAAGTGAGATGCTTGTAGTAGATTCTTTTTTATTTCTAAAGGCATGGGGACTTTGTTCTCTTTTACGCTTTCATTAAAATCTATTTAATGGGGTTGATACTTGATATGGAGGTGATTCTTCTTTTGGTGCGTTGATTTTTTTCGGGAATTAATATTACCAAAAATAAATTTTACTATTTTTTAAATAAAAAGACTTTAAATTATAGCTAAATATATACCAATTATTAAGTTGGCACTTATTTTTCAATGTTAAAATGGAGAAAGGGCTTTTGCATTCATCATCTTCATTGTTTTTCTTTTTCTTGTTTAAGTAAAAAAGTTTAATTTCTAGAGCAACTTTTTATCTTACTACGACATTTGACATTTTTTTCTTTTTTCTTTTTTTGGTAATTTGGTTCGCGGAAACATTTATTCTAGAGTTTACGATTGAGAGGAACAATACCAAAGTAAATTAATTAAAAAAAAAGCTCAATTAACAACGCCGACAAGTCGTAAAGGGTTAGATTAAATTAGATTCAATTTAGATTGAACTCCATTTTTCAATTTCTCAAGTACAACTAATCCGGAACAAAATTCGATAAGCCAAAAAGGTAGATTTTAATTGAAATAAAAGTCAACATACACAACGATGAAAATATGGACATTACAAGAAAATTGAGACACCTAAAATAGAAAAATGCCTAAAATGCAACAGCCATATTGCTGATATAATGTTTTCTACTAATCATTTTCTTCTCCGAAATTCACTTATTCTATCATAATTTTTAGAAAAATATTTGTATAATACTTTACTTTCAGAAGAAAGATGTATTTGGCTGGATACAAGTAATGTGAAATGGCTGCTACATCCCTATTCTTTTGTGAAGCGAGAAAAAGATATATGCGGAACCTCAAATTTTTATGGGACCTTTTCGAATGGGCGTCCGGGATCAAGATTAATAAAGAGAAGTCGAAAATATTTTACATGGGGGGTAAGAGTGGAAAAGAAATTACACTTTCGAATATCTTGAAGTGCAAAGTTGGAAAACTGCCCATTAGATACCTGGGTCTACCGTTGACTTCTAGGAAGCTTAAAAAAGAAGATTGGGTGGGCGTCATTAATAATTTCCAACGAAGGATTGACGGTTGGCAGGCTAAACTCCTTTCCAGGGGCGGCAGGTTAACTTTGGTTAATTCAGTTCTCTCTAACCTGCCGATGCATTTCTTCTCGATTTTTAAAGCATCAAAATGGGTTTTAAAACGCATGGAGGCGCTGCGAAGGGACTTTTTTTGGAATGGAAGGGCGAGCTATACAGGGGGAGTACACTTGGTGGCTTCTGTATGAGTCGGGACGAAGGAGGTTTAGGGGTTAAGGACCTGGCTACCATGAACGATGCACTTTTAACTAAATGGTGGTGGCGTTTTTTTACGGAAAGTGGACTACAATGGATTAAGTTGATCAAGGGACTATACTATAACAGAAGGCGACCACTGTTTGAAGGACGAACCTTTCGACCGGCCTCACAATGGTGGAAGAACGTGCTACAGCTGAAGAAAGTTTTCAAATGCGGACTGAGTTTCGAGCTGGGAGATGGATTACTTATTGATTTCTGGACCGACAGATGGTGTGGGGATACATCCCTTAAGTCACACTTTCCAAACATCTATTCTCATGCTGACCTCAAAGAGGTACGTGTCAGTGATTGTTTCTCGGCCACTGGCTGGAGATGGAGAAAAATTCTGAGAGGAGTGAGAAGAAACACACAACAGGCCAAACGGTGGATTAGAGAGCTGAAGAACACTCTCGCTAACATTCAATTTAAAGATCAGCCTGACGTCATCCACTGGAGATGGAACTCTCATAATAAATTCACGGTCAAATCAGTGTACTCGTTTATCAGGCTTGGGGGGGTCAAAGATGTTGCGACGACAGGCGTCTGGAGACTGAAAATTCCGACCAAAGTCAAAGTTTTTCTCTGGTTAGTTTTAAAAAAGAGACTGCCTACTACGGACAATCTCCTTAAAAGGGGTTGGTCAGGGAACAACGTGTGTGTCCTGTGTGGGGCTGAGCTCGAGACAGTAGACCACTTGTTGGTGGGGTGTGTTGTTAGTAAATTCCTTTTTATTTCGATCCTGGACGACCCCTACGTCTTCACCTCCACTAAGGACGTCAATACCGTCTGGGAGGAGCTGTCTGGGAGGGGAACACAAGCTGACATTTCGAGGGCTCAGATACTCGTGGCGGCCATGTGGTGGACGATCTGGGGTGAACGAAACAATGCTATTTTTCGGAACAGACCTATGAACGCCATCTCAGCGGCTCATCACATTGGGGTACTGGCGAAAGAGTGGGCCAAATTCTGTAGAGCTAGCTAGTTGATGTTGGCATCTGTTTATACCCTTTGTTTTTTACGCTTACTTCTACATTTACTCTGCTATCCTTTTTGTATCCTTCTCTTTCTTTTTTGTTGATCCTTTGTTTTACTGAGGCCCTGGCTGCCTCACACTATGTAGCTAAATTCATACACCTAATGAATGAAGCAGGTAGCGTGCTACCTTTCTCTCAAAAAAAACATCCAATAAATTGAATTGGACTGTAAGACTAAATTATAACAATTTACGAAATTTAAATTAAAGAAATAAAAAAATGTAAAATTTTGAGAATCAAAACTTCACCCACCTCATAGTTTGGGGGCAAAAAGTGTAATTTAGCCTATGCTATTTCATCAATGCGACAATTTAAAATTTTAGGTTTAAATTGAAAGTAACATTACAGGGAAAGCAAGAGAATGCCGATTAATAACCACTTTATCAAATAGTGTCACAAAATATCGACAGAGGAAAATAGATGCTTTTTAATTATTATTATTATTTATCAGTACTGGAAAAGATTAACCATCCTCAAAATTAATTTCTCATCTTCGATTGTAGTTTATTGTGGAGTAAGGACATGTTTGTTTTTCCCGAATCGGAGAGATCAGTTATTGCGATTTTTGGACATACATTCGATCTCAATTTTACTGCAGCACGAGACAAAGTCGTGCTTTCATACCATACACGAAGTCAGAGCTGGTGCTTACAGACCGTACATGTGCTTCCAATGGCTCCACGTTTAAGAGCCCACTTATTTGGAAGTTAAGAACAAATAAACTGTGGGAGGAAGTGCTTCTCAGGGTAGTTTCAATTTTAGCCCAAATCTATACGGGCCTAAGAATGTGACTTACTAATAAGTGAAACTTTTTCAACCCAAAAGTTTGAGCCTGTTAGACTAAGCGAGATACCGCATATCAACCATTTTTACTTTTTCATTAATTATATTCCGCGTGAGACTGTTCTGATATACTTCTAACAGTTCTTTCTCTGAGTTTTACTGAATCACCTCGCCTCTTCTCGAATATGTATTGTGTAATCTTTTTTTGGCTCATTGCAAACCTATTTGGTTGAACTCACGTGTCTAACTCAAGCCTGCTTCTTGTCCTATCCTTCCGACCTGACTCTTGTGAGTATGCTAGTTATGACGTTATATCACGCTATTATACCTCAATCTTCATAAATCCATCATGTTCATAAGAGTGATTTTAAATAGTCGAGCCACATTGCTTAGATAAATGACTCAGAATTTTTGAATCATCGATTTTCACAACAATCGATAGAAAAATTCGACCCAACGTACCCAAGCCCACAAGGCCAAGGAATATGGCATATATATCTAGATCTATGCAATCCAAAATCTTAAGCTCGGAAGTATAAATGGTTCCAGCAATAAACATTGATTTTTACTGACCGTACATTAGCACAGTTGGCTAAGAGCTTGATGGTTTGTACCTGAGATCTCAAGTTCGACGTCTAATTGCTTCACATCTCTAGCTGAATTTATTTTCAATAGAAAAAATGAACGAAGCAGATAATTAACTTACCTCCTTTCTCTAGCTGCCGTGGTATTAAGCGTGCAAGCACACGCTTTCCCTTTCAATTTATAGCAGTGAAGAGAAACATTCGTTTAATCAGCTACTCACATGGCCATGTCCTTCATTTATCTCTTCCCTTCCAAATATGGAAAAAAAATTGTATTTTTGAGAGAGAGATAGAGAGAGAGAGAGGGAATATATATATATATATATATATATATATATATATATATATATATATATATATATATGATATGATATGTATAGAGCATAGTGTAGAGTGAGCAGTAGCAAGAACCTGGTTGGCTTTCCAAAGAGATGCATGCGTGATATTTTGAGTAATACGTAGCCCCGGAAATGATAACCCCATTCAATGTCTCTAGCTATTTATTCTTTATTGCATTTTTAATGCATGCATTTCCTTAATTTTATGAAAATTAAACGCTTGCACCACCCCCTCTCCATTTTATACATACATATCCCCTCTCTCTCTCTCTCTCTCTCTCTCTCTCTCTCTCTCTCTCTCTCTCTCCCTCTCTGTGAAATATACAGCTATGGAGTTTAGAAGCTGTAGCATCATCCACATGTTGGAATCATGCTTTCTCCTCTTAATAGTTTTCCAATTTGCAGGTACATTTTCTTACACTTTCCTTTTTATCTTTATAATAGATCGAAATATATTGGTTGTATTTGGAATTAATTTTGGTTTAGTTTGGCTTTTCTCTCTCTCTTTTTTTTTTTTCATTTTTCATATATGTTGATTGATTTTCAGAGGGATATGATCCTGTGGATCCCAATGGGAACATCACCATCAACTGGGATTTCCAAACTATTAGTGATGTTTACACGGTACGTACGTACACAACATAAACCATCTCTCTTATCACAAATAAGACCTGTACTAAGGGATTTATGGAGGATGATTAATTTTATTTTTCCTTTCAAATTGTTTGATTATTCGGTGACGATCATGTTTAGTGAGAGCAAAAATATTAGTTTTGTCCGTGTCCAAGATGACGCTGAGGAAGTACATTGTTGGTTTGAATTCCGTAAAAAAAACTCTGAATTTATTTTTCACGGAAAGATTCAAAATACAACCCATGGTAATAAAGTCGATAAACTTCCTCGACATCTGAAGTTCTCAGGTGCAATTTCTGTATAGGAGATTTAACATTTTTGCTACCTTAATTTTTATTTTTTTAAAATTTTAGTCCAATTATTCTATGAATTCTATGAATTTCTATGTTTATTCACCTTATGACCACAAGTAGGGTTCATGTGTTTGGTGTGAGAAAAATTCATATTCCTATACTCTTTTTCTTCATACTTGTAAAAGTTTTCCTTTTATGAATATCCCATTTTTGGATGCCTATGTCATGGCAATGGTTAGGGAGATTCTTTGTGCACTTTTTTTTATAATCATTTTGAGGAGAATTGTCTTCTTTTTTTTTCCTTTTGGGTGAATGAAAGAGAATAGGAATTTGTGAGAAAAAAATAGATTAATGAATACATTCAAATTAAAATGCGTAGGGATCGAGATTCCGGTAAACAAGTTTGATGATTTCTATGAACTCGTAAAATTTGTCAGTATTCTTAGTGACCTTGTTCGATTTGAATTACACCTTTCGCAGTTTCTACAAACATTTGATGCTTACCTACAAATGCTGGAGACTTGATTTCATTTTACAGTCGCGCTTTTCGTAAAATTGTTCAGGTCATGGTAAGGATATACAATTTCCAGCTCTATCGGCACGTCGAGCCGCCCGGTTGGAGGCTAAGCTGGACATGGGCCGGCGACGAAGTTATCTGGGCCATGACCGGCGCGGAAACCACTGAGCAGGGCAACTGCTCAAGATTCAGGGGAGAAACTATCCCACATTGCTGCGAGAAGAGCCCAGTTATTGTGGATTTGCCCCCCGGAACTCCTTACAATATGCAAGTAGCCAATTGTTGCCGAGGAGGAGTGCTTTCGTCGACCACGCAGGACCCGATCAAGTTCGCGTCAGCGTTCCAGATGACCGTGGGGAATGCGAATGCCAGCAACCCGACAGTCGAAAAGCCGTCGAATTTCAGTATCGGAGTTCCGGGTTATACGTGCAGCGAGGCTGTCGATGTTGCGCCGAGCAAGTTCCGGCACGATAACCAAAGAACTACACAAGCTCTAAGTAAGTGAGCTCGCATCGCATTGTGATTGCTCATGTGCATGAAATGTAGTAACTAAACCTGAATCAATTTTTTTGGCAGAGACATGGCAAATTACTTGCTCCTACTCCCAGTTCAGGGAATCAGATCACCCAAGCTGCTGTGTTTCTCTCTCTACATTCTACAATAACACCATTGTCTCCTGCCCTCATTGCAGCTGTGGTTGTCAATCGCCGACCACGGCACCGCAATGCATCAGGCAATCTCCGTTTCCACTCAACTCGCTCCTTTCTCCGTAATTCAGCATATGCATCAGCTCACACTTATCTAAATACAGGGAGAATGAGCATTCTAACTTCTTGCAACTACTAAACGGCGACGATGGCTCGACGACACTCCCTGTTGTGATGTGCACTCAGCATATGTGCCCGATTCGCGTACACTGGCACCTGAAATTGAACTACAGGGAGTACTGGAGGGTTAAGGTGACGATCACGAACTTCAGCGTGCGTCAGAATTTCAGCAATTGGAACTTGGTGATGCAGCATCCGAACCTTCGTAGCCTGACGCAAGTATTCAGCTTTAACTACCGGCCTCTTATTCAATACGGCGATACGAGTGAGTGTTTCGCAAACTTCAGCGTGCTTTTTATCAAAAGAAGTGACAGAACATCCGAGCAATTAATATTATATCATGTCAAATTTCACAATTTTCGTGTCAGGTGACAGAAACGTTGCATTGTGATCACATGTTTACTGAACTTTGTTACAAATGCACATGTGTTATTCTTTTCCAGATGATACTGGGATGTTCTGGGGGATACAGTACTACAATGATATGCTACTCGAGTCCGGCGAAAACGGGAACGTGCAAACTGAGATGCTGCTGCAGAAGGATTCCGCGGAATTCACATTCAAAGGAGGATGGGCTTTTCCTAGGAGGATATACTTCAATGGCCACGAGTGCGTCATGCCGCCGCCCGATACGTACCCTATTCTACCCAGTGGTTGCTCCGATATCCATCGTTTTGCTCGTCGATACTTTGGTATCTCTTCGCTGCTGCTGTTTGTTGTATTGCTGTCGTTATAGATTGTTTTGATGTTATACATATATTTTGGTTGGCAATTTTCCTTTCAGCTGAGACTAATGAAAAGAGTAAGAGGGTGTGATATTACAGAATACTTTTTTTCTTTTTTTCTTTTTTCTTTTTTTGTAATTTGGTAAGGAGAGTGTTGGGTTAGTGATATCAAGGTTGGATTCAACAACTCATGTAATGGGCTGGTTAGTAACTGGTTTGGACTTTAGTTGACCCGTTAGTACATTGGGCTAAGTGATGTTAAGAGAGAGATTCTCTTTGGGTTTTGATGAAGAATTCTCATTTTGCTCTTTAAAGGTTATATTTTCTTCATATAGAGAAGAGAGGTGTAGAGAGGATTGGAGAATGAGCTCTCTCTTGTTTTTCTTACTTGATTCAAAACTTTCAAGGTTGACTGGAGAAATTCTAAGAGACATTTCGAATCTGGTTTTGTGGATTCGTAAGGTGCTTCAAAGAAGGTGTAGTAAGAAGAGTTTTTTCTAATTAGAAGGTTGAAAGCCCATTGTAATAGAGGGGTAATCTCTAATCAAATCTTGTAATCTCCTCATTTGGTATTGGATTTGATCTTTCTGTATCCGTGGATGTAGTCCGGTTTGGATGAACTACGTAAATTCTCTTGTGTTATTGTGGTCGTGCTTAAATTTTTCTCTTTCGACTTAATTTATTTCAATCTTACATTTTTTGGTTGTGGGTAATTTAGATACATCACATTTATTTATTAGTGTGATTAGTATCTTGATCGTGCGGGTTCCGTCATTATCGCACTACAGAGAATATGTACAAAACTCACACATCAACAGCTAATTAATCTTAAGTTTGATGCACTAGTGTGTCATTTCAAGATCAAGCCAAGTTACAGAGGAAACAAATCCTTGGGTTTTTTTACTTCTTTTTTCTATGAAATAGAATCATACATTTGGATACAATTTTTTCTTTTTTCCATATTTCTCATCTCATTTTACTATTTGTTATTTATTTTAAACGTTACATGCTGGTGTTGTGCTCAAAATTCACAACAATTGGACGTACCGCAGTGTTAAAGTCAAACAAATACTACTATGCCCAATTGTAGATAAAAGTAAAATGTTTTGATAATATTATTTTATTATCTAATTTTATTTTCATATAAAATTACTCGTCAACCACCTATTATCATAGTAAGGTACCCTACTGCTAAAATATATATAGGTGGTTTGGTGAGTAGCAGCTGGAGCTCACTACAAATAGCTTTAGAATCATCTCAATTAAACAAAATTGAATAGTGCAACCCCTAATCAATACCCATATCAAAAGAGTTCGAGCAATGCTATATATACATCTCTATTAGGATGTATATTAGGGGTGTCAGTCCAGCTCGTTGTTCGTGAGCCAGCTCGTGTTCGGCTCGAAATGAGTTCGAGATCGACCCGCTCGTTTAGTAAACGAGTCGAACACGAGCTGAATTTTTCAGCTTGTTTAATAAACGAGCCGAACACGAGCTGGCGTCAGCTCGCTCGTGTTCGGCTCGATAACAGCTCGAATATATATATTTAATATTTATATTATTTATATAATTTATATATATATAAATATAATTTTTTATTATTTGATTTTTAGCCCAACCTAAATTAAAACCCAACTCAATTATAAAAAGCCAATTTATATGTAAAGTTTCAACCATTAGATCAAAGTCTAATGGATAAGATCTCATAAATTTATTTTATATATATATATCCTTTATAACTATTTTAACTTATTGTTTCTGAGCCAGCTCGTGTTCAGCTTATGTTCGGCTCGTTAATAAACGAGCCGAACACTAGCCGAATTTTTTGGCTCGATACTTAAACGAGCCAGTTCATGTTCGGCCGACCCCAGTTCGCTCGTGTTCGGCTCGTTGACACCCCTAGTGTATATCATATTTTCCATCTATCTAACGAATGAGATATTTTCACTAGTCACTTAATGTGACTAGCAATTTACTCTTACTTATTGGATGAGTGGGGTGTTTACACGTAGCTTTCTTCAAAGAGTATTTAGGCATGTTTGGATGTTGAAATTTATTTAAGAATAACTTATTTCGTATAAATATTTTTTAATATAATTTTAACGTCCCAATAATTTTATATTGAATGAAAAGAAAATTCTGATTAGAAATATATGAGGCCTCGCGCCCTAATAATAATAATTGGGTTTAAGCATTTTGTGCTGGTGGTTTGGACCTACCGAGTTATTATTACCAGCGGGTCAGGTCGTTATAACTGGTATCAGAACGAATTACCAGCCGGGAGTGTGAAATGAGTCTCGGCTAAATTAGGCTCATACAGTAAGTAGAGCGCGACTAGAGTCATACAGCAGGTAGAGCGCGGCTCCCCGGCTAACGATTGTAGTGGTGAGTATGCCGACGGTCGTAATGGGCGGCTTCCCATATATATATATATATATATATATGACTATTTCAAATCACAGAATATCATAATAATTATATATAAAAATTTATTTTTATTTTTTAAAATATTTTATTATCTATAATTTAGTAGGATAACATATTTCACATATAAAATTTATACATTCAAATAAAATTTTGGTGCGCCTTGTTGGCTAAAGTTCACTATGACTTGATTTGAAAGCATCTTGGTTAAAAAAATACTAAAGTCAAAAAGTAAACATCCACTAACCCATGCTAAACACCGCCACTGCCCACCACAAAACAAAAATTTCTTCTCTGCGGATTGAAAAGGGTTAATTGCACAAAACCTTTTTTTACTTTAATTTTCAAATCTTTTTTTTTTTTCCGCAATCAAGTTTTCAACCTTTTTATTTTATTGTAATTAAATTTCAGTCGTTGAAAAAATAATAAAATTGACAGAATGCGTCTGTGTGTTAAGATTGGAGACTTGATTTCAAAAAAGATTGAGGAGCAAAGTGAAAAAAAAAATGTAAAGATTGGAAACCAACAAAAAAAAAAAGGCAAAAAAGAGTAATTGATTTAGTACATAATCCCATGGGCTATTTAGTTCAAAAATATTAAAATACATAGAGAGCATTGTTATCCTCAATCATGATGCTTAATTATTCTAATTAGAAAAGAAAAAAAAATTCTTCTATTTTGAAGTTATAAAAATTACACGTTACAACAGCAGCTGTTCAGTTAGTAACTTCGATCAATTAGAAAAGTTTGTTAATCTATTTGATATAAGTTTAAGAGCTTAATTATTAAAATTAAAAGTTCAGACGCCATGCCGTAAGAATGCTAAATTGTAAAGAAAATACTATTTATACACCCCAAAAAGTGTATGATATATACCTCTCGTTCTAAGATTTAAAAATCTTTTGAGTTTTTAGGGTTTTTTTGAAAAAATGATAAAATAAGGGCAAATAATGAGAGCCCTTGAATTACCGTTCAAAGTAACCAATTATTGCTTGGTTACCTTTTAAGGTACACGTAGTATCGCCCAATTTGAAAAAGAGCGACATTCAAAATAGGGCTACACCCATATAATTATCTAGAGTCCGGCTATTATACAGTACCAAGTATTTGGTATTATCGAGTTTTTTATCGTTAGATCTAACTCTTTGATCATTTTTATTTATTAGATTATACTATTTAACCAACCATCCACTCAACCCTAGGGAACCACTATCATCCTAACCGCACATCCCTTCATCCAAGAATCGAAAATTTAATAGTATCAAGCGCTTGGTACTATTAATAGTATAGTACCCTAATTCTAGTTATCTGTAAACATATCGAATAACAAATATACTTCTATAAAAATTAATTTTTCATATTTATTCCTACAAAATTTTTAATATTTTCAAATATAACTCCACTGTTAGAATTTGTGAGAAAAATATGATTAACCATAGATAAATTACTTATTCCTGGATGTAAATGAGGTAAATTGACGTTTTTATCCCTCTTATATTATTTGTGATGGTAGAAAGAAAGAAAATGACCGTTGAAAATTTTAGAAAGAATATTTCTGCATAATTTTAACACTTGAAATTTTTGGACATATGATGATGCTAAAAATGTTATTTTACTTATCTTCTATTATTAAAAAAAGGGCAATTGCTTATATACCTCTTAAAAGTTCCCGACTTTCTGATTTATCCGTCTTAGAAGGCTAATATCGAAAATATCCTTTTTACGTTCCAACATATTTCACATATATCCCTAGAGTTAAATTCTGTTAGTGAACTGTTAGCAATAGCTGTTATCTCTGTGAAATTACTATTTTGCCCTTTCAAATATACCCTTCTATCATCACCGACTTTTCTTATTTGCCCTTAAGTTAGGGGCACAAGAAGTATTTTGATTTTTTATCTTTTCAAATATACCATTACCAATATTTATTTTTTTTTTTCCTTAAGTTAAGGGCAAAAGAGGTATTTTTTGTTTAACTCTGATAGATATTTAACTCACGTTTAACCCACGTTAACTTAACGGGTGGTAACTGCAGGAGTATTTTTGAATAACGGAGAAACATATGAGGGGTATATTGGAAAGAAAGAAAAAGTATGGGTAAATAAAATATTTTCGAAGTTTTCAGGAGTATATAGGCAATTTTCAAAAAATAAACAGTGCTCTAGCGGTAATAAACGATAGGGACAAATATAAATATTACTTGACTTTTATAAAAATAAATATGAAAAGTTGAATTTTATAGAAATATATTTATTATTCGATATATTTATAAGGACCTTAACGAAATTAACACTTCAAATAAGCAAATTTGAAACTGAGATAACAATATATAATGCACCCATGTGAATAAGATAGGCAGAGCAAGTCTAATGTGTCACACTTGCATCACATCATCAATAACAAGTTAATCATATTTTTTCTAAAAAAATATAATAAAAATAATTTTTTATAATCATAATGTGTTGAATAATTTTAAATAAAATTATTTAATTGATCGAGAACGCGGCGTCATCAATATAATCAGTGCATTCTAAAATTTTTCGCGCATAAGAAAGATGGGGACACACTTCCCTTTACTCTCCCCTTGGATATTTGAGAACATACATACATCACTTACAAAGAAACCCCTCACTCACCATTCAGTATTCACCTTTCTCCATCGCCATGGCTCCCTCTCTCCCCTTCTTCTTCTTCTTCTTCTTTTTCCTCCGCACCCTAGCAATGGCGTACGCCGCCACCTCCCCCGACGACATCGAAGCCCTGAGATCCTTCGTGGCCGCGGTGGACCCCGCGTCCGTCCCCGCGGGGTCGTGCCTCAGCACCTGGGACATGGCCCGCGACCCCTGCGACTCCGCGTTCGGCCCCTTCTTCACCTGCGGCCTCCTCTGCTCCGACCCCTCCCCCGCCGCGCCCCTCCGCCGCGTCACCGCCGTCGCCCTCGCCGGCGCCGCCTACTCCGGTCACGCCGCCGCCGCCGCCGCCGCCCTCCTCTCCCTCCCCTTCCTCTCCTCCCTCGACCTCTCCGACAACCGCTTCTCCGGCGCCCTCCCCGCCGCTCTGCCCCCGCGCCTCCTCCGCCTCGCCCTCTCCCGCAACTCCCTCTCCGGCCCCATCCCCTCCTCCCTCTTCCCCCTCTCGCCTCCCTCGCAGCTGCAGGAGCTCTACCTCGACGGGAACCTCCTCTCGGGCCCGATCCCGCGCGAGCTCTCCTCCCTCCGCGCCCTCGCCCGCCTCGATCTCCGATCCAACAACCTCTCGGGCGTCATCCCCGACCTCGGCCCCGTCCGGGGCCTCCTCTACCTGTACGCGAGCGACAACGCGCTCTCGGGCTCCTTCCCGGGGCCGGGGCGCCTCCCCGCGTCCCTCGTCGCCGCGTCGCTCCGCGGCAACCGCCTGGGGGGCGCGCTCGTGGGCGCGTCCCTGGCGTCGCTCCCGGCGCTCCGCGTGCTGGACCTGGCCGGGAACGCGCTGGAGGGCGGCGTCCCCGGCGAGGCGTTCGCGCACCCGGCGCTGGAGCAGCTGAACCTGGGGTCGAACCGGCTGGGGGGGCCGGTGGAGGAGCCGGGCGAGGGGGGCGCGTCGACGAGCCGGCTGGTGGCGGTGGAGCTGGGCCGGAACCTGATCGGGGGCCCGCTGCCGGGCTTCTTCGGGCTGATGCCGCGGCTGGCGGCGGTGGGGCTGGAAGGGAACCGGTTCGCGGGGGCCATCCCGGCGCAGTACGCGGTGCGGGCGGCGGGGGTCGGTCTCGGTCTCGGGGAATGGGCCCCGTTCGCGCGGCTGATGCTGGCGGGAAACTACCTGACTGGGCCGATACCGGGCCCCATGGAGGGGCTGAAGGAGGGGAGCGCCGTGGTGACGCTGGCCGACAACTGCCTCCTCCGCTGCCCCCCGCAGGTGTACTTCTTCTGCCAGGGCCTGCCCCAGAAGCCCGCCGGCACGTGTCGCGCCTTCAACCCCATCAATCATCATCCCCTGACCTAACTACTTCATTAATTATTGTTCATGATGATGATAGAGTGGTGCGTGCTGTAAAAGACAACCCTAGTAATAAATAGAGATCAAAGAAGATGAAAAAGAAAGGAATTGTAGGGTGGTGTTGTAAAAAAAAAAAACTGGTGGTAAAAAATAGCATATATGGACTGTGGATTACATTATTTTTTTGAAAAAAAATTAATGTAATAAATTAATTATGTTTTAAGTATAGTAGAGCTTGAGAACTTGGGAAAAAAGGAAGAGCTCAGAGGAAAGAACTACTACTAGTGCCTGATAAAGAAGTGGGGGTGTGGCAGAGATAGGCGTGTTTAGCTGTCCGTCGTGTTCTGTTGGGGTTAGATTCGGTGCCCGCGCAGTCTAACTTTTTGACTCTTTTTAGTGCCGGCCCGTACAAATCATCTCAGGTCACACATGTTTTTTTATAACAAAAACAGTAAATTGTCTGTTGAATTTATTTTTTTATTTTTAGATAAAAAAGTAGAATTTATCTGATTGATTTAAATTAAATAAATTTAAAAAAAATTATATATATTGAATAGTCAATTTAAAATAATATTTTATAATTTGAATAAATTATAAATTTTTTTACTTGTGTTTTGTACCCGCATGTCGTTAGAATGTTGTTTATGCGGCGGTATCTTTAACAGGAGAATTTTAATTAGTTAATGTCTGAATTATTTATTTATATTAGTTTGTCAATTTATCAAAAATTAATGTGGCGACGGACTTATTATAGCACTCTTGTTGGATTTATCAGTTCATCTACATATCGTCTGAGTATTACTATAAGTTTATTACAATATTGCCTTTTTATATATAATGACATAATATTGGGTAAATAAATCTATATGTTTTATCCTCAACCTATACTATCTGTGACACTTTGCTTCTCCCTAATTTTAATTTGGTATAATTGTTAGTTCAAAATTTTAAAATTATTGCAATCGAGTTCTGCAATTCATTTAATTTGATTGAGTGGTGATATATCCTTGATGTAATGGTAATATAATAGTGTTATAGTTTATGACGTCATAATGATTAAGATATTATATTACATTCGCATTAGCAACATATTTGATTATAATAATTTAGAACAAATTTAGCAATAAATTATAATAAATCAAAATTTAAAGATTAAATTATAATAAATTATAAGTTTTATATGATGAATTTGGAAGGTTAAAACCTACGTGAATTTACACCTCCTTGTGTAAATTTACACTTGAAGTAGTTATAGGACGAGCGACGGATGGTCGGTAGGGCTGCAAGTCTATCTCGCCGCTCGCGAGTCAGCTCGTGTTCGATTCGAAATAGGCTCGAAAATGACTCGTTCGAAATTAATTTCAAATATAAAACGAGCTGAATTTTTTCGCTCGAAAATAATTTCAAACTGAGCACGAGCAGGCCTCTGCTCGTTCGTGTTCGGCTCGAAATAGTTCGAATATATATATATATATATATATATATATATAATAAAAAATAAAAAATAAAAAATAAAAATATTAATATTATTAATAATATATATTAAATATTTTAATTCAAATACACCTTTTAATGCATTCTCTGTGCACCGCATAGGCACGGACCCAACTCCACATAAAATTTCGAGTTATAAACGAGCCGGCTCGGAATCGAACAATTCCGAGCCAAATTCGAACATGACTTGGAACTAGCTCGAAAAAAAAAAAAAATTATTTCGAGCCGCTCGAATTCGGCTCGATTTAAATTTCGAGCCGAACTCGAACGTACCTTATTTTGACTCGAAATTAATTAGAGTCGGCTCGAATTCGGCTCGAATCTAATACGAGCCGAATTCGAGCAAGGCCGCGCTCGCTCGTGTTCGGATCGTTTGCACCCCTAATGGTCGGTGGTTGGATGGGTCAAACTCGAAAGGAGGTTCGGTTTTCGCGCACAATTATTAAAGTGCGGTTTCCAGAAGTTGCTTTCGATGATTAAGAAAGAAAAAAAAAATCAGTGGGGTGTCCATCCACGCTTTAATTTAGTATTCCGATTTACTATTTGTCTCTATTGAAGTTTAAAAGATATTTTTTAAATTTTAGTATTAAAAAATATCTAATAAATTTTTGGAACCGTCACAAGAGAGGATCGGGGTCTTCCTAATATGACGTCGTTCTCCCCATTGTTTTGGAGCTGCATTGGCCACTCCTCCTTAGGGGTGTTAACGAACCGAACACGAGCTGGCTAACGAATTAAAAGAATTATAAAGAATATATATATATATAATAAATTTATAAAATTTTATTCATTAGATTTTGATCTAATGGTTGAAATTTTAAATATAAATGAGTTTTTTTTATAATTAAGTTAAGCTTTATATTTAGATTGGACTAAAAATTAAATAATAAAAATTTGTATTATATATATAATTATTTATATATATATATATATAAATATATAATATATGTATTCGATCTGTTATCGAGCCGAACACGAGCGAACTGGCCCAGCTCGTGTTCGCCTCGTTTATTAAATAAGTTGAAAAATTCAGCTCGTGTTCGGCTCGTTTACTAAACGAGAGATTCTATTCCGAGCTCATTTCGATCCGAACACGAGCTGGCTCGCGAACAGCGAGCTGGATTACCACCCCTACTCTTGTTTCAACTCTCTGGGCTAAGCTCATGGGCTCATCTTAGGGCCTTTTAAATGCATATAATTACATATATATAATATAGTTAAAAATGTATACAGTTAAAATTATAATCTGAAATGTAGTAATAAGTATTGCAAATGTTTATTTTGTTATATTCATCTAAGTTTTGCAAATGTATTTATAAATTCTATAACTTGCTATATGAGATAATGAGGTACCAAGGGTACTTTCTATTAAAAAAAAAAATTTCTATTTAAAAGTTGATTAAGGGGGTTAAATGGCTTATTCTTTATTTAAAGTTATTCTCTATCTGTTGTAGCTGAAGTTGCTCTTAACTTAGGTGTAATTCTAACTATTGCAATTGAAACTACATATACAATTACAATTACAATAATTAGATTTAAATAAATTAAAATAAAAAAATTATACATAAATATATATATATATATATATATATATATATATATATATATATATATATATATATACATATATAGAGTTGAGCTAGAATACTTCTAAAAGTATCATAGGGGTGGTGCTTGTGGGTTTATAGCCATTTGATGAAGATTTGGAGGGTTGAGATAATGGTGGTAGGTGGTGGTAGGTGGTGGTAGGTGGAATAGTGTTTGATCTAAAGGCTATAAGTAATCAAGAAGTAGATCCAAAGGCTAGAAATGTGGAAGCACCAAGGGGTTGGTGCTTCCAAAAGTATTCTAGCTCAATTCTACATATATATATGTATATATATATACATATATATATATATATATATATATATATATATATATACATATTATATGTATATATATATATATATATATATATATATATATATATATATATATATATATATATATAATTACAATTACATACTTTATCCTTGGCATGGTTCTATAGCTTGCTCTTTGGTAAAGCATCTTTACTTTTGAATTGCCAAAGCATTACGCTTCTGACATGTAAACAACCACTAAAATTGCTGTTTATCCCACGTTACCAAACTGTGAATTTCCAAACAGAAAATTTTTGGTTTTCTTAAAGGCTAAATTACAGAAAATTTTTCTGTCAATACCCGTTTTTTTACTTTACTTCCCTGTCATTCAAAAACCTACACTTTGTCCCCTTAAAAAATAAAAAATGTTTACTTCGCCCCCCTTCGTCAATATTCCGTTAGGATTCCGTTTATATCTTATTTTTTATACCCAAAACATCTCTGAAACCGTCATCCATGCCCACACATATGCCCTCGGCCGCCGCCTCGCCCTGCCACGAAGTCGGAGTTGGGGTCAAGGGAGGCGTGGGCGAGGGTGCGGGATACGGGATGAGTAAGATTGGGGAGGAGGAAATGAAGAAGATAAGGGTATTTTGCTCATTTTGTCACACCGTACCCCATGTGAATATTTTTTATTTTTTAAGAGGGCAAAATGTAAGTTTTTGAATGACAGGGGGGAAAGTGAAAAAGTGGGTATTAAAAGGGGGGTTTTATATAATTTATCCTTTCTTAAATCTTGAGGCATATTAAAAAATTGTGTCTCAATAATTTATATATACCATTTTTTCCCTTAATTCCTTTATAAGGGCCTGTTTGGTTTCTAATATTTTTTAAAATACCTACGAATGGGGCATCGGAATTGTGAAATCCTATATATGTGCTTTATTACACGAATCTAACGTGACATGAATTAAAAAAAATTGTGGATTTACAGTTCTACCTCCTTTCTTGGTAAATTATTTTTTCAAAAAAAAATTATTTTAAAATCTAAAATACTTTTTTGCAAATTTTATATCTATTCCAAAATTTAAATTGAGTACAAGAAATAAACAAAATTATAAATCCCCTAAATTCATAAATATTTAAATATATTTTATATTGAAATAGCATTAATATTTAGTGTAAAATGTGATATATAATATTAGTCTCTGTACAAAAGGGCATTATGGTAATTTTATTAATATAGTTGGAAAAAATTTATATTGAACTAAATACGAAAATAATATATTACTGGGTATTCTAAAATATGTATCAAGTAAAAATATTCACAAAAGACGGATATTTTTTCATGAAAATAAATTTTTCAAAAAGTTAATTATCAGTGGAAAAAATTTAAATCCCGCGAAGCAACATCAGTAGTAATCTAATTCAGAAATCCAAGATACCTGGATATGGCGACATACTCTGTAATACTACATAACTCGAACCAAACGCACTCTAAAAAAAAAATTTGAATTAGTTATGGCCCACCGTGTAATCTCATGGGCCCTTGAACGACACTATCCATCTATTGTACAAATTAACCTTATTAATCAATATCCTGTATATAGTGGTATTGAAAGAAACAAAAAAGAAAAGGAGAGGGGGGCAAATATTATGTTCCATGGGTTACACATTGGATATATTTTTTTTTATTAACAAAGATCCATGTTCCAATAAAGAGGCCTTTTTTTTTCTTTTCTTTTTTTTTTCTTTCCCTTCTATAGGGAATGATGATTTTTTTTTTTTATCTAAATGTGTGTTTTAGAGTTTTTTTTTTTTTTTGAGAAAAAGGTAGCACGCTACCCGCTTCATTCATTTAGAAAATGAACTTGGCTACAAACAGTGAGGTGGCCTCGAAAAGAAAAACATATCTCAAAGAAAGAAGAAAAGAGAAATAACAGCAAAAGTAATCAGCAAGTTAACCAGCTCAACAAAAGTCCCTCCACTCTTTTTCCAACTCCTTGATACGCCCAACTACGAAGAGAGGGTCAGCAAAGATGTTTCTAAAAATTACATTATTTTTTTTCTTTCCAGATTAACCACCAGCATACTGCTACAGTAATCAGATCTTGCCGAATCTCCCCCGACCTAATATTTCTGGTCAGTCTAAAATATTTACCCATAGAATAAGGTAGGCCACATAGTACAAAAATAATAGCATCTTGTACCGTATATCACTGGTTCAATGGCACGGAAAAAGGAAGGTTCCTAATTTGTTTTACACGCTAAAATGCCACCTAAAAAAAGGACACCGAATTACCTCACAGTTTTTTTTTTGTTTTTTTCCTTTTCTTTTTCCGATAATTTACCTCCTTATAACTAATTCATAGTTCACACTTGATTTTGAATACATATATATATATATATATATATATATATATATATATATATATATATATATATATATATATATATATATATATATATATATATATTCTCATAAAAGCTGAATTTTTGTAAACGATCTTTTAAAAAGTTGAAAAGTTATTGAGTCGATATACATATTACATTACGTGATGAAAAGAAGTAGAATTTTTTTGCATTGCACTTTCTCATCGTGCCTAACAGATACGCTTCGTAATTCCAAACGAAACCTTATCTAACTAAACAAGTCTAATTTCGTTAGTTTTATAAAGTAAATATAGGAACAAATAGTGAATTTACAAATTCTTACCCTCGGATTTCACGTTGTGCGAGATCCACATAGCACATGCCATTGGCACGTTTAACAAATGTAGTAGCACACATTTTGCGCTTGTTTAATTACCCCTTACTTGTATTAATACAACTGCAGCTTCCTATAGAAGCATTTTTCAATAAAAACTTGCACCAAATCCATGTACAAAGTAGACATGGATGATGCTAAAGAGTTTTTCACTTAGTAGAAGCACCAAAACCCCCCTCCTCTGAGCTTAATTTTTTGGGGATCTCTTCTTAGATGGATTCAAAAGCAATTTTGGCATCCAACACTTCATACTATTTGAACACTCCAGGAAGGAGAAAGGCTGAGTTTAACATCGCGAAAGGTTTAGCCATCCGTTCCCCAGTTACAAATAGGTCTTTCGGCTCTCTATGCGCTCCTCTCTCGACGTTACTACGACGACAAAATGTTCGCGCAGATGCGAAAGAGAGAGGGGAATTCGGTGGCAATTCTCGTGCCAGGGCCAACTTCAGTGAGAAAGGGAGCGAAATGTTTTGGGCGCGCTTCTTTGGCTTCCATTCAAATGGCGTGCAATCGTTTATTACCATGTTCACACCCGACCAAGTACGTTATTCCACTAATTCTATATGATTGATATGATAGAAAATAGTTCAGAAATAATCTTAACAATATCCATAAATAAGACGATACTTCATATTTCCGAGTACGAACAACTTAATTCTACATGATATTTGCAGAACCAACCAGCTCTTCAGGAAGATACATCGTCGGGCGACGACTCATCAGAAGAAAGCAGCAGTGACAGTAGTGATGAAGAAGAGTCATCAGATGAATCATCATCCGATGAAGAAGAAAGTGATAGCGACGACGACAAAGCGAAACATATAAAAGAGCCCAAAAAGGAGGATTAAGATGAAGTAGTTTTGAGTTTTTCTCTAGAACTCTAGTTGCCCTTGCTAATTTGCTCTTTTATTTAAATTCAAACTCTCATATGAATTTATGCATTTAATAAGGTGTTCTCGTATTAATGTTCTGAGAATACATTATTGGAAATTCGCAGGATCAACACCATTGAATCAGCACGATATCTTAAAATCTCTATGCATTTTATGAAAACTTTACGATTATTTGTCAAGTAATAAGTTACAAATTATCCATCAATAACATGTTTCAATGACCAAACTTTCCGTTTACTTAAACAATTGGTTTAACTCATGGTGAATGTCAATCTGATTATCTTTTTCCTGAGATTATATGACTACTTTAAGCATTAATCAATTTTTGATTCAATGTTATTGTATAACTAACCAAATTTGAGACATTTCTCTTTTAATCAAAAATATAATTCTATCAGAACAAATTATTAAAGCAGATAAAAAAAAAAAAGGAAACAAGAAAAGTACAATAAGAGACCATTTACAGGATCATCCTTATATCTTATAGTTTGTGACCTGTTTTATTCCCACAACATATTTCATTATCACAATATGTATAGTAATACCACAACAACAAAGTGAACCTCTTAGGGCTCATCTTTGCCTCACACTTAGAATCAAACAAACACCACACCATATCTATATGTCTCAACCATTCGTTTTGAGCAAAGCAAAACGAGGATTATTGCAATACTAATCATTAATAACCACCATGATCATAATTAGTAAATAGCTAGATATGTAATTGCATGATCACCTAATAACAGCATTTGGATTTAGCGGCGGAAACTCCGCGCGGGGCGCACTGTTTCCCCGTTCTCGTCCCTCAGCTTCACCGCGGTGTAAACGGCCGCGCCAGTGATCGCGCCTGCCGTCGGGGCCGCCAGGTATATCCATATCTGCTTGTAGTTCCCCGCGGCCACCGCGGGCCCTAATGTCCTCACCGGATTCATTGATCCCCCACTTGATGGCCTAATTTCAATTTAGATAAATAATTCATGATTAGATTGCGATTAAAAGCGAGGAACATTAATCATTAATTATTCCGTAAAAAACTAACCCCGCGATAAGTATGTTAAGCATCACAGTTGCTCCGACCGCTATTCCAGCTAATTCCCCTACCTAAATAATTTTATCCACAAAATATCATTAGTCGAATCGAAAGAAATTATTAAAAATAAATCGTAACTTTTCATTTTGGTCACATCAACTTAGCGAGCTGTTTAATCGAAAGGACTTGATTGAAATAATTTATGACGAATCAAAATGAATGCGCGGGTAAACATTGGAAAGCGAGAAGTAGTTATTTTGGGATTAGTACCGCACGAGTATCGGTGGCGACAGCGGTGACGACGAAAAGGAGATTGAAAGTGATGACGAACTCGATAAAGAAAGCTTGGGTGGTGCTGACGGAGGGGACGGTGACGCCGCCGGAGAGGAAGGGGTGGTAGATGCCCTTGAGGGCGAACGAGGCGCATATGGAGGCCGACACCTGCGCGGCGATGTACGCGGGGACCTGCACCCAGGGGAAGTGGCGGAGCACCGCGAAGGCGATGGTGAGCGAGGGGTTGAGGTGGGCGCCCGAGATGTGGCCTGTCGAGAGAATGACGATCATGACGGCGAGCCCCGCGCAAGCCGCGTTGCCGATCAGCGTCTCCACGCCGTTGTACTTCTGGTTCACGATCGGCGCCGCCGTCGCGCCGAAGATGAGGATGAAGGTGCCCACGAACTCAGCTCCTAACTGCACTCCATGAGCATGGATAGGGACAAAACCGACACATAATATTATAAGACCATTTAGATGGGGTTTTGAATCACGCTAGAGTCCTAAACATTAATTGATAGCTATATTGAAACCGTCCCGCCCCGGATCCGCCCCGTTTGCATCCCTATGCCGTAGGATTGCTAAATCATATAGCGTAGTTCAGAAGTACACATACTCATCGAGCTTAAATTGGACTCAAAATCATTCTCAAGTTTAATAAGCTTTTTGAAGCACCATTAACAATTTTTTCAGTGGCTCTGACAAGGGCACAAACTTTTCTGATTGCTTTTGAAGTCCAAAATCTCATTTTAATTTTTTACCCTAATAAAATGTCTTACTAATTAGTTTTTTTTTTTTTTTGAGAGAGAAAAAGATAGCAAGCTACTCATTTCTTTCAAAAAAAAAAAATTGGTCCTAGCAAAAAATACAAAAACATATTTTTGTATATTTTCGTCCTAACTTTATTTTATCTATTAGTCTTAGATGAGTCTCAATACCAAACTGGCCCTAAAGGCGAGAGGCCGATCGCTCGGATAATTGTGAGAGCGCATCTAGGTTATCTCGCAATTTCGGTGCCAAAACAAACACGTAATTTACATTTTGGGCCGGATTTAACTTACATGAGCCTTGGGCCTGGTGATTGCCTGGGCTCGGCCCATTAACAATCGTAAAGCAAATTGTACTTTGATTCTTAAACTTTAAATTATCGTACTTTTCAACTGACATTTTTAAAAATTATTAAATCAAATTGTACCGTCCAATTATGATGTGGTCGTGTCGTGACTAATAATATGATAGTACCTAAAATATCACCCTACAATACATTAGTAAGTAATAAATTTGAGTAAAAAATTATAATAAATGAAAATTTGACAGTCAAAATGCCACCTCTTTCTTAATTCCAAAATTAAAAATATAATTAAACGTGACGAAACTATATAAATTTGTCAATATATAAACAACTTACAAATTATATATATCTTGTGATTGCATTATTTTGGTACGTAGTGGGAGTGTGGAGGGGACTTGCTCCAACTCGAAGAGTAATTTGAGGCATCAAACTGGAGACGCACACCTAAACCCTGATCGCGACAGCTAAAAGCGATTTTGGGGGTCAACTCTGGCTTTTGGACGCATCCTTCTAAGTCGAATCTTTTCTTATTTCTTATATGTCACATCGTAACATCTAATCCCTAATGTGTCTCTATAAAGGAAAGCTAATGCACATTGAATTGTCCTCTCCCATCTTAGACCCCCGAGATGGGGACGTTTCATCCCCGTCCTCGTTCCAACGTTCATTGTTTCATCAATCCCCAGGTTTTATTCATACTTTTGTATTATATTTAACAACAATTACTGACCAGCGTATCTAGCACAATTGATTAAAACTTTAATGTTAACCTAATGACTAAAAAGATAAACGAAACAGATAACTTATTATATTTTTCTTTGAAAAAAATAAATTATTTGAGTATCAAATTGTTGCCGAGGAATGACTTCTTTTAGACTTAATGAAAAGATAAAAACTCAATTATAATAAATAATAAAGATTAGAATTTAGAGATACGTTTTAAAATTCATGCTGCGTGCTTAAAACAACATTGACTGTACCTAGAGCAGTTGGCTAAAGACTTTATGCTTGGTATTTAAGATCTCAAGTTCGTAGCCTACTTGTTTCACATTTCTTGATAAATTCAGTTCTTAGAAAATGAACGCAACTGATAGCTTGCTATCTTTTTCTAAAAAAAAGGAAACCTTGAAACAACTACAGTTCTTGTCACCCAAAAACCAGGAGGGAAAAAAAAAAGAAAAAAAGAAGCTCCTTTAAAGCCAATCTTTAAGGTTTCATGAATCAATGAAGGGCTAGCTTTTGGGTGAAAATGAATCAAATAAAGTTACTTTGAGTTTGAGATCAAGCTACAAATTAAGAAGCTTTTTAACTTTTGAGTTGTCAAATATATACATATATTGATATATATAGTACTACTTAAGAGTGGAGAACCTGATGACACCAACTTATTAATAAAGAAAATGGAAAAAAAAAAAAAAAAAAAACAAGGGGGACCCAATAAACACAACTTGTGAACTACGTGGATTGTGGAACATGGAGGTGACATCATTGAAAGGTCGAGAGAGGTCTAAAAGTCTAAAATGGAAGCATATAAGAAACACTTTTTTTTTTTTTTTGAGAAAGGAATAGCACGCTACCCGCTTCGTTCATTAAAAAAATAAATTTAGCTACATAGAGTGAGGCAGCCAGGGCCTCGGAAAGAAAAACAAACAAGATTAAAAATAAAAATAAAAAAAAAAATTTAGATGTAGCTAATATAAGAAACACTTTAGATTGCGTAATTAAATACCCAAATGGTGAGATGCTTAAACTAAATAAATAAATAATGGTGCAGTGATTAGCTGGGCAACAGCAACGTGCATGGAATCGAGTGAAGCTGTGAACTGCTTTTAATATCTTTTATTTATTTATTTATTATCCGGAGAGAAAAGGCACGGCTTCTTATGTGCAGCCGAACCAAGACAAATACACTCGACTTTTATTGGTGGATCAAATTGATTTTTTTTAATAAATAATAACTAAGTTCGATCTGTTCAGTAAATTTAATCTATTTACAGATAAAATATATTTGATAATATAACTATTTCTAACAAAGAATAGTGAATGAGCCTGATTTACTTTATTACGTGAACACTAATCAGATTCAAAGAATGTGTTCTCTTAATTACGACTTGCATTTAAATTCTAAGTTTACAACCTAGAGTGATGTTATCCTACCTAATTCGATCTCATTAATTAAGCTCGACACTTTTGCTTCTAATACTTATTTTAGCTAGCCTCCAAATGGTGTGAGGACATATTATTAGAAGTGATGTAACTCTTGGTTTAGCTATTTTGGATAAGGGTTTGGCTCACATCATTCACACCTGCTACATTATGTTAATGAAAATAAGCTCTTTACCGAATTTTTAGTGTGCCGTGTTGAATTTTGTCGAATGGTTAGATCACACCAAAAATGCCATGCACACAAAATTTGGGTCCATGCATGACTAATGATGGGCTCAACTTGGTTGCATGGAATCGATGGTGTCGATTGATTAAGATTTGAGAACATTGGTTTATTCCAGGATTAATGACCTAAACCCTGACTAAAAATTATTTGGCACACCCTCCACGCCAAATTTCTTATAGATTCGGTATATAGTAAATTCCTACACACTGCGCAATCTAATCATCCACCTAAGAGCTGGGTAGTCTCCACAATTGGTGATTGAAATGAAGTTTTTTGTCAATCAATCCGATTGCATAGACCCACTTTTGTCTTTAGATGGACGGTCAGATCGTGCAGTGAGTGAAAAATAACTTACACATCCAATTTGTAGATAGTCTATACCCTTATAAGTAGTCAACCAATTAATCTCTCCTAAATTTTTGTACTCCTATTAGCTTAAAAAATAATTAATAGAGAAACTTGTCAACTCTCTGTCATGTTAAATACTTTTAATAGTTTGACTATAGAAGTTATTGTGAATAGAATATGTCATAAACACTCAAGTTTTGGGAAGAGAGTAGAAGATATTTTCCAAAAAGGCGACCGGATTCTATATAATTAATTGCAAGTATAACTATTCACAAAAAAAATTGTTTATATATATTTATGAAATAATTTTGTGTATATATATATATATATATATATATATATATATATATATATATATATATATGGAATTGAGCTTGAGTTTCTGTGCTTTTAAAAGTACCAAATTATTAGTACTTATAGGTTCTCAGTCCTTGAATTAAGGGGTGTGCGGTTATGATGATAGTGATCCTCTAAAGTTGAGTGGGTGGTTGGTTGAATAGTATGATCTAACGGATGAAAATGATCAAAAGAATAAATTCAACGGTGAAAAACTTACAAGCACAAGTATTTTTAAAAGCGCTATAGCTAAACTCTATATATTTGATGAACACTATAATTAACCATGATAATTTTTCCACAAAAATAAACATACTTTTTGGTCGGCTACACTTGAAGTACTCTTTCCTAACTAACACAACATGTGGGTATTGTATCAGGTACCAATGCAAAACAAAAACAAAAAACAAAAGTGAAAAAAGGTATCTCTATATTATGAGAATTAATGAGTAAATATTTTTATAATTCTTCATAGGAAACACTATAATGATAGAACTAATATAGAAACCCAAACAAAATCACCTTTTCCTTTTTATATACTATGTGGGACAAGGGCATATATATATATACTTCTGAGCTTAAAGTTTATGATGTGCAATAAACAAATTTATGAAATAATTCTGTAATTATACATTAAAAAGCTATTATTTTGGAATTCAAATTTGGTTAAAGGCTGAACATGAATTAAATTCGATATGCCGAAACTTTGACTAAATTCCATCGTTAATTTTTAAATCACCATGCTAGTTTTATTTCAGTTTCTAAGTTTTGATTTTTAACTTTTAATCTCAACATCGCCTCAATAATTGAGAGAGATTGAAGCCTCAATTATTAGAAATGTGACGTGACACAACACACCAATTTTTTAGAAATATATTTAAAAAAATTATTAATGTACGTACAAACAAATTTTGATATATTCGCTGAAGATGGTTATCAGTTAAAGGACGCAAAGTTTAGGGACTAAAATGAAAATGATGCGGGAGAGGCGGTGGTGGAGGTGGTGGTGGCACGTGCGTGCGTGCGTGCGTACCTTGCGAGTGAGGGATACGTCGGGCCTGGGGATGTCGGCGAGGCACGTGTGGGGGCCGGCCCAGGGGTAGTCGACGGGCAGGCACCTGTTGCTCCGCGGCATCGACTTGCGGTCGTACGAGAGCGAGTCGACTCGCCCCGGCGCGAACAGCGGCGCGCCCGGCGTGCCCGGCGTGCCCGGCGTCGGCGGCACCGACAGGCTCAGCGTCCCGTTCTCCGTCGCCTCCGCCATTGTCGCTTCCATTTTACGTCGATACTATTTTTTTGGTTTTTTTTGGTTTTTTTTTTAGGGATGATGAGGTAGTTAAGAAGGGGAGAATTACATGTTTTTTGGGTTTTTTATAAAGTTTTTGCTATGAAAATGGAGGAGTTTGATCCAGGGTTGATAACAAAAGCTCTAACTAATACATTCAAGGATGCATGATAAGTACGAAAACAAAAAACTTTTTTTTTTGGTGATTTTTTTGGGTGTTTTGATGGAGAGTGGAGAGGGAAAAAGTTACATGATATGAAGGATTTTATAAATGTATTGCTAAGGAATAAGGAGTGGTGATAACAAATCCAGCCTAAAGAACTTTTTGTTTTTCCTTTTTTTCTTGAGCTTTTGAGGGGATTTTTTTTTTTTTCCTTTTTTGGGTTTTGGATCTGGTTGGGAAGGAACCAAAAATTACATGCTTGGGAGGTTTTTTTCAAGGTTTTGTTAAGGAATAATAGGAGGAAGATGATCCAGAGCTCACAAAGCTAAGAACTCCAAAAATGAGAAATCAAAAGAAAAATATGCATATTAATGCTCACAAAGCTAAGCACTTTGAATGTATGAGGCTAAAGATTGGGAACAAGCTAGAGAGAGAAAGAAAGAGAGTAGAGAGAGAGAATGGGGATGGTATTTGGGTGTTTAGAGATGGGAGTGGGTGAATGAATATATGAAGATGTGAGTGGGGGAGAAAGTCAATGGACCGGGCTTCTTCACTCAACATCCCTCAAATAATTCATTTAAATATCTGGGATTTTGATAGCAATACCTACTATTATATTTATTCATATCAGAATACATACATTATATCTAATACTATTACATTTTTTCATATCAAAATACATACATTATATCTAATCATATTTTGATTTTTTTGATCGAACATAATAGATATTGCTCTGCAATAATAGATATATATATATATATATTTTTTTAGCTACATAAAAGAGATGGGTGAAGAGGAGACTTTCCACTGAAACAGCCACAAGCTGTGAAAAAGTATGCTTACTTGGCAATAATTAGGAGATGACTAATGCTATAAGTATTATCAAGTATCTCAAAATGTACTCTAGATTATAGAATTGGGCTGGAATACTATTGATAGTATTTGGACTCTTTTGCTATCGAATTTTTAATCTTTTGATGAAAAATTATATGGTTAAGATGATAGTGGTCCTCTAGGGTTTAGTGGTGGTTTCCCTAGAGTTGAGTGGGTGGTTGGTTAGATAGTATGATCTAGATGATGAAATTGATTAAAGTGTAAATCTAACGGCTAAAAAATCGATAGCAAAAGAGCCTAAATACTATCAATAATATTCCAGCTCAACTCCTAGATTATATATAGCTTAAAGGATTATTGCATATATTACTGTTTTGATTTTTTTTTTAAATGTAAATGTCATGACATGAACTCACTCGAAAAAGCAAAACTACTCACTCGTTGTCGTATGTATAAAATAAATAAAGATTTGTCTAATAATTGACTCATTTTGTATAAAATGATTTATCAATAACATTCTAGGGCATGTTGTTAGGTGCATGTAGCTTATCATTTTATTTGACACAATTGGCACGCATTTACTGGTCGATCAGAAACTAAGGGGTATGAACCAAACGATACATGCCATGTTAAAGGGCTTATATATATATATCCAATCCAAGAGCTTAAGCTAATAAACAAAAATATCCTTCATATATATTATACATATGTAGGCCAATGTTTCCTCTTGTATCCAATATAAAATTATTATTCTGAATTATTTTGGGTATTTAAACAAATTTGAATCACTTCAATATATTGGTCGCATTGGTTCTTTATTTGAATAGGTTAATCCTCTGAATTTAGCATTGCATGTAGATGTAGAGATGTACACCGAGAAAAAGCATGGCATTAATTATTGATATTCAACATTAACAAATAAATTCACTAAAATTGATCATTATTAACTGACTTAATTTGTGTAATTTAATCACTCTAATTTTTCCAAGAGTAAAAAATTGAATGTGTTATAGTCCCTTTCCGCGAAAAAGGGCTTAATATATAACATTTAAAGGACGGTGTGTACATATGATATAATACTCTTTGCTAGCTTATATATGCCAAATATTGCTTGGCTTTCATTTTTATTGTTATTCACTTCGCATAAAAAATATTATCATTTACTAATTTAAAATTAAATTAATACGACTACTTGGTATAATATGTGAATACATTAAAGTGGATCCCAATCCTTGAATATGATGACTTTGTGTCTCCTCCCTATCAGTGAGCTCCTAAACAAACAAATTAAAGAGATGGCATCTACGTACAATGCCTTGGTCAAAGCCTATCTTTCACATGCATCAATTCATGGGCACTTTTTTTAAAAATAAATAAATAAATTATTGAAGGAATATCTCCCTTGTTGTATATGCACTCTCACTATTCCACATATATATATATACATCATGTGATGTTCCCATCTCATTTAGACGCACCAAAAATACATTAGTGGTCATGATGATCTCTTGAATATATCTTTAAATGTTTCATTGTAGATATCGAGGGGGCAAAGAGCATTCTCTTCTTTCTTATTGTAATTACTCGAGTAGCTATTATTGATGGAGATTTAGCTACGTACGATTAGCATGTTACCTAGATTTTCTTTTTCTTTTTCTTTTTTTAATGCCTAAACTGCTCTTAAATATTCTTAAACTCTATAACATGATTCTCTTGTGGTAAATTTGCTCACTTCGTTAACTTTATTCCTTGCGTAATCTAATGACATTAAATATTGTATGCTTGATTGGTCTAGCTAGAATGATCCAAGGACAATAAGACTTTGTACTATACGATTCTTTACTTATAAAAAACAAAAGGTTATGCTAGTGATTTTCACTTGTGCTTTTTCGGAACCATCCAAATTAACATTGGATTTACTTAAAGCTTATTTGCCAACCATTGATTGGAAAACAAAAAACAAAAAAACAAAAAAAACAAAATTGTGTTACTATTATTCTCTTTACTCAAACTAGTGCACATGCTTCAACTGTTCATGAGCACAAGAGATTGGAGTTACATCGATTCTTTACTTGCATTACTCATTACTCTTTAGTTAAAGCATTTGAAACAGCATCTCTATGGGTTTGGTTAAAATTTTCATTCTAAATTAATTAGGACATATTCGAAAGTATACTAGAACTTTGATGTTGCTCCTAAGTTAGATTTATTCTTTTTTTTTTTTCTTTTTTCACCTTTTTTTTGAAAATGTCCATGAGTACTCACCTAGGTGCAAGATGAGAGTACTTATAACTAATTGCTGTAACAATAATAATTAGGGTTTTGACATTATCTATCACTCAACACCCTTACCATGTGAGTTTTCCTCCTCGGACTCGACCCGCATTTTCATTCAATCTCCCTTACCCAATGGTTTAGTTGCGATTAGAATATTAAATTGCATGTATAGTATAGTGAGTTAGCCAAAACGCATGAAGGCCTTTAATCATCACTTTATTCCACTAATGCTTAATTTATTAAGACTAACGTACACACATGCACTCATCAACCTTGGTGTTGCGAGCAACATAAGAAAACATTACATTACCATTAGTCCGTACATAATTTTCTCAAAAAGGAGAACAGAAGAACAATAATAACAAAAGTAATCGGCACAAAGCCACTAGATTAATGATCACTCATCAATTCAGATTCCTAGGCCATAAACTGCACCATTCACTTTCCAGAGCATTCCATTCTAAACGACATCATCATCATCATATTTTCTCTCTCTCTCTCTCCATCCTTTTAGTTGGGGAACAGCATCACCATTAGCAAAGCTACCACTAAGGAATAAATGGACCCTATATATATTCCTGCTTGGAGAGGAAGCATGTTGTTTGTGACAATGTTAAGTCCACATGGGAGAGAAAAGAACGGTTCGAGAGAACCCAACTTTGTGGTGTCACACAAAGTCGATCTCTAGCTATATATCTGCCAATCTTTTCTTCTGTTTTTCAACCTGAGGGCAGTATCATCTTGTGGTAGTCCTTTTCCGGATGCTTCAATGATGAAGCTACCTGCAAACCAAGCCCTACCACTATCACACTCTTTCTGTGTGTTTCAATTACTCAAAAGCATCAAGTTTATGAGTTTAAGCATCAAGTTTATGACACCTACTTTTTAGAGGATAATCCATTCTAGAACTACTCTAGCACTAACACATTTAACTCTTTTAATCTCTTGAGTTGAGCCATTGCTCAAAATATTATAGTCAGATTAGGAACTCTCACAAGCACCGGATGGTATGAGAGTATGAGACTTGTCTTGCTAGTCTTAGCCGACCTTATAGGGAGTCACCCTCCATCCACAACGGTCATCATTCAAGAAGTCACACTCTTCCCGTTGTATAATTTTGGCTCGGCCGAAACTTATCTTATACTTCCGGCTAATAATTGGCTCTGATATAAACTGTGACGCCTTACTTTCCAAGAGGGTCATGTTAAAGCTTTTAGAGTACAACGGTTGTTTAAACATGGTATCAGAGCAGGAGGTCCTGAATTCGAGTCACGTCAGGCTCCTAACATTATTAATTTCCTCACATTTAATTCAAATCCACGTCATGAGCCTTGCAAAAAGTTTCGAGCCCAGACGTGAGGGGGAGTGTTAAATATAAAAATATTTAAATAACGTTCTCTACAAACTTAAGGTTTTAGAGTATAACGGCCACTCATCCTAAAATTACTTTAGCCCTAACACACATAAACCTTTTAATCTTGCTATAATATTTTGAGCGGTCACTAAATACAAAAGGATAAGAGGATTAAATTTGTTAGAACTAGAATAATTCTAAAATAAGTGATTTCCTTGGAAATTAAGCAGGCCATCACATGAGATGATAATAAAGAAAATTATTAGACAATTTTACTTGAAAATAAGTCCTTAATTTATGAGCCACGAGTTGGTCTAAGGTCAACCACGTGGGGCTATCACATGAGTGCTCTTTATTAGTTGGAGTAGAAGTACTGTAGAAAACGATTTGGTAGCTTTTGGATTGAAATTCGCTCAGCAAAACCTAGAGGATGTTTTCGTAGATTCTAGTAGTGATTTTATGATTAAAAATATTTTTTTATTAATAGAGAATTCGATAATCTTTTTTCGAAAGTCTTATTCTGATTATTAGAATTAGTTTTTTAATTTTCGACATCGCAAAGTCAGAAAAAGCTAAAATCTACTTTTTGAAACATGATTTTTTATTTTGGACTTCAATTTTAAAATAAGAGTTTAGTCAAGAATTTGATTCTAAGATCCAATCCCTCAATAATCAAAATACTCTTCTAATTGTTAACTTTCAATTATGAATTTTTAAATTTAGATTTTAACTTTAAAATTTTTAAATTTTCAAATTTTAAAATTTTAAAATTTTTAAAAAATTTAATTTTAAATTTTAAAATTTGAAATTTAAAATTTTAATATTTAAATTTAGATTTTAAAATTTAATTTTAAAATTTAAATTCTAAACATCAAAATTTTTTTAATTTTAAAATCTTAAATTTCAAAATTTTAAATTCTAAACATCAAATTTTTAATTTTAAAATCTTAAATTTCAAATTTTCATTTTTAAAAAATTTAATTTTAAATTTTAAAATTTGAAATTTAAAAATTTTAATATTTAAATTTAGATTTTAAAATTTTAATTTTAAAATTTAAATTCTAAACATCAAAATTTTAATTTTAAAATCTTAAATTTCAAAATTTTAAATTCTAAACATCAAATTTTTAATTTTAAAATCTTAAATTTCAAATTTTCAAATTTAGATTCAAAATTTAAATATCAAATTTTAAATGTTGGTTTAGATGTTAAATTTAAATTTTAAAAATTTTAAATTCAAATTCAAATTATAAATTCAAATTTTAAAATAAAATTTAAAAATATTATTTTTAAATATTTAAAAAAATTTGCTTAACAGTTTTTTAAAATTACTTCAGAAAAGTTATTTTGCTACTAAACTTTTAGTCAAATGCAAAAATCACCTCTCCAACGGCTAGACCAAACAACCCTTAAATAAAAATCAAGAGAAGCTCCAAATTCAAAAATTATATTCATAGCATCCAAAAGTACAGTTCTGCTTTCTAATTTGCATAAGAGCTCGAATCCTAGTTGATTCACATTTCTAGCGCAAGTGACAAAGGGCTTGGTGGTTGGTACCCGAGGTCCCGAATTCGAATCCTAGTTGATTCACATTTCTAGCTAAATTTATTTCTAAAAAAAAAAATAAACGAAGCGGGTAGCGTGCTACCTCTTTCTCAAAAAAAAAAAAAACTGCATAAGAGCTTTAGAATATTTTTTATTTAACTGGCCATCTTTTCCTTTTCAAGTAACAAAGTTCTCTAAAAACTAAGTCATGAAGCAACTTCGATTGTCCGTCGGTAGACACCAAATCAATTTTACAATTTATAACTCACTAAGTGATGCTCTCAAAAAAAGCCATTTTACACCATCTCATTTCCACAAAATAGAAGGAAATTAAGAATCACAGTTCATGTAAAGTTGCAACTTCATTGTCATGATGAATGGAGAACAAAGGGGTCTTACTCTTGACTTTATTGCAATTATAAGAGCAACAAACCTACACTTATTACACTTTAATAATGTTGTGTAAGTGCTCATAGAGGTGACAAATTCTAATGCTTTAGTTTTGGCACATAAATGAGATGGTGGTTTTTCTAATAACCAAACACTACTTGGCCACCGAAAAAAACAACCAATCACTCAAAAGGGAATCAACAAATGAAGGACAGTGACTGACCGTCCCTAGCGCAAGTTGCAAAAGATTTGGTGGTTGGTATCCGAGGTCCCGAGTTCGAATCCTAGTTGATTCACATTTCTAGCTAAGTTTATTTTTTAAAAAAATAAACGAAACAGGTAGCGTGCTATCTTTCTCTCAAAAAAACAAAACAAATGAAGGACAGTCGAAAGCTTCTATTCTTGCTCCAGCACTCCAAAGATATATATATGCATCTTCTTGTGAGAATTTATTAGGTTGTAAACAGTATTGATGTAGTCACACGTGGACATAATTTTGTACTAAACCATGCTTACAATAATAAGATTGAGGCTTAGTAGCATTTTTAAAACAAGGTGCACAAGCACATGAGAGATTAAAAATTGCAAAAGAAGGATTAGGGCCTAATTTTTTTTTTTTTTTTTTTCAGAGCCATGGTTGTGGGAAATTCCTGTGGCCACAACATGTGGAGATCACTTTAATTAGTTGTTTTGATTAGATTGGGAATGGTGGGTAGATTGGAATTGTTTTAAGAGGAAAGGGAATTAGTCTTCTTAAATTTTATAAAACAAAATAGCATGCGGAAAGAAAAGATGAAGAGAGAGAGAGAAAAACAAAAGTAGAAAGACAGAGATAAGGCAAAAAAGTTTATCATGAAGTATTTTTAGAATCATAATTTAAGTCGAAATGTTTACTTCGATACATATTGTGTGTGTTAAAAATATTTAAAATAAAAGCTGGAGCTGGCAGAGAATAGTAATTTTAATATAGTTACTTCTCCTCAGATCTGAGCTAGAGGCTTATTTGATAAATTATATTGTCAGAAGGGTAGTTCATTCTGATATTACTCATTGAATATGAAAGAAGTGTATATTATAAAAAGATATTGCGGCAAAGTAAATAAAAGAACCATTGAGTTACTTACCAACAAGTAAAATCAAACTTAGGATTTTTTACTATAATATCATGTGACACAATTTATGGGTTCTCTTTAGTGGCAGAATACGATGCATCAGTATCAATGAATACGAAGAAATAATAATACCAACAAGCAAAGTCTTTTGGGGAAATATCCAAAATATTCAATCCAAAAATATCTTTTCACAAGCATATCATGTAACCAGCTAGCAAACCAGTTGACTAAGCTATTTTGAACATGTTATATAAATACTATCATGTGAGGTGCTCTATTTTAATTAAAGATATATAATGGTAATAATAATAATATTTTTTTACTAGATTTTGAGATAACTAATATTCTGGGATTTGGGAGCCCCTGAATCACTCAAATTGTATTACAACCAATTGCACAAAAGGATCAAATGTATTGGTATGTAACGCGTCTCAAAGTGCAAGTGATGTTCCAACACAAGGGATTTTATTTTACTTTTTTTTTTTCAGAGAAAGGTGTTATCCGCTTCGTTTAATTTAAAAAAATAATAAACTTAGCTGAAAATGTGAAATGACTAGGCTTCGAACTTGGGACCTCGGGTACCAACCATCGAGCCTTTTGCCACTTGCGCCAGAAACGGTCGGTGGATTTTACTTTACTTAATTTGATCCCACAACGGAAACGAGTATTGTATAATCGCAATTCTCTCTCTTTCTAGGCTTTGATTTGCTAATGTCGTTTTTAATATTTTAAATAAACTCGAATTAGTCTTTCTATAGTTTAGCGCACATTTTTTAAAAAAGTTTTATTTTAACATTCTATAGTTTTGCATTTATTTTAAAAATCAGTTATTGAATAAGATAAGAAAGTGATATTTTAGATTACTAATATGTGCTATAGCACTGGACAACCCGGTTTATAAATTGGGATAATGCTTCACTCATTTTATAACTCAGCCCAACTTTAAAAAAAAAATTATAACTATATGCAAATCCAACTTCAATATTTAATTGATATATTTAAGTCAAACTGCTAACTACAGCCGTTGAAATTACGCCTAATTTGGCGGCAATTCTAAATGCACTAGTTAGAAAGAGTAATTTTAAACAAAAAAATATTATAACCAACTAAACAAGTTATTTATAGTTGAAGTATTTTCTACTACATCCAACTAAATAATAATGTAGCTATAATTATTGTATTTTGAATTATTTCTATGTTTAATTATACTGTATTTCTAATTACATCCAATCAGGCCAACGGCTCAGGGTAGAGGCTTAAATTGTAGTTGCAAATGGGCCGGTCCTGCCGATTAAACTAAAAGCCCACACGGAAATGAACTGGGCCGTCCTTTCGGGCCCAAGATATGTTGGGCTGATAAAAAGGACCTGCAGCCATTTTGGATTGCAATCGACCCAATTTTTGCTTTTTGAGTCAAAAGCGGCCCAGCCCAAATGATATTGCGGAGAAATTATTTTTCGCTGAGTTGAGAAAGTACAATAAAAAAAAGAAAAAATTTACTCTTGCTTGTTTTGGTAGATAATATTATGTTGTATATATATCAAAATGAATTGATTATAATATATTTTTTGCGGCTTTATTTATATGATATTTAATAACCAAATGGGCCCTAGAAGTGTGGGATACTATGTTTGATAATTAAAATCTTAATAGCATAGTACAATTAAAGCAACTAATAACTTATATGCCAAATTTACTTATAGGTAGCATTTGGTTCGGGTATAAGGAGGGAGAATAAATTCTTATTCCCCTTCTTATACCCAAATATTATTTTTTGTATTTGAAAACTGTAGTTCTTTATTATTAGAAAAAAGGGGCAATGAGGGTAGAACAGGCAGTTCCACCCTCCCTCCTGGAACAAGTTTGTCGAGTGGGAACAAACTTAGTTAAAATTTTAATTATTGTATTAATTTATTAATTAATCTAATTAATATATTAAGTTATTATCTATTGCTTAAATAGTTAATTAATTATGGTTAATTAGTTCATTAAAAATTAATTATTTAATATGTTTATCTAATAACTAATATTTATATTGGTCAACTAATTAAATTAACTTCTTATTAAATCATCTAACTAATTAAATAATTTATTAATTAATTAAAAAATTCATGCATATTTTATAATTAATTAATATATATTTTTTTATTATCTTATACAATATTCATAGCTAATATAATTTTAAATTTATTAAATTATTTTTAATTAATTTTTTGATATTAATTAATTCGATAAAATATTACTAATTTAATATTCTAATTACTTTTATTTCTACTATTGCAATCTAACCATACAAACATTATTTATCTTATTCCCAGGAATAACTCAATTTTTATCCAAACAAAAATTTACTCTAATTCCTACTTATATCTAAACTTATATCTATTCCTAGAATAAACAGTTTTTTCTTATATTCGAACCAAACGAAGCGTTAATGAATATAGTTCAATTTAGATGGTCGATTTCTAGAACATGGCGAATGCTTGACTTTTTTTTTTTTTGAGAGAGAAAGGTAGCACGCTACCCGCTTCGTTTATTTCTTTTAAAAATAAACTTAGCTAGAAATGTGAATCACACTACAAAAAAGCAGTGTATTTGTTACAAATTTAAATTTCACATGTCACCAAAAAAATCTTTAGTTACAAGACAAAATAAAAAGCTGTCACAAAAAATACTAAATTTCAAATGAAATGGAGCTTGAACCCAAAACATCTGAAATTTCTCAACTTCTCTCAACCACCATACCACAATAGATATTTTTCAAAAATTAACTTGTCATTAATACTGTTTTTAGTAACAATATATATATATTTTTTTCGTGACAAAGTCTATTTGCCACGGAGCCTACTGTGACAATTTGTAGTGACGATTCACTAAAACTATTAGTGACAAATTTTTTATTTTTGATGATAATTTTTTACTGTTACTTATAAATGAATTTTTTGTAGTGTCAATTAAAATTCAAATTCGAGATCTCGAGTACCGATCACCAAATCTTTTGCCACTTAACGTTAGGTCGGTGCTTGACTTTTTCTAATGTCTACGAATTCATGCATATCAAAACCAATTAAATAACCAAACAACGAACTCTTACTCATCAAGTAATCAACATTATTATACAGCGCGCGCGCACACTGAGCCAACGAGACTTTGAATTAATTACAAAGACTTAAATTGCAAGAGAATTGCAAAATCATCATCAAAACAAAATTAATTGTATCCTACCGGTGAACCGTCACCGTCCAATTTTCTCCCATTGACAAATATTAAGATCAACTATAATAAATCGTGCCACTCATTTTTCACGCGTGACACATTTGAATGGCCCATAAGTTATGTTCTTCTATAAATGATTTTGAGAGTGGTTGGATTTTATATATATATATTTTTTGCGTTGTCAATATTAATTTTTTATTTTTTCCTATCTGATATATCTGTATTTTTTTAATTTTTTTTCTATCTTAATTTAAGCTATTTAAGAAACGAAACAGTCGAGTCCCTTATATTTACACTACTATTTCATATATAAATTATATAATTAGCCGTCCCAGGTCCATTGTTGGTGTGTGAACGCTACGTTCAGAGAATTAAGATGTCACCAATAGGAACGATTTTTTTGCAGTGTTTTGTTGTTTTATTTATTCAAGGCGATTCATAAAGATACAGTCAATTTATTTAAGTCTATCTATAAAGATATGGTAGATCGAATGGTTATGATGTAACTGAATACGTTCTTGATGGACGGACGTGATTTAACATCATTATATTAAGTTGTATATAAATATAACATACGGGAGTCCCGATCTAAACTCTAATTCAAATATCTGTGATGGTTCCATCTCCGGGATAAGGAAATTAGACTCGAAACGTCCCGCTCTCTTGCAGATCGCAAACGAGGACGAACCACAAGCAAGATTCGACGACGATAATTTCGATAAAAAAATTGAAATCATGACAGAAGATACGATCCTAATTTTTGATAAAATTTTAACATTATAATCCCATCATATGCGATCGGACGGTCTACAATACGCTGTAGAGCTACGGTTCAAACTACTCTTTCAATTGATGCTACGTGCGCTCTACTTTCGGATGAACGGAGAGGGACAGCTTATTCTTCTTATTTTTAAATATTTTGCATGGCAATTTATAAAATATTTAAAGAGAATGTTATGTGTACACTCTATAGGCCCATAAATTAATTCTACACCCTTACATGGAAGAGATGCGAATTTTAGTTTAAAAATACAACACGAGTGGGCTAATGTTGGTCACAAAAGATTTATGAGTGTAAAATTAATTTACACCCTAATATAAGGTTTATATATAGTATTGCTCAAATTTTAATTCTCAAATTATCGCAAATCATTTAGCAATCACCATTCAATCAAAAAAATTCCAATAGCACGTATCAATCATTAAGTTTTCTAATTGTTATTCTACATACGGCCGTAATATTATTATGTATAAGTTTCTCTTAATTCTTCAACAATATAAGTAATTTATCATTCACTTATTTACATATTTATATAGAAGTGTTCTCAATATATATTGTGCTTTGCTGATTATTCCCAGCGCAAGTAGCAAAGGACTGGATGGATGATTGATAGCTGAGGTGTCAAATTCAAAGTCTAATTACTTTACATTTTAAGTTTAAATTTATTATTTACTTATTTACAAATTTATGAACATAACTTGATATATAAAAGTGTTCTCAATATATAGTTTTTTGCGGACCGTCCCGAGCACAAATGGTAAAGAACTTAATGATGATACTCAGGATCACAAGTTTGAAATCTAGTTATTTTATATTTTCAACTAAATTTAATTTCAAAAATATTAAATAAAAAAGATATTGTACTATCTTTCAATCAAAAAAATATATAAAAATTTATTTGTATGCCAAACAAATTATCAAATATTGCGGGCAACTCAAAACAAAACTCCGCAATAATTCCTTTTTTTTTTTCCTAAACAAACAATTTCTCTGATATTTACATATCATTTTTCTATCTTCACCTTTCCTTTTCACTCTACCTGTAACCACCACTCCACGAGTACCACGCACAAAGTAAAAACCAAAAAAAAAAAAAAGAACGAAATTACAACTCGCACTTGCCGTTTGATCTCGCACGAACGGCTGAGATCGAGTTCCACACCTTCTCCTCCATGACCCGCACCACCTCCGCCATGGACGGCCTCAGGCTGGGGCTCCCCGCGTCGACGCACGCCGCGGCCAGCTTCACCATCTCCGCGGCCTCCTCCGCGTCGTACTCCGCGCCCAACCGCGGGTCCACCAAACCCCCAATCCCGCCGCCGCCTCCCGCGCCTCGCCGCAGCTCCGGGCCAATCGCGGCCGCCAACGCCCCCGCTCCGGCGGAGAACGCCTCGGCGCCGGTGACGATCTCGAGGAGCAGCACGCCGAAGCTGTACGCGTCGCTCCGCTTCGTGAGCAGCCCCGAGCGGAGGTAGTGCGGGTCCACGTACCCCGGGGAGCCCACCGCCGCCGCCTTCTTAACGGGCCGGGCCACCGCGGCGGCGAAGCCCAGCTGCGCCGACCCGAAGTCGCAGAGCCGCGCCTCGAGGTCCGCGCCGAGGACGACGTTCGCGGACTTGACGTCGCCGTGGACCACCGGGAGGTCGCCGCACCGCTCGTGGAGGTAGTCGAGCGCCCCCGCCACCTGCCGCGCTACCGACATCCTCTCCGCCCACCCCAGGATGCTACCGCCGCCGCCGCCGCCGTGGAGCTTCTCGTGGAGGTTGCCGTTCGGCGCGTACTCGAACACCAGCGCGCCTTGCTCTGGGACAAAATTTTAGTTCAATTATTTGTGAAATTTAGAAGGATGTATCGATATTTAATTCTTGAATTAATTTACCTTGATCGTCGGAAAAGCCGATGAGGCGAACGATGTTGGGATGGCGGCCGAGGCGGAGGAGGACGTCGAGCTCTCGGCGGAAGGCAATGTGGAGGCGCTCGCTGGAGAAGTGGACTTTTACGGCGGCCGGCGACGGTGAGCCCGGGAGGCGGCCGAGGTAGACGGTGCTGAACCCGCCTTCGCCGATGACCGGCGAAGTGAAGCCCGACGTCAGCGACTCGATCTCGCTCCAGCTGAACTGCCGGACGACGTCGTCGCCGTCGACCTTCTCGCACTCCGCTTCGGGCTCGTCGGCCACCCGGCCGGCATCGCAGCCGCCGAAGCCCGCGCCGCAGCACAAGTAACGGCGGAGCATCCTCAAAGAAGAAGATGGTAAAGCCTGTGTAATTAAGGTGTGGTTGATTGCTTATCAGAGAGGAGGGGGAGGGGAGAATAGTGAGAAATTAAGGGATGTGATGTTGGGGGTGTGTATATATATATATACATGCAGAGGATTAGTTAGTGAGTCAGTGTTTGACGTATTAGTTTTGGACAAACGGTTAATTCATTAGGGGATGAATCGGATTAAATGGCGGTTTACTATTTGAAATTTCCCACCCATTTCGATTTTTTTATTTTACTTTTTCAATTTTTGAGCTGGTGGACATCCGCGCTCTCGGATTAATTATTTGGTTGGACGCAGTGTTCAACAATGAAAGGACACTAGTTACTATGTTGTATCCCTATTATTATTATAGCTGTAAGCCTATAACTTCATATGTTTTACAATTTCAAAATATCGTTTCGTTCGGAAATAAATAAAAAGTGACTATTTCAGAAATAAAGATAAATTAAGATATAAGCGGGGATTAAATTAATTTTGCGTTTGTATGAAAATTAAATTATTTCTTGAGAATAAGAAAAATAATGTTTGGTTAGATAAGATGGAATAAGAATTAAACTGGGTAGTTATAAATAAAAAATAATAATTATTCCAGGGATAGGTATAAATTGAGGTATAAGCCGGGATTAAATCAATTTTGCGTTTGGATGAAAATTGGATTATTTCTGGGAATAAAAAAAATAACGTTTGGTTAGATAAGATGGAATAAGAATTAAAGTGGGTAGTTATAAATAAAAATAATAATATTATATCTAATTAATTAATACAAAATATTAATTAAGTAATAATTTAACTTATTTAATCTACTAATTAATTATGAATATTGCTAAAAAACCCTTAATATTAATTAATAAATTAATTAGTAATTAATAATTTTAATTAATCACAAGTAATTTAATATATTAATAAATTAATTAGTTAATAATAGTCAGATAATTAATCAAAAAATTAATTAAATTACTCAAAATATTAATTAATTAATCAATATATAAGTATTAATTATTGACTAAAGTATACTAAATAATTAATTATTTAATCAGCAAATTAATTAAAATAATGAATTAATTACTCAAATAATTAATTAAATATTTATTAGAGTAAAAAATTAAGTAGTTAATTAGTCATCCAGTTAATTAGTAAATAAACTAATATATAAAATATTAATTAAATAATATTTTATTATAAATCTAGCTTGGATATTTTATTATTTTATTATTTTATTATTAATTAAATATATTATGTATATATAATTTATGTTTAACTAAATTTAGAATCTTAATTAAGTTTGAAATTAAGCTGGGAATAGCGCTATTCCGTGTGAAATATTTTATCCCAGCTATTCCGGAATAACCGAGAATAGTAAAATTTAACCGGGATAAAATACTCCGGCCAAACTTCATCTCGTTTGCGGAATAGCGGAGATAACTAAAGTTATCCCCGCTTAACCCCCAACCAAACGGGGCCTTAGAGAATAGGGCTATACATCGTTTCGTTTATGATCAGTATTTTTTTTTAGAGAGAAAAGTAGTTGCTATCTGGCTCGTTTATGATCAGTAACAATATGCAACTACTGTTTATCTTCTTTTTTTTGTTGAACAAAATGGGAAACAATTAGGCTCTGAACTTTGGATTTCAAATACGAATAATTAAACTCTTTACCACTTGCGCTAAAAACAATCAGTTATAATTTTTTTTTTTGTCAAATATTAGGGGCTTATTTTTTTGCCCGTATCTAATTTAAAGTTAGAAATAATTTTCAGTTGAATTAAACTTTCTGTAAAATTACTTTTTTATTACTGGTAGTCTGATAGGAAGTTAATGACTTTGATACTAGACACATTCTATATTTTTTTTGTCCGTTCTACCAAAAATTATCCTTCTAGCATATAAGAGAATGAAAAAAAAATTATAATTGTTAATTATACTATTTTTCTATTTCTTTCTCTTCAGTGGCGAAGTCAATTTCCACGATTGAAAAAAAAAAAGTCACAGACGAAATGGATTTTTACGGGAAAAATAACTTTTCTCCGTGAAACAAACTTACTCCAAGAGCTCGATGGTTGGTGCACAATATCTCAAATTCGAAATCTGATTACTTCATATTTCTAATTAAATTTATTTTTTAAAAATAAAAAAGTTGAATAACTTATTTAAAAAAAAAAAAAAAAAAACTAGAGCAGAGTCAAACAAGCAATCAATTTTGGAGAGTCAGATGGAGTTTGCGACAATTTATTATTGCATGGAAAATGTGCAGCAGGCCAACTAGTGGTCAAGGGCAGGCCGAAGGCGTGAGGAAATCAACGCGTGCAGAAAAAGGTTTGGAACTTGGAAGCTACAAGAGTGGTTGGACATGATGTTTCCTTCCAAACGTCCAACCACATTTAATATATCAGGGACATTTGACTCGTGGCCTCTGGGGTCGGTACCAGGTCCTTGACAAGTTTGACACCAAAAATGTGAACATTTGCCCAATAATAAAATTATTAAATTATACGAAACAATTATTTTCTTCAAAAATTTAAATGAATAAAAAATAATATTTTATATTTTTATACTTAATAATTTTTCTTACGTCTAAGACAAATTTAAGCCGGTGGAAAGTTATGTTTCCATATTTTAAATTTTAACACTTTTTTTTTGAGAGAAAGGTAGCACGCTATCCGCTTCGTTTATTTTTTTTAGAAATAAATTTAGCTAGAATGTGAATCAACTAGGATTCGAACTCGGGACCTCAGGTATCAACCACCAAGCCCTTTGCCACTTGCACTAGGGACGGTCGGTATTTTAACACTTTTTATTAAATTTGGGCTCGAGACTTTTTGATAGATTCATGATATGAAATTAAATTAAAGATTAAATTATAAAAAAAAATTTCTGTAAATATTCGTTTTTTTTACTTTCTTTCCTGATTTTTAAAAACCTATATTTTGCTTCCTTAAAATTTCAGAAATATTTTCAAAGAGTACGACATTAATGGAGAGAATAAAATGACCAAATTACTCTTATTTCTTATATAAATAATAATAATTTTTTAATATATTTCCGCCATTTTGAAAGGCATTTTCAATATAAATTATAAGAAATGGACGGAAAGTGATGAAACCCCGACGGAGAGGGACTAAATGTACCAACTTGAAATGTTAAGAGGGTAAAATATAGGTTTGTATTTACATAATGATTTTCTATAATTTAGCCTAAATTAAATAAGATGAAATCAATTATAGTAGAGTCTGACGTGACTCGAACTCAGAACCTCCTACTTTGATACTATATTAAATTATACAATACAATAAAAAACTTAAGGTGATTAATAAAAATATTTTTATATTTAACAAAAATCTTACTATTTATTTGGATCTTAGAATAATTAAAAAGTATACTTTTTGTGCCTTGTAAGATTCTCAGGATTATAAATTTTCAGAATAAAACATTTCATTTACGAGAGAAAGTTATCATATTTTAAGAAAAAACTAATCGTCTATTAGAAGCTGCAAAATCGTCTAGCAATTATTACAAGAATCTTGGTTAAGGTAAAAAAGAGAAATATTTAAACCTAAACAAAACACATAATAAGGATTAGCTAAATAACCCAACAAAAAGGATATACACATAACCGTGTGCGTGCATTTCTTTATTTATCAAACCCGTGTTTTAGTTGGGTTCGACATAAAATTGAGATTTGTAGCTTCGTGGTAAGCCACTTAAGAGAACAAATCGGATCCGAACAGCTAATTGAGGCATATTAAATTAGCACGAGCGGGTTCGATGTTGGCTCGAAGCTACAATAATTAAAAACAAATCATAGAGAAAAGGTGATTAAGAAATTGTTCACGGACATAATTTATTTGGCACTAGTATTTTGACTTTGGGTTGAGAAAGAGAGATGGAGACAAAGATTTAGAGACTTATACTTGTTTCTTAACAAGCAAACAATAGAGAAATTTCTTACCAAATGAGTGTCTGTGGGTGCAAATGTGTGCTGAATCTAAGGTTGATAGGAATCTATTTGGGCAAAATTAGTAGAGTGGGTGTGGACCAGATGTTTCCATTAGTCCAACATTTTTTATGATTCGCGTGGCGTCTCAGGTTGCGTTATCTCGAATGCTGATGTGCATGGATTCAAGGTTAGATCAACTTGGTGCAGAAATCTAAGTGAAGATAGCTAAGAGAATGGGAACGCACTGACTGAAACAGAGTGTGCTGAAATTTTCTGCATATATACGAGACTACTTTGCTCTGAGATTTATGAGGAGATGTATTCTGCTATCCACCCGATTGACAGAATACATCTTGTTATTAGAATATTAGATGAATGATGAGATAACCTCATGTTTAATGTTGTTACCAATGCGCTCGCTCCCTAAGCAGACCCAACCGTGTACATTGCGGCTATATCCAAACTCATATTTCTAAACTCTTTACCCATGCACTACAAATTACTTCGTTTTTAATATGAGATAAAAATTACCACTTCTAATAGTAGAGATTAACTTATAAAATGAAATAGTTCGCTGAAAAACATGAATTGCACATATATATTGGGTGTGGGTTATAATTTCTCGTTTTTCTTGTAATTCACTTACAATTTTAGCAGAAAACGAGCCCAACGGTTATTACTTTGAGTACCGTGTTTAAGGTCAGAGGTTTGATCTTCTGTTGTGCATTCATAAATGCGGCTCGTGCTTATGGGCTTATGGCTTCTTAGGTACTATTGCTACCTAGACCGTGATATTACTAGTCAACGCTAGTTCCACATTAGGCCCGGCCCAAGCTTATGGGTTGCGGGCTAGACCAGGCCCATTTATAGACCTAACTGCTTGTAGTTCAAGGATTGGGCTTCAATCCAATATTGTACTCATTAATGTTCGATTAACCACACATCTTGGGCTTTCCTGATCTGAAATTTGGTTCTTGTGTCACGAAGTTATTATTAAATAGTTTAAACTAAATTAGATTAAGATTTATTTAATATCATAAACTATTTAATTTGCTATAATTTAATGTTATTTGAAATTATAAAATTTTATTATTTTAAAATTTATAAAGATTTTATAGTACCACCTCTAGCGCAGGAGGCCATTATGATTGTGTTAGAATTATAATGGAACTAGAAATAGAATTATGACTATATATACATACACCTAATTAACTTAGAAATTATATATTATATATATGAATTAGACTGAAATGATTCTAACAGCATCAAGTCATTAGTGTTATTAGATTTTTAGCATGATCTAACGGATAAAAATGAAAAAAAAAATAAATTTAACGGTAAAAAATTTAATAGTACTAATACTTTGTGCGATTAGAAGCACCCAGCCGGACTCATAATACTATATATATCCTAGTGAAATCTATTGTAAATCGTAAATTAAATAAAACATGTTTTTTAACGTTTAATATATGTTGTTGATAAATAACCTAATATTTTTTGATAAATTTAGATTTATTTATGTTAGATTTATGTCTTAATATTTTGTTGGTTAGATATAAAAGATAAGATTAAATTCTATTCAACTATTGCTATTAGGATTATGATTTTACTTTATGCCTATGTATAGACGGTAGTAAATGTGTAAAAAATTATTCACCATCCAAAATTAGTCCAAGAACAAGAACCAGAATATTTAATAAAGTTTTTAGTTAAAACCCTACTCGCAAGCTCCAGAGAAATCATGGCGAACTCCGAACTCGGCTTCCTCAGGGAAGTGGAGCTCCGCCTCCTCCGCTGCACCTTCCCCGAGAACCCCTCCTCCGCCGCCGCCGCCGCCGCCGCCGCGGCGCCATCGGTTCCTCCGCCGCACCCGCGGAGCTCCCTCCGCCCCCTCGTCGACTCCCTCGTCGCCGCCGTTGAGCGCGGCGACTACGCCGCCGCGCTCGCCTCCGACGCTGCGCGCGCCCCCTTCGCCTTCGCCGAGTCCTGGGAGTTCCGGGACTCGGCGGAGTGCGCCGCCCGGTTCTACGCCGAGGCCGAGCGCGGCGCCGAGGCCTTCTTGCTCGGCGGCGCCGCGGACGCGTGGCTTCAGGTTCTTGACGCCGACGAACAATCGGAACAATCCGAAGAACCCGACCTCGATGCAGAGTACAAGAGCGCGCTCCTACTCTGCGTCGGTGTCGCGGCGATCCTCGCGTTCACTCAGCAGAACGTGACTGGGTGAGCATTCTTAGCCGATCAAAGTTCTAGCATTGATTTGTGTAGTGATCTCTCTTTCTTATAATCGTTTTCTGCTAAACTGAAGGCCTACAGGGGAGTTTTCTCCTTTTCCGATTCCGTTGCAGAAGGAAGGAGATAGTAGTGGTGGAGGACAATGGGATGTGTGGGCTCGGAATCAGCTTGCTTCTGTTTGCTCCGTGCAGGGGAAATTCTCGCTGTTGCAGGTGCCGAATTATATGTCGAACCTAATGCATTAATTGTGAAATTTGCATGATTTATTCACTTTGTGTAAACTTCAATGCCTTAGACTGATTCATTGTAGATTGTGTGTACATTGGGTGTTTCTTAGTTTAATGTGTCAGATTATTGTAGTTTATGGCTATAATAGATTTTTGAATCTCCTAATGAGTTGTAATTTGTTGCCTTTGTTTATATAGTAATGCTCTAATATCCTTTTGCTGTTGTTTGGTCATTGTCTCTTTGCTTTCAAAGTAGTATTCTCCAAGAAATTGTTGGTTAATTTATTCTTTTGTTGTACAGTATATTGTTTACGCAAAGGCTTTATTCAGCAAGATAAAGAATTTGTCCTTTGAGGGTAAAAATTCGTGCAGTGGCAGAAGTGTATCATGGTGGCTGTTTCGAACTGTTCTCCTCCAGCAAAAGATTTTGGATGAGCGTGCATCTTCTTTATACGACCTAGTGCGGTCACTTAAGAATGAAGTATTGCTTCAATTTGGCAAATTGGAAGAGGTTTCTAATTATTGGGGAAATATGTTACGTGAAGGAGAAGGTTTAACCATTGTATCAATCAGTCAATTAGAAGCAGGGATGGCAGAGTACCAATATGATCGGGTCGATTCTTCAAGGTGACTATGTTGCTGCTTTTTCTACTTGTTCAGCATATTCATTTTTTGCATTAGCATAGCATAATGAGCTTCTTTTATCACATTGAGTGGATTACATTGCACTTACATTATGACTTACAATATTTTATGTACTTGTGTATTTTCATTAAGTTGCATGAATTTATGTACCCTGCTGTAAGTAGCCTGTAACATTGTGCTTACATCTTAATATGTACACTGTAACCTTTTCTTGAGAATATTGTGACATTACTAGGGAATTTCAAATTTGTTTTTTTTCCCTGAGTTGTAACTGCGTGCAAATATACACCGGATCCATAGTATAGAGATAGTTGAGTTGTCAAACCTAACAATCTTATCTGCGTGAGAGTTGTCATTATGTCTACATGGTGAGTCAATCTTGTATACTTTTCTTTCGAGTTTGTGAAGGTAACTTCTTGTGGATACAGAATCCAATTGACATGAGAATCATGCTCTTGCTCATCCATAGAGAAGCTGAAATCCCTTGTCATCATAGTGAATCTTGACTTTTGTTGACAGTAAAGCTACAACTGTACCCAAGTAAAGATTTCACTTGTCATCATTGGTTGATCCTGATTCTGCTTTCTAATCTATTACAAAAAAAACCATGTAACTTCAAGGCGTTTCATTTTAATCACTTTTTTATAATAGTATATCTCCCCTTTTCGAGGTCCTCTCATTGTGAATATTCCTTTGATTTTATTTATTTATTTATTTTTGGTAGAATGCATCTTAAGCATGCTGAAGAAGCATGCAACCTACACCTTTCTCTTACTGGGGTTCTTGGCTTTCGGACAGTACACCAGGTTAGATTCTAAACTATTAAAATTATTAATGTTTCTATCTTTGCAGTCCGAGTACTTCATAAAGCCAAGCACTGTCTTGTGTAGGTGGACGCAAAAGCTCAGCTGGTACTTATTGCAAATACAAATAAGCAAGCTACTGATGATGCTAGTCGGATAGAACCCTGTCAAACCCAAAATGAAGCTACTGCTTTTGAAGATAAAGGGAGTTATATTTCTCACGAAGAGTATAATTCCTGTGAGATATTAAGAACCCCAAGATTGCTGCAGAGTGAAATCGCCGGTGGTATCAATGGAAATACAACTGAATCCATTAGCAATCATTCATTAACAGCGATTCAGCAAGCTGTTGTACTCGGTCAATGCCTGCATCTTGGACGAAGCAGTCGTGACGATGAACTGTCAAGTATGCTGTTCTTCCTCATAATTCATAAACATGTGAATTTTGGACAAATGCTTCAATTTGCTTCAGAAATGTTATGCTAAAAAAGAAGCACTTTATTTTGGCTGATCTTTCCTTTTCCAAAATCATACTTGACATTTTTCCTGTTTTCTCTATGAAGAATGATACCATCATTACTGGCTATTTAACGAAGCTAATCCTCGAGAAAATAATTGCTAAATTTTGACCAAAGCATATTTAGTTTGCCATCAAATCTACTAGGCTACTGGTGGCTTTCCAAACTTTGAGGTTGCTACTTTGGAAACTTTCCAAAAGTTCCTTACTCAGAATGTTTCCTTTAGACATGGGAGTAAATTGATAGCTTTTCGCTCTTAGTGAGTCCCTGAATAAAAAATAAGCGAAAGAGATATCTAGAAAACAGTTCCAGTTTCTCCTTGGAATAGATAGGATGGTAATTCTAGAAGAAAGCATTACCTTACTACGCTGCTTTGTAGGAACTCGCAAATCTTGGTTTACGTCTTACCCTTTCCGTAGATTATCCTAACTGGAGCTTTTATCGCACATGGTGGTTGCTTCCATGAAAATTATAACAGTTTTGGCAGAAGGGAGAAAACAGTTTCTTATTAAAGTTTACTGGTCAAGATTTTATTTATCATGTTCCTGGGTCAATATTCAAGAATTTATTGCTAGAATTAGATTGATGAAATAATCGTTGTTCTATTGTACAATCCTAAATAATAGCATTTACTATAACTTCTTCTGTATGCATGTATACAAGCTGGATGTTTCCTATTTTTTAGAGTTTTCGTTGAACCATCTTAGGAATAATTCTCTTAGAAGTTGGAACCATGATCTTTCGCACAAGTGCATGTGTGTGGCTGCATATTCTTGTTATGTAGAGTTGTATATCTATATATACATCTGTGAGTCATACTGTGTATCTGTTTCGGAGTGTGCAGTGGCTTATTGTAGCAATTCATTTCAACGTTATATGTCCATCTGTTCAAATTTTTTATAATGCATATGTACATAAATATCATCTCAAGTTTTTTTTTTTCCCGTAATATCTTTTTATCTTTGCCCTTATTTCTAATTCATTGTGACATTGTTTGGATGATCTTATCATGCAGAGTGGGAAATGGCCGCTTACATAGAGTCTATCGATGCTCAACATCAATCTTACCCCACTGTAAGTTTTAGTTCAAGCATAGTGTTGTTCTTATCCCTAGCATAATCAACATGTTTTTCCTGCAAACCGCACTCTCCCTTTTCTCTTTGTGGGCCTTCTCTAATACATAGGGTGAGCATCTTGAGGCCTGCCATTTGAAATTCAAACTACTCTGCAAGGAACTATAGAATGAAATAATTCCTTAACAAGCTATTAATTCCTCTGTTGGTTTAGTATGGCAGAATACGACCTTGTTTAGGAGTTAGGAATAGTACTGAAAATTTGCAGTATCAAGATAGATGGCTTTACATCAAAATAACTGCATATGCATGCATTTATGTGTACATGTAAAGACATAAAGATGGATCAGTTGTTCTAATTTATTTTTAGCAAAACACAATGTTTTAGTGGTTTTTGCTCAAGTTTTGGATTAAAACATCTCTGGAAATAAAAGTTCAGAAGAAGGATAAATAGGATTAGGGAGGAATATACGAAATTGTTGAAATTTATGTACAAAACGTGAACCTATTTAGGCAAAGATTGATGGAACAACAATAAAACAATTAACTCGACCACGATGAGAATAATACTAAAACAACAAATGTGAGCAATCATTAGTTCCATGACATGAATAGTTATTCTTAGTTGTGTTCTCACAATAGGCAGAAAGTTGTAGAGGAATAGGCCCAACTATCTGCCACCAGAAGCATAACATGAAAGGACTGATAATGTTTAAGTGACATTATAAATTTTAAGATATTTTTCAAGTGCTTATTTGTGTGATAAACTAAACTTTTTGCCTTTCTGGCTGCTTGAGAAGATTTCATCATATATTTTCTATTTTGTCTAATGATGTTTAAGAAGAAGTAGCATACTAAAGTATGTTGCATAATTGAAGGTGAACTTCAATTTATAATTATTAGCATTTTTTTTGTTTGCTTTGGAAAGTGCTATTGTTAAATGAATTTCCTCTCTAGGTTAGAAGCTTTTGTGACATTTTGCGCATTCGTTGGGAGTCCACTCGCAGTCGCACAAAGGAGCGGGCTTTCTTGATGATGACTAACTTGGTAGGTGTCTCATTTTCTTTACTTTGTGGGGTTTTGTTGTTTTTCTGCTTCGAAAACTCATGCTTATCTGTACTTTTTCCCCCTTAATCTATATTTGCCTCATCAATTTTATGTTTTATCTAAGCTTCCAAGGAAACACTTATTTCCTAGATGAAATTCAGTGAATTCCTGGCAGTAGCTTATTTTGTCCATATAATTTGTCGTTGCTGCAGTGCTTTTATTTTTATTTTTTGGAATAAGAGGGAATAAAGTTATACTTGTATCTGAAGTTTGATTATGAATCTATGTTTTATGAATACCTATTATTGATATAGAGGTTTCCGCGGATTATATAAATTGTTGCATACATGAACTATATTGCTGATCTATGGGATTGTCATTGTTACTCATGGAATAAGTAGTATGCGAAGGAGTATATATTCTTTGAATTGGTCATTATTGATGAATAATTTTGCTTAAAATCCATGATTTTCTTGAATATAGAGTTCTTAGAGCAGTCCTAAGATAATCTGAACAGTCTCATAAATCTTTCTTGATCGTTTATGTTCTTTCAAGTTTCAACAACTGGGGATTTGCTAGGACTGGGAGTTTCTTCTTATTTAAACCTAGTTTTGAATTAGAGCCCAGAATCCTGCATGTCTTCTGTTCTTTTTTTTTTTTTAATCTGTGGGTATTCTTTCCTTTTATAATATGATATTTATGTCCCTTTACCAAGCTCTTTATGTGTGTTTTATTTGCGGATTGTAGGTTGAGAATATTGATAAAGCTCTTCCTGTTGTTGCCCAAAGGATTCAGTTGGTTTATGGAGTTTACATGCCAACCATTCCGGCATTGCGGAAGTACGTGTTGATTGCTCCTTTCAAGACAGCAGTCTTATTTTCTTCACGAAAATTTCTCTGTTGTTTAGCTTGCTTATCTCACAATTTCTAGCTATATGTTTACAATGTGATGCAATTTTAATCTATGCTTTCAGAGATTATGGTGAGCTGTTGGTTAGTTGTGGTTTGATTGGGGAGGCACTAAAATTTTTTGGAGATCTTGAATTGTGGGACAACTTAATTTATTGCTACAGGTATGGAATAATCCTCTTAAATATAAAGGGTTTTGGAAGTCTTTTATGCCATCTGTAAATTATAAATCATAAAACTAACAGTATTTATGGTCTGACAGACTACTAGGTAAAAAGGCAGCTGCAGTTGATCTTATAAAGGCCAGACTTTCTGAGACGCCAAATGACCCGAGGTTATGGTAAGGAACTGTTGCTAGCAGAGTTAAATAGTATAATGGTTTCTTTGCGCTGCATGAACATGCCAGCTCTTTTTGATACAAAAAAAATACATGTTTAGTGGAACTTTTCCCAGATGTCGCTGCCCTCTTTGGGTGAAACTTATTACAATGTGTGTTATTCTTAGTCTGATTCCAAGAAAGGTGAAGAAATTTAAAAAAAAAAAAAAATTGAATGCACATTTCCACATGCCTATGCATGTGCATGTATATATAGATAATAAATAATTAAAAAATAAGATCAACATAGCTAGTCATTTGCCAGTTTCAATTTTTTTACTATCCAATTACTATACAGATAAAATTGGGTTAAGTATCTCAAGGCACCAACATTTTAGCACTCCACACACATTTTTGAAAAAAAATTACCCCATGACCATTTTAGAACTGGCATTTTGAATAAGAACTGCAAACTGTTTCGTTATAGTTTTAGGTTTTCAGTTCTTTCATTTATATTACTTATTTAGCTCTTTATTTTTATCGATGCATTACTTTCTCTCTTCCTTGCCTTTTTCTCTTGTTGGATGACTTTTTTTTTTTGTAGCTTTTTTGAATTTTGATTGGGCTTTCAGAATTGATGTATGTTTATATATATTATCGTTAATCCTCTCAATGAAAAATTGTAATAATGTCAATTTTTTTGACAATCCTTCAGTCTCGTTATTATCCTTTTTATGCTCTTATGCTCCGATCAGTAGAATTTACTTTTGCCCTTTGATCTTTCTGTGTATATTGTCTATGTAGGCTCTTTCTTTTTGTTTTATTTGCGCTATTGCTTAACATATCACCCAATATCATTTAGATTCTTCCATACATATGTTTATCTCTGTTTATCTCCTGTAGGAGTTCTATTCGTTTCTTTGTTACTAACTATGAAATAGAATGTGCACATGTATCATTACCTTAATTCTCTCTACATCCTAGGGTTAGAATGCACTACATTCGTGGTGATAAAATTTGAGTGCTTTATCACTTGCTTGATTAGAAAAATATAAGTGACTTCATATTCATTTCTTTTTGTGCTTGCAAGTCCTTTATGTTATGTGCTTGTCTTTTCCAGGTGTTCACTTGGTGATGTGACAAACACTGATATCTACTATAAAAAGGCCTTAGAAGTATCAAATAATAAATCTGCTCGAGCTTTGGTACAATCTAACTAGATTATCCATTTATCTACTATAAGTTTTTGTTCATATTCAAGACATGAGAAGATTGTTCTTTTCTAACAGCGATCTCTAGCTCGAAGTGCGTATGAGAGGGAGGACTATAGAACAGCTAAAGATCTTTGGTATATAATTTCAAAATGTTGATGTGTTTATGCTTGACTCGATTTTATACGGTTTCCTTTAACAGCAAATATAAATTGCTTTCACTGGAATTTCTTTAGGGAATCTGCACTAGCACTAAATTCCTTGTATCCAGATGGCTGGTTCGCCCTTGGTGCAGCTGCATTGAAGGTGACTCATTCTTGTCTTCTATTCCTTCTTTGCATGTCATTTCTTGTATAGTTTTATGTATGCTCTTGCCTTTGTCTTCAACTTGTGTCTCGAGGCGTTTAATGTAATTCTTGCTTGTACTGGTATTCAATTGAGAAAGTTGGGTGTATACAAATGCAACTATGTTTCTTCTTAGCCCTCTTAGCCTACTAGTCTTTTATGCATCTAATGTGTTGGTTCATGCAGGACCGTGACATTGACAAAGCAGTGGATGCATTTAGTCGTGCTGTACAGATAGATCCAGAGAATGGGGAGGCCTGGAACAATATTGCTTGTTTGTATGTTGATGCCTTTTTTTTTTAATGTTTGTACTCTTTGTTCATCAACCTGTATCATTTCTTAGTACCTTTCTGTTTCTCTTTCTTTTCTGATACTTTCACTTAAGCTATGACCATGCACTGCAAGCATTTTATCAGGGAGAAAACCAGGATTCCACCATTGGAGTGCCCAAAATAATATAATGCAAAATTTATGCAATAATGTTTAATATTATCCCTATTAACTTAAAATTTAAGGTGAAAATATCACATGAATTTTTTCTTTCCTGATACATATTAACCATCAAATCTTCAAAATTTCGTAATGTTACGTCAATGTTGAATACAGCTGTATAAGAATGTATACATAAGAAAAATTACACTAATACTAGCCATCAATATATAAATATAAACAAATAGATCTAGGTAAAAGTAAAAACCAAGTTTCATAAATAACTAAAATTTAACATATGTTTACAAATTAAGAATATAAGAATTCTTTGATGAAAAGGAGAGATTATTTCTCTTTTTTTTTCTTTCTGAAAATGAATGTATTATTAATCATTATACATCAAGGAGGAGGGAGGGAGATTTCCAAAAGCCAAGTGGGGCTATGTCCATCCTTGGTACGTCAATGGCTCCATTCCTGCCTTCTATCATGTTTAGATCACATAAGGGGGGAAGGGAGGGCTTCCAAAGGCTATGGGAGCATATCCTTCCTTGGTCCCTCAATGGCTTCGTTCTTGCCTGCTATCATTTTTAGTTCATGTGCTGCATATTTCATTCTTCGGATGCATATTCAGTTCTATATTATATCATTTTTTATTATTCATTATATCTTGATATATTGTGTATATTTTTTGAACTGCCTAGGCATATGGTCAGAAAGAAGAGTGCGGCAGCTTTTATTGCTTTCAAGGAAGCCGTAAAATTCAGGTCCTTTTTATCAGGTTTTTCCCATTTGAATCAAATTGGTTATTGGTATTTGAAGGACTAACATGTTAGAATTTGCAGGAGAAATAGTTGGCAAGTTTGGGATAACTTCAGCCATGTCGCTCTGGATATCGGGAACTTTCGCCAAGTAATTTATTTCCTTAATATATTCTTTCTCTATTTTTATCCCAATAAATGCAAAATTTTGTCATCTTGGATTTCTTTGTCCCAAGAATGGGTAAGTAAAGAGGGCCACGGTCTAGAGAAGTAGATTAGGATAGTAAAATTGAAGAGGGCATCTGGCGTGTTGTTTGCAATATTCTTCCTGAGACGAAAGGAAAATTCACAAGGTTGGCTAATAAACGGATGATGCTTTATGGGTGAAAATGTTGGACAATTAGGTAAGAAAACATGTAAAAAGTGAGTGTCATTTAGATAAGGATGCTGTGATAAATATGTGATTTACTATAAAAAAAAAAATGCAAAATGCACAATGATTAATTGAAACAAGGCTTTGGCACCTAGAGAATTAAGTTACACAAGAACTAGTTAAGATGGTTTATGCAAATGATACTGCATTGCACACTAACTGGGAGTGAAAGGGACAGGCTAAATATTGAGATCGGAGGAAATAGTAAACAAAGATCTGTTATATGTGTAAAGTTTTGACAGACTAATTTGCAAATAGTAGCATATGTTAGTTGCACCATACTAATGCTTTCTGACATTCAGCTTTTTCAATGGGGACAGACATTTGCCTCGTGCTCCTTGAGATAATTTTTTTTTTCAACACCAAAACCAGCCATATCAGTTTGTTTTTAGTGTTGAAATTTGATTTGATGTATATCACTTAAATATGGCGCATTTTGAGATATAGGTATTGCACATGAACATTTAATTTTGTTGCTGCATCAAAATTCCTATAATGTGAATTGATTACATTGGATTACTTCTAATATATTGTCTTTATTGATGCTTAAATATCTCTTCATTGCAGGCACTCGAAGCAATTAAAATGGCACTAGATATGTCCTCTAACAAGTGGGTCGATGTTGCGTTATTTGATAGGCTGATTAGGAAGTTTGAAGAACGATCTTCTATTCCTGCTCTAGTTTCATTTGACACCTATCAAACAAACTTAGCTGATCCTTTACCCGGCGATGCCAATGAGTCTGAGAACTCTGAATCTGTCCTTGACAATCCTCGTGAATATGACCACTTATTAGATATGTTTGGGAATATTCTAAAGCAGGTTCGTAAATGCTACATTGCGTATATATTTCCTGTGTGTTATTCACCTACTCTCTCGATCCTATGCACGAACTACTTCATGTACAGTTGTATTTACTACTGTAACAGCTATTTTTCTTGTTTGAACTTTTCTAGTCCTATCTATCCTTGTGTGGTTGCACAAGTGGAAGGAATTAACTGTTTTTTCTTTGTAGTACTAGTCTTAGATTCTTAAAATAGGTTTTACATGATATCGAGCTTTATTTATCCTTTTAGGTTGTTCAAAATGATGGCAATGAAGATATATGGGGCCTATATGCAAGGTGGCATAAAATCAAAGGCAACCTTACTATGTGCTCTGAAGCTCTTTTGAGGCAAATCCGGTCACTCCAGGTATAACATTTGGTTTCAAAATATGTCCTGAACCCAAGTACAGAGTTCTTCTTCTAGCTTGTAAGCTTTATATTGAAGTGTACTGTTGTGACCACGTGTAACGTTTGACTTTGACACTTTTTGCTTCAATCCACTCTGTTCTTCAATTTATACTTCCTGATTGTTTAAACCTAAATGAAGTTGTATCACTCTTAAAAATATGGAAGAAAGAAAGATAGTATGTAAAGTATTCTGGTGCAGAAGCTAGGGCAGAACGTGTGGATACTCCCTGTACTATCGCAATATTGCGACTTGGTCTCCATACTTCTCAGTTAACACTTCAGTTCCCGTTTATATTGCACTTAAACCCTGGCTGTCAAAAAATATATAAGACAATCTAATTTTTATTGAAATGATCAACTGATCCCTTCTATAAAGTGACTCAGTTTAGTTTAGTTCAAACAGGGTTAAAAGGTCATTTTACAATAAAAATCAGATTTTTGTTAATGATGATTGATGAGGAGCTGAAGTGCAATATATGTATAAGTTCGCAGAGTGAAGTGTTGCAAAGTGTAGGGACAAAGTCTCAGTACTGGGATTGCTTAGGGAGCATCCATTTGTTTTACCCTAAAATCTATGTTTGATGGAGGGTTAATTGTGGAAATATGCCATTGTCATTAGAAGCAAGATACTGAAGGAGAATGGGTACTGGTGAGATGTTATATGAGATTGCCCAGTGTTCTACTGTATGCTGGATGATCATATGTTCCAATTTATTACAAAGATAATCTTCTTCTAAGAACACTAATCAGTGGCCTGATGTTAGAGTAGATTGCAAACTGTTGCAAAATGTAATTGCAAAGTGTTACAAAATGTAATTAAGTTTTCATGCCTGTGTTTTCTTGTATACCTGCATCTGTTTCCTTTGGCTTAATTATTCCCTTTTATAACAGGGTTCAGAGCTGTGGCGTGATATTGATAAGTTCAAAAGGTTTGCTCGGGCTGCTTTACATCTTTGCGAGGTTAGCATGGAAATAGCTTCCTCAACTGGAAATCGTTCGGAATTAGTTACAGCCGAGTTCCGTCTAAGAAGCTATGTCAAGCAGGTAACATCTGTTTTTTCTTCACAATGAAAAATAAATCTACTTGCCGAACTTCTTCTTCTTCTTCTTCTTCTTCTTCTTCTTCTTTCTTTTTTAAATCTTTAGTACTGTACCGTCAAACTATGTAGATTTGTTAGGCTTCTCCGTGGACCGTGGTGCAGCATAATTTTGGTGGCAACAGAAGAAGAAAAATACTGAGTAGCAAGTCAATTAAATGTAATTGGCATGAATTTCTTAATTAGATACTGCCTTGAAAGGAAATTTAGTTCAGATGATGTTTATTGTGTGAACTTTAATCTTCATCACCAAAACTAGAAAATGTATAATCACAAGAATTACCTGAAAGGGGTCATGTTGCTTGTGGGTTGAATATGGGACACGCAACAATGTTCCAAAAGGTGGCTGAAGCATGGTACTATGCCGGTGTATGCTTTAATAGGTGTCACATTGATATGGAGTGTGCTCCAGAATTATCAAATAAACATGTAGAATTGCATTGTAAATTTAAAAGAAGCCAGCAAAACCATACTGAAAATATAAATGTTCTCAGCAACTTACTGACAGAAATATTGAAATAATGTGAAAATATTTCCTGATAGCAACTTCAAGTAACGTGAGAGACCAGAGTGGCAATGATTAGAATAGAAATCGCATATATGAAATACCCTTCATAGTGAATTTCGCTTTGTAATATCTGAGAACACTTAATAATCCTTCTGCATACTTTTTTTTTCTTTCTTTCAGGCGGTGAACTTCTCAGAAACTGAGGAGTTCAGGAAACTCCAAAGCTGCCTGAATGAAATTAAGGAGCGACTCGATGCTACTACTGACGGTGCTTAGGTGGGATTATTTTAAAGCTGAACATGAACTTCGCTTCACATTTGACTGGTCATTCACAGAATTGAGGTTGGCCATCAAATCACACTTCACTGTAGCAGTTGCCTGGGGGGATCTGGATCTTACTAGGTACAGTGCTGCTCCATGCTTACGCCTAAATTATATTGGTGCTATTTATGCCATGTATCATATTACTCACCAGTTTTAGAGTTACCCAGAACTCCAGTTTTGACGTAAAGCTTCTTTTTATCTTAGACACACAAATTTTGTTATAGGCCTAGGAGTTTTGTTATTTGCGGTAAAATTAGGAATCAATTTATTAATTAATCAGTTTGCTTTTCTGAAGTTATCAAAAGCTGTAACCCAAGCAGAATTTTGTAACCAAGTTGAGCTAATCGTATTTAACATACTCTAGTCTATATACACACTGTATTTGTGATCTGCATGATTTATTTTTGATAAGTATAAGTGCAGAGATTTTGCCAGTTTCTCGGGCTCCTATGCTGAATCCTTTATTTGCTTAGATTCTTATGTTACTGTGTGTATGTGAATAGAGAGTCACGATGATGCTTATTATTTAACTATTGAATGCGCCTAGTTTGCAGTTGTTCCTTTGCTCCTGTGTTATCATTTTCTTTTTTTCTTTTTTTTTAATGTTCCCTATCAAAGCTATAATGATTCTTGGGCTCTAATCCCGGCTAATAAAAGCTTATTAGGTAATATTCATGCTTAGGGATTTGTTATACGAGTTGTTTCTTTTGGTCTTTTAACTTGTGGTCAAAACTTAGGCATTATTTATGCGTCGGAATAAGATATTTAATAATTTATGCTTTTGTAAAGTTTTTTTTGGTGCAATTAAAAGTTAGGAGTTGAATTTCGCTATTGAAAGGTTTTGGCATTCATAATTTAGCTGAATAGCACATTTGACCGTAGTGAAAAAATAATTTGAGAACTGAATATGGTATCCATTTTAGATATTTGACTACTTATTATTTAATTTAGTAAATTGAAGGAATTTATCGAACAAGCTATTTATGTATCTAAAATATTTGTATCCAAATAATAAATTAAGTTGTCTTCGGGAGGGGTAAAAAGGACGCATGCTTATTCATAAACTAGGGTACTCAATTTAAACATCGATGTCTCCTTTTATGTTCCCACTCTCTATACTGTGGGAAATAAGCTATTAATTGTGTAGTGAAAATGAACTAGGGGAGTGATAATGGAGAAAATAAGTACAGTACGATGTTTATTAGGAAGCAATTTTGCTAGATATATAATTATTATTGGCAAATAATCGACGAGCACGTGGTGTTGAAAAATTGGCAATAAACAAGCTCAAAATTGCTTATTCTTTTTTAGTTGACACATGAAAACCATATAATAGAGTGGTGTATTTTATACCCTAACAATTAGGGCTGGGCTTGGGCCATAATAATATGAAAACCAGGCCCACAACCCGAATTTTTCGCTCCGGCCCGATCGATCCGGTTTAATTAACCTTGATTATGAGCAGAGTATTGGAAAAAAAAAAAAAATTTAAAATAAAAGACATTACCAAGAAGCTCCGAATAATATATTTTGTTAAGATTGTTGACCTGCAATTTGTAGATGACGTATCTTAAATATTAGATTATGCTACAAGAGGAGACACAGGGACAGGATAAGCTTCTCTGAGATAGATACATTGATATGCGAAAGCGACTCGACCCTTTCTAATTCCCAACCCTTTTTAATTAAACTCCCCTACTTTGATGTGATTTCATCATTATGAAATTCAGTTCCCTTGCTAAAACATTATCTCTATGCAAAAATCAAAAATGTAATGTTAAAGGAGATATTGAAATGTTGATTTTAATTTGCTGCCTCAATGGATGCAATGAGGCACATAGATGTCACTCATATAGGATGTACAACATCCAATTTAATATTTCTAAGTACCAAAAAAAATATTTTTAAAGCACCATTTTAATATGCAACTATTATATATTTTTTCTGATGGGACTCTTCTGTGTCTCATCTGGTATTTAAATACTAAGTTTACAACCAAAAAGGATGGTAACCTTACAACCTTTCATCTAAGGATGCTTAAAACTTACAAACTTATATTTTAGTTTTAGTTTTGAGAAAAAAAAAAAACAGTGATAAGCCTAAACCCTATGAAGCCAATCTTGGTGTGAGTTGATGAGTGAAAGATGAGAAAGAATCTTCCCTTTTTTGGCAAACTACTTGCTTGTAGATAACCACTAAGACTATGATTTACTTTGTGTAATTTATGCCATCACCATCATATCCCATGAAGAAAATTAAAGTAACTTAGCTTGTGATTATGACTTCCTCTCAAAGCATCCCTCTCACATGTTGGGAGTGAAGGACCTCTTTTATCCAATGCTTTCACATACATTAGATAAATATATATATATATATATATATATAGTAAGATAATTATATCTAGCTAGGGCATAGGCTTTGTCCCCCCAAATCCCAACTGTTCTTACTGGAGAAGTGCTGTAAAAAAAACCAAAAAAAGAAGAAGAAGAGGAAGTGTGATATCACAAGCTTGTAGTTGTGGGTGATAAAGCTAGTTTCTTTTATTATTATTATTATTGTTATCTATCCTTTTTTTAATTTCTTTTTCTTATGGAGCCCACATACTCTTAGTATATGGTAATGGAGGGCAAATGGAAATGCTCCCTCCTAAACAGTGCATGGAAAGCAAAGCTAGCTAACTTGGTGGGTGTTTTTTTTTTTTTTTTCTCCTTTTTCTTTTCACTCAAACACATCTTATCATCATTACAAGGAAAAGGCATGGGCTTTGTTTACTCTTTTTACAAAGTAGGGATTTGTTTATTCCTTACATGCTAAAGTTGGGGAGAATTAATCCTGCTATATATATACTATGCCCTAAGTATAAGGAAAAGGGGTTGGGAGGGGGAATAAGAAGATAAAGAGAAGTGTTTGGGGAGGGGGCCCAGGGCATTGTTGTTAAATATTGGGTGGGGAGGAGAGTGAGGCCATGTGCATTGGATGCAAGTGGGGAACAACAGTGAAGGGGATAACATGGAGCAATATCCTCCACCATGCCCAAGTCTATTTTGTGTATATAGCTTTTGTTTTTTGGTTTATTTTTTGTTTTATTTTATTTTTCCCCCAATCTGGTAGGACAAACTTACAAGAACTTAAACTGAATCCTAGTTGATTCACATTTCCAGCTAAATTTATTTTTAAAAGAAATAAACGAAGCGGGTAGCGTGCTACCTTTCTCTCAACAAAAAAAAAAAAAAACTTAAACTGAAGAACCAAAATCCAGGCTATTTCTTTCATTGTAGAAAGCTTTATTTAAGGCGGGGGGAAGTATAATAGTTTCGTCTGATTACAAATTAATAGTTGTGTGAAGTTTAAAGAGTTAAAATTACTATGCGAACAATCAATTTACTTTAGTTAATTAACTAGCCTGATGTTTTATCAAATTCTATGGTGTTATCAACACGTACATAATAATAGTTTCATCTGATTACCAATTAATAGTCGTATGAAGTTTAAAGAGTTAAAATTTACTATGCGAGCAATCAATTTATTTTAGTTAATTAACTAGCCCGGTGTTTTATCAAATTCTATGGTGTCAATCAATACGTACGTGATTATCGCACAATATTAAAGAGGGATAATATCTTATATGTCTTTCAAAATTTTAAAAATATTTTATTTACTCCTGGAGGATCAAAATATGCTTATTGATTTTAAAAAGTTCCTTCAAATATTCCCCCCTTTTCCTAGGATTTACTAATGGGATAGAATTTTAGAAGGATATTTTGAAAATTTCATGATACATTTAAAAATTTTGAATAGTAGTAAGGGTAAATAAACAAAACCCCTAATCAAAAATATGACAACCACTCAGGCCTATGTACTCGTGACTTCACATACCACCACTTAAACTCGAGTTGGACTTGTAAGAAACCTTTATAATATATATATTTTTTCTATTACATTGCTGTGGTTGTTAGGAAGTTTGATGAAAAATTCACGATCAATAATAATTAAAACAAATTAATTCTTCATTCAATAAATTTCATTTCTTAACATTTGGATGCTAAATTAATTACAACCAAAGTTCAGGAGATTTAGGAGGTTTTTTTTTTTTTTTTTTTTTTTTTTTCCCTACCTTGAAAAGAAAAAAAAAAGAAAAAAAGAACAAAGGCCTTGATCAGTATGAGTTTACAAAGAAGGGCGACAAAGGTGACACATGGATCGAAAATATTTAATCACCACATTCTCAAACACTTTCTCAAAAAACAGTATACAAATATATAGATGGATCCACATGTTTTTTATTTCTTTCTCCAAAAAAAAAAAAGAAAAGAAAAAGAAAAAAGAATCAAAGGTACACAGGTGGAACTCAAGCTAAAGTTTATTTAAAACATGCCTTTAGTTCTTTGCTGTATTATTAAATCTTAATTAAGCGTACTAACAAGCTATTAACTATGGGAATTATTTGGTGGGGCTTGTTGTGATGTGAAATTATGATAGTGAGTTATGTGCTGTAACACACACCACCATTTTGTCAAAACAAACATTTGGAATCTCTGCAGTAACCTTAGTCAGAAGCAAACCTCCTACTAGTCCAATTATTGCAAAGCTGTTAATACACTTCACAACCAGTTGAAAAATAAAAAATAAAAAATAAAAAATAAAGGGTTTGGATCATATGAGTGCCTTAGATCTAAGGCATGTGCCTTAAAGATCCACTTGTCTTTGTTAGGTCCATTTTTAAGCCAATGAAGCCCCAGATTCTAGTCGGTGCGGTTTAGGTAAGATTGTCTCGATCGATGCGGTAATCCGTTAGTTGTATGAACCAAATTAAAACTCGTTTATTGAGATGTATAGTTAAGCTTTGTACGCATTAAATAACAAAGTGTTAACCTTGCAACATGGTAAATCCTTTGCATTTTGTTTTTCCTAAGTTTAATTTCCTTCTACTTCACCCTAAAATTAATAGCTTAGGATAACATTATCTGAGAAACCATTTTAAATTAATGGCTTAAGTTATGAGTGATACAAGCTATATATAAGATATTAATGTTTCACAAGTGGTGCACAACTATTAAAGAGGGGAATAAAAAAGTTGCACCCATATGTTGCTTGCAATTGGATATATTAATTACACTTATTTAAAGATCGAAATTATGAGTTCGTCAACTAATTTCCAGGTCTAAGAGATTAGTTAAACTTGTTAAATGGGGTAGTTATATGCATGTTTAAACTATCCTAAAAGTGTAGAGCATGAGAATAAAACAATTAATGAAGGGGTAAGTATTGTACTAAAAATATGATTAGCTAGCTGTTTCTTTCTGTCACATTTTAATCTTTATTTCAAGTACTAACCGTATCAAGGAATAACTCTAAATTTATTTATACTATACAAGTTATAAAAAAGTTTCTTGTGAATATTGATTTAATTAGCATGATACTTCTAGTTATAAATATAGACCTGTATCCTTTGGAAATTCACCTATATAAATATAATTATATAGACCTATCACTATGAAATAAGTGATACACTAATCCAAACTTTTGATACAAGAATTTAACATATGAGTTAATTCCTACTCTCAAAAAATTTTACTGTGTGAGCCCCAGGAGAAATAATTAAAGAATATTACAACCCAACAACAACAAAAAAAAAAAAAAAAAACTCATTCCCTTTTCCCAATCATGACACCAACTAGCTAATACAGTAGATGGAGGAGTAACCTTTGCCTCAGAAGCCCATCCAAAATTTTTACTTAAAATTTTCTTCTTAGCCACATAACAATATCAAATTTCAGATATATAGCTCCGTCACTGAAATACCTTATCATTATAATTCCTCCTAATAATGATTGATGACGGAGTACCCTGAAAATGACCTTTCTCTTGTTGTTGCATATATATATTTATATAATAATTAAGAGATCGAATCACTAATCCCATGCCTCTTTTCTTGCTTTGGGAGTTTAGATCACTACACCAAAGTGGAGATGGTGGAATGCACTTGGGCCTTAATTAACTCTAAAACTTGTACATCATGTTGTCTTATCAGGAAGCATGTTAAGTCCTTATATATATAATTTAAACTCCTTAACTTATTGTCTCTTTTACTACTATCTTATTGATTGTGACCAAATCAAAAGCTTTGAAGCTCAATTCCCGCACCTTTCTTTTCCTTATCCATTGAAGTGACGCCACCATGCATTCTAATTTGGATTTGTTTAGTTTTATATATACTTGGCCTAAGGCTAAACTACACCAAGGATCTTTTTTGCTCAGGGTTTTGATGATCTCATACTCATGATCCTAATTAACTTCTTTTTTTAATGTATTACTTTATGTTTTAGCATATATATGTGTGAGGTTGCATTCTCATAGATGGTGATTAGTGAACAGGTAAATAAAGGATTATGTACGGTGAATGCGGTGTCTTGGATAATAAAGATGTGGTTGAGTTTCGATCACTAACAATAATTAAAGATTAAAAATGTAATCTAATAAGTTAGGCCTCGTACGTTTGAGAGTGACGGTGTTATTTTAAATTTTCGAATACGACTTCTTTGAAATATACTGTATGAACAAATGGAAAAAAGAAGAAGTAATCAATAGTAACTATATTTTTTGACTTACGATGAGCGCACAAAAAAGAACGAACAACGGCGAACACGTATTAAACAAACCACAAGCAGGAACAAAAGAACACACAGATTTACGTGAAAAATTCTTTGCAGGAAAAAATCACGGGCGAGGGAGGAGAGAGCTTCACTATCGAGAAAATGGAATACAATGTTCGTACAACCTTCTATCGTCTCTAGGGCAAAACGAAAAAGAAAATTTTCCCGAGCCCTCCGCTACCCACCACAGACATTCATTTTCCTCCACAATTTAATTTTCAATTTGGTCGCACCGCGAAGCCGTCGGCGAGTCGAAATCCGAAACTAAATTCGATTATCAATTTCGAATCATATCCAACACTTACTCTGCAATAATAAAGTACCTTAAAATGAAAAGAGTGAAAAATCAATCCCGCGCATCCAGCAATATAAAATGTTTATCGATAATGAAAGTAAAGGAAAAAAGGCAGAATATGAAATTGTCATATTCTCCTTGATTAGATCCTTTGTCCTTACACTGAGTCAATAGAATTGGTTCAATACGATGCCGATGAAAACTTTCACATCTCAACTAGTTTTTCCGATCGTGCAGGAAATGTAGTCTAGAATTTTTATTAAAAATTAAGTACTGCTATAGGCTTCTAAAATATTGTTCTTATACATTATTGAGCTGCTGACATATATAATTAAGAATCTATAAATGCCCAAAACATTTTCTTTTGTTAAAAATGTTTTATTGTCCCCACCAACTAGTGGCAATTTTAACCAAGTGACACTAAGTTATAATCAAGGGCTGTCAAAAAAAAAAAAGCCAAAAATAAATAAATAAATAAAACATTTATAGAACTTACTTGAACTATGAATCAGTTGGAATCTACTATTCGAGCTTTTAAAATTTGATTTTACTATCTAATCTTTCAACTTATCTTATTTAAGTCAATCAACGGCACTTTAGCTTTACAATTTAAGCTAATTTCTTATTTTAATAAATTTATATCTACGAGAATTGTACGGTGTATATTAGCTAAACTTGTAGAGATAAACGATACATTCAAATTTTGAAGTCGAAGTATTGTTAATCGACTTAAATCAAATAAATAAAAATGCTAGATAGTAGTAATATCTAAATTTTGAAATGTTGGACATAGATAAATACAGGTTTCAAACTCTTCTCCCCATTAGTTGAATTTGGCTTATAGTCAAATTGATTTCGACTTGTCCTCCTTGTTTGATTTGACATTTAACGAAAGGTTCAATCGTACATGAAATTTGGCCTAAAAAAATGCTAGTTGTATCCCTTGGTATATAAAATTGGGCCCACGTAATTAATATATTTTTGGAACTTACATTTTACATTCCAATTCTAAAGTTTAATTTTTTTATAAAATATTAATAGTAAAAGAAAATGCTGAGAAAATAATTATAAAATATTGTTCTTTAGATGAAAAGATATAAGATTTATATACACTTTTTTTTAAGGTGTACAGATAGTATTATTTTTTAACCCAAATGCATTAATTAATTAGATTTTAAAGGCAACACATGAAAACAATATCAAATCTAAATAATGATAAACTAATTACACTCTGAGGTCCCCATAGGATTACTACAAAGATATAGTAGCGGTTTAGAGTGTGGTTGAGAATTTCTATAAATTAGTCTAAATTTTAGACCTTATTTAATATTATTGTTTATTTTTATTTTTTAAATATAAATCTTACAGGATGAATGAATGTGGAGTATATAAATATAAATGCATTGTATATACCTGAATGACTATTTAGTGACACATAAAAATATTAAAAGATCCTAATAATACTTCTTTTGAGTCCTGTTAAAGGCCAAGTTTCATAAACTAATCTTATCAACTTTTTATTTATTTATAATTTTTATACTAAAATTCAAAAAAAAGAAAAATTCAATCCTAGAATGGAGAGTTATAAGATTCTAAAATCTTTGTGTGATGTAGTAAAACTATCTACTGATCGTCGACATACAATCAGATGATAATTAATATTTTCTTTACTTATAAAATTAAAATTTAATATTAATACTTAATTTTTTTTTTAACAAATCAACCAAATAATTGCCAAAAGTGGCAAGTACTCAATTCGTGACGTTGCCGTATGTATGAAACTGTAGAAGTGAGAAGTCTCAGTTGCTCTGAAACCAAAGGTACATTATAATAACAACCCCCCAAAATAAAAAATAATAAAAATAAAAATAAAAATAAAAATAAAAATAAAAGTAAAAGTAAAAGGGAATCCACATGGGAATGGTGATCTATAGTGTTGTTGTTGTTGGATCCGGTGCGAGAGAGAGGGGCACGGTTTCCGTACGGTAGGTGGAGCGTGTAGAGATTTTTTTTAAGTAAAAATGTACCGAATTTATATCTTAATTATTATGGATAATTGTCTATATACCCCTAATTTTTTTTTGAAATATTCTATTTACTCTTACTTTTTTTTTGTTTAAAATATACTCCTCGTATATTTCTCCGTTATTCAAAAATACCCCGCTGTTAATGCACTTTAAATTATCTCGGATTAAATTTGAGCTAAATTTAAAAAATAGCAAAAATACTTATTTTGTCCCTAACTTAAGGACAAATAAAAAAAATGGTGATGGTAGAAGAGTATATTTGAAAGTGTAAAAGAATCAAAAAATATTTTTTTTACCCCTAACTTAAGGTCAAATAAGAAAAGTTGGTGACGATAGAAGGGTATATTTCAAAGGGCAAAGTAGTAATTTTACAGAGATAACAACTGTTCCTAACAGTTTACTAACATAATTTAACTTTAGAAATATATTTAAAAGAACTCGGAATCTTAAAAAGATATTTTTAATATTAGCATTCTAGAGGGGTAAATACGAAAGTCGGAAACTTTTCAGGGGTCTAAAAGCAATTGCCTCTAATTATTATTTATTTTAATTTGACTATCTAATTTTTAAAAAAATTAATTTTATTATCTAATTTTTTAATTTATTTAATTTGAACTAATTTATAACTCTTTGACTTATATTTTAAATGCATCCATCAGATAAGTTAAATTAAACAAATTAAAATTTTGGATACTGAACTTAAACTATTTCTTTTATTTTTGAAAACTTATTTTGTTTTGGTGCTTCGATTCCTCCGCACCAACTATTTCCTACATTTGCAGCTCCCTCGTGAACTGCGACGTCCCCCGCACATGCTCCCGCTCAGTTTCTTTTACAGTTTGTCCACCTCACTCTCTCTCTCTCTCTTTTTTTTTTTCTTTTTCTTTGTCCCCTTTCACGAAAATGCCCCCCACATTTAACCAAAATGACAGCTTTGTCCCCAACTCACTTCGAAATTGAAAATTTGATCTACTACTGTTTTGTTCACAGTATTTCTCAAAAATTCTTCTGAAATTTTATCTTAAAATTGAGAATTTTCATATTTGGTTTGTCGCAGAAATGATAGTAATTTAGAATTTTTATATATTTTAATTCGACAAAGCGTCGAAATTCAAAACTCACTCACTCTCGTAGTAGTTTTCTTTCCCCATATTATGTGGTTTGATTTTAATAGATTAAAGGATCACTTTTAAATTTAATAAAAATTACTATGCTATTTTGTGTTAAATAATAAACTTATTAATATAATCTACTTATTTTTTATGTCGAGTCGAACACAAACATAATATAATCCTAAATATTCTAGATACGAACCAAATAGATATTCTTATGATATTAGAATTTAATTCTAGATTAATAATGCTTGAGAAATTAACTTGGTTATGAAAAAGTGCAATGCTACGTCTACATTTTGAGGACTATATTCTTTACTTGTCTTTTACAATTTTTCTCTTTATTTAAATTAAAAATCTATTAGATATTTGCAAAATTTAAAATGAAGAATTTAATATTTATATGTTGGTGTGCATATAGCATTACGGAAAATATAGCGCAAATCCCACATTAAAAATTTAAAACCCCTCCAAATATTTATATATTGTGATTTATTAGTTAAGAAGTCGGTGGGTTAAACTCTAAATTTAAAATTTTCTCACGGCATATCGAATCCACAATCTCTCAGACATTAAAAAAAAGCTTTAAGTTTACATGAATTTTTAAAAAAAGTAATTTGGAAACTTTGAAGAAATATGCATGTAATTAATACCTCGTAAAAGTAGTTCCATAAAAAAAATTAAATGGACCAGGCCACCTACGCAAACAAATTAAGGGACATTCAATTTTTCAATGAACAACCATGCATGATGATAGTGTGACACCTTTTATCCATGAACAAGAAAAAATAGAGCAAACCCTTTCATCAAAACAAAAAAAAAAAACTAATGAAAAGTAGAATAAACAATGAAATTAATACAATAACTAGCACGGCATATTCTAAAAACACGTTATTGAATTAATAAGAAGAGCTTCAAAAAGTGAAGGGCTGAATTAATTTCGATACAATTGTGTTATCCAAAAAATTTATCTGATATAAAATTAATGATTCAGAATTAATTTTGCCATAACGAATACAGAAGATGCTGCTTTGCCAAAAGAGAGTTCATCTTGTTTATGTATGTAAACATCAAATTTTCAATATTAATATTTTGAAGCCTAAGCATATAAATTAACTGAGATAGTCAATTCAAAATGCTCAAAATGGTAATCGAACATCACCACAAGGATTCCCCTGTATATGAGCGGGAATCTAGGGAAAAAGGGTTATAGTATATGGATTAAAAAAATAATCAACAAAAAACAAAAAAAAAGTTGCAACCTACTTAATTAGGGGGCGACAAAGAAGGTGAAAGCCAAAAGAGGAGGGGTAAAATAGGAAAACAAATAATAATAATAATAATAATAATAATAAGAGCATGGATCGTGGGCTAGCTCTCCCCCTCACTGAAACACTTGGCTATTGATCGTATTTTGTAATTTTTATGTATTTATTTATCCCATTCTCTCTCTAGATCTCTCTCTCTCTCTCTCTTCTTTCTCTCTCTCTTTTTTCTTTTTTTTTTCTGTGTGTGTGTGTTTGTGTGCCCCCCACCCCCTCCGTAGATCAGACTGCACGCCAGAAGGACCAGAAGGGCCAGAAAGCAGGGCTAACGTCTTCCCCAAAAGCAGCTCTTCTTCCCACCTAGAAAGATATAACATGCAACAACCTTAAAGCTCAAGGGGTTGGGGAATGAGAAATGAGTCGATGCATGCTATGTGTACCTGTACTGTATAGTACACTGTGAAACAATCGTTTATCTTCAACAGATTAAGTTGTCAGAGAATGATCGATGCTTTCGTATCTTATACCAAGGATTCGACGAGATTTGAATTCAGAACATTCTGCTACGATACTATGTATTTATGAAAGCTTACACTGTTATAGAATGTTATTTTTGTATCATATATTCAATATGTACAATACAATTTATTGTTACTATTTCTTATATATCAATCAACACATCGGTATCTGCAGAGTTAAGCTTTTAGATTCGATGGGTTTTAATAGATATTCTACGTACATATTTAGGCTCGTGTGGATCTTGGACTGAATCGAAACTCCCTATAATATATAATAGTAGAATAATAACGGGGAATTTGGACAGTGGAAACCATATTATCAAAAAATTTATGCAAATTATGTAATTAACGGGGGATCTTACGGATTGTCGAAAGAATTTATAGTATTATTCTTGCAAAAATACTTGCGAACTCGGTAGCTAAATTGCACATCGGTGCCGACAAGCTAAACTAGTAACAAGCTGGCTTATTAACTATATTTTCAGATTCGTTTACGGCTACATATAAACGAAGACGAGGTTGGTGAGCATCTCAAGTTCTCAAATGCATTAGGAACCTCTGCACCATCCATGTTAGATCTCTTGTAAGTACCAATTTCAAAATAACGCTTAATTTTAACACTCTCTTCACCTAACCTTTCGCATATACTGACCCTACTCATAATTCTCTATTGTATATATATACCTTCCTTTCACCTTCCTCCTTACTATTACTTTACTCGGAGATACTTACATTTATGCCCAGTTTCATTAATCCATCCCTATGTAAAAGAGAGAATTTTCGTAAATGCCATTTAATAAATTAATTCATGTATACACCTTGTAAAATACCCACTTCGAAAAGAGTCATAATATTTATACATGTATTTGAAAATTTTCACAGGGGTATGAATGTAAAAGCAAGTTAAGAAACCTCGCTGAAACTCTACTACTCTAGTGCTTGTGTAACTAATTACCAAATTTAATTAAATAATCCATGTCAACTTAAGTAGGCTAACTTTACGCCAACAGTGCACAATAACTTTTTTTTTTTTTTTTTTTGTGGGGAAAAAAAGAAAAGATATACAAAATTAAGCAATAAGGACTACAATGAACAGTAAATGAAAGGAAGAATAAAAAATGTACACTGTGACGGTTCACAAGATAACATTTAAACCTCCACCATAAATAATTAATTTAAATCAAACGAAAAAAAAGAAGAAGAAGTATTAAAAATTCCCTCACCAAGCACAAGCTAATTAATTTTCTCCCGCCTTTGAGCCCATATATTTTTTTATATTGGTAGTCACATAGAGGAGAGAATATATGTATACATATAGAGACATAGATATACGTACAGAGAAATAAAGCTTAATTTGTTGTAGATGATGTACAATTCACACGAAAGAAGAGCCTCCATATATAGTTGTTGTTTCCTCTAATTCTCTGTTCCCTCCGATCCCAATATACACCAACTTTTTTCCTCTTTTTTTTTTCGAATTAATTAATTGCGCGAGCTTATTAACCAGATCGGGCCATGACTTTTTGATCCGCACCGCATCCCCTCCGTTAGCCGAAGAGGACATTTTATTCCCACAACAAATCAATAAATAGAACGAAAGGATTGGATTGAAAACCTAAGGAACACTAATATGTATCATCATCACCCCACAAAACTTTTATGCGACGCCACTGGATAAATGAAGAAGTGGGAGGGTTTCGACGAGGTGAACAAGAAGAGAATGGTGATGATGATTTGTGGCGAGGACGCACGCATGGGAGGAAGAAGAAGAAGAAGAAGAAGAAGAAGAAGAAGAAGAAGAAGAAGACCAAGGAGGAGGAGTGTGAGGAAACACAAAAGTGTTGGGTAACGTGGATGGTTGTTGGGTGAGGAGTAAATACACATATGGTACACCGAGAGAGGGGGGTGGGAATTGGATCACTAATGAGTGGTGAATAGTGAATGGTGAATGGAAGTCTACTGAACCATGGCCAAGAAGGAACCTGTGGTGGTGGTGGTGGTGGTGGTGGCGGCGGCGGCGGCGGCGGTCGACGCGTTGCCGCCGCCTCCACCGCCGCTCACGTTGCTCGGCCTCTGGAACTGTATCTCGTACCGCATCTTCGACCCCTCATCGTCGTCGTCGTCGTCCTCGTCGTCGTCCTCGTCGTCGTCCTGGCCGTCCATGTTGTAGCTGTCGTCGGCCTCGTCGCAGTCGTCGGCCGCGTCTCGCCGCTCCATCAACTCCTTCACAATGTCTTCTGGCTTCAAAACAAACATCCGGGTTCAACCATGATTGCATCACCATGAGAGCTAGCGCAAACTGCTGGGAATTTAGCATGTATATATACATGTGTATATATATGAGGCATACCTTCTTTGTGGGGCCTTCTCCGAATAAGGTCGGAGTTAGTCCGCCGTTGCTCGTTTGTATCTGTACGCCCCCCGAGCCCCCGCCATTGCCGTCGGAGCTCCCGCCGTTCTTTTTGCCGCCGTCTGTTTTGATTTCAGCTTCTAAGGTAGGCGATTGCGACGGCGGCGGCGGCGGCGGCGGTGGTGGCATTATAGAGAGAACGTTACCTTGTCCTTGCGGATTGGAATGCGAATACGCTTCCTGGTCTCCCGGCCGGTGTCCGCTGCCGCTGCTGCCGGCGCCGCCGATGCCTTGTTGCTTCCGGCGGTAGAGCGCGTCGAGCTGGTGGAAGTAAGGGCAGGTCTTGGAGTCCTCGGGGCGCTTCTTGTTGCTCTCCTTCACCTTCTTGAAGTACTTGTTGATGTTCTCCCACTTCTCCTTGCACCGCTTGGAGCTCCTGTTGTATCCCAATCTCTTCATCTCCGCGGAGATCTCCTCCCACAGCGGGCCCTTCGGCCCGGCCTCCTGGTACTTAATGTCGAGCCCGCTCCGCAGACTTATCAGCGCGTGCACCTCCGCCTTCGGCCACCGCGACGACGATGCGGTCTCGAAGCCGGCGGCGCCTGGAGCCGATTCCTGTGGGTCGGGGACCGGGACGAGCTCGTGAGACGAGGTAGAGGCTTGGTGAAGCACAATTTCCGTGCTTTGCTGCTGCTGCCGAAATTCTCGTTGTGGTTGCGGCTGCGGCGGTACTGGTTGCGGCGGCGGCGGCTGCTGGGTTTGTCGTTGAGGCTGCGGCGCGGGGACGGGCGCGGGCGCAGCGGAAATTGGGGTGGCGGGGACAGTGGGCAGCTGGATGGTCTGGCCGCTGATCTTCTGAATGAAGGAGAGGACGGCAGCGTCGCGGGAGGCGGCCATGGCGCGCTCCTGCGCCATGAGCTCCTGCTCGCGAGTGAGCCGCGCCATCTCCTGCCGCCGCCACGCCTCCTCGCGGATCATCCGGTCCTGCTCCCGCTTCTCGATCGTCTCCAGGAACCGCTGCTGCATCGCCTCCTGCCGCTCCACCACCTGCTTCATCAGCCCCTCGAAGAACGCCATCATCTTCCGGCTCCCGCCGCCAGACCCACCTTTCCTTTTGCGCTTACTGCCATGCTCGTGAGGCTGCCCGCCCGTCTCCTCCGTCTCCTCGTCCTCCTCCGTATCGTCAGACTCCGACGACGACGAATTGGTCGAGAAGCTGATCCCGCCGACGGCGGCTGCGGCGGGGGTGGTGGGGGTGGTGGATCCCGATATCCCTTGAATTGTGCTGCCGTGCCCAATTTCACGAACCGGAGTGACGATGGGCGGTGGCGGCGCGGCGGCCGAGATAGGAGTAGGCTGGATCCGGGCCGCTGACGGGCCAGCCATCGCGGCGGCGGCGAACGCAATTGTGGTCGGAGCAGGGCTGCCGGACGAGCCGGCGGCGCCGAGAGCCTCCAGCTGGCTGAAGAAGCGGTAGCTCTTGCCGTCCTGCCGCCCGGCGCGGTTCTCCTTGGTGCGCTTGTAGTACTTGTGCACGTTCTCGAACTTCTCCTTACATTTCTTGGCGCTCCTCCGGTACCCCAACTCCCCAAGCTTCCTGTACTCGTATCAATCACACCGCCACCATCCAACCAAATAAATGAAAAATGAAAAAAGTATTTTTCAATGGCAAACAGAAAAAAAAGAAAAAAAAGAAGCAAGTACATAAAAGATTAATAAGAAAAAAAAAATTGAGAGGGTGATGATTGCGGAAATGTCCAACCACGCAAACGGCATCTAAAATCTAATTATAAAATAATTATTAGGCCCAAATAAATTTAAAAAAGGTAAAATTTCTAGCATGGAAAAGGCATATTACGAAGTTTGAGAGCGAGTGGGGGAGAAAAAGGAAGGGAGATTAAAGTTGTGGAGGCAGACGGGGAATGCATGCGCTTCTGAATCTCGTTTTCCTCCTCCTCCTCCTCCTCCTCCGCTCGCTGCTTTGCTTCGTCTCGGGAACTTCAACGTATGTCCCGAAATTGGAAAGCAGGAATTGGTTACTTGGGATCGATGCCGCGGATCTGAAGCGGCTATTGCCGAATTCAGCGACAAAGAAACGGGGGGGGGGGGAGGGGAGAGAGAAAAAGAGATGGACAGTAAATAATAAATTTATTATTATTTTTTAATTTATTTAAGGAAAAGATACTCCGCTCGTGAGCATGATGGGTTTATGAGGGAGAAATATAGAGAGAGATCTGTGAGGGAAGAGAGAATTGTGGGCGGACTCGATCTACGCAGATCAAGAAGAAGAGAAGTCTCTTCTTCTTCTTCTTCTTCTTCTTCTTCTTCTTCTGCTTGGTTTTGTTTCGCATAATTGGAAGCCCATAGAAGAAACTGCGGCAGCGAGAAGCAGCAGCAGCAGCTGCTGCTGCTGCTGTTAAACCTACTACAGTTCGCACCGTGGTACGAACTTGACTAGCTTCAGATCGCCTTAAGCTCGTCACCTAGATTTCAACAAAAACCCCAAAAGAAAATAAAAGGAAAAAAGAAGAAGGAAAAAAACTTTTTCCTTTTTTTATTTTATGTGGGACTCAATTTGCGGCTGCATTTTGTGGGTGTACTGCGGAAATTGTTAGATGCATTTGTGGTTAATTGTTGCTGCTGTTGTTGTTGTTGTTGATTTTACTATTACTATTATTACCTGGAGACCTCTTCCCAGAGAGGGCCCTTGAGGGTGGCCTCGCGGAAGGCGGCGTCCATCTCCGACCGAATTTTGATCAGCGCGAGCGTCTCCTGCTTCGGCCACCGGTTGCCGGCGCCGCCGCCGCCGCCGCCGCCGCCGCGCTCGGCCTCTTCCGCGGCGCCCGCGAGGCCCTCCTCGTCGGGGAATCCTCCGCCGCCGGCCCCGGCGACGAGCTCCTCGAACCCGCCCCCCGCCGACCTCGGAGCCCCGGCGGCGGCGGCGGCTGGCGGCGGCGGGGGTCGGCTGCTGATCGGCGATGCGGCTTCCGCCATCTGCTGATCGGCGGCGGCGGCAGCGGCGGAGGGAATTCCGAGGATGTGGGGCCGGGGGCCGGGGCCGGGCGCTGTCGGGGACGGGAATGGGGCCATTTCCGGCGGAGGAATCCCGTATGGGGACCCTCCTTGCTGCTGCATGTCTCTCAAATAATTCTCCCTTTTTTTTGTTTTGCTTCTTCGTCTTCTTCCTCTCTATCTCTAATTATTACCACTGCAGCCACCCCCACTTATGTATTATTACTACTACTGCTGCTGCTGTTGCTGCTGCTGCTGCTCAGCTAAAATTGTTTCGGAATCAGCTCACTTCGCTCTTTCCTCTCTCTCTCCTCTCTCTCTCTCTCCTCTTACTGAGAGCGGGTGGGGAGAGAGAGAAAGAGAGAGAGAGAGAAAGGATTGGGTGGGGATTGGAGGAATCGGAAATTGGAAAAGGAAATCTGTACAAGAAGGGGTGAAAAAGATGGGAGCATGGACAACTGGAAAGAGCGAAAAGAGAGAGAGGAGAGAGAGAGAGAGAGAGAGGAGAGAGAAAGGGAAGTGGGTGCTGGGGCGGAAAAAGGGGCTTAAAAATTCCGAGCACAATTTATATCTCCCGTTATAATATTACGGTCGAAAATAATTATATAGGATGAAGGAGAGGGAGTTGCAGGTCTAGAGAGAGAAAGTTGAAGAACAAGAAGAAGATAGATACATGAAACAGAGAGAGAGTGTGTGTGTGGGGTGTGGGTTAGAGAGAGAGAGAGAGAGAGAGAGAGAGAGAGAGAGAGAGAGAGAGAAAGGGTTTACAAGGAAGAAAGAAGGAGATGATGATGATGATGATGATGATGATGTGAGAGAGAGGGGAAGGAGAGGAGAGATGGGAAATGATAAAACAAACGAGATGCTGCGCTGTCAGGAGGCTAAACTTTGCAGCCTAATAATAGTTAAAAACCGGCAAGGACAGAGAGGAAGGAGAGAGAGAGAGAGAGAGAGAGAGAGAGAGAGAGAGAGAGAGAGAAAAAGAGAAGAGTTTTTTTTTCCCTTACAAGAAAATTAAAAATAATATAGAGGCCCTTTGACACCCCTCACCTGTAGGTCTTTCTGAAATAGCCCCATCAACTCTTTTTCTTTTTAAGTTATTATCTGTATCTATAAAAAAAAAAATCAGTATAAATCTTACGTTATTTTATTTAAAATTTAATATACTATTTATCTTACCAAATTTTTTACTGTTGAAAATATAAAAAAAACTATTTAAATTTTTGAATTCAGGGGTGTTAGATGTACACCTACTTATTGACCATACTTAGCATAGTTGGTTAATGACTTGATTGTTGGTATTCGAGATTTCAAGTTTGAAATTCAGTTTTTTTACATTTCTAGCTGAGTTTAGCAGATAATTTTTTTTTATCTTTCTCTATCTTAAAAAAAGTACATCTATTGTAGCTTTTTTTTGTTTTAAGAATGTAGAAAACTTATTTGAACTTTGGTCTCTTCTGGTCTAATTATTTATAGTTGGTTAATAACTTGATTGTTGGTACTCGAGATTTCAAGTTTGAAACCTAGTTACTTTACATTTCTAGCTGAGCTTAGCAGATAATTTTTTTATCTTTCTCTGTCTTTAAAAAAAAGTACATCTACTGTAGCTTTTTTTTGTTTAAGAATGTAGAAAACTTATTTGAACTTTGGTGTCTTCTGATCTAATTTTCATTTTTTTTTAAATCTTAAGTTTATATCTAATCTATATTTTTAATTTATCTAGATTAAGCTATATGGTGGGTTGTCTCGTATAAATTTATGTATGTTAGTTACGTTAATAAAATTATAGTCACATGAATTTTGTTAATTAGGTTCGTAAAAATTACAGACGTACTTAAATTTTTAAGTGTGTGAGTCAATAAATAGCTCAAATCAAAAAATTAAAACGTCATATAAGTTTTATATATTTTTATATTTTTTTATTGATATTTTGTCGGCATTTAAATTTTATGAATTAAGTTGTTTTGGCTAATTAAATTGGACATTGTATTAAATTTATCGGTGAATTCTCTAGATTTAATAATTTTTATCACTTCTTAGTAAATAAAATTAGACCATTTAAAAACCAATAATAAATAGAGCCATTAAATTTGATAAATTTTTTAACTTAACTAAATATAAAATCTCAAATAGTTGAAAAGGATCCATTTCAAAATTCCCTATAGTTAAGGGGGGGCATCCATACATTTTTACCTAAAAAACACCTAGTAATTAGAAGAGATTGAGCACACAACACGCACACATACACAACTGGCACCGTCAATATCATTAGCGGAATATATCGGGCGTGGTTATCCCATTCCTTTGAGTTTTAACCCTGTTTTTAATCAATATTATACAAACAAATATCCCCTTGCATGGTAAAAATTTGGGAAAAGATAAATGGTGGAAATTAATTAACTTATTAATCAACCAATTAATTACAAAATAGCATTCATGTTGGCTACTTGGCTTGGGGGCTTCTATCTCCAGCTAACTGTCCCGAATTGGACGGTACCTGATGTTCCTACTTGCTTTGATGTGGGTCATAGTAAACAATCCCAGTTGATGATTAGGAGGGCGGAAATAATGTTTACGACCACATTGTTTTTTTTTTTAATCAAATAAAAAAAATTTTAAAAAAAATAGAATGAAATTTATTTTACTTTTCACTTTATCATTCTATAGTTTAAAAAATTACATAAAGCTATTTTATACTTTTATTTTTATTTTATTGCAAGAATCTATGGGCATGTTTGGTTCGCGATTGGAATTGAAATGAGAAATAGAATTGGATTGCTTTGGAATGGAAAATGGAATGACTAATCATCCAAAGACGTTTGGTTCATTATTGGAATGGGTAATGGAATGAAAATCTAGAATTTTGAATAGAGTGTTTTGATTAAGAGAAAGAAAAATGATGATGGGAGAGGAGATGAGGTATTGGTAAAAGAAACTTTTGAGTAATTTACTTTAGAATGGATCAATCCGGTATTCAAGGCCGGATTGGGCCATATATGGAATTAGCCATTCCCATTCCATAGTGGAATGGGAGTCGGAATCCGATTCCTTTAAAACAAACAACAACTATTGGAATCAATGAATCCCATTCCGATTCCATGGTCTAAAATAGATGATTAAATAGAATTTTTTGGTTTCTCACAAAATTTTACTTTACTATTCTGTTTGATGATAATTTTTTTTAATAGAATAAAAAAGAAAAAAACTTTAAATACCACACCTGTGGTTTCACACTTTTTTACTTTAATGCCTTGTGGTTTAAAGTGTATCACTTTAATACCTTGTGATTTTATTTTTCTCTTTTTCTTGTTCCTTTCGTTAATTTTTTCGTTAAATCATATAGAAAAAACTACAGATAACCCATCTCTGATTTATCGAATATTCATTTTAGTATCCTGTGGTTTCAACTTTCTTACTGATTTAACGAAAAATTAATAAAAAAAATAAGAAAAAGAGAAAAACGAAACCACACGGTACTAAATTGATACACTTTAAACCACATGATACTAAAGTGAGAAGGTACGAAACCACAGAGGTGATATTTAAAGTTTTGCCAATAAAAAAATTATAGGATAGATAAGTATAATTTTTTGAACCACAAGATAGCAGAGTGAAATTGTGGTAGGCTATAGAGGGGCAAATTAAAGTTTATCCGAAAGAAATATGATGTCTGATGGTTTAATTACACGCTAGTATTTCGACCTATTTGGATATTAGAATAAGTTATCCGATAATACTCAAGAATCGCTTGATGAGAGCATAAATAAATAACATCTCTAGATAAATAAAAATAATTGTGGAATAAAAAAAAAAAAAAAAAAGTAAAAAAAAAAGTAAAAGGTGGACAAAAACACATTACAATTTACAACAGCTGTAGGGGTGGGCCCCAGCGTAGAGAGAGAGAGAGAGAAGGGTGGGGGGAGGGGTGCGAAACGTGCCGGGCGACTATCGCGGATCCCACGGAAACCCTCAACCGCCACCCAAACCCACTCTTCATAAACCCCACAACCGTCCCATGTTAGCAATTATTAATCCTCAAAATCACAAAAGAAGAAAAGGCTTTTAAGAGATGTGTAGAGAGAAACTCCCCCCCTCTATTATAACTAGAGCTTGAAATTACCTCCTCAATTTTTACTTTTTTAACTTATGTTTACTGTTACATTAATTTATCTCAATCAGATTGCTCTATTATATGAAAATCACTAGAGAAAGAGAAAAGTGAGTGAGATTTAGGGATTCTTCGGTTCGACGTAGTTATAACTGCACTACAGTTGTAACTATTTGCATATCCAAATTCAACATTTATTTTGATGTATTTAAATTTAGCTGCTGCAACTGTAACTGCAGGATAGGGGTGTCAACGAGCCGAACACGAGCTGGCTCGTTTAAGTATCGAGCTAAAAAAATACAGCTCGTGTTCGACTCGTTTATTAACGAGCGAACACGAGCTGGCTCACAAACAAGTTAAAAAGATTAGGAAGGATATGTATATATAGAAAATAAATTTATGAAATCTTACACATTAGATTTTGATCTAATGGTTGAAACTTTATATATAAATTGATTTTTTATAATTGAGTTGGACTTTATATTTAGATTGGACTAAAATTAAATAATAAAAATATATATATATATATATATATATATATATATATATAATTATTTTTTTATATATATATAAAGTATAAATATATGTATTCGAGCTGTTATCGAGCCGAACACGAGCGAGCTGACCCCAGCTCGTGTTCGGCTTGTTTATCAAACAAGCTAAAAAATTCAGCTCGTGTTCGGCTCATTTACTAAACGAGCGATTCGATCTCGAGCTCATTTCGAGCCGAACACGAGCTGGCTCACGAACAGCGAGCTGGATTGCCACCCCTACTGCAGGGAGAGGCTCAACTACAACACTTAAAATTATGGGCGAATTATTATAATTTCAACTGTAATACTTGAAAGGAGTAATTTTTAATAGAGCAGGGCTACTGTGCTATTAAGAGTACAGCAACCCCTATATCAATTTCTCTTCTTTTTAAATTTCTCTCCAATATCTCTTCTCTCTCTCATCCTAATCACCCATCAAACTTGATGGATGGTTAGAAACTTAGGAGCATAAGGACTGATATACTCTTAATAGTATGGTAGTCATACTCTTTTTAATAAAGCTAATTATACCTCTCTAATATTTTTAAATAGATTTTTTTTTTCCTTTCCTACATAGAGATAATCTCACCATTCCATATATAAATTAATAATAATTCGTAAATATATTTTTCAACCGCGTGCAATTAAATAAAGTATTGATGCATATAATACTTTTTACTATATCTAATCAAATAAAATATATGTAATTATAATTGATACATGTTCGACTCTATGCATATCTAATTATACTGTATTTATAATTACGTCGAACCAAACGACCCCTTAGTCCCAAAAAGACAGTAATGACAATACGAACGAAAGTCAAAGTTGAGTCTATTCTTTTAATCCGCAGCAGGAACACGACCGTTTTATTTTACATAGACTTCATGCAGTCATCAACTGTTAATTAGAACACAACAAAAGTTTCTAATTTCTATTAATTAAAAAAAGCATCTAATGAAAATAAATTGATAAAACATAAGGTATAAATCAAAAAGTAAAATTTGAGAGGATAAATTCAAACTTGGCTAAGGTGCAGTGGATCTCCATACATTTCTTTTTCCCAATAAAAAAATAAAGAAGATGAGTTAATTAATTGAAACAAACGATTAATTAATCTTGGTTTTTTTTTTTGCCATTAGTTAAACCATTTCTTAGCTAATTAACAGTTAATCAAAGGTTGGGGTGGAGGGAGGAATCTAATTTGCCAGGTGGCGCACGATTCCAAAATTTCACACCTGCATGATCTCCCGAGACGATAATGATTGAGGGCGCCTCGAATGATGAGGGAGTTTAAAAAAAATTAAAATTAAAAAAACCCCAAATGATTAGATTAAATAATTAATGTAGTTTAGTAATTAACTAATTAATTAGTTAAGAGATGGTGGAAAAGGAGATGTAGTAGAATAAGGAGAGGATTTTTTGAATGTAAATATATTAAAAAATATCATTTTCTCATAGTTTAAGTTGGTGAATAATGATTACTAGTGAAGTTACCCACATATTGCGGCGGACTAATACTATAGAAGACATAAAATTGATAAAGTAAAAAATTTTAAATTTTTTTGACTTGTCATGAGACATCAATAAATATAAATAGTATGAAAAAAAAGAGTATTGAGAGATCTTATTTTATTCATTTTTTTGTGAAATCGATTTGTTTAGATGACAGTAGATCATGTGAGTACATTAATTGAAAAGTAGACGGGTGGGAAGAAAAAGCATCGGGCGGAGACGGGGGTAGGAAGGCAAAGTATCAGAGAGTGGGAAGGGGGAAGAAGGTAAGGCTGAAGGAGGAACTGTCATGTGGCAAATTCTATGAAAAATAATGTATACTTATAGATTTCACAAATTTTAATAATTTTTTTGTGATTAATATAGTAATTAAAATTTATCCAAGAAATTAAGGAGATGTGGGGAGGTTTTTTTGTTTGTTTGTTTGTTTGTTTGTTCACTATTATAAATGGTGGGGGAAGAGGATGGGGACTGAGTTATTACGGTGGGACCCACGGCCCCGGAGCTCCACCTGATCAGGCCAAGTAATAATAGAGCCCCCCTTGCTTATCCCATCGCCTCTCTCTCATTTACTCCTCTAATATATTTTCTAAATTTTTAGATAAATTTTACTTAAGTTCTTAAATTTTTAAGTTCAATAATTCACATTTCAAATATATACTCGTTATTTATTTTATTTTTTCAGTAGAGAAAATACTACGTTTCAGTAAGAATAAATATATTGATTGCAAATTTGAATAAAAATACCGACATAATGGTAATATTTTTTTTTCGAAATTACTCAGAAAGCTTGAGAATTAAAGTAAAATTTATAATATTAATTCTGATTATTTCCATCTCTCATTTTCCCCCCTCTTTCTCTCTCTAACTTAACTTTTTTTTCCTTTAATTTTTTCTTTCTCTTCCTAAGACATTTCTTTCACACTGCTCGTTCGAATTATTTAGAGGAATCAAAACAGCAACAATGAGGATACATGTGCCTGATGCTCATCTCGCAATCATGGCCGTACATAAAATTGGATTCCAAGTTACAAGTAGTAGGCACCCACAACATAGACCCGGTCCATGTATATATATATATATATATATCTCCATCGATCGTTGCTTATTACTAATTATGGGGCTCATTAAGGATACGGATTGAGACCGTTAGAACATATTTTTATTTGAATTTTGAATTTGGTAATTTGATTCGAAACAAATAAAATTCAGTAGATTCCGTAGTTTGAATCGTTTTCTGATCTCCTCAATTATATGCCGCTCTAAAATAGTCTCATGATATTTTTCTTTTAAGAATTAATTTCATACAGATTCATATAGAGACATAGTGAATGACAAATATATCTCTACAAAATTCAACTTTTATATGTTGTTCATACAAAAGTTCTGATGTTTTCAAATATATCTATGCCGTTAGAATCCGTTAGAAAAATTTAGTTAACCATAGGTTAAATACTTAACTCTGGTTAGTTTTTGACATTTTTATCCCTCTTATATTATATTGTTATGGCTTTTGGAGGGGCATATTTGTGATGGCAAAATTGAAAATATAAATAGTTCTCTAACGGTAACAAATCAGAGGGATATATTTGAAAACATTAGAACTTTTGTAGGGGCAACATATGAAAGTTGAACTTTGTAGGGATATATTTGTTATATTCACTATGTTTGCAGGGATCTGTATGAAATTAACCCTTTTTTTAGGATTAATTGCATACAGGTCCCCGCAAACATGATGAATTGCAGATATATTTCTGCAAAGTTCAACTTTCATTAGTTATCCCTGCAAAAGTCCTAATGTATTTAGATATGTCCCTACCGTTAGGATCTGTTAAAGAAATTTAGTTAACCACAGTTAAAATACTTAACCATGGTTAATTAATAAGTTGAATTGACAATTTTGCCCCTCTCCATCTTCCTCATTCTCTCCATCTTCCTCATCGCCTCCTTCTTCTTCTTCTTCTTCTTCTTCTTCTTCGTATCCTTCTTTTCCTCCTCTTTTTCTCCTCCTTCTTCTTTGTCGTCGTCGTCGATGATCCGATCGTCGTGCCCGCGTGGGCCGTCGTCACGAGCGCTTCCGACGGCATCGGCCGCACCTTCGCCTTCCGCCTCGCCACTGCGGGCCTCAGCCTCATCCTCGTCGGCCGCAACTCCGACAAGCTCCGCGACGTCGCCGCCGCCGCCTGCTCCCGCAGCACGAAAAGGAAGAGGGAGAGGGAGAGGAAGAGGAAGAGGGCAAGGGCAAAAATATCATTTCACAATTCTACTGTTAAAAAATTAATAGTTCGCTAACGGATCCAAACTAGAGGGACATATCTGAATACATTATGACTTTTATAGGCATAACTAATGAAAGTTGAACTTTGCATGAATATATCTGTAATTTATCATATTTGCGGGGACCTATATGCAATTAACCCTTTTTTTAATATAATGGAGTGATTTTAGTCAATTTATTTAAATTTAATATTTAAACTACATTCAAGCAAATAAATTAAGTTAACCCCACTATCTAATTAAATATAAAAAAGGTAAAATTTTTAAGAAAAAAAAATAGAAAATTATAAAAAATAAATAAAAAGTGATTGTGGAAGGGAAGAGTAACCGAAACGGAAAGCTTTCTCCCATTTGATGCCAAACTGACGGGGGGTCTAAAAAGTTGTCGTGATCCAAAGAAAAACAAATGCAGCATCTTAAATGACGAAAATGCCCTCCCTCGCCTGGGCAGTTATAGCGCAGAGAGAACGCCGACCTCCGGGGGTATTTCCGACAATTCGACGAGCCTGCCAGGTTGTTTTGGTTCTTCACGGCACTCCACTCTAAAATTCGGCGGCACGACGAGAATTTACTTTTCATTTTCCAAATTTTCGTTTTAAAAAAAAATTATGTATAAATAAATTTACAGTAATTTGTACCACGCAACATAATAATATATAATTAAATTTTTATATGACACTTTAAACTATGTGTTTTAATGTGTTGGTACTACATACAGTTCGAAAATAACGGTATATATTTATTAATATATTAATAATTTTATAATAAAAAGAAGGTTAAATTGTTGAAAATTATTATGTAAATATCCGTTTTTTTACTTTTCCTTCTTGACTTTTAACAACCTGCATTTTTTTTGTCTCCTTAAAAATTCAGAAATATTTTTAGAGTGGTACGGTGTTAATTGAGAGGGCAAAAAATGACTGAATTATTCTTATTTTTTCTATAAAAAATAATTTTTTAATATTTTTTATTTTGAAAGGTATTTTCGGTATAAATTATAAGAAATTGACGGAAGTGATAGAACCCTGATAGAGAGAGGCTAAATGCAACAAGTTGAAATGTTGAGGGAGTAAAATGTAGATTCTTAAAAATCAGAAAGAAAAAGTAAAAGAATGAGTATTTATAAGAAAATTTTATGTAATTTAGTCTAAAAAATTTACATCAATAGATTTTTTTTTTTACTTGATTATTGCGAATTTAAACTTACTTCATTATAAATATACTGTTTTATGGTATAATTTTTAATTTTTTTTTTCAAAAAAAGAGAGTGGATAAATGTAAGAGGAGGTGTTGCATGGCTGTTCGATTGGACGGCTCAGAACGGCCACGAGTCCTTCGATGATTTAATGGGAGATCAAGGGTGAGAGTACGACAGCGGATCCTCCGCCGTCGGATCTTAATCATGCGGCAGATTACGGAAATGCCTCCGATGATTTACCATCCCAGATCCGGGACCACTTTTTAAAGCTTGACGTGTCGCAAAGCTGGCCCGTGTTGGGCGCCCGGGTCCAGCTCGTGTAGGGAGGGGGGGTTGGAGGGGTTGCAACGTTCACGTTCGATGGGCTCTCCATTAATGGGACCACTCAAATTTTTCATACTGTGACACTTACTATTAGATCTGGTAAATAATAATAATAATAATAATAATAATAATAATAATAATCATTTGTAAGTAAAATCCGCATCTCAAAGCACCCATTTTCACACCTTTTGTTGTTGTAAAAGATGCAAACGTATATTATATAACATGTCTGGTCGTGCTGTAACATATCACAATATTAATTGAGTACTGTATAAATAGTTATTCTATAGCAAAAATAGAAACACTAAATAGAAGAATTTATTTTTGGACTTTCGAATCTCATTTCTCATATTTGCTGTAATAAATATATATATATATATATACATAACTGTATTTCTCATTCGCATATAGTAAATTCGTTAAATGTTTTAAGATTGAAAATAGCCATTTCTAAAAGCAGAAATAAAAGCCGAATACGCACACGTGAAAGCGGGTGAGCAAATTAGGGTGATTCTTAAATTGGTACATCTATAATTGTACAAATGCGAATGAACGAGTGAAATGATTTTTCGTTTTTGTTATTTTTTATTTTTTTACAATAAGAAGTGATCATAAGTCACCTCAGGAAATAAAAATAAAAAGAATGAGGCGGTAGCCAGTCCCAGTATAGAGTTGCATCACCACATCTCTGATGTCAAGATTCCTCCGGATAAGAAAAAGTGAATCTTCGGTCGGATCCTTTCCGCATACTCGGACTCAGGGGACACTTTTGACTTGTTAGCTGCAGGTACGAACATAGAGAGTTTGTTAGGTCCCATCCGGTCTACTAAAATAGAACTAGAACGCGAACTCGAACTACTGGCTTTACTTTACTTTAGCTACAGGGACAGTTTCACCGACCTAACAGCCAATAAACTACAGCTGGAATCAGGTTATCCTATTTATTTCCACTTCCTTATAATAGGAATAGGAGGAAAAAAAAAGCTTATGATGAGCATCTATTGGAGTCGATCATTTCCAAGATCTAATTCCAGTTTATTATTATGTAGTGGAAAGGCCTCACAATCTTCAGTTTTACGCTTACACTTAAGGGAAGAAATGTTTTTGGTGGATGCAGGACCTGGTACCCCATAAAAGCTTTAATAATTTCCTATACGTCGATTGACTTCGTCAAATGGGGGACTCTATCCCGTCACTTCCAGGTAAGGTAACCCGGTGAGGGGCTTCAGCGGCCAGTCTTTCCCTCGAAGCTTGGTGCGGTGCCATCCTCCTGACTTCAGGTGCTGTAGAGGTCTTTGCTGGTGCGGGTTCGTTCAAAAACTGGAAAGACAGTATAGAAAGCAGAGACAGAGACTGGGACAGGATTACTACTGGCTTGAAAGCGGCTTGCTACTAGCTCGCTGGCTTGCTTGATTGATTGATTGACCGGACTGAGAGAGGGAGGGACAGCCGGCAAACAAGCCAATCCCAATCGATTTCTTTCCTTTGGTCCCTTCGAAAGCAAGAGCCAACTGAAACCTTATCTTATGTTTCCTCTCCAGAGGCACAACAGAATATCCTATGGCAACCTTCTCACTATTGATTCAATTCCTGAAAAGATGGCAAGAGCAGCTGATTCTCAAACAGCCTATTCCTCTTCAATTGCGAAAACAGCTTCTCCTTCGGACCCTTGATGAATTGGGCCAGTGGACGTATCTGCGTAGGTTGAGTAGAGTCTTCTCAACCCAAAGTGTCCTGCGATCTTAGACGTATGAGCCTCCCTGATCTACTGTACCTTATCAGCTTCTCTTGGTACACCATGGCAATAGAGATCTGAAAAGCTGGTGACAGAGACAAGAGCAGCGAAGCGGGGTCTGCTTGATCAGTCATTTTTTCAATAGTAGAGGTGGAACCGATCTGTAAATATGTGCCAGTGGGACTCACAGGCAGTCTGATTGCGCGTGCTTTCTTCTTTCAATACCTGAAATGTGGAACACGTCATCATGGGCAGATCCTCCTATTCAATTCCATTAGGGACAGAGCACTAAAGCGAGCGCAAGAGGTTCACAGCAAATCCTTTCAGAAAATGGCATGGCAACCTTTTTTTTTTTTAGTTGTTTGGCGAAGAAGAAAAACCTATCTTTGTATCAGCTAGCCTTGGCATCACTGAAAAAGAAAGCATTTTCCATTTTGTAAAGGGAATACAAAGATGTGTTTGCTTGGACTTACGGATGAGATGCCTGGTTTAAGTACTGATCGTTTATGTCAAATTCATCGTCAGTCTTCTGGCCGAGGCTAGCAAAAGGTGGCTTAGTCATGCCAAAAATCCTTGTCCCAGGGGACATAGTCATTGGCTGGTATGGAGGGTGAGGGTATATAAGCATCCCTACCCACAACTAGTTCATAGCAGCTATATTCCGTAATATGCTCTTTTTGTCTGTGCTGCTCTGCCAGCTTTCTTCATTGTATCGTGGGCCTCTTTAGGTTTATAATACACAAGCTCGACGCGCCTTAAGGCCACTTTTGCAGCTGCCTTGAAATCCCCTTTCAGTTTTAAATACTTCTTAACATTTTCCGCGACAACAGACAGCATAGGTTCGTCCCCGAGTCTGCCGGCATGCTCACGGGTATGGGGACTGATGCAAGTTTTATTGAAGAACGCAGCATCCATCCGCTCGAGAAAGGCAAGCAAGCAAACTGCCCCAGATACGGAATCGTCCCTTCATGCTTGGACAAAAATCGGATACGCATGAAGGATGTCAAGTAAGAAAAGCATGTTCAAACAGTGTAACGGCTTCTGCGAGGGAAATATTTCTGGGATTTCTATCTATCTATCCGTAAAGAGGAAAGGAGAGGGACGAGCACCTGCTGTGGATCTAGACAGACGATCAGGGGTGGGTGAAAGCTCCTCTCTCTTTTCAGTACGCTCTTCACTAAAAGGAAGAAAAGGTAAATGAGGGCAGGTCTTATATGTTTTCAACTCTCGTCAGTATGTATAGTCATATCCCGAAGCCCTTTCTGCAGTACTTCTTTCGTAGTGAAGTGCTTTTCAAATCTCGTTTCTTGTATTGTAACTTCAATCAGTCCAGTCAAGCTAGAAAGCAAAGGCGGAACTTTGGTGAAACGCATCCTCCACAGGCGAGGTTGTAGATTTTGCTACAACCTCATAATTAATTAAGCAACTATTTATGTTCAATTTGTCTATTAATAGATTAATTTGATTAAGTTATATTATTTCATTTATATATTTAATTAATGTATTGGGTTTAAACTATAAGATTGACACGACTACTTATAGCTGAAAGTTTCGTATACAAATTGTCATTTTTAAAATATCACAGCTACGAATTATCCTAAAGAGTATATTTTTGTATTTCAATATCAAAATAAATGCAATTACGCAGTGTGTGTTTTTAGTTTTGTATAAAATTTTAGTGGCTTTACTCCAAAAGGAAAAAAAAAAAAAAACAGGTAGAGCTTAATATTGAAAAGAATGTATGCATAGTAATTAAATGTTGTACCTAACCTTTAGAACTACTTTAATTTTAGTGTAGCTGCATATATGTTGTTAGGAGTAAATTAAGAATTAAGGCATAAATCAATACCCATGCATGGATCTAGAAGTATACTTTTTATATTAGTTTCGAGTGGGACAGTTAATTATGCTCCCATTATTGATCCATTATTATTCGACATTTCATAATTAATATATTTAGTTTGATTAATGTCGGCACCAAAGTTTTTATCTTGATAGAAATCTTAACTAAACATTTATTATTACCCTGATACTGTTTAAAGAATTTTACAGTCAAATTTGTTTAAGCGAACAGCATATTTGTTGATGAATTTATTGTCCACCTTACTGTGGTAATTACTTCAAATTTTAAAGATATACGATTATTTTACATTATTTTATATAGTATCATCCTGAATTCGAGTATCGCAAGCTTCGTTAATTCAGGGGCAGTTTTGTTGGATGTAATTATAGATATAGTAATATTCAAGATACATATAGTTGAAAATGCAGCAGTTACACCTGCAGCATCATGGTTGGGTAAATGTAGTAAAAAAAATATTACGAGAACATATAATTTATTTGATTGCATGCAGTTAAGAATTATTCTATCATTTTATATATATGATTTAGATATTACCCTCAATGTAGAAAAAAAAATTGTTTAAAAATTAATAAGGGAGGTAAACTTAGCTTTTATTTTTTCTAACTGCTACGTACACTTTCAATTAATAGTAATTGAATTAAAATGCATCAAACCAAACACTATATTTGAAAATGTATGCAGTTGTAGCTGCAATATAATTTCAACTTTCATGTCCTCTCAATATTTATTTGTTTCACGCTTTGGACCTATCAAACTATCTCAAGCTCAAATATGACAGATCATGCTCTGGTAGCTCAATCTTGTAGAGATAAGTGGTTATTTTATATTTTTTTACCAGAAAATAGAAAATGTATTACTTAAGAAAATATTTGTAGATAGATATTAACATATATATATTGCTATAAAGTTTTTCCAATTATATATACATATTATTGGATTTTTTTCTTTTCCAATTTAGGAGGTGCTCACCAAATTGCTTTCTCAAAAAGAATTACAACCATGCCTTGAACTATGCCTTTTCTTATCGAACTTGTGCAAGTAAATTAGATTGAAAATTAGAGGTGGTAAATGGAAAATTAAGTAGCAAGAGGTTGATGAAGGTGACCTCTTCCAACCCTACAGTTGCAATGTTGTGACATGTAACTTGTTCTTGGTCGGTCCATAGAAGGATACCAACAAAAAGTAATTTGGTTCCATTAGATTAAGCTACGTATACAATTCGATTTAATTCAAGTTTATTGTAACACCTAACAAGTCCACTTGGGCCACATTAATTAAATTTTTTAGGCTTTTTTTAATTTATTTTTATGATCTTGTGATCTGCATGCATCAAACCACTTGTAAATTATCTCTTACCTTGTAAGATTTAGCCAATTCCCAACTCAACCAACTGGTTAATTTTTAAAGGGCGAATATTGCATGAGTGACCCCTACATGTTTGTGACCTCGCAACTTAGGGCTTGTTTCGCGCCATATCATAAAGTATAGTGCTCTTTGATGAAGTGCTCTGTAGTGTTACAAGGAAAAGTACTTTATTAAAATCTCACAAAGCAGCTTTCATAAGTTGAAATTTCATCTTGCAGCTTTTAGATTTGAATCTTTGAGTCTTTAATTTTCTTCCACATTAGAAATAGTAGTAGCTCAGAATCAAAGGAGTACTCCTTAACTCCTTAATTTTTTTGTATAAACAATTTAATTTTGTAGCGTTTTAACATCTTGCAATTACATTCCTAATTCGTAAGTATTAAAATGATATTTTTTTTGCTAAATTATAGAAAACTCCCTGTAAATACTCCATTTTTTACTTTTCCTTCCTAACATTCAAAAATCTACCTTTTGCCCCCTTAAAATTTCAGAAATATTTTCAGGGAGATACGGCGTTAATGGAGAGAAAAAATGACCAAATTACCCTTACTTCTTCTATAAAAAAATAATTTTTTAATACATATCTGTCATTTTGAAAGGGATTTTCAATATAAATTGCAAGAAATAGATGGAATGATGATAGAATCCTGACAGATGGGGGGCTAAATACAACAACTTAAAATGTTGGAAGGGTAAAATGTAAGTTTTGGGAGGGAAAGTAAAAATACGGGCATTTATAAGGAGGCTTTCTGTAATTTAGTCTTTTTTGGAGAAAAAGATAGTATGCTACCCATTTCTTATCTTTTTTAAAATATATTTAGCTGGAAATGCGAAGTAATTAAACTTCAAAGTTGAGACTTCAAATACCAACCATCAAACTCTTTGTCATCTGCGCTAAGGACAGTCGGTCTAAATTGGCAGCTTTAACCCTGCTATACGAAACTTTTATGTCATAGTATATGCTAGACTCTCATATATACCAGGGTAAAATTATCACTTTGCACCAAAAAAAAAAAGAGGCTAAATGCAGAGTATGTTACTTGTAGGCATAAGATTATTTGGATGTAGGCGCCTCACAGCAAATAATCTCCTAAAGAGAGAGTGGACTGGAAATACGGAGTCTGTGCTGTGTGGAATTGAAACGGAAACCATCGATCATCTTTTTGCACGTTGCGTTTTCACTAAATTTCTTTTGGCGATGACCTTGATGAATGTCCAATCCAGAGACTTGGGAGATGACGCAATTTTCGTGTGGGATAGATGGAAGGACAGATCGGAAGCGCGAACCATGTACAATTGGTTAAACGGACTTGTCGTGTGTTGGTGGGTCATTTGGGAGGCTAGAATTTGTGCCATCTTTAGGAAGATCCAGCCTGACCCTCTCCTAGCTGTTTTTAAGATCAAATAATTGTCTAACCTTTGGGAGCTGACTCTTTCTACTTCCGGGCATTAATATTTTAGATAGATAGGTTTTTTTTTTTTTTTCCGTCGCTGTCGCCCTCATCGTGGCCTCTGTTGCCTCACCCATGTTGCTTAGTTCATATCTTCAATGAATGAAGCAGGTAGTATACTACCTTTTTCTTAAAAAAAAAAAGAAGATTATTTGGATGTCAGAATAAGGCCAGAATTATAATAGCAAAACATAAAAAGTTTAGAAACTTAAATTATTTAAGTGAAAGAAAATTCAAGAACTTAGTTTACAATACCACAAAAGGTACATCAATACTCTATCATAAATGCACATTATTTACTTGATAGATGACTTAATTAGTAGACAAAGAAAGTGAGAGAAGTTTAGAAACTAAAATTATTTAAGTGAAAGAAAATTCAAGAACTTAGTTTACAATATCACAAAAGGTACATCAATACTCTCTCATAAATGCACATTATTTACTTTGATAGATGACTTAATTAGTAGACAAGTTAAGAAAGTGAGTGAGAGAGAGAGAGAGAGGGAGAGGGAGAGAGAGAGAAAGTTCTTGAAGCTAATCATTCTGTTTCATTCCATAAATTGGACCCATGTTCTCTCACCCCAATCAAAAGAAGAAAAAAAAAAAAAAATATCTCAACAAGGTTTATGGCTATTAAGCAATAAGGAAAAGAACAAGCATTATTAGGGCATCTAAACATATCCATGTCACATGATACCTAAGTTTAATTAGGCATGGGAGCCAACTGTGTTACCCCCCCCCCCCCCTCCATGTTCCCCTCCTCATTGGCCTACCCATGTGAAAAACCCTTTCTAGATCCAACACTTTATAACTCAGCCATTGTTCCTTGATGGGAAAAGTTAAAGTAATGTTATATACATGTTCTATCATTATTATTCTTATTCCTAGGGTAGAAAAATGTATGGAGAACCCCTCAACTACACCACATTTTGTGATCCTTTAATCGCCAACTTTTCTAAGTTAAAAACTTCATTAAATTTAGGCACTGCATGTTTAAATGCATGAATATATATTCTGTATATCTCTTTGATTTACTCCATAAATATTTAGTATTCGAAAAACGAGAAATGCGATCAAATGTCTAGAATGAATATTATATTCAGGCTTCATATTATTTTTCTAGTATATGACAAATTGTCTGTCTTACTGGTGATGAAAATCTAAAAAATTTTAAAGAAAAAAAATTAAGTTTTTATGCGAGTATCTTAATTAATACTATACTCGGCCTTTAATTCACATCTCTAACTTAACTTAATAAAAGTATTCAATCTTAGCTTTAAAAAAAATTAAAATAAAAAACATGCCAATAAACAACAAAAAAAAAATGATAGTGAGGGCCCATTTCAAAATGGACTATAGTTGAGGTGGTATCCATACATTTTTGTACCTTATTGTTATCATCTGCTTTAATTGGGCATCAACAAAGTCATCTTTGTTTTGGCTTTTTAACAATAGGAGAGAGAATATACTGTACCCGAAAAAAGATAAAATAAAATACTCCACCATGTGAGTGTACAAAAGCTTTGCGTTACTATTCAACTGTAGATGCTTCGTATAGGCAAATTGCGTAACAGTACAATAAATAAATAATAATTTGCTGTGGGCGCTAACGTGGGTGACATCAGAGCCGTTGAAAAGGTGGGGCTTTTAGAATCCTCTGATCTATGGCCAGAGAGGTATATAGGTTGCCATAAATATATATATGCATACAAGGTTCTCTTTGTTGTATGAGTTTATATACAGAGTAACTTTATCGTAATTGCCATGTGCAAATAAATAAATAAATAAGAAAATAAAAGATGTGAGAAAAATGAGAGTATGAGATGTTGCTCTTATTTTTTATAAGAAATTAAGATCGTATATTCTGCCATGATTTCGATTTCTATATCCAAATTGAAGACGGCGATTCTTGCTTGTGGGATCTGCAAGAGAGCGAAATATTTTGAGTCTAATTCTCTCTCTCCGGAGATGGAACCGTCACAGAAATTAGGATTAGGGTTAGACCAGGACTCCCGTACGTTATATATTTATATATAATTTAATATAAGAATGTTAAATCACATCCGTCTATCAAGAACGTATCCAAATACATCCTAACTGTTGGATCTACCGTATCTTTATAGATCGACTTGAATAGACCGACTGTATCTTTATAAATCGTCTTGAATAAATCACGTGGGCCACATCCAACAGTTGCATGTATGAATTTTTTTTTGAAAAAATAAATAGATAATTTTAGGCTGTTAAATAATAAAGTTTTATAAAATTCAACGTTAGTGTTATTTAATAGTTGGCTAAAAACTCGATAGTTGGAACCTGAGATGTTTTACATTTCTAACTGAATTTATTTTTCAAAAAACAAACGAAACGAATAGTATGCTATCTTTCTCTGAGAGTGTTGAGCTTCTTGCCTTTTCTTTTAAATAGAAAAATAATTGTTCAGGTAAAGAAATAAATAAGCAGAGCAAAGCAATAACAAAGTATGAATAAAAGAGAGCGGTAATTATAGGATAGTGATGATTATCCTACCAATCATGTTTCTTCACATTTCTAGCTAAATTTGTATGTTATTTCTCAGAAAGAAAACAAAAAATAAAAAAGAAAGAAAGAGGTGAGCTCCTTGCCTTTTCTTTAAATAGAGAAAAAGTTGTTTAGGTAAAGAAATAAATAAGCAGAGCAATCACAAAGTATGAACAAAAGAGAGTGATAATTATAGAATAGTGATGATCATCCTACAGATCAAGTTACTGTTGCTCTATATATATATCTCTTTCGATTGCTGTTTAGTTACATTTCGATTTATGTTGATCCAAAATAGGTCGTGCAGATTGTTTAGATATTTCTCCAGATATTTGTCGGCGCGTAGCCCTACAGCTCATTGTAATTAGGGTGAGCATTTGATTTTTGCATTTTTATTTTTTAAAAAAAACTAACCAAACAGAATTAGAAGTATGAACCAAATCGAATCGAACCGAACCGAAAAATTTGGCCGGGTCTGCTCAGTTTATTTAGTTTTGATAAAATATTTTTATTTAGTTTAATTTTTTAAAACTACTATAAATAAAATATAATTACGATTAATTTTCTGTTAAAAATTATTAATCTGAGATAATAATAATTAAATATCTCTAATTATTTTATTATTATTGAAAATTAATATAATTTTTTAAATTTAAGACTAATATATATTAACTACTAAAATTTAGTTCATTCAATTTATTCGATTTTTTTTTATTTTTAACTTTTTAGAATCGAAAAGAACCAAACGGAATCGACTGATTTCGAAGCAGATAGAGGTAGGCACAGTTTTTCTTTTTTTTTTTACATTTCTGCATTAAAAAAGTAATATATAAAATAATTTTACTATATATATATATATAATTATATTTACTGTTCATCCGCAGCGGAATGCAACGAAAATTGGCTCGGCTCGGCTGCTTATGATTGAATGCCACGACCTTCACCAGCCTAGAAGAAAATTCAGGGGACACGTACAATGATATCTTTTATCTAATTATGTTGTTAATTAAATAGAGGACCGGGGACCAATCTTGTGTCTTCTGCGCCTTCAACACAGAGAGTTGTGACCATCTCTTTAGCAATTGTGTGATGGTTAAATTCCTAATCCTAAGATGTGCGAATGAATCCGACCTTCCAACTGAGCCCTCGGTGGAGGCTCGAGAGCTTTGGGCGAAATCGACCAGCATTGAAGATGCAAGAAAGAGAATCATAAGCCTAAGCTTTCTTTCGGCTATTTGGTGAGTCGTCTGGACCGAGAGAAACAACATTATATTCAGAGCGACTCACACCACTCCTGCCCAGATAACTGATAGGGTTAAACATCTAACGAGCGATTGGAATGAAAACTGCTAACGGATAACGAAAATCAACTGACGACGGATATATGCATCCCGCTGGTCCCTTCATTTCCGTCTTTTCCTTCTTTTCTCTTTTTTGGCTCTTGTTTCGCCTTCGTTGCTGCCAGGAGGCCCTAGCTGCTTCCACCTTGTACGCTAAATTCACTTCCCTTAATGAATGAAGCGGGTAGCGTGCTACCTTTTCGCAAAAAAAAAAATTAAATAGAGGAGCAAAAAAAAAAATTGTAGAAAAATTGATAAAAGAAAGAGAGATAAATGCAAAGTTTGGAATATACAGTAGTTTTTTTTTGTATAAAAAATTTACTAGTTTTATAATTTTACAAAATTGACCATTTTTTTTATTTTTCTAAATTGTTCAATTTTATGGCTAAAATATTTCAATTCTCTTTATCCTAACTTTTTTTTTCTCCTCCCGTTTTCTCTCACTCCACCGCCCATACGTCGTCGCCGCTCCTATCTTACCTCGCACACGAACGAAAGAACAATGGGGAAGTTTGACTCGTTCGTGGCCATGATCGTGGTCGTTCTCGGCATTCTCCAGCAAGATCGCCGCGGTAAAGACGAAGGTAGCGTTACTCGGAGCGTCGCTGGAGATGGAGACGGAATTAGTGGCGGAGGAGGACGGCGATTATAGCTGATCGAGAATGCTCCTGAATAAGTTCGCAGGCGGGTTCACAAGCATGGCCATGACGGCGAAGTGGTGGTAGTGATGAAAGAGAAAAATCTGGCAGATGACACGATATTGCACTATTTTAAAAAAATTGAACTATTCGAACATATACTGCACTATTTGATACATATTTTAAACTATAAAATAGTGCAATTTTTGGCTAAGTAGTATAACTTTTTAATAAATCGTGCAATAGCATCATCTATCAGATTTTTTCCTCTTATTGCAGCCACCATCTTATCGTCGCCGGCCGCACTCGCCGCAAACATGCTTCAGAAGCATTTTTTGACCAGCGATCGTTGCCCTCCTCTACCACCTTCGTCTCCGTTTTTGACGAAGCGCTGAGCAGCCACAATGACGAGATGCTCAAGTTCACCATGTTCCTCTCGCTCATGAGGTGTTCACGACGCGGACGCAACGGAGGAGTTAGTGTCGAGGTGAAGGAGGTGGATAAACGCTCGAGGCTGTCGGCGGCGGTGGAGACATCGTTTGCGAGGTGGGGGAAAGAGGGGGTGTTTAAGTAACATGAGTATTTTGGTCAGTTTTTAAAAATTTTGGTCCGAATCTGTAAAAACAAAAAAAAATTGTTCACTTTTGCATTAACGCAAAACTAGTGAGCATTTTTTTGTGGCAAAAAAAACTTTTTTTATTTATTAATATTTAGCTTGTTTTCATGTAACTTTCAAATTTATGATATTATTTAACAAAATTTCGTGGTTTCTAATATCATAGAAAGCCGAATAATAATTCCGTTTCAAATAGAAAAGCTTCAGATGGAGAATTACCCAACCATTACAACCAAATTTTTTTAAGAAAACACTTTCTAATTAAATTTATTTAAATAGTAAATTTATAGATCTAACAGAGTACTAGGACTATCGCAGAAGCTTCAATAACAATAAAAAAAAAAAAAAAAAGAGATATAGGCTGATTTTTTTTATCTCCTTTTTTATTCTGATATATTCTCATTTGATTCTTCTTTGCTAGGTTGTGTTTGTTACTTTCACCAAAAGTGGAGAGAGGGTGATATGATTTTTGACCGTAAATATTTATTTTTTTATTTGATTTAAACTGTAACTTCATCTTCGGTTGAAACTCAAACTTTTCAAAATAATATAATTGACTTCGGCCCATTCTAGACCGAAGCCAATTACGAAAAAAATAAAAAAATAAAAAAAATAAACTCATCTCTCACATCTTCAATTTTTACAATATTCAATTTCTATCAAACAAACAGTAGAACCGAAAAAAAAAAAAATTAGTTCCACAACAATATCAACAAATAGCAAAAAAAAAAAAATTCTGTGGGAGGTGAATTATGTAAATATTTGTGGAAATATAGCACATGTTGGGAGATGATGTATGTATAGTGTAACCTTTTTTATATTAGTTAGTTTATTTCTCGGATATCTGTAGTAATTGTGGTAGATATTTATGTTTTACAGGTTTAGACGCTTCGTGTACGTAGAATTTTCTATATACACAGCAGATTTGTTGGTGAGCTCTAATTCCATTCTAATTCGAGACGTGACAGAAACTTTAATTCATCAAAAAATAATAATAATCTAATTTAAACTAAATTTTAGTTTCGGTGAATAAAACATGCTCTTAGATGGTTACATTGCCGTCGATGCCTTGAATTATTTGACTTAGCTCTGCGAGCCACCGACTACATGCATTATTTGACTATATGATTTTTGACCGTGAATATTTATTTTTTTATTGATTTAAACTGTAATTTTATTTTTGGTTGAAACTCAAACTTTTCAAAATAATATAATTGACTTCAGCCCATTCTAGACCGAAGCCAATTACGAAAAAAAACAAAAAAAAAAAACTCATCTCTCACATCTTCAATTTTTACAGTATTCACTTTCTGTCAAACAAACAGTAGAACTGAAAAAAAAAAATTAATTCCACAACAATATCAACAAATAGTATAAAAAAAAAAAAAAAAAAAATTTGTGAGAGGTGATTTATGTAAATATTTATGGAGATGTAGTACCTGTTGGGAGATGATGTATGTATGATGTAACCTTTTTTATATTAGTTACTTTATTTTTCGTTCGGTAGTAATTGTGGAAGATATTTATGTTTTACATGTTTAGACGCTTCGTGTACGCAGAATTTTTTATATATACAGTAGATTTGTTGGTGAGCTCTAATCCCATTCTAACGCGGGACGTGACAGAAACTTTAATTCATCAAAAAAAAAAAGAGAAAATCTAATTTAAACTAAATTTTAGTTTCGGTGAATAAAACAGGCTCTTAGATGGTTACGTTGCTGTCGACGCCTTGAATTATTTGACTCAACTCCGCGAGCCACCGACTACATGCATGGTTGAGTGACGCGGGATCCAAACGTGACGTGTCCACTCATTCGACCAATCATTGTGAGACTTGAGCGCATTGAGATTTTGGAGTGTCATTCGATTAATACATTTCGCATTAATTGCTGAAAGCGAAGCTCACACAGCTTCCAAAGACTCAGAAGCCTATCTTATAAGGAAAGAGGAAAGGGATACTACCGTAGCCAAATTTGTTAGGGTTACGTCGGTTCATTAAATTCGATCAAATTCGTTCAGTAAATAATAGTTGGATATAGCAATCGTTTAGCTAGACGTAATTATAGATACAGCAGTTGCAGTTATATACCAAAAGTGTTATAATTACTATAGCTAATTTGAGCGTAATCTCAACGTCGTACTGAGGTACAGTTATAATTATATGCAATTAAATAGTTTCTTAGTTAATCTAGTTGTAAATATCGAATTAGCTCTCCTAATGACATTATCTTTCTATAACAATATATTTGAAAGCTAATTCAAATTTCTAGAGGCGCAAGATGAAAGGACTTGGATGTAAAAATAAGTTATTCAGTAAGAACTTACATATTCATAATTACCTAATGTACTTGCTGTCCCGTCTAGTGTGAGTTACTCAGAAAAGTAAAGTTAATTCTTGTCGCTTTTCTTTTTTTTATTTCTTTAATATAAACAAAAGTTTTGATTAGATATGCCCACGGATAAATTATTTATTATTGTTGGTTAGCTTGTAATGCAACCCGTCAAATGAAACTGAAAGAAATTTACAAGTGAGAGAACAAAAAGAAAAAAAGAGTTACTCTTCATATACAGAATCTACAGCCCCCATGCTTTTCCATGTTGTGGAGCTTCTGCGTTGGACTCTGCTACTTGCTGGGATGCGTGAGTGTTCACACTTTTTCGCTCACCTTAATTCCTTTCCTAAGCATCACGTTTTCGCCAACATATATCATGTAGAAATTTCTAACGAAGTATCGACACTTTTGGGCGCATGTAAAATTCGAATTAGCCACTACAAATTCAACGTAAGACGAGTTCCGGGACAAGCACTGTGTGCAGCAATTTGCTCTTCCTACAATTAAAGGCGTTCACGGGTCGATTTCGGCTATTTATGTTCCTGACCAAACCTATGTTGTCTGGTTGGTGATTTCAGCAAATGAGCTGGGCCCTAATCTCGCATCCAAACCGCAATCAGATAGAAACCAAGTCCAATTTTTACGATTCGAGGTTCGCATCGGGTCTCGATGAATTAGGGGGGGGAGCTGGGGATAAGATCATGTATTTACTACCTTCACTATTTGTTCCCCATGCATCCCCACACTTGACACGCTGCGAAATCCGAATCCCGCAGGGAATTAATACCCACTCAATCCAATAAAGAAGGAATGTGAGCATGTCAATTTCAACTGGCACTAACCACACACACACACACACACCCTCGCCTACAAATTGGTTGCAACTGCCAACCTTCACATAAAGCATGATGTTTATTGCTGTTGCTGCTGCTCCCTCGCTCCGCTTCATTAATGCTGCGCCCATCTCAGCATCACCGGTTCCCTTCCAGCAGCACTATTAACTATATTCAATGTATCTGATCTGTCAATATTTTTTTAGTCTTGAGGTAACTTCAGACTATTCCGAATAGTAACTCGTAAATTTTCAGCACGATCTACGAGATAAAACTACTGTGGTCCGAAAATTGAGTACCCACCAAGCATTTAAAAAAACTGCTGATGCTCCAATTGATCTCCTACTGCTGAAGTAAAAAAGACATGGGCTGGGCTGCATGCAACTGTAAAACGGATGGGCAGGAAATGGACAGATCGCGAACCTGGAAAATGATGACCCTGAGAAGAGCTCGGCGCATCAATGCATACCTCTCCCCACCTTCGAAGTACAATAACAAAAGTCTATAAGCCCCAGTACGTCGAATAAGAGGAATGTTTAGGTGGTAATTAAAGAATAGGATCTTAACCATATGAGGGATTGAATCGCTGCGAGAGTAACAGTAGTACTGATATAAAAACAATATTATTATAAATAAATAAAAAACCTGCTAAATGGACAAGGGATAAGTCCTTTTCTTCTGCTGACAGTTAAAAGCTTATTTTTATAGCTCATCAGTAAATACGATCCGAATTGCATCGAATGAGACTTCAAAAAATTCAGGTTTGGGGGGAGGGGGGGGGGGGGGAGACAAAATCCGCAAATTGGACTGATGATTACATTGCACAACTACTACAAGAAGTACAACAATCACAAATTGGATAGCAAGCAACAGGAAAGTCCTTGTGAACTAGAAACTGAATTGTCGTAAACGACTAGCCAACATGACCGAAATAAGGAATCCATGAATGATAGAAAAGATGGTTTCAAAGTTTTCGCAGATGAGGAGCAGTAAACTATAACAATCGTTGTTCGGATAGTTTTGGAATAGTTTATAATGGTTATATTTGTGATGAATAGTGATCTTAATAGAATCAAACACAAATGCAATGCCCCCTACCACAAAGAATCATAAGAAAAGATAAAAGTACAGGATCGAAATATTGCTCGACCCACCGTTTTTTACACCTTTCCATGCAAGTACCCAACAATATTTTGAGATTAACCGAGTGCAAGCTGAATGACTAATAAATGACTTCGGAGCTGTTGTCAGTTTCCAGAAAGCAACCTCAATGAGACTAATGTAGCGAAAGGTCTAATCCGAAAATGAACATTGTCGAACCCTCTTTATTGCAGCTTCAAACACAGGGCAACTTCTTATCTCTGAACATATGTAAGCATCAGATAGAGTATACAACTCTTTCTCATCAACCGATAATCGTAGTAACTAATCATGAGAAAGCTTAGGAGTTCATTTAGAACCGAACAAATTTCAATTCGACCGAAATTCCGCATGACGTAACATAGATAAGATGTTAGTTTCGTCAGACCCTTTTAGCATTTAAAGTGGTGTTTAAGGCTCAGCTGATTATAACTGATTAACAGAGTGATCATGGCCTCTCAGTGGGTTGACTCTAAAGCTCAGAACTCTAATAAGACGCATGACAACGACTGTCGACTGCTTAGCGAAGAATCACACAATCAGTTGGAACATACTTATCAACAAATCTAGATAACTATAAAGCAAGATGTGAAATTATAACAAGATCCAATCAGCTGAATATCACCCTTAAATTTTATATATTCAGTAATTTTCTACATTTCCTTGTTGATGTTCCTTGTAATTTATATGTTACTTGATTTTGGTATTAGTATATCGAAGATTAATTAATATGAGAAACGAAAAAAGCATATTTCTGCAGCAATGTTGAACAGCGAGGAATCGATACGCTGAAGAAATAAACTCATGTAACACGATAATGTTACGATGAACGTTTGGGGTAAGTACTAAAAAAACAAAATTCACATGAGGCCTCGTTTCAAATTATCCGAGCTAACATGACACGATTTTTCTGCCAAAACCAGGCCCTGAAATTGACTCAAAAAGTGGTTGGTGTGAAACCAAAAGCTGAAAGCCGGTCAACACTTTCCAACCTGCTCTAAACTCCCTTTCAAAGCATGCCGACTTTCATGAATGCATGCAATTCAACCAAGAAAGATGCTTAGTTTAATTACTCCCAAAAACCTTGGCTGAAAAAGTTCAAAAAAAGAAAAATATATATCAAATGGAAAAAATTCATGTACTCGTAAAGAACTTCTTAGATCATAGCATTCCATAATTGGCAAATTCGAAGAACCACATGAGACAAGAATTGGGGAGCCATTACTATCAAAGTGTGATGCAATAGATATGGACGTGTTGAAAGGATAGACGCGTAAGCGTGTCAACAAAGTAAGTCAATGAAAAGGATTTGTACCCGAATGCTTGCATCGTAAGCTAGAATTACATGAAAAGTTGCTTGAGATGGAGTTCAAAAAAACGAAACAAGGATTGACAGTACAGATAGGGCTAGAAAAGTAAGTAATCACAGAGAAGTAAGAAACTTAATATGCCATATTCGCAGGGCTGAGAACTAAATAAAATAGTGAACTGCTAGTTTAGAATTACTTTTAACTCTAAGGAACAGTTTGATCATTTAGTGTAACATGGCCTATGTTACTCTGTGGCCTAAAGTTAACTGGTGGTAATTAGGTGATAGAGCAAAATACCAGGTAATCTAATAGCATCACTCTTCTATTCTGGGAGGAGGGGGGAAAAAAAAAAAAATCAAACATCTAATAATCTTACAAGCATAATATGAATTATGATTGAAACTTCGCGAGATTTCTTTCTACACTGCCGCTGTTTTTATAATCTCATGATTGACATTTTCGAAGTTCCAACAAGCAAGGATTGTTGTGCCAGCCGACATGACGTGCTAATTTGTGTCAACACGTAAAAGAGGCTTCAAAGGGGTGACCAAAACCATCCCGAGGCACAGAACAAATCATAGAACGAGGGTTTGTTGCGACAAATTAAAACATGCTTTCAAGCATCTAGAGATACAGAAAAGCTAAATGCAAATGTGCACGCAAGGGCGCTGTGTGTCCGTCAAACCCATCAATTACACGAGCCACAATATTTAAAAAGGTAGTCATGTTAACAACGTTTGTATTACTTATGACAGACACGCACGCAATAACTGAGACTGATCAGAATCATTCTATGCAAAATATGTACAATAAGTAAATACAAATATGTTATTGTCATCCTCCATAGGAGACTGTAGCTCACTGTGACTAGCGAAGACTAGGAGCAGCAGGTGTCTTATCATTATTAACTCCTACGTGAGTACATGATAAAGCAGGGCAAAAAATTAAATAACTCACGATGCTTAATAAAAGAGGACAGTTCCTTTATAAAATTCCTTGCAATTGTACAAAACCCATCCAATTTGTCCAAGCATTTACTTGAAAAGCGATGATTATTTAGTGCGCTTAATTTGGGAAAAAAGAAAAATTCCAAAAGAAGTAAACCTGGATGCTGATATGAGCCACCATTTTGCTCTTGCTTTGGAAAGAATTAGAAGCTAATTCAAATAGTTCCTCGTTCAACGAGAGTATACAACCGACCTTTCCTGGCGCAAGTGGCAAAGGACTTAGTGGTTGGTACCCGAAATTTTATGTTCGAAGCCTGATTGCTTTATATTTCCAGCTAAGTTTATTTATAAGAAAAATAAACGAAACGGATAGGATACTATCTTTTTCTCTCAAAAAAAAACAAGAGTATATATATACCTCACACACAACTTGGGTTTGGGAAGGGGATGTTGCCGAGAAGGAGAATAAATCCAGGAGTTTATTATTCAACCCGGCCCGGCCCGGCCCGGTCCGGTTCGGTCGGCCCATTCAGTTTAAACAGGCCAGGCTTATGACCAAATTTTTGTTGGCACTTTTGTCGCCTTCTACGCAGTACAAGCGGAAGCACCAATATAATTATTTCTAGAGTCTTCTCTATCACAGTTATTTTATATAATGATTATATAAAGCATTGCTCTTTATCAGATCATTTCGCATTTCGCATCTCGCATGGCATAACGAGATTGGTTTGAAATATATCTTATATTGAAAACTTTTACCGAATATTTTTTGAGCTGTCTTATGATTCGTGCCTTTTTTTGTTTCTGCCAATCTCCAAGATAAAATGTAGTTTGATTCATAGTTAGTTAATTCGGATTCGGCAAAATTTCGGTATGGATATAATACGAATAAAATTTGTATTCTAATTTTTAAATTCGTTGAAAAATACGGCTTAAAAAACGGGTTCGCCAATTATTCGGATAGGCGATTTATACGAAAATTATACGTTCATCAATTAAAAATTCGGGATAAAAATTCGGCTATTAAATTAAATTTTTTCTTTCTAGATTTATACTACTAGCATAAATAGTTATAATTCTTAAGAATATAAAAATAAAGAGCTACAAAATAGAATAGATTAAGTAAAAAAAAAAACATCAAACTACATTATACACCACGATATATAACAATCAACCAAAAAAGAGATTAAAATAGTCCATAATTAAACATAAGGATATAAGACTTTTTTTAAGGGCAATCAAACAAAGAATTCATATTTAAACATAAAATATAAGATAGTTCATTCTTAATATAAAAAATATAAGATTTTTTATTTGAGTTTTCAATGATTCGCGAATAATTCAGCTAGCCTCAAAAAATTTACGTTTTATTCACTTTTTTTTAGAAAAAAAATTATATACGGACTGTTTTATTCGGATTCTCAATAATTCGCGCGAATAATTCGCGAATTAACTTACAGACTTTGATTAAGAAGATGTGAGGTCGTAGTTTGCGTACAGTTAATTAGTGCAGTGCTTCTGCGAAATTCAGTTACGAAACACGCTCTTTAGTTACTGATCCAAGGCTAAGCTCTTAAATCAGTGATGCTTCTAAAGATGCATGTCTCACTCGGACCTGATTACCCGATCAAGTTCCTGTCTCAAGCTGAACCCAATCCAAACTTGATCTGGACCCAAGGTCCTACCATCCATGTCTAGGTTTAGTTTAATTTTATTGGACCAGTACTTACTACAAATCCTTCAATTAAATGTATATTCATATATTCTTATACATGACATTCAGATTTGTTTTTCTATTAATAATAAGGTAAAAAATGTATATAACTAATCTGAACTATGGACCATCTTGCCTTGACTATCTAACCTTTCAAAATTTTGGTTTTACTATCCAACATTTTAATTTGTTTGATTTGATTCAGTTTACGACACTTTGACTTTAAAATTGAATGTATCGTTTATATTTACAAGTCTAGTTAGTATACTTCACACAATTTGAGAAACTATAAATTTATTAAAATAAATAATTAACTTAGATTTTAAAGTTAAAGTGTAATTCACCGACTAAAATCAAAAAAATTAAAAGATTATATAGTCGACTCAAAATAGTCCATAGTCCATATAAGTTCTATACGTTTTTACCTAATAATAATAATATTTAATATTCTCAGTTTAATTATTAGACCTAAATTTAACTCGATTCCCGACAAGTTTTAACCTATCTGGATTCCATCTCAACCAGTCTTATACTTTTATTTCTATTTAAATTTTTGGATTTGCTAACTCCAAAACAAATCCACTATACAAACCAACAATTACCACTGCATCGAACTCCTCTTGGAGCTCTTGTGCTCCTGAAGCCACTTCCCCCTCAAAAAGTGCATACGTTTATTTTAGAGGCAATTGCTTATATACACCTGAAAAAAATTTAACTTTTTGATTTATCCCTCTTAGAAGGTTAATATTAAAAATATTTTTTTTACGTTCCAACATATTTTAAATATACCCTTAGAGTTAAATTCTGTTAATGAATTGTTAACAATAGTTGTTATCTTTGTGAAATTACTATTTTGCCCTTTCAAATATATCATTCTACTATCACCGACTTTTCTTATTTGCCCTTAAGTTAGGGGCACAAAAATTATTTTAATTTTTAGTCTTTTCAAATATACCCTTCTACCATCACCAATATTTTTTATTTGCCCTTAAGTTAAGGGCAAAAGAGACATTTTAATTTTTTTAACTCTGGTAGATATTTAACTCATGTTTAATCTAAGTTAACTTAACGGGTGGTAACTGTAGGAATATTTTGAAATAACGGAGAAACATACGAGAGGTATATTGGAAAGAAAAAAAAAAGAAAAAATAAAATATTTTCGAAGTTTTTAGGGGGTATATTGGCAATTATCCCTTTATTTTATTAACTTTTTTTTTTTCATGAAGCAAAAGTTCGAACTTCAAAGCCCATTTTAGCCCCATGCACAACACCTCGACATTTATTACAGTTCGTACCGTACGTCCCAAAAGGCACCTTTTAAATAAATAACTCCGTGCTCTCTCTCTCTCTCTCTCTGCACCATCTTCAACAACTGCAGCAGCTTTACCTTCGCCAAAGAGACACGAGAGTCATTTACTTCAAGGGAAATGCACGCTTTCAATTTTTAAAATAATAATATCTTTGTTTGTTATTTACTATCAAGGTAAGAACGTATAGAATTTACTGGAGCTGAATATTATTTTGAATCTTTGACTCAACTATATGACCAACTTTTCAAAATTTTAGTTTTAGTAACTAATCTTTCAATTTATTTAAGTCATTCGACGGTTCTTCTGTTCTAAATGAGTTGCATAAAACGTACATATACTAATTAAGTCTTTAAAGATAATTGGTGCATTTAAATTTTAAAAGTAAAAAATTATTAACTAGTTCAAACCAAATAAATTTAAAAAATTAGAGAGTAAAACAAAAAGTTTTATAGTTAGGTGGCCTGTCGTATCAAAATAAATATTTATTGAGATAAATTCTCTATACATTTTTATCAGTTACTAATATACGATGATAAATGCTTGTGGTATTCTTAAACGATATGCCTTCACAATTAGAAAACTTCATCTTATGCGTATCTGGACATCAAATACTTAAAAGAATAGAATTCTGGAAAACATGTAGAAATGCTCTTTAATCTGGAATGTTGTTTTTATCGATTGTTGATATAGTATTCTTACCGATACTGTTTGTATGCACCATGAATAATTTATAAAAATAATAATTTTGAATGAAAATTAATATTTTCATAACTAAATTTGATATTGTCAGAACAGATACATTATATTAAGTCGTAATATAATTTTTTTTTAATAATATTAAAATTAGTTCTGTTTTGAATACAGAGAGCGGAGTACGCTTAATTTAATGCAAAGGTGTTGGGGTGGAGAGTGGTGGGGAGCGGATTACAAGGAGCAGTACTACGACTTTGGGATTCCGGGCGGGGAAGAAGAAACCAAGAGGGAGCGGACGTACCCCCCCTCACTCTTAATTTATAATTAATTTGAAACTTTTTTACAGCACACAACACTGTTCACCTCCTCGTTACATACAATACTAATATATGATATGATATGATATTAGGTAAAATTACACGTTTGGTGTCCAAATTATGAGTCCAATTTGGTTCTCAATTAATTGACATTTTTCTTGTATAAATTCTGGCTTAAATTTTTAAAATTATGGTAGTTAAATGCTATAATCTAATTTAGTGCGCTATATATTGACATATTCTTAATTTAGAAGAGATATGAAAGTATTGTAATTGATGATGCGATAATAGTTAAGATGCTATAAGACCGTCAATAAGCCGAATACGAGCTGACTTGTAAACAGAAAATTAGATTGTCAGCTTTACTACTGGATGAAAAGTTAAAAAAAAAATTAAAATCTTAATTGAAATTCACAAACTATAGGTCTCTTTATATTTGGATTGACCTACAATTCAAACACTAAAAATTTTATATATATATCTGCTTTTATATAATATATATATATATATATATATATATATATATATATATATATATATATAGAATTGAGCTAGAATATTTTTGGAAGCACCAACCCCTTGGTGCTTCCATATTTTTAGCCCTTGGATCTACTTTTTAATTACTAATAGCCTTTAGATCAAACACTATTCCACCTACCACCACCTACCACCATCATCCCAACCCTCCAAATCTCAATCCAAAAGCTATAAACACACAAGCACCACCTCCTTGATACTCTTAGAAGTATTCTAGCTCAACTCATATATATATATGTATGTATATATATATATATATGTATATATATATATATATATATATGTATATATATATATGATCTAATGACGAAAATGATAGATTCAAAGGAAAAGGAATAGATTCAAGGGCTAAAAAAAATTAAAAGCACCAAGGCCCCAGCTATATTCGAGCTATACTTAGTCGAACACGAGTTATAAGCTGATCCTAGCTCGCGTTCAGCTCGTTAAGATTTCGAGCTGAGAAATTCAACTCGTAGTCGGCTCGTTTGTTAAACGAGCATTCAATCTCAAGCTCATTTTGATCCGAACACAAGCTGGCTCACTAACAGCGAGCTAGGTTGCCAAACTTAGATGTTACATTTCTTTTATATATATCAATGATGTGTAATCAACTAAATTGGGTTGAGATACTTAACGCTATTCATTCTGAAAGTTCAAAACATAAATTATAATAAATTAAAGTTTGATAACCAATGTGTCCCCCGTCTCACAGTTTGAGGACAAAACCTGCAATTTACCCTATGATATTATATGTGATATTATTCTAACCGCGCATCCTTTTATCCAATGGCCGAAAACCTAATAGCACAAATGACTTGGTGCTATTAAAAGCATTCCAACATATTTTATATATATATATATATATATGATCTAATGACGAAAAGGATAGATTCAAAAGAAAAGGGATAGATTCAAGGGCTAAAAAAAATTAAAAGCACCAAGGCCCCTGCTATATTCGAGCTATACTTAGTCGAACACGAGTAAGCTGATCCTAGCTCGCGTTCAGCTCGTTAAGATTTCGAGTTGAGAAATTCAACTCGTAGTCGGCTCGTTTGTTAAACGAGCATTCAATCTTGAGCTCATTTTGATCCGAACACAAGCTGGCTCACTAACAACTAGCTAGGTTGCCAAACCTAGATGTTATATTTTATATATATATATATCTATGATGTGTAATCAACTAAATTGGGTTGAGAGACTTAACGCTAATCATTCTGAAAGTTCGAAACAGAAATTATAATAAATTAAAATTTGATAACCAATGTGTCCCTGTCTCACAGTTTGAGGATAAAACCTGCAATTTACCCTATTATATTATATGTGATATTATTAATTAGTTTATATATGGTATACTTTTATATATGGTATGTTATTGCAGTAATAATAATAATAATAATATATATATATTGTTGGGCAAAGATTTGACGTTTACGTGTTGTCGGAATATTGTTGAGAGGGTGATGGATGGATGGATGGATGGGGGTGTTTACCGAGGATAGTCGATGCAGCAGCTGCTCCTGCTGCTGTGTTTGGTGGAGAAACGAAGCACGTAGCATCTTCTCCTTTGTTCCTGCACTCCACTGATCGGTTAGATTCTTTCCTATGCACACACAAATTTGTTTTCTTTTTCTTTTTCTAGAGAGAATGATAGTATTTTTTTAAAAAAAATAATATTAGCTAAGAATATGAAGGGATTAGATTGCGAACTTGAAACCTTGGGCCTTTTGTCACTTATGCTAGGTACCATCGATTTATAGATACACAAGTTACCTGCTCATTAGCGATGCTACTAATTCGAGTTATTCATATTTAAATGATTTGAGCGAATGCAGATGCTCGATATCCCATAAGTTGTAGAGAGATAGTCTTTTCTATATATTAAGTAGCTTATGCAATACTAACATCCAATAAATTAATACGAATAGAAATATAATTACAGAAGCAAATCGTCGGGGGTCGTTGTTCATCAGTGCGATGAAACAACCGTCTACAGAAAGAGTCTTGCTGCATTAGTATGCAAATGCATTTCAATTTTGAACCACGCTAGTTACTGGCTCAAATGGATAAAACTTCAGTAGGGAACTCTCCAACGACACCTCGTTGGAGAGTCCTTGATCTGCTGTCACGTATTGTTAAATTATTATATTATACTGGATTAATTTGATCTCTACAAACTTGCATAATATAAAGGCCTATTCCTAATTTCATATGTAATGCATGTTAACATTACAAAATACAAAGAAGAGAGAGAGAGAGAGAGAGAGAGAGAGAGAGAGAGAGGAAGCGTGTATCCCAGGGACAACCGAAGCACGTGTGCAACAGGAGCAAAGACATGTACTCACCAGAACCTGCTAGCTATAGAGTCTACGTGCATGCGAAAAGTAGTAGATCTAAAAATTCACACACTAAAATTGGTTTGACCAAATTAACTGTCACAACTTTTCCTTTTTTTTTGGGAACTGTCACAGTTAGGTCCCTTATCTCCACTGTGGTTGGGGTGTTGTGTGGATTTGAAATTTGAACTGGGAAAAGGTGAAAACCATGCATGCACCCTCTCTCCACATGCCAAGTAGATATTAGACTCGTACTTGGTGGATTCTGATTCACTATAAAGCCTAGTACTGTTTGATTATTTCATTTCGCCTAACCTCTTTAAATTCTTTGTGCTCTATCCATTAATTCCCTTGTTTTGGTATTCAATAAAGAGTTGAAATCATTTTCAATGACAATCAGTAGGGCTGTTCATGAAATCATCAGCTTTCGGTTCGGTTCTGTTCGGTTCGGCTTTAAAAAGTTTCGCAACCAAATAAAAACTAAATTATCCAAAATAATATGACAATAACTATTAGTTATTTATTTGATGATTGATTATTAATGGTTGTAAGTAAAATAATAGATTGCTAATTAGATATTTGTTGCTTATATAGTGAAAACTGGTGGTATTTATTTCTTGTAAAAATGGTTATGTAAATTATTTCAGTTTGGATTGGTTTTTGTTTCTCGATTGGTCAAAAAAATCCGAAAAACTCGGTTTTGCTGTAATTTATGCTCAAAATCATACCAAACCAAACCGAGAAAACCCCTAGCTATGAATCAGTGATGTGATGCAAAATTTGCCTTATTATCAAACCAAACAGATAATGAGAATTTTCTTTTTTTCCTCTTAATCAGTAATTTTGCTTCTTCTATGCTATGGTCGCCCAAATATCTTTGTTGTATATTTTACACTCTTCATTTTGTCTGGTATAGTACTGTAATGTTAGTTCATGGCCCTATTAATAACATCATTAATGATGTTAATTAGGGTGGACCCATCCATCTCAATTTGCTAATATTATTGTTTTGTAAATTTATCTCGATGGAGACATTCTCTTTTCTTTCAAACTAATTTTTTGAAGCATAAATTGCACAATTATTTTAAATTATTGATGCTTTAAAGCTGTCAGAATGTCAAACAATTCTGACACTTTAAGGGCATGTTTGGTTCACCTATTTTAAACCATGAAATCGGAATGTGATTCATTGATTCCAATAGTTGTTGTTTGTTTTAAAGGAATCGGATTCCGACTCCCATTCCACTATGGAATGGGAATGGCTAATTTCATATATGGCCCAATCCGACCTTAAATACCGGATTGGACCATTCCAAAGTAAATTACTCAAAAGTTTTTTTTACCAACACCTCCCCTCCTCTCCCATCATCACTTTTCTCTCTCTTAATCAAAACACTCTATTCAAAATTCTAGATTTTCATTTCATTACCCATTCCAATAATGAACCAAACATCTTTGGATGATTCGTCATTCCATTTTTCATTCCAAAGCAATCCAATTCCATTTTCTATTCAAATTCCAATCGGGAACCAAACATGCCCTAAGTGTCAAAATATATTTCATCGGCGCATGGGCCACGACTCTTAATTTGCATGGGGGACTCTTAATTTTCATCGTCGGCGCATGTGCGACGACTTTTTCATGACAGTAGACTAATTTGATTTGCTTTTATGCATCATTAATTGCGAAAAAACATTCTTAATCAATGTTATTTTTCTTGTAGTATAGCATTAATTTTCAGAAAAACTTTAAAAAATTGTCAATTCTAAAAATATTTGTGGAATCAACAAATAAGAATATTTGATTAATACAATTAATTTTCCACGCTATATATGGGAGAGTCATTTTCACCTATCACCATTTAAACCCATCACTTCTTAATTCGTTTCATTCCTCATTAGTGATGCATATTAATTAGAGACAGCTAAGAGTCGAATATGCAGTGTACAAAATCAACAAGTTATTCAAAATCCTTTATATCTATTTTTAAAGATCTTACTATTAAATAGAAAAACTATATCATAGGGGATTCCATAGATATATATATATATATATATATATATATATATATATATATATATATATATATATATATTTTCCTTAGTATGAATTTTAACTTGGAAAATAATGGAGACACCTCATTTAACATCCTCGTTTGTATTATTCGTTTACCAAATTGCTGAATCTTGGATCATGGTAATTGAAAAAAAGAATGTGAAGTTACAAATATTCAAATGTTATTTAAAAAAGTTATTGTGTGAACTTGGTGAAAAATATCGCATAGGTTGTTGTGGCCATGATCTTAACCTAAGGTACTATATTTTTCTAAAAAAAACACCCAATTTTGTATATGTATTGTAATTATACCAATGGTCGATCGACAAACATAAATTTTTCATACACCGCTGACATTTCAAAGATCTAAAAGTTATTATCTCAAATGGTGAAATTTGCTGAATATATCTAATGCATTAATTAATCTTTTTTCTTTAGCAAATTAGCGAATTAGATTATATCACAATTTGAAGAGAAAAAAAAATATTAAATCATTACTGTCGTATCAGCGACAACAATTCACAATTTGATGATCATTAATTGATTGCCAAGTTGGAATATATATATATATATATATATATATATATATATATATATATATATATAGAGAGAGAGAGAGAGAGAGAGAGAGAGAGAGAGAGAGAGAGAGAGAGATAGAGAGAGAGTTCGGCTACTGTGCCATCAATATCACCAAGCACTTGGTGCTACCAAATTATCCACCGTTAGATCTATCTTTTTGACTATTTTTACCGGTTAGATCATACTATTCAACCAACCAATCACTCAACCCTAGAGGACCACTATCATCCTAACCACACATTCTTTCATCCAAGAACCGAAAATCTAATAGCACCAATAACGTGCTATTAATAGTATAGTAACTTAGTTATATATATATATATATTATATATAGAGTAGGGCTACTATACTCTTATGAGTATCGTACTTATAAGTTGTTTTCAATGATGGAGCTTCTGAATCGACGATTCGCTCCGTTAACCATGATCTAGAACATTTGAAACTTCTAGAAAACGAATTTCGTAATTTTTTGAAATTATAATAAAGTCCATCAAGCGGACATAAAATGAACGGTCAAAATCGAACGACGTCCTAAAAATGGATGATCGGGTATTTCAATTTAAGATCGGAGTTATTGATCTTTGTTTAGATAGTAAATAAAATTTTCTATCAAAAATCCAATTTCGATTCTTTCACACCGTTAAACTAGCAAGTATTCCATACCGGCCGGTTAAAAATTATCAATTTTGATATCTTTTGATCGTAAGGTAAATGATGTCAAAAAATTATAAAATTTAATTTCTAGAAGTTTTAAATATTTTAAATAATGTTTAACGGTATGGATCGTCGATTCGGAAGTGCTATCATCGAAAACGTCTTATGAGTATGAAGGTGATCGTACTCGTAAGAGTATAGTAGCCGGACTCTATATATATATATATAGTAGAGCTACTATACTATCGGAAGCATAAAGTAGTTGGTGCTTTCGATTTTTTGGCCCTTGGATCAACCGTTTGGATCATTTCTAATCATTAGATTAATATTATTATCCAATGGGGACCACTCAACCCTAAGGGGGATCACTATTATTCTAACCGTACAATTTTTGATCCAATGGTCAAAAAATTAAAAGCACCAACTCTCTTATGCTTCTGATAGTATAATAACTCTACATTATATATATATATAGAATCCAGCTACTATCCTTTTAGGAGGATGTGAGCCTTCGTCCTCCTAAGTTTTTTACCGTTCGGATGAAAAGATGTGCGGCTAGGATGAGAGTGGTTACGGTTAGGTTAATAGTGGGCCCTTAGAGTTGAGTGGGTGGTTGGTTGAATAGTATAATCTAACGGTTGAAAATGATTAAAAGTTAGATCTAACGGCCAAAAATTTGATAGGACAAAAACTTCTATCCTCTTAAGAGGATAGTAGCCGGACTCTATATATATATATATATATATATATATATATATATATATATATATATATATATATAACATATTAATCTTTTATCTTATGCGAATTAGTGAATTAGATTATATCAGAATTTGAAGAGAAAAAAATATTGGATCTCACCGTCTTATCAGGGACAACAATTTATAATTTGATGACCACTATTAGGTTGCCAAGTTGGCGCCCTTAAAAGATTCGTCCTTTTTATGGTCCCTGAATGACCATACATACCCTACGTGCCCACCTCATTAACCTACCCCCATTAATGCAAAACACACCAACACTTACTGACCTAATTCACAACACTAGACCAACCCCTCGTACGTAACATTCAATTAAATAATTTGTCCTATTTTTTTATATATCATATGCGCATATCGTTTTGCACAGAAATATGCTTTTCTCAGAATAGCCACAAGAACTAAAAGACCACGTCCATGGCGAGGCGGCTTTGTATAAACCACTCATTTTCCACCACGTGGATTCGAGAGAGAGAAAAACAATATTATTATTCTCACCTCAACTTTCATGCACTTATATTATCTCATCTTATTCCAATTTTTTTTTTTAATAATCCTTCAAATCGCTTTCAAATGAGGCCAACACTGTGATCTAAAGCTGAACACAGCTAATATATATATATATATATGTACAATAAAGTGGCCAAAAGGCAATTGTCTTATCTGATTGTAAATTATGTATAGCTATTCAAAATTTGAAAAATTTGTAGAATGTTCTGGAATGAAACGTAGAAATAAAATTCTGAATTCCAAAAGAAACGCTAATTTAATATTTCTAATTCTGTTTTTGTAGTAAAAAGATTGTTAGAGAAAAATATATGCACACTTACGAACTGTATCAGTAGATTGATATCAGATGTAAGGTTATTCGTGGGTATAGTTAGAGCTCGAACATCTAAAAATTAATTACTTAAATATAATTTTTTTTTAAGTTTAATTACATGTTTTTACAAAATGACCTATAATTTAGCTAGGCGATTAATCGGCACGAATTCGGCGAGGAATTGGACGGGTTAGAGGAGTGATCGTAGGGGCGACGTGGCCCCCCCCTCTTTGTCGGATGTCGCGACTTTAGGATTCGTGCTAGCTGCCGCTGCTGGTAATAAACGACGCGCTAAACGAGGGCTCGCGTAGACTTTTGTTTGTTTCTTCTCACTTTCAAAATCACAACATAAAATAATTAATTAATTAATTAATTAAACGGAAATGGATTTTGACCTGTTTGATATTGAGTGCCGCCTAACGCTATCATGCCGTAGAAAAAATCTAGAATGTACCGGATATATTGCTGACGTGGCGTTCCCAATCAATAAGATTGTCCCCCCTTGAGTTGATATGTCCCATCATGATTAATAGAAAAATATTTTTGTTGTACTTTTCTCTCAAATGAAGAGATATGATTGATTTGTTACTGATGATGTGGTGCAAGTGTGACACGATAGATTTCCTCCCTGCCGTATCCCAAAAAAAAAAGTTCGAAAAAACGTTTGTTTAGATTTTTTTAATTTTTCATTTAGATGTTAGAAATTATATTTTATATTTTATCAAATCTATACAATTTACAAAGCATGTCGTTTTTTCATAAAAACAAATAATTTTTTTTTGTAGTATTTTCTCGAATTGTGCTGATAATTTTCAAAAGTATTACTATTCGCTTGCATCCACTTTTTGTAGTTTTTGAATATCTGGGGTTTAGTGGGGCACGTGAATTAGCAGTAGATATAAGGGTGAAAAAAAAAGAAATATTTGAAGTATTTTAATTCAGATCATATTTTCTCACTATTTGTAGTAAAATCTACTGTAATTATTCCTCTTAGTACCAAGTGATGATATGATTTCGAAACATTTTAAAACTGTCCAAAATTTATTGACCGGATTTAATAAATTTAATTTTTACATAAAATAAAATTGGCTCTACTGACAACACAATTATAATAATAAAAGTATTCCTTATACTCTAATTGCATTCGAATATTGAATTTTCATAATCATAAAACCTACAAACTAAGATATTAATATTTGACAATAATGTTGTACATGAATATCTCGATTGGTGTGTTGTTATTAATCTGATTAATATGGAAACAAACATTTAGATTTAACAAATTGAGTCATTATTCACTGGCTAGATTTAATTTCATTCATTAATTGTAATACATTTTTGGAAAATTAAGATGGATTAACATCACTTTCCATCTTATTTTTCTTTCTTAAACAGAAAAAAAAATCTCCACAACTATTTCAGGAACCTACCAAAAGGTCCAAAACATGCTTGTTAACAGTGACCCACATTTTTCAAACCCTAACACTTTACTAAAAACCCACAATAAATACCAGCTAAAAATAACTTGGACGTATGTGGTTAAAAAAAAAAAAAAAAAAACCTTAACAATAATCCCGTGATGACAACCCCAGAAGAAATAATTAACTGCACCCAGTGTATACATACACTCCATACACCAACCTCATTGTGATTCGATAAATATTATCTATATCATCTAAAGAGCATGCGCGTGAAAAATTGTAGCATCAAATAGTTTGAAAAATTAGCATAAGATAAAGTGCAATTATTTGATCTGTACAAAATTAGTGTCTAAAATTTTTAATTTTTTTCATACTGTGGAAGTGCGCATACGATGAACATTTTGCATTAAAGAAGGAATATTAAAATTTGAGAGAGATAGTTTTACTTTGTGAATTTTGGTAAATTAATGAATTTTGTTTAATTGTAATCGTCTAACTTTGGCAAAACAAAGAGGAAAGATTAGAATAGATTTCGCTCAGTTTAGTTTATCGATTAAAGTTAAACTAATTTAAATACTTTAATCGTGTGAGTTGATCAGTTAAAAAATTATTGGAGTGTAAAATCGAAGAAAAAATTATAAAATTATTTATATATATATATTTAGAATATAGGGATATACAAGAAAATTGGAAGGTTCAAATCTTTTGTTCGCTTTTTTTTTTTCTATAAGGTATAGATCGATATTTTCATTTTTTTTTCTTTCATTTTGATGATTCTATTAGGAGGTGTTTAGTTTCTGGGAAAGCCATGTAGAACTATTTTTTGAACCAAAAGTTTTTCATAAAAAAACAATTTTTTCATAGTTTTTGTTTTTTAGATAAAAAATTCAAAAAAAAATTGATTCTTCTATAAAATAAAAAACAATATTTATTTAGAAATCTATTTTTGTAGGAGCAAAGCAGACGAAAAATGCTTTTCCTGCCAGAAAACTTTTTTCTAAAATATATTTCAAGGAAACAAACACCTCCTTATAGATTTTTAATAAATACATCTGATGTATATCTCATCTGACGTAAACAACACCTCGTTGTACAATTTTAAAGATATAGTTGGCTAAGGGCTTTACGGTTGGTACCGAAATTCTAGTCGTTTGAAATTAGGCAAAGATCGTCTTACGTACTATTAATTAGAAAGTACGAAAAGAAAATACTTTCTTTTTCTTTGTATATGCTTTCGCTCTAACTTCATTTTCTTTTATGAATTGAGCTACTATGCTTTTAAAAATATCAAATCATTGGTGCTTGTAGGTTTTTGACCTTTGGATCAAGAAATGTGCGATTAAGATGATGGTGGTTGGTTGAATAGTATAATCTAACAGATGAAAATAGTCAAAAAGAGTAAATCTAACGACGAAAAAACTTACAAACACCAATTACTTTTGGTACTTTTAAAAGGACCATAGCTGGACTCTTCTTTTAGATGTGTCTCAATACCTATAAGTTCAAATCACGGTCACTTTATATTAGTAGTTTATTATTTATTATGTATTATTTACTTTTTACATAATAAATAAAGCCAATAGAATACTATAAAATATATATATATATATAGAAAAAACTTCTCTCTCTCGTTCTTAGGGATGTCAATAGGTTATGGATACCCGAAATATTATCCGAATCCGAATCCGAACGGGGCAGGTTTACCTGAACTAAATGGATATGGATTTGGGTATGGGTATAGAAAATAAAAATCCGACGGGTATGGATACGGGTATGAATTTCGTATGTATCAGACCCGAACCCGAACCCGAACCCAAACCCGAATAAATTATATACATATTATTTATTTATTTATACAATATATAAAATGCATAATAATTTAATTCGTTGGAACTTTATCCAACGGTATATTTTGAAATAGAGTAAAAAAAAATTATTACTTTCGGTTTGAATTTTCGGGTTTCGGGTTATTGATCGGGTCGGGTATGGGTACGGATTTTTAAAACCCGCCGGGTTCGTGTCCGAGTTCGGGTATCAATTTGGTTGTCGGGTTCGGATATTTGAAAATCCGACCCAAACCCGACCCATTGACATACCTACTCGCTCTCAAGGCACCTAAAATCGCAAGAAACAAAATTAAATTCACCGAATCGCGGGGGGCTCAAATTTGAGAAAAAAGTGGGGGGGGGGGGGGGAGGGGTGGGTGGAGTTTTTCCGTTATCGGGACGCGCATTTACTCAACCACTCCCTCACTTCGTGCTCCCTCCCGTAACCATCCATCTAGGGTTTCTCATTTTTCCTTTTTTTCTTTTTTTTGTTTGTTTGTTTCTCCTCCTCCTCCTCCTCCTCTCTGGGCCCATCTCAGCCGTCCATATCAAAACGAGCGGCGGATACGTTACTTCTCGATCTATATAAGAGGATAGAGGTGAGGTGAGGTGAGGTGAGAGGGGAGAGAGAGGGGGCGGGGGGAGGGGAAGGGGCGCGGATAAAGAGGTCGTGGTCATTTCTGAATACCCAGATGTGTAGTGTCGGGCTCTGTGCCCTTCGCTTTTATTACTCTCTCTCTCTCTCTCTCTCTCTCTATCTATCTACTATTTATTATTATTTTTATTTTTTGTGTGTGTAAAAAAAAAAAAAAAAATCGGACCTCAGAAAAGTAATCATTTCACCTATCATGACCACCTCTCTCTTTCTCTCTCTCTCATCTCATTTCATTACTATACATACATACCCAGCATGAGGATGAGCATGAGGATGAGGATGAGGATGAGCATGAGCATGACCACCTCCTTGGCACAAGAAGTAGAGAGGAGGAGCGCAAAGAGGAGGAGAAAGAGGAGGAAGAAGGGAGTTTTTTTATTTGAGGGGAACGTTGTCTGGCTCGAGGCCGGCGGAGATCGAGCATATCGCTTTTCTGTAGAGATCTCGGACCAGGCTTCATTCCCCTCAACTATACCTCCCAAATTAAATTACTCTTCCAGATAATTCTGCCGTATATGAGATGGTGTTGAATTCCAGGTGGCTATTTTTTTTATTTTTTTTTTATTTTTTTTTTTTGTGAAAAAAATGGGTTATGATTATTTGCTGATGATTACTTGCTGCTTTGAGTATGTTTCCTGCCATGTTTGTTTGTTGTTTTCTGCATATGAGAGGGAGAAGAAGCAGATTGGTGTAATGATGATGGGTTTTGACTCTCTCTCTCTCTCTCTCTCTTCTTACATTTTTTTGATCTTACTTCTTAAGCAGATATGATTACTTTCTCTGTTTTCTTTTCTGACAGGAAGGGAAAAAGGTTATCATGATTACCTTTTGATTGAAGGATCTTCTTTTTGCTTCTCTTCCACTTCTTTTTTCTTAAAAAAAAAAGAATCATGTTTATTCTTTTTATTATTATTATTGATCTACTTTTTAGTGCCCTACTAACCTTGCTTTTGTGATTTTATTTTTTAATCAGCATCAAGAGGTTAGGACTTGTAAAGCACATCTCGATTATGGTGTTCTCCTCAGGTGTCGAAGTGCTAATTTTGCTCTAGATCTTGCTGGGAGAGCAATATTCTAGTGTATCTACTTTGTATATTAAAGTGTCTGAAATTTTTACTACTTATTTTTGGTTTTCATGCATCCATCTCTGAAATAGAGGTATGCTCTTATAATCTTGTCAAATGATGGTCTTACGACTGCGAATAACGAAAATTTCTATTTTTTCTTATTTTGTATGTGATTTTTCAGGCTTCTTCCGGTGGATTTACCGTGCGATGAACTCTGTAACCTTTATTAATCTTACTATAAGATCTTTATATGATCTTTTACTCTTTTCCTGTGTTTAATATTAGCTACTAACATGGGAAAAAGAAAAAATGAACAAGAAGAAAGCTTTTAGGATGAACTATTTGGTTATCAGATGTCTCAAGATTCTTCGCCAAATCAAGTGATATCATCACTAGGTGGCATGAATATGATGCTGGTATCCTTCTCTAAGTCGTAGTTTCTATACAAATTAGTTAGGATTTTTGGTTGATGATAAGTACCAAGGTGTATATATTAATTGTTTTTTAGTTCCTTATTTGCAGATAATATGGGATGCAACATTTACCAAGTTACTACCAGTGTCTCTTCTGAACTGTTCTTCTTTTTTCATTTTTGTTTCTTTTCTACACATGATTCTGTGCAGCATCACATGTGTTCTTTGTATGTACCATAATATATCTTGGAAATGATTTACTGCACATAGCTATTTACTTATTTTGTTTTGTATTTAGAAATACGGTATGTTTTTACCCACATTAGAGCCTTAAAGGTCAGGGAATCTGCTATCTATAAACCTTACTTTCATTTTCCTTTTTCTTTGTTATTGACTATGGCTTTCAAATGATTACTGCAAAAGTACCAGTTCGATTTGAAATAGATCATCTTGGAGTTGTAAAAACAAGTACTCATATCCATCGTCATATGCGAGTTTCATAAGATCTAGCTCAAGCTTGCGACGCTTAGTGATTTTGTTACTTTGAAAGCATCTTTGACTCGACCAGCGTAAAAGTTTAAGCTGATAAATGAAGAAATGTTTACATATTATGTCAATGTCAAAATTTGTTTGTGGAGGCATGTATGGAGCAGCTTATAAGCATGGTTCTTTAGTTCTATTTAACTAGATTATGGAGTTGAATGATGAGATTTTATCAATAGCTATTAATGGCTACAAGCACAAGTTGACTAGGGTTTCTTTTGAGTGTGAGGAAAAAGAGGAATCCACATTGAAACACTCCTCTCTCACACGCACACTCCAAAAAGCACACCTTTTTTATATATTATTATTCTTCTTCTTTTTTCCTTTTTCTAATGCATTGGATCCCCATCTCACACTCCCATCACATGACACCCTTTCTAATGCATATATGTTTTTGACAACCTAGTGTACTTATCTTTAAAAGGTGCTTAAGCTCCTACCCCTATACACTCTAACTTAGTAAACAAACCCATCTTTGGAAACTTAGTAGTCAATCACTCTAATGCTTAATTAGTGAACAACTAGATCACTCTAATGCTTAATTAGTGAACAAGTAGAAACTTTCACAAACCCATTTATTATTATTATTGTTTTTGTTCCCAATGTCTCTTTCTCTCACCAGTAGTACTTCCCCTATCTTTCTTTGGGTTGGGTGTTGATGATGATGATGCTTTTTGGGTTACGGGGAATAATGAAGCCCTTTTTTAACTCTCCACTCCTTTCCATGCGTGATTGTAACTCCTCACCCCACATGAGAATGGGAGGATTCCTCACTCAACATGTTGCACTTATCTTATACTGTAATCGAAAAAGAAAAGAAAAACTATTTGTACACTTTATTATAGGATGTACATTTTATGCTTCACGACATGGGGTTTAAAAACTCTTCTTTTTTTTTTGAATTTTTTTAGTTTTAAAAAAGGTTCATGATTTAAACCTGTAACGTAGGTGTACATGTAGCATTGCTCCGAAAAAAATAAAAAATCCAAACTAATTTTAGCGTGTCATATGAGATCCCAAATAGTTTAATTAAGGATAATATGAAAATTTCATGTTTAGATGTTTTAAAAAAAGTTATTTTCGTGAAATAACTATAACACTGTTTATATTTAATATAAAAAAAATTCTGTGCTAAAAGTGTAAGTTTGATATTGATATTAGTACTTTGGAATTTGGAATGCTTAATTCAAAATGCTTGTATCAGTTTTCTATCCATATTATTTTGTGATTTTCACTTTAGAAATTAATAGAGAAGTTATTCACCACCATACTATATATTGTGAGAGGTTTAGTACTGTTTCTTGGTATCCGCTAGATTTATTTTAAATCGTAGTCCATTTTGTGTAACTTCTAAGGACTTATTTGGATGCATAAATATTTCTTCAGTAATATATCTAATTAATTTACTCAAGAAGTTTATATTATTTGATAAATATTTATAATGAAATCTTATATTCAGCCTTCGAGTTATTTTCAAAATAAAATAAATTACCTCGCATGTAAAACATATCACCCTATCAAACTCCTTACTTCATCACACTAGAATATTGCCATATATACCTAGTAAATTATCATTACAACATTTTAAAAAAATGCCTAAGACAACTCTAATATTTTAAATTAGGAGATAAATGTTTTGTGTGAATTTTTCCATATCCTTATTGGTTGCTCACATGGGTCGGACCATATATACTTAGGTAACTTTAACCATTACCCGGCCACATTGGCCAAACTAAGCCCAAAAACTTATATACAAAGAGTAAGACCAAGAAGCCCAATAAAGATTGGTCTCTTCATGAGAAATTTCACTTGTCACCAAACATTTTTAGTTTTATTGTAAATGTTGTACTAAATTATAATTTCTATTTCATTTAGATTCTCTACAAACTCAATCAAATATGTCTTCTCTCTTAATTTTCTTGAAATTAGATTATGCAAATATTGGCGACATTATATTCTATAGTTAAATAACGGGTTTAGTCCATAAAGTATGTTAGTATATAGTATTTAATTATTATATATTGTTAATAATTTAATGTGTTGTACTAAATAATTGTACAATAAACAATAAATAAACTGAATAATTATATGAAATTTAAAATAATAAATTTAAATTTAAATTTACGTTAATAAAACTTAATTTAACATATTTTTTTAAAAAAATTCGAGAGGAGACAGCGCGAGAAGGGCCCCCGCCCCGTTGTCATTCCTAATTTCTCTGAATTATTCTGTGTAAATAAATAGAAAATTGTGCACGAGATATGTGTGTGTTTTTTTTATTATTTTGTGTGCTTTTAAAACCTAGTCATAGCTTAGCAAACAGGAATAAAAATAAAACTGTTTGATGTGGAGAGGTGATGAAAGATTAAAATTAAAATAATTAAAGAGAAATAAAGGTGGTGCAGTCGATTTCAGTGGGCTAATCAACTGTTGATGGAGAACCTCATTGGCATCTATTGCTCCTAATCTTAGGGTTCATTTTCCTATACATTTCCAGAATTAAAAAAATTATTTGTTTAATCATCATTTTTAACTGCTATTAGCATGTGACGGTCACATGTCATTCAGATTAAGAATAGCATGTATTTGTTCTTAACTTATATGACAACCATGTACTACTGAAAGTTAGAAAATACAGTAAAATTAGGGATCGAAAGTTGATTGAAACAAGTCGATTATGATGCATGCAACTTCTAAATTTCAAATGATAAACTACAATCAGGTCAAAATTCAAGCGGATAGTAATTGCCTAAAACCATTTAGCTTTTGCTTATTATTTGAATAGGATTATTCAAAGAAGTATTAATTGTTTTCTAATTAAGAACTACTTAAATAGCTTCTCACCACAAAACAATTAAAAATACCAAATTTAAACTTCTATGATTGAAGCCCAGTAGGCCAGCAGTTCATTGTAGCTTTTCCTACAGTAAAAATGCTATATTTTTTTATAGATAAACGTGACATAATGTTTATGAATGTTCGGTTGCTATATGCATCTTTAATTTCTTTTTCTTTTTTTGTGCATTAGGATTAAATCTTACTGACGAATAAAAAACATGTTTATTTTCGTGTAATTGAATTTTAGGTCTAAAATAACTTTCAGTTGAAGACTTGAAGTAAAAGTTACGTGAAAATTATCCTTTTGTCGCTACTTGTTTGACGGAAAGTTTAAAGACTTTAGAACTGAAGTTGTTCCACATTCTATATTGAATACAAGATATTGAAAAAAAAAAAAAAAAACTACAACAGTTAAAACATAAATATAAATAGGAAAAAATGTATCTAGACCCACGAAATTTTAGTTCTTTTGTAAATAGACGTCTGAACTTGCAAGTTTGGCCAAAAAAATTTAAAACTTTATTGAATTGTTTAGTAGCCGTCTTTCCTCGAGTGAACTTATTAATTACACAACCATTTTGATTCGATGTGATGCACATAATTTTACAAGACTTAAAAATAAATAAATATATATATTTTTTCTGTTTCAATTTTGATAACTTAACATGACGATCAAAGAATAAGTTAGAACCAATTTTTAATTTTTTCTCACTCTTCTTATATGTTAGAATACAAAAAATAATCTTTTATATTTTAAAATTTTATAAAATTATATACAATATATAAAACCAAATCGATTGTGTAACTTTTTTAAGAATAATTTCATACAGCTCGCTGTAAACATATCGAATAGCATATATATTCCTACAAAATTCAACTTTTCATATTTATCCCTATAAAAGTTCTAACGTTTCAAATATATCCATGTTGTTAGGATCTGTTAGAAAAATATAGTTACTATAGATAAAATACTTAATCCTGATTAGTGAATGAGGTAGACTGACCTTTTTGCCGCTCTTATATTTGTGATGACAAAAATGACACTTCGCTAATAAAGAAAGAAGATGACCGTTGAAAATTTTTGAAAAGGTATTTCTATACAATTTTAATAGTTGGGGCTTTTGGATGGACATATTTGTGATAGCAAAAATATCATTTCGCTTATCTTCTGTTAAAAAATTAACAGTGATCTAACGGTAATAAATCAGAAGGGCAAATATGAATATTATTGGACTTTTGTAGGAACAAATATGAAAAGTTAAAGTTTATAGGGATATATTTGTTATTTGATATATTTACAGAAAATTATTATTATTATTATTTTTTTTTACAATTGAGATAAAATTTTAACCATATAAATATTTATGGTTGAAAATTGCTTCGCTCTACTCCGCTTGTGAAACACATTCGCCGGAAATGCCGGACCGACCCGGAAAGCGAGACTTATTCGCGTTGGGAGTTTGACAAAACTGGTCGGCCCCGAGGATTCCCTACCGACCACGGCGCACAACGCCGACGCGATCCGACCACCTCACGCAGCGACACGTGTCCAAAATGAGAAAAGCCACGCTCGGTAAAGCAAACAGCGGAGCCACAGCTCCCACGGACACCCGTCGGCCGCCCATTGGGCCACGTGGACCCGCGATGGCACCATGTCGGACGAAATCAACGCCATTGGATGAGCTCGTACACGTCACAACCCCCGTCCTACTCCCGGGATAAGATAAAATAATGTGCTTATTTGTCAGCGTCCGTCGTTGTTAGAGTCGCCACCCAACCGTGTCACGTGTCGACTTGCATTTCACAATGAGTTCCGTTGTACCCTCAGGCCTCTCGCAATCTAATCCATTTCACCTCTCACGCTAGGGACATTTTTTTTGGTTAATTACATACAGGTTCCCGCAAATATAGTGAATAGCAAAAATATCTCTGTAAAATTTAATTTTTATAAATTATTTTAAAAAAAATCCTAACTCTTGCAGATATATTCCTCTGGTCAGTTGCTGTTAGAGAACTGTTTATTTTTTAACAGTGAGTCTATAAAATAACTTTTTTGCCCTCACAAATATGTCTCTGGAAAACGAGACACAAAGAAGAAGAAGAAGAAGAAGAAGAAGGGGGCGGCAGCGGCCGGCGGCGGTGCCCCCGCTTCCCCTTCCGCTTCGCCGCCGTCCACCCTCCCCCGGGCGGGTGGCGGAGCTTGACTTCGAGTCCCTCAGCCTCCGGCGCGACGCGTTCTTCGCCGCGATCCGGCGCCTCAAGCTGTGGATCGCCTCCGTGGTCGAGGAGGAGGCCGACGATCCGGCGCCTCAAGCTGTGGATCGCCTCCGTGGTCGAGGAGGAGGCCGACCTCGCGGCGGCAGCGGCGGAGGGGGCGGACGAGGGCGGCGGGAAGGCGGCGAAGGGGGCGGAGGGGGCGGACGAGGGCGGCGGGAAGGCGGCGGAGGGGGCGGACGAGGGCGGCGGGGAGGCGGTGGAGGGGGCGGACGAGGGCGGCAGGGAGGCGGCGGACGAGGGCGGCCGGCCAACGGCGGAGAGGCGCCGGATCCGCCGGAGGAGTCGGCGGAGCGGCGGGAGCGGGCGGCGGATCAAGGAAGAGGATGGGGGTAAAAAGGGTCATTTGACCTTCTTAACTAATGAGAGTTAAGAATTTAACTATGGTTTATTCAAAAATTCTAACAGAGTATAACAGTAGGGACATTTTTGCAGACGGTAGAATTTTTACAGAAACACTTTGCAAAAGTTGAACTTTGCAGGAATATTTTTACTATTCACTATATTTGTTGGAACCTGTATGCAGTTAACCCTTTTTTTTTATAACTCTTTGCACATAAATTTTCTACACCATGCTCTTCTGGTTTTAAGTTCACACGCCATAGATTTACAATGTAAAATTCAAGATTGACACCAATCCTAAAATTTAACAACACTGATTTTAGGGTTTTTTTTTTTTGAAACAAAAAGACCGTAAGCTATTCGCTTCGTCCATTTATTTTAGAAATGAACTCAGTTATAAATATGAAATAGAAATTTTCTACACCATACTCTTCTGCGCAAAAAGTAAAGTTGATGAGTTAGATTTACAATACAAAATTCACATTCAACACCAATCCTAAATTTAACAACACTGATTTTAAGGTTTTTTTTTTTCTGAGAGAAAAAGACCGTAAGCTATTTGTTTCGTCCGTTGATTTGAAAAATAAATTCAGTTATAAATATGAAATAAATAGACTTCAAACTTAAGACCTTATGTATCAATCATTAAATCCTCAGCCATCTAGCTACTTTATAGCAATATCAAGTAGCACTAAAGATAGAGCACTGCTGCAGGATATTATTTTAATTTTTTTATTTATCTGGTATCATCTCATTATTTGCTCATTTGCTTCTGCTTTTGACCATGTTTTTTTTTAAGAAAATTTTTTGAGAGGTTACTGGAAGGGAGCTAGACGTTTTGCGAAGGATAAAGATCTTAAGCATTTAGTTTATCTGGAACGTGATTTTTGCGTCTACAAGTTGAGAGATCTAATTGGATAAGAAGTTGTTGAAGTGCTTCAACAAACAATTATATAGTTCTAAAAGGAACAAATCCTAACGAGCTCTATTTGAGACAAACACAAAGTTTCGCGTTTTACTTAGCTGCTTCTCCAGTTATTTCTAGTGCCCTCATATCTTATCCTTTTGTCTACAGTATTAAAAAAAAGAAAGATAAGAATTATAATTTGTTTTTTCTTATTATAATAAAAAGGTAAAAAATTTTAACTTTACACTACAAATTCTAATTTGAAGTTTTTATTGGCATATTGTTTATATGCCTTGAAAACTCCATTGAATTGACACGCAAAAACCCAAAATATTTTTCAATCTAATGCTTTGATTTTATACTTCTAATTATACTGTAAAAAGAATTTAATATAATATTTTCTCTAATAACACAATTTAATTAGATAGTATTTTATCGAACAGTGCAGATGCTGAAAGTGATTCCTAATCCAGTTGAATTGCAGTAAGCTAGCCTTATTTAGCTTGTCTTCTTCTTAACTAAATTACCTGCTTACATAAACAACAATATTAGTTCTTTTGGTAAGGTAAATTCTCAACAAAAATTTTAAAATTTTTGTTTATTTTATTTTAAAGATCATTAACTTACTATTCGCGCGCGGCGCATAAATCCTTTATCCCAAAGGTCCTTGGACATAAAGCAACTACCTATATTAATGTAAGGCTGACGACGTACATCTATCCAAATTCAAACTCACACAGAAACTCAAACTCTTAATCTTATGGTTTGAGATTTGAAAACCTAACTACTATTTCACCAGTGTTCTAGCGAGACGTTCTACGTTTTCTAAAAGAAAAATTTATAAGAAAATTCACTTAATTAAGCTGGATACAGTATGGCCAATATATATTAGATATCATAGTACAGCCATGTAAAAGGTGAAAGAGATACAGCCGCACAATTCAGTTAAGGGCGTGTCTGCTTCGCCGAGTGCAGAGATAGATAAGATTGTTTTTGGCTGTAAATGTCGGCTTTCTATGATGCCCTGCATTTCAGAAAGGTTATCCATTTTAAAATTATTTTAGTCCTAACACACTTAACTCTTTTAACCTCTTGGGCCTATCCACCGTTGAAAATATCATAGCCGATTAAGAGGTTTGATCCTATTATTTCTTATATTTAAGATTATTTCAAATTTTCTATGTATAACATTTCTCCCTCTTTTAAGTCGTGATGTTTTCGCCGGGCTCAAGCATACTCATAAGTATCAGACGATGCATGACTCGACTCGTCTCGTCAGTCTTAATCGATCTTACGAAAAATCTATAATATCTCAATAGTCTCACATCGTAGGAGAATAGAATCACGATTGAATATACAAGAGACTATAAATTTTAACAATAATAATTAAATTTAAATATTTTAAATTAATTATTTAAATTTAATAAATTATTATTGTTAACAGGTGGACAGGGAAAAATCCAGCAAACAGAGGAAAGCAAAAGAAAAGGGCAGTTCCAAAGGGAAGCGACAAGAAAGCTATGGAATGGGCACGTAGGGCGTACGATATTCCCTGTGAGACCGCAACAGTGTCCGGGCATCTTAAGGCGACATCCGAGGGCCACATTAACTCCCCCTCCCGCGCAAAGCGACAGAGGCTCCCGCGCCACGTCCGCAGCGGCATGCAGTCGCGAGCGAGCCGAGATGAAGGTTGCAAAGCCGTCCACGATTCCCCCTCCCATTGGTCCAAACGTTAGCACGGCGCACCCCCGCAAACCAAAGCAAATTTCCTACAACTCCGTACGTAGTATTTTTCCTACATACGCTTCTCATTTTTTAGTATAATTAATTTGGCTCACATTAGCTGCGGAATTAATTTGGTATGTAGCGAATCCTGCGCACGGAGTTGTATCCAATTCCCACCCAAATTTAACCCAGTGAACGCACGCATCCGCACACCTTTCCCTCGCCCATTGGACACGTTACTTGCTTGCACCTGGTTCATCGGTACGTCATGCACCGTACAATTTTTACCATGTGATAAGTCCGTCGTTTCTCTCTGCACCTAGTTCGCTGATGCATCGTGCACCGTGCAATTTGTTTTAGGGATTATTTCATACAGCTCTATATAAATATATCAAATAACAGATATATTTCTACAAAATTCAACTTTTCATAAAAGTTCAGTTATATTCATATTTGTCCCTCTAATTTGTTATCGTTAAATAACTATTTATTTTTTAATTGAAGATAAGTAAAATTTCGCTGTCATAAATATATTTCTCTAAAAGTACCAACTGTTAGAATTCTACAGAAATATCCTCCCAAAAATTTTCGGCAGTCATCTTCTTCCTTTATAAGTGAAATATTATTTTTGCCATCACAAATAAAAGGAATAAAAAAGGTCTATTTACCTCTAATAAGGGTTAAGTATTTTATATATGGTTAATTATATATTTCTACCCAATCCTAACAGGAGGTGTATATTAAAAAATGTTAGGACTTTTACAAGAATAAATATGAAAAATTGAGCTTTGTAGAGATATTTCTGCTATTCAATATGTTTACAAGGAGTTGTATGAAATTATCCCTTTATTTTGAAAGGCCCATTTGATTCGCAATGTACAATATTTTGATAAATTTTTATATTTTTTACTAAAAATATTTAAATTATTAACATTCAATTCAAATTGAGCAGTTGTAAAAAATATTAGTGAAATAATATAATCATTGTAGATCGATTAATTAGATAATAGAAATAGTATATTATCATAAATTAGGAGATATTTTTATCTCCATACTTGATGAAAACTATTAATAGTTAATTAATAACAATCTTTCAACTCAAGTGGTTTGATAAATTAATAATAAATTTATCATTTTAAATATAAAATATATAATATTATTGGAATATTACAAATCTTGAATCAAATGACTCCTTACTTTAATTTTTATCATCCAAAAAGTTAAGTGACGATCCTTTCTCTTTTTGAAATTGAAAACTTTTTTACACTAACTTTCTTATAGTTTAACACGTGTATTTGGTTATACTCTGTGATTACCTTTCATTACAATATAAAGGAAAGAGATATACTATTTATACATCGAAAAACTGGGTGCAAATTTTATACCCTTCAATCCAAAAGTTTAACTATTTTTACAAAAACTTTTATTAATGAGACAAGAATGTAAATTTTATGACAACTTTTGAATGTATAGATAGTATTGCTCATAAAAAATGGCATGTGAAATGAAAAGCAAACTTAACTCAGAAACTAAAAAACAACTTTTCATAATTTGACGTGATACGAGGTCCTTATGATGCAACAAAATAGTAGTAATTACAACAGAATTTAATGTAATAAATAGATTATGTACAATAAATGAACATGCATTAAAGATCCACAAGGGGTGTAAGATAATTACACAACTTGATTAGTACAATTAAATAATATTACATAGTAAGGAAGTGAGCATTAATTGAAGAACAACAGGAGGTGTAGCCAAAGTTTTTACCTTTTTATCTTTCTTTTAATTTTCGGAGTTGCCCATTGGTTCCTAACCCGAATACCGCTATTTGAGAATCTAGAAATTTGAACATCTAAATTTTGAAACGCACACGTGTGGTTCGAGCTTCCCGACTCCAAATAACAGTCTGGATAATAACCAATTGCTCTAATTATTAAAAAAAAAATTATAGATAAAAAGGTGCGTAACTTATTTAGACTATAGACCATTTTTTATCAGCTATTCAAAATTTAATTATTCAATTTTTTAATTTATTTGAATAAGTAAATAGTACTTTGACTTCAAAATTTAAATCTTTCGTTTATCTTTACAATTTTAATTACTGTGCTCCATACAATTCTCACAACTATAAATTTATTGTAGCAAATAATTAACTTAAAATTTGAAGCTAAAATATCATTGACTAACTTTAATTAAATAAATTGAAAGATTGAATAGCAAAATTAAAATTTGAAAAAATTAAATAGTCGATTCAAAATAAAACATAGCTCAGATAGATTTTGTAGGCATATCCCTTCTTCTATATAATATTCGCAGATAACTCAAATCCCCTGAAAGCCCCTCTAGACGAGCATGGGTGTATTGAAAACACAAGAATAGAGAGATATCCGTACACCGGGTGCGGGCAAAAGTTTTCTCCACCCACCTGGGTAACTGAAGCTTCTAATACCCTCTGCAGCCGCATTTCATGCTCACACGCCCCCTTCGTTTTCTCATACCAAACCCCCGAATATAAAAGAGAACTAGCTCAACTCCACAAAAGAAGAGGGTGGGGATTAATTGGATCAAAACAAAAAAAAAAATTTAAAAAAAAAGAGAAAAGATCCAATTCAATTCGACGAAACAATTAATTATGGCTCATAGCGAGGAGGAGTTGTTCCTAGGAGAGGCTGCAGGAGATGCGGATTCCTTCATGTCGATGACCGGCTTCGCGGGGAAGCGGGGGAGGCGAGGAGAGTTTACGAAGAAGCGGCGGTTCAGCGAGCAGCAGGTGCGGTCGCTGGAGACGACGTTCGAGGCGCAGGCGAAGCTGGAGCCGAAGAAGAAGGCGCAGCTGGCGCTGGATCTGGGGCTGCAGCCGCGCCAGGTCGCCATCTGGTTCCAGAACAAGCGCGCCCGCTGGAAGTCCAAGCAGCTCGAGCACGAATTCGCCGCATTGCGCGCCGACCACGACGCCCTCTTCTCCGCCGTCGAGGCCCTCCGCAGGGAGAAGCAGATCCTCCTCAGACAGGTAGGTAGAGGCCAAGGATCCTTTCACCTTTCCTTGATCTCCAACCTCATATCGAATTATAATTTGTTGTAACTTATGCACTAAAATTTAACTTCCTTTCGAATTATGCCCCTCTATCAACCTCTATTAGGTTTTTCAAATCACGAGATAATCCACTAACTGATTAAAATATCGTATCGTTGTATCACACTGATTCAGTTGACATGTCATTTGAATAGCAGATTGAAGTTCGGTGATTCAATCAAATTTATTTACTCGTATTCTACCGCTAATATGTTACGTTTTTTTTTGTATTCCCTTTTGTTTTAACAGTTGCAGAAGTTGAACGAATTGCTCGAGAAGCAAACAGAGGAGAGCGAAAAGGACGGCGAGTCGAGTAACGGTGGCGATCGAGCCGTCGCGGCATCGAGAGAGGGGTCGGCGAACGAAAATGTATTGAATTCAGAGCGTGGAGAGACAAAGCTAGGCTGTGTAGCACAAGAAGAAGATGCAGGACTGTTGTATCTGGGAGAGCCTGAGGTTAGCGGGTGCCTCACTTCGATTGGAGAACAGCAGTGTGGTTTCAACTGCAGTAGCTCTCCTGAGATTTGTACTACTACTTCTGAGTGGTGGGAGTTTTGGCCTCTGACTGAATTAAACCCTGTAGCTTGAGAAGGGAGTTGAGTTTGATGTTTGTAATTAAGGATGGAGAGTGTTCTTGAAGAATTAATAGACCCTGGATCCAGGACCTAGTGGAACTTTTTATTTTTGAAATGAAATCTTTGCCAAACAAAATAAAAAAAACAAAAGGTAGCCTAGTATTAAAATTATGTGAAATAATCGCCGTTCTCCAGAAGCTCGGGTTAACAGAGAACAATAAGAACCTGATAAGATACGAACAAAGAATCTACTATTCTGATGCATTATTAAAATTATGTAAAATAATTATTATTTTTGCTAGACCCATGACGTGTACTTGAATTAAATGAGAGAAAATTAATTAATAATATTAGGAGGCTGGCGTGACTCGAACTCATGACCTCCTGCTCTAATACCATGTGAAACAAACGTTGTACTCTAAAAATTTAAACTGTTAGAGAACGGTATTTAAATATTTTTATATTTAACAGACAGAAAATAATATTTTAATATTATATATTCAACATGCCAGATTTTGAATGGGTAGCAACTATTTTTACCTAAATTATGGGACATTTTGATTTTACTATATAATCTTTCAAAATTTTGATTTTACAATCCAATCTTTCAATTTATTTGATTTGAGTTAGTCAACGGTATTTTAACTTCAAAACTGAATGCGTTGTTTATTTTTACAGATTCAGTTAGTACACTTCACGCAATTCTCGCAACTATAAAATTTATTAATGTAAGTAATTGCTTAAATTTTGAAGTTAAAGCGCCGCTAACTAGTTCAAATCATACAAATTAAAACGTTGGACAGTAAAATTACAATTTTAAAAGTTTGGGTAACCAATCCAAAATTATTCATATTTGAGAAATTCTAGTTGTACATCCAAAAAAAGAGTGTAAATCTTACACCCCCATTCAAATAATTTTTAATAAAAATAAAAAAAGTTGATATAACAAATAAAAAATTAATAGCTTTTGAATGGAACGGATGTAAAATATACACTCTAATTTGGGGTGTATCGATAGCATTGCTCTTTAGATAAGTTACGTACCTTTTTATGCTTAATAAAAATAATAATAAAGTTACACCTGACGTACTAGAAATACAATTGGGCCTTGGTGTTTGAACTATTGTTCGAATCAATTTAGGTCACATGGAGGGTATGAGTAGGTAAATGAAAGCAACACAGTTGTGGATTTATTGCATATTTTTCTGTCCTGTTACTCCCACTGATTAAGACGTAATAAGCTAACAAGCAATTCGCTATCAAGTGTTTGAAATTAAGGGCCAGAATCTTCTAGATTCATAAAATTACTCACTGTGTTATAAGTATTGAGTGTAGTTGGCCTTGTCACAACATGTGACACAAAATCACACAATTTTTCATACCTAAGAGTATGGATTTTAATTAACTTAATTTAATGAGCGCATGTGCTTAGCTTGTACAAATTCTTAGACTTGTAGAATAGAAATTTTAATTTGTACAAATTTTGAGAGCGTAGGAGCTCGGCTTGATATGTTAGATGAATTAGAGCTCGTATGATTTTTTTTTTTTATTTTTTTTGAAAGAAAGGTAGCACGCTACCTGCTTCATTCATTAAGCAAATGAAATTGGCTACATAGAGTGAGGCAGCAAAGGCCTCAAGGGGTCGGAAGAATAAAAGGAAAAAAAAAAAGAACGAAGAGAAAAAGCTGAAAGTAAGCGGGTATAAGCAACAAAACTAAAGAGTCTAACAAACGCCGAAATTACCCAGCTCTACAGAAATCAGCCCACTTCTTCGCCGGCACTCCAATACGATGAGCAGATGAGGTAGTGTTGGTAGGTAGATTCCTAAAAATAACATTGTTTCTATCACGCCAGATCGTCCACCACGTGGCCGCCACCAGTATCAAGGCCTTCACGGCGTCAGTCTGCGAACCCCTCCCCAGCAGCCCCTCCCAGACGGTATTGACATCCTCAATGAAGGGCAAGCTGTGGAGCTCGTATGATATTAAATTGGAGCCTTAGGTTAAAAAAAGTTAGGATAAAAATATATAAAAAATATATTCCTTCGTTGCAAATTTGTATGTTACTCTACTCAAATGTGGTATAGTAATATGATATTACTTACGAAAACTAAAGAAGCACATTATTAAATTTTAAATTTGTAACCAGCCCACTGGGGGGTAGTTAATAATTTTTAGCCTAATAGAATAGGCCCAACATTTTGGCTTTTCGCGGTAGGCATAATTGACCTTTATCCATGGGCTTAATTAAAGCCTAATCTAATCTTTAATTTAAACCAAGAGTACCTGTTCATAGATGAGCTTTTTAGTTTTCTTGAGCAAATTGGATTGGATGTTAATATATGTGCAAGTTGGTGGGATTAATCAATTATATCTATAGATTTGTTTGTCCAATGTAATCATTAATTTTTTTAAAACTAAAAAAAAGGGTAAAAAAAAAAAAAAAAAAAACTATAAAGGACGCCTTCTAAAATATCTAGGGATGTAAATAAGCGAAACAGAAGCGAGCTAAGCCAAACTCAAAATTAATTTCTTTTACATAAATTGAACTGAATACTTAATTGTAGTTTCCATCAGTCACAAATAAAACTTGCTTAATTTTTTTTTTAACATGCTATTCTTTGTTAGTTCTTAACTTTTGAATGCACAATATAGTTTTTTAAATACCATGAGGATAAAGGCAAGTAAATTACCGCATTTTAAATTTATTACTATTCTTTTCATAAAACTGTAATTAATATTTAATACTATGCATGCTTATTCTCTTCATAGTGTGTCAGTTTCTTAATCCTTCTTGGACTGGTGCTGCAGCAGTAAAAATAAAATGTCAACTCATTAACTCTCTTCATATAGAAAAAAAAAATTAAAATACAGTAAACACATTATTGATATGATGTCTCTAATTAATCAATTTTTTTTTTTTGAAGTTTATTTATCTTATCATAATTTTTAAAAATATTTTTTTATTATAATTTTTTATTAAAAAAATATGATTAATTAATTATAACTGGTGTGATGTAGCTGCTGCGTAGTACACTTTCTCCTTCATGTGAGCAAACCAACGCAACTTTTCCTTCTTATTTTTCAAATAAAGCAAAAATAATTAAAAAAACAGAAAAGGGATTTAATGAAGCCCATTCGAAACGTACGCCAAAAAGCAATCCCCGCTCCTCTCTCTCTCTCCCTTTTTCCTTAAACCCCAATCCAAAGCAACGACACCCAAATCCCCACATCCACCGCCCCACTTTTGCCCTAATCCCCTTCTCCACATGCCTCGCGCCTACGGCGGCGGCGGCGGCGCAGGCGCCGTGAACGATCTCTCCGCCTCCGCCGCGTGCGGCGGCGGATGCGGGTGCTGCGGCGGCGGCGGCGGCGGAGGAGGAGGCGGAGGTGGGGTGCCCGCGGCGGTGCCCTGCGTCCTCGTCCCGCTCCTCCTCGCGGGGCTCGGCGTCGCCGTGCTCATCCTCGTCGTCGTCCACAACGCGCTCTTCCTCGCCGCGCTCCTCGTCGTCTCCGCCCTCGCCCTCGCCTTCTTCTGCTGGAACGCCGCCGCCTCCCGATCCAATCGCGCCCTCGTCCTCTTCCTCGATCGCTTCCCCGCCTCCGATCTCCGATCCGCCGCCGATGGCAAGATCGTTAAGATCACCGGGGTGTGTTCGATTTCTCTGTTCCTCAGCTAATTGCGCAATTTATTGTTCTAATTAGGTTAATTTATTTTTATGTCTCGAATCTTTTGGATTAGAAGTAGAATGGATGATCAACTGCTACTGCGCTTGAATCGGGACATGCATTGTTATAATTGAATGTTTTTCGTGGGTTTTTCAGTGAACTAACAATGCCTTTAACGTGTGTAAGTGGAGCTCAGAGCACATCACTCATCGTTTGATCTCTTATCTCTTGCCCATTGAATTTTAGATATGAAGATCAAATTGGTCCATTAATGCTCCTCTGTAATCAAATTATGGAATTATTGTTAATAAGCGCTTATAATTTTCTCAATTAGCTAGATTGATGAATGATCCGAGCTTGATCTTTGCCTATCTTGTCCATTTTTTCTTTTAAAATTGATTAAACTGTACATAAATGAACAAATCGACCAATCGTAGAAGTTTGCAATCTATTTAACAATCGTCCTCTCTCATCTTCATTGAATGCAGTTTGCTTCGTGCGGTGATGTTTCTCTGGTTTCTTCATATGAGAAGGTTGGAAGATGTGTGTATACATCCACGCTTTTCTATAAATATAGCGGATGTTTGCCGATGCTAGCAAATTCCAAAATCCGATGCCTCCGGTGGGATTTAGCATCTGTAGAGGTAATCGTAATCAGGCATCTTACCTTTCTTAGAGGATAGAGGCTAAGATATCTAACTGATTGAGCCCGATTGTATATATATTGCTCCTAAATGTTTTAGCTTGATTTTTTTGCTTTTTATCATGCAGTTCAACTTATATATGGAGCAAATATGCAAACTATGGTTCTGGTTATTGTACAATGAACATGCATTGCTATGAATACTCCATGTTGATGTATGGATATTGAACTTAATCATACATTCGCTCTACTACGAATATATGCAGAGTTTTTATACAAGAACATTGCTCAGCATATGCCACTCTTTGGAGTTTAACATTGACTTCTCAGTCCATTTTTAATCTTACATTCTAGTTTCCTCATGCCTCTCAACTAGAACTATTTTCTTTGCACTGTTCTGCTTATTCTGCAACTTTTTTTGTGCCATTCACAGAGGTTAGCTTCGGACTTCTACATAACAGATGCCAAATCAGGTATGAGAGCTTTGGTCAAAGCTGGCCACAACTCGAAAGTGATTCCCCTGATTGATGAAAACGTTCTTGTTAACACTACACATAGAAACAGAGAACTATCTTCGACCTTAAGCAAATGGCTAGAAGAAAGAAACATTTCTCCCGAAGCTCACATGATTCGTCTCGAGGAAGGGTACTTTTCAACTATTTCTCATTAAGAACTTCTTTGTCAAGCAGTTGTATTATCAACTATCATTGAACTGTCCAGCATTTGTTGTACTGTCATTTTTATGATACTGATAGGTATATTAAAGAGGGAAGGTCCTTGACCGTGATGGGCGTACTGGGTAGAAAGAGTGGTGTTCTAATGATCGTTCCACCGCCTGAACCTATTTCTACAGGATGCCTATTGAAGAATTTTCTCCTCCCTGTTGATTTTGACGGACTGCTTTTGAAAATTTCTGACCCAGATAACTTCACGCCTGACCTTGACACTTCCAAATAGCAGACAATTCAGGTGAGCTATTACCGCGTAAAATCTCTACTTGTTTTGATACGTTGATAACATTAACACTTTTTAAGTTTATGATCGTTTCTCGGAAAAACTTTTCATGAGGTTTCTTCTCTCAGTTTCGTTCCTAGTTGGCATCTGGAGTTGGGAGGGTCTGGGAACCTACAATTCTGATTTTAGAGTGCGGCTTCTTTCTTTAACTTCAATAATTGATGGGGTTCATTTGATGAACTGAGTTTCCCTATAAGATATTGATTAATCATTTGTTCCCATGAATTGCTAAAATTATAGGAAATAGCACTTAAAAAGGTAGGTCTAAGAAAATATTGAGACATTTAGAAATGGCTTATAGTTTCCTGTAGAATCCTGGTACCCGGATCTGGAAAGAGTGGACTAATTAAGATTCAGAGATATGGGCTCTAACCCTTGACCTCAATGGTATCTTATCACAGACCAGTGGTGGTTTAGCCCTCGGTCCTGAGATTATATTACTCTATTCTGCAGGTTTAGGGTTCACTAACTTTACTAAAGGGTGGTGCTATTGCAACCTATGTGGCAACTCCGACGAATGGACAAAGAATTGAACTTGTTCGAAAAGGCGATCGAACACATTTTGAACCTTTTGTACAGTAAGACCTGACGTTACATCTTTTTGTCCTCGACATTGCTTCACCTTTGAGGAAAATCTATAAATTGATCCTCACTAAAGCTTTTCAGCTGTATCTTTTGTTCAGCTCATAATTTTCATATGCTTGTTAAGGATAAACTAATATCATGTACAGAACCTCTTGTCATCTGCCACAGCTGTTCTTTGCTTGAGAACTCTTTCACCACAACTGTGGTCCCTTTTTTCTTGCCGCCGTAGAATGTACAAGATAATGTGGTTCCACTTTGAACTCAAAACCTCTTGAAATAATTGCTCTTTTCGCATTTGGGTGGCTCCCTTCTAAGATCAAAGCTCAGCCCAGATTGCAGTTTTCTCAGAATCAAAAAAATAACCATTAGATAGTGATTTAGCTCTGTAGGATTTATGTTCTATGAAATCAAATAGAAAATCAAACCAATATTGCCATGTAGAATCACAACTCTTCAGAGATTTGGGAAACCTTAAAACAGTCCTGTTTACAAAAACAGTGTGGACCTCATACACAGATAAAAGTGCTATTGCTTTGTACCAAATCCAGCTAGCACAAAAGAAAAACCGAGGATACTATATTAAACTTCTTTATCTTACTTATTAGGAATCAAAATCTATTATTACCTTTCAGTTAACTCTCTACTTCTTGACCTCCTCGTATTCCGCCTCAGGAGTCTGATCACTACCACCACCCTTGGAACCACCACCGGTCATATGCTGTCCGATCTTCGAGACCGCCTTATTCGCCGCATCAATCTTCGCTTTAATCTTCTCGACATCATCTCCCGACATCTCTTTGCGCAGATCGGCAATCGCATTCTCGATCTCCGAGACAACGTCAGAAGGAATCTTATCTCTGTATTCGCTCAAACTCTTCTCTATACTGTAAACAGTAGAATCTGCAGTGTTTCTCACATCGATAAGCGCTTTTCTCTCCTGATCTTTCTGGGCATGAAGCTCGGCCTCCTTGATCATTTTCTGAATCTCTTCCTCCGAGAGCCCGCCAGAGGACCGGATTGTAATTTGCTGCTCCTTCCCTGTTGCTTTATCTTTAGCAAATACCGTCACTATGCCGTTGGCATCGATATCAAACGTGACTTCGATCTGCGGCGTGCCTCTAGGAGCTGGTGGAATACCCACCAGTTCAAACTCGCCGAGGAGCTTGTTGCCTGCGGCCATTTCGCGCTCGCCTTGTAGCACGCGGATGCCGACCTGGGTTTGGTTGTCGGCTGCAGTGGAGAATACCTGAATACGGACAGAAAACCAAAACATGAGAGATTCATACAAAGACTTAGAACAGCATAAATTGCATTGGAGAACCTCAACCTTCTAGCAATAGTCTTTGGCTTGATCCTCAAAACTCTTTTTTCCCTCTTGAGAAGGCTAATCTTTAAATTGTTACAATTGAATCCATAGTATCGTATCCTTTCGATTAAATTCCCTCCAATTTTGATTGAATATCCACATAATCATTATCCAATCTACACGTTAGCGACATTTGGACTTACATGGTGATTATATAGGTATTTCAACTAAATTTGATGGGTAAATTAACAAAAGGGCAAGATTGCAAAACCTGATTGTAAAAAATGAAAGGCAAAGTATCAAACTGAAAACTCCTAAAAGTGTTTGGGACCCCTGATGAAATATATCATTGCGAATAATGCCCTATTGATTTTAAATTCCCAAACGTAAATAGCCCAAATGAAAGAACATGGATTCACCTGACTTTTCTTAGTTGGGATGGTAGTGTTCCGGTTAATCAGTCGCGTAAAGACACCACCAAGAGTCTCAATGCCGAGCGAAAGCGGAGTGACATCTAAAAGCAGAAGCTCCTTCACATCTCCACGGAGGATACCGCCTTGAATTGCCGCGCCCATTGCAACAGCTTCATCTGGATTCACTCCTTTGCTCGGTGTCTTCCCGAAAATCTCCGCGACCACCTCTTGCACCTTCGGAACCCTCGTCATTCCACCTACAAGAAGAACCTCATCTATATCCTTCGTAGACACATTTGCATCCTTCAAGCAGTTCTTACACGGTTCTCTCGTTCTCTCGATCAAGTGGTTTATTAAAGACTTAAACTTCGATCTTGTTAGCGTGATATGCATATGCTTCGCTCCTGACGCATCGGCTGTTATGAATGGAAGATTGATCTCCGTCTGGGTTGTCGATGAAAGCTCAACCTTCCCCTTCTCAGCTGCTTCTCGAAGCCTTTGCAGGGCTAGCCTGTCCTTTGAAAGATCGATGCCTTCAGTTCGTTTAAATTCATTCACCAAATATTCTACGAGAACATTGTCGAAATCTTCTCCGCCTAAGAAAGTGTCACCATTTGTTGCTTTGACCTGGGAATTTAACAGATAACAGGTGCCAACTATTAGCTACTCTAATGATACAAAAGATATTCTGAAGAACCTGAATTCTCACATATTACCTTCAAAAGAGTAAGTTTTCGCATTAACACGCTTTCTTAATTTAGAGAGTCATCAAATTTATGAGGGTAAGTAAGTTGGTTTTTGTCTTACAAATTCTTTAAGCTGGGCACTTGTAAGTATAAGGGTATAGACATGAGAAATTGAATTTCCATAGGACATAAATAAACATTCATATTTGTCAACAAAATATATGTCAAATAGATAATTTTAGGGCGTGTACATATATATAGAGAGAGAGAGATAGAGAGAGAGAGAGAGAGAGAGTACGTCTCCTGCGTTTTCAAAAGCACGGAGGTCTCCGTGCTTGTAAGTTATTTTCGATGATGGGATATCCGATTCGATAATCGGCTCCGTTAAGTATGATCTACGCTATTAGAACTATTTAGAAATCAAATTTTATAATTTTTCAACATCATTTACCAAGTGATCAAAGGATCTCAAAAATGATTATTTTAACGGCCGATGTGGCACGTTTGTAAGTTCAACGGTGTAGAAAGACCCAAATTACATAAAACTTTAATAAAAAAAATCTACTTAACATCAAGAGTAAAAACAATACTTCCAATTTAAAATTTGAGTTTTTTACACTGTTTTTATGAGATTTTTATTTTTAGTGGTTCATTTTGAGGCTACTCGTTCACTAAGCAAACGAAATCAAAAAATTATAAAATTTAATTTCTAAATAGTTTTAATAGCGTAGATTATGTCTAACGGAGTCGATCGTCAAATCGAATGTTCTATTATCGAAAACAACTTATAAGCACGTAAGTCTTCGTGCTTTCAAAAGCGCAGGAGTCTAGCTCTCTTTCTCTCTCTCTCTCTCTATATATATATTCTCTGAAAACTACAAAGCGGAAAAAGCAAAGACTCACCTCAAACACACCGTTCGAAATTTCCAAGATGGAGATATCGAATGTTCCTCCTCCAAGATCGAAAACCGCAATTAAACCCTCCTTGTTATTCATCCCATAAGATAAAGCTGCTGCAGTGGGTTCGTTTATAATCCTCTGAACATCAAGCCCGGCAATACGGCCTGCATCTTTCGTAGCCTGCCTTTGCGCATCGTTAAAATAAGCCGGAACGGTAATCACTGCTTTGGAAACAGATTTTCCGAGATAGGAGTCCGCAGTTTCTTTCATCTTAGTCAGAACGAATGCACCGACTTGGCTTGGGGAGAACTGCTTCCCATCCGTCGTTTCGACCCACGCATCGCCATTTGGGGCCTTCACGATTTTGTAAGGCACCATCTTCATCTCTTTTTGAACTAAGGGATCGTCGAAGCGGCGCCCAATTAACCTTTTGGTCCCGAAAAATGTGTTTGCGGGGTTGGTGACCGCTTGGCGTTTAGCAGGAGTACCTACCAGCAACTCTCCCTTCGGTGTGAAGGCGACCACTGAGGGAGTAGTCCTCGACCCTTCTGAGTTCTCGATGACTTTAGGATTCTAGAAATATTATATCAGCAGCGCAAACAAATGAATGAGGTTTTCGACAGAAATGTTGAGAGTGATTAAAGACATGAAGAGAGTTCAACCTTTCCCTCCATAACAGCCACACATGAGTTTGTAGTTCCCAAATCGATTCCGATTATGTCATTTGCAGCAGGTTTTGTGCTGAAATTCAGAAAAAATAATAATTAAAAAAAACCAAATGGAAGGTGATTAACAAAGTAACATCTGTAATTATCTATCACACTGATTTGAGGCTAAGAAGAAGGTTACCTGAATGGCCTAGCAAAACTTGCGAATTTATGACCAAGATTCGAAGCAAGCGATGTTGATTTTATGTTGCCAGAGAACTGTGCAAGATATATAAGCATAAGAATAAGGTGTTATCTCTTCAATAAATGGTATAATATTACCAAACATGGACTATAATAAACTCATCGCAATAAGAAATGTCACAGTCATAAGGACACTGCAAGAATAATGACCAGTACAGTTCTCGTTAAATCAATTGATCACGTCCAAAAACACATATAATTATCTTCCCCCCCCCCCCCCCACCATTTACTAATCAATGTATTATAGAATATACAGATAAAATGTTTTGGATTAGCCACAGTGATCATACTATTAAATTATATAAAATAATTGTTGTTCTCCAACAACTTAAAGCTAGCAGATAATGATATCTTTAATATTTACATTTAACATTCTCCTTATGCTTGGGCTCGAAACATTTTATAGAATTCTCTTTTTAATGCTTATGTTCAACATTTTTCTCGGGTCTGAACTCGCGACTATTTGATAAGCCTGAAATGTAAATATGAGTTAAATGAGAGAAAATTAGTAATATTAAAAATCTTGTGGTTCGAACTTAGAACCTTCTCATACTAAATATGTGAATCAAACATTATTATCTAAAAGTTTAAACTTCTGCAGGAAACACAAAGAGAATTATAAGAAATGATAACGCCAACAAATTAAGAGAGTAAGATGTATGATCAACCACCACTTCCAATAAACCAGAGATATAGCCTCATAAAAACTAGTTAATCAAAGGGGAAAAGAAGGGAGAAAGAAGATGAGAGGGAATGATTAAAGCATACGGATGCGAGAGGGGAGGAGAGCTCTCTCCGCCGCATGGCTCTGAGAACAACCGAGGTGGCCATTTCTTTTCCCTCCCTCCCTCTCTTAGAATACGAGAAATTTTTTTTTTTTTTTTTTTTTTTCTCTGGGTGTTGTTGTGTGTTACTGTTGTTTTTGCTAGAGCTCGATGGCGAGGGAAAAAGGCGCTGCTCCAAGGCTTTAGAAGAGCGTGGAATGCTCCCGAGAGCGGGTGGAGAGAGAGAAAGAACCGTCGTGCCAGTGTGCCACGTGTCAGTTTCCGGGTTTTAGGAATCGGGTCGGGTTTAGATTTAAACTTAACAGGCCCCAAGAGCCCGGAATACCCTGTTAAGGCCCAGTTTGGCCCAATATCATACCAATTTGCACCTAGAGTACAAATTACGTCGTGGGCCTCGTGGCTTGGGGCTATGGCTCAGTTTAGATTTAGATGCATGAATATCTTGTTTTTAGACTTTTTTTTGGGCAATTTATGGCCCAGTATAACTATAAAAATATCTTGATAGGTATATCTCCTTGAGACCTGAATATTTGACTAATGGATGCAATCAAATATCTAAAATGAAGTACCATATTTAGCCTTTTAAATTATTTTTCTCAAATAAAATAATTATCTCGTAGATAAAAAAAAAATATCAATACCTTTTAAGGAGTATTTTTTTTATTTTTTTTATTTTTTGCAATCATACTAAAAAATTTTTATACCGAATAAGTTAGCTGACTTTCAAACAGGACCAAAGTCAACAAGTTTTATTCAGTCCATACTTTTGCACTACTAGTCACTGAAATTGAATAAGTTAGCTGACTTTCAAACAGGACCAAAGTCAACAAGTTTTATTCAGTCCATACTTTTGCACTACTAGTCACTGAAATTGCACCCTCCCTCCCTTCTGGGATGCCAACCTCTACAGGCGCAATGCAAAGGGTAGAAACCTCTGGGTAAAGGCCAAAAAAAATGGGCACAAAATGGGATGCTTCACATAAGAAGAATTCTAAAGTGTTTTTTCAAGATCATCCATAGCATTAAAATAAGTGCATATGAGCAAATATATTTCCATACTAGGCTTAAGCACAAGCAAGAACCGAAGTGGTCGCTTGCCCCATCCAAATATAAAAAAGAGTGAATGATCAGAACCCCTTAATCAATTGCCCATTTGCAGATGAGTATCTTAATTTAAAATTGTTAAAAAGCTCCGAGGAACTCAATTTCCCAAACTTGACAAGATTGTTTAGAATTTTAACAATATCAGCCAAATAATCAAATCGAATGTCTTTGCAAGGTACGATTGAAAGCTTTTGTAGTGCCATATACGGCGACAAAAAAGAAACCAATCAACATCTGAAAACACACTTAACCGAATACGAATATAACCAGAAAAGATCCAACTTACACATGCTGAAAAGATTAACTGCACATACTCTAAGCTACTTTGGATCATACTGTAGTCACCAAAAGTAGCAAGTACCAACCTTGAGGCAAATTAATAATCGAGATGAAATTATAGCTAACATCAGTACCTCGAGATCAACAAGAGAAAATTATTGTTGGTGATAAATTTATATTGAATCCGAGTAATTAATGATGGTTGTGGAATATCATCTCAAAAAATACAACTTCATAGCATATTTTCTGAAGGCCCAGGAAAACAAAGAGTAATAGATCGGCTGACAAATGAGGGCTGACAAAGATAAAAGAAAAGGTAACTGAGAAAGTATGGACAGAAAAAGTGGATATTCTAACCTGAGGATCTTTTACTTTAGCATAGCCAGAGGCACTTGAACAACACAAGAAATTCTATTTTCCGACCTCTTCTTTGGACATCCTCTGAGTAAATCCACATCCAAGTTCAAGAACCTGAGACATCCCAGAAGGGGGCAAAAGAGGAATAATGAGTTTCTTATTCAACTTCATATTGTTTGCTTCAAATCCCGCAATTAGGAGCAGGGTAATCAAAATGAAAAGGGCTATAAGTACTTCACCTCTGTGAGATAAATCCTCTTGGCGAGAAAACGGTGTGTGATAACACAGCAATAGTCGATGCAATGGCACGACTTGCAATAGTTTCATGGAAATCTTAACTTTGTATATGAACAGCGACAGAGCTCGATGATTTTCTAACACCGTTTAGCTCATCCCAGTAGCTGTTTTGGGTGCTTGTGGCTCTTTCTTTTTGCAGATACTCCAGAAATTCCATTACCACAGGGTCAGTCCAAGGAGCGCCAAATGGAGCTTCATCACCTGCCACCCACCCCAGATGCCCGCCTTGTGGAGTAACCATAAGGAGACAGTTTGGATTCTCCTAGAATAGAAGGGGAGAAGATTAGTTTGTTTCAAAAACCAAAATTTCATGCAAAGTTAGATTAGTAAGCGCCATTAATAATTGACAGACATAAATTCATGGTAAAGGAATGATACAACAAAGTAAACAGAAAAGGGACGGTAAAAATTGAATATAAGTAAGCAATTTTGAACGGATGTACATAACATAAACAAGCTAAAGGCCTTAACATAGAATACAGTGTAACAAGTGAGCAGGAAAAATAGTCTCTATACCAAAAGTACCTTGATTTCTTCACGAGGAATTCCCCTTGATGGTGCAATTGGATCATTAGCAGCCTGAATAGTGTAAGAACAGAAAATATAGCAATCATCCAAAAATTAAGGAACTTCTCCAAATGCCAGTAGTAATGTTTTGAACTTGTAATACTCTCTATCAATATTTTAATACTTCTCCAAAAATAAGGTAGTGAAGCGTGTTTGGAGTTTTCAAAATAACCTGTATGCACAATAAAGGTGTTCTAACATGCTCGATGGAACTTGAACTGCTTGAGTTTGAGTAATACTCATCCACCGACCTGAAACCAAATGAAACTGCAGATATGCAAGTTTTCATTAGTGGAAATAACTGGACAAATTAAAATGAAAGAACAAAACAATAATGATTTTATATTCACCACGTGTTAACCCTTCGTCAAAATCTCTGACAGATTTGGCACTCGCTGCCATCGGTATATTGTATTCACCCTCAAGACCTTCAAACAGAAGTGCGTGTCTGAAGATTGACAGAAATGGAATTTAACTATATATTAACTGTCAGGCTTCTCTAACCATCATTCCAAGATCAAAGAAAAAAAGACAAAATATGGTTTACTTTTTAAATATATTTCGCAGAGCTCTAGCAAGAGCTCTATCATATACATTATTGAAGCCTTTATGGAAGTCCTCATCTGCAATTACCAAATTGAAGGGGTTACATAAGGACACTGCCCCAGAAAGAGGACAACTATGAGATTCCTGCAAACAGAGAAATTAGGTATAAGACATACAAGAAAATAGTAGCATAAAAATGAGAATCCTTGTAGCAAGAAAGCAGGAAGATAAGATTATAGGAATATAATATTGGCAGGATATTGCAGAAACACAACTGGTGTGGTTATGACAACCGTGCACCCTTTTACTTTAAATGCCCCATGCTTCAGCAGAAGGCTTAAAGCTCGTGCCCAAGTCAATCTCAATCACAAGCTCGCCCCATCCACTTACGCATTAATTTCTCATGGTGCTGATGATGGTCTTGCTTAGTGGACTAGTTTATATCCATCAATCATACATCTCCCCATATTACTATTTCCTAGCAATTTACTTTCTGATCAACAGTTAGTTAGTCACTTTTTAATTTAGTGTACTAAATGTGATAAGAATGCTCTTTCTTCATAAAGTAGATAAGATAAGAACAATTAAGACATCTGCAGAAACAAGCTTGAAAAGCATATAACAAGACAAAGCAACATAAATTTCACACACCATATTCACCACTGAAAACATAAAAGATTAAAACTCACCTGACCAAGGTAGCGAACAAGAATATTTGCTCCAAGAGACCAGCCAACAGCATATATATTTGATTTTGGATAACGCTTTAATACATGATCAACAACTTGAGAAAGATCTTTCGTGAAAGAAGCTGAATAAAACTGCATATAACCAGAGAAATTCCGATCACAAATTTTGACCCCTTGCCTTTAGGTGACTGACTGTACCCGTAAAGACAGTCTATTCAGCCATGCTTCCAACCAATAGATGAGACCAAAGCTTACAACATTTTTACCAGTGAGTTACTTTCAAAGTGTCAATAATTTGAATGCTGATCTTACATGCAAAGTATAAAAATGAATATATAAAGAATAGGTTCCAAAGTGCTCGTGTTGATGATCGTGCTTATAGGAACCTTCACCATGGCAAACAAAATCAGAATTTCGAAATATTTGAAGTCTGACATGGAACGTTTTGCCATGTACACAAGGTATTAGAGAGCATAAAAGTTAAAGGCGTACAAGAAACACAAAAACACTAGTGCTTTGCCTATTCTTTTTAAAAATTAAGTGCAAAAGAAAAGGTCTTAATTCTTTCGAAGTCATATTGCCAATACCTGTGGGGTTGTCACAGGACTATTGGCACAACCGCGGCTGTTGAATACCACAACGCGCCATCCTTTATTTCCAGCTCTTACAAGCATATGCCTCACATATGTATCATCACTCCCTCCTGTTAGACCAGGCTGCAAATAACAACAACAATTGCCACGATCAGCACGACAAGCCTTATGCGGCTGTGCATAGACTACGTAGAATGACAGAAGAATGAAATTGACATAAGCAGCAAATTTTCAGTGAAAAAGTGCAATACAGGAAGGACGTAAAGAAAGGAAATGATAGGCAATACTCAATGCTCTATTGCTCTAATTCATGAGGAAGTCTACTATGTAACACTTACACCACATCATCAATAACCAGTCAATCACATCTCTCTTTTGAGAGAAAAGTATAATAAGAATACTTTTTTAATAACCATGATGGGATGGGTGAACCAAAAAAAATCTGATTGGTTGGGAACACCACATCAGTAAAATAACTGGTGCATTCTAGATTTTTTCATAATTCGTGGTCACCCAAAACATCCATGTAACGGAAAACAGAAATAGTCTTAACACTGTTCACAGGCATAATGAACCGTGGACCTCATAGAACTAAGAGAAATACACTACTATGGTACGGAAACATTCGTAACACTCATCACACAGTACTAAAAGGATCTAGCCGTTGCATCAAATCAAAAGTGAGATGAGCATTTAAGGAAGGATCAGAAACGGGACCTGACCAGGAGAATGAGCACGGGGGAATCGAACGGGAGCCGGCGATCGTCGCCGGAGACCCAATCGAGGGCGACGGCGCCGTCGTCGCTCGTCCTGAGGCACTCGCGGCGGAGGGCGACGTCGGGGAGGGAGCGGAAGAACGCGGCGAAGATCGTCTCCACATGGCGATTCCACGCGACGAGGGGGAAGGGTTTGTAGGGCTTCTTCAAGCTCGCGAAGCGGGAGAGGAGAGCGCGGCGCTCCCCCACGATCTCGAGGGAGGAGAGCGAGGGTTCCTGGGGATCGTCTCCATTGGGTTTGGGGGACGAGGAGGAGAAGGAGCGAGCCATGGCGGGGAGGAAGGAGCGGAGAGGAGGAGAGGAGCGCGAGGGAGCGAAGGAGAAGGGAGAGGTCGCCATTAATGGAGGTGGGTGGATTGGGTGGCGAGTGTGGGTGAGAGGATTTGGGACGGAATCGGGGCAGCCAATCGGTTGCGCGGTCGATGCTTTTGGCACGTGAGAGAGGACACGCGAGACATGGAGGAAGTATTTGGTGGACTCGGTCCGCCACGTTTTACTGAGAGTCCTTTGCTTTGCTTGAATGTAATTATAAATATAGTACAATTAAAAATAGATCAATTTGCATAAAAAATTTATAAATTTTGAGCTTTTGTAAAATAAGACCGTTTTTTTTTATTTTGTAGGTTCGATCCGAATTTTCAGCAAACTGTTTCTCTCTCTCTTTTTTTTTTCTTTCGCTTTTTTTTTCTCTCATAAGAGGCAGCGGAGGCGGAGAAGGAGGCGGCCCGCCTCGCCTCTGCCCTACGCACCCCCGCCCTCGACCGCGCCCACACCCCCCGCCCTCCTTGCCTCCGACCTTGCCTAGGCCGCGCCGCTACTCTCTTTTTTTTCTCTCCGACCCTCCTCCACCGCCTCCGCGATGGTAACAGGACGGCAGCGCGTTCTCTTCCTTCGTCTTCGCCCTCCACCTCTACTGCAGCACGGCAACGCGTTCTCTTCCTTCGTCTTCGCCCTCCACCTCTACTGCAGCAGATTTGCTGCCACCAAACCCACTTCTGAGAACTTGCCGTCCCCGCCGCCGCCGCCGACGACGAAGAAGCGCTTCTCGGCGCCGAGAAGCTCGCCGGCAAGGGAGAGGGCACGCGGCCCACCCGCCTACCCCAGAGGGCGGCGGTGAGCGCGGCCTCAGCAGTGTCGGAGGCGAGGAGGGCGAGAGGTGCACGGGAGCATCTCTGGATAAGCACTTTTATTTGTTTAAAACAAAAAAAAATTAACTAAAGGTCAAAAAGTAGAGAATAATGAAGAAAATCAGAGAAGAAGAAGAAAAATGAAGTTGCACTATTAAGATAAAATTATACTGTTTTAAAAAAATATTGCACTATTTGAGATATAAATTGCACTCTTTAAGATGAAAGTTACACTCTTTAAATGAAAGTTGCACACTCTTTGGGAGATATTTTTCTTCTTCTTCTCTGATTTTTTCATTATTCTCTAGTTTTTGACCTTTAGTTAATTTTTTTTTGTTTTAAACAAACAAAAGTGCTTATCCAGAGATGCTCCCGTGCACCCCTCGCCCTCCTCGCCTCCGACACCGCCGAGGCCGCGCTCGCCGCCGCCCTCTTGGGTAGGCGGGTGGGCCGCGTGCCTCCTCCCTCGTCGGCGAGCTTCTCGGCGCTGAGAAGCGCTTCCTCTTCATCCTCGACGGCGGCGGTGGGGACGGCGGGTTTCTAGAAGTGGATTTGATGGGTGCAAAATCTGCTGCAGTAGAGGTGGAGGGCGAAGGCGGAAGAAAAGAACGCATTTTCGTCCTCGTTACAATCGCGGAGGGCCGCAGAGGAGGTGGAGGAGGGTCGGAGAGAAAAAAAAGTGAGTAGCGGCGCGGCCTCGGGAGGATCAGAGGCGAGGAGGGCGGGAGTTGCGGGCGCGGGGCAGAGGCAAGGCGGGCCGCCTCCGCCTCCGCTCCCTCTTCGGAGAGAAAAAAAAAAAGAACGAGAAAAAAAAAAGGAGAGAGAAAAAAGAATAAAGGTATTTTGATCAGTTTGCTGAAAATCCGAACCGAATCTGTAAAATCGAAAAAGGCAACCCAGTTTTGCAAAAACTCAAAACTTGTGAATTTTTTATACAAATTGGCCTTAAAAATATATGTGACTGAAAATATAATATTTTTAACTATATTTATTTTATTTGATTATGTGTATGTACAATTGCTATAGTTATATTTTTCTATTTGATATTGTAAAATAAATAATTGTATTTGTGAATCCTATTATCTTTTCATATAAAGTAGTAAGTTATTTTCACTACACATAAAATAATTATATAATTTTATCAATTATTGTCACGAAATTAAAGCGGTACCCACGTACTTCTATTAGTTCTGTAAAGTAACAATGAATAGAAACTGTGAAAGAAGTGTTTCATTCTTCACAAAATATTTTACAAAACAATTTTCTAGGGCTTCGTTTGGTTCGGGTATAAATAAGAACTGCTTATTTCAGAGATAGATACAAGTTCGGGTATAAGCGAGAACTAGACTAATTTTACGTTTGGATGAAAATTAGGTTGTTTCCGAAAATAAAAAAAAAATTCGTTTGGCTAGATGAGATGGAATAAGAAGAATAATGGGTAGTTATAACTTAAAAATAATAATATTATCTCTCTCATTATATTTGAATATTAAATTTTTAAATTTTGCATTTATAATTTAAAATTTAAAAGTTAAAATTAAAATTTTTAAATTATTAATTTTAAAAATCATAATTTTAAATTTAAGACCTAATTTAAATTTAAAAGCTATGAAATATTAAATTTAAATTATAAAATTAAATATTTAAAATATCAATTTTAAAATTTAAAATTTAAAATTTAGAATAAAAAATTATAAATTTTAATTTTAAGATTACAAAATTTAAAAATTTAAATTCTAATTTAAAACAAATATCTCTCTCTCTCTCTCTCTCTCTCTCTCTACCCGGGAGGGGTGGGAACAAGCTTGTTCCCACCCTATACCCCCTTATCTCGGTTGGGTGGGAACAAGAGTTCCCACCCACCCTTTTTTTTGTTTGGGTATAAGAGGGGGGATAAGGCCTTATCCCCTTTTGTATCCGATCCAAACAGGGTGTAGATGAATAAGTATTTTTCATTCAATCGAGAAAAAATAATACTTTTATTTTTTTTAATTTTATATCCAAAATAAAAACTATAAAAAAATTTATTAAAAGTTTTTATGTTTTTTTCATAAATCAAACACACCCGAAGACATTGTGGAGAAAAGTCTCGTGTATCAACATCACCCCACATGAAAAATAGCAAATCTAATTAAAACCTTTCATATTTAATAGAAGTACAAAAAAAAAAAAATTTACTATTATTTTAATAAAAAATTATGATATTATTTCTGGCTGAATTCTTTATTATTTTATATTACACAATAACATTAATTTGAGATATATTTAATGTCTTATAACTGTTATAACATAAATTAATTTTCAACTCTAGGCCATTGTAATATTATTGAATTAATACGTTGAAGATAAGATTGTCAAGGAACCAAACACGAGTGAGCTGAGGCTAACTCAAGATTGTCTCAAAGGTATTAAAGATCGGCTCATTTTTTACTCGAGTTCATGACAAGTTGGAAAAGGACAGTCCGTGATTAGCTCGCACTTTAACAAGCAAGCTTGCGTTCAGTTCGTTAGCTTGATTACTTTACTAACCCGAGCTAGGTCGTTTATATTTCAAATTATTTACAACTTGAAAGTTAAATATTAGATTAATTAATTTAAAAATTACTATTTTTTGCATAAGAAATTTAGTTTAGCAGTAGGGTTTGGGTTAACTACTTATGTATGAAATAGCATCCTGAAATTCTATCCATTATATTTTTATCTAATAGCTGAAATTTTACAAAATAAGTGGATCTTTTAACATTTGGGTTCCAAATGGTAAGAATTTATGCATTGCATATATAAATATAATATATATAAGTATAAAGCATATATATTCGAACTACATTGAGCCGAATATGAGCGAGCTGACTTTAACTAATATTCGGCTTGTTAAGATATCGAGTTGAAAATTTTTTGCTCATGTTTGGCTTGCTTATTAAACGAACAATTCGATTTCAAGTCCATTTTAAGCTGAACGCGAGAGCTGAATTGCTGGTGCTAATTGAAGCCCAGCCTTTAAGCCCTTTACATGAAGTCATATTTTAAAAATCCAAAGCCCAATCCGAACAAGTTTCGGCCACATGCTCTCCAGCCAAGTTGAAAGGCATGTTAATGCATAACTAATTTCCAGGTTTGAAAATAATTTTTTGTTGAACATAAATTTATGTAAAAATTATTTTTTCACGGCTATTTACTTGATATGAAGTTAATAACTCTGAAACTATAGTTATTTTTTTTTTACTTATTTTACAAAAAATATTTCACATCAGCACAGAAGAAGATGAAAAAAGTTATAGCAGTTGAGTTTTTATGCCTTTTTTCGTAATTAACTTTGTAATCATTGAATCTGAAATCAATTATAATAATTTTTAAAAAATAAAATTAGATATAAATTTTAGGGGTAATTACTTATATACCTCTGAAAAATTTTCATGTTAGCAATTATTTCTGTAAAATTACTATTTTGCCCTTTCAAATATACCATCCTACTATAATTAACTTTTCTTATTTGCCTTCAAGTCAGGGATAAAAGAAGTATTTTGATTTTGGTCTTTTCAAATATACCTTTCTACGATTAGCAACTTTTCTTATTTGCCCTTAAGTTAAAAACAAAAAAGGTATTTTAATTTTTTTAACTCTAGTAATATTTAACTCAAGTTAACTTAACGGATGATAACTGCAGAAATATTTTTGAATAACGGAGGAGGAACGTATGAGGATATATTAGAAAGAAAAAAAAGTAGGAGTAAATAAAATATTTGTTAAATTTTGAAAGGTATATAGATAATTATTTCTAAATATTATTTACTATAAAGCAAACAAATAAAAAATATATATGCATATGAATCTAAACCAATTTCAGCCCCTCAGCTTCGTGGAAAGAAACATCCCCGTACCGAAATAAATCCAGAAGCAACGCCAAACACGCACGGCGCTGGAGGAGCTGGATACGTTTTCGCCACTCGTTTAGATCGCCGAATCCTGCGTGTCTGAATAGCGAATATGAGCGCAGGATAACTTCCCACACTCGAACACACCGGAACGCCGTCAGCACAATCTTTTAACTCTCCCTTCCCCTCCCTCTCTGCCCTGCTGCTCTACTACCTCCCCCATCTCTTCTCCCTGTCAGAAAGACATATTTCCTTATCCCGACATATCCAAATACCCGAACAGCTTTTAACGCCGAACGGCTATTTAGGGTTTGGTCTAACCCAAGAATGCCCGCGGCGGTGGAATCCCTCCAATCCCTCACCCCGCGCGGCATCCCCTCCCACCGTTCCCACTCCCTCTCCGACTCTTCTTCTTCTCCTTCCAAGAACAAGCGCTCGATCCTCTTCCCCTTCCGCTTCTCCGCGAAGCCGCACTCTCTCTTCTCCTCTTTCTCCTCCTCCTCCCTCCCCTTCCGCCGAAACCCTAGCCGCCCCCGATTCAATTCGTGGGACGGCCCCGTTTTGTTCAATCCGAAGTGGTCTCCTTCCACCGAGATACGCGCGAAGAGCTCTCGCGAGCAGGGAACCGAGAGCCCTCCTCCCGGCGATAATCCCACCGACGCCGCGTCGCCGAAGAGCGGCCAAGGGATCAAGAAACCCGCCGCGGCGCCGCCGAAGCCCCCGCCGTCGCCTTCCTCTTCGTCTCCGCCGCGCCGCGATAATCGCCTGAGGGGCGGGTTGTGGGGCCGCGGCGGCGGCGGGCGATGGCAGTGGCACCCGATAATTCCGGCGCAGGAGATGGGCGTCCTTCTTCTGCAGCTCGGGATTGTCATCTTCACCATGCGGATGCTCCGCCCCGGGGTTCCGCTCCCCGGGTCGGAGCCGAAGCCGCCGACTACGTATATAAGCGTGCCGTTCAGCGATTTCTTGAGCAAGGTTAACGGTGATCAGGTGCAGAAGGTGGAGGTGGATGGGGTGCATATAATGTTTCGGTTGAGGTCGGAGCCCGGAGCTTCGGAGGTGGAGGCGAGCCGGCCGGAGGCGGAGGCGGAGGATTTGATTAGGAATGCCGCGCCGACGAAGAGGATTGTGTATACTACGACTCGACCGGCGGATATTAAGACGCCGTACGAGAAGATGATCGATAATCAGGTTGAGTTTGGATCGCCGGACAAGCGCTCCGGCGGTTTCATGAACTCCGCCTTGGTAAGACTTCTTGGTTCCTATGTGTTGTTGATTTATGCATTTTGCTCAAAGAATATTGTGGAAATGGCATCTAGATTAACATTTGACACATTGTTTTGTTTCGTATGCCAAGCGCTGAAATCTATTAGAAAGATTTCTGAGGTTCTGTGAAGCTACTAAATGTGGGGAATTTCTTTTCTTATTTTAATTCATGTTACCTTGCATACACTTTCCTTTCTTTGAAAAAAAAAAATTTGAATCTAGTTTTCAAAGTTTGACACGATGTGAAGAGAATAGGAACTTTAATGAATAATATAGGAATTCCTCTTGGCTGAGCAATTTCAGATTAATGATCTTCTCTAATACTTTCTTTTCGGAGTTGCTTTAAAATTAGGAAAGTAATGTACCTCAACATGTCAGGTTTTCTTTTACGTAATGATAAAAACAATGCAGTATGATGCATGTTTATTTGGTATTAGTTTCATTTTTCTGTAGCAAATAATCCTGTGGGTAGTACTATCAACGGCAATAGCAATTACATTTGGTAGGATGAATAAATCCCCATGCTCGTCTACTACTCTTGACACTAGTATCCCCCTTAAAACTAGATTCATATGAAGGATTTTTGTCCCTATCCCTGGAGTCGGAATCCTTTAACCAAACATTGCATTAAGAAAAGAGAAGTTCGTTGTTTGGAAAAAAGCAAGAAATCTTTAGTTATTATATAGTTAAAGTTGATTCGCGTATAGCTGGCATTGATTGCGTATCTTGTCATCCCTTATGCTGACCTAACTCATATTGGTCTGGACTCCAAAAACGACGTATGAAAATAGTAAACGACATACAGGGATTTTACGTTTGGGTACCTTTTATAAACGAGTATATCACATGGCTTGTCTTGATTGGCATACCTCTACGCCAAAGTAGAACCACACTGATGGTAAATGCGTGTCAAACTGACACAATTATACCGTCGATACATGCGAGTTTGTGTTGATCCTGCAGTGGCACAATGTAATGCTGGCCTGTATGTCTTTAGTTCCTTTGGAGGCTTGACATTACCATCCATGCCTCTAACGGGATCATATGAAGATTTTTATAAAGTTGAAATGCACGCAAACATTTATGAATATATAGGAAATGTGGAATGTCCATATTACTGTAAATAGATTTAAAACGCTTAATAGGAATACTGAAATGGATTTTTGATGACCAAACATATTAAATATTTAAATATTTGGATAGCATTTTGTAGCTTTATAAGGTTTTTCATGTTGTATTGCCACTTCTGGAATTTCCTACACTGTATCTTACCTTTGGCTTATTTGTTTATAGATTGCCCTTTTTTATATTGCTTTACTTGCTGGGGTTCTGCAACGCTTCCCAATAAGTTTTTCTCAGGTTTGGACAGATCTTCTCCCCTGTGTTCACTACTTAAGGTTGTACTTGCTCTCACAAATATGGTTTCTCAAAACTGTGGCATTTCTGCATTGCCAGAATACAGCAGGCCAGCTGAGGAACCGAAAGAGTTCGAGCTCTGGCGGAGCAAAGGTATTAGAGCAAGCTGATGTTGTCACATTTGCTGATGTGGCCGGTGTAGATGAGGCTAAAGAAGAGCTGGAAGAAATTGTGGTGTGTGAGACTATTGTATTATACCGAATTCTTTATCTTTTTACCTTTGTTAACATTTTGATTGAGATCGGAGGACTAAAGTGTCAACTAATTGTATCCCTTTTTCTCAGGAGTTCCTTAAGAATCCAGAAAGATATACCCGGCTTGGTGCTCGACCTCCTCGAGGAGTCTTGCTGGTGAGATCAGCAACAGATATCTAATATAACTTCATTACATTCCAACTTTGATAGCGACTGTATTCTTATTTGTTATGCAGGTGGGTCTTCCTGGGACAGGTAAAACACTTCTTGCGAAAGCTGTAGCTGGGGAAGCTGAAGTTCCCTTTATTAGTTGTTCAGCTAGTGAATTTGTAGAATTATATGTGGGTATGGGTGCTTCTCGAGTACGAGATCTATTTGCAAGGGCAAAAAAGGAGGCACCATCTATCATATTTATTGATGAGGTGAACTACATTCGACAATGAGCAGCTGTGTAGCTGTTGGTTATCAATTTCTCTGCATTATTATGTTTGCTCATCTTCCTTTTCTTTCCCTTTTCGATGCAGATTGATGCTGTGGCAAAAAGCCGTGATGGTCGATTCCGCATCGTCAGCAATGATGAGCGAGAACAAACGCTCAACCAATTGCTAACTGTAAGCAGATAGAAAAGTTTTTTCTTGATTTTCAATCCTCCTCTAGTATTATTGTGTATTATACTTTCTATTCTTGTCCAGGAAATGGATGGATTTGACAGCAACTCTGCGGTTATTGTTCTTGGAGCAACTAATCGTGCAGATGTGCTGGACCCCGCACTTCGCCGTCCGGGGAGGTTTGATCGTGTTGTTATGGTTGGTGTTTTTGTTTTTCACTAGCAAGAAGTAATGAATGAGATTGGCCTATTGCTGACAAATACACTTGTTCTGTTGTAGCATAATGAAATTCACTGCTGGTATTTTAGGTTGAGACTCCTGATAGGCTTGGAAGAGAATCTATTCTAAAAGTTCACGCAAGCAAAAAGGAGCTTCCTCTTGGGGAAGATGTAGATCTATGCGACATTGCATCCATGACAACTGGTTTTACTGGGTAAGAAATGTAGCTCATTTTCCTTTGCCTTGAACAATTTCATTATCCACGTATTTGACTGGTTGACTTGATTAAAACTAACGCAGAGCAGACCTTGCGAATTTGGTAAATGAAGCTGCTTTGCTGGCTGGAAGGTCAAATAAAGAAGTTGTTGAGAAGATTGACTTCATCCTTGCTGTTGAACGCTCCATAGCGGTATGTTTTCAACATATAGTATTTATCTTCAAAATTCAGATGCTTCTTCTGCTGTATCTGCTCTGTTCTATTAGTGCCTCATAGTATATATGGCATCTTCTGTTTCCATATGCATGCTCTATGCATAGAAGAAACTTAAATGGAAATCACATATTTGATGAATGCAGATTCATTTATTTATGCATGAAGAGATATCTATATGCACATGAAGTTTCAACTGTTCTCTGCGCTTCATAAGGGTTTTTTTTTTTCTTTTTTCCCTTGGTCATCAATGCAACTAAGCTATGTTTAACATTTTCTTTACTTGGTACACACCAACCAGTGTTATCCTCACTTTGCTTGTGTTACACACTAAGACAACATATAAGTTTACTCATTTTCTCTTGTTTTATACGTCATTGGCTGCTTCTTAGATTTTAAGAATATCCAATCCTGTATGAATATGCTGAAAATTTCTATTTAATTTCCCCCTAGTGTAGAATAAATTTCTGATGTGGCCGGATTTATAAGAAAAGACAAAAGGAAGGGGCACAGTGTATAGCTACCAAATGCTTGTTTGCTAGGATGTTGAACTTATGTATCTTGGAAGGTTGCACATATGCCTGCGCATATGCAGGTAGATGGACTTCTTCCAAGGTTTTGACTCAAACTTTGCAAATAACAGTTAAATTTTCCTCCTTTTCAGTAAAAAGCTTAATATTTAAGTTTGAAGGCAAAGACTAAAGTCAACATTGTAGCCTAACAGGTCATTAGATTTCTTCCACTGAGATCTTTCTTTAAGATGACATGTAGTGGACTCCTCGACATTAGTATGTTCATGATTCTTTCCTTGTTCCTGAAAAGGCTAACAATTTTAGGGTATAGAGAAGAAACATGCAAAGTTGCAAGGGAGTGAGAAAGGTGTGGTTGCACGACATGAAGCTGGTCATGCCGTTGTTGGGACTGCTGTTGCAAATCTGCTTCCCTGGCAACCACGTGTGGAGGTTTAACAAACAAACCATTTTTTAAACGTAAACAATATATGTATGTAGCATCCATATACTTAGTTTTACATATCCTTTTCTTTTTACAGAAATTGAGTATATTGCCGAGGTCAGGAGGTGCATTGGGTTTTACCTACACGCCTCCCAGCAGGGAGGACAGATACTTACTGTTTGTTGATGAATTGCGTGGCCGTTTAGTCACTCTTATGGGTGGACGTGCTGCAGAAGAAGTTGCTTATTCAGGTCGAGTGTCGACTGGAGCACTGGATGACATAAAACGGGCCACAGATATAGCTTACAAAGCTGTGGCAGAATATGGCCTTAGTCAGACGATTGGCCCAATATCACTGGCGACATTATCAGGTGGTGGGCTAGATGAGCCTGGAGGAGTATCTCCTTGGGGAAGGGATCAGGTTCTTTTTTTTCTCCATCCTTTCTATTCTTGCTGTTGAATGATTTCGATATTGTTACTAAAATTAAATATACAGGGGCCTCTAGTGGATCTTGTTCAAAGAGAGGTAAAACAGTTGTTGCAATCTGCACTCGAAGTAGCTCTTTCTGTAGTTCGTGCCAATCCTACAGTTTTGGAAGGGCTTGGAGCATACTTAGAAGGTAGGTACATAGCTTGCTAAGTTCCATTGTTGCATACATGATCATTTCATGATTACCAGCGTTGCAACCATCCGAATTATGCTTACCTTTCTCTACGTTATTACTGTTTGTTGATACATGCGATAGTTGTATCTTATTTCTTGTCAATGGCATATTGTCATGCATCGATGCACAGAGGTTGTCAACTCCTTGACCAAAATGTATGCATAATGTGATATTGAATGCGATCGTGTTAGAAATGTGAGCTCGATTATTTTTTTTCATCTGAATTTTTGTTCATTGAAGTGTATTATTCATACGAGTAGATATGTTTATTCATATTAAGTTGGAGAGTTTCACGCCTTTATGCTTTTTGGAGAGGTATACACTTTTAGACCACCGTTATAATATACATCTTATTAGATATGTAAGAGGTGGAGGTTGATACTAAATCGTACTATTTTTCAGCCAAAGTCAGAGAGTAAACAATGTAAAGAATTATGTTGTTGGAATTCCTTTTTCCTCAGACAACGCAAAACAAATGCCTGCTTCTTCTAGCACGCAACACAGTTGTACATTGCTTTCTCTCCTTATCTCTTGATTCTACTTGTGACACTCAGCACTTACATTCGCTTCAGATGGTGTTTGAACTCTCAAATTCTGTGTGTTTTTTTGTTACCATTTGTGAAGCTTCATATTTCAACAATGGCCAAATTTCATTGCTTCCACACAGTTCTGAACACCGATCCGTGAAAACCATGCAGAACTTGAGCATGCTCCTTAGTTCTGTGGATCACTGTTTCATGTTTCATAACACAATTCTGTATGAATATCGGTGCTTCATTCTTTTGCTATATAATGGAGTTGCTGGAACTTTTAATTCATCCACCAGGATAACTTTATGTTGTTGTTACATGTCTGCTGATCTTAAACTAAGATGCATCCTCTTTCCTTTTGGTTGACACTTTTTTGCGATTGTCAACTGCTAAACTCGCTGGAAACAAATATGGAACCTAAACCATGGAAGACGATAATCGCCACAGTTGAGACAGCACAGTTTGAATAGCATTCAAATGGCTTTCATATGATTATAGTTACTTGTGGTGACATAAAGATGCTTGTACTTAACTGTACTGCCATTTTGGTTGTTAATTATCACTAATTGTGCAGAAAAAGAAAAAGTGGAGGGCGAGGAGCTTCAAGAGTGGTTAAAGTTAGTCGTAGCCCCTGCAGAACTTGCATTTTTCATTCGAGGCAAGAACACAAATCTTCAACTGGAAGCTGGTTCCTAGGATAAGCCACCATCAATAGTGCAAATACTTTGATAGGAACTTGCTTGAATATTTCGAAATGCGCATTGTAAGGTAGCCCAACAATCTTATTATATCCAAATTTAGGTTAACTTATTTGTATATAATTATGTTTCTTAATTATATAGAGGATTTTAACTATCGTCGTACCATAATTGCATTCAGTTATGCAGTTGTAGTTTTTTCTTTTTTCCCCCTGTGACTGCTTATTCTTTATGGGCTATATGCTGTGCTGATGGATAGGATGTTGATGTTTTAATAATATTATTATTACTTTGACAATGCCTGTTGTTCGGAAATAATAGGCTAAATTGCGGAAAATTTATTGTTCTTTTTATATCTCCATCAACTTTTGAAAATATATGGAACATCTCTTTGAATATTTGTGTCAGCTGGAGATTTTATGTGCAGTGAGATGTATGTTTATGATGGAACTTCTAGTAAGTTATTTCTTAGTGCCTTTTACTTGAGTCGAGCATTTAGTTAGTGCTACGACCGCTTTCAAAAATATAGGGTAGTAAAATATGGACGATAGGAACTGTATTTTAAGAAATTTATTTTCAGGGTGAAAATCCCACACACCGCACAAAAGAAAAAATTATTTAAGCTTGCATTCTACTTACATCGAGTTTAAAGAGTTGGTGTATTTTACTCTTTGTAAACTGTTTCATTAGATAATTTTTACTGCCAAATCGTATTCACCGTATTGAAATTTTAGGCGAAGTTTTATCTTGGCCCTATTCTTTTTAAGTAAACTTAATGGTTTCTAAATTTTTCTAGATATTTAAGATTTATTATTGGCGGAAAAATAACTTGGGTGCTAGGCAGCGTTCTTGAACTAATGTATGTACTAAAAACTGAACTAGATTGGACCATTTGACAAAAGATTATGGTCCTATTGTTATATTGCACTGATTTTATATATTTATAAGTTTTTTTTAAAAAAAACTAAATTTGTTTCAAAAGAATAAAAAATAAAAGAAAAAAATGGTGACAATTCCGAGGCTACGAGCGCAATTAACCAGGCCAATTTTTCTTTCATCCGGTTGAGAACGGGTATAGCGTTTGCATTACTCCCACGAACACGAAGCACATTACTCCCGGGAAGCATCAACTTTGGATCTACGTCTTGTTCCTGCGGTAACGCTACAGTTTTTTTTTTATGGTTTATTAACCTCAGTTTCACTATTATTTATTTATATTCCGCTAATATATCACAAGCGCGAAGCTCCAAACGTCCTGCGACTGCGAGTCTCCTACTTTTTTCTCGCATCTTAATTCTCTCGAGAGGGAGATCGATCGAACGTCGGAGGAAGGAGAGGCTTCCTCTCCCTCACCCCGAACATCGTGAAGCCCTAACCGTTCTCTTCGATCGCTTCCATGGAGGAGACGGATCCCAGGAGCGGGGATCCATTGGAGCTCCCCAACGGGTCCTCGCCGGAGCCCGTCGCCGTCGAGCCCGCGGCGGCGTCGCACACGGAGAGCGCCGCGCCCGCGCCGGAGCACGAAGCCACGGAGAGCGAGATCGAGCCCGCCGAGGAGTCGAAAGAGGAAGAGATCGCGCAGGAGCAAGCTGAGGACGAATCGAAGCCATCGGCGGCGGATGCGGAAGCGGAAGAGGGTCCGAGCGGCGAGGGGAGTAGGGCGGTTACGATGAGGGAGCTTCTGAATGAGCTTAAAGAGGAGAACAGGGGAGAGGGGATGGAGAGATCTGGATCCGCGGAAGGAGATGCCCGGAGATCCTCGTACAAGTTGGTGCTCTTCTAATTTCTCTTTGGAATTTGTTGTGCTTAAATATGCAAATGTTTATGATCTCATTTGGGCAATGTCTTTAATTTTATAGATCTTCATAAATTCATCCATGAATCATGAGAGTATCAATTATGAGGTTGTAAGAATTAATCTGGCTCGTTAGGATTTAGGAGACTAAAATTGAACACCCTTTATCCATGTCGACATTGTTCTACTTATGATGTTTGAGTTAGTTATTGAATACATATCCATGTAAACTGTATCCATTGGTCTTATCTGTTTTCCACCAGCATCCCCTCAAAGTTTGATCTATTTTTATCATCTAATATTAATATATGCATAAGTGCATCACCCTTTAATTACCTCCAGAAAATTCTTATAAAACATCAAACTGAACTTATTTATTTTCCTCATTATATTTGTATGGCCTAGAGAAAAAGAAATGAACTTTTTGATTTGTAACTCGCTCCTGCTTAACTCATTTCAGCCAAGATGGCACGCAACTTAACTCATCCCAGAATGATGTTGCCATGGAGCTAATCAACAGTGTTACTGGAGTGGATGAGGAAGGTCGTTCTCGCCAAAGAATCCTTTCTTTTGCTGCTAAAAGGTATCTCATGTCATTATCTGATATTTTATACCGAATTTTACTTGCTACTGTTAGCAGTGTAAATTTAGGTTTGTTGCTGTTGTTATCATTGAAATGGTTTTAGCAATGATTAATGTTGCACAATATATCCTTTTGGTGGGCTGTTTTACTTACCTGCATACTTAATTGTTGTGGGGTCATAGTACAACATATTTCACATCAGAACAGCTGTCATGAACCTGCTACTTGCAATTCATTACTATTTGTTAATTTAGAGTAAGTTCCTTTCATATATACCTAAGATTGCCTATTAGTTCCTCTTAAGTTTTCTCACCATCAGATTCTATTTACAATATCTTCAATTTGCTCCGTTTATAGGTTACATATGCTTTTGTTAATTTGGCTGTTTTAGTTGATGCTTGAAGATGCTACTTTTTTGTTTTGTAGGTATGTTAATGCGATAGAGAGAAATCCAGAAGATCCTGATGCATACTATAACTGGGCCTTAGTTCTCCAGGTAACATTCTGGTTGCTTGAATCATCTAATTAAAGATCTACTGGTTGGTGTATTCATGCTTATGACACGTGGACAAATTTTGGGAGTAAAATGCATGAGTTATCCATAAAATTTTCTTTAGTCATTACAGATTCAGTTTATCAATTTAAAGAATAATATGTGGTGAGAGAGAGAGCAAAGGAGCAAAGGAGCTAGGGGTTTGTTTGGAAGCAGGGAACTCAGAGTGCACAGATTTTGCTAGTTTTTATGTTTATTTGAAGTCAGCTGTTTGACTGAGTTGCAGTTGGGTTGTTAGGTCGAAAAAATACCAAGAATCTTTGATAATTACTTACATATAATCAGATAATATAACAAAGATTTTATGTTCCTATCATGTATCAGTGTTCTACGTGAGAAACAGCAGGGCACGTTTTAAGAGTTTTTGAAATGCTGTTTTGATTGAGTTGCAGTTGGGTTGTTAGGTCGAAAAAATACCAAGAATCTTTGATAATTAGGTACATAGAATTAGATAATATAACAAAGATTTTATGTTCCTATCATGTATCGGTGCTCTACGTGAGAAACAGCAGGGCACGCTTTAAGAGTTATTGAATTGCTGTTTGAAAGATGCCTTGAAGAACTACAGTGTGATCTCACCTTTTCTTCTGTATATTGATGCAGGAGAGTGCAGACAATGTTGATCCAAACTCGAGTTCATCTAAAGATGCCTTACTTGAGGAGGCTTGCAAAAAATACGCTGAAGCTACACGGCTTTGTCCAACCCTTTATGATGTGAGCTTCTCAATTTATTAAATATAATGCTACTTCCGTATATCTGTTTGTCATCTGTCTTTACTAGCATCTTGAGTCTTCAACTGCAGATGAAAGTTAGCTGTCTTTCAATAGTAGTTGTAGAGTCCTATTTCAAGAGGATGCATTTTGAGCTTTCTTTGTTTAGTCAGTCATAAACAGCTAAAAATTGCCGAGATAGCAAAAACTTTTAAGTAAAAATCTTATTTTTCATAGAACTTCTAGGAATTGTAAAATATTTCTTAGCTTGAGGACATTTCTAACAAACAAATGTTGTCATGTAATGCAAGAAAGTTCCTCCTTGATTTTCTGCTATGCATGTTAAAAAGTTCATGTTCAGCATAATGTTCAAGGTAATTTACACCAGCAGTCTCTACCTTTTAGTGTAGTACCAGCTTAGTCCAGCCTTTCTATTGTTAAATTGGGTCCTTAGCCTTTGTATCTCCTACAACCTTATCCTTTCGGACAAAGCCGACCATAAAGAATTTTCGACATGATCGTTCTCTACCTCTCATATAAACGACTTTTGAAATTTTCAAATGACAATTACATTGGCATTTCTGTCCGGCTTAATGGAGGTTCCAATGAAAAGGATAATATTGCAATGGTATGTAAAGGTTACGAACCCAAGTTTAACATTTATAGGGGCAAACAAACTGGAAAGTCCAAGAAGGTTGGGAGACCCCTGGTGCAATTCACTGTAACTTTTTACTTTCTAGTTGATGCAACAAGTAATAGTAGCAGTGTAGCACTCCTTGTTTTTGTTTCTATCACTCTATTGCTAATGGTATGCCAATTAAATCTAGCTGTGCTACAAATACGAGAAGTAATTTGTCCAGTGCATCTCTTAATTTCCTTTATCCCTCTAGGTTTTCTGTAACTTTGGCTAGCAGCCAAAATTTTCACGTCTCTTCATTTCGTTCTTGTATGTAGGCATATTATAACTGGGCAATTGCAATTGCTGATCGGGCGAAAATGCGTGGTCGCACCAAAGAGGCTGAAGAACTATGGAAGCAGGTCAAAACATAAATTATTTAACTATATTTTCTATTTTTCTAATGCTAATGTTTTAACTAAACTCTGAAATATATATATATATAGTAGGACTGGAATACTATTGGTAGTAAACGGCTCAGTTTACTACTGATTTGTTTTGGATGATAGAGTTTCCAAATCGATGATCCGCACTGTTGAACATGATCTAAACCTTTTAAACTATCTAGAAATCAAATGTCATGCTTTTTCGATATTGTTCCCTTGTCCATCAAGTGGACATAAAATGAAGGGCTGAAAATGAATATCCTTCAAAAAGTGATGATACAATTTTTGTATTCAAGATCTAATGTCTAGATCTTGTTTTAAATAGTTTAAAGAATTTTCTAACAAAAATTCAGCTAATTTGGACTCGTCTATACTGTTAAATGATCAAACGCACCTTATCGGCCATTAAAATTACAAATTTTGTGACCCTTTGATCGTTCGATTAGTGATGTCGAAAAGTTATGAAATTTGATTTCTATATAGTTTAAAAGGTCTAGATCATGTTCAATGGTGCTGATCGTCGATTTGAAAACTCTATCATCGAAAACAAATCAGTAGTAAATTGAGCCGTTTACTACCGATGGTATTCCCATCCTACTCTATATATATATATATATATATATATTTGTTTCAAGTCCAAGTCTTTATTTCTAACATATTCTCAATGTTTTTTCGCAGGCAATAAAAAATTATGAGAAGGCTGTTCAGCTTAATTGGAACAGCCCTCAGGTCTGCTCTATGTAACATCTTATGTTATTTCGATATTGTTCCTAGGTTGATTGTTTTACAATATAAGTTTGTCTTTCTTTTCTTAATTAAAAAAAAAAGATTTGGGGAGAGAGGGGCGGGCGGGGGGGTCTTTCCTCTTCTTACAACTTGAGGGAAAATGATGTGTTGGAGGTGAACAAAGGTTAACTTTGTTGGGTTAGTGAGTCGAGCTGATTGAGAACAACAAGAAGTTTGAGATGTGTCATTACGCTGAACATTGTTTATACGCTGACTATTGTTTTTGTACAAAATCATCATAAATCTGACAATGAATCCATGAGAACAGACAGTAGACTTTAAAACAGTAAAAAAATAAGAAAAGGTGAAACTTAAGGGACGTTAATAAAAATCTTATATTTGAGCAACTGATTTCACCAATAGTTGGAGGGCCATTATTAGCGGGGGCCAAAGTGTTCTAGCCTCTGAACATAAGAGCGATCAGGTGGAATAGGGCTATACTCGGAGGGGTTTTGTCAACTTTCCAATTTGATTAGTCTAGTTTGTGCGATCATTTTGGTAGTTTCTTTAGAGTTACATAGATGATTTGGAGCACCTAACTCTTCTTTATGCCAAGTGATCGTTTATGTGGACATATCGTCTGTCTTGTAAAAGCTGTTTATATTCAAAACATTGATAGTATTTCACTCTAGAAATATGATTTCTATTTAGCACTAACGAGCCCTCTCTTCTTTTCTTTAGGCTCTTAACAACTGGGGGCTTGGTCTACAGGTATATTGGGACTTTTTGAAATTGACTGGCTTTAAGTATCTTCTCACCATTTTTCTTAAATTAATCTTCAACTGAGGATCTTCTGATGCAGGAACTCAGTGCAATTGTTCCTCTTCGGGAAAAACATACGATTATAAAAACAGCTATAAGTAAGGTAGAGTTACAATCGGCCGACACAATAAAAAAGAGAAAATTACCTTTTTATGATATATTTACTAAATTATGTTTCTTTTATGTGTCATTTTTAATGCCTTTTCTGTATGACGAATGACATTCCAATGTACGATATCTGCAGTTCCGTGCTGCGATCCAACTGCAGTTTGATTTCCATCGAGCAATATACAATCTTGGGACAGTTCTGGTTCGTCTTCACTCTTCATACCTCCTCTTATGTCTATGCATTGTTTTCTTGCCTTCTACGAGATTATGCATTTCTTTTGACATACTTCTGCAATAAAATATTTTTTTGAGGTTATTTTAGAATTATTTCATGATCGCAGTTCCCTATGTTATATTACAGTATGGCTTAGCAGAGGACACTTTGAGATCTGGGAGACAGGTCAATGGAAAGGATGTCTCTCCTAATGAACTTTATAGTCAATCAGCTATTTATGTTGCAGCTGCTCATGCTTTGAAGCCAAATTACTCGGTAGCATACTTCTTATTTTATCTCTTTCTTGAAAAAATCATTTGTTTCTTTATACCTGCTCATTTTCTTTGTTATTAAGCAAATATAATGGAAACACTAGTCCTGAGCCTTATTTGCTGATAGATATAAACAGAGGTTGTTCATGATGAACATCTAGTCCCACTCTCATCAGAGGGGAGCAAGATTGTGGATTACATGTCCTTATCAATATAACACGAGCTGTTAAATTATAACACGAGCTGTATATGTATCTTTGTTTCACGGAACATGATTAAACTAGAGAAGTAAGAGTGTAAGAGTGGATAGCATTGTTGGATGTGCAAGAGTTCATCATCCAGTAGTTCTTCTTACATACTTTTCTTCCTTCAATCTGACGAGTTTTTAGTTTTTCTTAATTAATTAAAGAAAGTTTAGCTGCACTTTCTTCTTGTAATTATAATACTGTAATGTTAGTTTTCAATTCATGTAATATTTGCAACTAGATGATGCAATTATTCTTTTCTTCTTTCGTACTAAAGGAATTAATTAATTTATACAAATTTAAATTTATTGTTATTCTCTTTTCTAATTTGTGTCTATAATCTTGCCATTTTGCTAGTGCTATCTCATTATTGTTTAGGCTGAAGAAACACCAGATATGAAAATATATTGAGAAAAAGCTATCATTTTTATTTGAAATTTTAAAGTTGTCTTTGTTATTGAGACTTAAGACTTATTTCTTTGCTTTTGTACAGGTTTATCGTAGTGCATTGAGATTAGTCCGTTCTATGGTTAGTTTCCTATCTACTGATTTTTTCTTTTCTGGATATTTTTTTTTTATCCTCAGCTATCATCTGGAAAGGCATAGTTTAATTATTTACTCACAAATTGCATCCATTGCACAAGCGAAATGAGATGCCATATTTATGCCTGATAGCATTCATAAACCCTGAAAATTACTTCTCATCTTAAATGTTAGTTATCCATGCATTGGTTCGCAATCATCTTCTTGTCGGTTTGAACTTGGAGATATCTGTTATTATCTCTGGGAGTGATTGTACAGTTAGTCAAATGCTTTGTTGCTATTTGGTTCGTGAAAAATTTTCTTCGTGATGGTTTTTCTTCCCTTCCCCTTTTTACAGTTACCATTGCCATATCTTAAGGTTGGATATTTGACTGCACCTCCAGCAAATAACACAATCGCACCACATAAAGATTGGGAAAGATCACAGTTTGTTTTGAATCATGAGGGACTTCAGCAGGTGAGTTTGCTGAAGCATATCCAGATTTACTATAACTAGAATGCTTTTGGCCGAAATTTATTTGGCAACAAAGCTATTAATAACCGTGCTGTAGTACAGTTATCTACCATGGTTATGCAATACTATGGAATTTATCTGCTATGCTATTTTCTCTTTGCATCGTGATTCTGTCTATCACTTTTTCAGGTTACTGGGTCTGAGAGACATTTTTCAGGAAGTCCTTCTAGCAGGTTGCACAGGTCTACAAGTGTTGATAAAACGCTAATCAAAGTCGATGTCGCGGACATTGTTTCTGTATCAGCATGTGCTGACCTAACACTCCCACCAGGGGCAGGCCTGTGCATCAACACCATTCATGGACCAGTTTTCTTGGTAAGCACATTTAGAAACTGCAGCATTCAATTTTCTCGTCGTTTCACAGTCAAAACACAACGCACTATTTCAATCGAGCCATCTTTACATGAACAGGATATACCCACTGCTAACGTATTTCTTGTTCACTAGTTTCCATGTAGCTTATCTTTTTTGAATTAACCTAAGCTTAAACCTCCTCTTTCTCTCCAAGGAAAAATTTGTTAAGTTAAACCTCCTTTTCCTCTGTTGTTTCTATTTTAAAAACAGGTTGCTGACACGTGGGAGTCGCTTGATGGTTGGCTAGATGCTATTCGCCTTGTTTACACCATCTTCGCGAGAGGGAAGAGTGATGTTCTGGCGGGCGTTATAACTGGTTAATGATCTCCTGAATCGCTTTAAATGGTCATTTAGTCATGGATCTTCCGGAATATACGCATATTGTGGATGCTTCATTTGTCTAGTTTTCCTGCAATGGTGTGCTTGTGACTCCTTGTAGAGCATCTATGTCAATGATGAAGCATTGGTTATATATAGGATAGGTCGCGGAAACAACGATAGTCGTTGTGATAGGCAATATTTAAGTTTCTGTACTTGTACAACATATATTTGTTTGATTAGAGCTTCTATTCGTTAAACATGCAAAATTTCTAAAGACGGGAACCCTTTTTTTCTTAAAAGAATTTATCCTGATCTTTTGCGTTTGTGATCTGTCATTGCTTTTTTTTTTTTTTTTGAGAGAGAGAAAGGTAGCATGCTACATGTTTCGTTTATTTCATTTAGAAATAAATTTAGCTGGAAATGTGAATCAACTAGGATTCGAACTCGGAACCTCGGGTACCAACCACCAAGCCTTTTGCCACTTGCGCTAGGGATGTTCGGTCTGTCCTTTGATTGCTATCTTCTTTGTTCTGCAACTTTTTTGTTCTACAATTTTTCTCACATTCGTGCTCATAGGGTATAATATCTACAGAGATTTAAGGCCTATTACAAATCCTAAAAAAAAAACAAAAAAAAGAAAAAGGGTGGTGCCACACCAAGACTCAGGGCCAAATGCCACGGTTCGATCAACCTTTAATAGTTAAGTAAAAGCATGGAGACTCCTTAGAGGACATTTTGAGATATTGCCCTTCATTTTTTTTTTTTTTTTTGAGGAAGATAGTTTGTTTTATTTATTTTTTCAGAAATAAATTTCAGCTAAAAATATGAAGTAATTAGATTTCAAATTTGAAATTTCGAATTTTAATCATTAAATTTTTAGTCAACTGTGCTAGTTACGCTCTGCATGTCCTTCAAAATGAGTTTCGAACTATGTCGTATATTAACTTTTGATTGTTATGATTCTAATTGTTTTTGTAAATTGAATCGAAAATTCAGTAAAATTACTGGCTCTCAGTCATCAGCTGTTAATGATCAAGTAAATTCACAATTTCATCCACTAAAAAAAAGCACTCAGAACAGTTGAATTTAAAATAATTATTTTGATTTAATAAAATCTCTCATTTAATTGATGAAATAACATACAGTAAAGGTTAGAAAAATCGAAAAGAGATATAAACGAAATATTGAAATATTTTGGTGGGTAAATAAATAATTTCCAAATTTACCTGTTCCACATGCATGTGAAAGGAATCAAGGATTCCATTTGGGTCTATGAATATACGGTCGAGATGGTCTCCCCACTTTAGGCATGCGCATGCGCATTTAATTAAGAGCACGAGCCCTGCAACGGTCGATTCGTCCCAACGGTCATCTTGCTTCAAATTTGAACCGTTTCCGAACCAAAACGAAGTAACAAAGGAAAACAAAAGTAGCGAACGAATCCTTCTCTCTCCGTCGTTGTCACCTCCGTTACTTGAGATCCCTCTCAGCAACAATTTCTTCTAGAATTTTTTTTTTGAAAAAAACAAAAGAAATTTGGGATCCCATGGAAGAGAACCAAAAGAGCAACACAGAAACCCTAACCCTAGATCCTTCGTTCTCCCCTCCTCCCAGTGCATGGACGAGGGATTTGGAGAAGGCCTCTTCTTCTCCCTCGCATGGAGAAGGAGAAAAGGAGATGGGTTTTTCCACGCACGATTCCATTGATTCGATGATCTTGGTTTCTGGGCCGAGGCTAATCCCTTCGGGAACTACGGAAATGGAATGTCGCCGCGGTGAGTTTCTTCTTTTTCTCCGCTTCTTTCATTTCATTTCTTATTTGAGTTCAATTTTGAATGAAATTGTAGTAACTGGTAGTTAGGTGATCATTGCTTGTTCTTTATCTTTTTGGGGTTTTTCCCCCAAAATTTAAATGGGTTTATAGCTACCATTGTTTTCTTTTTAATGTTGTAGGGTTTTAATAGCTGAAGCTAAGCCATGAAACTCTAGATTGGGCAGTGGGTTTTGTTGGATATCTCTTTTTGAACCCAAAGATGAATGCTTCTTTATAAAAATGCTAGTTTTACTGCAGATTTTCAGGTGAATAGATGTATATAATTTTCTTCTTTTACCCTATCTAAGGAGTTATTGTGATGATTCATTTACTCTTTTTGTGGATTGGTTTGTGTGTGCCCCTTCTTCTTTGATCAGCTTACATTACACAAAATTTATAAATTGATTTCTTTCTCAAATGATTCATGGAATTTCTGGTTCTCCTTGAAACATTCTCTCTGAATCAGAAGATCTTGTAATGTTTGTCAATGCGGGAGGCTGCACCGTACAAGGCCAAGATCCCCGCTTGAACTTCGTGGCTGATTCTTGTTTTCAAGGAGGGGATGTCATAGAAACCGATGAGACGATTGTAGAAGGTGGCGATTACCCGTCTCTTTATCAGTCGGCAAGGTACGGGGATTTCTGCTACAAGTTTGAAGGTCTCGCTCCTGGAGACTACTTCTTGGATCTCCACTTCTCCGAGATCGTCAACACAAATGGGCCGAAGGGAATTAGGGCATTCGACGTTTTCGTGCAAGAAGAGAAGGCAAGAATTGCAAACCCAAAGTTTGGAACTTGTGTTCAGTTTACTTTTTTTTTTTCCCTAAAAATTTTCAGGGATTTTTGCAGATAGTTTCTGAGCTAGATATCTTTGCAATTGTTGGAGCTAATAAGCCACTTCGGCTAGTTGATGTGAGAGTTACTGTGGTGGAAAATGGGGTCATAGTAGTAAGCTTCGAAGGAGTTAGAGGAACTCCCACTGTTTGTGGAATCTGTATTAGGAAAGCACCAATATTATCTGGTTAGTATTGTACTGCAAATCTGTTTAAGCGTGTGTTTTTGTGTTATAGATTTGATTAAATGTAGCTATTATTGACTTAATGCAGCACCACTGGTTAAAGCTGAGCATGTAGTGTGTAACAAATGTGCTACGGAGATTGAAGTATCCCCAACTCAGGTTAGGAAATAAATACAAGAATTAGAGCATATTAGATTTTATTAGGGAAACTTAGTGTGTGGGTTAGGTGACTTATTGTCCATGTTGCAGAATAGAGCTCGAAGTAAGTTCATCGCAAAGTATGAGAAGAAAATTCATGAGCTAACCAGCGAATGCAAATTAAAGACAGACGAGTGCTATGCTGCTTGGTCGTCCGTAACAGCGACAAATGAGGAGCTAGAGAGGCTCAAAATGGAATATCACAACACAATTATCCAATCTGAAAGTCTTGGTAATAAATTGAATTTTGTCTTCGCATGCTTTTGTTTCGTGTATGGGCTGTTTTTATTTGTTTACTTGATTACTATTTTGCTATTAGAACGAACTGTCGAAACACAGACGGACAAATTGAGAGATGTCTTTGAAAGGTATGAGCACGACAAGAAGCTTTGGATGTCTGCTATATCCAGTTTGGAAGTAAGAATCAAGGTAAATTTTCAGATTCATTATATTTACTGGAACTATGGTGGATACTATCCCTGTTAATTCCTAAAACGGAGTTTTTTGGGACCCTTCAGGCTATGAAAAAAGAGCAGTCCCAACTTTCTTTAGATGCGCATGAATGTGCAAACTCAATTCCAGATATGAATAAGATGATCTTTGCAGTTCAGTCCTTAGGTATGTTTCAAATCACTTGCATTAAGATCACCTGAAAATCTATGCCCTGTGAGCATTTTATGCATCATCTTTGCAGTTGCTCAGTGCGAAGATCTGAAATTTAAATACAGCGAAGAGATGGCCAGGAGGAAGAAGCTATATAATCAGGTCCAGGACACAAAAGGTTCTCTCTCTCTCTCTCTCTCTCTCTCTCTCTCTCTCTCTCTCCTTTCAGTATTATAAGCGAAGTGTCTTGCAGGGAATATTAGAGTGTTCTGTCGTTGTCGGCCACTAAGTAAGGAAGAGACTTCAGCAGGTTACAAAGCAGTAGTAGATTTTGATGGGGCCAGGGATGGTGATATTGGGATCATTACTGGCGGATCTACTAAAAAAACCTTCAGGTTCGACAGAGTGTACACACCCAAAGATGATCAAGGCAAGTGTTAGTCAAGTAGTCAAAATTAACATCTTTTTTGTTAATATATGACTTAAATTAACAACAAAAATTTCTACTGCTTGTTTTGTTGGAGCCAATTTCTTAGCTTCATATATTTACTGAAGCTGGATAAAGCTAAACATTTGTTATCATGAACAGCTGGTGTTTATGCGGATGCATCGCCATTGGTCACGTCAGTCTTAGATGGCTACAATGTGTGCATATTTGCCTTTGGGCAGACCGGCACTGGAAAGACGTTCACAATGGAAGGCACGGAGAAAAATAGAGGAGTGAACTACAGAACTCTGGAGGAGTTGTTTCAGATTGCTAGAGAGAGGAAGGAGACTGTTACCTACGACATCTCTGTCAGTGTTCTCGAGGTTTACAATGAGCAAATAAGGGACTTGTTGGCAACATCCCCATCGTCAAAGAAGTAAAATACTTCTCACCAGCAGAAATTTGTCTTTGGATTTTGTGTGTATATATGCCTCAAGATGCATGTCTGCGTTTATACTCCTCTACATTAACAAATAGCATCTGTATGCTAAGGCATAACCCATACTATGACTTACAGAAACTTGTGAAATGACAAGTACAACACTATTTCAATCTGCATCAGTACCCTTTATGTGTTTGCGAATGCTTTGGTAACTGTTGGATTTTGGGGTATTGATGGAAAAGATGACAGTGATTTTGTCATTTCGTGGCTTTGGTTACAGTTATTTGGGGTTCAATTTGTCAAGTAAACATTGTTCATGCGATACTTACTGTGGAGCATATACGCAAAACCAATATATTCTAGTTTGAGGATATATATCTGCAAAATACCTCCTTGTTTTGTCACCAATTTGGATATGAACTGTAGATTTGAATATTTACTTTTTCTATATGTAGGTTGGAAGTAAAACAGGCCTCTGAAGGATTTCATCATGTGCCCGGGATAGTAGAAGCCAAGGTTGAGAACATAAACGAGGTATGGGACGTGCTACAAGCAGGAAGTAATGCGAGAGCTGTTGGGTCGAATAACATAAATGAACACAGCAGTCGATCTCACTGGTTAGTGGATTATATTTATGAAATGCTATTGGGTTTCGGTGAAAGTGGTCTAGTTTGGTCATGCGGGTTGTTTCTTTCATTTATTCAGCATGCTATGCATAATGGTGAAGGCGAAGAATTTGATGAACGGGGAGTGCACAAAAAGCAAGCTTTGGCTTGTAGATCTAGCCGGAAGTGAGAGGCTTGCTAAGACCGAAGTGCAAGGAGAGAGGCTTAAGGAAGCTCAGAACATCAATAAATCCCTTTCAGCCCTTGGAGATGTCATTTCTGCTCTTGCAAACAAAAGCAGCCATGTTCCCTACAGGTTTGAAATTCAGCGAAGTAGCCTGTTGTATAGCTTATCTTCTTAGTTGACTGAAGAATAATCTTGTAAAAACAGCCGTCTATTTTTAAAAAATTTACAACTTTGATCCACTTTTTCTGCTCTTACAATTTTAAAGTATTGAATATATGCAGCAGAGATCTTGGACAGCGACAACTAGATCCAAATTTATTTCCTCCCTCCAAAAAAAAAGTAGATCAAAGTTGCAGAATCAACAAATTAGTTTCCTTTTTTTTTTAACCAAATGGCCATTAATAAAAGCTACATTGGTTTTTCAGGAATTCCAAGCTGACACATTTGCTGCAAGATTCGCTAGGTATGCTTAGAGTGTTTCACAGAATTTGCTATGTTTCACAGTCATTCATAATTCTCATTATTTGCTTTCATGTTGGTACAGGCGGTGACTCTAAAGCGCTAATGTTCGTTCAAATCAGCCCCTCAGAAAATGATGTAGGTGAGACACTGAGTTCCTTGAACTTTGCGAGCCGAGTCCGTGGTATTGAGTTAGGTCCCGCAAAGAAGCAGGTTGACACAGGAGAACTTCAAAAGATGAAGCAAATGGTTAGCATGAATATACCCGAAAAAAATTTTCTTCCCGAATTCATAAACTTGTTTATCTTAGCTTCGCTAAGTATTTTTGTTTTCTTCTCTTGAAGCTTGATAAAGCAAAGCAGGATGCTAGAACTAAGGATGAGACCATGAGGAAACTAGAGGAGAATTGTCAAAACTTAGAGAGCAAAATCAGAGGGAAAGAACAGAATTGTAAAAATCTGCTCGAGAAGGTATTTGTTTTTACTTTCGAAAACATCTACGTCATTTATTGTTTTTAGTTGTCCGGTCCCTTATTGTTCTTTTAATATTAGAATAAAGAGCTTGAGAGCCAACTACAGTCGAAGATGGAGTTTCAGAGCTTTTCTGAGAAGCAACAGTGCCAGCTTTCAGAGAAATTGAAGGGCAAGGAAGAAATGTGCATCACCCTTGAGAAAAAGGTAACAACATCTGTTAATTTGTATACTCTCTTCTTCAAGTAGATCTTAATTAGTTGGAATTTTATTTCAAAAAAATAAATTAACACATCTCCATTTCGTAGGTAAAAGACTTGGAATATCGGTTAAAAGAGCACCAAAACTCCAATGCTGAGAGTTCAATTCTCCAAGAAAAGGTTTCTAGAACAACCGAGACTTGTTTTCATGTTTTTCTTGTGATTATTGCAAGAATAACTGATGCTCCCTCTTTGATAATTGTCCTACATAGATTGTTGATCTGGAATACAAATTGAAAGAGCAAATACACTCTCAATCAGTTGCAGAACTAAAGGTTATTGTTTTTTTCGTTTTTATTTCTGAACACACCAACATGTGTTCTCTCCTCCTGCACTAAGCTACTAATAACTCGTGCTTATCGAAAACTATATGCAGATTAAGGAACTTGAATACAAACTCAAGGAGAAACAGCAATGGGAGTCAATTCTCGAGCTAAAGGTAGTTCTACTACTCCAGTGTGTTTTTCTTCTTTTCTAAGCAATAAAACGGCAGCTGAATATATTGATTGATATACATTGAATTTCGCAGGTTATGGAGCTTGAAAATAAACTACGAGGTGGGAGAGAGCAATCTAATGCTAAGATTCTATTCGACTACACTAACGAATCATCAAAAACTACAACACCAATGGAAGGAAAATCATTCTCGAGAGAAGAATCGACATATGAAAGCGACCATCAAATTCTAAGAAGCTCGAACTCGATCAGCAAGCCAATAACCTCAAAGGAATCAATCTTGCTTAGAGGAACAGAGACTCTTCATGAGATGAAGAGGAGGAGAGAATCAAGGAGTTCGTTATACGGAGAACATGAGAACAATATTGTGGTGTCGTCAGCTGTAGCGGAGAAGAAGGTTTTGCAAAGCCAATCGATTAGGGTCAGGAGAATAGAACCATCAAAGGCTCTCGGGAGGCTTACTAGGACTTCAAAGGTGGTTACAACCAACAAGATATTTCCTCATAGCAGAATCAGTAAAGAGCCTCAGGGAGGTGGAGTCAAGGAGAAGGAAAAAATCAGAGGTTGGGCCAGGTAGCTTCTCTAACAACTGCAACTTCTGTTGCCATTTGTGATATAGCTTACTTTCTTCGATGATTTCGATTTGAAATTTGATATTTTAGCTTATACGTTACTGCATGTTGATGTACCAAAACAAAAGCATATGGCATGATGCAGAGAATGTACTAATCTTGTTCTTTGATATGTGTGTGTGTATAGTGATCTTCTTACTATTTATGACTCAGATTGCGTTAATTCATCGATAAAGAGAATATCTATAAGATTAGTTGTGACGCCTCACTTTTCAAGAGGTCATTCATTCTAGAATTACTCTAACTTTAGCACACTTAACCCTCTTAATCTTTTGGAACTAGCCGTCACCAAATTGCTACGCCGGATTAAAAAATTTAGTCTTATTATACCTTTTATACAGGACTATTCCGATTCCTCAGGTCATTCCACATTTGCAGTCGGTAATTGTCTCTGATACCAACTACTTCACAAGAGGTCACCCATCCTTGAATTACTTTAGCTCTAGCACACTTAATCTTCTTAACTTTTTAAACCTAACTACTACCGAAAATATTATAACCGGATTTAGAGGTTTAGTCCCATTATATCATATATATATATATATATATATATACAGAACTATTTTAATTCCTGAAATCTCACATCAGTGCTTTAATTTCTTTCTTTGGATTCATCTTACCAACAAATATATTATGTCCATGAAATTTTATAAAAATGTACGGAGATCCGTCGCCCTTTTGAAATGACCTCCTCAACTTTAAAACCCTTGACTGAGACCCCTCAACCGTAGGCATTTTTGAAATGACCTCCTCTGCTTCAAACTTTTGACTGATACTCCTTTAACTTCCGGTCCTTTGAAATTAAGTAATTTTAGTTAAAATTTAAGTATAGAAAACTTATTAAATTCATCAATTATTTCATCGAACTTAACAATTTTAATAATTAATGACTGATAGTCAATAAAACCATAAAATCTAAAAAAAATTAACTGAAATAACTTAAATAATTCAATTTAAGTCTCAGCTAAAAAAAAAAGAATATAATTTTACCTAAAGATTCAGTTTTATGCTCAGCTTATTTGTGTAGGAATTAGTATTGATTTGATAATACGGTGTCTAGATGCACTTATTTTTATACTTCAAAACACTTTCGATCTTTCTCTTTTTATACTATAAAATTACGATGATAATCGCCACACTGAAGAAACATATAAATACATACTTCTCTGATGGCGATTGTACCGTAATACTATAGCACTAAAAAGAAAGACAGATTAAAAAAGCTTTAATATTTTTGAAACTTTTCCTCCAAAAAAAAAACTTGGACCCATTATATCACCAAACAAACTAGGCCTTAGTAGCTTCTAGAAGTAGCCCGCGTTCATCTAGAATATTGACATAACAAAGTCTCCAAACACGATGCATCAGCAATTTTAGACCTTTCTGCCTGTCTCAGATCGCGTGTCCGCCGGGTAGGTATGGTCGTCCCCTTTGGACAGACAGGCGGACCGGCCACCACTCTCTCGATGGAACCGAGAATTTTCTGCACCTAGTTGTTTATTGTATCTGATGCTTTAATATATTCTATTTTACCTGGTTGGTACTGCGTAAGAGAATTCTAACAGCAGATAGACTGATTAATCGGGGAGTGCGCGTGGACCAACAGTGCGTTTTCTGTGTCTTCAACACGAAAACCTGCGACCACCTCCTTTGTCCCTGCGTGTTTTTCAGATTCCTCCTTGCTAGTGCCGATGGCTTGGAAAATCTCGCTCTGATTTCCGGTGACGTCCGCCAGCTGTGGGAAAGTGCGACGAGCCTTACTGACGCGGCAAAAAGGTCAAAAACGTTAACCCATCTGACGGCAATCTGGTGGGTTGTCTGGACAGAAAGAAATAACGCAATCTTTCGAGATCAACTTTACTGTCCCTCGCGCTCTAAGGATCGTGTCAACCTTCTGGCAGCCTCCTGGATCCAGATCCTGTGACAATCGCCCCTGGAATCTGGTCTTCGCCGTCGCACCGTTCCCTTTTATGCTGCTCCTCTCTGCTACACTCCTCCTTCTCCCCCTTACTGTTTTTCTCTACCACTTTTTCGCTTCTCTTCTATCCCTGGAAGCCTTAGCTGCTTCCACCTCTGTATGCCAAGTTCATTTTCTTCAATGAATGAAGCAGATAGCTTGCTATCTTTTTTTCAAAAAAAAATATTCTATTTTATTTTCACTAACTTTGATTTCCAAATCAAGAAAAAGCTCACTCGAGGAATGGGATGCTGTTGAAAGAGGTGAATTACACGTCCCACGTATCACACTAATTTAATTAAAATATAATCTTAACAGTTTCATCCAAAAATAGAAAATACGTTTCTGTTATGTCTCTATATATTTTTTGAAACTTTTTTCGAAAGAGAGCTTTTCAATAAGCCTCGTTGATGAGGCTCGATTCGATCCACTATCCTTTGTCAATTTTCTTTTCATCCAAAAAAATTTTAGTACGGAACTCTTCCACTACACCTCTAATTTTTTATCTCTATTCAAGAATTATATTTTTCACTCTAGAATTTAAATTTTTTTTAAAAAATTTAGTATTAAAAAATACACAACGAATCATTAATTCGAGCCAAAATTAATATACGACACAGATCATTTAAATAAAAACAAAATTAATGCATAATAATAGAAATAGATTCATCCCCCAAAGCACCGAATGCAGGCTAGGCTGTAATTAGATTTTTTTGATTTTTTTGATTTTTTAAACAACCTCTTTGACTACATCATGACTAGTCATACACTAGCTTCATTCGTCTTCTGCCACGTGTCGAATTGCCTCCAGAAACCATGAGCTCTGCCACCGTGGCGCGACCGCCTGTTCGTAAGACGACGACAGAAGAAGAGAAAAAAAAAGAAAAAAGAAAAGAAAATAAAAATAAAAATGAAAACAAAACAGCTGTCGCTCTCCACTCCGCCCATCCGTTGCGAGCTCTCTCCCTCTCTCCCTCTCTCCCTCTCTCGTCCGCTCCCTTTTTATAGCAATCCCCTCCCCGCCCCAAACCCCAACCCTAACCCTAACGCTAGAGAGAGAGAGAGAGAGAGAGAGAGATCAAAGTACACGATGTGCCCGTCGACGACAACGAGCGACGATCGCGATCGCCTCAACATTCGCGGCTTCTTCCTCCGCCTCTCCTACGCCGACGCTCGGATGCCGCTCCCCGAAACCCTAACCCTACTCTACTCGCCGAGCATCGACGGGCGCTCGCCGGCGCTCGCGACGCTCCGCCGGGTGCGCTCGGCGGGGCCGGGCGCGGTGTTCGCGAGCGCCGAGCGGGTCTCGACGGGGGACGGGGCGCGGTTCGCGGCCTACGCGGGGGAGGTGAAGGTGGCGGATGGGGTCTTCCGGCGAGACGCCGGCGCGCGGTGGAGGTGAAGGTGGCGGATGGGGTCTTCCGGCGAGACGCCGGCGCGCGGTGGAGGGTGGAGTCGCGCTCCGCGGCGGGGGCGGGGGCGGCGGCGGAGGTGTGGGCGGTGGAGGAGAGCGGCGCGGCGGAGAGGGAGAGGAGGAGGAGGATGAGGCGGGGGCGGGGTTTAGGGTTAGGGTTTTGTTCGAAGTTGGAGGAGATACCGGAGGAGGAATCGGACGGCTGGGATTGCTGCGGGTGTGGGGGAGAGGAGGAGGAAGAGGGAGGTGGTTGGGAGGTGGTGGTGGGATCGGGATCGGGATCGGACGGTGGGGATGATGCGGCGGTGGTGGAGACTGTGAGGTGGGCGGTGGATGTGGGGATATGGGTGGCCTGCTTGGGGGTCGGGTTGTTGGTCTCGCGAGCTCCGCTGTGGAGGTGGAAAAAGCTGATCTGATCGGTCTCCCTTCTTTCCCCTTGTTAGCCGCCAAGCCCAACTTTTGATTAATCATTTTTTTAATGGCCTTTTTTTTTTTTTTTGTACATTGTTTAAGCTGTTAAAATAGCAACAAAAAAAAAAAAAGGAAAAAAAAAGTATATATAGAACTTCTCTCAACTAACACCTTTTGGATTACCTCTCGGACGCCAGTGACAAAGAATTTGATGATTGGTACCCGAATTTTTAGATTCGGATCCTAATTACTTTAAATTTTTAGCTAAGTTTATTTCTAAAACGAAATAGACGAAACAGATAGTATCTAATTTGCCCTCTAAAAATTTAATTTTTACTATCTAATTTTTTAATTTATTATTTAAACTAATTAGTGACTTTTTAACTTCAAATTTGATTATATAGTTTATCTTTACGGGTTTAGTTAGAATATTATTTGCAATTTACGTAATTATAAATTCATAGTATTTAGATTAAATTTTGTATTTGAAAAGTTATTAGATTATTAAATCAAACAAATTGAAAAGTTAGGTACAAAAATTAAAATTTTGAAATATTAGATAGGCGTTTCAAAATAATTTATAGTTCAAATAAGATTTATACATTTTTCCGGAAAAGAAATATTCAAGTATTTTGAATTGCTGAATTTTTTAAAGGTACAAAAGCATGAAACTTATATTTTACAATGAAATTGTAAGTTATACTTTAAATTTAATTTCATACCACATCATACAAAATATTATATTTATTTAAGCAATTTTTTTTGCATTATTATGTTATTCGTAACTTAAACATTCTGGATGAGAATAAGGCATATTTTGCGCATGACGTAATTCTTCCCGCCATAGTAGTTGGTAACTTGGTACATGTTGGGCAACAAAGTATGCTGATAAGATGCGCACGTGCGAGCACAAAAAAAAAAAAAATAAATAAATAAACACAACATATAAATGTATTATAATATATGCATGTATATAGATTTACTGGTATAATATATTCGTAAAATTACAATTATATATTTAGGGATAATTTTAAACATGCTCCTCAAAAATTATAAAATATTGTGAATACTCTTTTAAAATTGTGAATATTATTTTTATCTCTATAAATTAATAAATTATATTAAAAATACCCTTATCACATTCATTAAGAATTTTAGACTAATTTACTGCTAGTTATATTTTGAATATAAATAATTGTGTAGTATTACACAGGGTTAATAAATTTATTTTTTATTGAAAAGTAACTCGATTTTTAGTTATGATTCAATTATGAATGCATTTTTTGTATGCTTAAGTTTTTTTTACCAATATCATATGGGTCTCATATTAATCATAATAATAACTAATTGAAACTAATTTTGCTATTTTTTTGTCTAAATTAATATGATTTTTTTTATTTACCATTTGTATAGTATAATTTGTTGCAATTAATTAGTTTTAATTTAGTATACATTCAATTATATTTATTTAGTTAATTAAAAAGATATAGATAATAGTTGATGCGCAAAATAAAAAATTTATTAAGTTTCTTAATGAATTGATATTTCTTTAAATTAAATAGTTATTTTTTATATTAATATTTTTAGAGAGGTGTTTATGTAATTTAAAGTTAGAGAAAAGGATATGTATAAAATTAATTCTTGTATTTACTTAGGTATTGGTGTAGATCGGAGCCCGAACCGATCCAAAATTTGAACCTAGGTATATGGCAACCTCAATGGAGGTCGTTTTCAAGCATCCGGGCTCGGATCAAAGCAAAAAGTCCAACACGTCTCCCAAGTAAAATACCCGACTCCGAACACGTGAAGCTAATCGAAGCCCACTGTGGCCGGTTCTAACCGGTTCGAACCTAAAACCCTCCCCGAACCCGCTCCTCTTTCTTCTTCTTCTTCTTCTTCTTCTTCTTCCTCTTTTCATTTCCTCCTCCTCCCTCTTCTCCCTCGCTGCGACATGATCGTCTCCATCGTCGCCTCATCGTCGCCCCCATCTCCTCCTCTCTTCCTTCGCCCCTGCGCCCTAACACCACTCTCCACTCCTTCTAGGGTTTCGCACCTCAAAAACCCAACGAAGATCTCGCGCAGCAGGAAACAGGTTCTCCAATCCCATCGCCTTTCCGCTTCAATCGTCTTCCAAATTTGCCATTTTTGATCTAAATTGATCTGTATTTATGTACGATCGCAGGGATGTAGAAGAGGAGGAAGGGGAGGTGTATGCAGAGCCGAGCTCGCACACGACGCCCCCTTCGCCGTCGCCATTGGCGCCTGCGTCCTTAACTCTCTCATATTCCCCGTAACATCTAATGCCGAGGACGACGATGGCGGTGGCGGTGGGGCTATCGATTCGACGGATACGAGGTTGGCCGTGATGGCGATCATTAGCTTCATACCTTACTTTAATTGGATGGTAACATGCCTTGGTTTCTTATTGTTCTTAAAAAGAAAAAAGGAAAAAAAAACTACTATTTGATGATTAACTGATGTTCTCTTTTGTGTTTATGTGTTGGATGGTTGATTAGAGTTGGGTTTTTGCGTGGCTTGATAGTGGTAGGCAACGATATCTTGTGTACTCCATCGTGTACTTGGCTCCATACTTGAGGTTTGTGCTCTTTATCAGTGTTGCATTGTGAAAAAGTGTTGTATTTAGTGAGTGTTAATAGTGAGCCCGCTTTTATTTTTTGTTTAAGATGCTAAATACTAATTGTGTATCCTTGTTTCTGCTATTATCATGCATATGCTTTAGTCTGATTGTTAGAACTTGAAACTTACATGTTGATGGCACATAATCTTCGATTGATCCTCGGGTTAGTTTTCCTGCCGATTCTAGTGGATTATTATTGACTATTATGCACATGCACTTAAATTCTAGTTACATAAATTCTAGCAATTTGTTACGTTCATCTAAAAGAATTAGTTAGTAATTCATGTTGTTACTCTAGTTTCTTTGCAGTGTCAAACGACCAATTTCTTAACTCCTGATGTCTTGTTGAGTTGTCTCTTATCGTTGTTTGTTAATGGATTTAGTAACTGGTTTATATGGGTTTATTTTTGTTGTCTTACATAATAAGAAGCCAAAATAAAAAAGGAAAAAACAAAAAAAGAATTACAATTGGAGGTATAGACATTTCATTATCTGTACATACATTTGCTGTAACCCTGTCAATAGAAATGGTAATCAGTAATGAGTATTACCTATGTCGTGGTTCGCTGTAACCACAGGGTTCTAACCTTCCAGTTTAGGGCATAGAAGTTTGTCTAAGTTCTTCATATTATTGCTGTTGAATTATTTGCAAATTTTGATGAAACATGTCAGAATTCAGATAAATTTCTGACTCCTCTGAGATAATGAGCATTTACGGTGCTTATTGGTTGTAGCTATAAGGCTTGATGATCATCTGTAATTGGGCAAAAATCCGGTTCCCTGTAATTTCTATGATTTTATTTTCAATTGTTTAGTTTTCTGGTCCGCTTATTATCCTCTACAATATCAATTTTCAGAACAAACTTGTCACTATCACCGGACGAAAGCTGGTTGCCTATAGCAAGCATATTAATCTGCATTGCCCACATACAGGTTTGTTCAAACGGTCGTTTGTTGGCTTCTGATAAGCTTTATTTTTAACACCCAATTTATTACTCTTGCAGCTGGAAACAAGTATTAAGAACGGCGATCTCAACGGCATCAATCTCTTTGAAGAAACTCTAAAACTGGTCTTCCCGAAGAAAGAGACTCAGATCCAGGGTCACCGAGAATCATCTAAAACTGTAGTTCTTTTATTCCAACACTGTTTTACTTTCAAGTCCTTTACATTTTGCGTATTTAATACTTAGTAGGTTTCGTGCCATCGACTTTACATCTCCCAGGGAAGAAGCAGAAGAGATATGAAGTTACCTTCTGCGCATGAATCAAGAGAGCGGTTCCGAGAATGGTTGAACGAGAGAAAGCCACTTGATGAGTTGGAAAACCTAAATGAAAACACCGATGCAGAGGAAAGGGAGGATAAGTCACAGTAGGTAAGCAGTTGGCAATATCGTTTTCTTTACATTTATCTACTTGCTATCTTCGTTTTTTTCCCTTTTGTCCTGTCATTTTGTAGCGTATTACTTGATAGAGAATTTATGTGCTTGAATTAAGATTGTAGGTTTTAGAGCAATATATGATTCCAAATTTTGCTAACCAACAATGAATTATAGAGTGTGCTATATTTAGTTTATCAGTGATGTATCACATATAGGGTTGGGATGGGCTAACCCTTAAAAAGGGGTGGGCTTTCTCCGAATTGGGCCTAGTTTATTAATAGGTTTACTCAAAATGGGCCAACCTCATTTGGCCTGATATTTTCTAAAGAAGGTTCTTCAGCAGTTTTACTTTGAGGAAAGAATGAGACCGCAGTTTTACGTAATATCTCTCTCATTATTATCTTAATCTAGCCATGACTATAGAGAGATCCTATTTTGATAAAAAAGAACCTTGATTATCTCTGTGTAATTTAGCTTCATAAACGAATCATAATAATAAACTTGAAGGGAGAAAAGTTTTAAGATAATAGGAATAAGATAGTCATATACATTTTTGAACTATTGCCATCAGCACAACCAAATACCTTAACAGCTATGTATGAGCCAGTGCTAAACTTATAAATAGCAATGTTTTAAAAACCGGGTTGAACAGCGACCAAAAAATATTACGGAATTAAGGGTTACTGATTAAACCAGCGACGTCAGTATGACGTCATAAATATTTAATAATTTTTTAATTTTAATATAGATATATATATATATATATATTATTCTAGTATAATACTTAATTATAAAATACTAATTTTTAGATCAAATTATATCGATATAACTTTTAAGTTTTATTTTTCATAATAGAAAATAAAATCTGTAAAAAAAATCATAAATAAAATTAAAAATTACACTAATGAGGAAAAAAATTAAAATTAAAATAAAATTCAGCCTGTTTGTTCAGAACCGGAGCAGTTCAATGGTTTGTTGATTGAACCTCCAATTTGAACGGTTCAAAACGGATTTTTCGCTCCTCCGGATCACAGGGTTGAATCGAACTGTTTTATTAACCGGTTCACGATCGAATCGGTCGAATTAGCAGGTTTGATCCAGGCTTTAAAACATTGATAAATAGAGGTGTCAACTGATGGATGTGGTAAGTAAATAAGCACACTAAGTTGCTTCTTGGTTGCGTTTGGTAAGTGTTGAGCTCACAGTGACAAGTCCGATACAAAATTTTGATCCGATTACAAAGAAATGGAGACTTCAGATCATATCTGATTTTTGGAGATTTATATACCTGATTGGAATAACCAAGTTGGTAAAAAAGAACCTTGATTATCTTTGTGTAATTTAGCTTCATAAACGAATCATAGTAATAAATGCAAAGGGTGAAAAGTTTTATGATAATAGGAATAAGATAGTCATACATTTTTAAACTGTTGCTATTAGGATAACCAATACCCAACAGCTATGTATGAGTCAGTGCTAAACTTATAAATAGAGGTGTTTATAGGTGACCATCGTTAACCAACTGATGGATGTGATTTAGCACACTAGTTGCTTCTTGGTTGGGTTTGGTGAGCCATGAGCTCACAGTGACAAGTTTTTGATCGAAACCGATGCAAAATGTTGATTCTGTCACGTCCTGAGTCATAGCAAAAGTTTAATCGGGCACGTGCACAGACCCGCCACACGGACAGAATTTTTTCTGTCCATACGAAGCGTCAAACACAATATTTATCGTTTACTCTCGCAAACTCATTATAATCATATCTCATGCAACTCGTATTTTTATTTCGTCTGTTTGGTGAAGGTTCAGTATGTTACAGATCCAAACCGATACAAAATTTTGATCCAATTGCAAAGAAATCGAGACTTTAGATCATATCTGATTTTTGGAGATTTATGTACCTGATTGGAATAACCGAGTTGTTTAATTTTACGTGCATGCATTTACACATAAGGCATCCATTTACACATCTACACGCGCATCTAAAACCTCAATTTATACGTTTGTACATCTACTCGACCACGTCAGGACACGTAATAAGTTTCTCAAACAAAGTCTACAACATTTACTGTTAAATAGATATGGGATGTAGAAGAATTATGTGGCTTTACCAAAGTCAACAACCAAAGTGGACTGTAACCTCTTTTTTTTTAAAAAAATTATTTATTGTCTCGCTACAGTTTAAAAGTTGTGTGTTTGAGTTCCTGTTTCGGGTTGAATTCGGGTCGATATTGATGGGAAGGCGCAATCTCAATCATTTATTGCTTCTGAAGTAGAAAGAATGGAACGGGTTTTAAATCAAAACACGGGTAGGGAAAATAAGTGATGAGTAAGCTATTCAGATTTAGGGGCCGTTTGGTTGCATATGGCTGTATGCAAATATAAATTCGGTGTTTGATTTGATGTATTTAACTCTAACTGCTGCAGTAGGAGCCGCAGGAGGGCCCAATTGCAGCAGTTCAAACTACGCCCAAATTGGCCGTAATTCTAACTACAGCAGTTGGAGAGAATAAATTTAAGCAAAATGTATGCTTACCTTCTTAATTATTTTTTAAATAAAAAATATTTTTTTTTTTTACATTGGAGATAATCTCACTATCATATATATAAAATGATAAAATTTTAAAAAATATTTTTCAACTGCATGCAACCAAATAAATTATTTCTAGTTGCAGCGTTTTCTACTACATCCAACCAAACACAATGCATGTAGTTACAACTGCTGTATTTTCAACTGCATGTATTTTTAATTACATTGTATTTGTAATTACATCTAAACAAACTGCCCCTTAGTCTATGACATTTATTTTGTTAGTGTGTCGGACTTCAGTGTGAAAACCTATACATTTATTTTTGTTTTTGCTTTTGTTTTTTGTTTTTTGTTTTTTGTTCTTTAAGGTCATTGGTCCATAGATGCAACCTAGAATTTTGCTTTGGTTTTTTTTAAAAATTTTATATATTTGTAGATAAAAAGTGTGATCAAAAGTTTAGAATGGAATACTATATGCAGTCTTCAAATTATTATTTCAAAGTAAGAAAATGTATCTTATAGGTGAAATATATTACTCTACTAAATATTAAAAAGCAAGGCTCGAAAATGTAAAAAAATTAAACTCCTTAGTTATAATCCTACTAAAAAATTTTATACGGAATTAATTATTCTTAAATAATTTATTCTGACGCTCAAACATAATCTGAAAGACTCTATTTTCTTGTTATGTATTGTGGTGGTCCAAATGCTTCCACTTTAACATATCATTTAATAAATCACCAAACTCGTGCTTATATATTTTGTGTGTTTGCGTTCGTACATCAGAGTCCAACAGCAACAGGGTTTCACCTTCTTTCCGTAGACTGCTGCATGTCAGGGACTTAGAAAAATTCTGCGCAGCCCGGTTCCTGGCCCAACTCCGCAAGCTGAAAACGGATCGAAACGGGTTGACGATGTGATCCGAACCCGACCCGCTTTGAATAAATGAAGGGTTGTGTAACCGCTGCCAGCTCATTAAGTCATATGACTCATATCGCACAAAATTATTTCCCTGCCACATAATATTCAAATGAGCATAGTCTCAGCACTTGGGACTAACATTTTAATGCAATGGGATTTTTTATTTGGAACGGAGAGCTTTTCGTTTCTATTACCAAAAATTAATATTTTTGAATGTAAATACTTTAATATTAATCTATATCTTTTAAGTTTTCACGCAATTAACTGTTTTACATGATCTTAGGATGTTTTTTCTGTTTCAGCCTTGTTAAACTTGTAGTTTACATAAACGTGTGAATCCAAACAGGTGGCGATTAAGTAGGCGGTGAAGTTTTGAAAAGTGATTTTAATTGACAAACAGTAACAGATTCAATTTATTAAATTTTGTTAAATTTAGCAGGCAAATATTGATTAAATAAATTGAGAAAGTCTTCTTTGTGCGGGTGATTTTTCATATGCTTAGTATTTAAAAGCAACCAAATCATACATACTGTCACTTACTGCACGCTCATCCATATTGTCATGTAGTTGTTGTCCTCTTTTTGCACTTAGACTTGTTGTTATTATACAATATCTTTGATATAATATAATTGCCTTGTTACCAACCACATATGAAATTTTTACTATGAAAAATATTTCTTACACAATAATTGGTGCCATTATAAATTTAGACAGATCGACTCACTACGAAATAATATGTGTCTGAAAAGCTGACTTATCAATAATATTTTGAAATAGTTGTATTAGGTAAGCCGGAGGGTCAGAGCTTCGTGCGTAGCCATTCCGATATCTATTTGGAATCATGTGGCAAAGTCTAAGAGATGTTACAAGGGGAAATAAAGCTTCAGAATTTCTAGAAGATTAGAGAAGAAAATTAAGCAAGGTGGAGAAGAAGACAAGCGAGGGTACTGCATGAACTGAAAAAACAAAGTGCTAAGTTGTAAGCTTTTTCCAGAGGTTCCTATTGCCTTTTTCTCACAGAGATTCCTACATTTAGGAAATGCTATTGTGTACTATAATATTTTTAATGTTTTAGAAAATGTTAGAGTCCAGCTGACTTGTTTTTAAAGATACAAAACTATTGATTTAAAGGAGTTAGCATTCTGTCATGTGACGGAAAGTTAAATTGAGCCGAATCACGTTCGAAATGGCGGGAGGTCGGGTTGAACCGAGTTATGTTTGAAGTGGCGAGAAGCTGGTTGGACCGAATCACAATTGAGACCCGTAGGTGTTATGTCTATACGTTTTAAATAATTGGTTGCATCTTTCTAACAACTCAAATTTTTGAAATTAAAAATTAACGTCAATAATCTGACAAGTGGTATCAGAAACAAATGGTCACGGATTCGATTTTCGTACGTTGTAAATTTGTGCAGATACTGAGAGGGAATAGAATTATTGGCTTAAAAGATCCTGCCTTGTTGGAGAAGCGGACAAAAATTGTTACTATTAACTTTTTGGCCTTTGATCATGTATAATAAGAGCCCTCCCCACTATGCCATCGTTATTAACTTTTGATCTAATAATCTCAATATGAAAAGCAACAAGGAAAAGTAACTAAAACACAATTTCGATTGAATCTATCACGGCTAATTAATTAGTTGCTTTGCACTGTCAAGCAATGCCAGCTCATTCACTGATTCGCATAGAATTTTAATATATAAAAGGTAAAAAATGTATAGAATTTATGTGAACTTCTGTTCGTTTTGGCTCAACAACCTAATCTTTTAAATTTTTAAATTTAGTATTCAATATTTGAATTTATTTGATTCAAGTCATCTAACGATTCTTTTGAAACAAAACTTAGGTCCATTATTTACTTTAATGAAACTGTAGTCATATGAATTGCGTGAAATAGACTTAATCAAATCCGTAGAAGTCACTGACGCATTCAAATTTTAAAAATGTAAGAGTAATTAAATGGCCCAGATGAAATTAATTAAAAAATTTGATAGACAAAAGAAAACTTTTAAATGTTAGATATATATTTTTTTTTTTTGAGAGAGAAAGGTAGCACGCTACCTGCTTTGTTTATTTCTTTTGAAAATAAATTTAGCTGGAAATGTGAATCAACTAGAATTCGAACTCGGGACCTCAGATACCAACCACCAAATTCTTTGCCACTTGCGCTAGGAACGATCGGTTTTAAATGTTAGATAGTTGGATCACGTAAGTTTCATATAAAGTTTTTTTCTTTGGTATAACTAGAACTTGCTTTTGTTAAAAATGTTAAGCATAAATTAATTAACCACCGTACATTTATTCCAGTGCTAAAAATAGAAAAATTAGCTGTTTTATTTGAACGGTAGGTGCGTGTTGATTGAGAAAGCACGTGAATCCCCATCAGCCAATTATCAATGGATTGCAACCACCAGCATATGGACGGTGGTGATTGATCGAAAAGTTGATGGCAAAATTTTCAAACTTTAATTTGTTCATATAACACAATTAGCTGACTAAATATTAATATATCGCTAACGTAGGACTGATGTAATAGTACTGTGACCGGTAATACGTTAATAATTAAGATATCCTATCATTTTTATGTTAACGGTACAATAAAGTATAAAGTAGATTAAAATTTGAGAAGTAAAATTTCATGTGTCCCATAATTTGAGGATCAAACTTGCAATTTACAAAATTGCTTAATCACCGCATAATAGAACTTGTATCTTATATATCTATGATGATACATGCGAGGTGTTGCTACATGAGAATATATAGTTGAAGGAAAGATGCTAACGCATGTAATATTCTCCTTGCCCATAAACCATTCGATCCTTCAAAAAAGGTGAAAGAGTGATGATACAACACATCAAAAATTGCACCTAGTCCGCGAATTACACGAGCCTCAAATTGCGTTGTTTCCTATATTTTATGTTCTCCAAAATTATTATGGGTATAGCAGTACTCCTTATTTGAAAGTTGGATTACCAAAAAGTTAACAAGTTCGCACTGTTTAAATATTTTTTCTATTAAAATCTCTTAACAAATTAAACTGTAGTTATTAAAATAAAAAAAAAGTCCTTATTTGAAAGTTGGATTACCAAAAAGTTAACAAGTTCGCACTGTTTAAATATTTTTTCTATTAAAATCTCTTAACAAATTAAACTGTAGTTATTAAAATAAAAAAAAAGATATCACTTTAGGTAAGGTATTATTTTTTAAATTTTTTTTTGAGAGAAAGGTAGCATGCTACCCGCTTTGTTTATTTTAGAAATAAACTTCGCTAGAAATATAAATCAGCTAGGATTCGAACTCGAAATCTCGAGTACCAACCACCAAGTCCTTTGCTACTTGCGCTATAATTATTTGTATTAACTTTGGTGTACTAAGGATGCTATTTAACTCTCTTTTTCTTTTTCTTTTTTAACCATAAGAAACGCATTGGCTTCAATTATAAATAAATACGCACATGATGATCACGTGTCCCTACGAAATCGAGGCGCACGTGACATTCACGTGTGTTTTTTTCGAAAGAGAACATAAAATGTAACTACAGTACATCAAAGTGGAACAAGTGGAAAAACAAAACATGCTTGTAAAGTTGGACTAATTTAAGTCGCATAGCCCTTATCTATACGTCTGTAAAACATCATGCTTCATATGTTTCATTTAGGCCTAGTTTGATAATATAATGATTAAAAATAATTTTTTATACTTTAAAGGTCTAAAAAATTTAAAAAGTTTTTTTAAAAAAATTATGGTGGCAATCGCTACCTGAGAAGTCTATAACTAAATACTTCTTCGGGGACAATTGTTACTACAATTTTATAATACTGGGGGAAGGAAGATTGGATATTTTTTAAATTTTTTCGATTTTTTGAAGTACAGAATTAGTGCTTTTAACCACCACTATTTTTTTTCTCAGAGAAAGGAATAAAGAGGAAGGAATAGGGGCAAATGCTCGATACATTATAAACTGCAAAAACTATTTACAATAACTGAAAGAAATAGGTTCAGTATTAAGGCACAAAATAGGATGAAAAAAAGAAAGAAAAAAGAAAAATGAGAGAAAAAGAAAGAAAGGCATAAAAAAAAGCTATCACAAGTTCGCCCACTATCAAATCGGGCTAAAAGATATAGAGAAAATATATTATTCATTATATGAATAATTCAAGAATTATTTATAAATTTTGCTAAATATATTTCTGTATCATTTTCTATCAATTAATCTTCTGATTAAATATATATATTTCAGAGTGAGATCTACCACATGAGGCTGTGTCCTCCTTTTTTTCTTTTTTCTTCCCCCATTTTGGATGTGAAGTCACTATCTGAAAGCTACAATTATTGTCCTCCACTGTTTAGTTTTTACTACAGTAAGAGAAGTACACTCTCTTAGCAAAGTTTTGTTTTTTAAATCTTCTTTGTTATGCCTCCATAACAAAACTTCCTTGCAGGCTAAAATGAATTTCTACTACCAAACTATTCGTGATTTTGACGCAGACCCCTGAACTAAATTTTTGAAAGTTGTTTGGTTTTATTCAAGTTCGGCATATTTAACGATTTCTGGCTAAAAACTACGACATATTGTGCTACGTTTTGGAATATTCTGTCGAAAATGCTATAGAAAACAATCAACTTTTAATTCAGAACTAAGTGCAACTACACAAGTTGTAATTACAATTAGACCATCTTGGAAATTATGATGCAAACATTAAGCAGTAACTTAATAGGCTTAAAAATGATCGTCGCACGGAAACATCATGCTGAGCACTATCTTGTGCAGTTCTGCTCGTTAATTGATTTAGTATTTGCTACCAACTTATGTATCACAGACACTTCTATCAGTCTCGCGTGTCCGTGTCGGACACTTGCATGTCCGTGTCGGACACGTGTCGGAGGTGGACACTCCTTGACGCGCGTTTAATGCCGATTCATAGCGCAAACAATTTTAAAAAAGATATACATATTTTTATTTTACTTTTTTTATGCATTATAAATGTAAGATGATAAATATTTTAGTTTTTTGATGAATACATATAAATTTTTTTTGACAATATAAATAAATTATGTATGGTGCAGAATTTTTTTCTTAAAATATATGAATTATCAATAAAAATTTTACTAACTTTTATTCGTATGAGAAATATAACAATATTTTACCAAAATTAAATATTTTATATATAATAAATATATTATTATATTTTAAATATTATATTTTATTAGCGGTGTTCATGTCGTGTCCGTATCCTAATTTTTTGAAAGCTACCGAATCGCCGTGTCCGAGTCGTGTCGTGTTCCGTGTCCCGTGTCCCGTGTCAGTGTCCGTGACGCTTAGCTACCAACTAAATATATCACTAATCAAATTGAGAATCTAAAATTTTCAGTGAATAGATTCACTGTCACAGGGCATAATTTGGGGCTGAAATTTGTTGAATTTTCCATGTGAAAATTTAAAAAAAATTATTCTAGGTTTTTCAACACTTTGATTTCCTGGGATCTTTTCATTCTCGCATAATCTTTGGTAAATCTATTTGGTTTTTCTTATGAGTACTTTTCAACCCATTAATTAGCGTACGAGATCGGTTTGTGAAATATACCGTGCCTTTTCTGCGCCATGTGCAGTACAAATATTAGTCAATGTAAATCCTATATTGAAGGGAACCCCTTTGAATTTGATTGATATTATTAATCATATCTCCTGATTTACATTAACTATTTAGTTAATCATGTTTAATTAGTGTGGCACTTGATACGAAAATCTGCAGGAAATAGTAGTCCCCACCACCACCGAGAACATGTTTAGGATCAGAATCTCTTGAGCTGAATCAACACTCTTGAACTGCCAAACCTGATACTCCGATTGATCATTAATTGGCCCTTCAAAGTTCAAACAAACTAATCTAATCCCTGTTAATAATGCAGCATCAGATCAAAATGGAAATGGAATAACATATTATGTCACCATTATGTGCCAGTGTAATCCTTAAGCAACCTTGCTAGAGCATTTATCTCCTCTCAATTCCCAATACCAGGATTCCTGCAACGCTGCTGCAGGAATTAAACAATTGGGTCCATTTGATCTTTTCCAATGCAAGCAACAGGATCAAGGTTTGGTTCCTTCTCTCCTCTAAACCCCAGTAAAAACATGTGTGGGATCAAGAGATTTTTCCTTTTAAAAAACCAACACAACTGTATCCTCAATAATGATGCACAAGTTTTGTGCACTTTTTTTAACTCTTTGCATGATGTGGCTGAAAATAAGTCACAAATTTCAGGGCACAAGCAGTGTCACTTGTAATTTACACAACCCTTTTCTGTTCTTAGTCCCCTTTGCCCCAAAAATCAATAGTAAAATAAAACCTCCACTTCTTGGAGCAGGAAAAAGATTAAAAAAGAAAAAAAAAGCCAGAGTATCTAAATTCCATGGAATGGAAACCAATATATTGAGTATTCCAAATTTCTTAAATTTGGTTTTAAATTCACCACTCCTTGTTATGATCCACGCCATTCATGCTATTGCCATTCGCCGCCGCCGCCCCCGCCGCCGCCGCTTCCACTGCCATGGTGCCCTCCTTTCTGCTGCCGCTCCTAATCTTAATGAAGCCATACAGCTTCTTGAATTCCTTCAATGTATTCTCTCTCGCGAAGCCCAGCCCCGACGGTCCTCCGCCATTGCTGCTGCCGCCGCCGCCGTCCTCGTTGGCGATCTCATCGAATTTCCGGGCGGACCAGCTCTCGTTGAGCCTCCGCCCCATGGCGCTGCTTCTGGGCCCGCAATTCGACGCCTGCTGCTGCTGCTGCTGCTGCTGCTGCAGGGCGCTGATCACGGACTTGATCGCCCGGCTCGGGGATCCGCGATTGGCGATCATGATCTCGCCCACCTCGGCGGGGCTGAGGCGGGCACCGGACTGGAACCCCTCCTCGACCTGCGGGTAGAGCTTGTGATCCCTCACCCCCAGGTAGCTGCTGGCCAGCGTCTTGAACGCCGCGAAGTCGCAGAGCGGGAAGTGGATGTGCACGTCCAGCCGGCCCGGCCGGAGAACCGCGGGATCCAGCGTCTCCTTCCCCCCGGCCCCGCTCATCGTGAACACCATCACCCTCTCGTCCCCGCAGCACGAGAAGATCCCGTCCATGAACCCCAGGATCCCCGTCACCCGCCGCCGCTCGGGCTCCGACTCCGCGAGGTGGCGGTCGAGGTCCTCGACCAGGATCAGGGACCGGGGCGTCGTGCGGAGGAGGAGCGCGCGCGGGTCGGGCGCGCGCGCGAGGTCGAGGTCGTAGGCGTCGTACCCGAGGAACCGGGCCATGGCGGCGGCGAACGACGACTTGCCGGTCCCGGGCGCGCCGTACAGGAGGTAGCTCCGGCGCCACACGCGCCCGAGCCGGTGGTAGTACGCGCGGCCCTTGAGGAACGCCTCGAGGTCCGCGCGCACGCGCGCCTTGAGCTCCGCGTCCATGGCCACCGCGTCGAGCGTCGCCGGGTGCGTGAACGCCGCGGCGCTCCAGGCCCCCCCGCCGCCGCCGGGGGAGTTGTTGGTGAAGAGGCGGAGCCCGCGGCGCCGGAGCTCGAGCTCGTCGGCCACGGACTCGACGTGCTGCAGGTAGGGCCGGAGCACGCGCGTCCGGTCCTGCCGCCGCACGCGCAGGACGAGGGCGCCGGCGCCGGCGTCGGACCAGGAGAGGCGGGCGCCGAGAAAGGAGTCGTGGGCGGAGTGACGCGGGGCGAGGTGGAGGGCGAAGTCGTTGGGCTTGCGCGCCGAGGAGAAGACCGCCGCGGCGTCGGCGTCTTCGAGGGACGGCAGCGACGCCACGTACGCGGCCGCCTTCCGGTACAGCGGGTTGTCCTCCTCCTCCTGACTGTCTTTCGTGTATCTCGGTATCTCGAAGTATTGGTAGACCTGCGCACGCTCGTCCAGCCACCGCCACCACCGCCCCAGCAGATAAATAAGAGACTTTAGAGATAGAATGATCCGCAATATCGCCACGCCGCACGCGGCGGATAAGATGATAGACGAAGGACTCATGCTGCCGCCGACGATGTATATCTTGATCTCAATTGCGAGAAATGGAAGTGTGATGAAAGGAGGAAAAAGTGTGGGAGAAGGAGAAATGAGGGAGAGGGCGGTTTTATGCGGGAGATGGATGGTAGGAGACGGGCGTTCGCCGGCTTTGCGTGAGTCAAAGAAGTGGGGAGGGGAGAGGAAGAAAATAAAACAATCGGAAGGAGGGAGTGAGGGGGCATGAATGCAAATGCGTAGTTGAGAAGGCAGAGGGTAATAGTTCTCAATTTTTATATAATTTTTTATTTTATTTTTATTATATCTTTTGAGAATCGCTACAAGTACCTCATAAAGTATACCCCATAATGTTGTTGATCAGCTGATAAGAATTGAGCCTCAGTACTTTTAAAAGTATATAAATATTTGTGCTCGTGACTTTTTAATCGGTCGGATCATCTCAAAATTTGTGCAATATTATTAATGATATGTCTCATTAAGTTTCCTCCTCTATTAGGTTCTTGAAGTAATCCGATGTCTAAAAAATTTACAAACCCGTTGAGCTTTTATATTTTTAAAAATATGAAATTAATAATATGATAGGAAATAAGTTATGGGGACTCAAGAGGAAGATCACAAGTTATCTGCTTCGTTTATTTTTTAAAAAAAATAAATTTAAAATTATAAAACAATTCGATTTCAAATTTAAAATCTTCAATACCAACAAATCAAATTTTTTTAGCCAGCTATATTAGGAACAAGTAGTAAAGTAGGAAATCGAAGACAATTGCAGGAATTCCCTGAGGGCTGGCGAGGCTTTCCAGATCAGATACGGGGGTATGGCCAATCAGCCAATTGCAGCGTAGCAGGATTGATTAATGGAGATTTTTAAAAATCTTAGGTGGAAGGACGAGGACGGCGACGGCGACGTGGGTCAGAGTTTTACATCTTACTAATCACACTGCCTTATTAATTTGTTTTAAAAAATAATTATGCCCTTTTAATCAGATATACTATCTTGGTCAATTTAATTTTATTTTTGTGTTAGTACAATAATATATATATATATATAAAATTTAGCTACTATTCTTTTAGGAGGATGGGAGCCTTCGTCCTCCTAAATTTTCTACCGTTCGGATGAAAAGATGTACGGCTAGGATGAAAGTGGTTACGATTAGGTTGATAGTGGGTCCCTCTATAGTTGAGTGGGTAGTTGGTTGAATAGTATAATCTAATGATTGAAAATGAATAAAAGTTAGATCTAACGGCCAAAAATTTGATAGGACAAAAGCTTCTATCCTCTTAAGAGGATAGTAGCCGGACTATATATATATATATATATATATATATATATATATATATATATATATATATATATATATATATTATTTTGAAAATTTATGCGCTATTAATAAATTGGCATACATAATATGAGCCATAATATAATTAACTTATACGCATAAATGACAGTACTCTGTAGATCGCTAACACACGGACAAATTTTAATTTTTTTATTTTATATCTTTCATCTTTACATACTTTGCTTTAGCTGCGAATTTATGAGTTGGTTGGTAGCCGCGGCATTCAAATAAACGGGTGGTGCAACCTGTTGACATCTGAGGCCTTATGCTGAAAAGTCATCATGACTTGGTAAAGATGGTCTCTAATAAATGTCTAAGTCCATTTTCAAACCAATTTTTGCGAATTAAAAAAATACAATCTGCACACCCTATTATAAAGTTTCCATCTTATATTTAGTTATTTAAAAGTTTCAAATTTTTTATATTTTTAGTATTAGACCAAAAAAAATTTAATAAGATAAGTGAGTAAATCTTGACCATATAGAGTCTACGGCTTAAGATTTACGCTTATATTACAGATGTATATATAGCATTACTCTTATATTCCACTTTATTGTACCGTTTCAATTTTTCACGTACTTTTTATTAAACTTTAGCCAGCTTAATTATACTACATTGCAGTGATTTTAATTTTTATGGATAAAAGTTCTATTTTAGTAGATGTCATTCTGATTTTACCAACTAAATATTGTCCCAAAATATTTTAAAAAAAAATTATGGTAACCACCAATTTATGTTCGATTTATACTAGAACCCTCAGGAAAAAGGCGCTCATTGAGTGCGACCAAATCATGGGTACGAGTGTGAATCCATCGTTAGTTAGCAGTTAAACGACTTGAATATATTGTATTGCTGATAAATCTGAAAGCGATTTTCGGTGCACGGAACTGTAGAGAAACTGCGCTCGCTCGGACATTATTATTATTATTATGATTCATTCATGGGTGGTTCACTCCCCACGGCGTGCTCAAATGGTGGCTCCCGTAGCCTTGGACCACTCCCCACACCAAGTCAAATGAAATGGCACGCCATTGTTGAGTACGTGAAATTTTTGGTAATCGTAACATCCCATGGACACTTCATTAGAAAGGGCCATAATTTTGACTCTTTCATAAGGTACATGCAATGACGAGTGTCCCTGAAATCCAAGCATATTGTTTGCCCCAGAATGGTAGGTGAAAGTGTATGGAGACCCCTCAACTAAAGGACGTTTCGAAACAAACCCATTATTTTTATTCGCGGGGTTGGTTGAGTTAAATATTCATAAACTATTAAATTTGATGTATCTGCCCATGAATTTTATAAACAATTCGATTGTACAGAGACCTGATTTATTCAATTTTAAAAATATAAGAAAGTTAAGAATGCATTGGTAGTAAACACTGGTAGTATTAGAGGCCATTTCAAAATTGCCCGTAGTAAAGACTATAAAAAAGAAAGGTAAAAATTTATAAAACTTATATAAATTATTGATTATTTTGATTTTACTATCCAATCTTTCAAAATTTTAATTTTAATAATCCAACATTTTAATTTGTTTGATTTAAATAATTTGATGACTTTTTAGATACAAAATTTAAGCTTAATTTATAAACTTATAATTATATAAATTATACAAGATACACTAACTAAATCCGTAAAGATAAGCGGTGTATTTAAATTTTAAAGTTAAACAGTCACCGATTAGCTTAAATTAAATAAATTAAGAAGTCAGATTATAAAGTTAAATGTTTTAAAAATTAGAAAATCAAATCCAATTGGTATTACCACTTTTTGATCAGGCAATAGCCCATCAAGTGAAGCATCACTTACTTTTTTTATCTATGTTAGGATCTCTATATGTCACCCTAAAGTATTAGCAACCTATTGGTTCAATCTAATGATGTCCTACCATAAATAATTAAGCAACCATTTGAAGCCGCATTCAGATGTTCAATATATATTAAACTCCAGTTCAAGACCTATTATAAGTACAAAAATTTCTAATCTTATTACACAAGACTTAAATTGTTGGCCACTAATGCTACAACTTAAATTCAATGATAGTAACACTTTACTTGCATAACATATACAACCTTTAAAAAAAAAAAAAATCCAATTTTATAATAAAACACATAATACAGATTAGAAGAGTATAAGCATTCCAAGCATACGCAGATTATTGGGCTCGGTTCTTTTGAACTAAATTATAACACAATAACTAATTGATTTAAGCGAGATTTTATCAAATCTGTTGAATTTGGTTTGCTTCGAGACTCGTCATTGAAATTGGTATTTCGCTTCGAACGTGGGGGTCTGTTTTTGGGTACCCAAAACATTATTGTACGGGTTCGTTGGATTCAAAATTTATTATATTTTGGAATATATTTTACGTTAAAAATGATAAGTATATTAGTAATTTATTAATTCATTTTGATGGACTGCTAATTATTTTTATAATAAAAATATCTCTTAATTCATAATAATTTAGTATTTCTATCATTTAGAAATCTACAATAATTTTAATACTCTACTAATTATGGCTATCCAATTTGCATTAAATAATAATAATTTGAATATTTTTAATAAAAATATAAAAAATTATGGAAATATCACAAATTGTAAATCAAATATGCCCTACATTTAATAACAAAAAGTAATCACATATTTTAAGAATGATATTATTATTATTATTATTATTGAGAGAAAGGTAGCACACTACCCGCTTCGTTTATTTTAGAAATAAACTTAGTTAGAAATGTGAATCAACGAGGATTCGAACTCGGGACCTCGGATACCAACCATCAAATTTTTTACCACTTGTCCTAGGGACGGTCGGTTATTATTATTATTATTATTATTTTGGGTTTTATTGATGCTAATGTCTTTATCCGGTGAGAGGGATAGAAGAGGTGGTGATAAATGTAAACCTTCTCTGGCAAACAAAGTATATTCTGAACCGAGAAAGATTCGGTTGTGCGATCCACGTCAGTGAATTAAATAGGCCCGTAATGATCTCAGCTGCACCTGCAATGCGAGACCAATTTAGATACATATCTAATTAATTATTTTGACAAAGAAAAGATACTCCAAATCAATCGTACCTCGGGTACGTGGCTAAGGGGCTATTTAATTTCTCCAAAAAGTGTGAGAAGAAATTTTTTTTTAAAAAAAAATTATGAAAAACTTTTTCTTTTTTTTTTTCAATTTTTCGTCCATTTAGTTTTGATATAAATTAATTTTTAAACAAAAGTTTTTGTAAATTTTGTGGAAAATTTAAAAAATTTTGTTTTTTTTTTCAAAATCGAAAAATAAAAATATTAGTTATCCATAAAATTTAAAAAAATTCAAAAAAATATTTTTTTTAACCAAACATGCGAAAATTTGAAAAGAGATATTTCCTGAATTTTTTTTTGAAAAACCTCTTTTCACAATTTTTTGAAAAACCAAACAGCCCCTAAGGGCTTGATGGTTGTAAACTTGTAACTAAAGTCTCAAGTTCGAAGTATAATTACTTTATATTTTTAGCCGAATTGTTCTTTTAAAAATAAACGAAGCGGGTACCTTGCTATCTTTTTCTCAAAGCAAAACAAAAATAAAAAAAAATACTTTGAAATTTTCATAAAGAATTGTATGTTATGTTGTTGATATTTTAGCATGTCTTAATTATAACATCTTAAATAATATATATATATATATTATATATATATATATAAATTAATTTTTCAAGTCATATTTGTTGATTATATCAAAGTATTTCGTAGAACCTGTCGCAGTACACTTTTAGCACTATAAAATGTGCAGGGTCAAACCAACAGCCGAAATCAAATTAAATATGATTACATCAAGTTAAAATAATATTGATGAAAGAATTTTTTTTTTTTTTTTTAAATGTTATCCAAGGAAGCCTTTGGTCTCATTAATTATTAGTCCTCTAAATGCTTGCATTATAGTGCTGCACAAAGCCAAAAACATTGACTTGTCTCACAATATTTACCCCTTTTGTGGCAAAGAGTGACATGCTATTTCCCTTTTTTTAAGAATAAAAGAAAGAAAGGAAAAAAGAAAAAGAAAAAAGAGTGCTGAGTTAAGAAAAGGAAATGTGTGAGTAATAATTAAGCAAAGCTGAGAATTCCCTTTTGATTCCTTGGAATATTTTACAAAAGAGTAGAATCTAATAATATTAGCATCTAAAATATTATAGAAACTGTGCACTTCATGGTGGTGGCCACTGAACCCCTTTAATTTTCATGTCCAGCTATTTTTCTAGCTGGATATGAATGGCTCTGATCTGCACCTCACTGATATTGCCTTCATTTGGCACAGCTTCAGCAATAATATAAAATTCATCAGCCAAAAAAAAATATATATATGGATGAAAAATGCTATATACATATATATATATAGAATCCAGCTACTATCCTTTTAGGAGGATGGGAGCCTTCGTCCTCCTAAGTTTACTACCGTTCGGATGAAAAGATGTGCGGCTAGAATGAGAGTGGTTACAGTTAGGTTGATAGTGGGCCCCCTAGAGTTGAATGGGTGGTTGGTTGAATAGTATAATCTAACGATTGAAAATGATTAAAAGTTAGATCTAACGGTCAAAAATTTGATAGGACAAAGGCTTCTATCCTCTTAAGAGGATAGTAGCCGGACTCTATATATATATATATATATATATATATATATATATATGTGTAGAATTGGACTGGAATACTATTAATAGTATTTGGACTCTTTTGCTATCGAGTTTTTAATTCTTGAATAAAAAATTATACGGTTAGGATGATAGTGGTCCCCTAGAATTTAGTGGTGGTCCTCTTAGGGTTGAGTGGTGGTTGGTTGAATAGTATGATCTAAAAGATGAAATTGATCAAAGTGTAGATCTAACGGCTAAAAAATCGATAGCAAAAAAGCCCAAATACTATTAATAGTATTCCAGCTCATCTCTCTCTCTATATATATATATATATATATATATATATATATTCTATTATAGGATATACATCGTATATCTCATCATTTAAAAATTTTAATTTTTTTTTTAAATTTTAGTTAGACAATTGCAAATGAATCTGAATCTTTGAAAGGCTAGGGTGTAAGATTTACGCCTATATAATTGGTGCACAAGTAAGCATTGTTCATGTATGGCTAATTCCTATACTACGTAGATACTCAACTTAATTAATTTTTGTACATTTCACTAAATACTGCGGTGTTTGAAGTTTCGTATTATCACCGTTTGGTCTTTGACTGTTAAGAGAAAAGAAAAAAAAGGTCACCCACTAATTTTCTATTGAATAATGATCATTTAAACTTGCTTAAATAAAACTAAAATAAATTAGTGTTTTTTTTTTTTCCAAAAGTGAATAAAATGATTATTTATAAAAATAATTAAATTTTTGACGGTACTAAAGTGTTCAAATAAAAAGTAGGAAAAGCAAGTCTCAATTTTGGAATAATACATGGACTCTTCATACATCATTCCCAATATTTAAACTACTTTTGTTTTGCTGTTCCTTTCATTTAAAAGGCACACAAAAAAAAAAAAAAGCCTATCAAAGGAATCCATACATTGGCAGACAGATATAAAGGCAGTCGGCAAAAAAAGGAAATGGAAAATTCCTTATCACAACAAGATGCTGAGTTGTTGTCATAAACTACAATTTTTAATCTTATTAATTAGGATATATATATATATATATATATATATATATATATATATATATATATATATTACGTCTCTTGTACTTTCGAAGCACGGAGGTCTCTATTCTTGTAATTTATTTTCTATGATAGAACATTTGATTTGACGATTGGCTCTGTTAGACAGGATCTATGCTATTAGAATTATTTGAAAACCAAATTTTATAATTTTTCGACATTATTTACTCAGTGATCAAAGGGTCTCAAAAATAACTATTTTAATAGCCGATGTGGCACGTTTGTAAGTTCACGTTTAAAATTTTGTGAAATTTTAATAGAAAATTTTACTTACCATCAAGAGAAAGATCGATACTGCCGATTTTGAAATCTAAGTCTTTTATTATTATTTTTTATAAAAATTTTATTTCAGCCATTCATTTTGAGACTACTCGTTTACTAGTCAAATAAAATAAAAAATTATAAAATTTGGTTCCTTGATAGTTGCAGCACAGTAGATTATATTTAACGGAACCAATCGTGAAATCGGATGTCCCATCATCGAAAATAACTTACACGCACTGAGATTTTCGTGCTTTCGAAAGCGCAGGAGCCTAACTCTCTCTCTCTCTCTCAACATTTTAAGATCAACTAAGCATTACCATTTGCTGCTGCTAAGTTACTATGAATATTACTAGGAATAAATGGTGCGAGTTTTCGCTTTATGTTAAAGTTCTCTGCAATTTATTACTTCGAACTAAAACTTTTATTGCAATTCAATAGGCTTTATGGGTGGGAATAAATGCTTTTCATAGGATGGAATGGTGTGGGAGAGAATTAATAGGTTTAGGGGAAAAAAAGATAATAATTGTTGTGCAATATAAAACTGGTGATACAGTGCAATCAATCTGGGAAGGACAAGCTGTGCCCAGCACTGTATTTGCAACCCAGAATTATTAGCCTAGCTCATCAAATTTTAAACTCAAGAAAATTAAAAGTAGTGCAATTAAAAATTCAAATATATATTTTTTGAAGAAAAATAGAATAAGAACGGAGGGGCTCAACTTGATTGAGCCATTTTCAGCATAGTTGGTAGAAACACTCGTTGCTTCAGTTATTAATTTTAATTTTAGTATTGCATGGTTGCGTGACTTTCATCTAGGATAACGTGAAGTTTTCATAATGGAGAAATAGTTTCATTTAGGAATAGTCGGCTCATTTGCCTAAATTCGGTAAATCTTTCAGTATGTTCTTGCTCTTTCAAACTAGTTATTCAACCTATCAGGAACGGAGCTAATAAGATGCCCACCATGGTCATGACACGCCTTAATATTTTTTAAAAAATATATAAAAGTTTCTAATCAACGTGTAGCAAAAATAAAAAATGTTATAAAATTCAGGGGTCAAAGTAAAATATTTTTGGTAAAAAGCTTGTTATAATGGAAGATGCTATTCCAGCTGATTTGGCGAGCTTAGCCACTGATAGGGGGGCACACAGTTTAAGGCCCCGTTTGGTTCGGGGGTTAAAGCGGGGATAACGAAGTTATCCCCGCTATTCCGCCAAACGAAACGAAGTTTGGCCGGAATATTTTATCCCGGTCAAACTTCGTTATTCTCGGTTATTCCGGAATAGCTGGGATAAACTATTCCATCGTTTTGACGGAATAGCGCTATTCCAAGCTTAATTCTAAATTTAATTAAGATTATAAATTTATTAATAAATTATATAAACATAATATATTTAATTAATAATAAAAGAATAAAATATCCAAGCTAGATTTATAATAAATATTATTTAATTAATAATTTATATATTAATTTATTTACTAATTAACTAGATAATTAATTAACTATTTAATTTATTACTTTAATAAATATTTAATTAATTTTTTGAGTAATTAATTCATTATTTTAATTAATTTACTAATTAATTATATTGTTTAATTAATTAATATTTTGAGTAATTTAATTATTTTCTTAATTAATCATCTGACTATTATTAACTAATTTATTTATTAATTTATTATTTTATTAAATTATTTGTAATTAATTAAATTATTAATTACCAATTAATTTATTTATTAATATTAAGGGTTTTTAGCAATATTCATAATTATTTAGTAGATTAAGTAAGTTAAATTATTACTTAATTAATATTTCGTCTTAATTAATTAGATAAAATATTATTGTTTAAAATTATAATTATTCTTATCCTCGCAATTCCAATCAAACCATCCAAACACTATTTTTCTTATTCCCGAGAAAAATCTACTTTTCATCCAAACGCAAAATTGATTTAATCCCCGCTTATACCTCAATTTATACCTATCCCTGGAATAGTCACTTTTTGCTTATCCCCGAACCAAACGATACCTAAGAGTATATATATATTTTTTAATAAGCTTTTACAAGAAAATTAAAGTAGCAAATAATTATACATAATACATAGTATGACAAAAAGAAGATTACTATTGTTGCTCAGTGCTAACATTCCTAAACCTCATCATCGCAATTTACATCATTCTTTCCACTAATGATATTTTATATATATGATAAATAGTAGAATCAGATACCAGCTAAAATAATGCTTAGTTAAAACTTAAAAGCTTTGGAGGCAAGGAATAATTAATCGAATACAAAGGTATGTACCAAATGGCTTAATCATTCAATTAATGGGCACCATTTCATTTATTGTTAATTTTCCTAATTATTTTAAATCCCGAGAATTACCGGAAAGTTTATGTTACAAATTAGTGTTAGCTTAGATGGTAATATTAAAAGCGAGAAAATTATTTTAAAAATTAAAATTAATCAATAATTGTACCCCTTCATAGAATAGAACTGTGTTATTTTTTATTAGATTAATTGTTTTTATATAAAGACGTGTCTCAGTATTAATAGAGAGATGTCAGAAATGTCTCTCCTTTGTAAGATAGTGTCTTTTTAATTTTTAGACTAAATTACAGAAAATATTTTTTTTAAATTCTTTCTTTCTGACTTTCAAAAAATCTATATTTTTCAGGAGAGTACGGTGTTAATGGAGAGGACAAAATAACAAAATTACCCTTACTTCTTCTATAGAAAAAAAATAATTTTTTAATATATTTCTGTCATTTTGAAGGGTATTTTTGGTATAGATTATAAGAAATGGACGAAATAGTGATGAAACCCTGACGGAGGGGGGCGGAAATGCAACAAGTTGAAATGTTGAGAGGATAAAATGTAGATTTTTGAAAGTTAAGAAGGAAAAGTAAAAGAGCGGGTATTTATAAAAAAAATTCTGTAATTTAACCTAATTTTTATTTGTAAAGAAATGCGACTATTAAATTGATTATATTCTTTCACAGCAACTATTCATATTTTATAAATGTATAACATAATCTTTTCGTCTTTTTGTTGTATCTTGCAGGTCTTTTGTCCAATTTAATTACTTTAGTGGGGACAATAACAATTTGAATGTTGGACGTGAATTGAACACCGAGTCGTATGAAGTGGAACTGGGCTTTGAGCCCGTCCAAGGCCCATCGTTTGGTCCAATTTCTTACTAGGCTTTGGGGAGCGTGTTGGGTTATTTGGCCCAGGTGGGTCGGATCTTCTGCTTTGGATGTGTTTGTTTCACCGAAAATGAGGAACGGTGAAGTAATTTTTAATCGTAAATATTTATTTTCGTTGCCTGACTTTCTATAACTTCACTTACAGTCGGAACCTGAAATACCATAATTTAAAATTGGCCTATCCCAAGCAATAATCAAATACGGAAAAAAGAGCGAAATAATAATAATAAAATATTAATGATACTAAATTTCAATTTTGTGTTGAGCTCGTGTGTTTTTAAAAGCATAGGAGCATCTGATACTTGTAATTTTTTAGCCGTCGGATCGCCTTAAGATTCATACAACACTAGTAAAGTAGACTTAACGGGATGCACGGATCTTGAGGCAATCCGACGGCTAAGAAATCATAAACACAAATACTTTCGTACTTTTAAAAGTACATGAGCTCAACTCTTCAATTTTTACGTCACTCACTTTCTACATAACAAACAATGAAACTAGAGCAACTTCATTTACACAACTATAAAAATAAATAGTTAAAGAGAAGTAATTTTTATCTCAACTCTGATTTACCTAAAAAAACTACTTCAATCTAAACTTTACATTTGATGAAACAAACATGCTTTTTATGTTCATGCGGAACCACATTTATTTGACCATGCAATAATCTATTTTAATAGGTAGATTGTACTTGAGTTTGATTTTGCTAGAGAATTTTCGGTGTGAGATATTTTATCTTGGTATTTAATATTAAGATCGTAATTTATATTAATATACTTTTATCAAAAACTTAGGACATTAAGATGACACTAATATAGTAAGATAATTAGTAATAATTATCAGAATCTTGATAGAAACTATGATTCAGTTTTGATTTATTAAACGAACCAAACTCAACTTAGCTTGCTTGATATTGGTTAAATATTAAAAAAAAATAGTAGTAATTAAGAAAAAGAATGTAAGTAGTTGGAGTGGATCTTAAATGGATTTAGGATCCGATAACCCATTCGGGTAAACCCTAGCCAAAACCCAAGCTCCGCGTATAATTAGCTTCTTCGTCCTCGCCGCGCGGGCCATGTTCGCCCTTCGTAGCTGGTTGGGGCGAGCGCTCGTGCTTCAGAGCCGAAGCTGCGCCGCCGCGTCCATGGCCGCCGCCTCTCCCAAGAGACCTAGGGTTCCGCCGTTCTCCACCGATACTCCAAACCCTAACCCTAGGAGGGTCGGCACCCACAACGGCACCTTCCACTGCGACGAGGCCCTCGGTTGCTTCATGATACGCCTCACCGCCAACTTCTCCAGCGCCGAGATCGTGCGAACGCGAGACGCCGAGGTGTAGATTTCGTGATCTCGCCGTTTATTGGATTCGATTTCTTTTTGTTGTTCTTCTTAGTGTTGGTTTAGTTTGGTGCAATTGTTAGAAGATTGGGGATTGTGGCGAAGCTATTAGTATTTGTGGATACTGCTAGTTGGTATTGTTTTAGATCCAGGGTTCAACATTTTTCTTGATTGCATTGCAAAATTTAAAGCCTTACTTTAAGATTCAACATCAACCTGTTTTTGAAAAAAGAGGAAGCTCGCAAAAATTAGCTAGAAACTATCAGCTAGACAAGGAGGTAGAAGATTACAAAAATCAACCAGAAACTCGGTTTATCTGATGTTCTTTAAGAAATGCATTTCTGATCCATGATTTTACTCACTGATGCTTATAGTGTTCTCACCTATTTATTTGATCTTACTTACTCGTACGATATATATAAGAGTGAATGTTTCAGCAATGTATGTGTGTCTCTATACATCTAAGTGTGCACATGTATTGCTACGTGAACTTTTCTTTTCATACGCTTGCGTTCTTACTAGGTTGGTTACTTTCACTTCAAAATTTTTCTCTGGCTACTGAAACATTTTGCAGATGCTAAACACGCTGGATGCGGTGCTTGATGTCGGGGGTGTGTATGATCCAAGCCGAGATCGTTACGATCACCACCAGAAAGGCTTCAGTGAGGTCTTTGGCCATGGTTTCAACACTAAACTTAGCAGTGCCGGCTTGGTGTATAAGGTAACATAACCACCTACTCGCTATTGAAGCCAATATATTCCAGACTAGATCTCAAATTAGATCAGTAGTGCATTTCGTACTTAGATCTCAAACTAGATTCTCATATCAGCTATGTATTGATAAATTTGGACATCGACCATACATGATCTTATTTAGACCATATAATTTTCGCTACTTTCTACCTTTTGGTTCATTTTGTTTCTTCGTGTTGCAGCACTACGGAAAGGAGATAATTGCCAAGGAGCTTAAGCATGGTGTCGACCACCAAGATGTGCAGCGCTTATACATTGCTGTCTATAAAAGCTTCATTGAGGTAATGATTTTTAATGTTTGTGAAGCTTTATGATGCTTGAGTTCTTTCCTTTGGTATATAAGGTCAGTCTCACAACCCAGTAGTCCCATATTAAATAATATTGGCGATGTGCAAGTGTTTCCCAATAGGTTTCTTTTCTGGCAAACTATAGTTATATGGTTCAACTTTTCTCCAGGCTGGTTAGGGTGATAAAATAAGAATAATTTAGTTTGTACTTTGTTGTGTCTCTCAAGATAGTATTACAACGAACCGGTGGAGATTTTTTGGTTTTTGAAGCATTACTAGTAGGCAATACTTCAATGTTTTGACTATGCTAATGAGGAATTATTATTTCTTATGTCGTGATTGAAGCTATGATATTTCATCTTTGCAATATTTGTAATTATCAAAGTTTGAAGTTAATTCTAAACCTAATCATGTATATCAAGCTTTTAACTTTTAAGAGATGTCGTGTCGTGCAAGGGGAGACAAAGGTATTGTGAATTGTAATATAAAAAAAATGAGTATATTTGGGCATCTTTTTTCTCTGTTTAGAATCTGATGTAACCAAGTTTAATTTTTACCCTTAAGAAGGAACTGCTAATAATTGGACATTTGGAATGGGATAAAATCACCAAGTAACACATTTTTAGTTACTTCCCAGCGGCTGATTGGTTTTTAGACCTGTCTAGTTTGGTAAAAGTACATTCTGTGATTCATTTGTGACTAATTTGGCAAAATAACTTGTGACTTTTTGTTCCATAACAGGCAATTGATGCCATTGATAATGGGATCAGTCAATATGACACAGATCAGCCCCCAAAATACATAAACAACACGGATTTATCTTCACGAGTCGAGCGTCTTAATTTGGACTGGACGGATCCGGATCAGTCACCTGAGAAAGAAAATGCAGCTTTTCACCAGGCAATGCTGCTCACAGGCAGTGAATTTCTGGGGGTGAGAAAATTTATATTGTGACGCTCGTTTTGTATGTTTCTGTTAAACACTATAATTTGGTTAAGTGCTGTGAATCTATGTGGGGCATTTTCAACCTTATCTGTTGGTTGAGCACAACAAAGAACTCTGCATGATTGGACATTACTTTGTTTCTCTTGTATTGCTAGAGTGTTCGCTTTCATGTTCAATCATGGTTACCTGCGCGGGTTATTGTGATGGAGTGTTTGTCCTCAAGGGGAAATATCGATCCAAGTGGAGAAATCATGGTCCTGGATAGATTTTGTCCTGTAAGTATACAACACAAATTTATTTGCTATATTTTGTAAACTTAATTTATAAGCTGTTTGTATGTAGTGGTTAACATACGCTGATAACTTAATCTCTGACAACAGTTGGACCATCTTATTGCATTCATTGCCAACTGGATATTTTTTCTATATAGAAAGAATGCATAAAGCAAAAAAAAAAGAAAAAAAAGAGAGAGAAAATCCTGTTAGACAGCCAAGCAGATTGCAGTTTCATCAGTTAGTTCTTATTTGTTTTATAATTATGCGCTTGGCATTTCAACTAATATTGCAGTTTTTTCCCTTTTCTTTTTATTTTTTGATTGGTGCTTTCTGAAGTTTATTTTAAAATTTTTATTTGGGCCTTGCATTGGAAACTGATGTTTTTCATGCTTGCATTGTTGTAAATGTCTTGATTGATATCGTTGCTCTAACTTTTTGATGAAGACGACATTTTTTTATTTTCTTATAAGAATTGAACATCAATAACTTTTCTCTTTTTTCTTCTCTTAGATTTCTTTTCAACTTGCTTACTTGTTTATTAGTGTTAGTCGACTTCAATTTGTTCATTACCTCATAAACTGTCATTTTGTTGTATGCAAATATATTTTCTGTTTTCAGTGGAAGCTTCATTTATTTGAGCTTGAAGAGGAATTGAAGGTTGATCCTCCAATCAAGTATGTTCTATACAAAGTAAGTTTGTTGTACTTGCAATGTCCTACTTAATACAGTTAATTGTGAGCTTGTTAAAGTTGACCGGATTTCTCGATTAATTCCTCGATTGATTGATGGTATAGCTTTTCTGAATGATTTCACCTTGCATTCCTTTTATGCCATAAATCAATTTTCCTCTGCTGTCATATTAGGGCTCTCTAATACAAATCATTCCCTGTACGATTATTGATTGCGCCTAACATAATTGTAGGATGAGAGGGGAAATAATTGGCGTGTGCAAGCGGTGGCAGTATCTCCTAACACATTTGAGAGCCGAAAGCCTCTTCCATTGCCTTGGAGAGGCTTGAGAGATGATGAGCTCTCAATGGAGTCGGGTATACCCGGTTGCATTTTCGTTCATATGAGCGGATTCATTGGTGGAAATCGAACTTACGAGGGAGCCCAGGCTATGGCAAGAGCTGCTCTCAAATTGTGATTCAAGCAACACAAGCGACTTAAAATCTTTTTCTGCAAACAAGTAAATGCCACTCGATACCTTTTAAACTATTGTTGTTTCTTAAACAATGTATGTAGCTGCTGCACTGGATCTTTAAGCGCTGGTTGGCATTTTGTCCTGCCGGTGCTCATTTTAGCCTTGATTAGGGCTTGTTTGTCCCAATTTTGGTGCTGTACTGAATCACTTTGGCGCTCACAGCGTCTGGTGAGCACTTGGGAGCCGATTGGAATTTCTGCAGAAGTAACATGCAGAGTCAGAAGCGGACCAATGATGCTTCGGCTGCGAAGTATTTTCCGGGCTGTAAGTGATTCCTGCACAATCTATACCAAACAAGATCAGGCATGTTTTAGTACTACATGGCGGATCGCATGTTTTTCATTTGAAAGTTAAATCAATCATTAGCTGCTGCTGCTACTATAGGTGTAACATTGACTCCTGTTGTTTTTAGACCTCAAATCGCTCGCTCGGATGTGTTAGTTTGTTATTTATTTCCCTTTCTACATGCATCTTAGAGCTAATCACATTCTTTCATAGTTGTTAGTCTATTGATGGTCATCATTCATCCGAGTATATTTTTTACAATTATAAGTTTTGCATCGTTTCTGGCATTTCTATCAGTGATTCGGTGCTTCTGCGTCGAGGAACCGGAAATTTCCTCGAAAATATTGCGACCGGAGAAGTTATAGCTTGGCTTCTTGTTTGCATTTTCGTCTTTTTCTTTTTTTAACGTACCCGTAATTTCACTAGATCAAAATGTAATCAATTTTTTTCTTCGAGTCTAAAGCTTAATAATGTCTTCTCTTTGCCTTTTTTTCTTCTTTTTTTCTCGTCATTTAAAGTTACTATAATATTTCCGATCTAAATTTCTCAAACTGGTAGGTTACGATATGTTCGGCTGGTTACAGAATCATCTTTTACTGCAAATATTTGCTTCTTAATAGAATGGCATTGGGGTCCTAAAATTCTTATTTTGCGAATTAGTAGAACCAAACATTGTTCCCTAACTCTAACATACGAGTCCCTCGCGCGAGGCTCATTTTATTTTATTAGCGGAAAACAATGTTAAGTAGTGGGGAAAAAAAAAGAAAAAAAAAATCGAAATGAAGGCGCAAGATCCAAGGGAATTCCCACCGACGCTAACGCAGTAACGCGTGTATCAAATTCATGCTACAAAACGTTCAGGGTGTAATGCATACAAATTAGTTGGTGGGAACATAAATTACATCAATGTGATGGGGTCGGAGTTTTCAGCTGAAGGAGAAGTTTGCGTTCAACCTAAAAAAGTGGCTTTCATTATCATATACCTTTTCCATATTAAATATGGCCGAGCATGGTGGGCAATTTTACCCTATGTTTGGTCACTGGGCACTTATTAAGTTCAAGTTGTATAGATACCAACGCAATTCCTGATGCCAAAATAAAAGGTAAATTATGTCTACAAATCAAATTAGTTTTTATAGGGGATGTATTTTTGAGAAGAATTGGTGGAGATCCCGTCCCTGATTCGTGTACACTAAGCGGGGACCAAAAATAAAAATAAAAATAATTTGTTCTGAATCCGATCTGATTTGTTAAAAAGATAAAGTGAAAGTTAGAGAATTCTTTTGTCTTGATACGTCACATCAAATTATAAATAAGTTAAAAATGTGCTCTCGCTGCTGCCCACCCTGAATCGAGTTGCAAATTAGGGCAAAATAGAGAAAAATCAACCTGCTCGGAATTTGCCCTTCCTCCCTCTCCTGAATCTGCTCCATGTGCATCCCTAATTTTAAATCAGATCTCTTATTTCTACAGTGCATACTTCCAGCTTATATATATATATATATTTTTTGTTTTTTTTGAGAGAAAGGTAGCACGTTACCCACTTCGTTTATCTTTTTTAAAAATAAACTTAGCTGAAAATATGAATCAACTAGGATTTGAACTCGGGACCTCAGATACCAACCACCAAACCCTTTGCCACTTGCGTTAGAAACGGTCGGTCAGCTTATATATTTTTACCTAAAGCATTTTCGAGATAATGATGATTTTCATATATATATATATTATAATAAATAAATTTTATAGTACTCAAATTAACACGGATTTACAATAAGTTGGCTAAATATGCAAACATCTTCATAAAAAGGTACGGAAAAAATAAAAAACTGTTACTATAAAAATTTAAACTTGAAGAAAATATTTCTATTCGACTTAGAGCTCGAGGGATTTTCTTTCATGTCTATTGTGATAGTCGAATATAAATATATATTTCGGGGCTATTCAATCGTATAGAATTAAAAAGTAAGTTCAAATTTTTTTTCCTGAATTTAAAAAACATTCATATTTTCGGAAGTATTTATATTTACAGATTATACCTAAATCTGTTGGCTAAGAATTTGATGGTTAGCTATCGCGATCCTAATTTTAAGATCTACTTACTTTACATTTTCTTACTGAGTTCATTTATTAAAAAAAAACATTCACATTTTTATACTGAACAAAATTAATTTTTAATTTTTCCTTAACAAAGATTATGCACAAAGGGAGATAATTACGGGGTAAACACCCAACTACCAGGGCCACAATAGACGCTCTCTAATCTCTCTTTCTCTCTCTCCCTCTCCCGTCCCCTCTGAAATCTCTCGGTAAAAATGGATAGGGACCCGCTCAACTATATGTATTTTGAAATGAACCCTTGGCTTTTACTTTTTTTGTTGAGAATTCTTTTAATTTCCAATTTTTAAAATTAAGTTAGTTTAGTTAGAAAAAAGAAAATTCTTATTTAATTTATTAACAATTTATCAAACTTAATAATACCAATTACTTTTTGATAAGTAAAAACTAATATTATTTTGAAATTTGATAAAATTTTGATGATAACTAAATATAAAAACTCTAAGTGAAAAAAGAAAAAAATTAGAAATCAAGAAGGTCCCCAGTCAAACAATAAAAAAGCTGTGCGGTCTCTTTCAGATCGTTCAATAGTTGGGGGGTCTTTATACATTTTTGCCAAATCTCTCTCCTCTAAATTCTCCCCCTCTCTCTTTCTCTCTCCCTAAACTCTCTCTCTCCCGCTCTAAAATCACTCTCTCTCTCGAGGAGGAGGAGGAGGAGGAGGAGGAGGAACAAGGTAGGAGGAGGGGAGCGTGGAAATGGAGTTGTTCTACTACTTGGTGTTCGGGGGGTTGGCGATGGTGGTGGCGCTGCTGGAGCTGAGCAAGACGAACAAGGATCGCGTCTCCACCTCCTCCGCCTTCAACTCCTTCAAGAACAACTACCTCGTCGTCTACTCCCTCATGATGGGTGCGCTCCCCCGATTTCCAATCGTTTTACGTGTTTGATTCGCTTGTCTCGCTGTTAGATCTCTCTTTCGACCCCGAGTTCGATCGGTTGCTTCATCTCGATCCGTAGATCGGGCTTTATCGTCAGATTCGTAGGTTTTCTCTGCGATCTAGCTGATTTTTTAGGGTTTTTCGGGGTTAATTTTGCATCTGGAGTGATGGATCTTGTTTAGAAATGTTAGATCTATCCCTGATCCCCCCTCCATTATTATTATTATTATTATTATTATTTGGATCAGGGTTTAAAGTTGAGTAGATTCCTGTTGTTAATGATGGCATTGTCTTTAGAGATCTGATCCTATCTAGTAGTTCTTATCAATTTCGCTTCTCTCTACATGTGCTGGGAAATGATCTAACTGTAATTTGTTCTTTGGGATCAGCTGGTGATTGGTTGCAGGGTCCTTATGTCTACTACCTCTATAGCCAATACGGTTTCGATAAGGGCGATATCGGGCGCCTCTTCATCGCTGGATTCGGATCTTCCATGCTGTTTGGGACAATTGTTGGATCTCTTGCTGACAAACAGTGAGATGTCCATGTTTGTTATTTTGAATGTTTCTATATATTTCTACTCAAAGTATTTGAATATAATTTGAACTGTGAGTTTCAATGCAGAGGTCGGAAGAGAGCCTGCGTTACGTACTGCATCAGTTACATCCTTAGCTGTATCACGAAGCATTCGCCGGAGTACAAGGTTTTGATGGTGGGGAGAATATTGGGAGGAATTGCAACTTCCTTACTCTTTTCAGCCTTTGAGTCATGGCTTGTTGCCGAACATAATAAGGTAATGATGATCTGATGCTTCTTACTTTTAAGCTCTGTAACTTGCTCGTAACTATTAGTTCTGGATGAGATGAGACTATTGCTGAATGGCACGTGAATAGATTGCTTTTTCATCATACATTTCTCGACCTCTGTTAGATTCACTATCTACTTTACCATTTCAGTTAATATGCTGATATATAAGGCATGCAAAATAAACCGACTCTTCTCCCTTTTCCATTTGGCAATTCATTGTCCAATTTACCAAAATCAGCATTATATAAGTATGGCTTAAAAATGAGAGTTCAAGACCGTCCGGCTGCTTCATTTGTCATAGCATTTAGGAGGAATCTAGAGAGGTCCGCATTAAATTAGATGGTTGTACCCGTTCATTACTTAACCTCATCACCAAACTTGACACTCTGGACTAGAAGGAATGCTGAAAAATAGTTGACTGCATGCGATTTTCCGAGTCACTGCATTGGGATTGGCTGCATATGAGACATCTGTTCAACCTATGTAGTTCGGTGATGGAATTTTTTGTTGTTCTTCTGCAGAGAGGTTTTGATCCACAGTGGCTGTCTCTTACTTTCTCAAAGGCTATATTTCTTGGCAACGGTCTTGTCGCGATCGTCGCTGGTTTGTTTGCAAATCTATTGGCTGATAACCTGGGATTCGGCCCAGTGGCTCCATTTGATGCCGCGGCATGTTTCCTAGCCATTGGCATGGCCATCATTTTATCATCATGGACTGAAAATTGTGGAGATCCTTCTGAGAACAAGAACTTAATGGCTCAGTTCAAGGTTGCTGCCTCAGCCATTGCATCAGGCATGCATTTTTGCTTTATCTTTTCGGACTATTTAAAATTCATCTCAAATTCTAGGGTTGCCAATTTACACATTTTTATGTTTCAGATGAGAAAATTGCTCTGCTCGGTGCAATACAGTCGCTTTTCGAAGGCTCCATGTACACCTTTGTTTTCCTGTGGACCCCAGCTCTGAGCCCAAATGACGAAGAGATTCCTCATGGCTTTATATTCGCTACTTTCATGTTGTCTTCCATGCTGGGGAGCTCCATTGCATCTCGGTTATTGGCACGTCAGAACCTTAAAGTTGAAGGCTATATGCAGATTGTTTTTGCAATCTCTGCTTTCACTCTCCTCCTCCCAGTTCTTACCAGTGTAAGAACCTCTTCCTCTTCCTCTTCCTTACCTTCTATAATGTTGGCACTTAACAATCTAATATTGTTTTGATATTTTTCTTTTTTGTGCTACTGCTGAACAGATTCTAGTTGCGCCATCTACGGTGAAAGATAGTGGGATATCACTTGGTGGCAGCATCCAGCTTATTGGTTTCTGTACATTTGAGGCATGTGTAGGGGTATTCTGGCCTTCGATTATGAAGATGAGATCCCAGTACATTCCTGAGGAAGCTAGGAGCACTATCATGAACTTCTTCCGCATACCCTTGAACATATTTGTCTGTGTCGTGCTTTACAATGTAAGCTTTGCATTGCTTCGTTCTCCAATATCTTTAATAGTAAATTGCGTTGACTATGATTTACCCCATAACCGAATTATCTTTGTTTTGCCGAATGTTAAGTTGGTTGAAGTTAGTAATTTCTTTTCGAGTAAAATCGTGCTGTCAGCTTAGTGCTTAATATGATCCTCTAGAATCAACTGAAAGAAAATTGTCGCATCTTTAATATATGTTGGTCTCTTGCTGTGTTGAAGGTGGACGCATTTCCTATCACTATCATGTTCGGCATGTGTTCTATTTTCCTTTTCATGGCGTCAATATTGCAGAGGCGGCTGATGGTGGTCGCTGACAGCCACAAGCCAAGTAAGTTTGAACTATCATCATTTCTACTGCCGAAACAATCTTTTCTTTTCTTTTTTTTTAACGCTGAAATTTCAAAGCAAATGAATCTCTTAAGCGATGAAATCCTTTTGATACTTCAATATGAATGATTTTCCTTCCAGAGCCGCAAGATTGGAGTGCTTTGAAGGAAAGGGATGGTGAGGAGGAGCCATTGAATGCCTAATCAGTTGCCAAGGCATCTGCACTTGGCAATCAAGAGTAACACGGTGATACGGAACTTTCTCCTATCGTCGAGCCGGTAAATAAGATGGAAGCATCGCCGCTTCAATAGAGTGGGAGAAGTTCTAGAGTGCATATTCGGTATTGTAAGAAATCAAGTATGTCATCCATTTTTGCATCCTTTTGGTCATAGTTTACCTATTTTTGAGTTCTTTTTAAGTAGTTTTGCCTAGTATACAAGTATTTCTTGGTTCCCAAGCTTCACTAGCCTTCCCAGGATGATCCATTCTGTTAGCTTCTTCTATTTTCCGTTTTCACTGTTTGCGCTAACCAGGTTGCGAAATTGTGTGATAACTGGTGATTCATTCTCTGATGTTACTGTGATAGCTGATTCAATATTTCATATTAAAGCCGAAACATGGATTGCTGACTATTTATTCTAAGACATGTAGAATAGCGGGAAGAAGTTTCAAATGGTTCAGAACCTTAACGGATAAGAACACATGTTCTCGTTTATAAAAAAGGCCAAAAGTATGTCGTCACTGTCATTTTGTACCTCTTGATTTTCTCCTTGGTTCAGCTGTTTCTGTCTCGCTAGATCTTCTTAGCTTGATAATTCAAGCCTCAGATTAGCGATTCTTCATGTTGGAAAATGAAGTGAAGGTGTTCCCTGATCACGGCTTTTGAAAGGTTCGTTGTTCATTGTCAACTGTAAATGAGAGAATGGTTTCCTTTTCGGATGGAATTTGCGAACTGTATTCAATTTGACGTAATTGTCTTTCTGACAGTTGTCTTGTTCAGAAGTTGCTGTTGATACCAGAGACATCTTTCCACTGCAGCTTAATTTTCAAAATTCATCAGCTATTATTCCTCGCCAATCATATTCTAATCAATTGGTGTACCCATATACGGACAACTTCAATGGTCCCCATTCCGCTGTATTTGGAACGCGGTAATCCATGCTTCGTCTCCTGGACGATGAGGAAGAACCGTTGCGTTTATTCCCACTTCATTCATTTAAAATTGGTGTTCTTTTGCTACGATTTCACCTCCAATTTTTGAGGTGCACATCATCATCTTACTTACCTCCTTTCCTTCTTTACACCTTTCTAACCAATGTCATAAACTAACACAAATAACTTTGTAATCACCAGAACAAAATATCAGAGCCTTCCTTGGCCGGCGGATATAAGTGTACTACATTTCTCAAATATTTTTTAGCAGACTAAAAAAAAGGTCTACTAGGTTTACTCACAATCTATACATTTTCGAAAATTTATTTACCTGCTCTATATAAGTTGAGCTACTATACTTTAGATAGTATATAAATAATATCTGCTATAGACTTTGTTTTTTTGCCTCGAAACATACAAATTTCACCATCAAATAGTAAAATTTAGTTTGATAAAACGTAATTCAATTTTGAGATGCACGCCGGATAGATAGCACAAATCGGCTAATTAAATTTACTCATAAAATGCACCAAAACTAATCGAAAAAATAAACTAAAACTAGAAAACTTGTCTACACTTCAATTCACTTAATCTTTCGCACTAACAATAATATGGCTAGTAGTTATACTGACCTTCCACACTTCGTTCCATTGTAACTACAGCAGTACGGCCACAAACATATTTAGAGAAAAATTATCTAATAAAAGCAGGACTGCATATAAATGGTTTCTTAAAGCCTCAATCAACGAGACCGAAAGACACCAAATGAGACCCAGCTTGATGCACAAATGCATCAACAAGGACCATAAAGAACAATATATGGCTCAAAGAAACCCATAATGTATTTATAAAAAAAATTGGATCACCCCTTTCTCAACCAATTTCCATTTCAAAAGAAAAAAGAAAAAAAAGAAGAGGAATTCATAGCATTTGATTTGCAAACCTGCAGAAACAACACATAGCATTACAACCGACTTCAAACAAATAAGAAAAAAGGCACAGAAAAATCCCGCACAAACCAAACAATTATAAGAGGGCTACAGCATTGGAAACCAATAAGAAACTAACCTGGAACCCTCTTTGTACCTGGTTCATTACCATTTGACCCCCATCAGAGATTCTCAGATGTATTCTACAACACCCAAGCCTGGATACATACACTATTTATCACACAATCCACAATCTCTCAATCTACCAAGTTGACAGCATAAACCATCTTGCACGGATAATTCAAGGAAGAAGAGCCTCCTATCAATCATGTAATTCCATAGGAAAACATACAATCCCAACACCCATTGCGTTTTCTGACGCTCATCTACAACTTAGGATACTAGAACTGATTCAGAATTCACCTATAGAAGGGCAGACATTTCAGATTACAAAATGTAAAAATAAAGGTCAGAAATCACATCCTCGTTTCCACAAAAAGCTAATTATCGCCACTCATCAACTTGTCTCTACAAACACCAAAGCAATATACACTAGTACAGTCCATGCATTGCAGTACTGGCTCAGACCTGATCTATCAATATTGAACATCAGACCATGCCAATCCTATCAAATAGCCAGGTTTATACGGTAAAAGAGTGCTTTCTCATTTTCTATTTTGTACATCTTTCAATTCTTGAGGAAATGGATGTTAAATCCATAGTGATCTTCATTCACTTCTGTCGGTAAGAAAATCAGCTGTACAACGATAGTAATTCAAAAACAGTGAAATTTGAAATAAATGAGGCCAAAAGATACCATGCAGTCAACTTCTGCATCAAGGAAACAATAAAGTGATGTAACTGAAAGACAAGCCAAAAGGCAGGGGAAAATGAAGAACCAGCTAAAGAATGAACAGAGCAAAGGATAGCAATTCCCACTGCCGAGCACTCAAAAAACTTTTTAGCAAGGAAAAATGGAAAGGGAAGAAAGGGAAAATGAAGCTCACATCGTCAAGCAAGAAATGAAGCTCACATCATCACGCCAAGGGCTCATTGACATTGCATGATATGGATAAGAAGTGCAGATAGTATTATATATAAAAGTAGTTTGACGGTTAAATGACAGGCTGTTACATGTATTCCTGCTGGACCAGCATGCTGCAATAGTGCATGCCATGCAAATGCACATGCGATGTTAATTGCTGTATGAGCACTAGATGAGCACACATCACGGCATGCCGGTAGAAGAGCTACAGACACAAACTAGCATGAACTAAGATAAGAGTGCTTAACAAAGTAAGACCAGGCATACCTTAATCATTATTCAAACAAAAGATTGTGACGTATCCCCATATCAACCTCTCTCTTTTATCTAACATCAATAATCAAACATACATGATACTTAGTAAATGCATCAAGCAATTTTTACAATTTACAACTTAAAGAAGTACAAAGAAAAAAAGAGAATAGCAGCTAAAGAATAAGTTAAGGGACTTGCTTCAAATTTGCTATTGTCCAAAATCCTTTTCTTGAACTTTCTAAGCTTGACAGATCATAGAATCTAGAGGCAAAAAGCTAACCATTTCTTGCTGAGTAAACAGTGCAGTGAGTTAAAAGAAGATTGACCAAGATATTACCAAGCACACCAAGCGAATCGTCTAAAGTTGGCAGGACGAACAAGATAGTCCTTTCAACATGGGAGAGTCCTAAGGCCACTTCCAAGAGGAAGAGATTTCATATCAGAAGCTTCATTCTTCTTCCATGCTACTTAATATAGCTGAAACAATGATGGCTTATAGTCTACTTCAATGAGTCAATCCAATCCGAGAATGGCGTAAGGAATCAGGATTTAAATAAAAGAACCAAGAACTGGCATCAATAAATAATTCATCCTATAGGCCACAAAAAGGCCAACTGCCGCATCCCCATACACTGAACCTACCAAATATCATAAAACTACTCTAGATTTATCATTTCATTCATGCAAAAAGCTTCGCCCATTCACAACACCTTCTTCTCTACCACGAGACATCATATACACTTTGAAATAAGCAGAGAGGAATTCAGTAAAACGGAGAATAATATAGAAAGAAATCTAAAGATCAAACCTTAACAAGAAAGAAGAACAAAGAACGAATACTCTTATAAATCATCAACTCCAAGCATACATAGCTACTCTATCACAGTATTATCACATAAATGAAATGGCGAAGGCTCCTGTCATTCCGCAGTTACATGAGAGGACAAAAATGTGACACATTATGTGTAAACATTACTTTAGAATTGTCAATAACTCAAACAATAAGAAGATAGGAGATTAAGATCGAAACCAAACCCTTCAAATGGGCACATGCCTCTTCACGATCTGCTTCGCCGCGACCGCAGCCCCACCCATGAGCCCTCCGATCGCCCCGGCCACAGCGGCCGACCGCGGCCCGTTGGCGGCCTTGAAGAGAGCCCCCGTGCCGAGCCCCGCGACGACGCTATTGACCCAATCGTCGGTGTCCCTCACCGCCACCATGCCGCTCTCGAGACCGGCGTAGAGGAGGCCGATCACGCCGACGCGGTTCCCGATCCGGCGCCCGTCCTGGCCGCAGGAGTTGAGGACGCGGTTGACCCGGATCTTGAGGGAGTCGCCGGGCTCGGCGGCGGCGGCGGCGCGGCGGAGGCCGACGGCGGCGCCGGCGACGGCGCCGGAGAGGTAGCCGACGCCGGTGTAGAAGGTGAGGTTCTCGCCCCAGGAGCGGCGCTGGGCGACGGCCTCCTCCTGGAAGAGGAACTCCGGGGCGGTGGGGAGGTCGTAGAGGGTCCGGGACGGGACGTGGAGGTCGTGGTAGGGGTTGTAGAGACGCCGCCCGGTTTGTTCCCTGCGATCGGCGTCGTCTGCGCCGCCGAAGATCCTCGGATCCGCCATGGGGTCGCTCCTCGTCGCCCTAGGTCTAGGGTTAGGGTTAGGGTTTTGAGGAGTGAGCGGAGGAGGAGGAGGTCTTCGTGCGGCGGCGCCGGGGTTGCAGGAAAAGGTGAGAAAAGAAAGAAGAAGAAGAAAAAGAAGAGAAAGGCGGCTAGAGAAGGGTTTCTATTTGGTGGTCTTGTAATTTTCCAAACGAGCCCCCTGTGGTGAGAGATATTTATGGACTAACCCTCGCCTTTTTGTTTCTGGAATTTTTTTTTTTTTTTTTTTTTTAAACCCCCACCGATGTATGAATGAGATGGTGAACGTGTAATCAAGGATTTATAAATTAAAATTAAATTATATCATTATGATTTTTTATTTTATTTTTTTAATGGTATCCTAACGGGTTAGGTGTTAGCAAAAGTGGCCCACTTCTCCAAACCCGACAAGCCCGGCCCATTTCTGACGGATTAGACCCGGTTCAGTTTATTAGGCTGGGCCGGATTTTAAAACTGGAGGCCCGTGAAAATATTTCTTTCTTAGGCTGATCGAACCCGGTCACCGGGCCTGAGCCTATAAAATGAATTCAGTTATTATCTTTTCTAGAGAACGGAGACCTTTCTCCTATCAAGTCTTTTTTGATAATAAGAATTTTCTAATTAATGATCAGCACCGTTAATTTTGATTTAGAGTAAATATCTAGAAATTAAATTTTATAATCTTAAAAATTATTTATTTAGTGATAAAAGGGCCTCAAAATCGACAGTCTTTGACAGCTTATATCAGCTATCTGCTCGTTTAATTATGTAAAGTAATCCAAACCGTTTGAATTTTTGATAGAATTTTTTTTCTACTATCTGGATAATGTTTTATAATTCTGATATTTTGTTGAGAACGTGTAACAGCTGTTTTTATAAAATTATTCATTTTCAACCATTCACTTTGCAGGCAGCTCTTTGGTTATATAACTTAATTTCTAGACATTTTAAATGGCCTAGATCAACTTTAACAGTGCCGATTATTTCTTTGGAGTCTTAATCATCGAAAGCATCTTGATATAATAAAGGCCTCCGAGCTGGACTCCTAATAAAATATCCATTTCTTTTCGAAGCAGGCAAGTCAGAGAAATCCAATCAGGCGATCAAATCTGACTCGAATCCTTAGTAACATTAGATAACTCTCAATACCAAACAATCTACTAATAGGGGTTTAGATCTGAATCGAATTGACCGTCGAACCGATTTCCAGTTAATCTAGTTCGTCCGGCTGATCCGATCCAAATATCTAGACCACAAATTTGGCACCTTTGCCTACGGGACTGTTTGGTTCCTCGCAAAATAGTAAAAAAGTTTCTGGAATATTTTTTAAGGAACCAAACAGGCCCTTCTTCTATTTTCTGCACGTGTACATGTACAACACAATGGACAAAATTTGCTGGTCAATAGTCCAAATAAAAAGGTTTGATTCCTCTTATGCGTGACCACAACTTTAAGCTTAAGTTTTTATTAGGAGAAGGATAATTGATGCCAAATACAAGCTTTTCGTAGTGCTTTGCCTAAAATAGTATTTTAGACCCCATTCACCATCACCCATTTTAACCCTCCATTTCAAATCAGATTCCATTTAAAGTGGCCAATGCGTTACGTGCATAAAATACAATTCAATTATTTAGGCCTTATTATTGCTATTTTTTCTTTTTAAAAAAACTAATTTATTTAATTTGATGTGTTAGGAAAAAAAAAAATGCTATTATAGTTGGTTAGCTTATAATACATACAGTTAATTGATAGATAAAAACTTTTAAAAAAAAATCTTAACGCAAGTGGCAAATGGCTTAGTGGTTGGTACTGAGCTCCCACGTTCGAAGTCTAGTTGCTTCACATTTCCAGCTAAGTTTATTTTCTAAAAAAAAATGAACGAAGCCGGTAGCATGCTACCTTTCTCTCAAAAAAAAAAAAAAAAAAAAAATTCAAGTTACACTGTAGATTAAAAGATTACTTACAATCCATTGTTCAATTCTACACCTCTTGACATACAAAATTCTATTTAAAAAATAAAAAAGGAAATACTATGCCAAACGAGTCCTTATAATTAAATTTTTTGAGAAGAAATAAATTTATGATCAAATTGACTATTAATTTATCTCTATATTTGCTTCATAATTTCTTGCTATGATTCGGAAGGTAAACTACCGAAACTCCTAACCCAAATCGAACCCAAGAAACCCGATCGCAGCAGGATCTTATTTATTGAGTTTTTTCGATGATAGATAAGGGTGGTTTGGTTGGATGTAATTAGAATGCAGTTCGGTTGTATTTGTTTAATATGTTTAGTATGGGATTCAGATTGGCTTCAGAATAGGTTCAAATTGAATTTGATATTAATCTTAATTGAACTTAAATTACGACATAATTGGGATTTATTAATCTTAACTCATTGTGCCCAGATTGATCCAAAGATTGGCTTAGGTTCACTAGTCATTGCAAATGTATAGGTTTGGTCTCTCTCTCTCTCTTTTGTTTTTGTTTGAATGGTGCAAGTTTGGTCTCTTTCTTATAAACAACCAAACACTACCAAAAGAATCTACTTAATAAGATCTTATCAATTTCACCAAAAGTGTTATTTGTCCTCATCCAACATGAATATATTAGGCTAAACCATTCTCCAAGTTTCAATTAAGATGTGGTTTAAAAGCGACCATTTGGAGTCCTCTGAATGGAATCTTGTAGTACGGGCATGTTATTATTTTAAATCCACCCACTAATTCACGATAAGATAAGTTGTGCACCACGTTAATTCTTCTTCTTTCAGAAATATTTTGAATTTCCGAACATGTTGTTGATGTATCAATAATTTTATATGACGTTTTCATCGAAGAGCAGTACATTTGACATAACATCGGTCATCATGATCTTATGGTTACATAAATTATTTTATTAAATGAACAGCATTTCTGTAGAAGTCCAATTCATGGATATTTCAAGCTCTTAATTAATACAAGTAAGCTTGATTAGAAATAAGAAATTTTGCACGTATAACTAACACCAATCATCGATCGTCCCGTGAATGAATAAACTATCTTATTTGACAGCTTAATGCAGTGCATCTGGTTCCCAAAAAATATATGATTTAAACACTACCCAAATTATGGACTAAACATCATCCAAATCATGATCCAAAATTATGTACTATTTATACATTATTATTCAAATAGTTGGGAACATTGAATCTCTCGAGACCTACTAGTTGAACCAGTCGAAGTTGACCATCTAATTGTCGGTGTATGACTATCTTTATCCTTTTATTTTAAGGTGTATTTATAATATTTAACACTACCATGATTAAACCCCCTATGATGAGGTGCTACTAATTCCAGGTAGGTATTTGTTTGAAACACTAGTATTTTAGGTTAGCATAATGCTAGCTAGGTTTTGGTCACTCTCTAACACGTCTTTCGGATTCAAATTCGTAACAAAATATGACAAATTAGAGAACTCAAAGCTCAAGAATATGTGACGATCGCTAACTCTAAATCAGCTTCATCGTTATCTATTAGTTTAAACTTTCAAAAAAAAAGAGTTAAAAAAGATCTCATTGGATTGAGACTGAAAATGTACTCTAAGATTTACAAACATATTTTGAGTGTGTATCTAGTTTTGGACCAGTACAATGCACTTGATTATAAGTTCGCACCGGATTATAGTTCATAGAGGAAGCACAAGTCAAACCACCTTTCTTTTTTTCTTTTTTCTTTTTTGTTGGAATAAAAAATCATCTTTCCTGTTGAATTAATAAGTATAACACATTCCAGACCATCCATATCCATTAAACATCTTTAGACTACAGATTCTTAGGCTTATGCTTTTCCACCTTATCCTCAATACTACACATGGTAATGAAAGCTCTATGACTTGTATATTTCCATGCTTTGAGGTACTCACTGCTGCTGCAGTATAAAAGGCAGACCATAGTTGGCTCAGACATTCAAAGCTGAAGAGTTCTGAGACATTCAAAGAAGAGGAGGACATGGCGTGGTATTGGCTCGGCTCATCTCTTTCGGATTAATCATACTCGAGCGCGAGGCGAGCCGAACCAATATCACTCATGTATTCTTCATTCAATTCTCTCCATACGCAAAAACTTGTTGTGAAATGCTTCTTGTTGCTCGGTATCTTCTTGTGAAAAATCAGTACAAAAATTACTTGCAGTTTTTGTTCAAGCAAGTAGGGGATGCATTTTGTCTTTAACTGCTGTTTATATGCTTTCTTCAGAAAAGACACTGGTCCATCTGACAAGTTAAAGGGGATGTGAGGTTAAGTTCCTAGAGATTGGCATGTAGGAAACATTCTCCAGAATCTGTTAATCTTCTACCAGTGCTTGAAATACAGGGGTTTCTTGCAAAATCTTTTTTTTTTTTTTTCCTTCGTTATTTTTTTTTTTTCTTTCACTTTTAAGAAGATCATTACTCAAGCAGAGGCATCCAATTTCCAGAAGCTAAGTTTCTGCTGTAGCTTCTCTACGCTTCAAATGCAGTAGGAAGCTGTTGGGCGAATTCCACTGACAAGGGTATTAAATACTTCTACGAATAACATTACTTGAATATTTATAGCAGAAGCTGCAGCCGCGTCAGATAGACCTCTGGTAAGTTACTATGACAACTTTAAGAGTATACCTCATAAGTTGCTTGCAAGGTATGGATAAGATCTCTTGTTTGATTCATGTCAGGGAACTGAACTTCAAATGTTTTCTTGTAAAACCTCTTTTTCTGTGTGTTTATCGACGATGTTATAACAGAGGTTAGCTATATTTATCCACTTGATACGAGCAAAATGCAGTAGCAGTGATGGATGGTCGACAACGGTAAGTGCGAGCTGGAAAGTCAACATGAGGAATAGCAGCAGTAATAGAACATATAAATAGCAGAATTCTCAAAAGTAGAAGAAAATTAGGTTGCAGAATATAACATGTGTCCCTAATTCTTCAGCTCTTGTGCACCAAACATGTGTAAACTTTTATATTTTTGAAGAATCAAAAACCGTAGTAATGTAGCTGGGCAGTATTCTGGCTGTCGATGGCTAACAACAAATCACAGACCCCGCGTCGTCATAACTTGTATTTCATTTTATATTATCATCCCTATGAGTTCTGCTGATTGTGAGTGACAGTGCGAGAGCATTAGTAAAAAATAGACAGATCACAAATTTCTTCAAAAACTTCGTCGCTCATTCAAAATAATCAGCCAAACTCTGACAGAACAAAACAATGAAAGGTATATTGAGGCTATTTCATCATGGTAATCATGTTTTGTATCACATCCATTGATCATGTTATTGTAACTATTCTCTTGTGTACATCAAAGTAAACTACCTAGATGAACAACAAAAGGGTAACTGCATCTGTGATACAAGTTTCGGAAAGTTCTCAGTATGATTGAGATGATAGGTATTACAACTCAAAAGAAACAAAGAGCTGCACTAATCAAGGAACCAGTATTTTCACCTAAGATCATGTATTCAGCCATAGGAAACCTATGAATTCTGTTTACGACACTCTATTTCGCTGTAAGATGACTGAGCAATCAATTAAAGCCTTTGTACCTGCACATTGATTTGCCACAAATCCTAAAAGATTAACGCCAACAGATGCAGTAATGCTAGAAAATGAACAATTTTTCAAAAAGAGTGTGTATGCCATATCTTTAGTGAGACATCGTATACACAGAAACTAGTGATGTTCTATGAAGAAAATATATATTGTTTATAACAAATTACATAAAAATACGTCAATAAACTCGCTAACTTAGGTGCAAAAATCTGTTCAGCTAAAGAATTAACCAGGCAGAGTCCACCCGGTAAATTAATAACGGAGGGATCGAAAGAGGGGAGGCAGAAGACGGAGGCGGTGTGGGTTAATAACTTACAAAGATGCCGGTGTATGGTCCCCATGCCTAACTAATGTGCTGTCAATGTTTGTTACCTGTCACACTGAAACTCTCTCTGGTCACGGAATTTCCTCGTCCTCTTGAAAAAGGGACCAGATTTTCTACACCTTTGAGTGCATGAATTCTTACACAGAGGGCAAATAGCAATTGTGCCGCTAATAAGCAGCCAGGCCAATCCCGTAGGCACAAATCTATGCACACAAGGTTGTAGGTAAACTACGCACCTTGAAAAAGGTTCAAACTGGATCCATACCAAATAGGCATTTAAAAGGCTAAAAAGACACTCAAAGTGATGATAAAGGAATGCTTAAAACATTGGCTTCTTTATAAACTTTCGATAACTGATAAATACAAGTACTTGTTTTCGGGGGTAAACTTTGATAACTGTACAAAATGACCAGTCCAAAAACTAATCACAAATCTTCAAATAAGCATCCAGTTAGAACTCAGAACCTATAGAGTCTTCTATTCTGTTTTGTATTTCTCCATTGCCCACCGTTGCCGCCTACCAAAGTACTTGAGCCCCTCGTCGATGAGCACCACCGGTGCAGAAACCAAGATAACCAAAAGCCATTCACTAAAACTTAATGGCACAATTCCAAAAACGCTGGCTAAAAATGGCACATAAAGGATAAGAAGATGAAGGCTGAAAGAAACCAGCATTGCCAGAAGAAGCCAGGGGTTCTGCCAGGGAGGCATCCGAAGTAAGCTGTTGTCTTCGGAAAGAGCATTGAGAGAATTGAACATTTCAATGGATACTAATACGGAGAGAGATAAAGTGGTTGCTTTAACTTTTCCCACAGTGAAATAGTCGCAGGGTTCGGTGAAAGATATAACACGGTCGCCAGCTAAAAATGGCTCAGGCGAGAAATCAGCCCATGTAGGGCATTCTCCCCATGTGCGGAGCTCCGCAAGCGAGATGAGCGTGTGGCCATCGGCTGTTAAATTGATGCCCATAAAGGAGGGCTGAGTGTACCACAGAATGAAGACACCAACAGTTGCCACTCCTACATATGAGCCGATCACCTAATGCAGCAAAACAAAGAAAATTTAGTGGTACTAAGTAGTTGAATATCTGCAGGAAAAATAACATATTTTGACGCGTACATAGATAACGTAAGGCCCAATTTAATGTCAATTGCATTTTATTATTTGAAAAGACAAAAGGAAAACCTCAAACTCTATGCGATTGAATGCACTGACGGATGGACTCCTCTATTATTATTATTATTATTATTGTTTGTTAGCTTGCAAAGTCGTCCTTCCTATTTCCTACAAAGTACAGCGAAAAAAAGTCACTAGATTTTTTTTCTTTTGGGGCCAAACAGATCGTATGGATGTATAGATTGCAAACAACTAGTCATCCGCAGGGCACTTTCAGTCTCGTAGAATTTGAGTGTGGAAAAAAAGAATGCTTTCTTTGAGCTGGACGTGCAAAAAAAAAAAAAAAAAAAAGGAGTGCAGCAGAACAGGACTAAATAAGTAGTTTTTTTGCCAAACATTCAAACATGTTAACATTTTTGGTCCTCTGAGAGTAATTCAAAAGAGAATTCTTCAATGAAGATCCTAAAAAAAGTTCACCATTTAATGCTCACCAGATATCGAAAGAGAACCCAAGAGTTGATGAGGGCATCATTGCTCTTGCGGGGTGGCTTGTGCATGATATCAATGTCAGGAGGGTTAAATCCGAGGGCTGTTGCTGGGGGACCATCGGTCACCAGATTGACCCAAAGGAGTTGAACTGGAATTAGGCATTCAGGTATACCAAGTGCAGCTGTTAGAAAAATCGAAATTACTTCTCCCACATTTGATGATATCATATACCTGCAGGGGAAGAAAAAATTGTTATTGATATATATTCAAGAAATGTGAAGCAGTGACAGATGCTCACAACGTACCTAATAAATGATTTCATGTTATTGTAAATAGCTCGGCCCTCTGCAACAGCTGAGACGATCGTGCTAAAGTTATCGTCAGCTAGTACCATATCAGCTGCCTGCTTTGCAACCTAAAATGGAAATCAACCAACATAAGAATTTTCGGAACCTATTAAGGAGCTAAAGTGACATCTTATTTATGAACCATGAAACATTATCAATTCATGAAGCTTAAACCAATTCAGAAGAATATTACGTAATGTTTCCAGATCTTAAACCAAACTGAAAGACATAGATTTCTCAAAAAAGATAACAAGAATATTTTCTTCTTATAAAGGGCTTCCAATACAAGAGGAGGCATGTGGTCTAAAGTAGTATGCTGTTTAATTGGATAGAATATCACAAAACAGATTCATGCATGTACAAGCCTACAAGGTACATCTCAAGTGCTTTGGTGAATGCAAAAAAGGCATCACCCTCGTTTTTTTTAGCTCCTTTATTTATCTTCTAATGTACAATTATATCAAGTCACGCATGTCACTGACGGAGGCAAAAAGTTTTACAAACTAGACTGAAACAAGACACTAACAGGGAACAAAAATGCAAGACTGCATTTAGATGTTCCATTAATTAGCATCCAGAGAAAGAACACATCACTTTTTAAATACCTGGAAGTATATAATCTACATAAATATGACCACGTTTTACTTGCCTCAGTTCCGGTAATACCCATAGCAATTCCTATGTCAGCAAGTTTTAGTGCAGGTGCATCGTTAACACCATCTCCAGTCATGGCAACAATCTCTCCCATTTCCTTCAGCAGCCGCACTATATCTTGCTTGTGCCTTGGCTCAGCACGAGAGAAAACCACACCACCAGGTTGTGATAAGATCTCAATTTGCCGAGTAAATGGAAGACTAGCGAACTCTTTACCAGTAAAGCTTCCATCTTTGAGGCTAGTCATTAGAGGAAATAACCCGATTTCCTTGCATATTGCCTCTGCTGTGGACTTGTTATCACCGGTTATAACTACTACTTTTATTCCAGCACCTCTACAATCTTCAATTGCTTTTTGCACTTCATCGCGAGGAGGGTCCTGGTCAAGTTATCAGGGTTATACTCGTCAGTGACTAATATATGCGAGTTTCACATGGCTTCTGAAACAACTTCCTAACCTAGAAAGAAGAAGCTTCTTAAAATCAGCCATATGACTGACAAAGTGTCTAGATTCTTTGTTGTGACAGCAAAGCTAAAATAAGCATTTAGGCCCTAGAAACAGAAGCTCCTACTTAAAGCTTGTACTTTTTCAAACAACTCTACTCGAGTAGTCAATTTCAGAGATATGATTGAGCTAAAAATCTCTACTCAAGCAGTACTTACATGTCTGAACATCTACATACTTCAAATGTGAGGCAAACATTTAAAAATAAAGGGGGGAGAGAGAGAGAGAGAGGACGAGAAATAGCAAGAAAAACACACCCTTAGACCAACAACTCCAACAAAAGTAAGTTCACTTTCAATTTCAGGGTAGTTGGCTGGATCGAGCAGCTTCATGTGAGCAGGATGAGTGTCTGCATAATAGTCAGAAAATTCTCCCAAGTCATCTTTGAATGCAAATCCTAAGCATCGCAAACCTTTTGAACTCATTTCAATGAATCTCGACAAAATTAGCTGTCTACACGGCTCATCCAACGGAGCAACTGATTCATCCGCAAGCTGCACATATGAGCACCTGTCCAGAACAGTTTCAACAGCTCCCTGGAGAAAAATAAAGGTTTAATTCTATAGCACAAACTTAGAAAGCAAAATGGGCACCGATCATTCAAAAAGACAAAACGCCATTTCTTACTAAATTCTTTTTCTCATGTGGCAAAAATTTGATGTTTGAGAATATACCATTAAAAACATCATAAGTTTGTTTCTACATCCTTCAGTATTTTATAACTGAATGGAAAACTGAAAACCTAGCTAAATTTCAGATTGACTAAACCGCATAGAGTGAAATCTTCTTTCAGTTCAGAGATACTATCTCACTAAATAGTGAGAACACTAATTAGATTACTTTCTGACCTAACATCCATCTAATAGCATGGGATTTTGACACATTTGCTGAGAACAGGCATCCTAACAAAGCATCTAACGGAGTTTTATTCACAATTAAGTGCAAGATAGCAAACTTCACTACATAAAAATCATGGCTAAAATTCTGCACAAGGAATAGAGCGGCTTATGTAAAAGGCTATCTTGTCTATTATTAACAAATTTTGAACATCTTGTCCTATTGGCCAAATGACACATCAGCCAGGTGGTTTGAAGGTTTTACACTTGCGTAAGCTTTCACAGTATACAGATCAACTATAGCTATTAGTAGGTCTGAGAGAAGAATTCTACAAGATAGTTAAGCTATTGTGCTATAACAAAGTAGAAGTAGACAATAAGGCACCTTTACAAGAAGGCGATTATTCCCAGTTGGTTCACGGACAATAACACTCATAGATTTACGAACTCGGTCAAACTCCAGCGTGGCAACCCTGCTTGATCTCTTTGTCCACCAGTCACAACAGCCTATATTCGAAGGACATTGGTGAGAAGCCAAACAATTTGTAAATTGTAAACATCACGCTTCTGCTCACCTAACTTGACTGTCGAGCGATCCAGGAAATAATCAGCAGCGAGAAGTCCATCACGTATTCTACTCCTGGCCTTTGCATCTGGAACCCCCATCTTCTCAACTAGTACCTTCAGGCACAGAAAAGAGAGTTTTTCACTGGATAAAACATTATCAAGAAGAAATAATAAGAAAGTCTACATTTCTTATAAGTTCATGCCTTGAAAGAATTAATATATTATATGATGTAAAAAGGTATGTATATGTGTTTATGTATATCGATAGTATTGAATTGTACAAACTTAAACACTAATTTAGGTATAAAGATCTACACGAAGTGCACATACTTCGAATGGGCTTATGCATCTACTATATAGGTGTTTGGACTTCATCACATGTGAAAGAGTACAAACCTTAAGAGCTGCCTCTGTGGGCAACCCAGAAGCCCGGAACAGAAACTCATTGCAATAAATCCCGGCATCATTGCACACCGCACAAATCTGTGCTAAAGTCTGCAAACTCCCCTCCATATTACTGTAGCTCCAACCAGTAATGCCGCCATCCTTGGGATTGAATGTCGTGCCCTCCACATGAAAAGCTCGACAAGTATTCATCTCCCCTCCAAGGGTGAAAAATTCATTCACAGACATCTGATTGGTAGTTAGAGTGCCAGTCTTATCTGAGCAAATCACAGTCGTACATCCCAACGTCTCAACACTCGGAAGCTTCCTCATAATCGCATTCTTCTTCGCCATCTTCCTCGTGCCCAAAGCCAAGCAAGTAGTAATTACTGCAGGCAGGCCTTCAGGAATGGCCGCCACTGCAAGTGCGACTGCTATTTTAAAGTAGTAAGTGCATTTCTCGAAAGAAAACCTGAAGTTCCAAAAGGATCCGTTATTGTCCCAAGTGAGGAAATTCTTGTAGTTAATAACCCATACTGTAAGGCAAATCACCCCAATTATGGTGGTTAACCTCCCACCGAATTCGTCCAACTTCTTCTTCAAAGGAGTGTCGTGCTCCTCCATCGAAGCCTCCTGAATCTGAGTTTGAATTTTGCCGATTTCCGTGCTCATACCAATGCTAGTCACTATACAAATGCAGCTTCCGTTAACAATTGTCGTTCCAGAAAACAGCATGCACTCCTTCGCCTGCAATTCGCAGTCGTCCGTGAAGACGGGGCTGGTCCCTTTGATAACAGGCATGCTCTCCCCCGTTAACGAGCTTTGCTCCACCCTCAAAGTCGAGGTCTTTAATGCCGCGACTCTCATATCGGCAGGAACCCAATCTCCGACCCTCAATTCCACAATATCTCCAGGAACCAATTCACGCGCCAGTAACTCCGGCACATAAAAGCCGTCTCTTCGAACCTTTGCATACTCGCACTGCATCTCCTTCAACGCTTCGAGGGCCTTCTCAGCGTTACTTCCCTGCCAAACTCCGACAACGGCATTAAGAACGAGGATCAAAACGATAACAAAGGGCTCCACATAAACCGCAAGCCCCGTGTGCACGGACTCGCTTTCCTGGATGTAAGCGAGGGTAAAGGAGATAAAAGCCGCGACGAGTAGGATCTTGACGAGGACATCGTCGAATTGCTCTAAGACGAGGGACCACAAGGGCTTGCCCTTCTCTTTTTTGAGCTCATTCCACCCGTAAACCTCTCTCCGCTTCTCGGCTTCGTAGGAGCTCAATCCCCTCTCCAATTTTACCCCGAATTCTTTCAAGCACTGCTCGACGGACCACGACCACGCAGGGAACGGCTTCTCTTCCATGTTTTCGATCGATCACGCCGACTATTTCAAATTCTACACTGCCTTCTTCTATTTTTTTCACACAAGCATAAACTCAAACAGGGAGAGGGCTTCAGAAGTGTATCTTGTGGTACTCCCTCATTCACAAAATCTCATCTTTTTAAGTTCAAACATCTCCTGTGAGTAAACAACAGAGAATTTACTGAATCATCAGGTAAAAATTCAACTTTTCCTTTGTGAATTCACTATTGCACTTTTCAAGTTGCAGGAATTTATACAAAAGAAACCAAAAGAAACCCCAAAAAAAAAAAAAAAAAAAAAAAACCCACGAAGCAGAAGTAAGGGGGAGAGAGAGAGAAAGAGAAAACTACTAATTCGAAACACAACTGCAGAAACCGTCACATGTTCAAATTAAACTACAAAAAACCAACAAAGCCAACATATGCAACTTACCCAAATAAATAGAACCCCAAAAAAGCAAAAAAAAACGCTTTTTTTTCTTATAAAAATAAAAAGAAAAGCACTTTTGAACGAAGCAGCAGTGAGGGAGTGAGCAGTGAGAAGCTAAGGAGAAGCCGCAGCGGATGAGAGAGTAATAAATCGCCAAAAACGATGTAGAGGGAGAGAGAAAGGGCGAGGAAACGGTGGAGAGAGACCGTATACCTCTGCGGGGGAATCGGAACGAGGGAGCATAGCTTGGAACCGAAGCAATGAATATGGGCGGAGCGGAAAGAGAGATGCCGCGTCTGGAGCTTGAAATCTTATGCGGACCCCAGCGGGTCCCCCGGCGTTTCACTTCCCCGATCGCGAGTTCCGGAGTGTGGGCTCTCTCTCGCTCTCAACGGCTTTTTGTTGCCCGTTGGGGTTTAAATTGGCGACACAAGGCGAATGACGTAAGCAGTAGGAATAGTCTCCTGCACCGGGTGTATAGGACAAAGTTAAGCAGTAAAAAATGAAATGTATGGAACTTATCTAAATTTTGGTTTCTTTTTAGGGATAACTTCAAATACCACCTCTGTGGTTTCGTGCTTTCTCACTTTAGTGTCCTGTGGTTTAAAACGTATCACTTTAGTACTATGTGGTTTGGTTATTCTCTTTTTGTTATCTTTTCGTTAATTTTTTCGTTAAATTAATGAGAAAGTTAGAACTACAGGATAGTAAAGTGAATATTCGATAAATCATAGATGGGATATTTGAAGTTTTTTTGTATAATTTAACGAAAAAATTAACGAAAAGATAATAAAAAAAGAGAATAATCAAACCACAGGGTACTAAAGTGATGCGTTTTAAACTACATGGCACTAAAGTGAGAAAGTACGAAACCACAGGGGTGGTATTTGAAGTTATCCCTTGTTTTTACTCTAACTACATAAATTTTACGTAAAAAGATATATAACTTATTTGAACTATATGTGATTATAATTGGACTACTCAATCTTTTAATATTTTAATTTTAATACTCTATTTTTTAATTTATTTGATTTAAGTAATTCGATGGCTCTTCGAATATAAAATTTAAGCTATTGCTTACTTTGATGAATTTATAATTACGTAAATTGCATAGAATATCTAATTAATCTGTAAAAACAAATGATGTATTTAAATTTTGAAGTTAAAGATGACTAATTAGCTCAAATCGAATAAATTAAAGGGATAACTTCAAATACCACCCCTGTGGTTTCGTGCTTTCTCACTTTAGTACCCTATGGTTTAAAACGTATCACTTTAGTACCCTGTGGTTTGGTTATTCTCTTTTTTTGTTATCTTTTCGTTAATTTTTTTGTTAAATTAATGAGAAAGTTAAAACTACAGGATAGTAAAGTGAATATTCGATAAACCATAGGTGAGATATTTGAAGTTTTTCTGTATAATTTAACGAAAAAATTAACGAAAAGATAACAAAAAAAGAGAATAACCAAACCACAGGGTACTAAAGTGATACGTTTTAAACCACAGGGTACTAAAGTGAGAAAGCACGAAACCACAGGGGTGGTATTTGAAGTTATCCCTAAATTAAAAGATCATATAGTTAAACCAAAATTTTAAAGGTTAAGTAATCAAATCTAAATGGGTGATAGACTAATAGTTGAGGTAACTTTTATATATTTTTTACCTAAATTTTAAATTTTTACAATTTAAGTTATTTAAAAGCACTTTTATTATAAAATTTGAATGTACTATTTAATTTAAAAAGGTAGTACTCACGTGGCTCATATGAAATGTTCTAATTAAATCTATTAAAATAAACTAATTAAAGTTTGAAGTAGAAGAGTTATTAAATAAGTAAAATAAAAAATTATCAAAATATTAAAAAAAATTAAAGATTGGATAGTGTAGTCAAAACAACTTGTAGCTCAAGTAAGTTTCATACATTTTTATTCAAGTTGAATGCACCGCCATCTTGTTTTTAACAGTATTTTCTGTATAAGAACTATAAATTTTAAAAATTTATTAATTTTTCTAAACAATTAAATAGTTTGAAAATTAACAACACAAGGGACAACTGTGTAATTTACAAGAATATATGTACAATATTTATTATTTTGATATGTAGCCATATGGTTCTTCGGTGACGATTGCAATCAAAATTTTAAAACATCAAAAAAAAAAAAATTATAAATTTTTTAATTTTTTTTAGATACTTTATAATATAAAAATAATACTTTTAGCTACTACGTTACAAAACTGAGTTTAAGTGTTACTGAACGCATGCTACAAATTAAGTTTTAATTTTCAAAATATATAATGGTGTATGAAATGTACACATACACCAAGTGTAGGCAATAAATTTTCCGTAGGCAGGTCGTTGACCGTTCCTATGTGGGACCCACTTTTGTATCGGCATTTTCCTACACCCGTCACCCGAACTCTGACTTCTTTTTGCTGCTGTAATCGCAACAAATTAATGGCTAATTAAGTTTATTTAAGAGGAAGCTTCTCACTCGTTTCCTTTGCTTCTTTTTTAAATTTCTCTCAATTAATATTCTTTTTATTACGCTAAAAACTTCTTAATGAAGTAGGTTGTAAGCTTCTTGGTTCTTTCCAAACGGAAAGTGATGTGGACGCATTTTTTGAGTCATCTAATTAGAATCCTTACCTAATTAAGGATCAAATTAGCATCTTCTTTACATGCATGTAAATAGTTTTGTAAGTGTTAATTGCATGCGCGGAAATGGGAGTTACGGTAGATGCAGATTTATAGATTTGCGATGTGTGAGATGCATGCGTCACATATATATATATATATATATATATTGGCTTAAAGATGGCCAGCATCGTGGCTGGTCAAGTTAGGTCGAGTAACGTTCGAAATAACGGGAGATCGGATTGGGTCGAGTCATGTTCGAAGTGGCGTGAGGCTGATTGTCCTGGTGTACGCTTTAAATGAATTGATTCATCTTTCGAAAAATATAACTTTTACATGCGTAGATTAACAATTAAGCCTTGACATTGAAGCGTCAATGCACTCAACTCCTTGTTTAGTTTACATGCATGAAACACGAGATTAATTAATTATATATATTCTTTGTCTAAAACATTTCTTATTTATTGCCTTAATTAAGCGGTGTTTAGTACTATGAAATCAACTTCTATGATTAGGTTATTTACACCGATCGTCCCGAGCATAAATGACAAATAATTTGATGGTTGGTATCCAATATTCTATGTTCGAAACCTAGATAGCATGTTATCATTCTCTCTCAAAAAAAAAACAAAAAGATTATTTACATTGCGAATTCTAAAGCTCTATATATGTAGAAAAATACACACCAAGTTACTAATACTTCTTTTTTAACTGCCTACAACAAATTTTGATAGCATACAAAATTGATCTCTTTTCGCTGCGAACATATTCGATGTTATCTATACGCTCAACTTATTTTTCTGTAAATACCATGCACGTTATTTATTGCTTATAATTAACCATCCTCAATGCATAGTTAAGCATATGCAGCAATTATTTATTATTGAATAATATATAATTTATCAGCAACGGCTGGGACTAATATATCTTGTGCTCGAATTTATATGCTTCTCTCTTTGGTCATTTCATAGGCCACCATGAGAATAAGCATTTGTGCAACCAAGCATTATATATATGCATGATGCGACTGGTTACTAACACATCATATATAGATGCCACACAAATTTAAAAAGAAAAAGAGAGAGAGGATCAAATAATAATAATAATAATAATAATAAAAATAAAATCAGATGACCAGATGCGCACCAAGAAGTTTGAAAAGATCAGCATAAATATATGGAAAATTTTATTCTTGCGAAATCAGCTTGATTAGGGGAACCCACACAACAAACTGATTTGACTCGCCCAATTGGCGAGAATAGCATTATTACGAGCCAAATTTCTGGACCGTTGACTTGGTCAGTAATCTGCCTCGATAAGCGAGCAGGGAGATGAAACGGCTTCTGAGAGTGACCCTCGAAGTTTGCGCCCCAAAGACGAGATCAAGCGATGACCGATGAGGGATCTGATCAGCCGGGTTCAAACACTCTACTATGTGACCGGCTGGAATGAGCCGAGCAGTTCTGATATATATATATATATATATATATATATATATATATATATATATATATATATATATATATATATATATATATATATATATATATATATATATATATAATTGAGCTCCTATGCTTTTAAAAGTACCAAGTTATTGATGCTTGTGGATTTTTTGCCATTGGATTAAGGAATGTGCAGTTAGGATGATGTGAGCCCCCTATGGTTGAGTGGGTGGTTGGTTGAATAGTATGATCTAATGAGTGAAAATGGCACAAGGGGTAGATCTAACAGTAAAGAATTTACAAGCACCATAGCCGGACTATATATATATATATATATATTGCCAAAAGAAGGGATGATTACAAATGGACTCATCTATCTTACAACTACTCCTAAGAAAAAGCAAAAAAATGTAAGGAATTAAAGGATTACAGGTAGACTACTCCTAGAAAAATAGAAAGATTGAAATTAGAAGTATTGAAAATACAGTGGTCTTCTCGTTCATAAGAAAAAAAGACCTCTATTACAGGCTTCGAAATTACTATTTATAGTAATTTCTTATCGGCCCACATTATTGGTCGATTTTAGTAGTGGGGGTAGTGCTGTAGCCATGATCGCGTAAGTTACGCCCCACTTCTCAATCGTTCCTGCCTAAAGTCTCTCCACTTTCAGGCGCCTTGTTATCGGCTCCTGATTTACCACGTGTCCTTATTTCTTTGGCTCATGCGCGGGCCAGTCCGTCTATCTTATGACGCGCTAATTATTTGGCATCAACAAGCATCAACCTAAATAGGTATATATAGGAAATAAATCTCATATGCTGCTCCTGAGTGAGTATTTTCTCAAATCCAAATTGGCTACAAATGTTTGAGATCAGATTATGAGCCGAATAAGGATTGACTAGATCCATTTGTATTTTTTTTGGGTGAGAGAGAAAAGTAGTAAGTTACTTATTTCGTCTGTTCTTTTATATAAATAAGCTAGAAATATGAAGCAACTAAAATTGACGATCTTAGATTCAACTATCAAACCCTTAAACTATCGCGCTTTTAATAGAGTAACGTACGCATATATAGTGCTTGAATTATCATGATTTTATTACTTAAGGATTCAACTACATACTTTTGAGTTACACACTTTTTAGACCACAGTAAGACCACAATAAGACTATGTATAACACTTAAATATACAGTGTATGGATAGCATTTCTTTTTTTTTAATCCTCTTTCTGCACGCCCTCAAACAAAAACAATTCCTAAATAATTTTAATTGAATTATTTTTAACTGAATTCTATTAAATTCTATTAAAATTTGGTGTCAAACAAAGTATTAATGAAAAGTTCAAGTACAAAGTTATAATATAGGCATAGTACGCTTATGCTTAAACTTAACCTGGTCAAGGGGGCATTTGTTTCACAAAAAATGAAGAGAGATGAAGAACTTTTTAATCATAAATACTTACTTCGGTTCACTGTAACTTTATCTTCGATCGAAACTCAAATATCTCAAAATACCATAACTGATATTGCTTTTCCCATGCTGAAGTCAATTATGGAAAAAAAGTGTGAAAAAATAATAAATATTTAATCTATCTCTCACACTTCCAATTTTTACGTCTTTCACTTTCTTCCGAACAATAACAGAATTGAAAAAATTTAGCACACGTTTGGTTCAAAATTGGAATAGAAATGATAATAAACCGAAATAGAAAAATGGAATAATAAAAACTTCCAATTATTTGGTTCACAAGAGGAACCAAAATCAAAATCAGAATCATATTTAAATTAAAATTCAAAAAAATAAATTTTAATTAAAATATAGATTTACTATTCAAATTTGTAATTAAAATTTGGACCCAAAATTTGCACTTAAAATTTAAATTTATAATTCAAATTCAAATTTGAAGTCAAATTTTAAATTTAAAACCAAATTTAAATATCAAACTTATACTAAAGTTTGAAATTAAACTATTAAATCTATAATTCAAATTCAAATTCAAATAATAGTTAGTGAAAGAAAAAATTATTTTCTCAATTCCTTCGAAAATCAGAATTGATTGTGTCTCCGTAGTAGGAATCATTTGGGGGATTCGATTCCCTCGGAGTGGAAATTGGAATTTCAATTTCACAAACCAAACACCGTTGAGAATGAATTATTTTTATTCTTATTTCAAATTTCAAATTTCAAATCCTTCAAATCAAACGTACTCTTAGTTCCTCAACTATATAACAAATAGTTAAAAAAATAAATTTTATTTAAATTTTAATTTATTGAAAAGTCTACTTCAACTTTAATTTCACCTCTGATGAAAGATCGAGTCCCTAAACGATATCGGAGCGGGTCTGGTTCTTATTTTGGATTAGACCGTTAGTGGGCTCATCCCGGCCCAATATTTCCATCCTCGAACTTGCACGCTTGTGTCGCGAACCGCGTTCAAACTCCGTCTAAAGCGATCCCACCTCTATATAAACGCCTTAACCCCTCACACCCACGGCGACCCGTTTCTCTCGCTCTAGGGTTTCTCTCGCGACCAACGAAAGGTAACGGTTCCAACGCTCCTCGCTCTCTCTCTCTCTCTCTCTCTCTCTCTCTCTCTCTCCCTCCTAGGGTTAGGGTTTAGATATTTTCTCGTTGTTCTTTTTCTTTCCCTATTCTGGTTCTCGGCGATCGTCCCCGATCGCATCGTGTTGATATTATCCATCTCCTTATCTTGTTTACCGATAATTAGGGTTCCAGGAGAGGTTCTTTGCGCTGATTCGGAAAGATGAGGCCGGTTTTTTGTGGGAATTTGGACTATGATACTCGTCAGTCGGAGCTGGATCGGCTCTTCTCCAGATACGGGAGGATCGATCGCATTGATATGAAATCTGGTATAAAACTCTTTCCTTTTTCTTTCGCCTGCCTTCAAGAGGAATTGATTTGGTTATGTAGTTGCTATTATTATATATTTGTTTAATTCGAGGGTTTAACAAGAAGGGCTTTGTAAGTAAAATGTATGATCTGGGTTTATGTCCATTGAAAACCCAGTAATGGGCATACTATATGTGGTGTGTTGTCGGAGTAGTCACGTCTAATTTAGAAGTCTTTTTATACTTGTTGAAGAATGGAAAAGTGCTCGTCTTGTTGCTGGAAAGAACCAATTTTTTTGCATTTTAAGATGCTCTTGATAGGTTTGTATTGCTTTTAGCAATGTTAATTGGAGTTCTGAGTCGTTCTTGAACAATGTTCTATACAAATTACGAGTTAATTTTTCTAGTTCCGACAGAAGGTAGAGCTTTTCCCTGAAAGATTATAACGTGATGGGCAAAGTACTTAATGGAGCACCTATGACATCTTTCCAAAAAGACATCCTGGGATCTTTGTAGATGAGTGGCTTGCCATCTTTATAAATAAGTAAATCTTCCTTCTTTTTGATCTCCATCTCTTTCCTCCTATTTATTCGCTAAGTTATTCAAGCAAGATCTAGGAAGCTTGTTTTTCGTGGAATGTTAGACGCATAATTATCGAGTTTTCTTACTTCTTCAAGTTTTTTTGTTGCTAAGTTGTGGCTTACCTTTTTGTCTATCATGCACTTCTTCTTGTTCTTCTCTCCTCAGTAGGGCACTTTTTGGAACAAAAATAATCTGTCCTCGGTATCTAGCAGTGGTGTAACATTTATCATTGCATTATATGGGCTTCTTGTTCTTGTGCATTTAAAAAGTTACTTTGGCATACATTTACATTATTTCATTGTTGCTTGATTATGTTCCTAAAAAGTTCAAGAACTTTCCAGATATATTGGTATAATTACAAACAAGCTTTCAAATATCTCTGGGTACATCTTGAAGAAGTTGTTGCAATTATTTTATGTTATCTCAGGAAGTTTTGTTCTTTCAGAAGTTTTCTTCTTTCAGAAGTTTTGTTCCTCGATGTAGATTGATGTATTTTATTGTCCATGAGAAGTTTATGACATTTATCAACGACTTTTGATCTTTCCAGATATTTTGGTTGTTTGCCTGTTTCATAGTAGCCTAGATTGCCCCAGGAGCCTGTTTGCATTCGGAACTTGCATGCTGGTGTAAAATTCTCCTGTCTTATCGAGCTCCTGATTGGCACTGCAATATTCCTAACCTTAATCAGCCTCTCTTCTCACCGCCTGCTCCCTCTGTTATAGTAAACACCTTTTTTGGCATTCACTTTCTCTCATAAGAACAGAAAGTTTGTACATTTTATCTCCAGTTGGTTGGATTCAATTCTAGATTAGTTTCAGAGGCGTGGGCTCTGAAATCGTCTGGTTGCATTTGATGAATACGTTTTTTTTTTTTTTTTTGGTAACTATGACTTTTCTGTAGATTGATGGTGTCTAGCTTTAAGTGGTGGGAAGAAAATTGACAATACTTCTATGCTGCCACTGATGCATGTTGCAGTCATCGGATGTATGTGGATCTGTGAAAGCCAGTGCTTACATGTTGATTCCTTATTTTCTCCTATAAAATTACAGTATATGATTTGGTAGTTGTCTGGTGCTCCACTAGAATACTAGTGCTGTTTTCTTGTAAAACATGAGTGTGAAATATATACTAGACTTGCTAGTGAACTCTTTAGTACTCTCGCAGTCATATCAGTATGTCTCATCTTGGTATTATATGAAGGCTTTCTCAGTTTCAGAGATGGACCTATAATTTATTTGCAAAAGTGTCCATATTTAAATGTTTACTATGACGCAGGAACTACAACTTCACACCTTCTGCCTAGAAGGAAACTTTCCTGCCAGCACGTCAGCTCCTTCCAATTAATGCTGTGCATTCTTCATTTCCTTCACATGATCATCAATTTCTCATCCCCTGCACTGTTCACAGTTGCCATTGCCTCAGCATGATTAATGAGGATTTGAATCAACATGCCATGCCCACCGGTCTCATCATGCCATGACCATCTCAACCATGCCTTGCCCACCGGTATCACCATGCCATGGCCATCGTTATCGCACTGTCATGCCCATGAATATCACCATGCCATGCCAACCGATATTACCATGCCATGCCAACTGATATCACCATGCCATGCCATGCCAACCGATATTACCAACCGATATCACCATGCCTGCCATGCCATGCCATGCCAACTGATATCACCATGCCATGCCACCGTGCTCTTGCTCTATTTATGGTGAAGCATGCTAAGCAAATATCATCTTATATGGATTTAACTTCTATACCACCATGCTTAGTTACCATCATATGAGGACTACCTTATGAATTATGTTCATCACTTCATCACTTCTACTGATACATGCAGGTGTAGTACTTTTCTATTCTTATCAGGAATAATGCAAACCCTGTATGGCGACATATTAATGGAAATGAAAAATATATTGATCATTTGAGTTGTGCGTTCTTCCAAGTCTTGTTATCATTCTTTGCAGGGTTTGCTTTTGTTTACTTTGAAGATGAGCGTGATGCCGAGGATGCCATACGGCAACTTGATGATACACCTTTTGGTCCGGGTAGGAGGAGGCTTTCGGTGGAGTGGTCTAAGGTAATTTCTGCCTTCTCTTTTTCAGTCTTATCAGAATGATGCACATTTGTTATTAATTTTTTTTTTATGTGTTTTTTCAACTGCTACTGAGTGTTTGATGCTGTCAACTAATTTCGTAGATATTGTGCTTTCCAATTTGTACCTTCACCATTACTTTGTTCCCTTTTAATTGGTTCTGTTGTTTTTTTTCTATAGCAAGGAGAAAGGGGATCGCGTAGGGATGGCTCAAGATCAGTGGGAAACAAGAGGCCGACTAAAACTCTGTTCGTCATTAATTTTGACCCAATCCGTACAAGAGTTCGGGATATTGAAAGACATTTTGAACCTTATGGGAAGATTTCAAATGTCCGAATAAGGAGGAACTTTGCGTTTGTGCAGTTTGAGACCCAAGAGGAAGCCACAAAAGCTCTTGAATGCACTAATATGAGGTTTGTTTTCATACTCTTCCGAAGTAGCTTTTCTGCATATAACTTTACACCTAAAGCTGATTGACTGACCTGCTTCCAAATTTTTTTTAAAATAACTTTCTGCTGATTATATTGCACATAAAATCTGAATTTCGTACTGTTTCCTTTTATTTTATTTTAATAGATTTTATGCAGTATGTTTATCTTGCTGAATACATTTACGGTGAATTGGTTTGCGGATGTCATTTTACATTTTACTTGACCTATCTCTTCTGCTGAGGATGTTTAGGCATAAGTTACTTTATTTAGCTTCGTGACTTTTAGTCCTAGAAAATTCAACTGAATTTAAGAATATTTATACACTAATTGCTACTTTTTGGATTCAGGTATCACTCATTAATATTTTTCTGTCGTATAGGTCTTTATCTTTCATTTCCATGTATTGTTGGGGTTGCTCCAATATTCACTAGAATAAAGTTATGGAAGCTGTTTATCTTCTTTAGGCCTCTAACTTCTGTGTTCCGATTCCCTCTCTCATCCTTATGGCGCAAGCACGTTTCCTTAATCCTCTTTGCAGCAAGATATTAGACCGGGTGGTGTCAGTCGAATACGCCTTTAGGGACGACGATGAAAGAGGCGACAGGTTTGACAGCCCAAGAAGAGGCGGCTATGGCAGGCGTGGTGATAGTCCTTATCGCCGGTCCCTTAGTCCAGTGTACCGCAAGGACCGCCCAAGCCCTGATTATGGTCGCCCAAGGAGCCCTGCATATGATCGGTACACTGGGCCCTCCTACGATCGGAGCAGGAGTCCTGACTATGGTCGCTATCGAAGGTCAGTTTATAGCTAACATTGCACTGCGTTCAATGATTATTTATATCTGTTGGAGCCTATGCAATCACTTTGTTCGATTAGTTGTTTCAACTAATCGCGTGCAGGAATGTAGCATAGAAAGCCAATAAAATATCAAGCCTGAAGGAATTCTTTGTACCGTTTCAGGAACTTGGTTAAATTCTCCTTGTCTGATTGCTTCTTGTGGGATGATATACAAGTTTAATTCACCCTTCTTTTTTTTCTTTGGCAGCAGCCGGTCTCCGGTCCGAAGATCCAGGACTTAGAAGCTGCTCTTCAGGAGGATGTCCGATGACTATGATGAGCGGAGTCTATATCTCAGTTTGTAACCTAACTAGCCTTAGATTAAGTATGCTACAAAAAGGTTTTAGCGATAGTTAAGTAGCCTTGTTACTGTGAGCGTAGTTTATTTTAATCTTGGACATGTCATATCTCGTCTAGTTTTTCACTGTTTGACTTCTAGACTTCTGTTTGACATTGAATGGTTTAAGATTAGTGGATTATGCCCTGTAGGGAGAATGCCCATATGATGAATCACACTTGATCTCGACCCCGCTTTGCGAGACTCAAAATGAAACTATTGGTAGCTATATATTCGATCGGGTAGCTCTTATGTTGTCAGCTGGGAGGATTGTGCGAGTGGGACAGACTATAGTTGGTTGAGAACCTTGAACAGCTACTTGGTTGATCAGTTCGTATGTTGGATCGCTTATTTTCGAGATTTGCAGAGGTTGAATATTGAGAAATTCTTAGGTGCCGAGTATGTACGGCATAACTTGTTAGTTCATAAATTCTTGCTAATTAGAATGAAAGGGTACGGTCTAATAAATTAGTAGGGAGACAGATAAAAGCGAGCCGCTATGCATGCTGCTAGTCTGATGCAAGCTTCAGACAAGCCTCTGTTATTTTGGTCCGGTGGGTTTTCTTTTGGCAAGTTTTATAAATTTTTGTAAGTAATGGTAGATTGCTTCTAGAAGTAAACAGGGCAGTCTATGTTCGTGTTGTTTTCGGTGATAGGGTATTTGAATTAACCATCAGCACCGTTAAATATGATTTAGACTTCTCGAACTATCTAGAACTTAAATTTTATAATGTTTTGATAGTATTTATCTAGTATTTGATTTGTTTTGAATTATGAAGAAGAAAAAAAAATTTATGGGAATTCGAGACCAGCTAATATTTGGTAGATGATAGTTTAGTGAAATTGAGTTTTTATCAAGTTCAAATGTAACGTAGATCGTGTGTTTAATGTGGTTGACCACCAATTCCGATGCCCATTACTGAACGGCTGTGTTTAATGTGGTTGACCGCCGATTTTGGTGCACATTACTGAAAATATGTAGGGAAAAGGCAAATAGTTTTTTTTCTTCTTTTTTTGACTTTCTTCACCTAATATTTAAGTAAAAAAGTATAATATTTTGGAACTATAGACTATTTTGAATTGACTATCTATTTTTTTAAAATTTTAATTTTACTATTTAACTTTTTAATTTTAACTGTTCAAAATAATTTATAATATAAGACAGGTAAAGTAATTATAAAGCGAAGCGAGAACAGGCGCTCGAGCTTCTTCTTCTTATTTTTGCTACCTGCTTCGTTTAATTTTTTTAGAAATAAACTTAGTTGGAAATGTAAATCAACGAGGATTCAAATTTACGATCTCGAATATCAACCATCAAGTTTTTTGCCACTTGCGCTAGAGGCGGTCGGTCGCTCGAGCTTCTTCTGGAAGAGTTTACAGAGTTAACTCTGTATGCAGATGCGCAAAAATGATGATATATGTAGTAGCCAAAAAAAAAGAAGAAGAAAGAAACAATTTGATCCAAAGTAAGTGCATTCCGGATGATCTACGATCATGGTGAGAATTGTGTCAAAGCATTATTATTATTGTAAAAATAGGTAACACTGGAACATACGTGCAGGACAAGGCCGAATAATTAGTTTGTGGTTTGCACAACTACATCAATCACAATTCCGGTAACAAAGCAGGAGAAAAAAAAAAGAAAATTCAAGGAGTGGTGGTGGCCGGTGCGGCGGCGCCCATGATCTCGGCGGCGATGGCCTTGGCGAGGCAGTCCTCGGCGTCGGCCATGATGGCGGGGGTGAGGCGCACCATGAGCACGCAGAACTCGGCCTCCCCGAGCGCGCCGTCGCCGTCCAGGTCGGCTTCCCGCACCATCGCCTCCGCCTCCTCCGCCGTCATCCCCTCCAATCCCAGCACCTCCCCGGCCCTCCGCCGCAGGCTCTCCGCCGTTATCGCCCCCCGCCCCTCCTCCGCCAGCACCCGGAACCCCGCCCGCAGCTCCCGCATGAACTCCTCCGCGTCCAGCCGCTCCGCCATCACCGCCATCAGGTCCTCGTACTCTCCCTCCCCCTCCCCCTCCTCCCCCCTCGTCTCCGGCGCCGCCGCCGCTGCCCCAATTCTCTCCTCCTCCATATCTACCACTTCTTAATTAGAGTTGAATTTGGTTGGGGGGGAGGGGTGGAGCTGTGTGTGTCAACACAATAGTGCTTGTGCTTCTTCTTTCTACTAAATACTAATAGAGAGAGAGAGAGAGGTAGGTCATGTGAAAATTCTAGAATAATAATAATACAACGGAATTTGGGTATAATGCAAGGATAGCCCCTGTGCTATTCTAATATTGCGACTTAGCCTCTGTTCAAATGCATGACTGCATTTAATTTACGCAAACAAAATACATGCAATATTGATGAATTTTATTAGAGCCTCATCCTAGCCAAGAAATAGTAGAGTTTTTTTTTTTCTTTTTTTCTTTTTTTCTCTTTAAGGGTAAGTAATAAGTTGCACTTTCGGTACTATATTTTGGTCCTCAAATTTTAAATTTTTTTTTTTTCCGTATTATTGCAATTGAGTCCTATCATATAATTTTGTTTGCTGAATGACAATACGGCGATAATATAATATTTTAATTATTATCATATTATCAAACACAACACTACTAACTACTAGATCACTATCTTTTTCAGCGAACTTGATCTGAATCACAACTTACAATGAATGTATGTATTACAGTTGGAAGACGAAAGCGTGACACGCCTCATATAGAGTACGGGGACCACCAGTGCGATTAAAAGCCTTTCTTGTATAATAATTTTGAGATAGTACAGGGACCATCGACGAAGGCGGGTTCCCCTCACCAGGCGAGGACGTGCGGACCGCGTCCACGGGGGCGGAGTTCGGAGACTTGTTATTTTTCTTTAACGGGGCTTCGAGGAAGTTTCCTGCGATGCATTGGATCGATATATATGCATATATTTTTTTTTTTTTTTTTTAATTTATAAAAGCATAAGCATAATGCTTGCTTGTTTTGTTCGGTAATAATAATTAATGGTTGCATGCAGAGGACGGCACCGGGGGGGTTGGGAAGGAGGGATCCAATAAAAATGTGATTGAGACTTCAACGGCAGATGCCAAAGCTTCCGCCCTTCCCCTCTGGTTTTTTTTGTGCGTTTCAAAAGTAAAATGTTCCAGTGTCAGGTATCTATCTCATAATAATTTCTTAGAGGAGAGAGAGAGAGAGAGAGAGAGAGAGAGATGCGTTACGCACTTGTCGATGGACCGAAAATCAGAGCGCGTTTCAAGAATAGAAGGTTCCGGTCCTAACGTTTAACATGGTATGAACTTTTGAGCTAATTATTATACTATGGCTCCCTCCAAATATATCAAATAATAAATATATTTTTATAAAATTTAAGTTATTATATTTATTCTTTTTAAAAAAATTTCGACTATAAATATATATTTTTGTTACTAAAATTTAGATAATTATGAGATAAAAAAGCTAATTATAGTTAGCTAAATGATAAAATGACTTTTTTATTTCTTATATATATATATAGAGAGAGAGAGAGAGAGTTGAGCTGGAATGCTATTGATAGCAAACGGGCTCCGTTGTCACCCATTTGTTTTCGATGATGGAGTCTCTAAATCGACGATCGGTGCTGTTGAACATGATCTAAATCAGTTGAAGCATCTAGAAACCAAATTTCATACTTTTTCGATATTGTTTACTTGTCCATCAAGTGGACACAAAAATGAACGGCTGAAAATGAATATTCTTTAAAAAGTGATGAGAAGAGTCTTGTAATCAAGATCAAGAGTATAGATCTTATTTTAAATAGTTTTTAAAAAAAATAACAAAAATTCAATTGATTTATATATCTTTACACCGTTAAACGAAAAAATGTCTCATATCGACTATCAAAATTATAAAATTTGAAACCCTTTGATTATTAGGCTAATGATGTCGAAAAGATTTAAAATTTGGTTTCTAAATACTTTAAGTGGTCTAGATCATGTTCAACAATACCAATCGTCGATTTGGAGGCTCCATCATCGAAAATAAATGGGTGGCAACGGAGTCCTTTTGCTATCGAGAGCATTCTAGCTCAACTCTATATATATATATATATATATATTAATTTGTATTTTAATGTTGAGTTCCGTCATTTTTCTCACCCTTTTCTCTTTATCCACGGCGACGGCGAGATCTATGGCAGCGGCGACATCGAAGGCGAAGTTCGCGGTCGCAGCAAAAAATGAGATACGCCGCACATGCCGCTGCGAAAATAAGAAAAGAGAAAGAAAGAAAGATAGCTTTTTGTAGGGACAAATTTGTAAAGACAAAATAGTTATTTTACACACTCATCCTTAAAAAACTAGCAGTGAATCAAACGGCGGGGATATATATGAACGAATCAGAATTTTTATTAGAGGGATATATTTGCAAACCAGAGAATTTTCGAAAGAATAAATCTAATTATTTAAGTTTTGTAAGAATTTATATATTATTTGATACTTTTACAGGGACCCATATAAAATTAACCCTAAACTTTTCATACGATGTGAAAATGAGCTAAATTACGGGAGAGCAAAATAAATTTTTTTAAACCACAGACTGATGAAATAAGTTACAATTGTCTATTTCCATTTCTAAAGAGGAACTTCTGTCACTATAAAAAAAGTTACATTTAAAGACACTTTTTTTTTATAGTTAACGATGCTTAAAAGCGTACCAATATAATCTAGTGTCGCATTTGAAAGTGTCGATCAAAGCGTCAGTAAATAAAGAGTCGCTAGATATATACCGACGCTTATACCAAGCGTCGGTAAAATATATTTTGACGCTTTAAAGCGTCAGGATTCTTACGCTTTAAAGCGTTGAAAAATTAAAAATAGTAGTAAAATTTATCATTTAATAAATTAGTTTAATATATTATACGACTCATATGACGACGCTTTTTGAAACGTCAGTATTTACTATATTATAGGAATGCTTAGAGACGCTTATCCCAAGCGTCGTCTAAAAAATGTCCTTATATTACGATTTTTTTGTAGTGTGTGGAAGCTTGTGGATTATTTTATCCAGCTTCAGTTATGGGATCAATCACAAGGCTTTGAGTTTTGGTGCAATAATTTGTGATCAGTACCCTCACCACCTCCATGGGATTCACGAGTTTAACTCTTCATAGTCCCATGTGGAAAATAAAGTTCACGAGTTAATTCATTCCTACGCACATTGCAAAAAAGATTCTATACAGGGAATGATCATTCTATTATTTGCCTGAGGCAAAATTAATTAAGAATTTGTCGTTGGATAATTGACTGATTTTACGTCTACGGTAAGACTTTAAGGTATCGTTTGGTTCGGGGATAAGCAAAAAGTGACTATTCCAGGGATAGATATAAATTGAGGTATAAGCGGGGATTAAATCAATTTTGCGTTTGGATGAAAAGTAGATTTTTCTCGGGAATAAGGAAAATAGTGTTTGGATGGTTTGATTGGAATTGCGAGGATAAGAATAATTATAATTTTAAACAATAATATTTTATCTAATTAATTAAGACGAAATATTAATTAAGTAATAATTTAACTTATTTAATCTACTAAATAATTATGAATATTGCTAAAAAACCCTTAATATTAATAAATAAATTAATTGGTAATTAATCATTTAATTAATTACAAATAATTTAATAAAATAATAAATTAATAAATAAATTAGTTAATAATAATCAGATGATTAATTAAGAAAAAATAATTAAATTACTCAAAATATTAATTAATTAAACAATATAATTAATTATTTAATTAGTAAATTAATTAAAATAATGAATTAATTACTCAAAAAATTAAATAAATATTTATTAAAGTAATAAATTAATTAATTATCTAGTTAATTAGTAAATAAATTAATATATAAATTATTAATTAAATAATTTTTATTATAAATCTAGCTTGGATATTTTATTCTTTTATTATTAATTAAATATATTATGTTTATATAATTTATGTTTAAATAAATTTATAATCTTAATTAAATTTAGAATTAAGCTTGGAATAGCGCTATTCCGTCAAAACGATGGAATAGTTTATCCCAACTATTCCGGAATAACCGAGAATAACGAAGTTTGACCGGGATAAAATATTCCGGCCAAACTTCGTTTCGTTTGGCGGAATAGCGGGGATAACTTCGTTATCCCCGCTTTAACCCCCGAACCAAACGGGGCCTAAATGTTCATGGCATCTATCGTGTATATGTGTATATATACCATGTACTATTGTGTCAATAAAATATCGACACGATATGTACAAAATATTCGCTTCTCTCATGTCTGGTTCAGTAAGTTTCCTACTTCAACCAATAAATGTACGTCTTTTATCTCATAATCTTCTCACCAAATAAATAAATAAAATTTAAAGTTAAAATATAATTTTTTAATATTAATTTAATTAGATAATAATGAGAATGAAGCCGTAATTATTTTTTTTTTTTTATAACGAGAAGGAAAGTTGCCTTGGGCCTTGGGATCCGAACTCTCGGGGGGAGAAGGGGCCCTTCTCCCCAAGAGCTCTCCTCCCAAGGTCTGTAGTGGGTTGATTCTTCGTCCAATGGGCCAAAAGCTTATTTTTTTTAAAAAAATAATAATAATAATTCATATATTTTTTAAGAAAATTTAAAAATTTGTTATTTATAGTTATTTTTATAATTATAAATTTTTTAATCAAAGTATCAATATAGAAATGATTTATTATTATTATATTTAAATTTTACATATTAATAAAAAATTAAAAATATTAACGGGCCGGCCCGGAGAACGGCCTGGCCCGGCCCGGTACGGCCCGTGACTTCCTGTCCAGAGGGCTGTGCTGGGTCGGGAGCTGGTTAGCTCTGGCCCAGCCCGGCCCGGACCGGATTTGAAGCCGGGCCAAGCCGGGCCGACCCTTGGCCCGTTTTGGCCCGACTAATGTGGGCCGTGCCGGCCCGGTACGGCCCACATTACACCCCTAGAATCTTATTACAGACACTTGTTTTTTTTTTCTTTTTCTTTTTTTTTCTTCCTGTCGTGAAGCGCGAAGTCCCCTCCAATCACCATTGCTCCATGGTTAAACATTACGATTTCGCGCATCAAGTTCCCTTTTTTATTTATTTTTGTTTTTTAACTCCTCTTCCTCGATAGATTCTCTCATCATCATCATCATCTTCAACAATCCGTTGTCAATAACCTTCGAATCGCTCAATCTCACAGAGTTAAAAAAATTAAAAAAAAATTAAAAAAAAAAACACCCTAAAATTTCGCTCCTTCCTTTGGTAAGATGGAAAGAAACCCTAATAAGTAAATCGTAGGAGGAAGAGGAGTTAGGGGAAAATGGAGTTCTGCCCGAGTTGCACGATGATGCTGCAGATCGAGTCGGCGCGGAGCGGGCGCAGACTGCGGACTTTCTGCCCCGCCTGCCCTTACGTCTGCACCTTCGAGAACAAGGTCGCCTCTTGTCTGCCCCCTTCTTATCATCATCATCATCTTTTTTCTTTCTTCTTTTTTCTTTTTTCTTTTTGGCAAAATATTTTAGTGTTTTATTTTTAATTTGTGCAAATTTTTGTGTGTGTGTGTTTTTTTTTTTTTTGGGTGGCTTCAGTTGATCAAAAAACAGCGGTTGGTGAGGAAGGAGATGGTGCCCATTTTCAGCGGCGATTCCGCCATGAAATATGCTCCCAAAACTTCAGGTAAAATCTATTAGGGTTTGGTTTGTTGGCTTCGATTTCGGTGTAAATTGCGCGTGATCTTATTTGCACAATGGAGTTTGTCATTGTAAATGAAGAATATTAGATAGTGCTTCTTAACGTAGATCTTACTGAATTGCATTGAGCAGATGCTATCGAAGTTTTCGGAGATGTTATTGGTTAGAAAAAGCCATTATACGCTCTTTTGATTTTCACATATAGTAAAACTCATTTATTTGTTTCTACTCTTTGGAATTGAAGATGGAGTAATGCGGAGTAGATAAAATTGCTTTTAGGGGCTTTGTCTTGTTGTTTGTTTTTGTAATGCAACTATGCAAAAAAGAAAGAATTGTAAATTATGATGGATGTTATTAAGCTACCGATATACAACAATGACCGTCAACGAACAGGGTACTGCTATGCACCAGCGCCATTTCTTCGTGCTTTTTCTCTTTTTTCTCGATGGTTAGTGTCCGCATTTAGCTTGCACGTGATGTGATGTTTAAGGCACATGCTTATTTTTTACTTGTTTTGGCCGTTCTTGCGAACTCGATATGCTAGTGTTGCTGGACAGAGGAGTAAATGCGCTTATTTAGACACATTTCAAGATCATTATGAGTTCAATTGTTATAAGCTTCAAAACCAACTTTTACGCGGCTAATGGATTATCTTAAACTGTTATTTAGGTCCGGATGTCGAATTATTTGAATCATATCAAATTATGTCTGAATACACTGTTCCATGTAATAGTTCTCAGCTGCGAAGGTATATTCCCTGATTGGTTTCTCGTCTTCTTCTCTTGTGCAGCAACGTGCCCGAGATGCCATCATGGAGAAGCGTATTTCAGACAGATGCAAATCCGATCTGCCGATGAGCCAATGACGACTTTTTACCAGTGCTGCAACGAAACTTGCCACTTTGATTGGCGAGACGACTGAGCTCTTTTCCCTTCATTTGCCTTTTCTCAGGTTACTCAGTGAAATTGTTGACGGTGAATCTGTATGGCGAGAACTACGTTAACCTTTTAACATTGAGAAATTTTGACCGGAAACCTATCATTTCAGTGTTTCTGAAGTATTAGCTGGTAGTGTTATGAGGTTTTGTATTGCTTTTTAGTTATTTCTGTCGGAAAAGAACAACTTCTATATAAGATCTCTTGTGCTCTTAATAGTTTTGCGCATAACAAGATCCAGAAAAATCATAATGGAAAGATATTCCTCGTTTCCATGGAAACTAATTTGAGAAGAATTTGCATTCATATGAAATGATGCTTTAGTCTTGACTAATCATGTCGCTTGCGAGTACGGAAGAGTTGTGTTTGTTTCTTGCTAAAGCAGAATCTCTTGTACTTCTCTTGTTAAGCCATCTGTAATTCGTTTTGCACAGTAAATATTTGAAGTTTGCTTGTTGGGTGAGATGCTCTCTTACTGCTCGTTAACTTGAGGTGATAAATTGATTCAAAGTTATTCACCAAAATTGAGAACTCAAAAGGTATCCTTTTGAGAAAGTTTAGAAATTTTGATCTATTCATCCAAATATGTTATGGCACATTCAGAGAATATCCTAAGCGGTATACCCTATGTTTTAAAGCCAATCAATTGTGCATTACCAGTCCACCTAATGGATTCAATCCTCGGTTCATGCAAGTTATATTAGACGCCGTAAAATTATTATTTTCTTTTCCCTTCTTGTAAACCTTATTAGCAGTAAACTGACACACAATTACAAGTACAAAAATAATCATTGTACAAAATATATATTGAAGAGCACACAGGTAAAGAAAAGATTCACAACTGTTTTGAACTCTAGAATCTTGTTCAAAGTACAAATGGAGAAGCAGATCAAAATGGAGAGACCTGGAACACAACACCTCACATAATAGCAGTTTATGATAATAACACTATACAATGGAAACGAGCAATTATACACATGTAGCCATTCAACACAACCTAAGGAAAACAAAAGCAGAAGCACGGTGAAGTGCAATTGAGAAAATGTTCATGGTGGTGGTTCCGCGGAACCACAAAACAACCTATTTAACAAAAGAAAATCTCGCATAATAGAGAGCTCTATCACGTAATTTAATTAATCACAATGAACCATTATCGGAAAAACAAGCCAACTCACCTAGAAAACAGGTGCAAGACAATATGGAATCAACCAAGAGCCTATAAAACACATATTGCTGCCGACATCGGATTATATTTCACCAACACGTTAACAGTAGTTACAGAGTGCAGTCCTTCATTAAAAACCATTTAAAGAACAATGACAACAACAACAACAACAACAACAACAACAACAACAACAAAAGATTAAAAAAATCTAAATAAAATATTTAGATTAGAGGATGATAATTATAAAATTAGACATCACCCTTTTCTAAGCAGCCATCTTGTTCGAGCCCTCTCCAACGCCTCCTCCCGCATCTTAGACAGCTCGTTAAACCAATGCTTATAGTGAGCTTCAATCGAGTCAATCTCCACCCTTAACTCATAATGGTCCTCATCAATTTTGGATGGCACTGAAGAACCATTTAGCAACTTTGAGTCGCTAAAATTCTCGCCCATATGAAAAACAGGCATCCTCGTAATCTTTGAATCGCCACACAAAAATATATTCTCCCCTGTTTTGTTCATCCCTTCTTTATCCCCAGCATAATCCAAAATAGAAGAGTCGACGTCGGTACCATATCCACTTAAGCTTTTACAACTTCCTGCCAATTGTATCGATATATCAGATCCCTGAGAACCCTTCTCTTCTCCTTTTGCGCCAATATAATTCGAATCATAATATATATCAGAAGTTATTTCGCTTGGTTTCTCGCACATTATACTTTTATCGACTAAATCCACCATTGATCTTGACAACTTTGCTTGGAGCTGAACATCTTGGTCCGATACAGTCTCATCACATTTTTCAACCAGTTCAGTCTCTTTATTTATGCTCATTGCCCCACTTGATGAATAATCAGTTGAGGGTTTCCATTCAGGTACGAGATTCCTTATTAAATAATCTATGAAATCAGCTACAAAGACAACATCAATATCTGACAACTTAAGTACTGTCATCATTTCACGAGTAACAGATAATGCCGTATCAGACTCCAGGTAAAAGAAAAAATGGATGTTCTTTGCTCGCCCTGAAAACAGAAAGCAGATATAAGCAACGAGCAATCTAATAAAATTTTAAGAGGTTAACATTAATATTTGGGTTGCGCATATCAACAATCGCAGTGCTGTCATGATATAGCAACTTGGTCCCTGAACTTTTCACTTGTACGCTTTAGTCCGGAAACTTCTTCATGTGTTGCAATTGCATCCCTGACCGTCAAACAAATATATAAAATGACCTTTTCAACCCTGTCTCAAGTAAGTTGGAACAAGGAAGTCACTTTACAAGGGAATAAGTAAAAGAGTCATTTTTTGACAGCTATGAATAGAATAGCGAATATGTAAGAAGGTAAAGATCTAAATTGTTAAAGTGAAAAATTCAGAGACCATTAGACCAAGTAGCAGCATCAGGACAGCACAGGAAGTATGCATATAATTTATCCTTAAAATTTCAAGTACTACGCACCGCGTGACTCAGAAATACGCAAGACCAGTGAGATCGAATTATCATCTTTTTTCTCTCCTTTCAAACTGAACTCATTATTGTTGTAGACTCGTTTCAACTCCAATCCCGGCATGTATGAACTAATATTGCTATTCTCTGTGCCTGTGCTAATTGGAAGAGACTTGTAATCAGAGTCTATATCCATATATAAGAACTCTGAAGGGCCATCAACAGTTTTTGGTGTAACAAAGGGCCGTTCAATTGTAGCACCAGTAAATTCCTTGGTATTATTACACTGAAGAAATGGGTCTTTCAGAAGATCCTTAGCAGGCAATCTCTCAGAGGCAGAAACCAAACATTTTTCAATAAAATGCTTTACTTGAGGATCTGATACTTTAGCAAGTCCAGCAGGTCTCGTTCCCTACAAGGAACCGAGGAAGAAATTATCAATGGGGAAAAAAAAAAGAAAAGTAAACTAAGTTATTATTAAATTTGGCCAAAATATAATAGACTTACAGTAGTGACTTTCTTATAAATTTGAGCTGCATTTGTACATTCACTATATGGATATTCGCGAGTAACCATCTCCAACATGCACATTCCAAATGAATATATATCAACTAGTTCATTATAGTTCTCCTCATATAGCTCAGGAGCCATAAATTCAGGGGTACCTACATGTATTTTGAAGTGAAAAAAACAAAGTATAAAACATCTTTACCTACTTTTTAAGACAGGGACATGAGGAAAAAAATTGAAACAAACAGAAATTGAATCAAAGTAAAGATTTCAACTTCATCAGGTTATAATTCTTCACAAGATTTTCTTTTACCACCTGCTGAATATAAATATTAGAAATTCGTTACAAAAGCTTATGAGACAATAAGGAAAAACAAGAAGTATACGTCCCTGTATATTGAGATGCACATTCTTAACCTTCAAAACAAACGTATAACAGCACCGAAGAAAAATAAAAGAATAAAAAAAATTACCAATAACACTTCGGGCAGTAGGTTGCTGCATCACTGTAGCCAGCCCAAGATCTCCAATTTTAACTTCTCCATGATTTCCATTAATAAAAATATTGTCGCATTTCAAATCTCTATGAAGTATAGGAGGATTATGGCCATGAAGGTACTCCAAACCTTGAAGGATCTGCCTTGCCCAGTTTTTTATTGCCTTCAAGTCGACATGTTTATGTTTTTTACGATATCTACAGAACTCATAACATTGAAGTAAAAACCTTATGTACATCAACAAGCTCAGAATAAATGAAATGCAATAAAGTAACTTACTGTCTTAGACTTCCCGAAGTGAATAGTTCTGTGATGATGTTAATCGTTTTCTTCTGATCATCAACCCATGAATTATAAAATTTGATTATATTCTCATGCTTGAGAGATTTCAACAAATGGACTTCAGAATATAACCTCTCAAGGTTTTCCGGAGACTGCAGCACCTCATTTATTTTGATTTGGTTCCATGCAACTTCAATACCATCAACCTCATCAAATCCCCTATACCTACATAAGAAAATAAAAATATTAAACAACATAGATGATCAGTAAATATTTGTAAACGAACAGAAGTAATCCTATGGATTGTTTTAAAATAAAAAGCAAGACAAGGGTCTTCCGAAGATACACTGTCTTGAATGCTCCCCTTCCAATGACCTCGTTGTACTGCAAGCACCACAATTTATGTATATCAATAAAAGGAAAAGGAATGTAATGGAAACTGCTATCTTTGTTTTGCAGGTTTATAATTGAATTGATCCCTTTCTTATTTTGAATCTAAATATCTAAATACTGAGAAAAATTCTCTCTTGACAGTAATATATGTAAAGAAGATGATTGCTACATCAAGAAAGAAAACAAAAAGAGACTTCTGAGCAGAACATTAATGGCAATTCATCATATGATAATGTAATGACAAAAAAACAATAATAATACGACGAAAAAAGTCGTGAAGTAAAAAAAAGATATTAGTCCCTGAAAATTCATCCTAGAGTTTCAGTTGTAGCAATTTAGCCCTTGATCTATGATTGGATTCTAATTTCATTCTCAGAGTTTAAAATTTGTAATCAAGCCGACAGCGTAAAGAGAATATCATTGATTTGCTAATTCATTCACTAATTCATCCCCCTTTTTTCCTCCTTTTTGAGGAGTAGAAGCCCATGGTTGATTCATCAATCAAAAATCTAAGGGTAGATCACACGAAAACCTACACGGATGTATCGCCCAGCCGGATCGGTTTCCACAATATCTGCAGCACCGCCGAAGATGTCGGAATCACAGAAGAGTCGGCTTCTATTTGACTCCATTTACAGAAGAACACACACAACACAGTAGAAGGTGAAATTCTCTGGCGAAAAGAAGGAGATCAAAACCAGAAAACGCTATCTCCTAAATGTCGCGGAGCGGGGCCTGATCTCGATGCGGCGAGAAACTTCGGAGAACCCTTCGGAGGCGACGGAGAACGGATCGAGCGCGGCCGATCGCAGGAAGAATCGGCACGATCCGAGGGCCTCCGAGGAGCTCCGATCCATAACCCCGCTCCCGACCGCGCGGCGCCGGCCCCTCATTCTCCCCCGGCGCGGGTCGGTCGCAGATCGCACGATGCCGCCGCGGCCATTGTCTCTTCCTGGGGAGGCGCCAAACCCTAACCCTAGGAAGATGGAGGGGCCGGAGCCATTGGTGTGCTGAAGAGGGGAAGAGGGGGCGGAGGAGGCGGAGATGGATTCGATCGGGATGGGCGAGAACGGAAACCCTAGAACTACCTACGGGGAGGGGAATGAAACCCTAATCGGCGGAGAAGAGAGGAGGGGATGAGGTGAGAGAGAGAGAGAGAGAGAGAGAGGGAGAAAATGGTGGGGAGGAAAAGAAGGAAATGACGAACAAGTGTTCGGTGGTGGGTAGCGGCAGGATCCGCCTATTTTTGGTGAACTTTTTCTTTTAGTTTTTATTTACAAGGAAAATTTCCCCCAAAAAAAAAAAAAAAAAACGGGTACACTATATGCATTTTACAATTTAAAAAAAAATATTTTAGGTCAAACTTGTTGGATTTTATTTATTTATTTATCTTAGGATGGAATTCAAACGTCTAAATCACAGTGTGAGAGGATAATATCAATAGATTTTTATTTTTTTTATTCAAGCTTCACGTGTGCTTTATCACATAAACCTGACAAAGTGCATTTATTTTATCATTCTATAATTGAAATAATTACATCTAATTAGATTTTTATTTTTATTTTTATTCTGTCTAATAATCTACTATTAAATAGAATTAAAATATTCACAATTAACGATAAGTGTTATATTATACTGTCTCAAAAATCGCAAAAAATATTATTTTATTATCCTAATTAAGGATAGATTCTTATAGTGCAAAAAAAAAAAAAGTTTAATTAAAGTTTAATTAAAGCTTTACGATTCTCATAACAGAAATAATTAAAGTTTATCTTTAATTATGAAAAAAAGAAAAATAATAATCTTTTGATCACTAACGAATCACCGAGCAAAGCTTAATAATTATTATATTATATAGTTGACTGTACTTATAGCGTAATTAGCTAAGACTTGATAATAAGAATTAGAGATTTCACATTTAAATTAGACTAAATTACAGAAAATATTCCTGTCAATACCCGCTTTTTTACTTTTTTCCCTGTTATTCAAAAATCTACACTTTGCCCCTTTAAAAATTGAAAAATATTCACTTCGTCCCCCGCCGTCAGTGTTCCGTTAGAGTTCCGTTTATATCTAATTTTTTATACCCAAAATACCTCTGAAATTCTCATCCATACCCACACATATGTCCTAGGCCGCCGCCTCGCCCTCCGCCGCCGCCTCGCCCTCCGCCGCCTCGCCCTCGCACGAAGTCGGAGTTGGGGTCATGAGAGGCGTGGGCGAGGGTGCGGGTTAAGCAAGATTGGGGAGGAGGAGATGAAGAAAATGAGGGTATTTTGATCATTTTGTCACACCGTACTCCTTGTGAATATTTTTTATTTTTTAAGAAAGTAAAATGTAAGTTTTTGAATGACAGGGAGGGAAGTGAAAAAGCGGGTATTGACAGAAAAATTTTCTGTAATTTAACCTTTAAATTATTTTATATTTTTCAATTATTATTATTATTATATTAATATGTCTGCTACCTATGCTTACAGATGTTGCTGTTGTATTCCGAAAAAGAAGTCACGGTCCAAAATAGCAGCTTTTGAGAGAAAATGGCAGGAAACATGCCAGAGCAGGCCGTGTCGGTAAATCCTTGTAACTGTTGATGATGTTCACAGATAACACGTCAGGTAGAAGCTTCTGTCCTTTTGCATCTCCTTATTTTACCGCTAATTATGAGGTTTTTATAGTAGTTCTTAGTAATAATACATTATTAAAAAGATATAATTCTAGAGACCTGTTTGATTCACCATTTGTAATATTCTGATCATACTTTTATATTTTTCTAAAAATATTTAAATTATTCGAAAAATTTGAAGGAAGAATGAAGAACCACAGACACTAATTGTTCTGCGTGTTTTTTTCATCTTATTCAATATGAAAAGAAAACAGATTTAAATAGATTACAAAGATGAGATAATTCTGGGACAGAATCTCTCTTACATGGCAAGATGAGAAGATTGATCAATTAATCAAATCAATCATCTAATAATCATGGAAGATTTAGCTAGAATCCTAAATTAACAGCTGTACATGGAAAAATAATAAGGAAACAAAATTAGCAACAAAGTAAGGTAAATTCCAGCTTAGTAGGCTTGATATTCAACATTATTATCATTCAATTAAAATTAATAGTTGTAAAAGATGTTAGTAAAGTAGTGCAATCATTGTGGATTCTTAGGTGGTAGAAATACTAAATTATTGTGAGTTATGAGATATTCTTATTTTCATAGAAAGTTATTTATAGTCCGTTAATAATAATATATTAGTTCTCAACAATCTCTCAACCAAAATAAATTGAACAGTTAGTAACAAACTTATCATTTCAAATATAAAATATACAATATTTTTAAAATATTACAAATTTTGAAATTTTATTTTTTTAATTTTCTTTTTTGGTAAAAAAAAAGCAAAACAAGCTTTCTTTGAGATATTCAACTAAAAATTCATTCTTTTATTCTGCTTGTAATTCCAGCCAAAAATATATTGAAATAGATTTTGACTAAAGCATGGAAATGAGTACTCATAGGAGTCTGTAACAATATTGTCCTTAATTAGTTACTATTTACGCAGCCTAATAATTGTATGGTCCAAAATTTTGTGATGTATATCTAATTTTTTTTAACTTTTACAAACACAGAAGAAATGGAGAAATTTTGAGGACTATAAAGCGTCGGAGGTCACGATAGATAAAAAATGGAATTAATTTTATAGGATAACTTTAAATATCATTCATGTAGTTTCGTGCTTTCTCACTTTAGTGCCCTGTGATTTAAAACGTATCACTTTAGTACCCTGTGGTTTGGTTGTTCTCTTTTTTTGTTATCTTTTCGTTAATTTTTTCGTTAAATTATACAGAAAAAATTTCAAATATCTCACCTATGGTTTATCAAATATTCACTTTACTATCCTGTAGTTTTAACTTTCTCATTAATTTAACGAAAAAATAATCAAAAGAGAATAACCAAACCACAGGGTACTAAAGTGATACATTTTAAACCACATGGTACTAAAGTGAGAAAGCACGAAACCACATGGGTGGTATTTGAAGTTATCCCTAATTTTATTGTGCTCTATTTCCTCTCACGCCCCAAACAACTCCAATACTTTCTTTGAAGATGCGTCAGAGGTCGGAATAAGAATTTAGATGCTCATTGACATAGATCATATCTACCGTGCCATATCATGCCAACAGCACGTATAGGCAAACCTTCTATTCTTCAAATTAGTAAGTATTTTTCTCAATAATATTTCAAAAGATTTGATAAAGATACATAATAAACCGTTAAAATATTTTGTTGCTAAAGAAAATAAATATTTCAAACCATTATGTGTCGGCACATTTATTTTTTGTGATCGGCACGTATCGGCACGACTCGACATGCACCGTACCATATCGTATCGTGTCGGTAAGTTTTCGGTACGATTTTGTGTCACGGTACTTAAATTCATGGGTTGGGTGATCAGACGTGCGTGGGGGCATATTTTTGGAAATTTATTTCCTGCCACTGTTGGCGGGGTTTGGTGCGTTGGGGTGGTGGGCGGTTAAGGGGGTTTGCGGGCCGGGCCTACGGGCCATATCACCAAAAAAAAAAAAAAAAATTGTGAATAGGCAGTTAGAGCGGGCTTGGACTCGATCGGCCCAGAATGGGGCCGACCCATTCCCTGTCGACATAATTGTTTGCGAACCCGGTCCGAACCGGATAAATTCAAACTTCCCATTCTCTCCTCGCGTGCACGCCACGTGCGTCCGCGGCCACCTTATCCGCCTCTACCTCGTTCTCCTCCCGCGACACCGCGCTCTCCGCCATTAATGGAGCTCCTCTTAATCGATCCCGCAAACCCTCGTTTACTCTCATCGTCGTCGTCGTCCCCCTCCTCCTCCCTCTTAACCCTGTGGAGACGCAAAGGGCGTTCTCTTCTCCTCCTCGTTAGCGCTCGGAAGCGGCGGAGCCCCCGCTCCAATGGCCTCGAGGGGGAGCCGAAGAGGGAGCTATCGCACGTTCTGAGGACGGAGGCCGCCGTGTTGGGCGTGGAGAAGAGGGCCGGATCCGCCTCTTCCACGCGCCTCTGGCCCCGAGCGGTTCTCGAGGCGCTCGAGAGCTCCATCTCCGATAACCGATGGGAATCCGCTCTCGAGGTAAAAATGGTTCCTTTCTGAATTTGAGGCGAGTTTTATCTCGTTGTGCGAGTATTACTTAGTACTTGAGTTGGGGATTCAATTATCACTTCACAAATTTGTTGGAATTTACTGTATGAGACAACACTTTAATACCCTTTTAAGAGCACAAAGCATTATAGTTGCGCTCAATGTGTTAGTTCGTAATCTCTCTATCATATTAAGGCCCTGTTTGAATGTCGATACCTTGTTTGATATGAGAAATTTCTAGTATAATTGTAATTAAGGAGTTTGATTTTTGTTTCTTCAGAGGTTTTGCTATTCATTATTTGATAGGATAGCATATTCACGTATGAGGAAAAGATAACTTATAGGCCGAATATGATATTCCATTCAACATATTTGATCATGCTCCTTATTTTTCAAATATATAAATTTTTGGAGTAAATTAAGAAAATATACCAAACAAGATAATCATACATCCTAACATGGCCTAAGTTTGTTGACTTTGGTTTCTCTGAATTATCTGAGCATACTTTAGTATGCCTCTAATTTTTAACACATTAACATTTGTCTATATATGGTACTAGTTGGTCACTAGTTAATGCTTGAGTTTTGCTTCTTTTACTTCTTGTAGATCTTTGGGCTGCTCCGGAAGCAGCGCTGGTATCAACCAAAATCTCGGACTTACGCGAGACTATTGACGATGCTTGGGAAGTGCAGGCAGCCCGAGCACGCCATCTCGCTTTTCCGAGTTATGCTTTCGGAAGGTGTTAAACCGACTTTGGATGTCTACACTTCACTTGTAGGTGCATATGGTTTCAGCGGCCTCTTGGAGGAGGCGTTTCTTACTGTTGATGAAATGAAAACCATTTCCGATTGCAAGCCCGATGAGTTCACTTTCTCGATCCTGATAAACTGCTGTTGCAAATTGCGTCGCTTTGATTACATACCCACATTACTTACTGAAATGTCTTACTTGGGCCTCGAATGCAACGTTGTTACTTACAATACTATGATAGATGGGTATGGTAAAGCTGGAATGCTTAAAGACATGAAGAATTCTTTGACTGATATGCTCGAGAATGGACAATGCTTGCCCGATATATTCACGATGAACTCTATTCTCTGGGCTTATGGAAATTGTGGAACAATAGATGAGATGGAAAAGTGGTACAATGAGTTTCAGCTAATGGGTGTTGAACCCGACATCCAAACATTCAATATCATGATTAAGTCCTATGGCAAAGCCGGCATGCATGAAAAATTGAGGTTGGTTTTGCAGTACATGAAAAAACGCTTCTTTTCTCCGACTGTTATAACCTTCAATATAATTATAGAATGTTTTGGAAGAGCAGGGAATATTGAGGAGATGGAATACTATTTTAGGTTGATGAAAATTCAAGGGGTTAAGCCTAACTCAATCACTTACTGCTCGTTGGTCAGTGGATACAGTAAAGCTGGGCTTCTTGATAGAGTTCCTGCAATTATAAGGCAAACAGAGAACACTGATGTTGTTCTGGACACAGCTTTTTTCAACTGTGTAATCAATGCATATGGTCAGGCCGGAGAGGTGAAGATAATGGAAGAAATGTTTGAGCTTATGAAGGAGAAGAAATGTAAGCCTGATGATGTTACATTTGCAACAATGCTTCATACATATAATGCTCAAGGCATGTATGAAGCTGTTAAATTGTTGGGGGAGAAGATATGCAGGACAGAAAAGGAAGCTCTGGTAAAAGATTCTTAATTCTAATTGACTCAAATAAAGGAGCTTGATCGTGCCAAACTAATCTGTTGATGTTCAACATTATTACCATTTTTAATGGATTGGTTTTTTTTTATTTTCCTTTGTATATACTGATTTTGCTATTAAGTATATATAGATTCTGGAAACTAAAGGAATTTTCTAATAGAAAAGTACATGTTATATAGGCACCAGCTTGAGAAGAATCTCATCACAAACTAGTCTTATGAGTAAAACTCATCTTTGCAAGTATCAACACTGGGACTAGCACAGCTATACGGAAATTTCCTCTTGTATACTCCGTGTAAAGGTAAGCTCTGCTTCTTCTAGCATTCTTTTGACCTCTCTCTCTCTCTCTCTCTCTCTCTCTCTCTCTCTCTCTCTCTTCGTTGCTTGGGGCCTGTTGGCATATGCAGCTCATTTCTGATATTTTTGTTTCCTTCTTTTATTTGTGAAAATTCTTAACAATGATAACACTTGAATTGGCTCCCAGATTTCCAGGTGGGAGTGTTGGCATATCAGCGAGTTGTTTCACTTTAAGTAATGTTTGGGCATCTGAAATATATCATGCATGGATTATTTCCGTGCGAGATATTACGGGAAAGGAAGATTAAAAGAGGATATCAAGGAAGATGTGCTCATCCAACATCTATTCTTTTGGTAAGGCTTTGAAATGATATTCTTCTCTTACACTCTTTAATTCATTCAGAGATCTTCTCGCAAACATTTTTCAGTTTCCTCCTGCTTATATCTGTTGTTTTCTCCTTTTGGATGTAGTTGTACATTTATTGAAAATGAAGATATTAAACAAGAGGCAGGTGTTGAGAAAAGTGAATGTTGGAAACTCTCTCTGTGAACTTGTTGAAGGCCAGAAGTCAATGAAGAGAAAAAATTGATTTGGAGGGAGAACAAGCAGCAGAAATTTAATTCAGCAGTTCGATCTATGATTTCTCATTCAGGGGCATTGATAAGATCCTTTGTTTTAACAGTACCTTAGGATGGTAGAGTCTCACGCCCGAATTGATGGTTCCAGTTCTCCAGCTCGGCCACCATGTAAACTTTGCTCTCTCTTATAATGTGCAGGTCTTATGCCTGTTTGCATTAAAAAAAATGATGGCTCCAATTCGTTTGGTGGTCGTCCCCTGCACATTCCTAAGAAACCAAATGCACTCTTGGATTCAGAATAACAATTCTGTCCGCTGATTTTAGTTCGACAAGAATCATAATTTGAATGATTTACCTTTTTGTATGTTTAGATTGCAATTAGGAGTTGATGATTATGTGTTAAGAGAGAATGTGGTCAATGTCTGACAACCGGCGGCTTAATTTTTTCCTACAAGTAAACCCTTCTAGGGTTATTTTCTCCTTGAACTAGAGCATAAAACTTAATACTTAGCTATTCAAATTGGTCAAATCGATCATGCTAGAGTTCGATCTGTTCCGTCTATTGATCTTTTTTCTCAAATCTCGCTCATACGCATCGTCTGTGCATTAGATTAACGAACGCGAGTTGAATCATTAGCAGGTGCTGAGAAGCATGATAGATCTATATGTGTTTTGTAAGTATCCTTTCGAGTAGCTGTACTTTCAATGTGTTTCATTTATCCTTGCACCTTTTTATGTACTAGAAATGTATTTGACTTGTTTGTAAACTGTTCATTTACCTGACTTCTTTTTCAATTACATTTCTACCAAACTAGTGAAAAACAGACTTGGCTGATGGGCTGCATTTGGTGGATAAGGTTAATTTTTTAGATTTTCAGGGCCTCACATCCTGTTTGGCTGCCCCAACTTCTAAAATTCCAAAGAATTAGAATTCTAGTTTTCCTAAATTACCATAAGTTAATGGAAATTCGATGTACTTGTTCAAGGTTGGATTTGGTGAGAATTTATTGCTATTAGCTATACTTTATCAATAATTCTAAAACATTCCTTCTTAAATTATTTATATATTTTTTTTAACTATGTAACTGAGGATTAGAATGAAAAAGTTTTTATGTTGAAATTGTTTTTTATTTTTTTGCTAAATAACACGAGAGAATTTAGTTGAACTCCAATTTAATCGAAAGAAAGAATTTTATTTTCAAATATATTCCATTAAAATTTTCGCAACTGATTTTTGTTGAATTATATTATAATTAAATATAATATTTAGATAATAAATAAATAAATAAATATATATATATATATATATTTATATAATGAAATTAAAAAATTAAGTATTTATGACGTAGTGTCGATGTTATTGGTTCAACCTCGTTTGACCGATGTTTAAAACATTGCTAGTTCTTCTCTACACCGTTTTGAGCTGCTCCCAAAATTTTCATGTCCTGGCGTGATATTGAAGTAGCAAGTAGCACGTGCCACCAAGATCCATTCAATTTTATTTTCGCAGTTGAGAGAGAGATTTTTCCCCCAAAAAAAACAAAAAGAAAAGAAGAGAAAATTGGGAAGGAGCGAAAGGGAGGGTAGCGGAAGCGAATGGAGCGTGGGGCGCGGGCGCGGGCGCGGACGCGGGGGCAGACGGCCGACGAGGCGGCGGCGATCCTGCGCAAGTCGTGGTACCGGCTCCGGCTGTCTGCGCGGCACCCGACGCGCGCGCCGGCGTGGGACGCCGTCGTCCTCACGGCCGCCAGCCCGGAGCAGGCCGCCCTCTTCGACTGGCACCTCGCCCGCGCCCGCCGCTCCGGCCGCATCCCCCCCTCCACCGCCGCCCTCGCCGTCCCCGACCCCGACGCCGCCCGCATCGGCTCCGGCGCCGCCACCCTCCACGCCCTCTCCGCCCTCGCCCGCCACCTCCTCCAGGTCCCCCCTCCCCTCTTCTCCCAACAATTAGGGCTCCTTTTATCACCACTCTCGACGATTCTCGATTCTTGCTGTGGAAATGCAACGAATCCGCTCTGGTTAGGGTTTAGGGTTTTTAAGGCAGGATCTTTTCTAGGGTTTGGAATGGACCGGACTTTCGCTTCGCTAGGTTCGGCGCGAATCTTGATTGAAAGCTGAAGGCTAGATGTAAATTCAAAAAGTTTTCTTGCATTTTGGCTGATAGTAGCTTGTTCTTGGCTCATCAATCTATTGTTCCCTTAAAGAAGTGGCCTTGGCGCCTTCCGCCTTGTTGTCATTATGAGAATGACAACAAAGAAATGCTTTGGGAAACTTTTACCTCTCTGGTTTCGTCCATATTGTTTATGCGAAACCCATTGTTTTGTAGTTTCTTAGTTAAGTAAATATCTTTTGCCTATAGCAGGTGCCAGACGACGAGAAGGGCACTTTGTTAACTTCGGAAAATGGCAATTCTGATGGTAACATCCCTCTCACCTCGATGTTAAGCGTAATGGCGAAGAAGCATATATTATTACTTCATGCTGGAGGAGACTCTAAGAGGGTCCCGTGGGCCAACCCGATGGGGAAAGTGTTCCTACCACTGCCGTACTTGGCGTCAGATAATCCCGATGGGCCTATTCCGTTGCTTTTCGATCATATTCTTGCAATTTCCTCTAGCGCAAGGCAAGCTTTTAAGAATGAAGGTTAATAGAGATTGATCTTTCCCTGACATATGTAATACTAAAAAATTGGTTTTTGCCTTTTAGGAAGATCAATTGCTAGTGAAATTATGTGAGTTCCCTTCTCTGCATATCAAAGCTTTTAGAGGGCCGTATATGGGTTTGATTGTTTGTGTTTATCAATTCAGCGCATGCTTAAAGTTTAACCGTTTGATTTTAGATGATAAGCCATCTTTTCATACATCTTGTGTGCTAAGTGAATCATCTAACCAGAGTCTAATCTGCTGCTAAAATTTTGTTATAACTAGCCAGGAAATCTAGTTTAATTGCTTTCTTTATTTTTTTTTCACTCAGTTTAAATTTATCTACACAGTAAGCTGCTTTTCTGTTGATATGCTGCTTTAGTGTGAGGTTCACTAACAAGACACATTTAGTAAAGATTTAAGTTTAGTTTTTTGATATAATATTTCTCCTTTTGTTCTTTACATGTTCTAGTGATTCCTTTATTTAATTTGCTGTCATAAATATCACAAAGTGTTGCATCATTAAGCAGTTAATCTTATTGAAAGGTGATTTCCCTGTTCAGGTGGGATATTCATAATGACAGGAGATGTGCTGCCCTGTTTTGATGCGTCCAACATGATTCTTCCTGATGATGCTTCTTGCATTATCACAGCCCCAATCACAATGGATGTAGCTTGTAATCATGGTGTTATCGTAGCAGCAGAAGATGGAATCAAGGGTGAAAATTATTCACTTTGCTTAGTTGAGAATCTTCTGCAAAAGCCAACGATGAATGAGATGCTGGAGAGCCATGCTGTTCTACCTGATGGGAGAGCACTGCTTGATACAGGGATAATAGCAGTGAGAGGCAAAGCATGGGAAGAGCTTCTTCGCCTAGCCTGTTTGTCAAGTCCGATGATAAAGGATCTTATCACTTGCAAAAAAGAGGCAAGCCACCATTATTCGGCATTGATATGCGAGCTGTAACAGTAGCAAGTATATCTACTCATCATCTGTTGGCTTTTTGGCATTAATGCCTTTAAACATTCTAAATCGTCGCTTTAGGATGCATTTTAAGTGAATAATTAGTTGATAGCTGATACAATTCTTTTGAGGAATAGGGACCTTGCTCGTATACCTAGAAATCATGCTACTGTGCATTCTTATTTAGTTGGAGTAACTGAATCTCCTGTTCTTAACTATCCTGGATCATGATATTCTCATTAGTTGAATTCTTTGCCATCATATGAACATTTAATCCTTTGTCAGGGAACTAAATTTTTTTTTAAATGACTGCAGATGAGTTTATATGAAGATATGGTAGCAGCATGGGTACCTGTAAAACATGAATGGTTGAAATCTCGCCCCTTAGGAAAGCACCTTATAAATGCACTGGGAGCTCAGAAATTGTTCAGCTTCTGTTCTTGTATGTCCTATCTATATATTACCAGCTTCATATGTGTCTATGTTTGATTATTAATTTCCAATGATTTATCCTGAAATATGAGATTAGACTCTACGTTAAATAAATAAAAAAATCCTAAACTACAAAAACACTGATTTATACAACACTTTTACCTTTTTTTATCTCTGCAATGGATCTATAGTAACTAGTTTTCATTAGTGTTAGTAGAGCTATGGAGCATGATTCTGACAGGTTGCAGCAGGCATAGACTGAAAAAACAGGCATCTGCCATTGTTTATTGTTCGAGTACTCTTATGTTTTAGTGAGTATTTTTGTGTCTAGTACCTTTGAGGGAAGTGTCTGACACTTTTGAGTTTTGAGGTCTGTTAACTTCTCATGTGTCCATTTTTATTCTCTTTGGGTTTTGATGCAGTACAAGCGTGGGCTGAGATCAAGTTTGAGTTGTCAATTCTTTTATTGGGCAAGTTTCATTTGGTATGAGTTAATTGGAATGACTTGGGTTTGTTTTTTGTTACATCTGCGTTAGGCATCCATATTTTGTATTTGGTCTTATTTTGGAAGGGTCAAATTTTTGTATTTCTGGTCCATATTTTTGTATTTGGTCTATATACTCCTTCTATCTACCATATTATCCTTTCTTCTACTACTTCGACCTACATCAGTTTTTGGTGACATGAGAATTTTTGGTCTTATCACTTTTCATTTTATAGGGTTAGCAAGTTCATATATGATTGCACATTTAATACTACTTTTTTACTTTGCAGATGACTTGTCATTCTTGCATTTTGGCACTTCTATTGAAGTTCTTGATCACTTAGGTGGGCCCAATTCAGGACTAGTTGGTAGAAGGCATTTGTGTTCTTTACCAGAAACCACTGTCTGCGACATTGCTGCGACAGCTGTTATTCTGTCCAGCAAAATTTCACCAGGGGTTTCAATTGGAGAGGATTCTTTGGTTTATGATTCATCACTTTCAGGGAGAATACAGATAGGTTCACAATCAATCGTTGTTGGAGTTAATATACAAGGATTGAGCCAATGTGAGCAATCTGGAAAGTTGGTTTGCTTTATCTTACCTGACCGTCATTGTCTTTGGGAAGTGCCTCTCGTGAAATCAGTGGGGAGAATTCTGATCTATTGTGGACTCCATGATAACCCAAAAGTTTCACTCGAAGAGAATGGGACATTTTGTGGGAAGCCATGGAGAAAGGTCTTATCTGATCTTAAAATTGAAGAAGCTGACTTATGGGGCTCTTCGACGACTCAACAAAAGTGCCTCTGGAATGCAAAGCTATTCCCTGTCGTATCTCCTGTTGAAATGCTTAATATAGGAATGTGGCTCATGGGGTCGACCTACAATAACCATAAAGAAATGCTTTCAATATGGAGAAAAGCTCACCGCGTCAGCTTGGAGGAGCTGCATCGTTCAATTAATTATCCTCAGCTTTGCATTGATTCGAGTAACCATCAAGCTGAACTTGCTGCTGGTATAGCTAAAGCTTGCATGACTTATGGTTTGCTTGGGCGTAACCTGTCTGAATTGTGTGAGGAGATCTTGCAAAATGATACCTTTGGACTAGAAATTTGTAAGGAACTCCTCGGACTTTGTCCCAATCTTGAGAAACAGTGCGTTGGTATTCTTCCTCCAAGCCGACAATACCAGGTGCAGGTTGATCTTCTTAGAGCTTGTGGAGATGAATCGGCTGCTGTCCTGATGGAGCAGACTGTGTGGGCTGCAGTTGCTAGTGAGACTGCATCAGCAGTGAAATATGGATTTGAAGGTACACAAAATTATTAATTTCTACAATTGCTTATGAAATGTGATATAAATCTTATCGAAGATCAGATAAAATGATGCAGGGACTAAAGCCTTAAGTAATCCAGATTTGTAGCTAATGTAGTTAAGTTTGTCTGGAGTGATACCCCTCCTTTTTAACTTTTTTGAGTTGCCCTCCTTTTGTTTTCTCAAGACTTTTGTATGAGTTATTGCTAATTATTTTTTGATAAATTTTAAAATTTTATGAAGATAATGTGTTCGACTCAACTGATGGGACAAACGGTTCATCGAGTCTTGTAAGGGATCCTAATGGAAGTGCTTTTCAACCGAAAAAAGCTATTGTTGAATTGCCAGTTCGGGTTGATTTTGTCGGTGGTTGGAGTGATACCCCTCCTTGGAGCTTGGAACGTCTAGGATGCGTTCTAAATATGGCAATAACTTTGGAAGGATCCCTTCCAATTGGCACTATGGTAGAAACAACCCAGAACTTTGGTGTTTCAATTGTGGATGATGCTTCAAACCATGTTTATATTGAAGATCCTACATCAATTTCTGCTCCGTTGGATAAAGATGATCCATTTCGACTTGTAAAATCTGCTCTTCTTGTGACTGGTGTAGTGCGTCACACAATATTGTTGGAATCAGGTTTACACATTAGGACGTGGGCAAAGGTTCCCCGTGGCAGTGGTCTTGGAACCTCTAGTATACTGGCTGCTGCAGTGGTGAAGGGGCTTTTGCGTCTCATGGAAGAGGATGAGAGTAATGAGCATGTTGCTAGAGTTGTTCTGGTTTTGGAACAAATAATGGGTACAGGTGGAGGATGGCAGGATCAAATTGGAGGTCTATATCCTGGCATTAAATGTGCACAAAGTTTTCCAGGACAACCGCTGCGACTGCAAGTCATTCCTCTAGTAGCGTCGCTTCATTTGGTGCAGGAGTTAGAGCAGCGCCTGCTCGTGGTTTTCACCGGCCAAGTATGTCAGCAAATCTGTCTGATTAGACAAAACAGCTGTCTTTTATTTTTTACTTATATGAATCATATAACTTCACACAAAATTAAGTTCACTAATAGGATTAGCTGAAGCTCTTTTTTTGTTGGCGCTGAAATTTATTATTAGCATCTATTGTGTATTTAACTCATATTAACATACTTGTTCTTCTTAGGTCTACAAACTTGTACTCCGTTGTGCACAATAAATTATTAACAGTGAAAACATGTCAACTTTACAAAGAGGCTTTACATTCCCTTTATATGTGTACGTTTGTAGCTTTTTCAAAGGCAACTATAGATGATTTAGAAACAGGCCTTGAAGTTTTACATTTTTGGATTTTAAGTTAGTAATGCTTATTTCAGAAAATTCCTTGAGAACTTAAATGATCTTCATAATTTCTGACAGCATATACTGTAATTAATCGGAATAATCTGTTACTTGATGGAATTTTGGGGAGTCTGAACTCATTTTTCCCTTTCTAAAATGATTTGTTAGGAGAAAAATAGTTAAGATGCTTTTGATGTCCTGTCTTATGCAGTGGATATTTAGGCTTCAAAACGACTTGTAATATCTAAATTCACAGCTCCAAACATAAAGCAAAATTCCGTCAGTTTAATTGTGAAATTTCCCTGACCATTGTGTTTGTACACAGGTAAGGCTCGCCAACCAAGTTTTGCAGAAGGTAGTAACACGGTACCTCCGACGCGATAACCTCCTCATATCCAGTATCAAGCGTCTCGCAGCTCTTGCAAAAATAGGAAGGGAAGCCTTGATGAACAATGACCTAGATGAGCTTGGTCATATAATGTTGGAGGCGTGGCGGCTACACCAGGAGCTGGATCCATACTGTAGCAACCAATTTGTGGACAAGCTATTTGCTTTCGCTGACCCTTACTGCTGTGGCTACAAGCTGGTTGGTGCAGGGGGAGGCGGTTTCGCTTTACTACTTGCTAAGGGCTGTCATCATGCACGAGAACTAAAGCGAGCGCTCGAAGAGTCTGAAGATTTCAATGTGAAGGTGTATAAGTGGAGCATATATTCACCCTGATGTGAATTTTGCGGGATATATTTGGTGTTGCTACTCTAGCTGTGTAATTTCTAATCTTGAAATGATTTTTCGGAACTACTGTTCTTATCAGAGAATGGTGGCATCAGGTGGCAGAGGCTTGCTAGAATTGCAGTTGAGTATTCTTCAGGCCACTCTTTCATTCACCTATATTTACGGCGTCAAACTGCGGTGTTCATGTTTTGTATAGACTATACCAATATGATGTCTATACTTGTTCCTTTGTACGGTTAACGATATACTAAAAGCATTTCATATGATTTTTGAATTGGAGATGATTTACCGATATTGTAATACGGGGTTATTGTTGTAGTGTTGTACACCAAGATGCTGATGAGAAAGATGTTAAAAAGTTTGTTGTATATTCATGTCATTTTCTCAAGTGATCTCTCCGCCAACAAAAACTCAGTTTGAATCCGAAGAGGTGAATTTGACTACGGCATCCACAATTCTTGGTACAACTACAAAGACCATAATGTGCCGGTCAACAAGATCTCTTCTTTTAATTCCCATTTGCTACCCTCTTTTGGGAGTGTTCAGGGCCTAAATGATGAGGTAATCCACTTCCTCATTTTTTAAAAGTTATTCTCTTGTCGAATGCTTTCCATTTTGTACTGCGATTACTGTCAGAAAGCACCCAGCCTGGATAGTTTTGCGCACAAAGTTATTATTAAAATAATGAAACACATGCAATCAGACCAACTCACGACCTGGGTACAAGATATCGTACAGCTCTGTAGTGCATGAATTTCTTGCGCATAAGTGATCTTGTCGTTCTCGAAGGAATGATCAATCTCAACTAATAGCAGTGATTCAATGATTAGCAGAAGAGAGAGATTTGGCAAGTAAGATCAACCATACATTTCATGACTGTCAGATTGACCAGTGTTTAAGAATTTCTTGCGCACTTTATTGCAGTTTATAAAAATGCCATGTATCTTTTTGACGAAAAACATCAAGTTTTAACAGAATCTGTTTCAGAAATAATGTATACTGTATGCAGGATAGTCTTATGTCAAACAAAACAACATGTAAATTGAGGGATTCATATAAGAGTATAAACTAAAAAATGCATAATCTGTTTGCAAATAACATATAGTTAGAGGGGTGTTCATACATGTTTCTCTTAATTTTACATGTACACAGCGAAACACCATATCTGGTTTCAACAGGAAGCCCCTAAGTTTCATTTGTACCAACATTATTTCCTGTAGATAAAATATGGGATTTTTCTGAATATCCAACAAATTAGACCTCTTGAAGGACTTTTTCTGAGTTGCTTATGTTGCTCATTTTTTCAGACTTTTCATCGTCAGTAGGATCGTCGAAGTTTGCTAGTCTAGCTAAAGTTTCGACAGCATTTACGGCCCCTTCGACCCTTGATGATATTTCAATCAAAAGTGATGCTACTGTGATGAGTGGAAGAGCTTCCGTTAGCGGCAATGTCGCAGTAACTGAGATGGAGTGCTTCTTCTCTTCTGATGCTGCTTCTCTTTGTGGAGAAGCTGTTCCTTGTATTAATTGATTGGGAAGTGCTTTTAAAGCACTCTGGAGCTCCTGAACTGCTTCATTCATATCTGCCACTAGGAGATCTATGCCCTGAGACCTTCTCATTGCCTTGATTGAGCTTGACATATCTTTCAAAACCATTGAGCACTGTGAGCCGAGTCTCATGCACTCATCACTTAGATGCTTCTTTATGGATTCAGGTGCCTGGCAAAAAATTATCAGTGTTAGAAACACTTGTGAAGGTGTGATCTTCTATTATCTTTGAGATTGAGGTGAAAATTTTATGAGGGGCTTCTCCTAAAGGATCACTTTTTTTATTTTTATTTTTTGCAAAAAACGTAGTTAAACGGTTGTATTTAATTATTACTTGAGATGAGGGACACCCAAGTGCTCCTTATGGAACAAAAAGCGGTAAGTAAGATCTTCTATTTTCCGCAGGCCTAGAAACTCGTTTTAAAAGCTCTATTTTTCAAATAGAGAAGCTGTTTCAGAAGTTATGCCGAACAGGTTAGTTAACTTCTGCATTACCTGAATCTCTGAATTGATGCAGCCACTGAGGGCTTCTATGCAGTAAGCACAGTATCTCATCGCGGTTCCAACCTTCAGATACTGACTCCACGGATGCCGAAAGCCGAAGCGGCCATGGGCCGGCTCCCATCTTGCCAAATTGGCCTGTGAATCCTCAGACGCCTTCGAGTTAAGAACGCACTTGTAGCCCTGCGACTTTGGTGAGGGTGAAGTGCTCTTTGGATCGACAATCCGGTCCTCGGTGAAGTAATCTTCAACAGAGCCTGTTTAGTTGGATTTGAACAGAGTTGATAAGTTAAGAATTCAGCCTTTGTCGAATCTAACACTACTAAATGTGCGTAATTTCGCGATTTTGCTAGTCAATTCCTGAACTTCTCATCAGAACAATTTAGTTTCTGCAACTTTGTGTAAGAAGAATGAATGAACATACCCTCCAAGGAATCGGCGAGCTTTTCCATATTGCGAACGGTGAGAAGGTGCAATTCTTCGCCGGCCCAAACCGGCCAAATCAAAACACAAACAAGGAGGCAGATGCAGATTCCGATGGCGATGGTCGACACGCGCTGCTGCGCCAACGTGAGCAGCTGCTCCACGCGGTACCCCGACACTGCGACCAAGCTGTAGGTGAGGATGAATATCGTCACGCCGTAGTCGAATCGTGCTTTTACCGTCGGTATGAACCGCGAAAAGGTGGCGGCAGAGGCTGAGCACATACATGTCAAACAAGGTTAGTCATGATTTTAAGCTAAGTAATTAGTTGTTATACAGTAACTATTGTAGCCTAGATATCCATGCTAGAGTTTGTTTAATACCTAGTAGAAAAACTGAGGCGCTGAGGATAACAGGCTCCACTCTATGTCCCGATTTCGCCGCGATCCAGTGAACGCCGACGGCGAGGGCGCCGGCGCTCAATGTAGCAGTGGCTCTGTTGAATCCTTTGTACAAGCACCCACCTGCAACATAGAAAACGGTTTGTTACATTAATGATTTCGCTTTCTCTAACCATTTATTAATTAAGTGTACGCACTCTTTTATTCTTCTATATTTTGTGCAATAAAGTAAAATGAGCATCTCTTTCGTACGCATTATCTATGGATAGAATAATTGACTAGGCCCCTAATGGCTATGTAGTTAGTGCATGCTCTACTTTATATATATACACAAATATAATATATGTGGTGGTGCAAATAGATACATATATTCTTGTAGTTTGTTTTGTGTTATTTAATAATAAGATTTGTTACTTACCAACAGTGTACTCAAAGATAACAACCACAGTCATAATAGCCCACATAGCAGCTCCTCCCACACCCTCATACAAAGGCCTGGTGTAGTAAAAGAGTGAAACTAGGGTTAGGGCAAGCCCTACTTTGAGCCCATGCACAACTTTCCTTGGATCATCAGCTCCTATCCTCCACACTCTCTTTGCAGTGCCCACCACCTTCATCCTCACCATCACCATGCACCCAACCAGCCATGCCCACGCCCTCTCAAACGCCGCCGCCTCCGACTCCATCTTCGTCGTCGATCCCTCGGGGACCGTCACCCGCCATTCCAAACCACCCTGCACTTCTTTGCTCTCGGCCGCGGCCATCCCTCCTCTTTCTCCGATGCCGGTCGGAGGTAACGAACAGGTCGAACGGGCGAAGGGGACTCGGAACCTATTGTATTGTTCTGGAATAACCGGTTCGCGCTCCGCAGCGGCGGCGGCGGCGGCTTTCGCTAAAGTGAGCTTGTTGGATCTTGTAATGGTTGGAGACTAAGTTGCGACCTTACATATATATATATATATACACATAAGAAGGGAACTAAGTGGAGATTCTAAAATGGCGGTAATGGGGCTGAGAAGGACATGTTGAATTGAGTGGAAAAAGAACCCACAACATTACTCAGCATGTTCCTAGCCTTTTTTGAAAAAGTAACATACATGCATATATGTTGCATATATAATATGAAAGGGATTAAGTGGGTAAAGAGGATATGGGATTAAAATTTTCCATGGGCATGCATGGTGATCAACCAGTTCTAGTCTCTACAAGCAGCCTTTTTTTTTTAAAGCTGATGTGTCATATGGTGATTGGTGTTAATACAGCCCAGGATTAAACAAATTATTTAGTGGGATTCAACTACATTCCTTTGGTGTGGGTGGCTAACACTTGTGCATACAAAATAGTCATCGTGTCAACGCAAAATCAAACTCAATTTGGATTAACCCACTTTGGATTTTGTTTGTGAATTTCTTACCATTTTTGTCGAGGGCTATGCTAGAGGAATTGATTGATTGATTGATATGACAGAAACATACAAGCTGACAAAAGTACTATAGCATAGGGGCTGGAGCAAAAATTTAGTACCGACAACCTTTAACGTGAGATTGTTTTATCTATCTTTTATTGCATCAGTAGTATGAATCTCAAAATTACGTAAAAGATAAATAAAATTGTTCTTACAAATTTTCTCTGGATTAATTCGTAGGGACATTGTTCTTCCCATATCTAGTACCATTAGGCCTCCCCTTTGCTTCATTAGATGTCCGAACAGACTATTAGGGGTTATTTGGTTCTTAGAAAAAGAGTAGAAACTTTTTTAAAAAAAAATTCATGAAAAACTTCTATTTTAGTTTTTGGCCCTCTCGGCTCCAAGAAAAACTAATTTTTAAACTTTTTTTTAGATTTCATGGAAAACTATTATTTCTATTTTTCGTATTTTTTTCAAAAAATAAAAACACTAGTTTTTCATGAAATCTCAAAAAGAATAAAAAAATAGTTTTACTTCGAATCAAACGGACGAAAAAACTGAAAAAAAAAATTTCATGAAAAACTTTTTTTTTGTGTGTTTTTTTTGGGAACCAAAGACCCCCTCAATATAATTTTCTTTTTATAATTTCTATCTAGAAAGTTTGCTTTTAGTCTCATGCAAGGTCTGACTAATCAATATTTATAATTAGAACAAAAAAAACAAAATTTGAGAGAAAGTTATAAGCAAACTTGCTGATTCCCTCAATTTTTTAGAAATAAACTTAGCTAGAAATTCAAAACCTTCGAAAAAAGTAATAAATACAAAAAAAAGAGAGCAAAAAGAATTTCATAACCTACAAAATGATTTCACTTATTCCAAAACAATAACTAAAGGGTGAATATTAGTACACTGTTATAAACATCCAACAATGCTCCAAATTTACCAAATTTTGCAACCCCTTGAATGAATAAAATTAAAGGAGTGCCAAATAAGATACTTTTGCATCCAAACATATGCTTTAGGCACGAGTTTTGTTTCTAGGGAGTACTGTGTAGTTAATGTGTTGGCACTCATAGGAAGAATTAAATAACAATAGGTAAAATATGTACTTTTGCATTCAAATATACGCTTTTGGTATGCATGAGTATATGTACTCCTGTTTCTGAGGAGTACTATATATGTAGCGATGTGTTGGTACTCATAAAGAGGAATTAAATAATACTGGGAGTCTGATTGGATTCGTACTTAGAATCTTTTAATTCGATTCCAGGTTAAACTTTAATGAAACAACCATTTATCTCCAGAAGTTTAACCTATTAAAAAATAATTATTTTATATTTATATTCATATTCATATTCAATAACAACATTATAGGAGACCTAAAGCACTAATTCCTCTCCCTAAAAGGGTCTTGAAATGAAAATCAAGTAATGGAGGGCACATGCATCACCAACAGTTGGCAATCTACCATGAGTTTTGATAAAGTGATTTTAGAGTTTTGAAAAAGTCTTCTTAATTTATCATAGTTGTATCGCATAAGATAAATTCTAAACTATTTTTATTGTGCCATACAAAGTAATAAAAAATCTTATAAAAAATAATACTTTATATGATGTTTAAGACTGAAGACGAAAGCAGACTTGATCTACTTGAACAGATACTCTGAATTCAGAGCCAGCTATATTCTTGCACTTCACATAAAGTTTTAGGTTAATTTAGGGTTTGACTCGATCGAATTAGTAAGGTAAGAAACTTTAGATAAACTATTAGTTAGACCAACACATTTATGAGCATCTGACCCGGATCGATCGGTCCAAATGGAGCCAAATTCAAGTCATGTTGAAAAGAATGTATAGAAAGAGCTCGACCAACCCTTCCCACAAGATGAGCAGCTTTTTCCAAAAGCAGTACGCAGCTTTTTTTATATATGTACGGATCAGGTGGACGAAGAGGACGTGGATTTCGTTTTCGTTTCTTTTCTCTTTTTCTTTTTTCTTTCTTTTTTTCTATTTTTTTAATCTTTTTTTGGCCTTTTAAGAATCCAGAACATTGATCTAACTTGGCCACCATACCATGCGTGATAACCAGCTAGCTCTTGCGTACGTCACATTCCACAACGCGGAAAAATTATTTAATTAAAAAATATTTATTATATTATATTTTGTACTAGTTAAAATACAACACATATTGCTAAATAAAAATACTGAATAAAAATACCGACCGTCCCTAGCGCAAGTGGCAAAGGGCTTGGTGGTTGGTATCTGAGTTCTAGTTCGAATCCTAGTTGATTCACATTTCCAGCTAAGTTTATTTCTAAAAAAAATAAACGAAGCGGGTAGCGTGCTACTACCTTTCTCTCTCTAAAAAAAAATACTGAATAATAAAAAGTCAACAATGATAAAAAATTATAAAGTGCTTACTCCTATTTACATGCAAATAAATATATATGACAGGTGTGGATCATTAACGCAATATTAATGCAAAGAAAATGATAAAAATGTATAAAATTTATGTCAATTATCGCCTATTTTGATTTGACTGTATTTTTTATTTATTCAATTTGAGCTAGTTAGTAACTCTTTAACCTCAAAATTTAATTGTGTTATTTATTTATACGGATTTGATTAACATATTTTATACAATTCGTATAAATTAAAAAAAATTGAATAATAAAATTACAATTTAAAAATTTATATAGTCAAATCAAAATATACAGTACTCTGCGGCTCAGATAAGTTTTATATATTATCTAACTTAGAAAATATTAAAAGTGGTGAGTGTATCTGTGAATGGGGGACATAGAACGAAGAGTCTTACACAAAACGGCTAATTAATGTTTTTGACCTAATAAAGTTTTAATTAGTTTTAGAATAATGTGTCTAATCAGGTTAGGTCAGATGCACGGGCTTGACCAGGGTCCGCTACTTTAAAGCACCCGAATACATTGGGCTCGGTCGTGGGGCCCATACTCCTGGCCAATAAGAATACGACACGTCGGATTATTCTATTTAGTTTTGAGAGAGATTCGACCAGGGTAAGGCCGTTGGAAATGGGCCTGGTCCAATGAGCTCGCACGTTTGTGCGGGAGGAGTCCGCATACGGACGTTTTTGAATATGGGGTCATTGTGTCGGGTGAATTGCGGGAGCGGGTTCCGCATAATTAAGAGTATATGTTTATATTTATATTTAGAAAAAACTTTAAATACCACTACTGTGATTTCGCATTTTCTCACTTTAGTACCCTGTGGTTTCATTTTTTTTTCTTATTTATTCCATTAATTTTTTCGTTAAATCATATAGAAAAAACTTCAGATAACCCACCTCTGATTTATCGAATATTCATTTTAGTACCTTGTGGTTTTAACTTTCTCATTGATTTAACAAAAAAATTAACAAAAGAAATAAGAAAAAGAGAAAAATAAAATCACAGGATACTAAAGTGATACATTTTAAACCACATGGTACTAAAGTGAGAAAGTGCGAAACCACAGAGGTGGTATTTAAAGTTTTTTCTTATATTTATATTTATATTTTTGGAATTGTTGACGAGTCTATGCATATTGGAGGATCAAATTAGATTTGCTTTTGCCCTTTGCTTTAAATCTATGGATTTGTAAGTACAGCACTGAGCGGTTGTTATCTTAATAAAAGACCGTTGATGTGATGATAAAAATATATAATACAAAAAGACTTAAATGGCTCAGATATGCAATTTGCTGGTAGATTAAATTAAGATTATTTTGCAAATCAAATAGACAATTAGTAGCTTTGATCGAGTCTCAATTTTTATTTTTTGAGCAAAGATGAATATGCCATTTTTATCATTATTTCTTTTTGTAGAAAGATAGCGTGCTAAATATTAAATAATTAGACTTCGAATTTGAAATTTTGGATATCAATCATTAAATTCTTTGACACCTGCAGTAGAGATAGTGGGTAATCACATGTATTATTAGATTATTAGATAGATAATATATATTTGTACTAACATATGCACTTGGCTCGTCACTTTATTTAGCTAGTGGGGGTGTTATCCTCACACAATCACCTAGTGATAAATGATCATAATACGTTTCGGATTGGATTTTCAAAAACCAAAATGTTACGGCAATTAAAAGTATTTTCTGTAGCTAGTATTAATTCTGCGCTACTTTCGTACGAATCGTAATAATCAATCAAACATTCTCATTGACTCATCGCGCATAAAAGTACATATTAGAATAAAATTTTACTTAACATCATTTTAATTTAAAATTGCCATATTATTTCTTACCTAAATCTTTAATCACTCTCATATATAACTCACTAAAGATTAATCAGATATAAATTTTGTACAAAACAGAAAAAAAAAAAACATAAAAAATGTTATATGTCATGACCTAAAAGTACCATCTTAACCTCAGGCCATACGCCGTAAAGATTGTTCCTCTTTTTTTTCTTTGAAATTTCACCTCCCACTAAGATGTCTCTCTCAAGGATAAGCGAAGGTCGGTAACAGTTTTTTAATTAACTAATTACTTAATTAATCACTCTCTAATCTCTATGCTGTGGAAAGTATCTAAAGAGGTCTAAAATATACAAGTTAATGCGTTAAATATATCAAAAGTAGAACCACCAACGTAGACTACTAATATAAGGCCTATGTGACAAGTACCCAACACTATAAATGAGAAAGAATTTAGGAGTAGTATGTAGTGCTCACTCTTTATAAGAGGTGGGACTAATCAAGGATATATATATTTAATATATTCTCTTTGGTACCATAAAAAGTCATGTATTGATGTAGATGGATAATATATGTTGTGGTTTGAAGCTCAAAACATAAAAAATTAGAATTGCCATGTAGGAGGCTACGTACCTCAATGTACCTGCTTTTTGTGCTGATGTATCTTAAATCCATTGGGACCAAAATGAAGATCACATGCCCATGTCAGCTGAGTCAGCTTAATTAAGCTTGATTATGTGGTTGGTTTAAAGAAACTGAAATTCCAGTGAAAATTAATCAAAGTAGCAACTTGAGTTTCTACAAAATGATTTGTCAACGCTTTTGTCGTTTGTTTAAATGCAAGTAGTCATTGAATTTCAATTAATACTCCACGAAAGTGAGAGCAATTTATATTGGTTGTTTTATCGAGTTTTGAACTTAGAATTTACTGCTCTGATACCATATTAAATAGTACTGTGAAATAACCATTTGTCTTAAACTACCTAAACTATTGGAAAACTGTATTGTTAATAGGATTTCAACTCATTAATATTATATTTATATTCATCAATTTTCTTTTTGTAAAAGAAAAGGTGGTATATGTTAGATCTCACTTCATATTTAGTTGCGTATTAAAACAGTGGTTATTTCTTTGTTTAAGTAATTATAAAAAACGGATATTACGTCTTAAGGGCATTGGGCACAAAGTAGCTTTAGTTAAGAATCATTCTCTTAATTCGCACATTGAATGGGGAAAAAGTATGAGCCATATTATAAAACTGAATTTAATACAAAACTATAATATCTGTGCAATTAAAAGACTATAAACCTACGTAAAATAGACCTCATATATATATATATATATATATATATATATATATATATACTCGATCATCGATTGCTATATTTCCACATGCATTTAATTGCGAATGTTCCATGCATGTGGTCGTATCATTTTCAACATGCTTATTCTTTCCTACAATCATCACTTCATTGACAATATATATGTTGCGTTTAACCTAATACTAATTGGAGCATTCAATAATGGTAGGCTTCAATTGAAAACAAATATTATTCTCAAAACCAGTTCGATCGAATCGGCAAGTTATATAAACCAGTCACACCATAAACCAATGTCCCGTAAAATCCGATGCCGTTTATAAGATTGCATGATTTAACAATCATAATAAAAACATGTTAGGGATCGTTCTGTGCAGAGACACAAAGCTCCAAAACGCACCTGTCTAAAAGGTTAAATTCATTAGTAGAAATTAATTATCTGACGTGGGTATATTCACCTATGAATTTCTGACACAACTGATAAACTTTGAATATGTATTTTTTTTCCACCATATTATTGTAAACAAAGTTTCCAAAAATATATGCACCTGTAGGTGGAAACGCATACTATTATATTTTTGGCCCGTGAAAATGACATGCACAAACGAAGGAGGAAACAGCGCAGGCACCAACGAACTTATCACATTTATCATTCACTCTACTTCTCTCTCTCTCTCTCTCTCTCTCTCTCAAAGTGGGAGAATTAGGTCACCACCATGTACCTAATAGCCATTTAGGAACTCTTATTTTTTTATTACGTAAAGTGCGCAACATAGGGTTATCATGCATGAGAAGCAGCACTTATCTTTCCTTTGTCGTTTTCACCTTTTTTTTTTTTTTTTTTATAGTTGAAAACCCAGTTCACCTATCATATAAAAACAAAAAAAAAAGGAGCGGTTAACATTTACTCACTCTAATATTATAATATATTGGTAAATTAAAAATAAAAAAAAAAGAGAATGTGACCGATAATTTCCAACAACCAACAGCTAAGGACAGCCGTACGTGGTGCATCTTTTTATCTTGGGTCGGTTTTGTTGAATATGTATATATTAAAAATATTATTTTTTGATAGCACGAGCTTTAAGAAAAAACAGTTGTTTTATATTGTTTTAAAATGATATTAAAATAGTAGGTCCTAATTAAATTTGAATCTCATCAAGTGTTTAGTTTTTTTATTTTTATTTTCTTTCATTTAATTCGAATTTACGTTTTGAGCTGATTAAGATTTCTCGAATCTAGAGATAAAGGAGAGTGTTGAACATATGAGAGTGCACATATTTGGTTTGCACTATTAATTCTGTCAGAATTATTGGGATCCTATAGAAATCTTTTTTAAATTATTGTATTTGATTTATCCTACATATATATAGTCTTGTCAGTAATGTTGGACTACTCCAAGGAGTCATTCGATTCAAGATTTGTAATAATTAAATTGTGGGAACGTTGTATATTTTATATTTGAATAACAAGTTTATTAGTAACTCACCAAGCCAGTTGGGATGGAAGGTCGTTAAGAACTAATAAATTCTTATTAATGGACTATTAATGATTCTCATGAAAATAAAAATATTTTCTAATTCATGATATTTTAGCTAGTATTTCTAACACTTAGGAATTTACAATGATTCCATTACTTTACTAACACTTTTTATACCTGCCCATTTTAAGTTGAATAGTAATGATGAATATTTTTAATAAATAATATGAAGAATTATCGTAATATTACAAATCGCGAATTAAACGAGCTCTAAAAATATTACAGAGAGGGGGTTATAGGGTACTTTCCTTTTCTTTCTCTCTCTTTCTCCCTCGATTAGATCTTGCCACCGTTGTTGGCTATTTATTATTGGGCTAAAATAGGTCCAACTTCCTGCCCCGTGACAATAGGCCCAGGAGACAAATAAGTTGAGTTGGGTGAGTCTAATAAGTTGAGTGGGTGTGTGATCCACAAAAGACCCAACGGCAAGAGGCCCAACAATAGACCCAACGTCCAGGTGGGTTGAGTCAGGTCGAAGCCCGCGAGCGCTATGGCTGAGCCCTTAAGTGCGATGAGTGCGCCCTTCCTATAAGCACGTGCTTTTGGGATAGTTGGTTAGCGCTTACGATCCTACAATTGGTATCAGAGCCAGTGGCGCGGGTTCGATTCCCACATGCTGCATTAACGGTGCAGGTGTTGGAGGGGGAATTGTTGGCTATTAATTTATTATTGGGCTAAAATAGGTCCAACTTCCTGCCCCGTGACAATAGGCCCAGGAGACAAATAAGTTGAGTTGGGTGAGCCTAATAAGTTGAGTGGGGGTGTGATCCACAAAAGACCCAACGGCAAGAGGCCCAACAATAGACCCAACGTCCAGGTGGGTTGAGTCAGGTCGAAGCCCGCGAGCGCTATGGCTGAGCCCTTAAGTGCGATGAGTGCGCCCTTCCTATAAGCACGTGCTTTTGGGATAGTTGGTTAGCGCTTACGATCCTACAACCGTGACCGAGATCTAGCCAAGATCAGGGGTACTTTTCATATTCTTTTGATTTTTCGTTAGTTTTTTTTAATGTTTCCTTCCTTTTTCTTCTTTCTCTCTTTTTTTCTTTTTTTTCTTCAGTGAGTTTGTGATCTCCCACGTTTCATTATGTGTAGTTTTTTATTCATAGTCCCCATAATTTTGAGAGATAATTGCTTTTTTTTACTTGATGGTGTTGAGTAAAATAGTTATAATTTATCTGTAACATTTTTATTATACATATAACTCAAATTAGTGCATATTACATGCCATAAATTTATTAACACTAAATTACATTTTTGGCCCTCAAACTATGAGGTGTGCTGTATTTAGTTCCTCAAACTTTAATTAATTTGTTATAATTTTTTATTCAAACTTCTAAATTATTGTAATTAAAACTAACAATCCAATTTAGTTTACTAAATATTATTGATGTGTTGCTAGTGTGGAAGAAACGTAACAGTATTATGATTAATGACACGATAATAATTAAGATGCGACATCACTTCCACATTCACGGCATGTTAATATTTGGTTAACTAAACTGGATTATAATATATCTCACATTAAACCATTTAAACAACAAAAACTTGTGAAAGTTTTAAAAAATCAATCTCACCATGGAGATCATCAAACCTAACATTCATTACTGCACTTAATGGACAATAGATTTGATGATCTTACAGTGTGGACAGTCACCATAACACATATCCACATATCCGAGCTCGACTTAAGATATTGGGTCAAACTCGAGAGATAAACGAGCTATATTTTTGTTTGAAGCTACATGTTCTATGGCCTAGCTCGTTTGGTATCATTGTTGTTTTCTGTAAAAAAAAATATTATTTTTGTACCTATAAATAAGTATAAATCCTACACCCACAGTATTTTAGAGTTCACAAAAATCTAAATAAATTTTAGTTTTAAAAAAATTATTGATAAGACTAGAGAGAGAATATGAAGCATTGAATGAGTGAGGTGCATATCTCACATCTAGTCTAGAAATGTAAAGATAGTGTTGCTTTTTTTTTTTCTGAATACTAATTTTATATAATTTGATGTGTTTGAGAAATGACCTTTTTTTTCTTGCTATAATTGGTTAGCTTATAATTATACATGATAATTTGTTTTATAAAATTTTAAAAGCAAAAAAATAATTTTAAATATTTTTATCGTCCAATAAATATTTTATATAAAATAGTTGCAAGCAATCCATATATTATTCACTCGTAGGCCCTAGCCTCTATTTATATATAAAATTTTATTTAAAAAATAGAAAATAAACACAAGGGATCCTAATTAACCCGAGAAATTAGGTGAAATGCTTTGTTAGCTAAACTGATTTTTTTTTTCATTTTTTCGGTTTTGTTTTTTTAAGGTTACATCGGTGGCAACGTGATGTGATGTGGACTGAATCTGGCATGTCTTTGTGTAGTGCCCAGCACGTGAGCAATGGTGAGATCGCTCATAATTAATTAAATTAAATCCTTCTTAGATTTGATTAATTCTTTCCATCACATCTTTGCTGGATTTGGCAATGTCGGGTGACGTGTCATGAACTAAACATCCGAGTTCTTAAAAATCCGAACCCGAGAAAAAAGAAAAGAAAAGAAAAAAAAAAATCCTTTTATCGAATGTCGTGTGAGCAATGGCTCTTGAGTTATATACATTTTTCTCATTTTTTTTTCATCTATAATGAATTGTATGGGAAAGGAAAGGGAACATTTTCATTGATATATGCATGATTTGACTCGAATAAGTCGGATCCGATTTGCCTCAAATAGGTTAAGCTCAATCTCCCAAGCAATTGGTATCAGAGTCGATTATTTGAAGATCTTAAAAGGTATTCTTCGTGCGAGTGTGGTGAAAAATTATTAGATATTTTTATATAAAAGAATAGAGATTTAATATAATATATACATATAAATTAATATGTCCAACAATATGAATTTTAGTAGAGTTCATAGAAGCAAACATAGAGTAAAAAATTACAGCATATTTTGCACAATTGAATTCATTTATTACCCCCTTAGTCGCCATAACTCTGCGAAGATTTACGCGCTTAAGCAATCGAAGAACTCGAGCATCATGCATGCACAGTGAAAAAAATCACACAACTTTTGGATTTGTAGCATGTACCGTGCGCGAAGCGATGGCGTAATAAATTTTCAGTTTAACGTGAATAACCATAAATAGAAATTACTGATGTAAAACACAAATGAAATGCCATTAAAAGCCGGATTATCAACACTACTTATAAACAGGTTAATGAACAACATGAACCGAATGGTCGCAATCTCAAGAGCCTACATAACTATAACTTAAATCTTAAGAGCTGCATCCCTCCAGGCCCACAAACAAGTTCTACCACATTCCTAAGCCCCCAACTCGGCTTTCTCCGTCTCACGAATTTATGTTTCCCATGCATGAATACATTCGCTAACTCAACCGGGAGTAATCACCGTCTCTAAGTACACTTAACAGCTTATCTTTCTGCATCTTGTGATGATTGATCGATCATGTTTACGCGAATTCACCATCGTCGGGCATTTCGATGGCGTGTTATGTCCATCGAATTTGAATGCCGAAACAGTGGTGTCTCATGCCACAATCCTTCCATTCTAAGTAACTTCTAAACCAGCTCGATTACGGTGATCACTGCACTCTATCAGCCAAACCAACTGGAATTGATATGGGTGACTGCTGATAATTCTTGAATGCGGACGCTCCTCCACCTTCCATAACCTTAGTTAGCTGCTCGTTAGGTCGAATGCTATTAGTTTGTTGCAGTAGTTGAACAAGCGACAAAAATATATCCATCCTGGTTATGTCTCTGTTTGCCTGCGTTAAACCGAATGCATCTATTTCAGTAGGAGAGATAAAGTGGAAAGTGGGAGTTGCCAAAACTTTTATTATCTTCTTTTTTATATTATACATATTTTACCTCAACTAGAAACCGTGACCATATCTTGCTGTCACGAATCTCCATCACTCCCTTCAAGATTGTCAAGCCATATCCACGAATAATGTCCGCTATTTCAAGAAAGAACCCTCGTTCTTCACAAAGCATCTGTTTGAGATACAACAAAATAGAGCAATTATGTAAATAATACCGATCGAGTCATCTTGGAAAAAGAAGAAAATGTCTTCGGTAGTATTTTACCTCAATGAGCATCTGGCCAGGTGGTGTGAGGTCCTCGACTATTATAGGGCACACCATGGTTTGACCAGCAACTTCATAGGCCCAGGTAGCACCACCACCGCTGCTACCGCTTGAATTATCTTTCAAGACAACACCGCTCTCGTCACCGATCATCTTTACATCCACAAAAGAGAAGTAAAAAAGAAAAGGGGGAAAACAAGAAAAAAAATCAGTTATTAGATAACACATTTAAGATTCCAAAGGCCAAAAGTAACCTATATGCTAGCCATCAACTTACTTTCGGCTCATCAGCTTGCTTAATTTTTTCTGCATACTTGGTCACACTTTGTAGAAATAGCATGTGCTTGATCGTGCGGTCCAACAAAGCATCAATGCTACACTGTTATATTATATAGATCAAGATAAGTAAGGCAGTTTGTAGACATTAGAAATCATCAGAATTTTGAAATGTACTTGGTTACCTTTGCACCATTGGGGACAATCTCCCTTAACTCCTTCACGCGATCCTGTATCAGCTGTCGGTCTTTAGGTCTTGGTCGAGTACTCTCTCCGGGCCTAGCTCTTTTCTTAACAACTTTGACGGCTTCTTCGGTACTCCTCGTCTGATTAACCTTCAAATTTTCAGTATTCATGCTGCAACTGTCATCAATCTGTAATTTAAAATGTGACTTCGAAGACGCTTCCTTGAAGGGTGCAGTTATGACCTTATCCGACTGGTTCGCAACGGGTATTTGAGTAGTACATAATGAGGGGCAACCTACGGTAGCAGCTGTAGGTAGTTTATGCTCTGAATTATGGCCAGATGAGGCCTTAACATTACTAGGAATAGAACCATATGCTGGAGTCTTATTAATATTATTACTTCCAACTATAGCTTCTAATAACTGTTCAAAACTCAGCTCGGAAAACAAGTCTTTCTCTCCGCCTGAAATGGATCCCTTCTCGAATTCTGGGATGACAATGTCATCTAAGCATTCCTGCATGAGGGCATTGGAACTGAGTTCAAATACCATATCATTATACAAGTCGTTGTCAGCAGCTTGTTGAGTCGGTGCTGTAGAAGTGTTCTCATTACTTCCTCTGCCAAGTGAGTTGAACACGCATGCAGTGGGATCCTGGGTCAGCTTACTATTAATCACTTCGATGCAGCCATTGCCATTAGTCTGGACCAAACCAGCTGAAACAGAAGCAACATCCAATAGAGTCTCATTCATTTGTGAAGTAAGGTTAGTGGCACCCTCATTGGCAGGAAGCAATAAAGATTTTTCAGGTATAAGAACTCCTGATAAAGTGGGGCAAGTATTTGGAATTTCTGGAGTAAGGGAAGGGATTTTGTCGAGAGATTCTGCACTAGATAGGTTGCCAATGGAATAAGAGCAGATCGACGAATTCTGAAAATCTAGTAACTTCTCTATACTAGGGAGGCATGCTTCGTTGATTTGAGATCTTGTGCTGGAAATTGTGTTGCATGATCCAAATGCGCTGCAGGATGAAGATGAAACTCCAAGGCAAGGAAAGTCATTCAAAGAAGTAACACTAGCAAACCCTTGCATTCCCATCCCTGCTGACAATCTCTCCCCCATCATAGGTAGATTAGTAAGCTCGCTGATACTAGGTGTGTTTAAGTAGGCAGAAGTTTTGTTATGAGAAAAAATAGAACTGGGTAGTGTTCTAGGTGCCAGTTGCGCATGAGTTTCGGCATTGACTGGATGCGATTGGTTACTTGCTTGATAAGAGAAGTTCCCAAAGTTCAAATATCCTTTAGATGAACCGATATAACTTGACATATAAGAATTTATGCTGCTGCCACTGCCATAACATCCAAAAGCATTAAAAGACCCCTTGGAGAAATCAGCTGAAGACAAAAAGGGAGGTCTCAACAACTGTGTATGCGAGATTTTATCAATGTCCGTCTTGCTTTGTAGAGAACTGGTGCTATCATAACACTTGAAGATATCTCCCAGAGAGCTTGCACAGCCAAGTGCCGCAGGCTGATTATATGTAATAATATCCTTATAAGAACCTTTGTTTAGAAAAACCGACATACTTCCTAGTCGCTTAAGTAAGTCCTGAACTTTATTGATGAACTCGGAACTTTCAGGAATCTGGTGAAAGAGTGAGTGGACATAGAAGTTAATCACAACGTACTCATAAGATATCTCATCTAAGAATTGTGAAATACTTAAAACAGCTTGTTAGTTTGATAAAACACTGAGTTTTCTCAACAATGTTATTTAGAATAGGCTTTTAATTTTGGATAACATTCTTCATTTAGGTTCTTTTTCAGCAGAATTGCAAATACCCACGGAAGCTATTCCCATGGGAGTATTGGTAATGTACAACAGTGACAGCGCAGCAACTAAATTCACTGCGCCGCTGATACAGCCCCTCCAATTACATGCTTAGAAGTTGTAGACACTTTCTCATAAATGTCTTACCTATGTGGCAATAATGCCCCTTCAATTACATGCTTAGAAGTTATAGACACTTTACTTCCTATTTATAAATAGCTCTCAGTTCTCAAGTCATTCTATTTATGCCCCTGTTATCTTCAGATCCATGCATTACCCTGATTACCATCCGTTCACAATTGAAACATCAATTAATTTGAAAAATCTAGTACTTCACGCTAATTATATATTTGGCAAAAAAGCATTACAACAGTGGAAAATTTCCATCAGCAAAGTCAAGGCATTGAATTAGTCCTGATGCTAACATGTGATTTCGTATCAGGCAGTTACGCACGTTACTAAGGCAGTGACACCGTTCTTCTCAATACTAAAACTGCTTAAGCCTAAAGCCAGCAACACTATTCAGAGAACTATTTTTGGAGGTCCAATTATAGTCGACATTGTACTGTGGCTACCACATTATTTTAAATGAAGATGTAGCAACTTTTAGAAGATAATTAAATGCTAACCTTTCTGGTGCAACCAAATTGCGCTACACCAAACGATGGCAGAGGTATTACTGCAATAGTCTGCAAAAGAAGGTGCATTATCAGCAGTCAAAATAAGAGAAGTAAATTGATAAAGATGTTTGTTTCAATAGCTCAAATTTATAAAGCCACTAGTATGAAGAAAGCATTCATTGGTTATACATGTTCTTGAGCAGATAATTAAGTAAACAGATGGGCACGAACCTTTATTCCTTCCAAGAACTGATGTTGCCACCAAGTATTGCCCTGAAACAAACAAATTTACTCATTTAACCATGGAAGAAAAGTTTGAGATTTCCACAATATCTACCAGGTGTCCAAATACTTAAACAATCAAATTGTCCGTGTAATAACAAAATACCAATGGTCAAAACAAACATAGTATGCCTCAGAAGAGTAAAAGAGTTTTGATACTCCCATAATTTTCAACTTTGTTCCGTAAAACTTGTCAGATATGATGGTAAATTTACAAAAAGAATACCACTCAGAATGTCCCTAATTTCAATAGTCTTTAAACTTCGCCAGTCGTCTAACTGAGAGCACCGATAACTTACTACAAAGGAAATATTCGCTTAGTGTAAAACCTCAAACATTTCCAAGAACTAGAATGATTTTCTTTCTGACTAAAGACAAGATAAAACAAGTCTGTACTTTCTGCTGGCTTGTTAGTCTTAATATTGCTTTGAAACCTTTACCTGGAAAATTTCTTGACTTGCAATGGGGTTGGTCTGACTCAAGCCGATACCATCGGTATCAGCATACATCCACCGGCACTTCCCATTTATTAGAGCTTCTCCGATGATTCTGCACAAAGATGAGAGGAATCATACAATTTAAGGTTATAATGACCGGTTACAACTTTTATACGCCAAAGAAGAAAGTTTATGAACTTCAGTGAAAAATAACAAACTGAATAAGTAAATTCCAGCAGGATTTCCAGTACTGAGCATGAGGTGAAAACTTGTTAAACTTCTAAACAGTTAAAATAAAATGATGCAGGAATATTCAAGTACATGTTTGAAGAAGGAAACAGATGCACTCATTTCAGGAGAAAACAACCTAACATAGCAATGATTTTGAAGTGTGAACATTCCAAAAGGCAAAAGGAGAGAATATTCAACTTGAAGAAAAAAACAACAGAAACTAAGAAAATTTGAATCTAGTAATAAATCACTAAACTAGTTGAATCATACCCTTCCCCAATTATGTGGAAATGATTAAGCATCTTCCCAACCATTCCTCCAACTTGATCTTCATAGTAGCTATCCTCCACTATAAGCAACCTGACCATTTAGAGAGCAATTAATATCACTTAATACAACTAAGAAATTCAGCAAGAGAGAACCTTCCAGGCAAAAATGTCTCAAAAGATGCGAAATTTAACATCAAAATGTTGAATTCATGCAGAATCTTGCACTTAAGCAACTCATTTTTAAATGATTATACAAAAAAATCATTCACATTAGCATCCTTGGCCAGTTAAGTAACTCAAATTCATGAAACGAGAGAAAGCATCCAATTAAAAAGGTCAAATAAAAATTAGATTTTTGTTAGAGAGTCATCGAGCCTACATAGCGTCCAAATAAGGCAAACAAAATACATATTAAAAGAGGGGTAAAAAAAGTTGACCTTACCTGAACTATAAAGCATCTTAAAATGGGATACCTAAACTTTAAAAAATTTCAATTTTACTACCTAGTCTTTCATTTCGTTTGTTTTCAGTAAATGCCTCCCAAACAAATATCAAATTTGTCACAATTTGACGGTTTTCATAGAAATAATTGTAGAAAATTCACCAAATAACATAATATTTAGGTCGGTTAAAATATATTTCATCAGAAACGTTAAAAAATACTGTTAATTTCAGATGGGAACATGTTAAACCAAACATAATATAAGATTAGATAGTAAATTTAAAATTCAAAAAGTTTTGTTTACCGATTTTCAAAATGCGGTACAGTACAGGTGAAGTTCATACTTTTTACGTCATAATAAGAACGCAAAGAAAAAATTGTTCAAAACAATAGTTAACAAAGAAGAACACAAAACTAAAATGCTAGTTAATACAAGTGGGGGAAAAAAAAGGGAAAAAAAAAGGCAATTTTAAGCTCTAGGAAGAACAATTACTTGTTACTTGAAGAAATCGAACCCCACAAACAAAAAGCAACGAAAAAACAGAGAGATAAAAAAAAAAGGGAAACTCGGAAACAAAACCCAGAAACGGAAACATCATAAAGGAGCACACGAACGCGAGAGATCCCACAAATTGCTGGCAAAAACCAAACAAATCCCTGCAAAATGGAACTCACAAAGCACCAAAACCCAACACCCACACAACAAGGACCGAAACCGTGAACCTACCCCGGATCGCGTCGATCCGCGCGCCAGAACACCGCGTAAGACCACTCCCCGCCGCCTCCGCCTCCGCCGCCGCCGCAGAGCTCGCCGAGCGCCTCCCTCAGCTCCGGCGGCGCCATTACGAGCCCCGCACGAATCTCGAAGCAGCGGAAACCCTAATTCTCTCTCTCTCTCTCTCTCTCTCTCTCTCTCTCTTCGCTTCTCTCGAGCTCCTCTGGCGGAGTGGAGTTCGAGGAGGGAGAGAAGGGGAAAGTGGCGAGCAACAGAAGCGAACCGGGTTCGGAACGCGACGGGGTTTGGACTTTGGACCGCTTGGGAGAAAAACCGGACCGGAGGGGGCGGGGTGGGGATTTTTATAGAGCGGGAGATGGGGGGTAAAAGATCGGCGAGTTTTTGGCGAGGCGCGGCGAGTGCTTCTGCCCTTTCCTCGGAGGGCATTTATGGGTTTTTAAGGAATAGGAGTTATTTTAATTATTAATGTGGAGGGTAAGATGGTAAATATTCATTCTTAAGGGGGGTACTTCATTAGGAGTAGAGGTGGCAATCGAGCTACTGTTCACGAGTAAGCTCCTGTTCAGCTTGAAAATGAGTTTGAGACCGAATCGCCCCTTTAGTAAATGAGCCGAACACGGGGTGAATTTTTCAGCTCAAGCCGAAAACAAGTTAGGATCAATTCACTCGTGTTCGGCTCAATAACAGCTCCAATATATATATATTTTATATTTATATAATTTATATAATTTATATTTATATATATAATATAAATTTTTATTATTTAATTTTTAGTCAAACCTAAATATAAATGTCAACTCAATAATAAAAATGATTTATTTATATGTAAAGTTTCAACAACTACATCAAAATTTAATGGGTAAGATCTAAAAAATTTATTTTTTCTACATATATTCTTTCTAATTCTTTTAGCTTATTGTTCGTGATAAACGAGCCGAACACGAGCTGAATTTTTCAGCTCGATACTTTAATGAGCCAGCTCGTGTTCGGCTCATTTATGAAACGAGCCGAACACGAGCCGCCCCCCAGCTCGCTGGCTCGTTGACACCCCTAATTAGGATTTAGTTATTTATTAGTGACTAAGGGTCTGTTTGTTTTGATGGAATTGGGGATCGAAATGGCCGAGTTCCGATAACCGGAGTTTGCAAATGTTGGGACGAAATTGTGGAGCTCGATTTTTATGGGGACTACGTGATCTGCGTGCGTGAATACATCTCAGGGGGCCGCGAGTATGCGTACAGCGGGAAGTTAAGCTCTGCCGTATGGACATAACTCGCAGCTTCGATAGGGTGTGTTTGCTTTTACCAAAATACGCCCTAAGATCTCGACTTCTAGATTATATACAATGTCATTTTTCACTAGTATTATATATGACTTGAAATAATTCTAATGTTTAAGCTATTAAAGTACTGCATTGCATTTGCTATAGAAATAGCGAGACATTGGTCATCTCTCTAATTTTTGCTTTACGCTAAAATTTGTGAGTAAATCTCACTAGTCACTAAATAATAATGCTATGAGAAAATGTATGTCCTATCAGAATCAAGCTTCTTTTATAGTAAGCATCAGAACTTCCTAAATTTATCTGTGAGTATCTAAATTTTTCAGAATTTTGACTAATAGGCTGTTTGGTAGTATGAAAAAAGTTTCCAGAAAAAAAAGTTTTTTATGAAAAATCTCTTTACCAGTTTCCAATCTGATTGATTATAAGAAAATTTATTTTTTTGAACTTTTTTATGTTTTATGGAAAACTAGTTTTTTGTTTGTTTTCCGAAAAAAAAGTAGAATAAGGAAAACACTAGTTTACATAAAATCTAAAAAAAAGTTTTCTAAAGAAAAAGTTTTCTTTGAACCAAACAAATGAAAAACTAGAATAAAGGTTTTTCATGAAAACTTTTTTTTTTGAAAAACTTTTTTAAACAGCTCAGAAGGACTTAATGGTTGGTACCGAAAATCTCAAGTTCGAAACCTAATTGCTCCATATTTCTAGCTGAGTTAATTTTTAAAAACCACACGAAGTTGGTAGCTTGCTACTTTTCTCTGGAAAAAAAAAAATAAAAAATTGTGTATCTAAGTTTTCTGGAATTTTAATTTTCGATGCCTCCCCATTGTGCTCAACTGATTGAGAGATAGTTTGCACCAGAGATAAAATAATCAAATAATTTATTATTCTAAAATCTATACACCAATTATACTATGTTGTCATCGATCAGTATATTCTATTGGATACTAAGACATGAAATTACTGAATTATTATTCGAATTTAAACTAAGGCAAACGTACGCTTGTTAATTATTTATAACCACATAATAATCTAAAATACATATATAATACCATCTTCGAGTAGTTGAGTTGCAAGAAAAGTTGGAGAGAAAAACTCTCTCAACACGAAATAGTATTTTGAGTGGCTCAAAATATTTTATTTGATGATTTAGAAGATGCAAAAGTACAAGAAACCTTATTCAATGTATATATTAATTAATTATATTGTAACTACTATAGTTGTGAATGACTTGGTAGAAGTAATAAAAAATCATACTTTGAACATTGAAGAGATTCAAATTGATCATAATGCAAATTAAACAAGCGTCGGATTCGCTCGACCAATTTTTATGCTAATGAGCACAATTACTAGTCAAAAAACGCACTCAACATAATGTGTTGTAATTTGTAATTTCTTTCTTTTTAGCCGTTTTTATTGCTATATAAGTTATGAAGATGAATTTATATAACTTTACCCAAAAAAAAAAACTTGCACAAAATACATGAAATTATATATATATATAGGAGGTCGTACAAATTCTCATAATTAATATTTTTGCTTTAATTAAACAATGAAATAAGAATAAGTCCAAGAAATCTAATTTGAAATATTAAAAACTCTATAAGGTGGTGAGTTCCTATCTATATTAGCTGAATCCAAGCTACTTTGCAATATTAATTATGGGCTTTTTTTTTGTATTTGGAAGTATCAAAGGGTGATTCCTCGAAATTAATCATTAATTAGTTTATTGTGAATTTTCTTTTTTAAAAATAAATGGGAATTAGATGAAAACCCAAACGTACACCACCATGTAAGAAATTGATACATGGACCGAAATTAATCCTTTTTTTAAAAAATACAACAAATATCGATTTAATATTTATGTCGATCCGACATAAAATAGATGTGGACTTAATTAAGTAACGCTAGGAGTATGACAGAATTCGAATTCTGAATCTCCTACTGCAGTAAATATGTAAATTATATTAAAAAAATAAATATAGTTCATAAGTTTAAGCTGTTAGAGATGATGTTTTTATATTTATATTCAATATGTGTGTACACAAAATCCAAATTAATTAATTCGTAGATGCACACACTCCAAGGTCCACAAATGGTAAAGCACAAAATCCACCCATCATTTCACATAATGGATGTCTTGAAAAAATTGCACACAGCCACTTCCTCAAAACCTCATGAGATAAGGTTAATTTTTTTTTTTTTTTTCTTCCTGTTAAACAATTTAGCCCCACACAGTGTTGGAATCTTGACTAAGGACCATTGGTCAAATAATCAAAGACCCATAAGGTCCATGGCCCAATGTTTAGGATGTCCCTAAGCTATATATATATATATATATATATAAAGTTTTCATATATAGCTACAACCCTATGCCCACAAAAATTAAGTAGCCCTTCCTTTATTTAACACACTTGGGACCACTCAAAAGTGATTATTGTGTTCTTGCTAACCCAATCATATTTGCTTGCATATGATTGAGAGCCTATCAAAGGAATATTTCTAGGTTTTCCTGCTTGTTTGTATGCCTGCTAAACCCTAACCTGCCCATCATCATCTTGAAGCTTGGTAAAGCTATTTGAGAGAGAGAGAGAGAGAGAGAGAGAGAGAGAGGATAAATTATTGTTCACATTCTGTGTATCTATACGCCTTATACACCGCATCCAAATTCTGACTCCTGATGTTTTAAGATTAGATGAGGTGTGATTGATCTACCGCATATAAAAGGTCTTCATATATTAAAAAAATCGTAAGTTTTTAACTACTTGGGCATCAAATAATCTCACAAGTTAACTTACATATAAAAGGACATTTGCTCCATTCACAATAATTCAGTGTTCAAAATTTATGATTTTATCTATGTATGACATATTCGACCGTTAGTTTCTGATTTTTGAGTCTCTAGGGTACAGTTCATGCGACGTACTTATGCACCTGGTACAAGCAATACTGTATATATACATATATATATATATATATATATATATATATATATATATATATACATATATATATATATATATATATATATATGTAGAGAGAGAGAGAGAAAAGAGGGTCCACCACTATAGCTGCTACAAGCACAAGGAGTTCCCATTATTCTTGGCATCAAGGCCAATAATTTTGTCTCCTCAAGCTTTTCTAAGTGTTCCCCTTTCATCATGGCCGTTCACAGCAAGGTCAATGGCATCAAAAAGTGTTGCTTTTTTGTTTTTCTTTATATATATATATATATATATTTTAATTTTCTTGAGTTCTCATTTCATTTCTTTTCTGTAAAGAGAGCTGGTAAAAAGAAAGGCAGGATAGTGCTCTATATATAATGTGGATGGTCAGCAAGGGGGATCAAAAGACAACATATATATATATATATATATATCTTTGTGTGAGTCCAACAAAAATCTCCTTCCTTATATTAGCTGGATCTACATATATATATATATATAATATTCTTTCTTTGACAAACAGGATAAGCATATTTTACATTTCAAGGCTTTAATTTCTCTAATAAGTCTAATACTGTAACATAAAATGAACATAGGTCAAGCTCCTTATACTACATTGGAAGTTATGAACTTACGAGTCTCGCTTCTTAATTTAACTAATGCCCTTTCTGAGAATGTGATGGATGTGAAAAGATGATTCGAACTAAGAACCTCGTACGTACTTTGGTGCAACATGAGACGAGCATTTCTTTTTTCTGAATTTAAGATGTTAGAGAATGATATTTTAATTAATATTTAATAGTTACTTAATATAGGGGTCTGTGAAATGGAAAAAAAAAAGAATGTAACCCTAACTTAATTTGTTTTTTCATCCTTTCACCAATGGCCTTTATTGCAAATTATATAAGATACCGAACATAATTTTTGTTGTTGGGGATAATTAATGCATATAAATTATGTTATAATTAAGTAGAATGCCCTTTTTTCTTTGAGAATTATAAAAAAGTGGAACAATTAAAGTATCAATTTTTTTATGTTGTGGTATTAGTATTATCTCCTTTAATTACTACCAAAAGATTTCACATTGATCAATATCATTATACACAAAGATATCGCGGCCCACCGAACTCATAATATTTTGTTGCCCTAAATGGCAATAAGGAAAAATATTAGAAAATAATATGTCTCCTTTGTTATGTGGATTTGCATGACCCACAGGATATAATTAATTTATGTTATATATAAAAGTTGTAGCTTACTTTCCTCATCAAAGATGATTACCTTTTAAAGTAGCTAAACGTTACTAGTATTTAATAGTTAGTAGATACCCCACCACACTATTTGCCACAAGAATTTGGGTTCTTATGCAAAGCAATGAAGCATAAATATGTTTATATGGTCAAAATAAGATTGGATAATTAGCTAGTCCAATTAAAAAGAAGCAATTGGATTAGCAAGGCACACTAGGTAGTGGAAAATTATCTCACATCATAACACTTATGAAAAATGGCACAAACAAAAACTAATTAATCCATCTTTGGAACAAAGTGGTGCATGCTTTTTTGGTATCAGGGTACATGTTCATATAGATGCTACATCAATTTAAATGCACTAATAAGATAGCCAAATTGAATATATGCATGCGCTTATTTAACATTTTGATAAGAATATATATAGTATATTTTCCAGTAAATGATACTCTTTTCCTTTTATGTTGCAATGAATTAGCATGAATATATGAAAAACAGTTGAATATGTATAAATATTAAAAATATCGTTCTCTGGTAGTTTAGGCGTTTTGTGATAAATGATTATTTTACAATATTTTTATATAGTATCAGAATAAGAGATCATGAGTCCTCAAGTGCCTATGTCCCTGGAAATCTTAGTTTTTGATGCATATATGCTAAGAAAAGCCAATTTTGGTGGGCATATATGATATATGTTAAAAACTGAGCTTATAATGGGTATAAATAAAGAGACTTAATTACAACAACATAAAGATAAATAGAATTAACCATTTTACGTGTATCTTCTTTTTCATGCATGTGTGTAATAGAGACAAAGTGAGCATTAATTTTTTCCTCGTGTCTTATGTATCTTTGCATGCACAGATCTAGAGGTACAAGGAAAAGATCAGAAGAGCTGAGATATGAGTTATAATGAAGACAAAAGAATATATATTATCCCACAAGCTTCCACTGCAAAGTCAAAAAACTCCATTGTATGATTCTATTTGGAGGCTATATACCCCTACGTACTCTAAATAAGGGAGCTATCACTTGATATTTGATATTTTTTAAGAATTTTATTTAATATGTTAAGAGATTTGAATCTAGTCTCGTGAATATTGTACGAGCAAATACAAATCAAATTGACAAATTTAATATGGAATTAAATGACAATAAATGTACTTTTTCATGTTCAAATCGAATAGTGTTCTAATTATAGGTTTCAAATGTGGTGATAAATTGAAATTAGCTAATACCTATTGCTAGCTAGATTGGGGGAACTGGATGGATGAAAAGTTTTATTATATTATTTAAAGATCAATCTGATAGAAAATAATATAGTAGAAAAATAGAGCTTAACAGGAAAGCGATGTATTTAGAAGTCGCTATCCTCATCTTGGGGGGAACAACGCATGTCTAAACGCCGTGAGCAGTACGAAACGCACCCCCTACTTAGAAGATACTAAAAGAGTGGAAAACAGGTTGTGATAGTGGAGGTTAGCGTTCGGCGCACGTGATGGACCCAAAGATACACAGGAAAATTAAGTTACAAGCGGAGATGCAACTGGATGCGACTCAGCACGGCCCCAAAATCGATCGCACGGTATAGTGTAGGGAGTGTTAAGAGGATAGTGATGGTTTTGAGTGGCCCGGGACCACCCAATATGGGATAGGAGTGTTTATATATGAACGCAAACAGTGTTTGTAGCACCTAACAAGATCCATTTCACTTGGACCACCAATTTGGAATGTTTTTTTATCTAAGTTTATACTTGTAAAAGTTTATATAATGTGGCTAGAATATTTCCAAAAGTCTTTGATTCAATAATTAAGATTGATGAAGTATTTTGAGTAAAGCTTGTCCCATACAGGATGTAAGTAATGTAACTTAGAATTTTTCATATTTTCGAGTTAATTAGTGTTTGTTTCTCCATATTTTTACTTCTCTTAGCTGCGGCAATATGTAATAAATATTTTAGAGATAACAAAATTACATATATTGGCATAATTAACTCCAAAATAATAATTTGCGCCTAGCTGATTAAAAGAATAAACTCTAATCTAAATTTTTTAGCTAACTAATTCAATATATATATGTTTAGAGCCTTTAATTTGATTTATAATCTTTCTTATAATATACGATACTATGCGAACAATGTTAATTTTTATCCAACATTACTAAGTTATTAAGTTTGCTAGAAAATGCATTAATTTCCATTTATAATTGGTTGCGCACATGTTGTCTTGAGATGGATATTATATTCTTGTAATAACTAATAATTAAAACGCTGAGGAATATGAATATGGGTGGGATAAGCATTTGTTTAATAATGCCAAAGAACCATTGTGTTTCTTAAAGCTTATATTATCAGAGAATAGTATTTTATATTTTATATTCTACATTCTTTCTCACATCTTAACTCGAGACTTTTTAGTATGCTCAAGACATGAGAAAATTAAACTATAGAAACTCAATACCTCATGATCTGATACAATATTAAAAATTATTTATCTGTAAAAACTTCAACTGTCGGAGAATGATATTTTACTACTAGAAGGGTAATTTATTTGATGAGCAATGCTACCGATGCACCTGTAACAAAGTGTAAGTTGTGCACCCTACGCTTTCTATGATTACGATTCACCCACCAGTCTTATTATTATTTTTTTTGTGCTACAAATTGAAAGAAATTTTAAAATTTTCGGATGCAAGGGTGTAAGATGTACACGAGTCTCTTTATAGAGTATAAAGCTAGCATTTTTCTAAACAAACAAATGAAACTTTCCCTTGATATATATTTGAAGAGCATTTTTTTTTTCTTTTTGTTTATATGCCCAAATATTAGCTTTAATTTTTGTGCAATGGGGCTATCATTAAAATAGAGAACCAAACACTATAATGAGCTAGGTCAAGTTTCCTAAAAGGTTGTCTAATTAGAGAAATATGGCTAGGTGCAATTACGAAGCTTGATGCATGTGGATTAACTTTACACACATGCTACTTATAAACTCATTGCATACAATGTCAAATGTCACTAATTTAAATTGTTTAGACAAGCCAAAAAATTAGATCTAGGAACCTCCTCGAATAGGGCAATATGTAGATGCTAACTTTTTTAAAAATAAAATAAAATGCAGGATAATGTTTGGTTTAAATTTCTTAGCCATTTATTTTTTTATTCTCGTCCCTTTCTTTCAAATAAAAGCAATTATATCTGTATACCTATAAACTAAGTGTAAAATTTACACTCTGCTCGTCCAAATACTAGTCATATTATTTTTTTAGTACTTTTTTTTTGTGAATTCTATGATAGATGAAGTATAAGATTTACACGTACTAATTTATTGATGATCTTACAAATATTATAAAACAATTTTATTTTTCTGTGGCCCCCACGCCCCAACAGTAGAATCCAAGTTCGAATTTGCTATTACTCCTTCAATTCAACAATACCTTTTTTGACTTGGTTTCAAAAATGGAATTTTATATGTTCAAATAAAGTATTAAAGTTGCGTAGGGAATCTTTATAATTAGCAAAAATTAGGCAGGGATTCTCAATACTAAAAATGCACAAAATTTTAATTGCCCAAAATTTGGTGTCACTTCACTTACTAATCGGTACGAATAAATAGATAAACTAGATGCAAGCAATAATTTTAAATTTAAGATAACATTTAAATTAAAATTTCATTCGCATAAGGAACATCGAAGTTAAAAATTTAAGAATTAAAATAAAACTGGACTCAATTTTTATAAACTAATATCGCAATTTATTTTATCCTTCATTAATTTGTACACTAATTAGCCAATCATACTTTTCTATTCGAGGGCCCCACGTGGGGCCCACGGACCAACCAAATTGCAACAAAAGCCGATCCATCACAATCATGATCACCTTCACTTCCCCCAAACAGTACCAACTACTAAATCCACACATAACACTCCTACCAATAACAACTTGTGCTTACCCGAAAATATACCCCAACGTCACCTTTTGTAGCTGTATAGCATAATAATATATAATTAAATCCGAACTATGCTAGAATACTATTAATAACACCAAGTCATTGGTGCTATTAGGTTTTTAGCCCCTGGATGAAGCGACATGCGGTTAGGATGATAGTGGTCCCCTAGGGTTGAGTGGGTGGTTGGTTGAATAGTCTGATCTAACGGATGAAAATGATTAAATGGGTAGATCTAATGGCGAAAAACTTGATAGCAGCAATCGCTCAGTGCTATTGATAGCATAGTAGCCGAACTCTAATTAATCATAGGGGCTTATTATATCATCCCCCAAAATTTAATAGTTCTCTAATTAAGTGAGAATTTATTTCTATTTATTTGGCCACAGAGCGTGATGTCACGGACTTAGGCTTTTTACTCGCAAAGTCCGTGCGGTACCCGCCTTTTTGCTCGAAGATCTTGCTAGTCCGGACCTCCGCGTCCTCAAAGGCTAAGTACAAGAAAGAGAAAACGAGAGAGAGGGATAGAGATTCTGTAAAAACTAAATACTCCACTACTTAAAAATAGAAATTACAGATACATTCTCTCTTTCTTGCACTTAGTCTTTGAGAGCGCGGAAGTTCGGACTAGCAAGATCGAGATAGACTTGCCCATCTTCGCGGAGGAAGACGAGTGCCGCACAAGCTTTTGCGAACAAAATCACTAAGTCCGTGACAATGAACTCTATAAATTTAAGCACATAAGGTTCGGTATCCGAATATCTAATTACTAGACGATTTACAGTTGGGTAATAAAATTTTCAACTTTGATAAGAGCAATATATAATAGTAATAAGTGGCGGAGCCAATTTAGCCTTGTGCAGGAATAAACACTTTACTCTAGCGATTGTTACTCAAGATGTTGGCTCAATATTGGGGTATTTGGTCTATATTCAACGGTTGCAAATTTTTTTAGTTGTAAAAAATAATTGTGTATTGAAACGCAAAGTGAGCGGTTGAGATGAAGGACTTTTTCAAATACATTATTGAATCATTTGATGCGTACAAATTTTCTGCATACTGAGTCTGTAAAAATACTGTAAAATATTTTAATATCTATAATTTATATTTTTTTATTAATTTTGGGCAGCGATGTGCTTATCATTAAATACACTACAACGGATAGGGGAATGTTGGTCCACGAGATCGTCCATAGGAATCAGTTATTAATTTTTTTAAGAAAAAAGAAAAAAAAAATACAAAGAAAACCCACCACCTCGATCGGAGGGCCGAGGCCCCCTCCACGTGGCGTGTCAGGGAGCGACGGCCCCGATGATCCCGGTCGCGTCCACCAGGGACCTCCTCCTCGGGACTCGGACCTGCCGGTCTGAGCGCCGGCCGGCCGGGGTGTCGGCTCGGTGCCGGCCGGGCCGGGGGCAAGCGGCCGGTCCGGTTCAGCCGCTGCCCCCCCTCGGCTCTCGGTTCGAGCCGGGGTCGGCGTCAGCCGCGCTACGGACACGTGGCCTGCTCGATAGAGTAGGGCGACATAGGGAGCACGTTCCATGAACCCGGTCCACCGGCTCAGCAAAAAGATTGATTCTCACATCGTGCTCTACCCTCTACATCACCCGCTCAAACTTTCGAGTTTCAGAATATATATAGGAAAAGCTTCAAATATCACCCTTATAGTTCCGCACTTTCTCACTTTAGTAGTCTGTGGTTTAAAATGTATCACTTTAGTATCATGTAGTTTCATATTTTTTCTTTCTAGCTGTTATCCCCTCCGTTAATTTTTTGGTTAAATCAGTAGCAAAGTTAAAACCACAGGATATTAAAGTACAAATTCATTAACCACAAGGTATATTAAAGTGAATATTCGATAAATCATAGGTGAGATATCTGAAGTTTTGTGTATATGATTTAACGAAGAGTTAACGGAGGTGCTGATAGAAAGAGAAAAATAAAACTACATGGTACTAAAGTGATACACTTTAAATTACATGATGCTAAAGTGAAAAAGCGTAAAAATCACAGGGATGGTATTTGAAGTTTACCCTATATATACACACATATATATATATATATAGGTTCATGGTGGACCAGGTCCAGCGTGATGGGTTGGGGACATGGGGGATGATTAACCGTCCGGATGATGATGATGATGATGCGATGGTAACGTAATCAGTAAGGCAGTAAAGTGACCACTTTCTCTCTCCTCTCTCTCTATCTCTGCTCCTCCGTTCACCTTTTTTTTTTTTGGTTCTCTTTTTTGTTTTTATTTAAGCTTTTTCGGTTAGCAGCTTTTGTTTACTGTTCATTCCTCGATTTTTTCAAGCACAATCATGATGGTTTTTTCGCGGGTGTCGCGCGCCCAGCACCAAATCACCTTTTTCTTTTTCTTTTTTTAAGTTTTGGGCGCTGGGATCGATGAGGGTTTGAGCTCAGCTGATTGTGCTCGCTAACCATATACATTATTGAGAGGATGACCCAATTGTAGTGTCACCTTAATGATGCTGTGACACAAACTTTGATACAATGGTTTGAATTTTTGGACGCTCTCGTATTTCTAATTATTTTAATGTAATTAAAATTTTAATTTTTTGTTCTGCGCTTGATTTAATTCAGAAAGATAATATTGGATTACAACACATGTAAAATTATTGTGTTTGATTTCGACGGGCAAATTCTGACTGCGATTTGGGGGGGGGAACAGATAGAGAGCTCGATTGAGATGGCTACTCAAGTTTTGGTGCGATGAAAATAAAGAGGTCGGAGGAGGTTTGAGAGTGGGAAGGAATAATTTTAAATTTTTTTATAAATTATAGAATAATCCACAACCAATAACTCTCCTGTAATATTTTTTTGGACAATTCTGTATTGTTATAAATTCTGCGTTATTTGAAAGATTATATGCGAGATGAAACAAACGTAGTAATCTAAAAAATTTCTATTGGATTTTCAGTAATCATGGTAGGGCAACATGAACCAAACGCATCCTTAGCTCGTTAAACCTAGCATGTTGAGAATTAAATTCGCAACTTCACTTCCGACAGTTAATTTTACTTTGCGAATCCTTACCATACCAGATCGCTTGTATTTCAGTATCATTGTCTAACCAAAATTTGTCGATCGGGATTAGCAGCTCCAAGTAGAGTGCGAAGGCGAGCATTTAGACCGAGCGGCGGTGCCGGAGATCGTAGAGGCATTCAACTTCGGCAAACCTCCAGTACTGCAAAAGTCGAGATCTAAAGTAAACAATGAACTCAGCAGCTCAGTACTGCACTCGCGACCTCTCAGAAACAAACATACCCTTATTCATAATTAACTAGTAGCAACTAGTAAGGACAGAATCTATCGGCCCAGTATGATGGGCCTTGCCTCAATTTTGAACCTTCTTCGAACCGAGCATCGGTCCGGCCCATTTCGATATATGTTTGTAGCATCCATCTTGTGAAGCTGAATTCATTTGGTCGTTAACATAATTTCCTGATCAATTCATTTTCTTAGGTCTTGTTTGGATTTCAGAATGAAAATTTTCTTGTATAATTGGAAGGTAAGAGTTTGATTTTTACTTTTTAAATTGTTTTTTAATTCTAGAGTTCATAGAATAGTATATCTCACTAATTAGATAATTTATTTCATTTCGAAATAAGTGGAAGGCCGACTGTACAATTGTATTTTAAACATTTGATCATGCTCTTAACTTTTTTCAGATCGTATAGATTGTCACTGAATAACTTATTCCGACATCAAAATATGGCCTTATATATGGATGAGACATATGATGAACAAATTGTTCGTCGATCCGAACGGGCCCTAACAAATTTTCTATAGTGGACTCAGCATTTAGACCCGGACCCGACATTTACACCTTTTACCCACACACGAGCTCTATTGTAGTTGACCTGTATAGTTGACCTGTCATATTTTTGTTAGGTGAATCCTTTAAGCTGATTTGAACTTTTAAACTTACTACTATTATATTATATTTGCCCATTAATTCGGTTGTATCATATTCCAAATCTTATACCTTGCCTTTCACGAAACATTTTAAACCAGATATCTACTTAAACCAAGGACTCGTAAATGCCATAGTTTAATTTGAATGCTCAAAAGCATAACTCGAGCCAATCTGGGCATTTTTGTTAATTCGTGAGATTAGGGCTATTCATTGAGCTTAGCTAATCGAGAACAACTCGTGTTTGGCTCATAACTTGGTTAGAACGGCTTAGTTAATAAATGGGCCAAGTTTAAACTTTAAAATCTCATCAAAAGTTTAGCATAGTTCACTCTCGTTCAGCTCGTTTGTTCTATGAGTGTCTGCGTAGAAGGTTCCATGTGTTTCACAAATGCATAAACTAGTACAACGTTACTCTTTTTCCTCATTAATCCGAAATAACATTTGTGAACAATGACCGACCGTCCCTAGCGCAAGTGGCAAAGGGCATGATGGTTGGTACCCGAGGTTCCAAGTTCGAATCCTAGTTGATTCACATTTGCAGCTAAGTTTATTTCTAAAAGAAATAAACGAAACGGGTAGCATGCTACCTTTTTTTTTTAAAAAAAAAAACATTTGTGAACAATGTGGAAAAAATAATAAAAAGAGGGCCTGGGTCTTAATGAGCCCAATTCATAATCTCTAGATGCCAATTTTGCCAACGACGTGGGAAGCACTTTCCATAACGTGGGAAACACTAAATTTGGGGAGAAGCCCCACCAGCAAATCTTGCGGGCCCACCTCAGAATCCCAACTAATAGGGGTACTTTGCCTGCACCGGGTCCACCATTTCGTTAAAAAAAGGACCCCCTAATATTCAGTAGAAGAGGACTTTAAATAAAAATAATTAAATGTGATATAGAAATAGTGAAAATATATTTTAAATCTCGAACGGCAACATGATTTAAGATACGCTTAGCTACAATATAAGAAATATATTTTTAAGCGTACAATATAAGAAATATATTTCTAAAATCAGTTATATTGAGTGTATTGGTCATTTAGATAGTATTACCGATTACAGCTTAGATTTAAATTTTAGAGACTTTATGATAAATGTTCATGTCCTGGTTCAATAAATTTTTTTTTATACTCGGCGGTCTAACTATATATTTAGACAAAAATCTATACTTTCTATTCAGATAGACGTTATAACTTAATGTGTAGTAATTTTCTATACATATCAAAATATTTGTATTCCTTCCAAATGAATTTTAGAATCAGCTTTATATTAAGGGCCATCCGGTAGTTTATGTTTATAATAGAATAGCAACATAATTGAATAATATGTTATATTCAACATAATATTTTTTACAAAAGCCAATAAAATATTATTTTATTTTTTACTGTATGCAGCCGTGCAGCGTAATTTTTCTACAGTTCCAAATAGATCCTTTATTAGAGAACCGGTCTACAGTTATCCGGTCCACGCAATAATTTCCATAAAAAAAGAAAAAAAGAAAAAAAGAAAAAGAAAAATTTCCCCCAAACTCAAACGGGTCTATTTCCCGTAACCGCACTCGAAGTCGAAGGGGCCCATGGCGGATCGATCCGTGTACTCCTCAAACTGCTACCTCGACCCGCACCGCCGGGGCGGCGGCGCTCCCACGCCGTCGCCGGAGAAGGAGAAGGAGACGGAGGAGGTTGTCTCCTCCGCCGAGCGGCGGCGGCGGCGGCGGTGGCTGCACCGCGACGTCGGGCACGGGCTCCGAGACGCCGCCTCCGATTTCTCCTTCCTGCGCGTCCGCGGCCTCCGCGGCCTCCTCAACACCCTCCGCTCCGCCGCCGCCTCCGACGCCTCCATCCTCCTCTTCCGCCGCTCCCAATCCATTCCCCATCTCCAAGGTCTTCTCTTTGTTTTTTCTTCTTTTTTTTTTTCTTTTTCGTTTCCTTTCTTTTGTTAGGTCAACTTCAATTTGCCCCAAGAGTTTAAGTGTCCATCGATATGGACCGTATCCACCGTGTCGTATTTTGTCAATAAGATAACGAAACAATACAGTCCCCGTGTCGATGGTACAGTTCAAAACTCTATATTGTTTTAATTAGTAAGTATAAGGTAAATTTTTTTGATAAAGTTATATAATAAGTAATTAGAATATTTTGTTATTAAAAAAATAGGATTAATTGCATACAGGTCCTTGTAAACATGGTGAATTGCAGATATATCTCTGCAAAATTCAATTTTCATAAGTTATTCCAATAAAAGTCATAATGTTATCAGATATGTCCCTTCCGTTAGGATCCGTTAGAGAAATTTGGTTAACCACAGTTAAAACACTTAACCATGATCAGAATTGATAATTTTATCCTTCTTCCTCTTTCTCTTCCTCTTCTTTCCTTTCCTCTTCCTCGTCGTCGTCGTGCCCGCGTGGGCCATCGTCACGGGCGCCTCTGACGGCATCGGCCGCGCGGGCGGCATCGTCGGCGACGTCGACGGCGTCCTTGATGGGCGATCGCCTCCGCCGCCTTCTTCTTCTTCTTCTTCTTCGTATCCAGCTTTTAGAAGGACATATTTGTAAGGACAAAAATGTCATTTCACGAGCCTACTGTTAAAAAATAAACGATTCTCTAACGGATCTTAACCAGAGGGACATATCTGCAAACATTAGGACTTTTGCAGGGATAACTTATGAAAGTTGAGCTTTACAGGGATATATCTGCAATTCACCATGTTTGCGGGGACCTGTATACAATTAACCCAAAAAAATAAATATTTTATGCCATCATGTGTCGGTACACGTGTATTTTTGTGATCAGCACGCATCGGCACGGTCCAGTACGTACTATACCGGCAAATTTTCGGCACGATCCTATGACACGGCACTTAAATCCTTGATTTGTTCCCATGTGGTATAACGCTTTTTTACTTTACCACCATGTGGTCAAAAAATTTGTACTTAACTATTCCGTGATTTAGTATGTTTTTATTTTCACTGCTTTTATGGTTCAAAAAGTTATACTTAGCTATTCGATAATTTTTATTTTTATCTTACTTTAAGAATCTATTATGAAACAACTTACCAACATCTGATTGTTTTAAAATTTTACTTTATTATCATAGTTGACAGCGATTTTTTTTCATAAATTAAAAATAATATTAAAAAATATTTAAGTGTAACATTTTGAATTACAGAATAGTAAAATAAAAATAAGCCATACTACCTGCGGGCAAATCGAAGTTTATTTATTTATTTATTTTCCCTATCTTTTAGTTGTCCATTTGTACGTATTTGGTAATGCCCCGGGTTTTGGAGATACATGGTTGTTTCACCATCTTTTTTGCCAATGCACATGGCGTGGTGACCTTGTATATCTGAGGTGGAGTGTTAAGATTATTCGTGGGTCATTTTTTATGAAAAATGGATATTTTAGATAACACAAATACATCTCTTTTCATGGATATTCATAAGGTACCCTATATTGTTTGGTAAATAGCTTGATCGGTGACGGGGATGATGCTACAAAATCGAGTTTTAACATGTTTAACTCCTTATATGATCTTGTTTATTGTAGATCCTGCATTGAAAAATGGTCGTAATTTAACTGTTTTGTTCAAGAAATATAATACGATTCCGAAACGGCAACAGATAAAACTGATAAACCCGGTATATATATCAGTAGAGATGCACTACATGCACTACTAACTTTATATGCTTGTCGAGATCACCAACAATTTCTTTGGACTGATATCAACTTATTAATTCTCGTTCGCAGTTGTTCCGGTTCTCTTTGACAACAGCTTGCGAAAATCAACGGGCGATTGCGCTGTGAGTTTCGACCATGTACTTGGTGTAGAGCCTGTGAAGTTAAAAAGCCCTGCTACCGACTCTGAAGTCGCACTTGCTCTGAGGGTTCTGGAAGGATGTTGTTTGTTGCACAAGGATAGTGCGGCTTTAGCTCACCAGCATGGCGCGATCAAGGTACTCGAGGAGAGACCCTTGTCCGAGTCTTATGCATCGGTCTTGTTTCATTATTATTATTATTGTTCAATCATCTATTTTAGAAATGTGACCTGTTATAAGTAGTTTCTAATTTTTTAATGTTATATCCAGTACATAGTTATTTGTATTATTCAGCGTAAAAACATGTATAAAATATCTGATAATTATTGAAAATGAATGAGGATGCATATGTGCTTCGGCATCCAGTTTCTTTCTAATCTTCTTTCTTTTTTGAAAAGAAAATTATATAATATCTAAACAGTGCCCCTTCCTGATGAATGATCCTTAACGAAAATAGGTTTACGGTTTTTTATGATTGCAGTAGATTGATAACAAGTTATAACTGTGCAGGTTCTGTTAAATATATTGTCGACCCGAGGATTGCTTGAGCAAAGAGCATGCTTGGATGCCCTAATAGCACTAATGTTGGATTCTTCAGCTAACAAGATGGTATGATATATCGACGACTCCTTGTTTCAGATACTAAACTTTGTACAGAGCTTGAATAATTGGACGGATGCTAAATACTTGCATTTTTGTTACATACAATCAGCACTTCAATGTTCTTATATTTTTCGTCGAACTTCACTTTGTTAGCTGAAAAATGTGGTCTTAGAGGGCAAAGATTGCTGTATTGTTTTCCTTCTTTGCTTTTTCTGTTTCCTGCTGCTTTTTACGCATATCTTCGTATATGGTGTATCCTATTTTGGCGTCTTGTTGCATGAGAAGTTTCTTTTGCTCTGTTCACATTCACATTTGATTTCTCTTATCTTACTCCTGTAGGATTTTGAGGAATACCAAGGGATTAAACTAATTTCAGAACTTATGAGGGATGACCAGAAGGATGATACTATTAGGTTAATCACTTAATTTCCATCTTTGTGATTATTATTTTTTTTTGAAGTTCATATCCATGTAAAGTTGATGGTGTAACTATTCAGTATGTGACATTTCATCCTTCTTCAATGCTCGTGCTGATGCTTTCAATGCTTTGTTCAGGCTGAAATGCGCCGAATTCCTGCTATTGCTAACCGAGCATGTGTATGAAAAAGAAGAATCAGTACATGAAGATATAAGGCATTGGCTTGGGGAGAAATGCGCGTCGCTTATGTGGACAGCAAGCCAGTTTGGCTCAACCCTCGACCCGGATCAGAGATCGGCGGCAATTCGAAATCAAGCATGGTGCATATTAGAGTCCTTGGAGCTCTAACTCCTGAGAATGTTAACAAGTAATGTAGCAGCCTTATATTTTTAGAAAATGGACAGGTCCTCAAGAAATTTTTATGTAAAATTTGCTTGTTGGCGTCAATCCGTGCGCCAAATTCTAAACTGTATGATTTGCATGTACCACATATCCATCTTGTTGAGATTCAATTATTGCTGTACAGGAACTAACAGTATAGAGAATCAATAATATATATTCTTTTCGAATCTCTTATGAGCTGCAGTTTGGAATAGTGAACTCCATTCTATATGGAAAGCAACCTGAACAATTGTGTGCAATCATATTTCTAGGGATGTAAAACTCCCTACATTCAATCTCACAAGTATCTAAACAAGATGATATATTGTAGAGAATTTCTGAGAATAGCATCATCGGCCAATTCAGTAAGAATAGAATGAGCAGATCTTACAAACAAACCTTGGAATTGGGACAAAAATTGTTTACATCCGCATGCAGGATTGCTACAGGTGGGAAGAAATAATAGACATCAAACTGATCATCAGAATACTCGCCCGAAACAACTTGCGCACAGATGAAAAGCTCCAACTCAACTGGGAAAAATTGATCAAACCTCACGAGGTATCAACCGATTCGCGCAAAGTTAGAGTCTCAGGGGCAGGTTACACCACAAGCAAAATTTTTGCGAGCCGATACATTTGAGCACCCGATCCGGCACATACTCTGATCAATCTCAATGACCAAATGGTGATCACGATGCAGCGTGGCTCGAGCCTAAATTGCTCAACTCCCTAATTTGAAGGCATCAACAAACAGACCGAGGCATACGCCGGCTTTCCAATAATTTACCATCGCAACCAAAGACTGGAACCTTCCGACAGGCATCGAGAACGGCTTTCTGTACATAAGCATTCCGATCCCTTCGATCGCGGCCACGACTACACCGGCGACAAGAACGTCCCAATCGCCAGTTTGGCCTAGGATGGTCGCGAGAGCATTAGCGGTGTAGAAGCCCAAGAGGAGGAGGAATATCTTCATGGGGAAGTTCTTTCTGGCGGCGTTCAGCTTCTCGAGAAGCTGCCTCGCAGCAGTTCCAGCTATGGTGCCCAACCTCGTCCTGCCGAGGTCTTGGTTCTCTCCCTCGAGGTTATTTTCGTCGTTACGATCGGGAGATGCTCCTCCTCCTCCTGTATCTAGAGCAAATGCAATCCTCCATCTGTAACTTCTTACCTGAAAGCTACACAATAAGGAGAAAAATAAAAAAGGAAGCCTGTTAATGTACAAGCCCACTTCATTACTCCAGGGATTTCTGCAAACAAATCATTTTTGCTTAAATGCTTGCTTAACAGCCATTTGCATATCATTGTTTCCTACAATTTATTGTTCCTGTAAGTGCAGGCCTATGTTCTTCAACGACAATTGTGACGCCCGAATAGTCTCGGATAGAAAAGGAATTGCTTATGGAAATATAAGGACCATAGGCTCTAATAATAATTGAATACGGCGTTTATCTTTACAAATTTAGATAGTATACTTCATGCAATTTTCGCAACTATAAATTCATTAAAATAGACAATTAGCTTAAATTTTGAAGTTAAAGTACCGTTGACTAACTAAAATCAAACAAATTGAAAAGTTGGGTAGCAAAATTAAAATTTTGAAAGGTTAGATAATCGACTGAAAATAGTTCCCAGTTCAGGTAAGCTCCGTATACTTTTACCTTATATTAATCACATACTGTACAATAAATTCTAATGAATCTAAATAGATATGGTCACATATTATTCAATGGTAATCATATTCATAAATGTTATCAAACAACATGCAGAGCACTAAAAGCAAGGGAACTTCATTATTAAAAAAAAAAAAAAAAACTCTTTTGCCGCATCAAATTACACAACGCGTATGCTTCGCTATGAAAGAGCCAAATTTTGATTAAAATCAACTGTACCTCGGATGGGTAAATGGTCTTCTACACATCACGCCCACCTCCGCACAAGTTCTCATCCCACTCCCCTGCGCCCCTCCGCATAAAATTGGACAAAATCGACGAGGAGATCCGTGCGCTATAATAGTCGCCGTTCCCATTCTCGTACTCACACCATGATTGTAATTTGGGAGGGAGAGATAACGAGGAATTAGGGTTTCTTATGAAAGGGATGATGAAGGGGGGGAGAATCGCACGTTACGGCGACGGAGAGTTCGGAGGAGAAGTGCAATGAACCGGGTTTAAACGGTGAACCGTTCAGACCGGCTCGGGCTCTTCAACCGGTCCGATCCACGCCGGTCGAGGTGGATCTAACGGGTCGGGCCTCGTTAAAAGTCGTGCATGGGATCGCACTAATTCTGCTCGATATTTCGATATCGGTTAGAATTTTACAAAGAGATGAATATTTTATATTTTTTAAAATTTTGGTTGAAATTATGGTAATTTTGTTTTCAGACTTAATAAAAAATGGAATCAAAATTCGAACTATAGAGACTATAGATACTGTGCAAATGGTTGGAAAAAGATAGCTTCTTCCACAAAATTTAATTTTTTTAGGCGATTCTAGAGTACTAGTAGTTTTTCTATTTAAACGAAAAGTAGGGTAATTAAGTTCGAGTCATGAGTAATAAGTTCTTCGGTAGTTCTAAAAGTAATTTCGTTAGCATAACTTTATGACGCTTTGGCCGTCCAGACTTTTGGGCTAAAATCTGGAGTTTTTAGAGTTTTTCATATCCCGGTCGAAAGTCAATCGAGTCTAGTCTGTCCGGAAACAATTTTAGTCAAGCGATTGAACGTAGCGTGCTTTCTGAAAAGTCAAGTCACAATGAAAAACCCAAGTCGAAATGCTTGAGACTCAGAGAGCTTTCTGAGAGGTCGAGTTACAATGAAGAATCCCAGTCGAAATGCTTGAGACTCTCACCATTATAATTCTATATTTTTTTGTCAATAAAATTTTTATTTCTAATTTTTCTTTATAAATAATTTTGACACGCTTGGTGGGATCCACTGAAAAGAGCAGATCTTGATCTCAACAATAATAATGCAAACTAGAAGTGGCAAGTGATCAAAGGATAGATAACCTGTCAAAGAATATGTAGTCAGTGGACAATTTGGAGGTAGTATCACAGTCCAAAATCGCCACAATTATGATGGCCCACTTCTTAGAGAATTACCTATTTTAGAACTATTCGAGCTCTAAACTCGTTCAACCCTCTTAATCTTTTGGACCTAGCCACCACTCTAAATGCTATAATTGATTTAAGCGATTTAACCCTAATATACCTTATGTATAGGACTATTCCAAATTTTGTAGATGTTAGAACAATAAGGAAGTCAATTTCTGGGTTGCAATCGTTTTAACAACTCTAGAGTACTTGAAGAATTAACGGTTAGTCGTGAATAAAAATTCTTTCTTTTCTTTTTCTTTTAGAAAGAAAAGAAGAAGATCGAGAATCTCTTCCTATTTCGTTTACAGTGAACATAGAAGAGCTATGAAATGGGTGAGGCAGTTAGAACTCTCAAAAATCAATCTTATCTAGCACAGTTGACTAAAAATTTGATAGTTGATACTTATCTAAGGTCTCAAGTTCGAAGTGTAATTACTTCACATTTTTAGCTAATTTTATTTTTTAAAAAAGCAGAAGGATGAAGTAGGTAGCTTATGACCTTTCTCTCAAACGAAAAGCTAGGACCCTCAAAAGAAAGAGAAAAAAAAAAAATCCATTTCCAAATTATCAGGCTTTTGGCTCCTTGAGGATTAAATTGGATCAGTATCTCTCAGTGTGTACATTTTAATTGACAGTTTAAAAAAAATTTAATTCATGAAGAAACAATTTACATCTCATCATCCAAATGACGGTTTTTTCGTACTACGATTATCACTTTTTATACTATTATCATTTTTTATAGATGAAATGGAACGATCCGACTCGCTAGCAATAATAATTTGTTGGGCCCAAACCACCGGCCCAAAATGCGTAAGCTCAGTTATTATTACTAGTGTCTATGATTTCTTATATATCCAATCACAACCCCATATTCTGGCACGAAGTCAGGAATTAAGGTTTGGAGGGGCTAAGATTTAGGTTGGACAGAAAAAAATTCAATCTCGGATAGTAAAAAAAAGAGTTTGTAAGGTTCACTGGCCATCTATTGCTAGCGACAGCAGCGACAATGTGCACAAGGAGGAGCAAGACTATAAGAGCTAAAGAAAAAAGATGGTTCGAAAAAAAATTGAGACACAAATTTTATTAAAAAAAATCAATTTGGCCCCCCTACAACTAAAATTTATAATATTTTAATTTTTCACTATAAAGAACTTATATATAATTTTTAAAAGTTGAGAAAAGTCATGGTCACTGTGAGCCTCACTATGGTTCCGTCCATGTCCATTTTCATCCGATGTGGGGCTAGTAAAACGTCACATGAAAAGCTAGTAAGATTTACAATAAAAAATTAAATGTACAAAGAGCATTTCTATGTTGTTTTGTGCTTATACAACGTTTGATCTTATCAAAGGAATAGTTTCAACAAAATAAAAAGGGAAAAAAGAAATGGATCATTCAGCTGGTAGGTATTAAAAGGAAGGGATAACTTCAAATATCATTCCTGTGGTTTCGTGCTTTCTCACTTTAGTGTCCCGTGGTTTAAAACGTATCACTTTAGTACCCTGTGGTTTGGTTATTCTCTTTTTTTGTTATCTTTTTGTTAATTTTTTCGTTAAATTATACAGAAAAAACTTCAAATATCCCACCTATGATTGATCAAATATTCACTTTACTATCCCGTAGTTTTAACTTTCTCATTAATTTAACGAAAAAATTAACGAAAAGATAATAAAAAGAGAATAACCAAACCACATGGTACTAAAGTGAGAAAGCACGAAACCACAGGGGTGGTATTTGAAGTTATCCCAAATTTTTATGAAGAAGGATCAATGAGACAAATTGCAATGTGCATGGGTTTTTTTGCAATTAAGCGTATAAATCCACTATCCGCAGCAATAAAAAAACACCAGCCGTAGCAAAACCGGTCGAATGTAATAAATAAAATAAAAAAATAAATAATGTTTCTTTCTCGCCTCCCTCTTTGAACCCTGTTTTCTCCCCTTCTCGATCCCTTTCTTTTGTCCTCTCTCTCGCTCTCCTCGATTGACCCATCAAACCCTAATTCCTCTTCTTCTTCGTCTTCGTCTTCTTGCTTTATATATATATATATATATCACCATCATAGCGCGAAGATATAGAGAGAGAGAGAGATAGAGAGAGAGGAGAGGAGAGGAGAGGGAGAGAGGGGGATCCATGGCGAAGCTCTACGTGGAGGCGGTGCCCCCACCGGATATGAACAAGAACACGGAGTGGTTCATGTACCCGGGGGTGTGGACCACCTACATCCTCATCCTCTTCTTCTCCTGGCTCCTCGTCCTCTCCGTCCTCGGGTGCTCCCCGGGGATGGCGTGGACCATCGTCAACCTCTCCCACTTCGCCGTACGCCTCCCCCGACCCCTTTTTGATCTCTGTTTACGAATTTACCGTTTGTTTATTTCGGTGCGTTTATTTGGGCCTGGATGATTTGGTATTGGAGATTAGGGTTTCTTGATTGAATCGGGGTTGCTGATTGGGGGAATATGAGCGCATGAGTTCCTAAAAGAACAACTTTTTTGGAAGAGTTTGATTTGAGATTTGATTTGTTTTGTGCAGTTAGGGCAAATTTTTGTCTAATTAGTAAATTTCAGTTTTGTGTGCGATCTCGCTTGAGGATGGTTGATATGCTTATCGTTGCTTCGTTCACGTGAGAAATGCTTCACTTTACAATGTTTGATATTCGATGGTTGGTTTGGTTGCTGTGAGCGGTCATGGGTGAATTTTTCTTGTTTGTTTAAATTAAATTTGTGAATCAGTTCTTGTTGTAGATATATGTTTCAGGTAATTTGCTTGCCGAAAGATATTACTTCCCTTAAGATATGTTATAGAAGAAGCTAACCTCTCGATGATTCTTTATTTCAAATTGGAAATGCTACAATAAGTGATTATTCTTGTATGTTGTTAGTTCGAAATATTTTGTAGCTATTATAAGGATTGCATTGAAAAGATAAGGAATTTAGGAATTCTTGAATATATATCGGAAGAGAACTATTTCTTTTGAATCTTTATAGGTCATTTCCCTGTGATTTTATAGACACATGTAGAACTTCAAGTTAAATTTTTGTTAGACATCTATACGGTCCGCATGTTTTGTGTGATTGTTGGACTGTTTTGGCTAACAAGAAACAAAAGACCCTTCTTTGAGCATAAATGAGGTGAGAATGCTAAGGTGGATGAGTGATTACCGTTGATAAGGTGGGATTTCCAATGAAAACTTTTGGTCTATGGACGGAGTGGCTTCAATTGTAGATAAGGAGGGTTCATTCATTTAGGAACGCACGATGCTACGTAGAGATGTGAATTCGTTGTTCATGAGAGTAAGCAATCCTTACATTTGATGTCAAAAGAAGCAGGGACAGACTATATATGACATGGTTAGAGGTGATCAGTAGGACTTTATTTGCAAATTGTTTAGGCTATTATATAGCACTGACTAAATCTAAATTGCGAAAGAGAGATGATTCATGTAAAGAGCTCTGTTTTTTATTTTTTATTTTGTAAGGACAGACCCAACGTAGGATGCATGAAGGTTGTGATAAGGTAAGCAGAAAATTTGTGGGAAAATACTAATAAAGAATGCATAGTTTAAGATGATGAAAAGCAAATAAGCCGTTTGTCTTCTGATCAACATCAGTTTTATAACAATATTAAGTAATTTGATGGTTAAACTTTAGTAGCACAACTGCATCATTGCTGTGTGGTTAGGGGATAAAAAAAAATCAGAAACGACATCAAAAAATGTCTTTTCATTATTGCATCTGCAATCTGCATGCAAGAGCAATCCAATACTTACATTTCAGTTTTAGATTGTTGTAATGATAAATTGCTATTTAATTTTTTTACAGGCTTTTCTTTTTAATTCTGATCTTTGGCCCGTAAATTATCATGTTTTGTTTATTGTTGTCTTGCTTGTGTATTCACATAAAGTTTTTCTTTTTTCCTTTGCAGAGTTCTCTCTGTATTTTATATTTGGTTCTTTCTGATTTTCTAGAGCTTTCCTTATGAAATCTGTGTGTTTCAGATCACTTACCACTTTTTCCATTGGAAGAAGGGAACTCCCTTTGCTGACGACCAGGGAATGTACAACACTTTGACTTGGTGGGAGCAAATGGACAATGGCAAACAGCTCACGCGGAATAGGAAGTTTTTGGCTGTAGTACCCGTGGTTCTGTAAGTATTCTTTCATCATCTTTGGCCATCATATTGTGCACAGATTGGGGACACAAAAATGCTAAAACAATTATTTGCACGGCATTAAGTACACCTAAATTATATTAGGCAAATCTTTAAATCCCAATTGGCGCTATTATAACCCCTTGGACTAGGAGAAACTAAGAAATGAAAGTCTATGTTCTTTTCATATGTTGGAGCCACCTTTATGAACTAAGCCTATGATGTTTTCATGAAGTCTTCTTTCCATGGGTACATGCAGGCGTGCATGTTTGTATATCCTTTTCCTTACTGTCAAGTGGGTGTGGTGTTTCTATTTCTTCCACAAATGTGTACAGTTCACTGCAGTTTGGAGTGTACTGATACCGTACCTGGAAATTTAGATGGCAGACATGTTAGTTAACAAACATGACATAAATGGGTTGCATTGTTTCTGATCGGAGAAGCAGCTTCTTTGGTTGTTTGCTTTACAAGTTCCATCTGTGTAACATCAATTTCCCTGCACTGAACAACATTCATCAATGGGCTTGTTGGCCCTCATATTCCAATAGGCGAAGATAAAGTAATAGAGATATGACTGAGTCCTGCTCATTCTTAACTAGGATGTAATGAATATCATGACATAGTTGACCTTTGCACGTAAGTGAGATGACTAGATACTATGAAGCATAAACAAGTAAAATTATCAGATTATAACACTCTCAGTCATGGATTAGTTGAGTTCCTACAAAATGCTTGCTCTTGTACTTGAGCGCATGAGTTATAAAATATTCTTTGATAAGAAATTGAAATTGAAGTAATAATCATAATAGCCAAGGTCTACAGCAGATAAATGACTTCCTATAGTAGAAAAGGTTCCACTTATAGGAGTTCCTAACAGATGGATTTACAGATTCTTATGATTGCTTAATGCAAAGGTTCCAATAGGTGCTATCGTTTTGTTTATATGTCTAATGCCCATTAAGTTTGATTATGTTAATAAGTTGTTGCATTCTTTGTGGGTTTTTTTGGTTCTCAAATAGAGGTGGTTTCAATATCTTATATTGTTATATTGGTTATTTTCATTCTTTGGTCAAAGAGCTACGCATTCCCTTTTTGTGGGCTATGAACCTGCGAGGCTCTATGCAAAACTTTGAACCTTGTTATGGTGATATTGTAAAAGTTGTACAAGTGTTGAATTCAGAGTCCAACTATTCACTTTTCTTTCCTAATTTAGTAGTCCTGCTTGAAAAGTGTGATATCTATTACATGGAGAGCTGCAATCATGCACTAATAAGGTCTACAGATACATGTCTGGTAATAGTTCCAGTTTAACATAATGCGATGATCATATGACAAGAATATTGAGGTGGTTTCTGTATAATATTGAGGTGGTTTCTGTATATTTCTTTGATAAAGTATTGAGGTGGTTTCTGTATATTTCTTTGATAAAGTATTGAGGTGGTTTCTCTATATTTCTTTGATAAAGTATTGAGGTGGTTTCTCTATATTTCTTTGATACCAGGTACTTGATAGCGTCACACACAACAGACTACCAACATCCAATGCTTTTCCTCAACACTCTTGCAGTGATGGTGCTGGTTGTTGCTAAATTGCCTAACATGCACAAGGTCCGCATCTTTGGAATAAACGCAGGTAGTTAAGTGGCAACATAAACGCACGAAAGGGTTTCTCTTTATGTCTTTTTGTCCGGTTAAATTTATTGGATGCTTATAACTTACTAAATGGGCTCCACTTAAGTATCAACCATCAAGCAGTTCCGGCAAGTCATTGGTAGGAGGCTTGTAATCGTTGTATAGAAAAACTTTAGAAACTGATGTTTTTCTGCTGCTGGCAATCTGTAAACTTTCATGTTGTTATCTGTTTTTTTTTTAAAAACAATGGTGCAAGAATCTGTTTGGCGCCACTATGTACAGTTTACCCTTGTTATGAATAAATTCTCCATTGCTATAAATTTTGAGTTGATAGGACTACTCTGTTACCTTTATTAGTCCAAAGGTGACGTTGGGAGTGTGAAAATTTTGACGAGCAGCCAAAGAGGTCGCAGGTTACAATTGTGTGACATAGCGAGCCAGATGCCTCCTACATGTCTTACTAATACGAAGGTCCTATTTGGATGTCGGAATAAGTTATCCGAGAATATTTTTTTCGGTATAAGAATTTTCTATTATGATTGTAAGTCAGAAGTTTGACTTTCTTATATTTTGGGGAGTCTTGTTATTCATGATATGTTAGGATAGCATATTTCACCTACGATCGATGTGATGTATTTTATTCTGAAAAAAAAATAACTTGAAGTCCGGATATGATGATCGATGTGATGTATTTTATTCTGAAAAAAAAATAACTTGAAGTCCGGATATGATGTTCCATTCTAAATATTCGACCACACTTTTTATTATTGGAATGTACAAGTTTCTTGAAGTAAATCAAAACATATATACTGAATAAGATATTCAAGCATCCAAATTGGGCCTAATAGTTTCTGTGGATCAAGGAGGTAATAATCATAGAATAAAGACTGGATTGAGCAATATGTTTGGTCTAATTACTGGCTAATCATTCGTAGAGTTGCTGAGCAGATTTGGCAATGCATGCCTGTTTGTGATGACTACTGTGGTATAGGGCTTTATAGTAGTACTCCCTGTAGCTTCAGAACCATATTCTCCTGCTACTTTTAACACTGATAGTGCGCATATCTTTCAATGGTGGGTGGCAGTTCATGTCCTCTATGGTTACAGAAACTAAATACTTATCACCAGAGAGAGGAAGTTTTCTGTGTTGCAGTTATATCACGTCAGCACCGTACAACCAATCAAATACTTTTTTTTTTTGAAAAAAAAGTATAATAAAAATAATTTTTTTATAAATTATAATGAAATAGATGAATCCTAAGCAAAAAATTATGATTGGTTGGGCCATGCAAATATAGGATATGTGACTGACGCGGTTTAGAATTTTTCCATCAAAGGTGATTGGCCTTATTGAGATTTGAACATCCCCACTGAATTATAACAATATGTCAGGAAATTACATTACATTACACGCAACCAGTTCTAGCTCATGTTGAAGTTGGACGGTCGTCTGAGCATACGACACTGATCGCCAACGCTCCTACGTATGATGGTGGATAAACATATGTAGGAGTCCATCTACACTACTATTAATAGTAGATGAATAGTATGTACTATCTGCTCTTTAGTCTTTGGATCCATGCTATTTCACCTATCGCCGCAAAACTTTAGACATTCGTATGCTAAAGAGTAGAGAGTAAACACTATTCCTGGTTGGTTGTGTTTGTGAATTTGTGATCTGCATTTGACCTCTCTGTTGAGTGTTAAAATTTTGATTTAGGAACTATATTGGAGCTTCAGGGTTGCACCCTATAGAAGTCTTTATAAACACAAGATGCATTTGGCTCCTCAAGTTAGATTTTGACGAAAATATACAAAGACCCCCCTGACATTTAGCACTTCTACAAACGAGTGCTTGAACTTTTATTTTTGACAACTAAATCTTCTAAATTTTTATCAAATATTTTAATAGCGCCTTCTTCTCGAGTAAAGTTACTGATTATGCGGCGGTTTTGGTCGTCTGTATTGTATATAATACTGTAAGGCTTTGAAATACAAAGATAGCTATTTTCTTTGATTCTAATATATTGAAAAAAGCAATCAGAGTTGAAAATATATAGATTCACTATATTCTTCAATCTCGATAATTTATTATCATAACTACAAGAGAAAAAAACATATGCTTCTTTTTATTTCCAAGTTATATAAAATTATGCGCAAAACATGCAGTCAAAATGGCTGTTCAATTAGTAACTTCTATTGAAGAGAGGGCCCGAATGTTGAACTCTTTGATAAAATTTAGTATGTTTAATTGTCAAATTTAATAGTTGATATGTCTTTTTTGTAAAAGTGTTAAATATTAGAAAGTCTTTGTACTTTTTCCCCCAGCTCAGTTAGGCTTTTAAGTTTGGGATTTTTCCCTTTGTTTGTTTTCGAACATGGCCCCAAGTAGGCTACTTAAGCACCACTCTTTTTCGTCTCAAGCAGGAAACAAACTAAGAACTCATGGTCTGAAAATTGAGATACCAATCAATTATTTTGCTATAGAATATGGCGAAAGAGAAAAATCTAAAGCTTCTAGTACATGTTGAAGAAAACAAAATTGAGTTTTTCCCAATTTGATGATGTTAATTTTACTAAAAATCAAATTTCAAACAGCATTACGCCTCATGGCAGGTCAGAAAAAAAAAATGAATTTGTTATATAACTTGGTGTGCAGAATTTTTCTGCACCTAGCTCATCCAGTCGAGACAGAACTTAAAGTTTTCATTGATCTTGTATCAGTGAATGATAGAATAAACGTATGTACAGAAAATTTCTGTGCATTAGTCCAAATCAATCATGAATCGTCCGCGATTGTCGGGAACCATTTGTTGTTTTCCTCTCTACTAGATGCTGCCGCTCTACAATGGTAAACTTGCTTGTCCTCCTCATTTCAATTTTATGGTGGCCAAGAACAGGGGGAGTGCTGCAAAACTAATGGTACACCCGTCAATGTATGGCACGCCCTTCCATAGAGGAGAAAGTCTACTGTGTCACACTTGCACCACATCATCAGTAACAAGCCAATCATATTTCTATATTTGAGAGAAAAGTACAATAAAAATATTTTTCTATTAATTATGATGGGACATATCAACCTAAGGGAGGACAATCCTATTAGTTGGAAATGCCACGTCAGCAATATATCCGATACATTCTAGATTTTTTCCCCGTAGAGAGGAGCATCAAAATTGGTGCACTCTCCTCTCGTGCGTGAAATGTTTGCTTTGCTACTTTTGAGAGAGAGAGAGGCTAAGGAAAGATACTCTCGCATCCCTAATCTCTACCTTGTGCTTGTGGTGAATATAATATATATATATATATATATATATATATATATATATATATATATATATATAATTTTTTTGGCTCTTATTAGGTTATTGGTATCGGAAAGATGGATCATGTCTTGGAGATTACTTTAAGAGATGGTTCAAGAATTGTATTATAAATCCGTCACTTATTATGATGCCAGATTTGTGCTGATATCAATTTGTTATGATAAAAGTGGAGACGATTTAGTTCGTCGGGCCCGAAAATTGAAAAAGAAAATTGAAAAAGAGAGAAAAAAATAAAACATACAAATATTTACGTGAATCGACCACTCGTCTACGTTCACATGCGAAAATAAAGCAAAAACTTTCATTATAATCAAACTAGAGTACAAAATATGTCTATTTTACAAAACTCTAGTCCCAAAAATACACTCTTACTACTTCTCATTTGCCTCACCAAATTTACGGAATGAAGGATATATTAATAATAGCTGTCAGATCATTGGCACCAACCATTAATTTCAAAACATCGAGCTATTAGAAGGATACAACCAATTCACTTAAAGCGTACAAGTACAGCGGCAATGGGTCTCGATTATGACTCGGCCTAACTAGTCTCACGACACTTCGAATATGACTCGGTCCAACTCGACATTCCGTCATTTCAAACATGACTTAGCCTAACCTGGCCTCCAGCCACATGACAGGATGTTGGTCCCTTTAAGCCAACAATAGCTAAATTCTAATATAATTAGAAATACAAATACTGAAATTAGGAATAATATCAATAAGATTAGCCACAATTTTATTTTAACTCGATGGAATAACCAAAAGAGAATAGATTTAAGAAATTTTACGATTTCAGAATTCGAGACATATTTAACCGTTTGTAATATTCTCAGAATGTTATGTATTTTATATTTAAAATGAAAGTTTGTTAATACCACTTGTGTTTGGAGCTTGTTAAGAAAAAGTGTAAATTATAAGAAGATAAGTATGACTTATAATTTCAAGGTTGAATCTAACTATTAAATTATATAGTTTGTCAAGTGTTATGAGATTTTGTTTGTAAGAAAAGAATTTTTCTACAATATAATAACCACACTGAAATACATACAAAATTAAAACTAATTAATTAAAAAAATAGAGTATATAAATAGTAAATAAAAAATAGGGTTTTTTTTGCAATTGGCCCCCTAAAAAAAATTTATTTTAAAAATAGCCCCGACAAATTTATAATTGCAAAAATGGCCCTACCCTTGCCACGCAGGCGCCACGTCAGCGCCACGCTGGCGGGTTGGCACCGGGCTGGCAAGTTGAACACGGTGAACCATTCACCGTGTTCAAACACGGTGAATGGTTCACCGTGTTCAGTTACTTATACTGCTCCGAAAATGTAGTATAAATCAATCCGCGCGAATAATAAAAGAAACACGGTGAATCATTCACCGTGTTTGAACACGGTGAATGGTTCACCTTGTTCAACTTGCCACCCCACCTCCCAGCCCGCCTGCGTGGCGCCTGCGTGGCGCCTACGTGGCAGGAGTAGGGCTATTTTTGCAATTATAAATTTTTTGAGGCTATTTTTAAAATAAATTTTTTTTAGGAGGCTATTTGCAAAAAAAGCCCTAAAAAATATATTAATTTAAACAAAATAAACCATAAATATAAACTGATCACATCAAAAATAGTAAAATTTTGCGTAATGTCATTTTGCAATGAAGAAATAACTTTCACGAGTATAATTAGAAATAACTAGGAGCAAATCGGCTTCATTAATCTTAATCCATATTTTTTAACATAGTTCATAAATTTATAGTAACAAAAATAATATTAATAAAATTTTTAAAATTTTTTATATTATTTTATAATTATTTTGAAGGTGGTTTGGAACCGTCCAAAGAAAAGTTTTGTAAACACGCGCTCAAATGTGGAACAGTGGCTTCCTTAATTGCGCATTAAAATACGCAGTGGAGCAGTGGAGTTGTTATTATTATATTATAACCAACAAAGTGGGGGAATATTCCCTCGGCTCACATCCCCAGGGGAATGTTTTTGTGGGGTCCCGAGATGGAAACGATGAATGCATGGAGGGTAGAGGCGGATAAGTGGAAAGCCCACCAATTAATTGGACGAATTTTATCCAATTTTTTTGACCAAAATTCGACCAATAAGAATCACATTTTTATCTTTATATATATATATATATATATATATATATATATATATATATATAAAATCAAACACTTAATTCATTTATGGGGACAATTTTCCTCAGCGAGATAGAGATCGAAGTAGCTCCCTCTTTTTTCTTTTTCTTTTTCTTTTTTTTTTCCCTCCTCCTATGTAGTTCGCCCTCTTTGAGGCCGTCGTTGCCTCACTCCTGTAGCCTAATTTCATCCTTCTAATGAATGAAGCGGATAATTTGCTATCTTTTTCTCAAATATATATATATATATATATATATATATATATATATATATATAGTAGGGCTATTGTGCTATTAATAGCACAATAGTCCTTGTGCTATAAAGTTTTTAGCCACCCATCAATTTTGATGGGTGGTTGGGATTAAAGAGATGAGTGAAATTGGTGAGAAATTCAAAGAGAAGAGAAATTGAGACATCTAATTTATCACCAATTTCTCTCCTCTCTCTAATCTCAACCACCCATAAAAATTGATGGGTGGCTAAAAATTTTATAGCACAAGGGCTATTGTGCTATTAATAGCACAATAGCCCTACTCTATATATATATATATATATATATATATATATATATATATATATATATATATATATATATATATATATATATATACTATCTTTTTAGGAGGATGGAGGCCCTCGTCATCCTAAGTCGTTTTTTATGATAAAGATTCCGAATCGATAATCGGAACCGTTAAAGTTGATCTAAGAGTATTTAAGGCCTCTAGAAACTAAAATTTAAAAATTATTTACATAGTGATCAACGGATCACAAAATCGATAATTTCTGACGGCCTATATGAGCTATCTGCTTGTTTAACGGTATAGAGCAATCTAAATCGTTTGAACTTTTGATAGTTTATACTATTTAGATAACATTTGATAATTCCGATCATGAATTGGGAAAGTCTAACATCTATTTTCACAAATTATTTGTTTTTGATCATTCATTTTTCGACTCTTCGATTGACTTGATAATAATTTTTAAAATTTATAAAATTTAGTTTCTAGATGTTTTAAATACTCTAGATAAACTTTAATGATTCCGATCATCGATTGAGAGTTCCTATCATCAAAAATAATTTAGGAGGACGTAGGTCTCCTTCTTTCTAAAAGGATAGTAGTTAAATTATATATATATATATATAAAGAGAGAGAGAGAGAGAGAGAGAGAGAGTAGGACTACTATACTGAGTATAGAGCTCTTTGTACTCAAAAGTTATTTTCGATGATGAAGCTTCCGAATTGACGATACATACCGTTAAATATGATCTAGAGCATTTCAAACTTCTAGATAATAAATTTCATAATTTTTTGAAATTATAATAAAGTCTATCAAGAAAGTATGAAATGGACGGTCAAAATCGAATTACCTTCTAAACATAGAGGATCGAATTCTTCAATTTAAAATCGGAGTTATAGATCTCTATCTAGATAGTGAATAGAATTTTCTATCAAAAATTTAGTCGTTTTTTATTCTTTTACACCGTTGAACTAGCGAGCATTCTATACCGGCCGTTAAAAATTGTCAAATTTGAGATCTTTTGATACTTAAGTAAATGATATCGAAAAATTATGAAATTTGGTTTCTAGAAGTTTCAAATATTCTAAATTATATTTAATGGCATGAATCATCGATTTGGAAGCTCTATCATTGAAAACGACTTATATAAGTATGAGGTCGATCGTACTCATAAGAGTATAGTAACCGGACTCTCTCTCTCTACATATATATATATATATATATATCTATAGAGTCCGGCTATGGTGCTTGTAAAAGCACGAAGCACTTGGTGCTTGTAAATTTTTTACCGTTAGATCTACTCCTTGGACCATTTTCATCCGTTAGATCATACTATTCAACCAACTACCCACTCAACCCTAGGGGGCCCACATCATCCTAACTGCACATCTCTTAATCCAATGGCCAAAAATCTACAAGCACTAATAACTTAGTACTTTTGAAAGCATAGGAGCTCAATTCTATAGAGATATATATATATATATATATATATATATATATATATATATATATATATATATATATATATATTATTATATATGTATATGCTTTTATAAACTTTTTAATATCGTCAATTTAGCGTTAGAGTTTTTAAAAAAGCGTGATGCAATCAAACTGAGACGACAATCCCGTTGAGTTCGGATACTTTTTACATTCGTCCTGAGAAATCTTTAAACGGCCATAACTTTTCGCTTGAATGTCCGCTTTCAGTATGCTATTTCAATTTAAAAAATACTTTTTGAGATCTACAAGTCGGATAACACTGCTATTCCAGCCGATCGATTTCAACCATTCTGGCGTGAGAAATCTTTCAACTTTTTTCTACAATTACTAGATTGATTTTAGCTTCTATATTTAGCTACAATTATATAAATTTCCTCCTCTTTCCCTAGCTCCTTGGGCATCATGGACTTCATATACATCCATAAGCATGGAGATTATAGATATTGTTTGGAGCCGAAACTCAGATCGCATGCGAAGCGAGATCTTGGTGATTGCTTTTGTTTTGAGTTTTTTTTTTTTTTTTCCTTTTCATTTTTTCTTGAGCTTGACGTTTATGAGCTTGGTTTCTTTCTATTGCTTGTTACATCGGTTTGAAGTTACGTCAAATTGCAACGTTTAATCCTCAAATTATGAGATGGGTGACACTTTGTGATCCTCAATCTTTAATTTGTTATAATTTCTGACTTAAACTTTAACAATTATTGCAATTAAATTTTATAACTTAATTTAGTTGACTAAATATTAACGTATCGTTAATGCAGAAGGGATGTGATAGTGTTGTGAGCAATGATGCACTAATATTAATTAAAATATTATCTCTGAATATTTAGTCAAATAAATTAGATTGTGGGACTTAATTATAATAATTCTGAAAATTCAAACAAAAAAATTATAACAAATTGAAGTTTGAAAACTTAAGTATCACTCACCTTATTGTTTGAGAACCAAACATGCAATTTACCCTTGAAGTTACATATATCTTTTCGTCTTTTTTCATGTCTATTTTTGAAGGACTCTCATCTATATATACTTTCCCCTTTGTTTCGTTTTGCAGATATTTTTTTTTCCCCTCCCATCTCTATGTATGAAAATGCAGAGTCGTATATATACTAATTATTTAATCTAGCTCTATGGTTTAATAAATTGACTATAGGGTAGCTGTTACTTAAAAAAAAAAAATACAAAACAAAACAAAACACAAAATAAAACAAAACAAAATGCGCGCATGGGGAAAGAGAAGTGGCTAGCATGCAACTTGCTAGTCTATTTAAAGAGAATATAGAGAAAAATGTGTAATATGATCAACAATTCTAAAAGTTGATAGAAATAAAATACGAACTGAAGCAACTAATTAAATTTTGTTCCGGACTGAGTGTAAAGCCCATCAATATTTATAATTAATGTAATCTCATGAAACTAATTTTTACCAAGATGCTACTTACATATTCTCCTTTAGAGATCAACTCATCAACATATATATATATATATATATATATATATTTAGCATTAAAAATTAGAAAAGACACAGGGAAAAGGATCACGAAAACTTGGTGGTGGGTGCATGAGTCATTAGGTGAAAACTTTTTTGTTGAGCAGGTGATTAAACTGGCTCTAATTCCCATCCAACACGCTGCACTTTGGTTTCCTTTTTTTTAAAAAAAAATGTTCTCTTAAAACAAAAACAATGAAGATGAAAGAGGCACGATAGGTGAAAGAGTGGGAATGTACCTTTTAATATTATATTAGTACAAGTGCATGCTTTAATTTTACCACTAACAAATGGCTCTGACACATGAGATTATCACACCATGTGAAGAGAGATCCATTGAGAGGAGGGGGTCTAGTGACTCATACCTACTTATTCTCTTCACTCAGCAGCACCTTCCGTGCTTTATTCATGGATGCAAGAATCTTTGTTCGAATGAAGGGACGTGTCATGCATCTTATGAACCTGCTAAAGAACAAGGGAGAGAAAAAGAGAAAAAAGAAAAAGGAAAAACAAGACACTTAAAAGGCCAAAAAATAATTAAGAGGAAATTAATGTCACATATATTACCAGATATTACACACAAAGCACTCACTTTTACCATATATATATATATATATATATAAAAAGTAAACAAATAATTAAACAGTAGTACCCTTCTTTTGATTTTTTTTTTTTTCTCTCCCACATTTGCTGATCCAGATAATTAATCCTGGCAGATATAATACAAAGTTATACCTATAATACAATTACATTATTTCCAAACCCACCAAAACATATAACACATGGGTGCCCATACTTCTTTCCCTTTTCCCTTCCTTCATTATAGTTAGACCACGGTGCAATGCCTACATGAAATAGGGTCATCATCTCCCCATTTATCCCTGCAAATTAAAAGGAGAAGAAGAAGAAGAAAAAGGAAAAAAGAGAAGAAAAAAGAAAAAGAGTAAAAAAGAGACTTTGGGCTCTCTAGGCTAACTTTGGGTAAGACACACCTTTTGAAGCCAACCTAAAAAGAAGCTTCACAAGTCCACAGTGATGAGAACAAGAAACAAAGGAAACTAAAAATGAAAGGTAATGAAATGGATGGAAGTGGAACTCCAAATTAAGTATATATCTGTGTGCAGTTAGTCCCTTAACAAACTCCAAAGAAATCATTAGCCAACCCATAAGATCACACCAAATTAAGTAGACAAATTATAAGCATGCAAAGCTCTCTTCCTCTATCATAGTAAAGACTCCTTTACTTTAAAAAACTGTTTCTACCACGGCCCTCCTCCTCCATGTATCATACCGTTCCAATACCCAGGAGGATCCCCACTTTGCATCCTGTTGTGCTCGAGCTCACCACTATTTGATGGCACACCTGGTTTTAAGTCCTCAAAGGGGAACAGTAGCCTACTCTCCTGCAATGAGCTCTCATAGTTACCAGTGCCACCCACTGTAGTAGCAACCTCTCCACCATGATCCTCACCACCACCACCACCACCCACCCCATGATCCAAAGGGAAACCAAGAGTGGTGGGTGGCCTAAAATCATGCAGGAAACCTAATCCACTTGGGTACTCCTGTAAAGGCATGGGCACAAAGGACCCTACTCCTCTGGAAGAACTCATCCCACTCCTCAGAAGCTCCATAGCAGAGAAGGCACCGACAGTACTGTTTACAGTGTAGGGGTTGCTCCTGCTGTGGCCACTGGTGTTGATGTTGTTGTTGTTGGCGGCGGTGGTGGTGTTGCAGCTACTGCTGTTTGGGAACTCAGTGTACTGATCATGAGGCATGCTGTGGTAGGGGAAAGCCAAGTTGAGGTCCTGGCTTTGGCTGAACTTTATGTTGTGAGAGGGAGAAGAGAGGGAGATGTCATGTGTCATGAACTTCTTGTTTGAGTTGTTGTTGTTGTTGTTGTTGTTGGTGGTAGCAGTGGTGGTGGAGGTGTTGGTGGCGGTGGAGAAGGAGGTGGAAGATGCAGATGAAGATGATCTCTTGTTCTTTCTCGAGCCACCACCAACTGGGACATTTCTGAGGGACCCACCCTCAGTCCAATACCTCCTACACGTTTTGCAAAAGTACCTGGGTTGGGTGAGGCTATAGTTGTTGTAGTAGCAAAACTTGGTGTTTGTGGAGTTGCACCTAGGGCAATTGAGAGCCTTCTCCTTCTGTGGCCTTGCCCTCCTCTCCACCAGCTGCGCCGGCGCCCTCGCGGCTCCGGCGCCGGCGGAAGTCGCGCCGGCGCCGCCAACCCCCACCATCATCTCCTCTATGGGCTTCACAAGCCCTAGCTCCTGGAGAAACCCACATCCCACCAAAAAAAAAAAGAAAGATGGATAGGGATAATTAGCAAAGAAGGATTAGTGTTGTAGACATGTATTTGTAACCAAGCTATATATGCAGAATCTGTTTATGAAAAAGAGAAAAAAGCACCAAGCAAAAGAATACAAAAGGAAATGGCCAAAGAGAGAGAGATAAAAAAAAAAGAAAAGAAAGAAAGAAAGAAAGAAAGAAAGAAAGAAAGAAAGGTAGGAGGAGAGCTGAGGAAACTACATGTGTAAAAGATGAAAGAGAAACCACTCACCCTCCATAGCCTAGAATTTGTACATCACAGGAACAATTAAAGCCACCCTTTTCAGGCCACTGCATGCCTTTATTGCATAAGATGAAAGCAAAAGAGAAGAGAGAGAGAGAGAGAGAGAGAAAAGAAAAGAGAAAGAGATAAAGGAAGAAAAGAAAGGTGGGGGAAAAAAAGGTGGTGTGCTCCTTTCAAGGACTAAAGGAGTGGGGGGGGTGACAGGAATTAAAAGCCTTAAAGCTAAAGAAAAGGTGAGAGAGAAGAGATGATGCAGTTATATCTATTGAGAGATGATCTAGAGGGGGAAAAAAAAAAAAAAAAAAAAAAAAGAGAGAGAGAGAGAGGAGCCACCCCTTCCCCCCCTCCTCATATCAACCGAAAATAGAAAAAGATCTACAGCAAATTGATCATGAACCACAAAACAAAATCCAACAAAAGAAAAAACATCTCAAAAAAGTTCACACAACCCAACACACAAAGAAAAAGCACCAAGATCAAAAAGATAAACCACCCAAAAAAAGACAAGAATAAAACAGATGCAAAAAAAAAGACAACAAGATCCAAGACCCAGTTAATTACTAGCTTTTGTTTCTAGGTTTTCATTACCTGAGGCCACTGGGTTGTGTCCATGGAAAAGCCTTATATATATATATATATATATATATATATATAGCCTTTGTGATCCAAAGAAGAGAAATAGTTATTCTCCTTGGAAGATGAAGATGAAGATGAAGATGAAGGAGGAGGAGATCCTGAGGAGGAAGAGGAAGAGGTGGAGGCAATTAATCCTCTCCAGGAAAGAATGTCTATGGTTGGTCTGAATAGAATTCTGAGGATGTAGTCATGACTCTCATATCTGAGGAGAGGGGGTGGGGGTGGGGGTGGGGGAAGAGACAGAGAAATTGATAGATGGAATTTTTTATAATATATATTATTCCTACTTCTCATTAAACAATTATAAAAACAATTTCTATTTGGGTATGCGTTTGTCTATAGCTGCTGGCTTGTTAGTGTGCGCTTATAAACAGTGTGTTAGTTTTCTCTAATAGAAAATAGAGAGAAAAAAGAAAAAAAGGAATAGGAATTAAAAAAAAAAAAAAAAAACCTAAACACTGTGAGTTAACCTAGCTATATAGTAGACTCTGGAGCCCATGCAACTTAAGTAAAAATTATGCATCCGTGTCTTATATAAAAGCAAGTGAGGAGCTGTGCAGTTTTGTGGAGAAATTATGCAATCTCTGTATTTGGACAATAACTTGGGGGGTCGCAGTTTAAAAATTGTGCAATACTACGCAAAACTCGTACAATTGCGTGGCGCTACGTCCATATGTCATGAAATATTGTGGAAATTGTGCAAAATACTACGCAAAACTCGTGCAACTGCGTAGCACCACGTCTATATGTCTGAAATATTGTGTTTAGTTTCTTTAGCCTTTTATTAGAGTGTTTTTGAATTTTGTGTAATTAACTTTAATAGTTGTCATTTTCTGTTGAGAGGGTTGTGCGTGTCTAGAAACTTATATACGTAATATCTAAATTGGTATTTGTCGGATCGTTGACGCTAACTATAAATTCCAAAAGCTCAAGCTGTTAGTATAATATGCAATCAATTCACTTAAAGCGTACAGCCACAGCGTCTACGGGTCTCGATTATGACTCGGCTCAATCAGTCTCATGCCGCTTCGAACATGACTCAGCCCAACCCGGCCTCCTGCCATTTCGAACGTGACTCGGCCTAACCTATCCTCCCGCCATATATAGGACATGATACTGGTCGATCCGTTTAAGCCAACAGTATTGAGTCCTGCGCTATCTTGGAGAGGTTTGTGGCAGAACATGTCAAGAGTCTACATTTGTATATATTACTTTGTATGAACACACAAAAAGGAAGCTTATAATTTCTAGTTTTATTTTTTATTTAAGAAGAAGTTCTTCTTATATCTTTCTCTTATTCCTTTGATGGATTCTTTATGGAAAAAGAGTGTTGCTCGGTCATCACGTTGGTGGATACCGCTTGGCCGGTGACGAGTTAGGCCGTGATCGAACATGATGGATTCTAAGGGCTAAATGCGCGCTTATCAATCCGGCTCGCATGTACTTCCTCCGCTAGCTCTCCGAATTTCCGGCTTAATTCACACAGGATCAGAGAGAGAGAGGATGAGTCATAATATTCAATTAGTGCTAATTATGTTGAGAAATCATGAGTTTTGGTACTTTGTTTACATTCAACAAGTTGTTAATATTAATAAATAGTTAGCATATATATAACATCGGAAAAGAATAGTAACTTGCATTCACATGAATAATAGAATGTTAAATAAAGTACTATTGTATTATAAATACAACAATGGAAATCATCTTTTTCAATTTGCACGCTTTGTGTGAGCCTGACAAAATTGTTAAGATAAGAAAATTATCAAAATTCCAAACAAATTCTTACATACGAAAAAGTAATAATAAGAAAAAATTTAGATTTAAATGTTTTAGATTGATGGTTTAAATTTGGTGAGTTGCGCGCTTAATACGCATGCATAATATATAGGCCGGTTTGGTCGTTGAAGGAGCCGACCAAGGAGAAGTGGGAGGTCCCACACGTGTGAAGGACGCCTTGGCACGTGCTCCCGCGTGGATGAGCCTGCTACACTGGGCCCCGCAGTGGCCTTAATTGGCCCCACCTTCCTTGTTAGTGCGCATATATGAAAATCAAGTGGTGCAATGGGGAGAGAGAGAGAGAGAGAGAATATAAAGAACATGTCAAGGTGTAGTGGAACAGTCGATGTTGAATAATATTGTCGTTTGAGTGATTAAGTTCCTTTCACATGTTAGGAGTCATAAAAAACATGGTGGTGGCTCTCTTGCCTCCACCTTATTGGCCCTTTTATTTATATGACATATATAAATATACATATATATATATATATATATATATATATAGTCCGGCTACTATGCTATCAATAGCACCAAGCACTTGGTGCTACCAAATTTTCTGCCGTTAGATCTACCCCTTTGACTATTTCCACCCGTTAGATTATACTATTCAACCAACCACCCACTCAACCCTACGGGGCCCACATCATCCTAACCGCATATCTCTTAATCCAATGGCCGAAAACCTAATAGCACCAATAACTTGGTGCTATTAATAGTATCGTAGTCTAGTTCTATATATATATATATAGAGAGAGAGAGTTATGCTAGAATGATTTTATAATAAATAGAAGAGTTTATTATTATTATTATTATTTGTGATGGAGAATCTCAATAGACAATCAGTACCATCAAATTAACACGATTTAAACCATTTAAATTTTTTAGAAACTAAATTTTATAATTTTAAAATACATATTTGCATAATAATCAAGTAGTTTCAAATTCACTTTATATTAGCTATAAAAAATTATTAACTTTTAGACTAATCGAATGCTAGACAAATAATATCGTAAAATCGTAAAAAATTTAAACTAAGAAATTTAAACAGCCTATTCAGATAATCTATTGCCGGAAATAACACAGAAGTAAACGATGTCATTTACTTCTAAAAATATTCTAATCTTTCTCTCTCTCTCTCTCTCTTTTATATGTGTGTGTGTGTGTATAGCTAACTTCTAAGAGCATACTTTTTTATAGTTCACGTTTTGTTCAACCGACATTATTTGTTAATAATTTAATGTACATGGCGGTTCGTAAATAAAGGTGATGTACAAAGTTTGAGGCAAGGACAGAGAAAATTTGTATAAAGGGCACATCTTTTTTCTGGTTTTTGCTACCTAAACCTAAAACATTCTTTGGTGACCAAAATGTCTCTCTCTCTCGAAATTCATTTGCGGCGCTATATATATATATAACAAGGTGATCGATCCATGGTTATTAATTAATGAGGAAATTTTACTGGACCGCACGTAAAAATAAAAATTTGATTTAAAAGTGAGAAAATATTATTGAACCGAATCCAAAAGCGAAGAACAAAAATCCGACCGAAATGAAGTTGGTAATGCCACGTGTGCAACTTATTAAGAGTTAATATATATAAATAAATACATTTATAGGTTTCCACTCCCCAAAATGAAGTGGTAATGTCACATGTGTAAGTTATTGAAAATTAATATATAGATAGATATCGATTACACTCAATTTACAAAAATGAAAAAAATAATAATATTGTGTCAAATACAAAATGAGATTATGATTAGGGTCCAATTTAAGTAATCACAAGTAGAATATTCACTTTTATGGCCCTAATTAATCATGTCTCTTTTTCTTGTAGAGGGGGAGATTTTGATGTCTTACACAAATTAAGGGTCTAATTATGGTGGCCTCACCTTTAGTTCTTTGATCAAATCAATTATGACACTGACCAGAGCACTCCTTTTTTCAATTTTAAAAACGCCGACTTCTTAATTCCTAAGCTAAAAAAATTATCATATGACAAGAGGAGGAAGTGAGATCCTTATCCCGCAGATCATGGTCCCCTCATTACTAGGAGTGGAGTGAGTGCTTAATTTTTGGCGTGTTTTGCCTCGGCTATTTTGTATTGAGCACTTAGATTTACATTTTAGTGTAAATTACACGTTTGGTTCCCGAACTATATATGAGAAGGGTGATATTTTATTTCTCAAATTTTAATTTGTTATAATTTTTGACTCGAGCTTTCAGAATTACTGCAATCAAGTCCCACAATCCAATTTAGTTAGCCTCTTATTTATTAGCATTTCACCAATCACAACACTGCTAAGTCACTTTCACATGCATTAATGATATGTTATTATTTAGTTAAGTAAGTTGGATTATAGGACTTGATTGCAACAATTCTTATAGTTCGAGTCAGAAATTACAATAAATTAGAGTTTGATGGTCAAATGTCACCCATTTTGAGGACCGAACCTGCCATTATTTATCCTTTCAAACTTAATTTCTGTCTTTAAAGCTTATATATGATATGATGATGTAAGTACATACTATAGAGTACATAATGCTGGAAATACTTTTAGACCCTCTAATTAAGCAGATGAATGGGACGAGATGGGTATCAAATTTGAATAGGCGAATCACTAGTTATTTATTGTGTTACAAAAGTTAACTTACCAGTTGTATTTGAGGATTGTTACTTAACCTTTAACGCATGTCAACCGTTCCTATTTTTCCATCAGCAACATATATATATCTTTGCACAAAATATATATTTCACCAAAACCAGTTTTTGTTAGGTTTCTTGTCTTTTTTGTCTCTCTTTTTTTTCCCTGATAATTAATTTCTCTGCATTTGACAAAAGAATCTAGAGTACTACTACAACCACTTTTTCAATGCTCAACTTTTTCACACTAATCTTATCATTTTTTTTTAACTTTTAAATACTAAACTCAGAAAGAATTTTATAAACTCTAGTTGAAGAGTTCGACTGTAAAATGAAGGATTGTAATCTTACAACCTTTGTAGGTTATAACTAAGCACTCATAGGTTTGCGTAGGAGAATCATTATATACTAGTATGGGGTGCATTAATAATGTGTATTTCTCGATCTTATACTCGTGGAGGGGAATATTACTGCGTGGGTGGAGGTAGAGCCCCACCTTGACCCGACCCATTAATATTTTGAAACCTTTAGAGATTAATGAACCTGTCATGATCATGGGAGAAGCTGTTGGGAATTGGATGGATCGTCCGTCATGCGCTACCAACAAAGATGCACGAAAAAATAGAGAAAGCCGAACAAACGATAAAAGAAAATAAATGCAGAAAGAAGAGACCAAGATTTACGTGGTTCGGCAATTGCCTACGTCCACGGGGAGAGCGAGAGAGATGTATTCCACTATATGAAGAAACGGAAGTACAAGCTTACACCTTATGTCTTCTCCGATAAAAAAACCAAGAAGACCAAATTAGAGAATATAGAAAACTCTGACCAAAATCTTTTATGCCGTTGCTTCGAAGAATCCGAACCGCTCAGGCAACTGGTCGAGAACCGCCGCTCCGCTGCCAACTTCAAACCCGACGCCGCATGCGAAGTCGCCGGAAACCTCCTCTATAGAGCCGTACGGACATGCACTTCGGCCACCTTTAATTAATTAGCCTATGCCTTTATGCTAATGCTAATTAATTCTCTGTATACTTCCCCAGGCCGTACGGTTCATGCATATATATATATAGATGCATTAGCCGGTCAACAAGTCAAATTAGGAATTGATAATCCTAATTCAATTCCTAATTCATCCGGAATAGGCTAGAGCCAAATCCAATTAAATCTCCTATTAGACTCTACCAATAGAAATCCTCATGAGATTCTCTCCATTATTTTATAGACCTGGTGTATGGACCAACCAATAAAAACACAAAAGAAGGCACTAATCCTAACATTCTCCACCTTGACTTCTTTTCTACTTCATCACTCTCTCTCATCTTATCGCCCCCCCCTCTCCCTGAGGCATCTCAGTCACTAGCAGTCATGCAAATTAGCCAAGTTTAGGCAGTGCCTAAACTTATCCACTGTTACTGGTTTTGTCATGATGTCAGCTACATTTTCCTTCGTGGAAACCTTTATAAGCTGAATTTCTCCATCATCCTCATTAGTGAGCTCCCGTAATTTGTGATACTTGATGTCTATGTGCTTCGTCCTTCCATGGTAAACTGGATTTCTGGCGAGACATATAGCACTCTGACTATCACAACTGATAATCATTTTATCATGTATGATCCCGAGTTCACCAACCAAGCCTTTAAGCCAGACTGCTTCCTTAGCCGCTTCAATCGCCGCCATATACTCCGCTTCTGTAGTTGACAAGGCTACAGTGCCCTGCAATGTAGACTTCCAACTAATAGGTCCTCCGCCCAGCAGAAAGACGTAACCTGTAATAGACCTACGCTTGTCTAAATCACCAGCATAGTCGGAATCTACAAACCCCTTTACTTCACCGTTACCGGAATCTTTTGAGTAGAGAATTCCTTTATTTGTTGTCCCCTTCAAATAGCGCAAAATCCACTTCACGGCCTCCCAGTGCTGTTTTCCTGGATTCGACATATATCGACTAACAACACTAACTGCATGTGAAAGATCAGGTCTAGTGCAAATCATAGCATACATCAAACAACCAACTGCACTAGCATATGGTATCTTTGACATAGAAGTGATCTCGTCATCCGCCTTGGGACACATCTCCTCAGAAAGTTTGAAGTGTTGGGCCAATGGAGTCTTGACCGCCTTTGCCTCTGACATATTAAATTGCTTTATAATAGCTCGTATATATGTCTTCTGCGATAGCCATAACTTGCCCTGTATGCGGTCGCGCCTAATCTCCATACCCAGGATTTTCTTAGCATCTCCTAGGTCCTTCATGTCAAATTCTCGGCTCAACTGATCCTTTAATTGTTGCACTTCATCCGGATTCTTAGCCGCTATAAGCATATCATCTACATATAGCATAAGCAGAATAAATGAACCATCTTCAAGTCTCCGATAGTAAACACAACTATCATATAAACTCCGGCTATAACCATGCTCGATCATAAAACCGTCAAACCGCCTATACCACTGCCTCGGTGCCTGCTTCAACCCGTAGAGTGATCTTTTCAGTTTGCACACCAGATTCTCTTTCCCCGGCTGAATAAAGCCTTGAGGTTGTTCCATATAAATTTCTTCTACTAGATCCCCATGAAGAAATGCGGTCCGAACATCAAGCTGTTGAAGCTCCAAATCAAACATAGCCACCATAGCTAGAAGTATCCTGATCGACGCGTACTTCACCACCGGTGAGAAGATCTCATTGAAATCGACTCCCTTTACTTGCGCATAGCCCTTGGCTACTAACCGCGCCTTGAATTTTTCTGGTTCTCCATCTGCACCTTGCTTCTTTTTGTAGATCCACTTGCAACCGATGGATCTCTTCCCTTCCGGCAATGGAATCAGATCCCATGTCTGATTCTTCTGTAGAGACTCCATCTCTTCCGTCATAGCCGCCATCCATCTACCACTATCTCTATCCAGCATCGCCTCCTGATAGGAAGTAGGATCATCTGATGTAATTAATAAGGCATAAGATACCACACTCCAACCTGTACCGTAATGGTGGACAAATCTGTCTCCTTTCCCTTCCTATAGCGATAGAGTAGGGCTCCTCCGAAGTGCTTTCCATCGGATCGCTTTGTATACCGTGATCGACCTGATGGTGGGGCTGCTCCACCTGATCATCTACACTTTCTTGCCGCTCCACCTGGATCTGCGTAGTTTTCGACTGTTCTTCACGTTGAGCCTCATGTTGATCCTTACGCGGCATAGCTTTTTCATCAAAAAAACTACGTCCCTGCTAATTACCTTCTTCTTGGCGATAGGGTCCCACAGCTTGTATCCTTTAATCCCCTTATCGTACCCAAGAAATATGCAGGGCTTTGACTTCGAATCTAATTTTGTGCGCTGATTTTCCTGGACATGGACATAAGCAGGACAACCAAAGACCCGTAAGGAGGAATAATCTGCAAGTTTACCTGTCCATACTTCCTCCGGTGTTTTGAGTTCGATTGCTGTGGCGGGAGAGATCGATTAATAATAATATAGCACGCCATATCTACTGCTTCAGCCCAGAACTCCTTTGGCAAATCTGCACATAACCTCATGGATCTGGCACGTTCTAGCAGTGTCCGGTTCATCCTTTCTGCTATCCCATTCTGCTGTGCAATACCCGGAACCGTGTAATGACGTACGATACCTTCGTCCTTGCAGAATTTCTTAAACTCCCGAGAAGTGAACTCTCCACCATTGTCCGTTCGAAGAACCTTGACCTGCTTTCCAGTTTGTTTCTCCACCTCATTCTTCCAATGTCTGAACTTTATAAATGCCTCAGACTTTTCCTTCATGAAGAAGACCCAAACCTTACGGGAGAAATCGTCAATAAACGTAATAAAATACCGCGCACCACCTTTCGAAGTCACCGGAGCCGGCCCCCACACGTCCGCATGGATGTACTCAAGTATACCTTTACTTTTATGACTGGAGGTCCTGAAACTCAACCTTTTCTGTTTTCCAAATAAACAATATTTGCAGAAATTAAGTTTACATGATTTAATACCTTTGAGTACTCCCCTTTTATGCAGTTCCAACATCCCCATTTCACTCATGTGGGCTAGTCTCATGTGCCAAAGCTCTGTATCATCAGCATCATGATCTTCTGAGGATGTTGCCGCAACACCTCCAATCACTGACTCACCGATCAGCTTGTACAGATTCCCTTTTTTCTCTCCCTTCATGACGACCATGGCACCCTTTTTTATCTTGACGACTCCACCTGAAATGCTGACAGAACAACCAATAGAGTCAAGAGTACCAAGTGATATAAGATTCAACCTGAGATCCGGAATGTGTCTCACATCCGTCAACGTCCTCACCATACCATCAAACATCTTTATTTTTACCGTTCCAATACCGACTGTCTTGCAGCTAGTGTGATTACCCATCATAACATTACTGCCTTCACAAGACTTATAAGTATCAAATAAAGACCTGTCTGGTGACATGTGATAAGAACAACCAGAATCCAATATCCAGTCACGAGAGATGCTGAATCTGTTGTAACCGTCAAGACATCCTGACCGGAATCGCTGGCTACGCTTGCCGTATCTGCAGAGGAATTCTGTTTTTGCAGCCAAGCCTTCCTCCTTTCGCAGTTCCTTTTCACGTGGCCCTCTTTCTTGCAAAAATAACACTTCACCTTCTTCGATTTTGACTTGGAACGAGATCTTCCTTTACCCGCATCACGTTCGCTGGATCGTCCTCTTCCTCCACCTGTATCATTCACGACCAAACCCACACTATTTTCTTCGGTACTTGCCTGCAACCTGATCTCTTCAGATAGAAGGGTCGACGTAACATCTTCCATCTTTAGAGTTTGCTTCCCGTACAGTATGGTGGTCACCAGATGATTATAGGACGATGGAAGTGATGTGAGGAAAATCAATGCCTTATCATCCTCGTCAACCTTGACATTAATGCTGAGCAAATCTGCAATAATTTTATTAAAGGTGTTCAAGTGTTCCGTTATTACCGTACCTTCCTTCATGCGTAGCCCATATAATTTTTGCTTTAGGTACAGCACGTTCGAGAGGCTTTTTGTCATGTACAGCTTCTCTAGCTTGTTCCACATGCCGACTGTAGTTTCTTCATCCATGACGTTGTACATCACCTCATCTGCTAGGCACAATATAATTGTATTAACTGCCCGCAGATCAATCTCCTCCCAATCTTCGTCGCTCATCGATGTCGGCTTATTTGATTTTCCGAGCAACGCCTTATGAAGGCCCTGTTGTACCAGAAGGGCTTTCACTCTTCTCTGCCAGAGACCGAAGTTTCCTTTACCGTCAAATTTCTCCACCTCAAACTTAGAAGACGAGACCTTCGACATCTCTGCTGTAGCGCGAACCTTAAGCTCTGATACCACTTGTTGGGAATTGGATGGATCGTCCGTCATGCGCTACCAACAAAGATGCACGAAAAAATAGAGAAAGCCGAACAAACGATAAAAGAAAATAAATGCAGAAAGAAGAGACCAAGATTTACGTGGTTCGGCAATTGCCTACGTCCACGGGGAGAGCGAGAGAGATGTATTCCACTATATGAAGAAACGGAAGTACAAGCTTACACCTTATGTCTTCTCCGATAAAAAAACCAAGAAGACCAAATTAGAGAATATAGAAAACTCTGACCAAAATCTTTTATGCCGTTGCTTCGAAGAATCCGAACCGCTCAGGCAACTGGTCGAGAACCGCCGCTCCGCTGCCAACTTCAAACCCGACGCCGCATGCGAAGTCGCCGGAAACCTCCTCTATAGCCGTACGGACATGCACTTCGGCCACCTTTAATTAATTAGCCTATGCCTTTATGCTAATTAATTCTCTGTATACTTCCCCAGGCCGTACGGTTCATGCATATATATATATAGATGCATTAGCCGGTCAACAAGTCAAATTAGGAATTGATAATCCTAATTCAATTCCTAATTCATCCGGAATAGGCTAGAGCCAAATCCAATTAAATCTCCTATTAGACTCTACCAATAGAAATCCTCATGAGATTCTCTCCATTATTTTATAGACCTGGTGTATGGACCAACCAATAAAAACACAAAAGAAGGCACTAATCCTAACAGAAGCTTGGTTTAGACGGCTTTTCGACGTCTATAATTGGAAGAGGAAATGGGAGTGGGGAGTGAGTCGACGTATGATGATGTGATTATTTATTTTGTGCTCTCTCTCTCTCTCTCTCTCTCTCTCTCTCTCTCTAACGCATGAATGTAGGGAAAGAGAAACAATATCACTAACTAGCTAGTCATTCAAAAAGGAGAAAAAAAACGATACAAATTAATGTGAATTGTTTTTTTTTTTTTTTTTTTTTTGAGAGAAAGGTAGCACGCTACTCGCTTTGTTTATTTCGTATAGAAATAAACTTGGCTGGAAATGTGAATCAACTAGGAATCGAACTCGGGACCTCGGATACCAACCATCAAGCCCTTTGCCATTTGCGCTAGGGACGGTCGGTAATTAATGTGAATTGTTATCATCGCCGAGACTAGCTCGGTTAATTAATCTAAGTTAGGTGAGTCGTAGACCAACTAAGTGATTATTTGTTCTCGCAGTGTCATTCTATATCTACAATCAACATCCACTTAGTCTAACTAAAATATATTTTAAAATGAGTGCATTTTCTGTGCTTTCGAAAATACGGAAATTTCTGTGCGTGTAAGTTATTTTCGATGATAGAACATCCGATTTGGCGGTCGACTTCGTTAGACATAATTTACGCTATTAGAATTATTTGAAAATTTAATTTCATGATTTCTTGATATTAGTTGTCAAGTGGACACATGATTTCAAAAATGACTATTTTAATGGCATCTGTGGCATATTTGTAAGTTCAACGCTGTAGAACAATCTAAATTAAGTAAAATTTTAATAAAAAATTTTACTTACCATCAAGAGTAAGATCAATACTTTTAATTTGAAATTTAAGTCTTTTATCATTTTTTTTATAAATTTTTATTTTCAATATTCATTTTGAGACTACTCGTCCATTGGGTAAACGAAATAAAATATATATATATATATATATATATATAATTTAGTTTCTAGATAATTCCAATACTGTCAATGATGTCTAACGAAATCGATCCCGAATCATATATCCTATCATCGAAAATAATTTATAAGTACGGAGACTTCCAAACTTTCAAAAGCATAACAGCCTATCTCTTTTAAAATTAAATGATCAAATAACTATACTTAATCATTTAATACCATTTAAGTCAACCAATTCACTGAGCTATTCTAATGTCACCACGTAAATCACTCATGCATTGCATTTAATACTTCTAAAACAGTTTGAGCTAGCAACCAATGTGTGAACATCATCAAACATCAAACGGTGATGGAGAGATTGGTGAGTAATGTACCACAGTCCCATGAGACAGGCCTACATGAGTAGTATCTCATACCAAATCTCATTCCCTATAACAACTTTGGCCCACATGCACTGTGTTCAGATTAAAAAGAGGGGATAAACCCTAGGTCTATGGCCAAAAGGGATTGGAATCATATGTACAATTCATTTCTCCAAGGTTTGGGCATGTTCAATATAAATATTAAAAACGTTGTTTTTTTGGTAGCTTAATGTCAGGGACTTAGAATAATTCTGCGCAACCCGGTCCCTGGCCCAAACTCCGCTTGCGAAGCGGGTTGCAATCGGGTTGTCGAGGAGACCCGAATCCAGCCCGTTTGCGGGAGAGTAAAGGGTTGCATAACCGCTGCCATAAAGCCTCATTAAACTCTTAGAAAAAATAGCCATGAGTCATGGGATTCTCTTTGGCTAAGCATTGATGAGGGCTCATTATGTGCATTCATGTGTGAGTTAGTGGGTGAGTTATGAGGGCCATTATGTGCATTCATGTGTGAGTTAGTGGGTGAGTTATGGTGGCTAGGTTCATTGTATCTCTAAGCCTATAAATAGGGGTGTGGCTAAGGCCATTGTAGAGAGAGAGAGGAGAATGTGTATGTGTGAGTTGTAATCCTAATTTTCTAAATAGTGGAGTACTTAGTTTTTTTGGGAATCTCTACTTCTCTCTCATTTTTCTTTTGCAAATACTTAGTCGTAAGGCGCGAAGGTCCGGACTAGCAACAGGGAGCTAGGCTTGCCCATCTTCGACCAGGAAGGCGGGCGCCGCACGGGCTTTGCGAGCGAAATCGCTAAGACCGTGACATTAAGCTATGGAAGAAAGACAGTTGCTTCACATTTTTCTAATCTAGTATTAGAGTAGAAAGTACTGAATTTGAGTCCTACCAAGCTCCTTGCTTCTTCTTCTTCTTCTTCTTCTTTTGTTCTCGAATCTATCAAAAAGCCTCGAGGCTAGACAAATGGGAGGTGTTGAATTCACATTCTTTAATTAAAAAAAAAATTTGAACTTGGAATTTCGGATATCAGTGATCAAATTTTTTATCACCTGCACTAACGGCGGCCAAGTTATAAGATTTCAACTATTTTCCTATCAGAATTCATTTTAAATATTATTAATTAATTAATATCCTGCCATTATTATGTGAAAAAGAATTAATTGATTTATGTATAGAGTTTAAGATATCATATAAACTTATTAATCCATCAATAATATATAAAATACGGTTTATAACGTCGATGTCCTTGATCTAAAATGACATTTCCAAACACAACAATTGTAATAATCATACCAATTTACAGGTGAAAATGAGAGGCAACTACATGACCATTCTATTTGCCAATACGCACAATCGAACAAGACGAGAGAAAGGAGACAAAAACATCAAAACATGCATGTCTAATTAATTCGCCTTCAATCAATTAATAATTACATAGTTTAAAATAAGTTTAATTGCTCATGATGACAATGGTAGCTGGGCTACCATCTAAGACATATGTAGGTGGGAACTCAGAAGGAGACGACAACATAAATGAGACGGATTTAGGTGGATTTGGATTTTGTTCTTTTTGAGGGGATTTTTCCATTAACGGATCATTCACAATATTCCTTCTTTTTTGTTTTGTTTTTGTGGGTATGTAGAATATATAGGATATATAATATTTTATGTACATTTACTAGAGAAAGAAAGGTATATATATATATATATATATATATATATATATATATATATATATATATATATATATATAAACTGTCATGGAATTGTTGTGTACAGCTCCGCTATCAAAACAAGCATATTCCTCCTGTCTCGACTAAGAAATATATAAGATACAAGTCCACATGCTCAAATTGCGTTAGCATGGACATACATTTTTTGGAGTATCCTAAGGTTTGGTACAAAACTTAATTTTTGTTGATTTTCTAGTTGGATCAGAATGTAGCATATATAGTTCCAAATAAATCTTGTCCACATAATAAAAGATATTTTGATATGAGGTTAGTGATCAAATTATCGTGCTTAAGTTGCTAAGAATTGTGATCTTTGCGACCTGAAAAGTGTTGTAATCCTACAACTTGATCATGTAAAGATCAAATTTTGTACATTAATTAGGTTTGTTAAATTTTTTTTCTATGAATACTAAAATCCAAAAAAGTTTGGCTCAATCCTAGGATGAAGGGTCGTGGGACCCCCTTAATTTGAGTTGTTGATTTAGCATTTTACATACTTGTACCCTGTTGCAATATTTCTAATTGGCACCCAAATGTTGCCTCTGTGGTAGGATAAGTAGCTTTTATGCAAAGAGGAACATAGCAACTATAGAGTTCGAAATAAGTTATTATTATTATTATTTTAATTAATGATCTTAATTATAGGAATTCTCCTAGGCTAATTTGTCTTCTATTTTTTTAAATAAATTTAAATCCTTTCTCAACGTTTAATTATATAAATTATATATCATACTAGTCGATCCATTCCGTTATCTGATGATTATTATTATTATTATTATTATTATTGAGAGAGCTGATGTTAAATTTATTTATAGGATTATGATGTATAGATACCAAATCAATATTACTTTGACAAAAAATTTGACTTTCAAAAAGTTCTTTTCCATCTAAAAAGAATGCTTACTATTAAAATAAGGTTTGGACTAAAATGTTTAACCATTCATTTATTAAACAGGAAGATCTAATTCGTGTTTTTAGTGCATACATGGATTCAAAAATTGATTACACCATATTCAGATCATTTTTTCATCGGTAAAATCAACGTTAAATGACTAAATTGACCAATTTTGTGTATACCAGAAATTGGAGAGTGTTTCCGTTATTTTATATCCAAAATTGCAATTTCATTAATCGATCAATTTCATGGATATGTATGTACCATAGCCCCTGGATTAGGAAAAAAAAATGTTCATGTTTTAGTCCATGTAAATTCCAAATATTTCAGTAACCGTAACCACAAGAAATTCTGCCAACTGTCGAATACGGATTGAGCGCAAAGGATAATAGTCAGAATTGCTATACTCAAGTGAGTTTTTTCTCTTTTTTAACAATAATTTTATAATAATAGTTTCTTAACCAAACACTCCCTTAATAAATATATTATTAATTAATTAAGACTTTAAAGAAATGTAGGTTATGATATGTCCATGGTTTATATTAGTGGTTTAGTTGAAGATGGTAATCCGAATGGCATAATTATAACTGATTTTTCTGCTAGGTAGCTATTCTAGATCGAAGAACTTTTTTGTTTTCTCTTTTATATATATATAGAGAGATAAGTAGAGTTACTATACTCTTATAAGTATAGACCCTTTTGTACTCATAAGTTTTCGGTCGTTGGATGAAAGAATGTGCAGTTAGGATGATAGTAGTCTCCGGATGATAGTAGTCTCCGGTTAGGATGATAGTGGTCCCCTAGAGTTGAGTGGGTGGTTGATTGAATAGTATGATCTAACGGGTGGAAATGGTCATAGAGATAGATCTAACAGCCAGTAGTCTCCGGTTAGGATGATAGTGGTCCCCTAGAGTTGAGTGGGTGGTTAATTGAATAGTATGATCTAACGGGTGGAAATGGTCATAGGGATAGATCTAACAGCCGAAAATTTATAAGTATAAAGGGGTCTATACTCATAAGAGTATAGTAGCCAGACTCAGAGAGAAATATATATATATATATATATGTATGTATGTATATATATATATGTATGTATGTATGTATATATATATATGTATGTATGTATGTATGTATATATATGTATGTATGTATGTATATATATATATATATGTATGTATGTATATATATATATATATATATATGTATGTATGTATATATATATATATATATGTATGTATATATATATATATATATATATGAGCTAGTCTCCTATACTATCTATAGTACCGGGGCTCCGGTACTATAGTTACTTTTTCGATCTTAGGGTGTTCAAATCAACGATCCACACCGTTGAAACTGATCTAGGATATTTGAAGTTCTTAGGAATAAAATTTTATAATTTTTCGACGTAGTTTACTTTGTGATTAAACCGTTTCAAAATTGTCAAATTTCAATGGTTATTATGGCGAGTTTGTAGTTTAACGGTGGAGAAGAATCTAAATTTATTCAAATTTTGATAGAAAATACTTTAAACTACATAGATGAAGGTCAACATCCTTGATCTTGAATTCGAAACTCATATACTCAAATTTTAAGAATTATTCAATTTTCACCGTTCATTTTGACATGATTTATTTACTAAGTAAACGATATCGAAAAAAACTAAAATTTTATTTCTAAGAATTTCACATACCCTAGATCAGTTTCAACGGTGTGGATCGTTGATTTGAACACCCTAAGATCGAAAAAGCAACTATAGTACCGGAGCCCCGGTACTATAGATAGTATAGTAGCCTCATTCTATATATATGTATATATGTATATATATAGAGTAGATCTTGTGTGCTATTAGAAGCACGGAGGCCTCCGTGCTCCTAAGCCGTTTTCGATGATATAACTTTCGAATCGACGATCGGCTCCGTTAGACTTGATCTAGCGTATTTGAACTATCTTGAAAATAAATTTTGTGATTTTTCGATATCATTTACCTAGTGATCGAAAGGACTCAAAATCAACGATTAAACATAAAAATCTCACAAAAAGATATGATGTGGCACTAAAATTTTCGATCAGAGATATTGATCATGATGTAGATAGTATAAAGAATTTTTTATCAAAATTTTATCTGATTTGATTACTTCTATACCGTTAAATTGCAAACGACATATATCAACTATTAAAAATTGTTGGTTTTGAATCCTTTCGATCACTAGGTAAATGATATCAAAAATCCGCAAAAAAATATTTTCTAAATACTTCAAATACGCTAGATCATGTCTAACGGTGCCGATTGTCGATTCGAAAGTCTCATCATCGAAAATAGTTTAGAAGCACGGAGGTCTCTGAGCTCCTAATAGCACACAAGACCTACTATATACATATATATATATATATATATATATATATGGTTAGTTACTAGAAGGAAATTTTACCAAGTAATTAATCGAATCACGTAACCTGTGGTACATGCATGGAATATATGCAGCATTTATGCCCGTTAATTTGTTCCACCTCAGATCGAAAGGCAAAAAGAGAGAGAGAGAGTGTAGCCTCTCAAAAACTGGTCATTAATTAGTTCTGTACAATTATTCCTGCTTTGGAGAAACAACCTGCATGTAGAGCTTAACTTGTATTATATTTTCAAATGTTTAAACAATGTGAATTAATTATTTTTTAAAAACTTAAATTATTAAAAAATATATCATTTTAATATATATAACACTCCACATCACGTCTAAACTTTAGACATTTTGAGGGAATTCAAATTTAAGACCTCGCACTATATATAATACTATGTTATATAATGTGAAACAAACTTCAGCTGCGAGAGAATAGTATTTTAATATTATATATTCAACAATATATATATATATGCATTTTAAAAATGAATATATATGTAATTTTTTTTATTTTTTTATGCTACATATCGAAGTATTCATTACTAAAATTTTCAAAGATCATCATTGCTTTTCCTTTTCGTTTTGTAAGAATAAAATGTTTCGATATAGAATCCCATCAACCAAATCCTTGGCGAATATTACTCACCTAATTAACACTAAATTCCTTCTCATCTTCTTTAAAGAAAAAGTCAGCGTAATCAATGCCAATCTACGACAAACCAAACTAAACATGGGCGTGGTGTTAGAGTGGATTCAAACCTTCCACTCCTCCTCTTTATTCTGATGTTAACAGCAATAATAAACAATGTAACAAAACGCAGAAAACGTACAGCAGAAGCACAAGCAACGGTACCTCTTTGGTCCTCTTCGATGACTCGAAAAAGCACTTCGCGGAGAAGTGGATGCTGCAAAGGTCAAACGCGGCTCTCAATTCTCCTCATTGTGGTCTCCTTCTCGAGTGGAAGGTGGGACCCACTCGTGAGGCTATTCCCCACCGGATTAGGTACAGGAAAGGGTCGTCGTTTCACTGTTGAAGAGTCAATTCCTTTTTTCTTTTCTTTTTTTTTAAGGTAACCTACTACCCCAAAAAAAAAAAAAAAAAAGTGATTTAGTGACATCCAGTTATTGCCGTCCAAAGTTTAAAAATTACTGTAAAAATTATTAATAAAATTAAGATTTTAATTCCGCTCATACTTATGTTGGTGAATTTTCTACCGGTATTTAAATAGATCGTCATTAATGTTAAGTAATTAGTAAGATTAAACAAATACCATTATAGAGATAGCTATTACCGATATTATTTAAATACTTGTATCTTTTAATCATCTTCAGCACTAATAAATACCGATACAGAAAATGGTCGTCGTTTTACTGTTGAAGAGTCAATTCTTTTTTTTTCTTTTTTTTAAAGATAATTGCACTATTAAAAAATTGTGATTTAACAACATTCAGTTATTACCGCTCAAAGTCTAAAAATTACTGCAAAAATTATTAATGCTGCTTATATTCGTGTTGGTGAATCTTTTACCGGTATTTAAATAGATCGACATTAATGTTAAGTAATTAGTAAGATTAAACAAATGCCGTTATAGAGATAGTTATTACCGACATTATTTATATGCTTGTATTTTTTAATCATCTCCGGCACTAACAAATACCGATAATTATTTAAATGCTTGTATACACTTTTGGTTCTCAAACAGTAAGCTGCGTCATACTCAAGTCATCAAATTTTAATTTATTATAATTTTTAACTTAAATATTTAAAATTATTGTAATTAAATTTTGACAACCTAATTTAATTGACTAAATATTGACAGATTATTAATATAGAAGTAATATATAAATATTGTGATTCATGATGCGGCAATAATTAAGATATTGGAGGACAGGGGTGGAGGTAAATTTGATATGTGTGTTAAATATAAAAATATTTAAACACCGTTCTCTACCAGCTTAAGTTTTTATAGTACAACGATTGTTTCGTATTATTTATCATGATATCAGAGCGAAAGGTCCTGACTTCAAGTGACGTCAGACTTCTAGCATTATTAATTTTTTCTCGTTTAATTCAAGTCAGTTGCTACCTCACGATGTGTGATGTGTGACTTCGCAACCCACCTGATGACCGAAAGACATAAGCTTCTATACTGGACTAGGATCGGTTCAATCACATGCATTTTTTTTTTTTTTTTTTTTTGAGAGAAAGGATCACATGCATCTGTTGAACCATCGAAAGTGAGGCTTTACATGAAATCACGAGCTTTGCTCTAAACTGGAGATAAATAAATTAAGATGCAGTGTGACGCTGTAATAGCAAAAATAATGTAGGTCAAAATTGGCTCAATACTCTAGTACGAATATTAATATAGGACAAAATGAGTTTGATCTTCAAATTTAATGCCATAAGTCATTATTTTTTATATTATTTTTCTCTTGTTGTAGTTTTTTTTATTTTTCTTCTTTAAAAGTGAGTTGCTGGGTACAACGGAGATGATAAGGAGAAGACGAATTAAGCACATGGCCAATGAAAAATCACATCTTACAATAACGAAAGCGAGAAATTGCTTATATACAATAATACAAGGCTAAAAATATTGTGACAAACTAAAAATATCTTATGTTCATCTATAATATGTAAACATTAAGTTAAACTCAACATAAAGATGAGCAACTTCAATTTAAAATACTAAAACGAAAAAATTTCAAACTTTTAATTTGACTCAACTGGACACAGTAATCTTATCTTTAATTTGGAGCATTACATAAATTTGATTTTATACCAAATCCACTTCTTATTTGGTCCTTCTTATGCTCCCGCATCACATGATTTTAGCATGTTCGCCATGTATATATATAGAGAGAGAGAGAGAATAGGATTACTATACTCTTACGAGTATGGAATCGTTCGTACTCATAAATTATTTTTGATGATAGAGCTTTCGAATCGATAATTCTTACCGTTAAACATGATGTAGGACATTTGACGCTTTTAGAAAACGAATTTCATATTTTTTGAATTATAATAAAGTCCATCAAACGGGCATAAAATGAACGTTTAAAATCGAACAATCTTCTAAAAATAAAAAATCAAAATTTTCAAATTAATATCAAAATTATTGATCTTTATCTAAATAGTGAATAAAATTTTCTATCAAAAATGCAACCGGTTCTGATTTTTTTACACCGAAATGATGTTGAAAAATTATGAAATTTAATTTTTAGAAGTTGCTCTAAATTATATTTAACGGTATGAATCATCAATTCGAAAACTCTATCATAAAAAACGATTCATAAGTACGACAATGATCGTATTCATAAAAGTATAGTAGTTTATCTCTCTCTATATATATATAGTTAAAGGAAAGTAAGTTTTAAAGTTAATTTGTGCGCATCACGTCAACAATTTAAAAGAGCCCAATAGATGGCGTAATATGGTGGGCATCGCCAAAACATTCAACTCGTTAGAATTGTTCGCAGTGAAAGGTTTTGTGACGGAGAAAAATTTACTCTTTTACTAGGTTAAATTATATTGAGATTCTAGAGAATCAATGGTAAAAGCATGAGAATTTACGTTACTAGTTACGATTTCTTTAGACTATCTCTGTGGGAACTCTTTTTGACCCAACCGAAACTTGGATTACTGTGACAAATAGAATGTAACCTCCTTTTTTTGAAAAAAAAAAAAAACTGCTTATAGGGTCTAAAGGACTTAACTTAGATCTTTGTAATTAATCTCTCTTCCTTTAAGATTTTGAGTTGGTGGATTGATCAACGGTAGTGATCTCCGTCTCACTGGGGAGAGCATTCGCAATTTCGCGTAGAATATATGTTGATTTTGAGTATTCTCATGTAATAATTTAGCATGAAGCATAGGAAGCAATAAATTTTGGACTAGCCCAAGATCAGATTATGTGTGCAAGCACAAATGGGTTCTGGGCCAAGCACAATATTTTGGGCTGCAACTTTTCCGGACATGTATAGGTCTCGTGGAAATAATTGCCTGATATGGTCCATCGCATGATACTGCAAACTTTTTCTTTTCCAATATTCTGCATTACATCTCATCTATACTTTCAATCTTAATCACAAAAATTTAAAACAAAACTTACAGTCCGTGGCTAATTAACACGGTGGACCTAGTCCAAACAATAATTTGTCTCAGTTATCGAATTGTCACAGGTGGGCGCGAGAAATTCCGAGTTTAGGCTTGGGTTTTTTGGCCCCTCTTTTCGCGGTTTAGTTTTTTTTTTTTTTTTTTTGAGAAAAAAAGGTAGCAAGCTACCCGCTTCATTCATTGAATAACATGAACTTGGTATACAAGTTGGAAGCAGCTACGGCTTCCTGTGGAGGTGAGGAGGGGGGGGGGAGGTGAGGAAAGGGTTAGTAGAAGATACAGAAAGGGGAAGGTGACAGGGGTGGCTATGGTTGATATCAAGGGGGCAAGTGCCAGGAAGCCACCATAAGGTTGACGCGATCCAAAGAGCGCGAGGGGTTGTAGGGATGATCGCGGAAGATAACATTATTCCTCTCTGTCCAGACGACCCACCAAATTGCCGAGAGAGAGGTTAGAGCTAATGACCTCTTTGCGTCGTCAGAGAGGCTAGTCGCGGTTTAGTTAAGCTAAATTTTGCTAGCAATCTCAGCCGGCGAGAGCCTAAAGTTATCTTATCCGATGTGAAATCAATTTAGTGCTTCACAGTTCCAAAAAACGAAATAAAAAAAAAAATTTAAAATTTCGACCCATTTTTTTTTCGAATTTTGTAGATATTGTCATCTTCCTTCAGAAGGTGCATTTCGTCTCAATTCTACAGGTTTAGGGAAACTCGGATATGCTCCTCATGTGCGGCCCGGCCCATAATACGCTAACGTTACGGAATTAAGCTCGGCCCATCAATAACTCGGTTGAAAGAAGTGTTGCTAACCGACCGTCCCTAGTGCAAGTGGCAAAGTGCTTGGTGGTTGGCATCTGAGGTTCCAAATTCGAAGTCTAGTTGTTTTACATTTCCATCTAAATTTATTTTTAAAAGAAATAAACGAAGCGGGCAGCATACTATCTTTCTCTCAAAAAAAGGGAAAAAGCTTGTGTCGCTAGTAAAGTGTCACTAGTTTGGATACTGGGTCACGATTCGATCAGTCCGACCAGCCAGATCGACCGGGGTTTACATATGCACAGCTATTTATGTATTTGTTAACTTATTTATTTTTTATCGTTGCCAGTAGGTTCTGTAACCCCATCTCATCCCAAACTAATCTATTACTAGTATCTGAGAATGCGAGAGGATCAACGTACCCTGGCCAGTGAGTATGCGCCCGTAGCCATTTATTGATAAGTAGTGAATTGAATGCACCGAACGACCGTACCTTCCACACATAACACGATCTAACTCGATCTCTCTCACGTCCTTCTCGTGTGGACTGTTCACATATGGATCGATCTTCTTTCTCTCTCTCTCACTCTCTCTCATATGATGGTCCTACAACTCTTTTATGGCCACCTGAGATGAGCCATTCACTTTAATTAATTGCGAACACACACACCCTCTCACTCTCTCTCTCTCTCTTCCCTCCGACTGCCATGCTATCAATAGATCATTCTATTTAATCAACCAATCACTCAACCTTAGAAAATCATTATCATCCTAACCGCACATCCTTTTATTCAAGGGCCGAAAACTTAATAGCACCGATGACTTGTTATTATTAATAGTATTCTAGCCTAATTTTATATATATATATATACATTGTTGGCTGTAGTATGAAGTTGTGACACTATAATATTTCCACATCAGATAGATAAAAAATTATGAATGAGAATATAAGGATCAAAAGCTCTAATAATAATAATTGAATTTAAATATTTTGAGTTGGTAATTGAGGACCCAACGAGTAATTATTGCTAGTGGGCTGAAGCATTACAGTAATAGAGTATAATATAAAATATCGATTGAGCAGCACTTAGGAAAAATATATATATTAATAGAGTCGTACGTGCTATTTGCTCTGAACTCAGAGAGTGGAACACGGAAAAAAGGTTCTTATTAAATCGATCTCTTTAATACAGTTTCTGAGCAGCAAAAATCGAACAGCTAAGTTAGAGTTTATAAGTAATTTTACATCATAGAACGTAGCTCATTTCTGATCCTCATGGCAACAAAAGTATATATGAGATTTTTCTATTGATCAAATACTATACTGAATGCGACCGTTGGCGAAAATAGAAATAGATCAAAAAGGCACTTTACAAATGTATATCTACAACAATATCCAAACCATGCAACATGCATATATATATATATATCTATAGGCATTGCATTAATATAAATAACATGGACATTAATTTGTCTCACAACAACTGGAAAGAAGGCACTGGCAACCCATCGACAGCCCTTCATTATCTGACAAATATTCGATTTATTTTTCCCCTCCCTTGAGTGGGCACCAATGCACAAACGTAGACACAAAAATATTTTAAAACTAGGCTCCGAAAAGATAAACAAATAATTAAAGCTGGATTAATGCACGAAGGAACCAAATTCTAAGACAAAAGGTATATTTACAACCTGAGCAGTATCACCATGCATGCATCACAAAAGGCATTTTTTGGCTTCGTGGGTGTCTCCAATCCTAATGAGTGGCTAAGGGAATCAAAACATGCATGTGGGAGCCAACATGCCCACGTATGTATATTGAATAATATGTTATGAACCATAATTTTTCATTTAAAAAAAAAAAAAAAAAAACAACAAAGAGAGAGCTCATATCCTTAAATATACTTTATGGTTCTAGTGAAGCATATCTAATGAGATATAAAATAATGGCTTAACACTGTTACACAATTATCATCCTTATAATTAATATATGCTGACCTTTCTACAGATGATTCTCTACAACATACTGTTGTTGTTCGAACTTAATTAATGAAACAAATTAATTTCGCGTTTAATTGCATAGATGTTGCATTATAAACCTTCATAATTTGCAAAAATGTGACCCTTGCCTATGACAAATAGCAACTACCAAAACAACTTTTGTGACTAGCTATGCGTGCCTGCTCATTTCTTTGATCTTTTACATTAATTAAGCTAGCATCATTGATTTGGCAAATAAGATAAAAATTAAATAGCATTTGACCCTTTAGAATATAATGAAAAATGTTAATTCATCGAATTATGGAAGCATGGGATCGACTGTAATATCGCATTACCTAAAAGATCGATCTTACCATTAAAAAGCAGTCGAAAAATATATTAAACAATATTTGAAATCTCTGTTACTATACTATTGGTCCACATTCTTAATTTCACCGACAACTCTTAGCCTGTTGGTGGCACCGCCACGCGCGTCGCTACTCTCTGTTGACTGTTTGCGCGTAGACATAAACAAAGATGATGGGAATTAGTAGGTCAATCAATCTGGCCCCATAAACTCATGGATCTTACTTATTCAGTTTATTGTATAAGATACTATTTACACTAGGATCGGTGATCGAGCTAGGATTTTGCATACTTTCATATCATGTTAGATAACCGTTTTATTTTGAAAAAATTGAGCTGTTAGAGAACCGTATTTTTAATATGTTCAATAGTAATCACATGAATATCGTTTCGGCATCTTAATTTGTCATTACTTCATACCATCACATAGTAGACGTTGTTTACTTCTGAAAGTGTAGAGGATAAGGTATTCTACTTCCTACAAGTAGAAATTAATGAAGGGCTTCTATATTAGGTGTCCATTGAATATCTTCTATGCATTCACGTCTCAATTATTTAAATATTGTTTAATTGTTCAACTTATAAACAATAAATGAAAACACCTAAGCTCTGTTTGGTTTCTAATATCATTAATTGGCATTAATTAAAGGGCGTGAAATCTAATTAAGAAAGCGTTGTGTCAAACTTGTAAACATACTTTACGCGCGGTGGATGTACGTAATTTGCTTATATCTAATTAATTGTTAAAAAATCATGCAATTCTAAATTCTAATAATTTTGGTAATTTTGTTCTCATATTTCAAACGCAATGCACCTGTCTCGATCATTTCTTATGATATGAGAAGACTTCGTGAATTTTAAAGCACTTTGAGTTTTTTTTTTTTGTTTTATTTGCGTGCATTTATGCATAGTTTCACCATTTCGTTACACGGCTCGATCATTTGTCACAGCAAATTAATTCTAGTGGGAACCCATGACCTAGTTAATAACTTAGTAGTTTAATCACTCCTACGAACATAGAAATCCTTAACTAACACATGCAAGTGTGAAAACGAACTTTGTTTTACGTTTGATCCTCGTCATTGATATTATGTGACAGGAGATGTAAAAGACTAATTACCGTTTCACTAGATCAATCATTTACCTATTGACCTTGAAATTTGCAGCCAAATTCAACAACATTCAATGTATTTTTGATCTATTTGACACAATAGTAAAATGCAGAGTAAATCAACGTAATTTTTTACGCAAGGGATATATAACTGAGACACCAGCTAAAGTGTAAAGAGTCTTTCGTGCTTAAGCCTGATCTAAGCCATAATATGAAATAATTGACCTAAATATATAAACTAGAAAAATGAGATTATTTGTCTTTTATTAGTGAACTAAAACCATAGACATGGACTAAAACTTGATCAAGAGTGCTTGTTTCTTTATAATTTATAATTTTCAATATATAGAATGCTTTATAATGAACTGAACACTCTATGCAACTGTATTTGACCTAAGTAGCTATATATATACTCACCGCGCACAAGACAAAAGACAATCTAAGAAGCCATAGTTTATCTTCCAATAACGTCGAGTTTCTCGATCTCCGAGTTAGCTATTCGACAACGTCTGAGAGCGAGACACCTGTACTAATTGAATTCGTGCGACATGCAAAATACCAATTAGGCATGCACCCACAAGTCAACCTATCAAGTGTGTAACAAACGTTGCACGTCTCATTGTTTATTTACATGCATCAAGATACATGAACCTAGCTCTCACTGTATACAGTGGATGGAGCCCATTAATTATACTACACTAAAAGTTATACAAATTGTGCAACACAATCCACAAATCCCAGATATTAAGGCGATCTAGAGAGAGAGAGAGAGACCCAGCTTTGAGATTTGTTATATAAAAGGTTGACAAGGATAATAGTCATTATAATACTTCTTTAATTTGTAATCTCCCTAGCTATTAAGCTAGTCTAATTAAATATAAAATTTATGCTTTGGTTTAATGCCAAAGGTAAAGGAAGGAGCGAGGGAGGTTTCAAGCTAGGAAGTTTCAGTGTTCCATCACATGAACATCATTAACACTAGCGAAACTTAGTTAATTGCTTGATTAGGTCTCAAGTAAAGAAATGAGTACGAATGATTGGCCCGAGAAATAAACAAATGGTCCGATGATGATCGACGCGCTTTGTCGGGATGGCTACGGGCAAGAGTCGAGCATATTTAGCTGTATTGACTAGATTACAATCTCGAAATTTAGCGCGCTAATTCTATTATTGTCGGCCCGAGGGGTTTGTTAGGCGATTTTCCAGTGGCAAGGCGGAAACCCTAGAACATGATAGCACATGGGAGGTGTGGTTGGTGGTGGTAGAGGTGAGTAATGGTATTAGAGTATCAGAATAGCACAACTAATTAATTAATTAACTAATGATCTATTAATAAATAGTGCAAATTCCAAAGTTACCCTAGATATATAGGATGTTTAATTACTTGCGAAATTGGCGCATAATAATAGAGTGGCAACACTTATATATGCATGATCTTTGGTTCTAATTTAAATTTTGCTCTAAATCATATATTTAATTGCATTAAAATTAACCACTCCTCTCGAGCACACTAAACCATGCCAATGGAACAGTGCATCTACGTACTAATTAATTCTCCGTGCATTTTCGCCCACCTAATAAACCTCTTTGAGCTCTATGCTTAAACCATGAAGCTCGAAAATGCTACTAAATTTTTTATTAAAATCTCTGTAATAGACTCATACAAAAAGAAAAAAAAACAAAAAAACAAAAGCAAAACAAAAGGTGCAAATCTTGTTTAATGCTTGGGTACAGATTTAAAAAAAAATCAAATTATATAGGTTCAATACATTAGTGGACAAACTCTTTTACTGTTGTTATTATTAGTTAATTTGCGATGCACTTAGTCCGGATACACAATAACATCTTCTCTAAAAGCAAAAAAATGAAAAATTGGTATTTTGTTTTTGCATTTTATTCATGACAAAAATCTCTAGGCAAATTAAATAATGAAGGTTAAAAAAAAAAGTCAGAGAAAACCTTAAATCATAGGGGAGAGGAGAATTATTTTAAAACGTTTCCATTTTTTTTTCTCCTTTAATTTTCTTTTCAATTACGCACGTATATTGATGCATTTTACTTGGTCTACTTTAACGTCCTCGAAGGTAGATCTAGAATTTTGCACACCTCTATATATGGCCAGGACGTGGCAGCCAATACGAGGAGCGTACGTGTCACGTTCATATGCCTCCACGTTGTACGGTACTTGTCCACGAAAAAAAAATATCGAGACACCTCAATTATTTATTTTTCAATCCAAATTATTTTACAGCATTGAATTGCAAATTTATTAATATTAATAGTACATTTATAGATCGGCCACATATAGACAGTTCTATTTAATAAAAAATTTTAAATTTAAATTTGAAAATACCTAATTAACAAAAAAAAAATGGTTAAGAGGTTATTTTACAATAGCCTACAGTTGGGGTGTCCTTGTGCAAACACTAATTTTGGTTTAACTTTTGTTTAAGGCTAAATTGTACTTGCTCGTCCTCAAGCATGCGACATTTTAATCTTAAAATTTTAATTTATTATAACTTTTGCATCAAATTTTATAGATTATTGTAATCAGGTACTAAGTACAATTTAATTAATCAAATAATAATATGACAGTAATATTATATAATAGTATTATGATTGATGATATGGATTACTACTATATCAGAAATACATTATCATTTAATCAATAAAATTGTACAATAATATTTAATTATAAAAATATAAAAAATTAGATAAAATAAAATATTAAAATTTAAGAATAAAAATTTCACGTGTTTCATAGTTTGATAACCATTGCGCAATTTTACTTGTTTAATTGACAGCACGAATATTACAGTGAAGGAAATATAAATGCAAGGCTCGGCGTTGACCCTGCAAGAGAGTTGCGGAGCCAAATCTTTGATATGACCAAATTGGCCTCGGAAATCAATTCGACGGACTCGTCATTGACACCTGAAAGCATAGGGGCAAATATGTCATTTTACTACGAGTAGGCCTCCTATGGTTTTGCCTTGTCGTTTTCAGCTGCGAGTGTGAGGCCCACTTGGACGACTCCTTCATTTCAACTTTTGGCGGTCGCTTTGTTCAATCTCGACCGTTGATTTCGCCTAATCGAACGGCTGTGATTCTTCCTATACTCACCTGTGTAGTTGGCACCACGGAAAGCTATTGGACCCATCGGCCTATATAGACCGGAAAAGCATATGTCGATTTATTGTGTGGACCAGGTTCACCACGTTTATGTTGATTTATTGTGTGGACCAGGCTCACCACGTTATCTTTGTGAATTCACATGTAAACATGCGATTTTTTTTTTTTTTTGGGTTCTGATGAATAAGTCGATAGGCGCCTCGTACATACTTATTCAAGTTTAAAATGTGAGTTAAATTCACGACTTTGAATATATCAACCAACTAGTTTAATAGCTGATGGTATAATAATATAATTCTTTACTAAGAGATTATAGAATCTGTAATTATATAAATAATATTTTGGATACTCTTTACGCTAGTGTATAATGTACAATCCAATTTTCACGTGACACATTACTATGCCGACATATAATAGTTAATGTTTGCAAATATTAAAAACTACATATTTTTGTACTTTTCACAGTAACAACATAGAACGAGATGGAAGATAAGGAATCAATAAGAATAGTAAGAGTTTCTAGTTCATAAACTAGCATCATGAGCAAATGATAATCGTAGGACTCATTAAAAATCTAAGATATTGTAAATAAAATACATATGCTTTATCCTTATTGATTCTTCTAATTTGTATTAATTTAACTAGTTAGGTTAATAGACTAATCGGATATTCAGCGTTATGTTTTTCTTAATAAAAATTATATAAATAGCTTGAATAAAGAGCCCCGTAAAAATATCAACCAACAAATGAAATCCTTTCTTCTTCTTTTTTTTGTTTTTTTTTACATCCGGTATATAGACCGGGTTCAGGTACCGACCAGCTTAATCAACGGGCGGAGTTGCCCATCCCAGGTGGGCCCCACTCGTTGGGCGGTCGTGATCAGCGGGCCCCTTCACCCTAGGGTTTTACTGTTTCTATTTTGGGAGCTTCTACTTATTAATTCAGTGTCCCTAACGCGTATCCCGAAAATTTGGGAGAGAAGAGTGCGATGTGGACTTATTGGCTGGACCCCGTGCATATATACATGTCGTGGACCATTCCCTATCTATATTTTGTTGGGCTTATATTTCAAGGCATCATTTATGGTAGGTATTATTCGTTTCCTTAAAACATATTTTTTATGCTACTACATAAAATTTTAAAAAAAGTATATTTCTCTACTTCTTTTCATCTATTAATATTAGACAGTTTTTAATGCAAACGATATTCTTAACCTAATTACGTGGCTTCTTCAAAGAAAATAGTTTATATGTACTTGGAGGACTCAAATAGAGGATAATGCACATGGTGTAGGGATACCACCTGGTATGAACAACCATTTCTCTTGGATATGATTTTTCATATAGTAGTTGTATCATATTTATGTCTCAAATCAATCTTTTTTTTGAGAGAGAAAAATATAATATTTTTTAAAAATAAAATTATGATGAAATTGATGAACTGGAGATACGATGACAAAACGCCCCCGCCTCTAGTTGACTCTAAAAATCGAGAGAACTTATTGCCACTTACTCTAAGAATGGTCGGTTAGTCACTTTAGAAGTTTAAAATATAAAACTTGATGGTTAATTATAAAATTCTAAAAGTTTAGGCGAAAATTATGAAAATTTGAAAGTTCAGATGATTATTTCCAAACAAGCAAAAGTTCAGATGGTTGTGGTGCAACTAACCCATAAAAAAGAAAAAAAAAATTGTAATACAAAACAAAATTAGATATAAGATTGAGTTTTGTAGTTTGACTCCATGCACATACCAGGCGAGTCAAGTTGCTATTACTTCAAAGATTTTTCTAGTCAACATATCCGCGATTTGGTGAAACAATCACATCGTGTAGGATTTTATTGAGTTTTTTTTTGTGTTAAATAAAAGATTATTTTACATAACAAATTAACAACTATGATAGCAACCTTCTAATTTTACTTATAGTTTATACCTGAAAACCTAACAAATAATCAGGAAAAAAAAAACTTTTCAAAAGCTACCCAAAAAAGATATAAGTCGAGTGCACCAAGTTAATGTCCTCCCGTATATTATTTAATTCTAGTTGGCATCAAAATTCGAAATCAAATAGGCAGTGATATCAATATATATATTTTTTAGAAATGTTTCAAATATTGAACTCTTTTAGGTGATTGATCATACAATTGGTGTTATGTGGTTTTTTTGTGGAATAAAAGTGCTTCTTCATGTGTACACACTTAAAACACGTACACATTTTTAAAGTATGTGGTTTGTAGGTAATCTACAAATTTCAACAAACGACAACAGAAGAAATTTTCCATTTTGAATGCTTTTAATATAATTATCAGTTGTTTATAATCAAATACCGTAATGCATATCATTAGAGTAGTTGATGAACTATTTAATTATCATATTAAATAAAAGTCCCAGGCTTATTTTATGCATGTATGGGGCCACAAGCTGCAATGTCATTGCTTCTCTATTTTTTTAATTTTCCTTCATTTTAATTTTTATCCACAAAAAAACTTGTTACATGATAACAATTTGTAATATGATGATACTCAGCCAATTAGAGGAATTTTTGGAAAACTATTTTAGCTCTTTTTTTCTCAGCGTAATAAAATTGTGGACACAAACAACATGTAACAGCTGGTTTCATCTATTCTATGTATATTTATTTTGATTTTTTTTAATTAAGTAGATATTCCAAAAATTTGAGCCAGGTCCTCTCTATATACATATGCACTAATGTCATCATAGCATTTATGATTGTAATTGATAGTGACTAAATTACTGTTTCTAAGAAAATGATAATTTCTAAAGGCTGTTAATTGATGAATATTCGAAGAACTTGGAAATTCGTGGGCCATATATTGTTAAATTACGTTTTAAACTGAGAAATCAAAACGCAAACATATTTGTTAATCAGTAGTTTTAGAAACATATGAGAGTTATTTTTTTTGATAGATCATTAAATATTTTTTTATTAACTTTCTCTTTTATTGTTAGTATGTACTAAGCTTACCAAAAGATCACATTTATCTAACCATTTCCCCTTTTTTGAGAGAATGGTACAATACTGCCGTTTCATTTTAAAAAAAAAATCTTCAAATTTTTTCTTTTCGGAGAGACTGGTGGCATGCTATCGTTTCAGTCTAATGAATTTAATTAGAAATTTGAAGTAATTAGTCTTCAAAAGACTTTAGGTATCAAATTAAGCTTCGAATTTGAAAACTCAGGTACCAATTTTCAAACTTTTTACCATTTGCGCTATGGACGACGAGTTAAAATTTTTAAAAAAACTTTCAATAAAAATCTAGTAAGGCTCAAGCCCGAAATTCATACCCACAGAGGCTAGACTCAAAATTTTAATTTTAAATTTTTGTTCATCTTTTTATAAATAAATTCAGATAAAAATATAAAATAATTAGATTTTGAACATAAACTTTCGAATATCTACTATCAAGACCTTAGCTAATATATATTTTTTTCTTCTCTTTTTGGCCTTAGCACTATATATTTATGGAAATATTTATTTGACCTAATACCAGCTGTACCAAGTTAGGTGGGTGCACTTTAGATAACATGTTCTATCTATAAGAAAGGGCTTTTACATTCACAATTAATCATCTTATTTTTCTCACACAGAAGCCACACTAGTTTCACACGTGGCTTCACGCTTTCATGTTACTTATGAATTTAATAAGCCTTACACATTTGTTTGCCTTTTTTACTAGCATGGGGATATGGGAGCAGTTCCTTGTTTTTGTCGCAGCAGTTATGCGTTGGACAATAAGATGCTTACTCTTATTTTATAATATTTCGAGCTTGTTGGTCTAAACATTTTTGCTCGCTAAAAACATATATCGTATAGATTTGACTTGCACCTGAAAGCTGAATTTGAATTGAAATTAAAGGGCAATATAATTTGGTCAAGCTCTTGAATAACCTTAGCAAATGAAGTAATCTATTAGCGCACAAAATTTGCGAAACTATAAAATTTAGTGTTTGATATGCAGAGAAAAATATATCTTATCCAAAAATATATGATTGGTGATTATTAAAATTTAGGGCGTCGAATGATGTTTGGACTTTTTTTTAGGTTCGAGTTCTAGATAAAGATATGGTACGTAGGGTGCTAATTAAGATCTAGATGAAAAGGAAAAAATTTTAGATTCCAAATCAGAATCAGATTCGAATTCGGGTTAGCGGGTTAGCAGGTCTAGTGGAAACATCAACCATGAAAAGTGCGTACACTGTATCGCATGAGCCCACAGTAGGTGATCAAGCATCAAACACCGTTCATCTATCGTTGACGTTGACTAGTTTGGCTTCCGCGTGTTTTTTGGGTGGTAGTAAGAGTGAGACCAAGTAAAGGAGACGACCGGGACCAAGGAGGAGACCCCGGCGTAGTAGACCTGGTCCACCACGTCATCCCTGCACCGCTCACCTATTTCATCTCATCTTTTACTCCAAACCTCCCGATAAATCATCGGAAGGATCCGATTGCCGGATCTACGAGTACGTGGTGCTCGCGGTCCACGGAAAAATCAGCAGGAGTAGGGGTATTCCAGTCATTTTGTCAGGCACGAGGACGCAGGGCAAAGTATAGCAGCAGTGCAGAGGCAGCCCCGCTGCAGCGTTGCGGGGAAGAAGAGGATGAGATAAAAAGAGAGGAAAAAAAAAAAAAAGTAAAATAAAAATAAAAATAAGACTTTTTTTTTTTAAGCAAGCATTTCTCCAAATCTCGTTCCCTTCTCCAATCCGATCCCCCCAAATCGCGGTCCCCTCTTTCTCTCTCTCTCACTCCCAATTTTATTTTTATTTTTTTTTAATTCGTTGGGTTTTAAGTCCCCATTTTTTTAGTCCCTTATTGTTGAATTGTTTAGACCCCGTTCTCTGAATCAAAGAGAGAGAGAGAGAGAGAGAGAGAGAGAGAGAGAGAGAGGAAGAGGAGGTGTTCTCTGTTCTCATCAAAGGCGAAGAAAAAGGCGTCGTGTGTTGTGAATCCGAGCCCCTGTAGATCCGCCCCCGCTTTGAAACGATAGAGTTCGCTTCGATTCGAGGTGAGCATTTCCCCCCTCTCCCCTCGTTGCTTAACATCCTCCGCTTGAAAAGTTGTGATTTTTATAGGCGAAAATCGCGTCCTCTCTTAAAAAGTTGTGATCTTTATTGTTCAAAAATCGCGTCTTTGCTCGTTTTATATTAGTTTCCTCGCGTTTTCCTCTAATGGGGCATCTCCTGTTCCTCGAGATCTGGGCCTCTTCTGCTTCTTCTCCCCTCCCCTTAATCGGTGGAGGAGATTGGGGTTTTCGCCCCAGGGATTCGACGTAGTCGGCCTCTTTAATTTTTATTTAATTACAAGCCAATGACTTTCCTAGGACTAGGTTCATTCCCTTCCAAAATTGGGACCTGCGTTGTGATCTTGGGCTACTGGATTTTTGAGATTTGCTCATTGAATGAGTTAGATTTGCTCATTTGTTTATCCCCTGCCCCTCCCTGTTGCTGCGGAGACAATCTACAAACCCTTGCTTGTTGTTTATAATAAGTACAATACCGGACCTGTTTCCTGAAATGGGTTTCTCTCTCTTTCCCTTGTTTTGTAGTGAGACCGCCATGGCTCGCCGCGACGTGTTTGAAGGCGAAGAGGATGAGGAGGATCTGTTCTTCGACTCGAGGGAGGATATCTCGTCCTCCTCCGACTCATGCCCCGGGAGCCCCGAGAAGGAATTTTCGTCCTCCTCCGAGGAGAATTTCGTCGGGTACCGAGTTTGGATGAACAATCTCGACAGTGTTCGGGAGCGGCGTGATAAGTTTGTCAGATTGATGGGTATGGATCTGAATTATGCTTCCGGCAAGTCCGCTTCTGGTTTTGACGGCGAGCTCCTGCGAGATGATGAAATTGTGCCGGATATTGAGAGGATAATGTCTGATGATGGGGCTGTTCTTAGAAGCTCTTCTTCGGATAATGGCTCTTCTTCGATATCTAGCTGGTCCACTGAGACGCCGAGCACGTCTGGCGATGGAGTCTCAGATGAGAACTTTGAGTGTAGAATCAAGAATCTAAATGACGGTACGGTATTTCTTGTCGATGAGTTGGGTAAGGATGGTAGCGTGAGAAGCCTACGAGAAGTTGGTTCTGATCGAACAGTAACGGTTGCCGAGTTTGAGAAAAATTTCGGTTCTTCTTCCTTCATTCAACAGCTTATGCGCAGGGATGATAGTAGTAGTACGTCGAGCAACTCCGAGAAGACCGTGAGCAGGAGAAGGACGGGGTGGTTGAGGAGATTGGGCATTGGAGCTTCTGTTGTAGACAAAGAAAAGATTGAGAATAAGTCGAGATTTTCGGAATTCGATCAGAGCAGTGGTGTAAAGGTTGAAAGAGTTAAAGTCCGAACATATAAGAAGAAATCGAAAGAATTCTCTGCGGTCTACAAGCGGCAAGATATCAAAGCCCATGACGGTGCGATTTTGACCATGAAGTTTAGCCCAGATGGTGAACTTTTAGCCACCGGGGGCGAAGATGGAGTTGTAAGGGTATGGCGTGTGATGGAATGTGAACCGTCAGATGGTTGTTGCATTCCTGAGGACGATCCGGCGTGCATTTACTTTACTGTGAACGAAAATTCTGAATTAGCTCTACATGCTGGTAGTGAGAAAAAGGGCAAGACTAAGAACATGAAAAGAAGTACAGATTCAGCTTGTGTTGTAATTCCATCCAACGTCTTTCAGATATCTCATGAACCGTTGCATGAGTTTCGCGGGCATGTTGGGGATGTCTTGGATCTTTCATGGTCAAAAGATAAGGTTAGCATTTATAATTTTCTTTTTTTTCTGTTCATATGTTGTTCATCGTTGAAGTTTCATCTAAATGTCTATAAATGCTCTCTGCAGCATCTATTGTCATCATCCATAGATAAGACGGTCCGCTTGTGGCAAATTGGGTGTACTAGCTGCCTCAATGTTTTTTCCCATCGTAATTATGGTAGGCAAATCATATTCCTTGATCATTTCACAGTTTGTTTCTGTTCTTGGATTTGATTAGTTGCTTCCTTTAATTTGTTCTAATGGTGTTGATTAAAATTTCTCCTCTATTATGCAGTGACTTCTGTTCAGTTTGACCCTACCAACGAAAATTATTTCGTTAGCGGTTCCATTGATGGAAAAGTACGTATCTGGGAAATTTCCCGATGCCATGTCGTCGACTGGACTGATGTTAAAGAAATAGTCACTGCAGTATGTTACCGTCAGGAGGGGAAGGTATGCTTTTTCACTATTCCCTGTTGTAGTTTCATTTTTATCGAACTTTCAGAAAGTCAGTAGATTTTTCTTCTTGTTTCTTGCAGGGAGTAGTGGTCGGTACCATCACAGGAAACTGCCGCTTTTATGATGCATCAGGTACACAATTTGTTTACTTAATGTTTCTTCTGCATAGTTCTTGTTTTTTTTTTCCCCTTGCATATATAAAAGTTGCTTCTTTTGTGTAAAATTCAATATAGTGAGTGCTATATGTGTAGCCTGGTTTCGTGCATTTTTATCTTAAGTAACATCTTTTTTCCATGTAGAATGCTGCTAACTTTTTCTCAAGCATGCCTAATCTCTAAGAAAATGGCACATAATATAATAATGAACTTTATCTACTTACAAGCAACTGGCTAGGTAGTTTCTCTACCTTATGCCGACAATCTCTTCGGAAGTTGTTTTTCCCTAGATTCCTTTCTACTATCATTCCGCAAATGCCTTTAAATGTGCTGATAGTGTGGTAGTGCACAGCTAATTAATGATTGTTCAGATCAGTTTATTGGCAATTAGGATCAATCATGTATGATTTTTTTTTTTTTTTTTTTTTTTTCCCCCAACTTGGACGCTTCAATTTGTCTTATATTATTAAACTTGTTTGTGCTTCTTGTCTATTTCTGTATGTGGATACTTACAGAACTTGTTTTTTGGATTGGTTCAGATAATCATCTGCAGCTAGAAGCTCAGTTGTCTCTACAAGGAAGAAAGAAGTCTCCGCATAAAAGGATCACTGGGTTTCAGGTAGCTTTACTGCAAAATTTCAACCTTTTTCATGACTTATATTTCTCTCCCATATAATTTATTTCTTTTTTTTTCCATTGTGAATAATCTAATTTTTATTGTTTTTGCGTTTGGTGTCCAGTTCTGCCCAACCGATCCAAAAAAACTCTTGGTAACTTCTGCCGACTCAAAAATCCGAATCCTCGATGGGGTTGACATAGTCTGCAAGTACAAAGGTATATACGTAAACCCCTATATTCTGTTAAATATCATCATTATAGTCTATAAAATTGCCTTTTAACCGTCCAATCTTAACACTTCATTTGTCACTCCCTAATCATCAGGAATCAAAAGTGCTTCGAGCCAAATATCCGCATCCTTCACTCCCGACGGCCACCACATTATTTCCGCCAGTGAGGACTCCAACATATACATATGGAACCATGAAAACCAAGATGGGCCCACAATGACCCACGTGAAGAGCACATGGTCTTGCGAGCGCTTCTTCTCCAGCAACGCATCAGTTGCAATACCCTGGAATGGCTCATCACAGAAAGACATCTTCAGGGGCCTAAGCGTGATTTCAGAGGATTCGCTTGTGGGCTCTGGTAATTTCACTCTGAGCCAAGAGTATTTCGCGGGTTTCCTCCCAAGGGGCTCCGCTACTTGGCCTGAGGAGAAGCTCCCCTCCGACTCGATCAGTGCTTCTACTCTGGATAGGTCACAGTATAAGTTCCTACAGGCTTCTTGCCAAAGTGCTTCGCATGCATGGGGCCGGGTTATAGTCACAGCTGGTTGGGATGGACGGATCAGATCGTTCCAGAATTGCGGGCTACCTCTGCACCTGTGATCTTATTACTCCCAAGTCGTGATCCGTAGTCTGCTCACATGGCTGTGTTAAAAGCACTGGGGCGTTCTCCTTTTCAGCAAAAGCGCTTATTGCTGAAGTTGACACTGGTCCAATTGGTGATAAATTATACCGTACAAATCGTCACATGGCTTGGTGCTCCTGTTTGATTGTACATGGTCCCGAATTGTACGTAGAACCCGGTGGTCCTCTGAGATCTCGACGACCTCAACGGATTTTGGGTCTCTTTGTAGATTTGTGCAGTGTAGGTTTATGCAGGAGTTTGGTGTTCCTTTTTTTTTTCCCTTTTCCCTGTTCCCTCCCCCCCCCCTTAATAACAAACATATTTGACAGAGTAAATGTAAAGCGGCCCCGCCTAAAAATGAGTGGCGGACAAGGGCGAGTGGGGAGTTAATTGTACTGTTGGATAGAGAAATTCCATTAAATTATACAAAAATTCATTTATTTATTCAAATCAATGTGTGATCTGTTTGGTATGGTGGGGTGAACTTAAGCTTTTTCTGGTGGCCATGTTCAGGTGTCTTGTTTTGGGGGGGTCTGGGGGTGGGGAGGGGGGACCTTGTGTAGTTCTTTTCTTGATGGGGGTATTGCAGGTGATGTGTAATTTTCATGGGGCCTAAATGCGAAGGTTTTGTGTGGTCTCCTAATGCTCAGAGATCTTGTGATCAATTTGTCCTTAAGATCGGCTTGTGGATGGTGTAAGAGTGGTTAAAACATTGAAAGTTTCCTATGATAGGCGATGTCGATGTCGGCGCCTTCGCCCCTTGTCATTGCTCTTTTGTTATCTCCTATTCATCAGATCTGCAATTGAAGGGCTCGAAACAGAAGAATCCAAGGTGATGAATATTGGCATCAAGTGTTACTAGGCTTTTGCATTTGAATTTTGAGGTCTCTATTAATTATTAATTATGTTTTCACATTGGATTTGTTAGAATTTTTTTCAGTTATGTAGATTGGTTTGTAAATCTATAATCGATCAACAAATTCGATGGATCCTAAACTAGTTATGCTAGTATTGAAAGGTGAAATGAGTCGCATCTTTTCCCATGAACCGTTTGTATGAATTCTTTTAAATCCCTTTCTTTTAGTTTTCTTTTCCTCATTTGGACTTCAACTTATTTCTTAGTATTTAATTCGTGAGAAATTTTGTGGTATACATTATGGGTTACATCGTTTGAAAATACAACCATGAAGACTAAAGCTTATGATCTTACAAGGCCCGTGAGCTTGATTTGGACCAAGGGGGCTGTTTGGAAGCAAAAAATCGGAGAACGAAAGTTTTTCGCAAATTCGACTTTCCAATTTATCCATTCGAAGTCGAAAGACCGATCTCGGTACAATTATGAATGAAAATTCAGGTGATCTCGTCATATAAGTGCTGAAACAAACTCCGACCCTGACGATTTTCTCGAAGCCACAAGTTCAACCTTCGTCATCATGTTAACAAATTTTTTTTTTTTTTCCGGTTTTAGGAATGCTTAAATTATGTTCGGCCCAAGTTTAAGGCCCAACCTGTCCCTAAACGTTAAAGCCCAGTTGTTGGCCCAGAACTAGGCTTATCAGCTGGTATTAGTTACTGCCAAATGGACTCGGACAATGATTGGGCCCGGCCCGTTATGGCCCATTAATTTCCCTGTTGGGCTAATATATGTTAACTGATTCTTCTCCTTCGGGCTCTTCGCACACTCCCCAAAGCGCTTCCGCTAAAAGCCGCTTCCGCAGAGGAAGGAAAGAAAATGGCGGGGTGCGTCTCTCCATCATCGTCCCCGTGGAAGCCGCTTCTCCGCAAAGCGCTTGACTCCAACGCGCAGCTCAAGCACTCCGTCTTCTTCCAGCTCGTACTCCCCCGTCCCCTCTCTCTATCTCTCTCTCTTTCGCTCTCTCTCTTTCTCTCGATTCCAATTTCTCCCGTTGTAGGCGACGATCGGAGCAAATGGGAGACCCTCGAATCGCACCGTGGTATTCAGGTTCCGATTCTTCGACCCCTATCTCCCTCCCTCTTATCTTCGGCTCAGTTCGTTCGTAAATGCTTAGAATTTTACTAATTTTGACTATAATTTTGTTTGTTTGGTGGTTTCGGTTTGTGTAGAGGGTTTCACGAGAATGGTGATAAGATTCAGATCAACACAGATGTCCGAAGCAATAAGGTATAACTTTTTTCTACCCCCTTTTATTTGTCCTTGTTTATGATCCTGATGTGATCGTCCAAGTGTTTGTTCGGGGAACTTCAACAGATTGAGGAGATCAAGCATTGCCCTTTTGGAGAGGTATTTGGCTTCTCAACTTTATACTATATCTTTTTATCTGCTAAAAAGTGGCTTTTTTAGATTCCTATGAGCATATACGAAGGATTCATTATTTAATTTCTTTTTTAGATACTACAGTTATTGGTATTAAAGTGAAAAATTAGGTTGTGTTCCCAAAGATAACATTTAATCTATGCTTGCAATACGATTTACAAATATCGCGCCAAGAGGTCCAAATGTGCCTACTTTGCATGCTCAGCCCTTGTTGTAATCTATAACTGCATACTGAATTAAGATTATAACAAAATTACAAAAGTTTTAGCAGACTTGTGATCTGTGCTTCGATCTATTAAAATCTGGCTCCCTGCAGATATGTTGGTACTTCACCGACTCCTGGGAGCAGTTCCGGATAAATGGAACGATCGACTTCATTGATGGGTCGAACTCTGACGCTGTAAAGCTTCAGGTTAGACTGTTTAAGATGTATTCAGAAATTTCTGGCAAGGGTGTTGTGTTTCAAAAGTTCTAACAGAGAAGTAATGTGGAAATATGCTAATTCAGGGCATCAAATTCTTACGGGAAATTCACACTAAATAGGAAAAAGAAAGAAAAGCAAACGCCCCACGCACATATTACTACTACATATTAATTCTTATAGGAATTTCTTAATATATATTTTTTATTTCAACTGTTCAGATTAATACTAAGTCTAGAGCTTAGCTTGTCTTTCTCCTTGTATATTCTATAAAATTTGACAGCCTTAATCTTGGAACCGGTTGTACTATATCTCTCACTTTCAAAATGCGCCATAGTTCAGGTATCTATTTAACAAACAAAAGTAAAAAAAAAAAAACTTTTGAATGTGAAGAACTGCTTGATTGTCACAAGGACTCGCACTTTTTTTTTTGAGGAGACAAGGCCATAGGCTAGAAAGGTTGCACTTTATGGTTCACAAGTTACTCGTAAATGCAGCAAAGGGAGAAAGCTTGGTTCATGAGTTCTTTAAAGTCAAGAATGCAATACTTAGGACCTGCTCCTGGTATTCCAGTTATAGATGAAGGTACTGCGAAGGAGAACCATCTTGATCCAACTGCTGGCCCAGTTGATGCATTCTGCCTCTTGGTTTTCGACCCGGAACAGGTTAGAGCGTCAATAACACCATTCTTTTAGCGATTAATTGGTTTACATTGTTATCTTTTTACTTATTCTATGCAATTTACGCGAATTGATATTGATAAAAAACATGCTTTTTAAGGATGGGAAGGGTGTGCAAAAATTCTATTTGCAATATAGCTATCTGGTATTATATTTTCATGCTGGAACTATAGCTTACTTTCTGCTATTTCTTGGTTATTGTGTACTCAGGTCGATTACTTAAATCTAAAAAGCAATGAGAGACTGATGTTCAGATCCAGACAAAGTGGTGATGGCGGCAAAGGTTGGATGTTTGAGAGAGTCAACCCATAAGATGTGAAATTGGCATTACATGTCTACAGCATCTCAATCCGCACAATTTTGATGGTAATCAACTGTGGCATTAAAGTCATTCTTTTAAATCCAATGTTCTTTCTTGGTAAAACTTGCTTGTAATGCTAGATTATTGTCAAGTTGGCTCATTCACTGTTCATAAAGCCCTGTTCCTGAAAATGTGTCTGCTTCAATGGAAATTTCATCACCATACTTTTCCTTGTTATAATCGTGACATCTGGGAATCAGGAAACTATTTTCAATTGAAACTATTAGATGTAAGAATAAGGGCATGTAATATGGTTGAAATCTTTTAGCTGATAGATTTCGAGCATGGAAAAGCTCTGTACCATTGTATAATTACTGACATTTGGTTGCATTATTCAAATGCTAGAACAGTTGAGGTTTCAAATCAGGAACAAGACAATAGTAGTAAGCAACACCATGTTGAAGGATTAAACTATATTACTCAAACTTACCAAAATTACTCTACTCAGTTTAATCTTCGATATCAGATGAGAGAACTTTGCATTGTCTAAAAGGGAAGCTAGGACTTAATACTCACACATCTGTACCTTTTGCATAGTTGGATCCCACCAGCTAATGTTGAGTTCCTCCCATGGAATGCACCATGCTCAAATGAGCATTTCATCGGAAACCCTAATTGCTCTCTAAGAGAGAACATAAAATGTATTTGCATCTTAAATGGAATACTCATTTGAGCAAGAGGCTTTCCCATGGGAAGGTAAGGTAGTTGTTGTCTCTTCTCCTACTGAAAAGGTTGATCCCCACAACACTTCTTATAGGGTTTTGCCCTTAGGGAGTTAACTACCAGTTTTAAGGACTTGTTGCAAGGGAGTGTGGTGGGTTGATGGTTTGTTGCAACCTCCATACTTGGCGGAATGTTAAGCTTGGGCTGTCAGTTGGCAGATGAGAGCTGGGGACTTGCTCAGTAAGGACTGTGCAGTGCGAAGTCGCATCTCAACTACTAGATCTCAACTACTAGATCAGCTTCCGACATGCGACTCGCATAGTGGGACGGACACTAGCAGAACTTAAACTGCGTCGCAGTCTGCATAAAGTTACACTAAATATGTCGATTTGATGGTGAACTTTAATCAAAGATGAAATTCATTTCACTTTTTTAAGGGGACCGTTAGATAGCTATCATGTCAGTGTAAGTGCACCGAAAACTTTTACACACAGAGGCCACAGGGACAAGAGGTTACTATTCAAACTTTGTTACAAGTCATTATTGTATAACCTATATTAGTTACAGTATAGGTTTAAATAATATTAAGCAGTTATGAGGTCTCAATAATGTCACTTCATCTTCCCTAGGAGACTTTTATTCCAAAACACACATAATAACAACCATATGGAGGGTTAGTAGTGGGGAGTTAGGTTGTTGGAATCTCAATGCATAAAAATTGAAAAAGGTGAACTAATGAATCGTTTTTTTTTAATTATTATTTCAAATGCTTAATATACACTTAAGACAAACATGAAATTTTGCAACAAAGAATGAAAAAAGTCAAAATAAACTCCAAATTATAACACGCCCAATAATTAAATCGAAAAGAACCAAACAACTAGCCCCTTAACATTTTCAACTCTCATCTACCATTCATCAGCATTGGGGTAGGTCCGAGGGAGGATGTGGTAGAGTCTCCAACGGTCCCTGACCGTTCTTCACAATAAATGCCATGGAAAGTCCCCAGGACATGTGAACCTCTAGGTGACAATGCATGAACCAAACTCCTGCACCAATACCAAATTAAATTTAAATTTAAATTTGTAGGCAGGATTAGAAATATAAAAGACTAGAAATTTAAAAACAAATATTTGAGAAAACATTTTGGCTGCTTGATGATGTACTATTTAGTAGTATTAGGAAAGATGTTATTTTTTTTAGCATTGGACGGAGACGCTACAAATTAAAGCTTTTTGCTTATTAGCTTGTGATAAAAAGCAGAAGTAAAAATAAGATCAAAATGGAAACCGCAGTATATGTCACTTACCAGGATTGTCAGCAATGAATCGAATTGCTGCCCATCCTCCGACCGGGACGCCGATCGTATTCATGTACGGCGGGTCGACCAAGTTGAGCTTCGCGGTCGCCGGATTGTAGTTCCCGGACCCGTATCCGACGACGTAGAAGCTATACCCATGCAAATGGATCGGATGGTTCTCCGTGGTCACCGTCCCCGTGTCCTGGAACACGAGCTGCACCCTACTCCCGTACTCGAGAACATAAACCTTGGTCCCGTTCAGGGACTGCGTATCATTCGGTATGTTATTTGGCGCGCCATTCACAAAATCATACGCCCTCAACGGCACGCCCGGGAAATCCTCAGTGTAGTGACCGTTTATGCTGCTGTAGTAGGCCTGCAGCAAAGAGATTGTGGGCCTTACAAAGCTCACGTTGTTCATCGACGCCGCGAAGATCCCGCCGTTGGGGCCCTGACACGTCTTGTTGGGCTTGGCCCGGTCACACTTGTCGACGTTGAGCCCGATCGTGAAGAGGAGGTTGGCGTCGATCTCGAGGGGGAGGTTCGCGGGGGCGTTGAGGCTGCGGAGGCCGTCCATGTTCGTCTTCACGACGAGGTTGTTGTTGAAGGCCGGGAGCTGCGCCGGGAGGCCCAGCGAGTCGACGCGGGCGCCCGTGTACTGGAAGTAGGCGACGGCCGAGATGTTCTGGAAGGTGACGTTCTGGGCCGACATGTACGGGCCCATGGCCATCTCGTACTTGGCGATGGGCCGGTCGGCCGTGACGAGCACGTTCGCCGTCTGGCCCGGGCCGAGCATCAGGTGGTCCGTCGCGAACGGCTTGGTGTACTCGCCGTCGGCCTCGACGACGGTCATCTTGTGCTCCGCAATGGAGAAGAAGTGCTCCATGTTCAGTGCCGCGTTTATGACCCGTAGGAGGTAGGTTTTGCCGGGGACTACGTCGATCTTGTAGTAATCTGGATCAATACGTAATTGTGTTTGATTTCGCTCTAATTTGGGTTTTAGTTATATGTTTACTTTGGATATAATAATATAATTACCGTGGGCCGAGCAATTGTAGCGTGGGCCGGGGTGGCCGTTGATGAGAAATGCGTCGGCCGGCGGGGCGCCTCCGCCGCTCGCCAGAACCTGCTTCTCCAGCTGCACCACATCCTTGTTCCAATACTCACCTAAAACACGACTTACTGATGTTACAGAAATGCGTAAACAACCGTTTGTTCTCTAAAAATTTAAGCTGTTTATATCACCGAGGATGAGGATGTGCTCCTCGTAGGGGGTGGGGAAGGGGTAGGGGACGCCGGTCTTGGGGTAGACGACGATGGCGCCGTAGACGGTTCCGCGGAGCCAGGAGACGTGGGCGTGCCACAGCAACGTGCCCTTCTGCTGGAACAGCGTGAACTCGTACGTGAACGTCTGCCCCGACTGGATCGGGCACTGCGTGATGTACGACGGCCCGTCCGACCAGCACGACAGCCGCTGCCGCACCCCGTGCCTACACACATCCACACAACACAACACACACAAGGGCGAAAAATATGCATTGATTAGATTTACCGAATACAGCTAAATTCAGTTAGTAAATAGTGATCAGATTCGATAAATTTTTTTTATCAATAATAAATTTGGCGCTATTAATAACCAACATTAAGATTTTATGACTTGTTCTTGTATTATTTTAGTACAATCACTAGCTAGATCTCTATATTTTCTTTTATTTAAATATTTTAGTTTGTAAATTTTTTAGAAAAAAAACATAAACTGTACTTTTAGATTTTTTTTTCTACTATCAAAACAACTGTATATATGTGTATATTTTATTAGAATCTTCTTTTAACAGATATATTAAAACTAGAGTGTAATGCATGTAAAAAATTTTGAACTAAAATATTTTAAGCGAACGTACATATAGAGCTTATTCGCAATAACGATAGCGCAAGAAGCGCTCGTTCACACTTTATCTTAAAATTAACAGTGCCATGAACAACCACATGCATACTCAACGTACTAAGATAGATACTTAAGATACGATGGGTTAATTTATTTTTCTGAGTTAATTAATCAATGAAGTAGTTAGTTAATCAATCAATTAATTAATTAATTAATTAATTAATTACCAGTGGATGGTTGCGTTGTAGGGTGACTCGTTGGTGACCTTGACGATGACGCGATCGTCCTCTTGCGCGTACACGACGGGGCCTGGGTACATGCCATTGATGGTCACGATGTCCCTCGTATTACACAGCTTCGTCACCTTCAACGTTTGCACCTTCACAGTTTCCACACATATATTCATCACTTATAAACTCAATATATAATATAGGTTTCCTTTAACAAGAAAAGAAAAAAAATAAAAATACAACATATATAGGTTCTATAACTCTATCCCTCCAGTGTCAAAAAAAAAAAAAATACAAATGGATGTTGAATGATTGAGTTATGGGAGTCTCGGATCAATTTGAATATTAGAATAAGTTATTCAGCAATAACTAGTAGGCTGCTTTTAATCCTATGTTGTAAAGCGATGATAGTGATGAACTTTTTTAGAATAATATATTTTACCTAGCTACTAAATAATTTATAGACATGTAATTAGGCTCCCTCTCTATCAATTATTTTAAGATTTTTTAGTAAACAAAAGGGGGAAAAAGGTATCAAAGGGATCTAAATGATTACATGCACAACTAATAAGTCGATCGCTATTATTCAAGGAGAAATACTATCTGCACACCTATAACATAGATGTAAGATTTACAATCTATTCATCCAAAAGGCCTACATTTTGTACTAGTTTTATCAATTTTTTGAATATTAAAATCTAAAAAGGTTTTTTGAACCCTATAATAAAAGAGCATAATATTTATACTTATCTATAAATATACAGTAGTATTTTTCTTATTCAAGGGACCAAAATGGTCACTACTTACTAGTCAAAGGACCAAAATTGTTGGTTATGCTTGTGTGGAGCTATATAGGAAGTTCGAAACTACTATAATAAGGTCAACTACTATTGGCATAAAATAATTTGGATAATTGGGCCCATAAATGGTATTTATTTACGCATGAAATTTTTAGCTCATGCCTAGGTCCAGGGCAAATTATTGCTTCAACATTTTCCACCGTGTCATGCGTGGATTACATTGGGCCAGTTAAAAAAAATGTGACTCATATATATATATATATATACATACTCCTCACAAAAAATTAATTATTAAGGCCATAGATTCTCTTACTTTTAGGTCTAGAAAGAACCATTTGCTAAACCATGCAAGCTAAGTTTTTTTCTTTTTGTACTAAGAAACTATTGGCTTGTGCTTCTTTTATTATAAAACTCATACCAACTTTAGCGGAATTTGAGATCATCATATGTAACTCTCTATTAGAGATGAACTTTTTGTCATAGAGTAAAATTGTTTAGGTAGTTCATATGTCATTTTTGGCATTCAATTAGTGAGTTCAAAATTCTGCTGAAGTTTATGCGGGCACGAGACTTTCTTTTCTCCATTTCGAAAATTTGTCTCTCTAATTATAAACCTTTTTTTTAGAGAGAACGAAAGGTAGCACCTTTTCTTTTTGGGAGAGAGCGCCACATGTCTCGTTCATTTTAGAAATAAAATATGATACAACGAAGTTTCAAACTTGGGACGTCGAGTATCCACATTTAAGTTCTTAACCAATTGTGTTAGGTTCGGTCGATGATGTGAAACAACTATTGTTTTGCAAAAGCTTAAGTTATTAGGGAATCTGCTGCTTTGATATCATGTTAAACAATATGAAAATAATCGTTATTCCGGAAAAACTTAAATAATAAAAATATAAATTTTAATTATTTTTATATTCAACACAACTAAATGAAATTGTTTTCAAACTTTTGGAGTAAAGTGAGTGTTTTTTTTTTTAGAGAAAAAGGAAGTTCCCTGCTTCATTCATTTAGCAAATAAATTTAGCTATATAGAGTGAGACAGCAAAAAGCCTCAGAGAAGAGGGAAACCAACAGGAAAAAGGTCGAAAGAAAGCAAAACCAAAAAAAAGGGAAAAAAGGGGGGACAAAAAAATTCGTAAGCATCACCTAGTTCTACAATACTCGGCCCACTCCCTCGCTAGCACTTTAGTATGTTGCGTAGTTCAAATTGCGTCGATTGATAAATTTCTAAAAAATAATGTTATTTTTTTCGCCAATAAAGTGAGTTTTTTTTTTAGAGAGAAAGGTAGCACGCTACCCACTTCGTTTATCTCTTTTAGAAATAAACTTAGCTTGAAATGTGAATCAATTAGGATTCGAACTCAGGACCTCGGGTACCAACCATCAAGCTTTTTGCCACTTGCGCTAGGGACGGTTCGGTGCCAATAAAGTGAGTTTTGAAATGGCTCACATGCATTTAGCACGCCAAGAAAAGCATTCCAATAAGAGAGAGAGAGAGAGAGAGAGACCTTGAAGTCGTAGAACCTAGTGGATCCTCCAATTGGCCAACGCTTACGTTGGTGGATTGCTAAGCTTAGTGGAGCACAACATGACATCAATAAGCTCAGCCATAAGATGAGATGAGAAGAGTACATGCCCATCTCTCCCTCTCTCTCTATATACCACCTATTAATTAACTAGCTAGTGCCTTGTGCACCAAATGGAGCAACTCAATAGTGCACGCCACAACTTTTGAATATAAGCAAAGGAGCATGGACCCCTTTATATACTTGGTCCCTTCTCTCTTGTCCCACACTAAAACATTATTTAACTAAATGATTAACAAAAGAAAAAGAGAGAGAGAGGAGAGAGAAGAGAGAGAGATTTTTCTTTTTTGTCCAGATATGCAAAGAGAGTGAGATTGGCAGGTTTCATGATTCTCCTAACCCGTGTTCGTTATTATTATGCCTTGTCGGAGAGAGGTCGCACTCTCCAATTATTATAGGCTTTTGTTGGTTTTGGTAACCATTTGTTACTCTCCTTTTCCTTATAGCTAATAATCCAAAAATAAAATAAAATGAAAATTAATTTAAAAAAAACTAAATTATAGAAAACACTTCTATCAATATTCTTTTTTTTGCTTTCTCTTTCTGACTTTTAAAAACCTACAATTTACTCTCTTAAAAAATAAAAAATGTTCACTTCGGACCCCGCCATCAGTGTTCCGTTAGGATTCCATCTATATCCTATTATTATATATTTTTTATACCCAAAATATCCTTGTACCCCTCCAGTAGGAGCATAGAGAGAAGGTGGAGCAAGCGGCGTCGGAGCTAGGGTCGAGAGAGGCGCGAAGGACGGAGGAGGAGAGGCTGCGGATGAAGCGGGATTGGGGAGGAGACAAAGAGGGAGAGGGTAATTTGATCATTTTATCATCACAGTTAACACCGTACGTTCTTGTGGACTTTTTTTTTTTTTTTTGAGAAATATATAGCAAGCTACCTGCTTCATTCATTAAGCGAAATGAACTAGGCGTACAAGGTGGAAGCAGCTAAGGCCTCCGTAAGAGAGAGGAAAATATTTTTATTTTTTAAGGAGGTAAAATATAGGTTTTTAAAAGTCGGAAAGAGAAAGTGATAAAACGGGTATCGACCGGGGGTTTTATGTAATTTAGCCTTTTAAAAAAATAAATTAAGAAGGAATCGTCACCATTGACTAAAGGGCATCATATACTCATCTGACCTTTAAATTAAATTTTATTGTGGGCCCACATTTCTCATAAGGTGAAAAATGGAGAAAAAAGGGGACTTTTTGAGTTAAAGTTGGTGACAAGGGAGGACAAAATGAAGCTGAGAGGCTTCAATGAATCCGATCTCCAAGTACCCAACTTCTCTCAAAAAGGTTTTATCTGGGATTTAATACCAAATAAATTGAAGTAAAAGCTAAAAAAGAAAAGCTTTACTTTGGAAGGACAAAAAGGTGCTGTGTGGACTTGGACTCTATTTTTCACTAGACATTGGATAAGTAGCTAAATTTGGAGCTCATAGTTTTCTACACTTATAATGTCAAACAAAACTAACTAGTTACAAATTAGTGTTCTAAATTGGTTCATTCATGAGCTGATGCATTAGGAATGATTTTTCAAACTAAAGCTGAAAACATGCTGTTAAATCATATTTGTAACCATTTTAGTAACTTTATGGATTTTACTTTCTCGACAAGTACATGAACGTCATTCATATAAAACTTCATTTACTTCTGACCTCTTCATTTTCTTTGAGCAACAGGATCTAGGACTCTAAAATTTCTAAAACTGAGACTCAAACCCATGACCTCTCGTGTCAGCTTCAAGGTTGCCAACCACGAGCCTTAAGCTCTGGGTGTACTCTAATTTATTAATTACAATTCACTTACACTTCATAGTTGAAAGAATAATGTATCTGCGTAAATAAAGCCTGTACAAAAGACTAATCAGCATAAACAGAGTATTAAACTATGGTTTCTGTTCTCCCTATTCATTTATGGTTGGTTAATTATATCCCTAAGTACAGAGAAAGAAAAAAAAGCCTCACCATTAAGTACCGAAAAAGATTCGCCAAATTTGCTGAACTAAGATTTTCCTTTTCAATCGACCAACAAGTGGGTGGTTAGTATATACCGCGACGCAACCTGATTCCTTGAGATTTCAACATTAGGTCATGGAATATTAGTTCTTAAGGGCCCCATCACTAGTTATGTCAACGGGGGGCAGTTAACCTAAAACCCATGCATATGTAGGAAGAGCATAAAAAATATATAAATTCTCTACTCTTAACCGCAAACTTGATGCATATCAACTATATCTAATAAGTCTCCTATTGTATGTGACACTTCACCTACAACCATGCAATTGAAAAAAAGAAAAATAGTAAGAAAGGAGAACATAACCAACTCCTTTTCCGCCTAATTCTTTTTGTGCTCTAGTGTTATTCTAGCTTAGTACTAAACTTAATAATGCTATCCTCATGGATACACCCATGTGAAGGGATACAAAGTATGGACAAAGATGGTTAATTATAGCTAGGGGGAGTATGCATCACCTTTACCAAACATTTTTGTGGTATCTTCTCGGTGACCATTAGCTGTATGTGTTGCTACAGCCAAATATAATCAAAATTCTTCCACAGTAAAGAGGTAGCGGCGGCCGAACCCTATCGCTTAAATTTTTTCTATTTCATTTATAGCTTATGTAGTATAAGATATCAAGGTCATGTTTAACAATGCAAGGCCTAACCGACCGTCCCTAGCGCAAGTGGCAAAGGGCTTGGTGGTTGGTACCCGAGGTCCCGAGTTCGAATCCTAGTTGATTCACATTTCTAGCTAAGTTTATTTCTAAAAGAAATAAACGAAGCAGGTAGCGTGCTACCTTTCTCTCAAAAAAAAACAATGCAAGGCCTAAGGTCTGAAGATAAAAAATAAAGTTCTAACACGCAAGTTTTAAATCTATGCACCAATCCTTAGAATTTCTAACATTCAATAGGCCTCTACTGTAAGTCATATGCTTTAGCGTTTCATTCCCTACGCGTCAAGCAGCTCTAAAATCAGTGGAATTTCTCAATAAGGATAAATATATATAGGATCGGAATAATAACTTTGTATGCAGGCCCTTTCATTTGCTGCGAGTAATATAACTAAGTTTACCTTTCAATTTTACGGCCATTGTCTTCAATTTTGAATTTATGTAAAATTCTTTAACTTTACATAGTGATGTACATATGAGAGAAAATAAAACTTCATTTGGACTTTGGCTCTAGTGAGCCATAATAAGCCCTTTTCCTTTGGAGGAAAAGCCAATATGATTTTAAAGAGTAACTTATCAGGATATGGGCCATGCTCAATTCTGAGCTTCGTGATCACTGACCATGCTATAGACCTAGCACATGGGAACTTCTTCTTTCGGCGGCAATTGTTCAACAAAAAGTAAGCAACTGAGGCTATTTTGTTCATCACTTGTGCCTTTGTCACATGAAAATGGGAATTGGCAAACAAATGAACAAATTAAAAATGGCTTAAAGATTCAAACAGAATGGTAAATGGTGACTTTCGAAAGAGCAAAATATAGGCTAATCATTGGTCCACTTGCGGTTTCACTAGTCGGAGAATTTAGCGTTGCAACCTACAATAAACATCCACATCTACATATAGATTTGCAGAACGAAATCTCGCCCAATCAACAAGCCCAGACCATGCATGTAATACAATTGAACCTATACATAAAAACTCAAATATAAGGTTGGGTTTAAACTGATGATCCAAAGTTAATTGGCTATCTTAGGAGTTTAACAGAGCTGTTTATTGTACGTTTTATATCTGATTTTTAAACATGAGGTGCTGTGCAACGTCAAGTCAGTGGAAAATGCAAGTAAAGAACAATTTGCTTAAGTTTCCTACTTAGACCTAGGTTTTTTTGCCTGCATCGTGTGTGTAAATGTGATCCCATTCTAGTTATTGGTGTCATGCACAATAAAGCAAAAAATGTAAAATTCCCCGGTTTATCATTACCAAGTAAAAGTGAAAACAATTATTCTGTAAAAAACACTATTATATCTCCTCTGTACTTTTTTTTTCTTTAGTCTTTACGCTGTACAGTTTTCCCTTCCAATACTGTTGGCTCTTTGAGCCAACGCATGTTTCAAATATATATATATATAAAATAAAATCATTACCAACTTGGTTATCTTCAGCAACATCATAATCCTAGTCCATTTTAATATAACATACAAGTTAACGACATCATTACCGGAGGAAATTAATAGAACTAATTTAACTGTAACAATGACCGGTCACACCGATCGTCCCTAGCGCAAGTGGCAAAAGGCTTGGTGGTTGGTACCCGAGGTCCCAAGTTCGAATCCTAGTTGATTCATATTTGCAGCTAAGTTTATTTTTAAGAAAAATAAACGAAGCGGGTAGCATGCTACCTTTCTCTCAAAAAAACAATGACCGGTGACAAGTCCACGCTGGCTCAAAGTCCACGGGGTCGATTTCGGAGATTCAAGTTTCTTCATTGCACCAATATACGAAAAAGGCTGGGTCGGATCGCGTTGAGGCCTCCTACTACTTTCTTTCTATATCTTCCAATATATATATAAAGTGGAGTCCTATTTTGAGATGTATATACAATTCCAGTAATTGTATTTCCTAATGACTCTACAGTTATCTCAAACGTTAATTAAACATGGTTTTTTTAAGTATGAGGTGCTTTTACAGTTTCTAGTAAAAAAGAAAAGAGAGAAAAGTTGAAGTAAGAAAGCCCCTACCTGCGTTTTCATATATTGCTTCAACTACTGTTGTATAACAAAATCTTTAAGCAAATGATTACAATTAAAGTTGTGTGTGCTCCTATTGATTGGCCCAAAGCAAAACGCATGCAACTAAAATAACAATGGCTGATCAATGAATAGAATACATAACAGCGTAAGTACCATATATATATATGGGTAAATTGCACTGTTGCCTCCTGAACTTTTGGCGGAGTTTCACTTTACCCCGCAAACTTCTAAAATAGACATCTAACACCCTAAACTCTAATATTTCATTCATGTTACCCCTTCCGTCAGTTTTTCGTTAATCAAAAACTGACGGAAGGGGTAAGATGAATAAAATATCAGAGTTTAGAGTGTTAGATGTCTATTTTAGAAGTTTGGGGGTAAAGTGAAACTCCACAAAAGTTCAAGGGTAACAGAAATATTTGGTTGTTGTGAATTTTTTTTACAAAAAAAATATTTAACTATGTTAAAAAGATAGTTTAAAAAAATATTAAAAAAATAAAAAAAATGCAAATGAATTGGATCGCTTACGCAGAATACGCTGCCGATATATAGAGGATGAGATGATATTTAGTATTTCTTAATCTAACATTACTAATTTTACTTTAAATTTTTTTAATTTATTATAAAATAGTATTATATTTTTATATTCAAAAATTTTTGATCGGTTAAAAGGAAGTATAAAATTTTGATTTTAGGCTATAATAAAATTATGTTGCGTAATTTCATAGGGAGTAATTGCATTCTCTAGAACAATACTTCTAGAGATAAAGGCGAGAAATGCGTATTATAGAAAATTAACTAAGAATTAAAATATTTATATCCGAGTGAAGATATTTATTGTAAATCAACCACATTAGCGAGTACATCGGGAGAGTAGGGTGTTCGAGTATCGTAGCTAGCTAGTTAGTATCCCTTTTTTCTTATGAGTAAATATTTTTGTTACCCCCTGAACTTTTGTGGAGTTTCACTTTATCCCCCAAACTTCTAAAATAGACATCTAACACTCTAAACTCTGATATTTCATTCATCTTACCCCTTCCGTCAGTTTTCGATTAACGGAAAACTAACGGAAGGATTAATATGAATGAAATATTAGAGTTTAGGGTGTTAGATGTCTATTTTAGAAGTTTGGGGGGTAAAGTAAAACTCTGCCAAAAGTTCAGGGGGCAACAGTGCAATTTACCCATATATATATCTATATATATATAACATTTTCATGGATATTGTGGTTTAAATAAGCAGTGTTATCTCTATTGGGCATTTTATCGAGCACTAAGCACGCACTGTTCACATGACAAGGTTACTAACATGATGATGGCCAAATATGGAAGCACAGAGATTTTGTACGCACCTTTTTTTAAAGTGATGATGGGAAAATCTCTTCGTTCAATCCCATGTTGAGATGACCCATCTCAGAATAATTCTAGAGAAAACTTAAAATTTGGAGAGAGAGAACTAATTTGCGGAGAATGAGGAGAGTTAAATTAAGGGCCTCACTCGCAAATAAAATGAGGTGAAGTCGGCGGCGGATCAAGTTATATCACCGACTCCTATTCAGCATAATTCGAACTCGGTAGCGAAAAAGCTGACTTTGCCGACTTCTACTTTCTTAGGTGGAGTCTCCGACGAAGCCATTACAAACACATTCGTTTTATCACCATTTCAACTATACTGTTCCGAGTATATAGAATTATTGTAAGTGATAGATCTTTATAGATATGTAAAATAACAATAAACTAAATAAATATCGAAATTCAGGATCATAAATAAAATAAAATGACTCACAGAGCGCCATAGAGAAGAAGTTTTTTATCAATTTGCGGAAGCGAGAAGTCCGGCTATGATCTGGAAGTCACCAACCGAATTTGGGTGATTTGGTTTCTCCTCCTTTCTCAGGCACTCTCCTTTATGGTGTGGAACCGATGGTAATTCTTCACCAGAATGGGCATGAGAATGTGGTAGGACCAATACCCCTTTATATAGAGTCCAGATCGACTTCCCATCAAAGTCTGATTAGAATTCTATTTAACTTAAATAGATGGAAAAGGGATAAGATATACCATATCAAGCAGTCCTATATCTATTAGGATTGACCTTTATCTATAGTAAATTTAAAATTAAATATGATTAATTGGGCCACATTTATGAAAATCCTAACAGTAAGTCCTAGAGAAAAGTGATTAATTTTTATTGAAAGATGATTGTGCATACAGTAGCATATTTTGTGCATATAAAATCATATCAAGGGTCACAAATTTCAATTTGCATTTGAACATCACTCTAGTTTTGAAATGAATCTGGAGTAAGAGGAAACTAGAGTACTTTTATATATTTGGGTGCTGTTCTTTGCAATTTACTCTGACAAGCCGAATTCAATCTCAAGCAGCTTCAAGAAGAACAACGAAGTTACAAAGGCCACACGTCAACTTGTATGCATACATGAAATAAACCAGCCCATGGTTCAAAATCACTAATGTGTCCAGCTATACAAAATAAATATGGGAAAAACCTATTGTTTCAGAGTAAAAAGGAATAACAAGAATCCCTATATAGAGTTAATTAAACAGGAATGCTATGTTCGCTAAAACCTGCAGATATTTAAAAGACAAAAAGAAACAACATCGCCTAGCAAAGCAAAGCCACTAGGCTATACTAACATACCATTTCACTTTCCTAGGATATGTACATAGTGACTAAATTGAAGACGTACCTCTTTGAACCATTTTATGGTGTGTTTTTGTCACCGGGGTCATAAGAGGCCGGAGGTCACGAGCTCCTGCTGTACATGCAATCTCAACTTCGTCTTGGTAGGGGACGAAGATGTGATCTCGCGTTGTACACGAAGTCAGGGCCAGTTCTAACCGCCCCTATGCTTCCAATCGCTCTCTGCGTCTGATCTTCAACTTCGCCAGTCGCCACCAAATGCCCGCGCTTGCAGATTGACGAGATGAACAACTTCGGGCAGAGAAATCCGAATAAACAAACACACATGCACTTACGTAACAACATTGGTTTTAGAATATATATTAATACAGCATCTAGGATATAATTAATACAAAACAGACAACAGGACTAGTGCATTATTATCAACTTGGTAGTACATTGTACTGCAGCGTTAGTAACAAAGGTACAGTTGCTAAGCTGGCCTATAAACCAACTTTTGAGGGACTTAGTACACTTATGATGATGCACAATCTTATGGATAATGGATTCTATAATAAATAGCTTGGTTCACGCCAAATCATGTTCAAAAAATTGTGCTCTTTCCATGTATTTTCACCAAAAATTTAAAAAAGAGCTCGTTAGTTGGATTGAAAGTATAAATACGGTGGACACGCCATAATGTTTAACAAAGCTAATATTGTCAATCCCCTGTAGCATAGAGAAATTGCGTTAAGACTAAGTCCGCAATTGTTTTTTATGTGATTAATTTGTTACTAATATGGTAGAGCCCCCTCAATGTTAAGAGGTTGTAAGTTCGTTTTTCACCTTTTTCTATTAGTACCATACAAATCAATTTTTTGGAAAATGAAAAAGATCGTCGGTGAAAATGTCTTAGGTTGTCCCAGGTTCAAGTTCAGTTGCATTTCATTTGGGTTATGGGTTCTTTCCCTTTTTTTCTTTTTTTTGAGGAAAAAGACCCTAGGTAAGTATATTAAAGCTTGATATATTACAAGCATTTTTTTTTTTGAGGAATAGGTAGCGTGCTACCTGCTTCATTCCTTACGTGGGATGAACTAAGCATACAAAGTGGAAGCAGCCAGGGCCTCCGGCAAAAAGTAGCGACAAAAGTAGAGACAAAAAAGGAGGGGGGGGAGGGTGGAAGAGGTAAGTGATAATAATACAAAAACTCAAACAAGCTCAATCCATGCGGTCGCTAGTAGTTTAGCTCTACCCAAGGCCCTTAAAGCGTCAGGTGGGTTATCCCGGAAGATATAGTTGTTTCGATCTGTCCAAACGACCCACAAGATTGCTGACAACATAGATAAGTTAACCTTCCGCGTCGTAGAGTATGGGTTGTTGGCGATGCTCAGCCACAAATCGCGGGGATCGCCGGGAGAGTCGTCTAGGGCGTTCAAACTCTCCGCGTGGAACAGAAGGAACCGGGTGAAAACACAGTTCCTGAAAAGGTGGTCGCAACTTTCCAGTTGTGTCGCACAGAGTACACAGTGTTGTTCCACGGGTATGCCATGCCGCACCAGTCTATCAGCAGTACGCAGCCTATTACGCAGAAGCAACCAAGTAAAGATTTTTATTTTAAGCGGCATTTTTAGGTTCCATATGTGTCGGTTTGATAGGTCTCTTTGTCCACCATCCGTGAGGAAACGGTAGAGCGATTTAACAGTGAACAAGTGGTTGGGTGTCCACCGCCATTTGACGGTGTCATGACCATCCGCTGGCCTGTTGTGCCGAAGCAGATCTTTGAGCGCTATCCAATGCCTTCTTCTCTCTGGTGACCGGAGCATCTCAAAACCACGGCAGATGAAACGCCATCTCCATCCGTTTGTGCTCCAGCATTGAGAAACCCTGACCTCCTTGTCTGTTAAATTTTGGTAGATATCCGGTAGCAGCGTGCGTAGTGGTGTTTCTCCTAGCCATATGTCGTTCCACATCCTGATTTGGGTGCCCTCGCCTAGCTCGTAGTAGACGCCACAGGTGAACACATCACGGCAGCTAAGCACACTTTTCCACCATTGGGAGAAAGGTGCAAAGCCTCTGCCCTCATGAAGAGGCTTTCGTCTGGTATAGTGAAGAGACCTGAGAAGTTTGCACCAGAGCAGATGTGGCTCGTTGAAGAAACGCCACCACCATTTAGTTAAAAGAGCTAGGTTCATAGCGTTCATATCGAGGATCCCTAAGCCTCACTCGTCTTTATGTTTATAAACTGATTTCCAGTTGACCAGGCATGCTCCCCCTGTAATTTTGGAACACCCTTTCCAAAAGAAGGCACGCCTCAGAGCCTCAATGCGACAAAGCACCCATTTAGGGGCTTTGAAAATGGACAGGTAGAAAAGCGGTAAATTAGTAAGGAGAGAATTGACGAGAATGAGTCTTCCCCCTTGGAAAAGCAGCTTAGCTTTCCAACCTTCGATTCTGTCATTTATACGGTTGATGACCAGGGCCCAATGCTCCTTACGCAGGCGTTTGTCCGAAAGTGGTAAGCCCAGGTATCGAAAAGGTAGACGGCCGACGTTGCATCCAATGATGTTGGCCAGTCTTTCCGCTTTATGGTTGTCGGATCCGAGGTAATACAATTCCGATTTCGCTTTGTTGATCCTGAGGCCAGACGCCCGCTCGAAGATTTTCCAGAGTAGCAGCAAATTCCTCAAGATTTTTGATTTAGCCTCGCAGAAGAAAATCGTGTCGTCGGCGTATTGAATGATCACCGTCTGACATTCGTCGGTTGGTCCTATGCCTTTGAGCAGGTTGTTTGCTTTGGCAGTTTCAGACATTCTGGCTAGGCAGTCAGCAACAAGAAGAAAAAGATAAGGAGAAAGTGGATCTCCATGTCTCAGGCCCTTTTTAGTCTGTATCCAATTCGTCGGGGTGTCGTTTACAAGGATGGCGATCTTTGTGTTGCAGATGCACTGTTCGATCCAGGACCACCATCTGTCACTGAAACCCATCCATAGGAGAATGCTTTTCAGGAAGTTCCAGTTAACGTTATCAAAGGATTTTTCGAAATCGACTTTTATGCTCAAGCATTTTTTTCCCGATTTGGAGCACCAGTATATTACAAGCATTATAATAGGCTATTAAAGGGTACAAATTTTTAAAAAAATGGAGAGATACAATTACACGACAACGTTAACAAAATCCACTAGTTAGAGGATATGAAAAGAAAATATTTTTAGAATCCGAGCCTAAGGGCTCTAAAAAAAGAATGTACTAAGGTTGTGCTTAATATGTAACTTCTTTTTAGTACTACTATATATTTTTCACAATATTATTATTTTACATATTATTAATGTGTTAATAAATTTATATAATATTTTTCACTGCATATATAATTAAATCACAAATCTCTATAATATACACCAATACATTAATAATATAATAGAAATATATAGTAAAAGAATCCAAAGCATTTTTTTATTTTTTTTAACCTAAACCAATTTACACTAGCATTTGGCGCTTATAATATCCCCACTCCGCTCGCATCTTAACCTCTCCCCCTCCACGTAGACGCTCCCATGTGAATCCCCCCTCTTTCCCCAACCGTCGAGCCTCGATCTCCGCATCCTTTATCGCCCAATCCAGAACTAGGGGTGGAAACGAGCCGCGCTTGAGCGAGTTTGCATCAGCTCAAGTTTGGCTTGAAATTAATTTCGAGCCTAAATTTAGGTTCAAACTCGATTTGAAATTAATTCCGAAAGAGGAATTGGCCATCGACCTAGGATTTTCGAGGCTCTGGATCGAAGCGGACTCTCTTTTGGCTGTCGTGTGCGCAGATCTCTCGTCTGCCCTTGGAATGAAAGAAGAAATTTTGAATTCGAGCCGAGCTCGACGAGTCTAACTTCGAGTCGAGCGAGTTCGAGTCCAAAACGAACCGCTTGAAATTCTTAACATCATTCAATCTATAATTTAATTTTTATAAAATATTATCTGAAATTTAATATAAAAAATATCTAATAGTTCAATATACAAGAATGCATGAAATATAATATTATAATATTTAAAAAAAAAGAAAAGCAACTCTGCGAGCAAGTGAAAGAGAGAGAGTAATTAGAATAAGATTTTGTTGGTTTGATTTTGTGGGCCAGCAAATATACTCAATAACCTAAACTCTATATGTATATAATTAAAATACATAATATATTATTATTATATATATATATATATATAATTAGGCTACTATACTATTAATAGTACCAAGCGCTTGGTACTTTTAGGTTTTTGGCTCTTAGATGAGGGATGTGCGGTTAGGATGATAGTGGTCCCCTAAGATTAGCGGGCGGTTGGTTGAATAGTATGATCTAACGGATAAAAATGGTCAAAGGGGTAGATCTAACGGCAGGAAACTCAATAACGCCAAGCGCTTGATACTATCGATAGTATAGTAGCAGGGCTATATATATATATATATATATATATATATATATATATATATATATATATATATATATATATATATATATATATAGAGTCCGGCTTTCATAAAAAATGATGATAAAAGGCTTAAATTTAAGATCCAAGATACTGATCTTACTCTAAATAGTTAAAAGAATTTTCTATAAAAAATTTATCAGATTTGGATTGTTTTACACCGTTAAACTTACAAACGCATCTCATCTACCATTGAAATTGTCAATTTTGAGACCCTTTGATCACTAGCCAAATAATATCGAAAAATTATGAAATTTAGTTTCCAAACACTTTCAATAGTGTAGATCAAGTCTAGCGGAGCCGATCGTCGATTTGGAAGCCGCATCATCGAAAACAACTTGGTAGCACGGAGGCCTCCGTGCTACCGATAGTATTCCAGCCTAGCTCTATATATATATATATATATATATATATATATATATATATATATAGCTAGTCTTCTATACTATCTATAGTACCGGGGCTCCGGTACTATAGTCGCTTTTTCGATCTTAGGGTATTCAAATCAACGATCCACACGGTTGAAACTGATCTAGAATATTTGAAGTTCTTAGAAATAAAATTTTATAATTTTTCGACGTAGTTTACTTTGTGATCAAACTGTTTCAAAATCGTCAAATTTTAATGGTTATTATGGCGAGTTTGTAGTTTAACGGTGGAGAAGAATCTAAATTTATTCAAATTTTGATAGAAAATACTTTAAACTACATAGATGAAGGTCAACATCCTTGATCTTGAATTTGAAACTCCTATGCTCAAATTTTAAGAATTATTCAATTTCCACCGTTCATTTTGACATGATTTATTTACTAAGTAAACGATATCGAAAAAAACTAAAATTTTATTCCTAAGAACTTCACATACCCTAGATCAGTTTCAACGATGTGAATCGTTGATTTGAACACCCTAAGATTGAAAAAGTAACTATAGTACCGGAGCCCCGGTACTATAGATAGTTTAGTAGCCTCATTCTATATATATATATATATATATATATATATATGGAGAGAGAGAGAGAGAGAGAGAGAAAACTTGGCTGTAATACTATTAATAGCACCAAGTCATTGGTGCTATTAGGTTTCGGCCATTGGATGAAAAATTGTGCGGTTAGGATGATAGTGATTTTCGGTTAGATTGATAGTGGTCTTTTGGGGTTGAGTGAATGGTTGGTTGAATAATTTGATCTAATAGTTAGAAATGATGAAAAAATTAAATTTAACGGTAGAAAATTTGGTAGCACCAAACACTTCGTGCTATCCATAGTATCTCAACCGAACACGAGCCAGCTCGCTCATTTGCCAGCCCTACTGAGGCCAGAACCCCATCCCCATCGCACACCTCACACTCCCAAAACCCTTTCCCCTTTAACCCCTCTCCTCCTCCCCACTCCTCTCTCTCTTTCTCTTCTACTCATCTCCATTAATGCCGTCCGAGGCCACCATCCTAGTGACCGGAGGGGCCGGGTTCGTCGGCACCCACACCGTGCTCCAGCTCCTCAACGAGGGTTTCCGCGTCCACATCATCGACAACCTCGATAACGCCGAGGCCGTGGATCGGGTTAGGTCTCTCGCGGGACCCGAGCGATCGCGCAATCTCCATTTCTACGTGGTGAGCATTTTGGGATCGTGGTCCCTAATTTAGGTCTCTTTTGGGATTTGGGGTGTGACAGTGCGATGGTATTTTGGGTTTTGTTGGTCCAGGGTGATCTTCGGAACAAGAAGGATTTGGAGAAGGTTTTCTCTCAAGCAAGGTGGGGTTTCTTATTTTCTTCGTGGTTTTTATGATTCCCTTCATTTTTGCTTGAGATAATGCGTTGTGCGTGTTGAGATTATGGAAGCAATAAGCAATCATAAGTTCAATATCCAGCTATTATTAGGCCTTGTAGCGTGGGAGTTTTTTAGCCACTTTACCAGTTTCAGAGTATAACTACCCAAAGACCTTCTTCTGGTGATAGTAGGAGTCCTTTTGGCTCTTCCGATTTTGCCTTACAGGATCAGATGTTCTTCATGAGTCAGGTTTCTAGAAACTCAAGGGCGCATTAAATTTAATTAACTTGTAATACATAAAACAAAGGTATAACATATGGAATCTCTGTTTAAATGTTTAGCTCATGATATGTATTGACACTTCTCATCCTCAGCTTGTGGTGACTTAATTATCATACTAATCTCTTAATTATGATGGCGCAGATTTGATGCTGTTATCCACTTTGCTGGATTGAAAGCTGTTGGTGAGAGTGTGGCAAAGCCTGGTCTCTATTATGAGAACAATCTAGTTGGCACCATAAATCTTTATGAGTTCATGGGGAAATATGGTTGTAAGAAGGTATTCTTCTAGCACATGGTCATATATGTCTAATTTAGCTTATAATTCTAGTATGTAGGTTTCGCAATAAATTGTTATGGAGGACCTTTCTTAAGTTGACAGGACAATCGATCGGTTCGCTGAGTCAGTATTGCTTAGTTTTGACTGTTTTAGTTCAATGTCAGTGTGAATTCCGCTGGTTTCAGAGGAAACCTGAACTTGAAGGTAGTTTTAGCTGGGTTAGGAGCAGAACAGATCATTATCGTAGAAACTCAAATACAGTGAAGAGGCTTGTATAGGGAACTAAAAATTGTACCAGTGAATCTTATGAAATGAATCAGATCTTCAATGCATATCAAAGGTGTTATCCTTCTACCCTAAAAATGCAACTATTAACTAATTTTCGTTTTACGATTCATCTGCTAATTGCTCATATACAAATTTTGTGCAAATCCAGATGGTCTTTTCCTCGTCTGCTACTGTTTATGGGCAACCTGCAAAAATACCTTGTGTGGAAGATTTCCCTTTGAAGGCAATGAATCCGTATGGTCGGACAAAAGTAAGTACCCGCACTTTATCCTAACACCATTTATTTGTTAGACTAGGTCTAGCATATCATGATTAAGTAGTTTTTCAGCTTATAACTCTAATGCTTTATTATATTGTTTTAGATTTTTCTTGAAGAGATAGCTCATGATATTCAGAAGTCCGATCCAGAATGGAGAATTATATTGCTAAGATACTTCAACCCTGTTGGAGCTCATGAGAGTGGGCTTATTGGTGAAGATCCTAAGGGTATCCCAAACAATCTTATGCCTTACATTCAGCAAGTTGCCGTTGGCAGGTTGCCCGTGTTAAACGTTTACGGTATTGATTATCCGACAAGAGATGGTAGCGCGGTAAGTCTTCTAAGCCTAATAATAATTGCTACGCAAAGGTACCTTTTTTTTTATTTTTTAGGTTTGGTAATTGTTGTTGGAGTATCATCTGTACAATCTTAGTTCTGGGTTCGTGATACTCAGTAGTTAACACAAGTGCTGCATGCCTTGCCCCTCTAACAAACTACACCTCTGTTTGTATGTCAATTTCTAATTTGATTTATGGTTGACTACTATATTATTATACATCTGCTATTCTGCTTTTGTATCAGATACGTGATTACATACATGTCATGGACTTGGCCGATGGCCACATAGCAGCTCTCCGTAAGCTCTTTTCAACTGACAAAATTGGTACTCCCTTTACTCTAATAGTAAAAATTTATCTTAAATTGCATTTTACTATGGAACAAAAATTAGCTTAGACTTTCTTTGTTTTTAGGCTGTGTTGCCTACAACTTGGGCACTGGCTCTGGAACCTCTGTGCTTGAAATGGTTGCTGCATTTGAGAAGGCATGTGGGAAGGTGAGGTGCATCTTCTTCGTTTAACTTCACTATCTATGGACACATTCCACAGGGAGTTTCCCTTTTACTCGTCCTTTTTATTTTTTAGAGAATACCCATCAAATTGCGACCGAGAAGGCCTGGTGATGCTACAGCAGTATATGCTTCTACAGAAAAAGCTACAAAGGAACTTGGTTGGAGGTATGTTTTTGTATATACGTCTTCTGATCGATGCAGAGTCTTAAATGATATGCTTATGGACGTCAGGATGTGTTCTGGGCGAGCATATATATAATACAGTAGAGGCTATTATAGTGACTCTGTAATTTAGTATCTAAATTTTCTCAAGAAGATTCTAATGTGGTTCTTATGTGTTAATTGCAGAGCAAAATATGGTATAGAGGAGATGTGCAGAGACCAGTGGAACTGGGCTAGTAAGAACCCAAACGGTTACAGGACGAACCGTTGAGTTTGCAGTTTTTGGTCGATGGAGGGGTTTGAGAGTTTTTTCGACTAAAAACAGTGTAAAACCTGCATCATAGTAAGATGCAGGAAAAATGAAAAGATAGAAGAAGCTCGTTCAGGGGTTTGAGAGTTTTTTCTGCTATGTTTGGAAACATGTAGAGACCTTATATAGTTGTTGGAGTTTTCTTACTCATGAACAAATTTCTTCTCCTTTAACAGCACTTGTTAACGTGCATTTAACGTATGAACATCAAGTTTCCTTGGTGGGAAAGCAGTTGCTTATGTGATTACGCAGTTCACAAATGTACATAGGATAGATAAGATAGATTAACAAGGAAATGTACGTTGCAGTACTACTATTTCATTTTCAAAATTATCTTTACTCGAGATTGGTGTGGCGAGAGCGAAGCTGCTCTGGACTCTGCCCCAGGAGCTCGGCCAACCTGAGCACCACCATCTCGAACAGCACGAACATGGCCCCCTCGTATACGCCACCCATCGGCAACCTCGCCCCCCGCGGAGCTCCCTCCCCGTCCCCTTCCTCGTCGTCCGCCATGGTCCGCGCGGGGAGGTACGCGACGGCGTCGGCGCAGCGCAGGGCGGCGCTCCCGGCGTCGGGGCGCGCGGTGAGCAGGGCGACGCGGGCGCCCGCGGCCTTGGCGACGGCGCAGATGGCGTCGACGGTGGCGAAGGCGCCGGGGCCGGCGGAGGCGAGGAGGAGGTCGCCGGGGGAGATGGGCGGGGTGGTGACGTCGCCGACGACGTGGGCGGGGATGCTGAGGTGGAAGAGGCGCATGCAGAGCGCCTTGAGCATCAGGCCCTCGCGCCCCACGCCGTGCACGAAGACGCCCCCGCGCGGCGGCGACGACGACGACGACGCCGCCACGGCGGAGATCTCGGAGACCAGGACGTCGAGCGGCGGGGGAAGGTTGGGAGGAGGAGGAGGGGAGGAGGAGAATACGGAGCGGATCTGGTCGCAGATCTGGGACGCCGCGGCGGCCGAGAGATCGTGGGCGCCGCTCATCGCTTATCCGAACGCTGTTTGATTATCGAAGTGATTGGTGAGTTTGTTGCGGTACAGGATCTATGTGTAATGTTAGCTAGGAGATTTTTTTGGTGTTACGTAGCCACGTAGGTGAGATGGAAAAGAAATTACTTACAAAAATAGTACAAAAATTAAAAGTTTTTTTAGTGATAATAATTGATTTAACCATTTTGGGTCCAAAAGTGGAAAATTTTTAGAATGCACGGATATATTGATGATGTGGCATTTCAAACCAATCAAATATTTATTTTTCAAAATATATGTTTCATCATGATTATAAAAAAATATTTTTATTGTACTTTTTGTTGAAAAAGAGAGTGTGATTGGTTTGTTATTGATGACGTGGTACAAGCATGACACAGTAGACTTCCTCCCAAAGTGGCCCGATTCTAAATATTTGTTTAGGAATAGGACTCTTTACAAGCGAGTTAAAGTTGAAAGGGTCCTAATTACATTTTTTTCCCCCAAATTGACTGGACATGTAAGCAAGAAAACAAAGCTCAGGTTATTACAATGTTGTACATAAATAGTCATTTATGTTTTATACACTCTTTTAATTTTTTATATAAGTACACTATTGAAAATGGATACTAAAATACTATATTATCTAAACTATATAGAGTAAGAAAGTATACACCCTATATTATAATATTAAAGGATTATTTTTAAAATAAGACGCATAACTATAAATAATTTATAAAAAATTAAAGAAAATTAAAATAAAAATATAATTAAGCCATGCGAATCGAAGTGCAAGAGACGAACTTAAACCGTATTATAATACGCGAAAACCCTCCTCTCCCAGTCGACACCCTAAACCCTCTCTATCTCTCTCTCTTCCCCCTCCATTTTCGGACACCTCCCCTCCCCTCTCTTTCTTTCCCCGCAGCCCCTTCCCCCCTAATCTCTCACTCTTCGACATGGCTTGCGCTCGAAGAAGCCTCACCTCCAACTTCACCCAACACCTCTCTCGCCGCCTCATCGACCCTTCCTTCTCCCACCTCCTCCACGACGATCGCGACGCCTCCCCCAACCCCCACCCCGCTCCTTCGCCCCCTCCGCCTCCGCGAAACCCTAAAACCCACGCCCCATCCCTCCACGGCTTCGGCCCCTTTCGCCCTCGCGATCCGAGAAGCAGCCGCGTCGGATTCTACACCCCCCTCGGCGTCGATCCCTTCCTCCGAAGCTACTCCTCCGCCCCCGAGGGATCGAGCGAGATCGACTACATCAAGGACGTCGCCGAGGTCCTCTCCGACACCACCGTCGACGCCGCCGCCGCAGTAGCGGCGGCCGCGGCGCCGGCTCCGTACGCCGGCGAGGTCGCCGCCGCCGCGGCCGATTCCTTCTTCCCGGTGGCGGCGCTGCAGTACTTGATCGATGGGGTTCACTCGGTCACGGGGCTTAATTGGTTCGTAATTCCATCTCTTCTTGTGCCAGATGCAGCTGTTTTATTGTTTTGTGCTTTTCCAAGAAGCCAAATGGTCTGATCTTAGTGTCGATTTGTGCGTTTTAGGTGGGCTTGTATTGCGCTGACGACCATCTTGATTCGAAGTGCTACACTTCCGCTTCTCCTTAACCAGATGAAGGCCACCGTGAAGCTTAACGTGAGTCTCGTCTCATCCTTTCTTTTAGATTTGCTTTTCTGACAATATTTTTGTTGGCCTGATGTACCTGCATGCAAAATATAGTTGTTATTCCGAGTCACTGATGTTTGCCGTTTGGTTTGATCTCCATATCTGAGCTTATTCACACTTTGTTGAACTGCATCTGAAACAATGAAATGTGTCTTGGTGCTATCCTTCTTGTATCTTTCATTCTTGGCTCACTGTTCTATGCCTTCTTTGCCTTATACAATTGAAAGCATCTTGTATTGTCTTTCTACCCAACTGTAGTTGCTGTATATTCGTTAGTTTATATGTTGTGGACCAGATATGATTAGGTTGAAGGGCTTGCAATATGTAGTGGGGAAAATTGATGATCAATATGACAAACCAATTTCGCGCGTTTGGAGTTTGTTAGTTGTTAAGTTCATGAAAGTGCTGCAACTCAGTGGGCGATTCAGTTGTCTTCATATAGCGGGTTTCGGTTGAATGGTTGTTGGCAACATTGTGTTCCACAATTACATCTAAAAAGGTTGGTAATGTTTTAACAACAGAAGAAGCCTGACTTAGTAGTATGCGAGGATAGTTTCGGTTAACCAATATGATGGCAGGCCTTCTAATAGATGCTAAGCAATCCTGTTCTTAGGAATCCCAAGGGTTCCAACTCTCGGCACCAAGGATATGAAAAAACTTGCACAAATCTTTGAATGTTTCTTAACGAGTTATATTTTCTTGCCGATTTGGTTGAGATGATACAATTGAAAGAGACGAGCAAGAGCAGAGTGTAGCATAAACTCAAAAGATCTGAAAGAAACCAAAGCATTAACATAACCAATTGCAATATATCATGATACAAGGCTTTATAGATGTTATTGTTATTGTAAGATGTATTACTTGTCGCCTTCATATTGTTCATTCATTTTTCTTTTCAAGTAACATTCTCATTTTCATGGGCATACAAACTTTGAAACTTGTGTCTAATGTTTTTCTTTTCTTTCTTTATGACGTGCAGATGATGAGACCAGAGTTAGAACAGCTTAAGCAAGAAATGCAAAACGTAAGATTAAACTCTTACTTTGTGACGTTCACATTGAATTTCTGTTTCTCAAAGCATTCAAATAATAAGTAGCCTTATCTTGTGCTCCTCATGCCTGCGCATTAATTTTAAAAAATATTTTGCAGTCCATGGATCCACAATCTCTTCAGGAGGGTCAAAAGCGAATGAATGCGTTGTTCCGGAAGTATGCATTATGAATGATGATATTTTTCTTTGCTGAACAGAGTTTGATTTTTCTAATACATTTATCTCTGTCATGTTTTTCTTCATTCAAGTACTATGTTCTGAAGAATTCTTTTTCTTTTCCTACTATACAGAACATTGCTCTATAACCAAGAATTCATATGTTCTACAATTATTTCTTTTTCTCCTGTTCGTTTTATATAGAGATTGACAGCCTGGAGATTCACTTCTTTCTTAGGTTGTCTATTGATATCTACTTCTAGAAGATATATTGGCATATCAACTTATCAAGCCTAATCCTCGAGGATAGCTCTTCGTGGCTGTGTCTGCTACTGAATGCTGTGGAAACCATGAATTGTAACTGTTAGCATGAATTGGTACAACCGAGTGGATAATCTTTAAGTGGTCCTCTAGGTCTAACAAGTGCAAGCATTAAGGTGTTGCTTTCTGGGTCTGTTATGGTTACTGGTCGGCACAGTAGCGTGACAATTTTTCCTGATAATGCATGTGGTTGTAAAGTTGAAATAGTCAGCTTTGTTGGAGCAACCATGCTTAAGAATGCTCCTTTTACTTGTCTGTCAGCAACTACTTGGTAGTGTCCGTTTTGACTAAGTTGTTACAATCCCTGATATTATTATTTTTTAAAATTTTTTTTGGCTAATTTGTTGCAGGCATGGTGTTACTCCATTTACTCCACTGAAAGGAGTTCTCATCCAAGGGCCCGTCTTTGTTAGCTTTTTCTTCGCAGTATGTTGAGTTTTCTATTAAGAATGAAGTCACATATTCTGTGCTTTCATTTTCTTGATAGCTTTATTCATTTTATTTTCTTTATAGCCTTATTCATTTCATTTTCTTGATAACCTTATTCCAGTTGTTTGGTCGATTTTGAAGTAGTGATGCAATTGATCTCGTTGAATAATTGTAGCTGATCTCACTCCTTGTCTTGTCATTTCTAGATTTCAAACATGGTTGAGAAAGTTCCATCATTCAAAGGAGGGGGAGCATTTTGGTTTACCGATTTGACAACTCCTGATCTATTATACATTTTTCCAGTGTTAACATCATTGACCTTCTTGGCCACAGTAGAGGTAAGCGTATTGTGATAGATGTATTGATAAATGCCTGCCTCTTCTATATATTCCAAACTAAATTGAGTATATATTGCTAGCCTAACTTATACTTGCCTATGTCTTTTCTGTTTGAGCAAACTATTTAAGGCCAAACTTTGATAATCTTTTTCCCATTTATACACAATGTTTGGGCTATTATCACTTAGCGTGTGCCTTCCTTTATGGCAAGTCCATTGTAGTTGAGAACTTGATATAATGATATCAATTTGTTCTCATTTCTAGATTGCTGAACTAAATAAATGATCATTCTTATTTTGCGGTGCCTCCTATATCATTTTGTGTTGTAGTCTTAAGATAATGCAGGATTGACTTTAGGATAGGTTAATTTTTCTGTCTTTTTTAAATCATATTTGCCGGTTGTTATTGAGCAAATTTGCTTACATCATCAATGACTTCCCTATTTGAATTTGAGTAACATATTCCATTGTCGACTACATGACCAGGTATCATAGTTGTTCTCTTATTTGTGCTGCATTTTTTTTTCTAAAGGGCTTTATTATGCAATTAATCCTTCCATTAATTATTTGTAAGTTGCTTTGGAAAGCTTCAAGAATAAGCAAAACTGAAACTTGTATCTCATTCTTAGCTAAACATGCAAGAAGGTATGGAAGGCAATCCTATGGCAAAGACGATGAAGAATTTTTCAAGAGGACTTGCTCTTTTTACTATCCCGTTTACAGCAAGCTTCCCAAAGGTATCTTAGTGTTACAAAATTAATATTCAGTTTTGCTGTACATATCAATATGGTGCTTGTCATACATGAAATTGCTTAATTAAAGAGGATAAGATTAAAAATAAAGTGGAGACATTGTGTTTGTAAATCTTTTCAAGAAAACCGTGTAGGTGATTGAATGTCTGGAGATAGGTAGGTAATCAATATGTGGATAGAGCAGTGCGCATGCTAAAATACTCGGTGTATGTGAGGTGAAATATGCTTACGAAGATGTAAGAAACAATTTGAGACTTGATAACATTTCTTTGGATATTTGGAAGTGCTTTGGGGGAATATTGTTTGATTTCCTTGACTATAATATTCGACAAAGTTTAGGGCTGGAAGATGACAGATGAGCGGAGGCAGATTATTCTAGTAGTGTCATGGAATAAATTGCTGGGGTCTAAGTTGCTCCATTATACTGAACTTAAACCTGTGAGTTGTAGTGGAATATTACAACCTCTTGCAGGAAGAAACAGATTGAGGAAGACCTAAGGTGAAGACCTAAGCTACTGAAAGGGATTCAAATTTTACAATCATCATGATTGTTATAACATAAGACTGGTGATCACATACCGACCTACAATATATCTGGGGAAAGTAAAATGGATGACTAGTGGGTAAGTTAAGGGAATGTTCCGGTGAAACTATCCGAAATTAAATAGTAAATTACAAACTTTTCTTTATGATGGCATATCCATGTGCTATCCTACCACTCTAGTTCCAAACCATTTCCTTAATTCTGTTGCCTGCATTATGTGAATGCGCTTGCTTATGGTTTATATTATTCGGCTGACTGGTTTACATCCTGTCAGGCCATCTTTTGTTATTGGATCACATCAAATATTTTCTCTCTTCTATATGGATTTGGTAAGTCCATTTTCTCTTGTTCATCTGATTTTTTTATCCCCCTGTTCCTTTTCTTTGATTTCCTTATCTAAGTCTCATAAACTTTATCTTTTCTTTAGCACTTAGACGCCCACCTGTAAGGAAGTTTTTGAATCTTCCTGAGATAGTACCTCAGGCAGCTGTTGCACCGCAACCAAGCTTTTCTTTCTTTGGGAATTCCAAGTCTATTACTCCTGTAGCCTCTCCACTACAAGCTAAGGAAGCTACCCAATCAATTACACCAGAAAGAAGGGCATCTTCCTCTGCCGTCATGAGTCAGCGGATTAGAAACTTGGAGAAAACTGTGAAAGCTAGAGGCAAGCCTAAAAGAAGGTGAAAGACTTTTACACGGATTAATTATTGATTACCTAGGCAAAGTAGTTAATAAGTTAAATCATATGCCTTTTGGTAATGCAATTTATACTTCTTGCATGAGGGAATTCATTCTTTTTTCTCGACAAATAAATTAGTCTTGTTGTTGTTGACATGTGAAATAGAAGCATAGAAGATTACTCTAATTAGCTTGGAGTATGGGTTGGACCAAGTAATTGGAATTCATTGTAGTAGGGCAGTGCCGCCCTCAGCCGATTGTGGCTTATATAATGCTATGGCACTATGTTTACTTCTTGCCAGTCACATCCTGACTCTTGAAAGAGCGTTTAAAGTCTCTTTGCACTTAATTAGAAGCTCGACAGTTTTGAACAAGTTGTAACATGAGGACATAAATTTTGGTCGAAACATTGTAAGCTGTGGAATTATTGTTGTGCTTTTGTCTATCTACTATCAATTGTTGTCTCGATTGTAATTTGTAGAATCTTTTGGTATTGACTTTCCATCAGTACTTATATTTTCATCTTGACTCTGTTTTAGACTAGCTAGTGCCAACTTCTGTGCCCTGCGTTTTTTTCGTCTATCTACTATCAATTGTTGTCTCAATTTTTTTAAAAAAAAATTCTCATCTTTTATCTTCTTAGATTTGAGCTTGTGGTTCTTGGAGAGAAAGCAACAAGCTAAAATGCCCTTTTGGTCTCTTGGAGAAAAAAAGAAACACAAATTTACAACTCTTTTGAGATTTTTGGAAAGAGTTTGAAGAATGAAGAGAGCTTGAAAAATAAAAAAGGTTTTGAAGTTTGAATATATTTGGATTATAAAAATATATTAAAAAATGATGTATTTTAATTTAGATTATAAAAATATAAGTATTTTTTTGACCTTTAGATTCAGATCTAACGGTTTAAATTTTTTTAATATATTTTATCATATTAAATTTGTTTGGGTTCGGGTCGGGTCGGTCGGATTTTTTTTTTATATATCCATACCCGAATCCATATCTATTTACATCGGATAAAATTCACTCCGTTCGTATTTGGATTTGGATAAAATTCAGATATCCATATCCATTGACATCCCTAAGTAGCGGATCTTTTACTGGAAATATTGGGTTTTACAAAACGGGTATTTGTTATGTGACTCACCTATCAGAGGTTTACTGGAGATGAAGGGATAGTTACTTTGACCACTAACAATATGATCTTTAAATGAAAGTACGCTGCTAAAGCACATTTCTTAGAGGGATAACTCCTGTAAAGCCAGATGTATCCGCAGCGTATACTAAATTATTATTACCGCAGAGTGTATTAACCGCTGTACTATTTCAGTTTATTACGGTAGTGTTTACAATTTCTGAATTGTGAGGGATAATTCAGCACACGCAGCTTAGGTAGGTGGGCTTATGGGGGGGTATATTTTCAAACTATAAGATAATCCAACAATGTCCTCTACAAAAGCAAAAAAGACCTACATATAAAAAATCATGAATTTTAAATACTTCTTCTGCATCAAGCAACAATCTTTTTAACAAAACTACATCATTTGAGTTTTGAGACTGTTTAATGCCTTTGTGATAAGTTTCAGAACTTCTGATTATATTTAGGTCTTTTGATATGATTTTTAATATAGAGATTTCTTTTGCATCAAAATTCCAAAGCATTTGAGAACTTACACATGGTACAATCAAATGAAACAACTATTGCCAGATTGCTGCAGCAATTTTCTCACCAAGGAGTTCTAATTTCAAATTTAGCTTCCTGAAATTTCTTTTTCATAACCTTAAAGCTTCCCTGACCTGTTTTCCCCAAATAAGATGAGGTACCTCTGAATATGTTTGATAAAATTGGCGACGTTGATGTCCCCTCCCCATTCCTCTCCTCCTTCGAAGGAATGTCATCATAATCTGCAGAGAATGTAAGACTTCCATGCTAGTTTCTTTTGCTTCTTTATCAAAACAGTGGGATATGTGGAGATAACATTGACATTACAATGCCAATGAGTTTTGCGAAGAGAGATTACAATAAAACAATAGAGCCAGCGAAAAAGTAAGTCGCCAGATTATACAAAACTCAAATTAATCTTCATTTATACTTACTATACATTTTGCTTTTACAATGATAGGAACTAAGAACATTGTTTCCTAACACTAATGATACATGTGAGCAGGACGAATGACAACTGTACCAAATCTAAATGTTCAAATGCTCTATATTACTGAAAGCGGTCATACTTGAGTATAGGTCCGCTCAAAATATTAGTTAAAATTTTTAACACTTGAAGCAGTATCTATTTTTGAGAACTTTACGTGTCATACTAAAAGGCTGTTCAAGGGACAATTTTAAGAAATTTGACATTGATTTGTATTTGTTATAGATTATTATAGATTATTCTTAAACCTCGTAGGGATCATAAAGGCGTACTGTAGCCTGGCAGCTGTCAATACATTCCAAGGTGTGTTAGGACAAAAATTTGGTGGGCACCATCCCCAAACTATTAGTTTGCACCATCCCCAAACTATTAGTTTGGGGATTGTGCCGATGGGCGCCGCATGGTGCATCCCACGGCGCCCATCCCCTTGTCCCTGCTGCTTTCTCTCTCTCTCTCTCTAAAACGGTGGGCGCCACATTTTTTTTTTTTGGGGGGATGGGCGCCGTGGGATGAACCACACGGCGCCCATCGGCACCATCCCCAAACTATTACTAATAGTTTGGGGATGGTGCCCACCAAATTTTTGTCCGTGTTATCCTATGTAATATGTTGTCTGCCATGTTAAATTCGGAGTTTAGACCCATTCCAACAAATCCTATACTAATTGCAGCAATTTGGAAGTAATAAGAAATAAATTACATTGAGTTCCAATTTGATCAGTATATCCTAAGTTTCAGATTTAGGGTGTGACAACTATTAAGTAATGAGATCAGGACAAAAAAGAAAACAATAAAACAAAAATCTAAACATATCTTCATCTGACTAGTAGGCAAAATATGAATGCTGTAACACAAAGTTACACAATTTGGCAACTGAAGATACTTGATGCCAAATAACAACACAAACCAAAATAAAAATATATGTATATATGTGCGCACCTGAAGATTTGGGAAGTTGATAGTGCATTTTCAGAAATTCAGAAGCACTTCCGTCCTTCTTATGACATAAAACTCGAAGTAGAGTTCGAGCATCATTTGCACAACTTCTCCCACTAGTAGTAGGTTTGAGATGATAAGAAGTTTGTTCACTTGCACTTACCAACATTTCAATAATAGTATCAGCCTGAAATTTCATACAGAAAATACTTGATCAAGTTAAGAATTGTTTTTCCAGGTAAATTTCCATATTCTCATCAAAAGGTTCAATTTATTTGCATATACAACAGACCTTCAGTGCAAACAAGTCCAAAATCTGTCGAGCTAATCTTGCTTCCTTCTCAACCACATCGAAAGGCAGACCTTGACCATTGGCTATGAAAAGCTCCTAGAAGAAAATCCTTCATTTTAGTGCAGAAACTAACAAGCCAAATAACTGAGACACAAAAATCAACCCTTTCAAGTTGGATTAGAAATCATGTAAACCCCTATTTGACCCCTCCAACCGGGTCTATCTCGGTCCCACGCTCTCTCATGCTCTCACTCTTGCTCGCTCTCTAGCTCTCTAAATTTTAGCTAAACAATTATTATAAATCTTTTACTTCAACATGCATTGTGCATTCACATTTCTAGTAAATACAAACAGAATTAGCGCTAGTTGGCTATAATACCATTTGATATTCTACTATATTAGAAAAGCTTAGAACCATAAGAAAGATAATTTGAATAAAAAAATTGCATGTAGAGTAGCCTATTCTCTACTTCATTTTTGTAGGGAATTTTGAGCTACATTATGTGTTCATCTATAGGAAAGTGTTGCAGTAAATTTTCAAATAGATTGGCATCTAAATATCCTAAATAACTTGATAATGATTCTGCACCATTTTGTTTAATTCATCTACCTCATTAATATCATACTTACTAAATGGTGAGCCATGGGCCTTGGTGGAGCAGTACCGTTGCTTTATTGCAACATGGGTGTGATGAATTCGAATAGCAGAAATTGACTTTCCACATGCCAAGGTAAGGCTACATACTTATGACCCTGTTTCAGTATTTCACTGGACTGCCCGTTTGTAATAGCTTTTCAATTAGTTATTCCTATATGTAATCTTTGACCCACTTAAATCTAGTATACCTCGAGTAATCTAAAAAGATATATGATCAACCACATGACTAGAACAAATATTATACTTTCTGCGTATACGTGATGACCTAAGATACAACATGGAAGATCCAGACGAAGAAACCACTAGGGTACAAATTAGATCTAAAAGGATAATAACTCTGAAGAATCTGCATGCTCTTCATCTAACTCCAAAATAAATCTATTGGAAGACGAACTAAAAATGGTACATATAGGTGTTCTAGATGCTCACTCTACAGTATGTGCGATCAGGTCTTAAACTCTAGCTATACTGACACTATAAAGATGCATGAGTGAACATCAAAAACTAGCTGCACTCACATAGCATTATTGGATGATCCCCATGTTGGCTCACATTGTGATTCTTATAATCATACCTTTTTTTTTAATATCTTTTTCTCACCCTAGTCAATACTTGGACATTTTTCCAAACTAGGGTGGGCACTTGCGCTCCATGCCCAATTTGATCCACATAAATGCTTACCTTTAACATAGCCAGATCTTCTTGCATCAGTGGTACATCAGTTTCACAGAAAGCACGAGATGGGCCTCCATCCAACAGTACCCAAATAAAACCATCCTATGGTCCAAAAATACACAATTAGACTAAGGAAACTACTAATTTTGCTATGTTTATTTTAAGATAAGGCGCATACCATTGATGCTTGAAAAATTTTCAGAACAACTTGGTCCCTTAGTTCATCGATGATTAGATCACATATCCGGTCAAGAACCTATAACACACAAATTATTTTGTAATAAAAATATGAGAAGTGGGGAAATTGATGAACCTCGCCGGATGCAATCTAAACAGACGGAAAATGTAGCTGAAGTAGAATCCCAAAAATGTGAAGTAACATGTTGCTGTGTTGGCCTTACTTGATCAAGTAGTGGGATAAAGATCTCCAATCGAGCACGGTTAACGCTGCTTCTATATAAGGAGAAAAGAAAAGAGTCCCTCATATCCCAAAATATGACTCTCGGGCCTGTAGATAGACAAATAAAAAAATGAAACAATTGTTAATCATGTCATAATTAATCAACCTGCTAGAAAAACTGAAAGTGTTCTGTGTCACAATTAATCACAGAAAACTTTTCTGAATTCAGCTCTATGTTAATGTTCTTGGTAACCTAACAACTTTCTTCTTTCTAGTGAAGAAAGATATTTCACTAGAACATTTTCTTCATTACATGCAGTCACTATCAACGGCCCACGAACTATGGCTACAAGTTTGTCCGTAACTGACCACAGTGGTGACATAATAATGTTACCAACAGAAAAAGATTTTGAGTAAACTGAAAACTATGGGACAATATTAATTTTCTTTTAGCATTTTGAGACAGCCAAAAAGTCCAAATTATTAGTTTACTCATTTTGCAGCTTACAAGTTGGATATCACATAAAACAACTCGTATATGATTTGCTCCATTATTAGCTCCTGCAATCACCTACATTATAAAAGCTTTCCCAGTATTCCTTTTTCTAAAGCTATCATTTATTATCTATGTATACCACTCATTCTTTCTAGTTAAAAGCACTAAAGTACCCGAGACATGTCTATGGCACTGTTTGAATGCGATAGTTTAGTTACCAGTGAGGTACCATATATACTGAATGTCTAAATTCTAAAGCACACATACAGTTTGTAACATGGAACATTCATTAAAAGTAGACCATCACCCTCTCTCACAAGTCACAAGTGAATTCTAAATAAATAAAAAAATCCATGGCAAAATCGATCCATTCAGTAAGCATGTTTGTAACAAACACTACACATCACAATCAATCTTACAAGTTTGAAAACCTTCTATGAAGTACTTCTTTAGTCTGCCAAGCAGTCTTCATCCGTGCTTCCTTTAGAAGCTACTCCAAATAATAGCAATTAATTGAATTATAATGCACTTTCAGCGTCAAAAAAGAAGTTTCAATGACTAACAATGCATTAGGCTTATATTGATCGCTAACTCACCAATGAAGTCGAGCATCATCTCGCTTGTGGTAACTGCACCTCTTCTGACATTATCAAATATTGCAAATAGTTCATCAACTGATCCATGACATGCTGATAAATTCACATTAACATCTACAGAAGATTTTCCATTTGATATGCGAGAAAAGTAGTCTGCCAATCCAAAACCTGTATTTAAATAACAAGGCATTTTCTGTGTGATACCATAAGCATCGATGATACAAAAACCGTAAAAAGTTGAACAAATATTAGGATAAAAAAGATTAAAGAAATAAAACATTGAATTTAACAGTTACAAAACAAGAAACAGCGATCACAAACACCAGTTAGATTGTTTACCACTGACATGATAGATAAAATGGGCAGTCAATAGACTCAATACATAGAAAGAATTTCTTATGCAGCTATCTTATTATTTAGACTATTATAGAGGAATGCATTCTCTCTCCCTCTCCCGTCAATATGTACAAAAACTTAGCCTATGCACAGTACATACACAAAGTTGACTCTGCTCATCACTCCATTCTAAGTTATATCAAAACCAGTAGAATATCATATCAATTTTCCCTGAAATTTCTTCCTTACACACTTTATTAAATTCTTAAACAATTTTCTGGAGTTAATTTTTACAACAATTCAGTTTACCAAAATTCTTCCAACCTACTACCCCTTATTATGGTACAGCAGGAAGTGAACGAAGAATGGTGCACATACTAGGAAGGGATTAAGTTATTTTGAACAGAATGATGTTCACCTTATGCACCCAAATAGTTATTATTCTATAGAAAAGGAAACAACTAAAATAGGGTCATAAACAGCAAGAACATAATGGAAGTCTCATAGACATGAAGTAAATGGTTAAAGCAACTCTGATTCCTAATGTCTGATCCAACATAGTTAATACGACCATCAAAAAATTGTATAACAATTACATGCTAACTATGAACATGAGTTTTCAGATAATGTTACACTGTTCTACAACAGGTTGACTGATTCTCCAAAGCATCGAATTTCTGGTAATTTAACCTACTCAGATAATGGCAAAGTACATTCAGATTGCATGTGAAAATAACCTCCAGATCTTGAGGCATTACCTGACTGAACAAGATTCCAAGACTGCTTTATGGTATCTTCCATTGTATCAAGTTGATCTCTAATATACTGCATAATTATGGAAAAGACTAATAGCTAAATAACCTAAAGAAAAATAAAAAGAGAATAAAGGTATATACCCTCACTAGTGGTTAAAACTTAAAACCCAATTGAAACACAAATACTAGTGTGGTTGATAGAAGGTCCTTATAAGAAGAGGAACAGTGACCTTGGGTAACCTGAGTAATATAAATGGAACCACAAGGCACCAATAGAAAAATGTGCTACACAACACGGTTTATTCAAGAAGTTTACCTAATAAAGAAAAAAGCAATATGTTCAATAAAACCTCAGAGTCAAACTAATCTACCCTATAATGGCTGTACTCTTAGAAAAAAAATTGAGATGATGGAACTTACATGAAGAGCGTTCAGTTTCACACACAGCTTTGGTACAGTCAAAGTATTCAGTTGAATGCTCATTTTCTCCTCCAAGGTTGTAGGCTGAACAAACTTTTTCTTCATAAAGGGATATATTGATTCTGCATAACGGGTCAAAGCTGGAGTGCTAGGATACAGCATAGTCACATCAACTGCATTAGAAAGTTAAATGAATCAAGGTAAAATCAAATCCAGATGCTACTAACTTAGATGAAGAAAACTATCAACAGATTTAATCAGCTTGAAAAGACTGCACAAATAGTGACAAGATATTCGAAGTGCAACAACCGTATCAACAATTTCTTTGTTTAGGACTTGTTACTTTATCAAAAGTACAAAAACAAACAATACAATGCTGTCTTTAGGGCTTGTCACTTTAACGGACACCAAACAATACAATGCTGTCATTAGGGTTTGTCACTTTAATGGAAGTACAAAAACAAACAACACAATGCTGTCTTTATAGCATTCACACAAAGGCACCAAACAATACCAAACAATCTACTAATATCCGAATTTGCAACTTTCAATGTAGATCAAAAGAATTATGTATCCTTCCAAATTATCTTGGTTGGGCACGTCTACAAGACCAACTGCAGTATTGATCCCAGCGCCAATGCACAAAGGAAAAAAAAAAAGAAAAAGGAAAGAGCTTCAAGGAATCAAGTAGCACCTAGGAATAAGAATCTTCATGATATAATAATTAACTCGATTTATTTTCAGTTAGGTCTTCTCTAAAACTCAGAAGGTTTATGTAGTAATAGTTGATATATTCAGACCGTCCAGTATACCAATTTTTATTGTTATTTAATAAGAAGATAAATGGAATTAGAATATTCTCACCAATATCCTACTTATATTTGTAATTAAATATGAAATATGCTGAATAGCCAGAAAAAGAGGAGCAAAAATGCATCATGCTTATCAACAGAGAGGCTTAGAGCTTGATTCTGAGTCTACTCTAGAAAGTAACATAACTGATTACCATTTTGCACTATACGTTTTTGAATTAGTGAAATATAACTATTAACTTATCTCATGACACATAAAATACCTTGTTGATTGACAATGTGCAGCAAATAAGCTTCCAGGCTTCGAACAATTCCTATGAGTAAAGATCGCAAGTGGATGATATCCATAGGCAGGTTCGAGCTAAAAAACTGATCAACAGTCTGCATACAATTTAGCTGGATTAAATGCTGATGGATACAGACTAAATCACATAAATTGACTGCTTCTGAAACATCTGTTAACATGTTTTAGAGCCATCAAACTAAACGTGAATAACCCGTCCTCCTCTCTTTTGAAATTTGAGATAAGAACTGCAGCATAATAAGCACCCTCCTCCTGTCACAACCACTTCAACAAATGGATTACTCAACTTTTTGAGTTACAACTACCAGAATAGATCAAAGCCTTCATCTCCCTTTATTTTATGATCCACATATTGAGATGCAACTACAGGACTTGAGGACTTCATCAAGTTGCTCATAAATACTTGATGGTTCAATGCACATACGAAGAGGTAGTACTTCAGGTATTAGAAAGTTAACTTTCATGTGTTTTCAAGCATCTCAAACTACTTCTAGTTCAAATTATCTGTTACAGCTTTTAAGCATGGATGTTTTTATTAGTGTATGCACAGCCATACCTGAACCTGACCAATTCTCACCATGTAATCATATCCGGTCTTCCAATAATTCAGATATAGAATACATGCTACTACATTTTCCAATAGATTTCCAAATATGCCAAATATGTATTTCAATTTGATAATTTTCTCAAAGAGACTAATGAATCACCCTATAGAAAACTCGAAATACAACTATAAATCATTAAATGAGAAAGAAAACCTCCTCCACAATTCGAAAGACTTCAACTGCAGATTTTGCTTGTCTTTGCTGAGATGATAGAGGTTCCCAATCCTGTGAAACAAATAAATGACCCTATAAAACATTCCATTAAGTGAAGTTTTAGGCAAAATATCAACATATTCAGAGAAACACAAATAAACTGATACAGTAACGAGAATAACCACTGCTGTTTTTTTATTATATGTGAACTCATGATATCACATTTTCAATAATGTCCTCAAATATTAAGAGAAGATATCTCCAACACTCCCTCTAAGGATCCCACTTTGGAACCACAAGTGGTGATGGCTTTTTAGTTTTTCCAATTTCTTTCTCATTATTTCATAGGGGAGTGCACCTCATTAGCTGACTCCTATACAAGTTCCATTGCATGGAAGTTAATCACATTGATTACTCACTGTCAAGTCTGATCCATCACTCCATAGTCCATATAACGCAATGCACTCAAATACTCTTTTGATGGCAAAATGAATATCCAGAAGTTCAACAATCATGCCCAATTAACAGTTTTTCATGAATCAGAGATATTTCACAGGTTTATTGGACAATAACCAAGCCTTTTGGTCATTACGTTAGTGTACAAATTACCAATTATAGTCAACTAAAGTTAGCCATATCTCCAACAGCATTGACTATCATAAGCTCCAGAAAACAATGGAGGAAGAACCAAAGGATCAAGAAATTCAACTTCCCACCAAACTTGTGGAATCTTGATTGTGTATCAAATGGTACATCGAAAACACAGAAGAAAAAAAAAAGCACAGCAAGAGTGTACAAAAAGACAAGCAATACTACAAAGACATGGAAAGTTATTATACCTTTAGGGTTCATACAAATATCTGAATAAAAGAAGTATCTTAAAAAACGGCACAAAGTGTTGCTGAACAACAAACATCACCACAGTACCTCTATCTCAACTGCTCGTTTTGTCCATTCCAAGATGTTATCATGTTGAGCATGAATCCACTGTAGAACGAGAGGTGCACAATAATGACTGATCTGCATGAACAGAATGATGACCAAATTATGTTATATCAACATATGAAATAACTTAGTATATCATAAACATCAATCGCATACATCAAATTGGGAACAATCACAAGTTGTTCTACAAAAAATAGGACGGGAATTGAAATTGCCTTAAGCTTGATCCATATTTGCACATTTATATTAAAAATGTGTGCATGTGTGTTGTATACATACGTGTGGTTATATACATGTATCTTCACATTGACATAATGCATGCATAAATGCTAAACATTTATGAACAAAATGGAAGGAAATGAAAGCCAATATAATTCATCACATAAAGCATTCTTAGTTGGTAGCTCTTCAATCAAATATCCTATCACATAATTTGTTATGTATCTTAAGCAGCTTTGTTCTATTAAAGCAACTAGAAGGATCTTGAGGACAATGCAGTTCCCAGAATTTTGAAATGAAAGCATTTTGGAATGGATTCGCTGTTGGTTACCAATAATGATCAGCTAAATTTGTTAGACAATTGTATTTACAATACCTGCTGGATTTGGCATAGATACTTTGCGCACATTTTCAAGTAACCAACTTGCGAAAAGGAAAATAGAAGGTACCAATATCGCAGATTCAATTAGAATACTTTGGCTAACTGGGACCAAATTGACAAGAATTCCATCTTATTGATACAATTAGGGCTTGACTTGGACCCTTAGTGAATGACATGATTGGTGCGGAACCTTTAATTATCAAAGTAATTGCCAATACTAATTTGAAAATAAAAAACTTCCATCTTTGATTTGTGAACCACAGGATCAACAAAACTAAAGCCTCTTTCCATATATACTGGTAAATATAGGCATCTGAATATATTGTCCACAACTGAGCATTTTCTTTTTGAATGATATCATCTTTCAATACTTAACTAATTACAAACGTTAGCTTGGTCATATAATGCAGATAAAAAAGAAAAGAAAAATTTAAAACCAATGAAGAGAGATATGAATGATATATCAGCTGCCATATGTCATGAGATCATAACCATCTATTTCAAGATTTTTCATACAACAAAACAATTCATGACAAATTCATATATTCAATCCCTTCAATTTTTTTACAACTAGGTGTCCATTTCGAGTAATACCTACCAACACTATGGCCATCAGTTTGATTCGTCCATAGTACAATACAAACCAATGTCATAAGGTTTACAAAATGCCAACCGGTAATGTATTTTTTCTTTTCCTCTAATGTACCATTGAGTTTGGTAGTCACTTTTGTACTTGAATCATTGCTTCACCCCATAATGGATCACGAAACATTTCGTCCCTGATCAAATATGATGTTAATAGGTTCCCTAAAACTAGACTCCTGTAAAATGATATAAAAGTAGTTGATTGAGCAGCATTATTTCTACAAGAGAAATTATGTTAACTCCAGCATTTTTTTCTTTTCCTTTAGATGTCCGAATTTGTAGCTCAGATACTAGACAAATCCAAGAAAGAAAAATTGCCAATAGAGCAGTAAGTAGCACGAGTGGTTTGTTCCTCAACAGTACATTGTAGATTTAGTCTATAATACTTCCTAAGAACTGCATTTAAATTGACCACAAATAAGTGGATTTTGCAGGTGGACAAAGCCTGATCAGGTTCCATTCCAGCTACATAAACTGTGGGGGGAAAAAATGAATAGATTTAAATCTACTCAATGCAGAATTACAGATGAATCTACATTATTTTCTTAAAACAGTTCACACAAAATAAACGAAGTGACCAAGTTATAAGGTTCTAGATAAGACAGAGCAATATATGACAGGCTTTGGCTTTAAAGAAACAATATAACCATTAAATAGGATGTATAATATCAAAGAGGGTTTTTGCATTTGAAAAGATAGTACATATTTAAAAAGTACCTGATATGGATGCACATATTTTGTTGCGGATGAATCCACATTATCACCATATATGGAGGAAAGCTTATGAGCCAAGCAAAGCTCTAGAGTGTTTGAAGCTGCTAGGACCTCTTTGACACTCTCTGAGAGATGTGTAAGCCCTTCCAGGAATGGTTTCTAGGCACCATTAAACATATTAAAAGTATTGCTACTAGTCTATATCAAATTGCAGAGTGCATAGAGTTGGAAATAGGAGCTACAGTTAACTCACCAATCGTTCCCCATATAATAGGTGCAAGAGTATAAAAGCAAGCTTTCCAGATTTAGGATATTTTTGGCACAATATAGGATAAAATGCAGTGTACTCCTTTTCCGCAACTTGCTTTAATTCATGTGCAAGTATGGCCAGAGGATGTTTAAGTTCCACAGAAGATTGGTTTTCTGCTAACCTACAAGCCTATTATACAATATAAGAGAGCTATTTTCAGCAAATTAAGCTTTTATATGTATCATTTCAGAATGCGATACCATGATGCAACTCACACGCTTAAATGCAGCTTGAATGGACTTCACAATGAAAAAGTGAAACAACTTCCACTCTGGTATGTTGCCTGCCATAGATCTGAAGTACTGCAACGAAACCAGTAGTAATCAGACATGATTAACACGTAGGCAAAATATGTGGTTCACAAAAGAGTGAACTGAAACCGTTTTAAGAACTTCACACATATAGGTGAACTCTTTGCAGGAGAGACTGACATTTTTAGGACCAGAATAAAAGAGCTGATATACATCTAGCATAAGTTAACGACTCCATTAGAAACTCTCTAAATGCCGCTTAAATCTGCTTACCAAGTAAATCACTTCCAGTTCATTTTGCTAAATAAGCTATTGGCTTTGTGTAATTTTCTCCAACAACAAGAAGTATACTAGTCAATTTTAATGTTTGCTGGTTGCTTGCTAACTGTGGAGGACTACAAATTAATTATCATGCCCATCATGTAAGCCAGGCTCAAGAAGCTTGATAAAAAACAACTCATGTTTCCCTCAGTATTGTCAAGAACAATGAGTGACCAAGTTCAGAATAATTGCTTTCAGTTTCAATTGGATAATTACATTTATCTTTCAATGTTTTCAGCAGTTTGAGTAGTTTCTGCTTTTAGATGTTCCAGTCAAAAATATTAAGAAGGGAACAATAAAGAGAAGATTACATAAAACTGCAAGTTCGGAAGCTATACAAATGACGTACTTAATTATCAGAACCTCTGAATCCATCAATGAAAGGTTTAAGTGGTCTGAAACATCTGCAGGGCTGTTAAAAGTTTTTCTTCTTTTTGAGGCTGTTAAAAGTTGTTAAAAAAGGCAAACTGACGGAACCATAAGAATATACTAAAAATAGAACAAATATAAAGCAGAGTAAACACTCGTCAGAAATTTTGTTCCTTTACCTGTGGAACCAGCCTACAGAAAGAATATATGAATATGTATCAAAACAAGAGATCATTTTGCAACCTCATTTGCAGATATCATTTTGCCTATCATACTTCATGACTTAGAAAAGCAAGGCCTACTAGATAATGCTCTCCCTGCACAACTTAATCCTTACACTAAGATTCCTATGCATGAAACTGAAACATTGCAATAAAATTTTAACTTATGGAAGAGCTTTCTTCAGGACGTTGCCTGCTCGTCTTATACCATCTATTGAACAAAATTTGTATGAGCTGACATTTAAAGGGGATGAAAAAGATAAATTACCATAATAAAAGAACTATAAAGGCATCAGTTGGAAACTTTATTAGCAATTTAGTATAGCACTATGTGAGGTCTAACCTTGTTTTCCACACATTCATCAGCAGCAGTTGTCTGAGTAAGTACTGCCAGGTTCACAACACTTCCAAAAATAGCAGACTTTTCCTAAAAAGAAGTTACTAGTCATAGATATAATCATACCCAGGCAAATATGCATGGTAAAAGTAGAAACTAAAGTAACTGAAAATATAAGAGAAACTCCAGAAAATATGTGTAAAAGGTTGCACAATTGAGGAAGCTAAGACCCCATCAGCTTCCCTCGACAGTTAAATTTAATGACATGAAGACATTTCAACAAGAAATACAAATTCTACCAACAACTTTTGATGACATAGAAATAGAACAAGGAGAAATTTCATTCCATTTCCCATCAAGTTGCATAAAGAATTAGAAGTCAAAGAAATGGACCAACGAAACAGAGATGAACTTCTGAGTTGGATAGCATAGTATAATCACAACAACAGGAAACAAACTGTGTTGGAAAAATCACATCTCATTTTCCTGTAACTTGATGGAGAACAGCTGGAAGAAAGCAAGATCAAATACCAACAAGAAAGATATACTATTATACACTTCTAAATCATATACTTCTAAACTTCTCTCACTCCGAAGTGTCAATAAGATGTTTAGAACAAAACTGGAGCTTTGAGTATTTCTCGACAAAATATATTTAGAACAAACAAGAAATCACATCAAAGTATATATGACATTATGGTGACGCTGGTAGCAAAGATTGGGTATAACCATACGTCATAATGGAGCTTCTTATATTATGTAGCTCTTCCATTTTAGATATATCAACACAATAGCTGATCGAACAACCCAACATTATTTGCATTTGTCCCAGTATAAGCCCAGAACTTACTCCTAAGAAATTGTGCTGAAGGAACGAATGTCCAAGCTAATCTTCCTTTCATACAAGAAGCGCATGAAATGACTAGCTGCTAAACAGCATTGATGAGACAAGAAAATTTGATTGGATTTTCAAGACAGATAATGAAATAAATGAAAAACAAATCCTCAAGTAAAGGATCGGTGAATTGAATACAAGGTAAAAAAACAAACCTGAGCAAAATGAAGATGATAGTCCTCAAGTTGATAGCGACACCATGAGTTGATTTTGAAAAAGATAACATCCACCAAGCATAGAAATCTTTTACTGCCAGAGGATTCAACAGAACAAATAAGACTACTTATATATGCTTCTTCAGTTCCCTCGTCATTTTTATGCGATAAAACTTTCTGCATCTCAAGAACCGCTAATTTTAAAAGCAGAACCTCGCCTGTTTTTACAAACTGGAGGAACAAAATACTTGCTGATTAGGAAAAGCTTGACAAATCTAACAAATTTATCAAATAAAACTTTGTATACCTAGTTAGATCATGAAAAAAGAGGGGGGAAAAAGGAATGATAAGAACAAATGGATTACAAGGAATTTGCATCATTAGCAACAAGAAGAAGATTCTTGGTTGCAATACAATGACTGGCTCTAAGATATAGGAGTATTCACCGGATAATCTTTCTCCCAGATCATGCATATAGATGACATTGATACAAAAAATGGTACCAACATAACTTGAACATCCATAAGGAAGATACAAACAATTCTCAACTTGAACAAGTACCCTATAAAATACAATAACTACTGTCTAGGAAAACTAGGAGAACTATTATCATGATCAAGGATTTTCATGCCAGTTAGCACAATCTACCACAGCACGTGTCGCCTGTGATGCTCATGCCAATAAATAAGTGCTAGCTATGCTGCTCGTGCCAATAAACCAATACCAACTGTGCCGACAAATAATATAGGGTGTGTACCAAGGCATGCAGTGTCGTTGTTATGATCACTAATTCGTATTAGAATTAGAGTTTCTCGTATAAGAATTAGGGTTCCTATTTTAATTTCTTCTTTCTTTAGGACTATTATTAGTTATTAATTTTGATTTGTATTAGAACAGTATTCCTGCTCGTATTACGGTTTTTACATGCTTATAAATAAGAGGCTAAACCCTCTTTTTGTTTTCATTTATTAAATTCATTAATAAAGACAAGTTAGGGTTTTTACCTCGCCGATTCTGTTCTCCGATAAAGAAGAGATTTCTACCAGCTATGCTGATGGCATGACGACATAACCCATGCCAATCGCAGGACAATCATTGATCATGATATAAATATTAATCTTCGTATCCAAAGTGTTATAACTTTAAAAATGGCAACAGTCGCATTATTATCTTCTCTCCAGGGAAAAAGGAAAAAAAAAAAAAGCTCAACCAATTATACATACACATAGTAATCTTCTAAACAAAAAGTAGAAAAGGAAAAAGAGATGACTATGAGAAAAAGAGGCAGAAGAAGAAAAAAAACCAATGAGTGGTATGCGGTATGCGGACGGTCGGCCCACCACAGAGCATATGCACTATGCAGGTGCATATGCAATTTATCTTTTAAAATATAAAAAATCAAATGTAAATGTAAAAAATATACTGATATACTCTTAAAAATAGAAAAACATATATGTGATAAATTGACTAAACTTTCATGAAAAATAATAATTTCTCCGTAAACTATCATTTGTTGTCATTTGTAGTCATCCAACAACTCTTCAAAAATCTAGTATGATAACATCCAACAACTACAAAAATATTCATCAATACTTATATGCATAATTATTAGATATGTTAAAAATATTACCACAAGTTATGAAATATTAATAACCAAGCAATTAAAATAAGAAAAGAGAGAGGTTATATTTACACGAAGATAGTTACATTTATATGCATAATCAGAACCAAATAGATATGAAGATAGTTATGTGTACATGCATAATCATCAACCACTGCATTTCAATCCCACCTCAAAATAAAAAAAGACTGCATATATGGCCGCCTGTTGCATGTGCGGCTTCATATGAGGTTTGATCGCATATTGCACCACATATTACATATGCGGTACGATTGATGGTCCGAACTGCATATGCAACCGCATAAACCGCTTTTTGGAATGCTAGAAAAAAAAAACAAAGGAGAGAAGGAGAAAAGAAAAGGCGACAGAGAAGGAAAAAAAGAAAAAGAAAAGAAAGGAAAAAAGTACACAAAGCAAAGAATAGAAGGGAAAAAAAGAGGACGAAGAAGACAATAGAGGATAGTACAAGATGTAAAGGAAGAGGGGGAGAAGAAAAGAAGAAGCAGACGACAAAGAAGAAGAAGCAAAAGGAGAAGAAAATGATGAAGAAAAAGGAAAGAAAGAGAAGAAAACGATAAAGAAAAAGGAAAGAAGAAGAAAGTACAAAAAAGAAAAGGAGGAAAAAAGAGAGGAAAATAAAGAAAAAGATTTAAAATGAAAAGATAAAGAAAGAGAAATAGGAGAAGAAAATGAAAAAGAATTAGAAGAAGAAAAGAGAAGAAGGGAAAAAAAATTGGGAGGAAAAGGAAAAAAAAGAAGAAAAGGAAGCAGGAGGAAGAGGAGAAGGAGAAGAAGAAATGGAGAAAAAAAAGAAACGAGGTGGAAGAAGAGAAGTAGACGAAAAAGAAGTTCGAGAATCTAGATCTAGAACCCAAACACTGGCAAAGTCTTCCCTAGTTGGAACTCAAACCTCCACCTAACCTAGCTCTTTTCCATGTCCTACAACTAGGATTCCCTTTAGTTTGGTCCAAAAGTAATGTAAAATTTGAACATGTTTGGACAACTTAATACACCGTGACATTCTCAGAAGTCAGAAACTATTGTTAAGTTATGCAAATTGATCAAGCTCTTTTGACTCATCTAGTTTTGTCGGAATTTACTTCAATTAATAATAATATGATACTATTTGAACTGCTTTAGGTTCCAAATGGCAGAAAGCAATTTTTGAGGCTAAATAACGTAATTCATGTAGTCCAACTTTGTAGCAACAAGGTAACTCATTGCACGTACTATAATAATACTCAGTAAATGAATGACTATGAGGGTATAGAAACATACTTGTTGGAAAAGCACCCAAGCATATAAGACATTATGCAACTTTTGAGTAATACCTAATGTGGACCATGTAAGTTCATAAACTTCCAACATTTCATCAGCTTCCTGGCAAAAGGCCAATAGAAGAAAATTACTATGTAATTATTGCATAATTCAAGAACACTGAAGATTGAATACCAAAAGGAAAAGAAAGAGCAATACCTCTAAAATCTTTCCATCTTCAAGAATATCAAAAACACTGTAGAGTAATTTTTCATATAGCTTAATATTAAACTGATAACTTGCTGTCCAATAATAGGCTTTGCTTTGAAAACCACATTTTCCAGGTATACTAGACAACTTTGAAGCATATCTTTTCATAAGTGACAGGATCTCAAAAAAGCCATCATATACATCAGAAACCTTCTCCTGAAAACATCGAGTAATTGATGAGCTTTAGTGAAAAAAATATCAAGATTAGGGTTGTAGGAAACTTTCCTATTGAGTTATCTTCGTGAAAACAGTACTACCAATGTAAAATAATCGCCACAAAGAAATTTTTAGAAAGATTTATAGAAAATTATCTCCAAAATGGCAGCTAAGAAAGCTCTTACCTCTATAATTCTGAGCTTTCGGAGAAGTATCCGCAATGTTTCACGCATCTTGGAATCCATATTAACGGAACCAAGGAGTTCTTCTAGAATATTGGCCTGACCAAAAGATACAAGCACAAAAATTACACTAAAATAAATGGTTCACAGAGGACAAGCAACTTTTGCAGCTTACCTGCCTTCTCTGCCACTGCATGCGCAACCTTTCACTTGGGAAGTCCAGCTTGTAAAGGACACTCACGAGATTCAACGCTATGCAAGGGACATCAATTTGTTCATTCATCGTCCTCAAATTTGAAAGCCTCAAACCTTTCCTAATGAATGCATCCATAGCTTCAGATATCTAAAAGAAATTAAGTCTATGTCAAAAAAACTTTGGCATTTCTCCAGATCAACGTAGAGAAAAAAGAGAAGAAAAAACTAGAATGATAGCAAAAAATAAAGGAAAAAAAAAAACATGTTTGCAAGATTTCACTAGTACCCACATTGTTTTGACCTAACTTTTCAACATACTACCATCAAAAATAGCCACACATGGACCATGGTCATAGTTTTAATAACACATAAGTTGGATGATTCCAAGACTACTCGCCAACAGTTGTAATGTTTTTTTTTCTTTTTAACATATTATTAATAAAAACAAGCACATTGTGAAACTTGCAAACAAACAGATAAGAATCCCATTCTTCAGAAGAAACAAAATCACGACAATGCAAGTAAACAAAAGAAGCAACAGAACTTGAGAAGCAATCATTAGAACACTTTACATCTGTATCACATTCATAGGGACCGAGAACTTCATTTATTGAATAAGCTCAGGGAGCTAGCATAGCCTATTTACAGCAAACACATAGGGGTCAAATAATGTGTGAAGACCCTAATGATGCAAAAGCTATAGGCAATCCTTTGTGTAATTCTTTTCTCAGAGAGCTATGGAGGACTCCAGCATCAACTTTTTCTCCTTTATGCTTCTTAGCATGCTTTAGAAGGCCTGCATCTCCTTATTCCTACGTGATTAATAAAAAAAAGGCTAGATAAATCCTGTATGACTAATTTTACCTCATAATTTTGTCTGATAAGGTTAACTGGTGGAATATTTGGTAGTTAGATTGCTTCAGTCGGCAATAGTTTAAAGCGAACTTAAGATTTCACATACAATGATAAATCAGATAGCTGAAATCTTGCCTCCATCTGAACCCGGATTATATCAAGAAAGTCGGAATGGCAATCTTCTGGAACTGAAAATGAGGACAATTCTTCTCTTTTAGATCTTAGACCCTTCAAGAAATTAGTCTTCTTTTCCTTCTTCATCTCTTCGGAAAAATGTACTTTTCCCCTAATTGGACATGGCAAAAATGGAGACAAGAGGATCAGCTCTGAGAAATATATATAGCAATATTTGCACATTTATAAAAAAATGTATTCGTCCCATAGTTAGGCCCAGCAACTAATAACTATTAAAGCAGAGAATACGAGAATGAATACGTATTAAACAAAAGTTACAAACACAATATGGTCATGTATTTTTGGGGGAAAAAAAGGATGGTGATGCATACAATGTGAGGGGAAAGAGAATTACCCACAGAACAAACAAGCAAGAAGGACCTCGTATGCTGTTTCTCGAATTTCATCACCAGAAATTCCTTCAAGAATCCAAAAACTACAATAAGAGTTTACCCATGCATATGATCATTATTTACTTGCCTTATACTAGTATTGAGCATCATATACCTTCCTACCTGTGCTCAGACCAGGTAAACCCAGCGAAAGTATGTCCTTATCTTCTAGTAGTCTAGAAGGCTCATCAGCTGTAGCAACACCTTTGGTCCTGCTTTCTCCAGATATACCAACATCCCTGCCAATTAAGTTGTCATGTTTTGCTACTTGAGATGATGTGCCATCAGTAGTCATTTTCACCCCAGAACTGAGTCTAGGAGCTGCTCGGCGCGGAGGGGAACCAGAGATTTCTGGTTCTGAAACAAAATAATATGAGTTCGTTGATGATGAGTTTAGCTGCACAATTCAAGTCAAGTAATTATTAAATGTAATATATTGTAGGTAAATTGTTGCAAAAAATAACAATTTAGACACAAAATATTGAGATGTTTCATTACAGATAAATATCATCTTAACAAAAATAGACATTGGTCAAAATAAAGAAACTAAAGAAAATTCCAAAAGTCGCGTAGCAATACAACACTACAACAAATAGATTAACAAACAAATAACTAGTCCTAGGTTTCCAGACTGTCCAAGAATATTTGTGATGCAAAAAAAATCATTCAAATAAATCAATACCAAGCATTAAGAAGAGGTAAGGAAAAAGTGAAAATAAGTAAGAAAATTATAAGATTTGGACTATTGATGTAGACCAATTAAGTGAACATTTTAAATCTTGCTCTTCTGCTGCATTTGTGGATATTTTATTTGTTTTCGTACAACCTTTGAGCCTTGCGTTTCTTGTTCCTATAAAGATACCCTGAGGAGAATTTAAAATCTTTATAGTGAGTTAAATCAAGAACAAGATGAAAGGCCAGATAACAGTTGAAACGGTTTTGTTATTCACCTATGCAACAAAAAAGAATCCTAAACGTATGACTATAAACAAGATACTACAGGCATATAACAGGCTAATAGCATCTTAAAACAAATCAAGGAAGACATACAATGCAATTGCTAGTTCCCCCATTGAAATATTCTCTTCTCTCGATAATAACCAGGACAACAGTATTTCCCAAACATACTGCAACGATCCTAATTATCTCTTCACAAGAGACAAGAAGCAATTCATTCATGAATCATTAACCATGAGAGTGACAAAGAATCAAGAAAGAAAACCTAAAAGTTTGATGCGTTGAAACAGAATATACTCTCACCACGATCGGATACTTTAACCCATCGAAGTACCTCCTCGTAGCCTCCGAAGGGTCAAATTCTTCACCTGAATCACACAACGGAGACACATCCCCAAGAATCACAGTCATAACTAAAACCAAACACGAAGTAACGAAAAGAAATCGGCGGAGAAGGGTTACCGGATTCTAAGCAATCAAGAACATAGTCAGCGCTGATGGAATCCAAATCGAGACCAGCCAAATCGATGGAGGTCCTCGACGGGGCTCGGATTAAGCCCTCGGAGAGGAGGAACTCAAGGAGGTTGCGACGATCGCGTCGATAGCGCTCTAGCAAGAAAGGGGTTCCCATCTCGTCTGTAGGGTTTGGGAATCGGGGAGCTACGCACCAAGAGCTCGAAGGGGATCGTCTCCTTCTTCGATCGTTGTTGTTGGCCTCATTGAACCCTAGTTCCTGTACATGTCGCAGAGAGAGAGAGAGAGGGAGAGAGGGAGACCAAGAGCTCGAAAGGGAATCGCCTCCTTCTTCGATCGACGTTCTTGGCGATCTTAAACCCTAATTCTTGTAGAGATCGATGGGGGAGTGATCGAGAGAGAGGGAGTGGGAGAGGGAAAGGGAGGGAGTATTAAGAAGGACACTGCGCGCGGGATTGGACTCTTTTGGACCCACGGCGGAAAAAACAGGGAGAAGAGCTCGCGTCGGTCTAACGGAGTTAATGTGGTGTCGTGTAATATTTATAACCGGTGTGGGTTTGGACCGTTTGATTCATGGAGCTGGGTGATCGACGGCTCGAGAAACCCTTTTTGGACCGTTGATGATCAGCAGCAAGTTCGTTTGGCAAAGCCCCGTTTCGGCTTTTTTGTTTTTTTCTTTTCTTTTTTACCTTTGAATACAAAAGAGCCCGTTGGCCGGCTTATGTGATATGTTTTGTCTTAAATAAAATACAAATTTTACCAATATATATAGTTCTTTTAGATGAAATTTGTAGCTACATTCATTAACTACAAATAAAGATTACAAAGAAGTCAAGAAATTAGTTAAAAACCGCATTGCTTGTCTTGTACGCGCCCGCTTGGCCTTATGGTTGTGCCCACATTTGTGACGTGCATTCGCAAGGCTAAGCCCTTTCTAGAAAGTTCTGATTTTTTATAAAAAAAAAAAAATTCTATGATGACTGTTAGGACAAATAGGTCTTATATTTAAATTTTAGTATTATTCCATATATTTATGCATGACATTTGGAGATAATTTATGTGTATATTTACACGTCATGACGGGAGTTCATAGTTTTAAAATGTGAATGACACCAAGTCAAAATGAGTGTTAAAACATTTAAGATCAAATATTTATAAGCATAGACTGTTGACAATATATAGAGAGAGATTAAAATTCACCCGTTTTTAAGCTCCTTCATGTTTTTAGTCCATGTCAGCTTGTTCCAATTTTTGCCACCCTCTGAGTCATTCATTTTCATTAGTTCTGGGAGTACCGGGCACCCATTAATAGCTCTAATAAAAGCTGATCAAGTTGAGCAGATCACACTTGTTGGTAAGAAAGAACATGTCCCACGGTAATGTATAAGAATAATGTTGTGCGTACTAATAGTTTCTACAAGATACTGAATGGCTACATTTTTTTTTTGATCTTGCAATTTGCAAATACCATTCTATGCGACGCAGTCACATAGATTTTTCAGTGGTTACAGAAGTTTTCTATGAGAACTACGGTAAGGGTTTGATTTGCAATTGGTTCAACTTCATTCACCAAATGATTATTCCGTTGGTGTCGCCATTCGTCTATATTTGCACTTATTAACATTGATTTGATTAATCGATCGTCCCTAGCGCAAGTGGCAAAGGGCTTGATTGTTGGTATTCAAGATCCGAGTTCGAATCCTAGTTGATTCACATTTCTAACTTTCTTTATTTTTATAAAAAATAAACGAAGCGGGTAGCGTGCTACTTTTTTCTCAAAATAAATAAAAAAAAACATTGATTTGATTAAAGGCAAGGCCGCACAGTATTCAAATTTACGAATCCGAGCTTGCAAAATGATCGAACAGGTAAGGGAGGTCAAAAGAATGAATGTTTTGTCGGGCTAACTAAAACAGTATCCGATCCGAAAGTTTTCGGGCTCCAGTCCGGCCCACTAACACATATTGGGCCTGATCTAACCCGGGAAAAACCGATCTTTCTTTCGCCTATTTCCTTTCCCTCCATAATTCGAGGGTTACTACGAGCTCGTCTTTTCCCCTCTCCTCCGTCTCCCTCTCCCCCCTCTCTCTCCCTTTATCGTCTTCTTCCCCAGAGCTCACTTCGAGCCCATCCATGGCGTCCTCATCCACTCCGTCGTTCTCCTCTCCTCCTCCTCCTCCCTCCTCCTCCTCCTCCTCCTCCTCCTCGGCCTCCGCCAACAACTACGACATCCCATGGGTCGAGAAGTATCGCCCCACCAGAGTCTCCGACGTGGTCGGCAACGCCGACGCCGTTTCCCGCCTCCAAGTGATCGCCCGCGACGGAAACATGCCCAATATCATCCTATCGGTATGCTCCAATGGCCCCTTAGATCTCAGAACCCTAGACTCATTTGGGCATTCCCTCGAACAGGAACCTCGCGCTCACAAATTTGCTTTAGTTGTCTCAGGTAATGTATCTTCAAGCAGTATTTGTGCTCCATTTTTTTATTAAATTTTGGTTTGCAGGGCCCTCCCGGCACTGGGAAGACGACGAGCATACTCGCCCTCGCTCATGAGCTCTTAGGGCCTAATTACCGTGAAGCAGTTCTCGAGCTCAATGCATCTGATGATAGGTAGAATAATTGATTGTTTTATATGCGCATTGTTCATTGATCTATGAGAGATTGATTTGGTTTCATCTGATTATCGCAGGGGTATCGATGTTGTGAGGAACAAGATAAAGATGTTCGCACAAAAGAAAGTGACCCTGTCACCTGGGCGTCACAAGATTGTAATTTTGGACGAGGCAGATAGGTATTTTATTTGAGCCGATTGGTAATTATAAGGGGGCGTAGATATTCAATGATTTATTCAGCTGTTGTTGGCTATTTTGATGAACTTGTTTTGATGTTGGAATTGTGTAGCATGACATCTGGGGCGCAGCAAGCGTTGAGGAGGACCATGGAGATATATTCCAACACCACAAGGTTTGCTCTTGCGTGCAACACATCATCTAAAATCATTGAGCCCATTCAGAGCAGATGCGCCCTTGTTCGCTTCTCGAGGCTGTCTGATCAAGAGATTCTCAGTCGCCTTATGATTGTAGTGGCAGCTGAGAAGGTAAAGTTCTTCAGTATGGTGATAAGGATACGTTTTATATCCTCCTTAAGTTCCCTTGGTCTAATTATGATCAATATGCTCATTTTTTATGATTATTAAAGTAAAATTTCATAGATAATGACATTAAGTAACACGTTGTGGTGCTTATCTTTTGATGAGGGATCAATAGCTTATCAACATAACTGATGCTCTTATAGTAAATGACAACCATAGTGGTCAGGCTTCTAAATCAACTATTACCTCCAGTCTGCGAGTGGATCAGAATAGTTAGAAAAGAGTATCTTGTTTTAAAGGAAGTGGATCTTATGGTGGTTGGAAGTTTGGCGTCCGATGCTGCCAGCTATGGCTATTTAGATTCCGGAACTTGCTATTTGGTGTCATGTCATACTAGGCAGGTCCAACCGTTTGTAACCTCCTTAAGAAATTGAGAGGGTTTTTCTAACAAAGCCCTTTGTTAATAACCTTTGTAGTCTGTTGATCCACGCCTGCCTCATGGGTTCTTAAAATGCATGCTTGATCCGTTAAGTACTAGTTCTGAGATCTGCAAGCCACATAAGCTTGAAGGGATGACAGTTGTGCTTCAGTTAAGCATTCTACTTTGCATTGAGGTGGCCAAGTATTATTATCCCTGGTATCTTAAATTTAGTAATTTTAGGGTTATATTATTATAACTAGCAAGCTATTTGAAAATTAATATCATGTAACACCATTTTCTTCCCTGAATTTTGACTAATAGCTACAGGTACTATGGTGTTATCACTTGTTCAATACTCTCGATTTATCCTTCTCCGATTGCAGTAGAAGCATTATCTTAAAACATCATCCATGCCTTTGCATATCTGGCTGTTTACGCATATCGAATTTCCTAGTTGCCTTGCTCAGGGCCTATGCCTTAGTTCGTGTGAGTGATCATTGAAGATGTCTGCACTACCGTGTTTCTCACGTGTGAAAGCTAGTTGATTCGAGCAGATCGCGAACCTTATAGGGCAGAAATGCCTGTGCCAAGTTCTCTAAGCAGTTCATCATATTTCTAAGTAAGTCTCATGCTGGAGATACGAGCTGGCTTATGATCTAATGGCTGCTCTCTAATTGTTTAGTAGAGTAGTTGGTTCGTCGATATAACTCATTATAGATCATGAACTCACCAACAAGTTGAACTTGTTGACATCATCATAATTAAATACCAGACATGATTTTATCATACGAATCCATGTTCTCATAAAAAAAGTTAAAATATAAACACACAAAATTATGTGCCTTTTCTCTTCCAGCGACTTCATTTACTTTTCTGCTTTACGCGATATTCTTTGTATCTATTCTTATTGTTTAAAGTTTTGATATACATATGCAAGATAACCTCATCTAAGTGGGACATAGTTCTTTATGGTTATTATTTTTATGTACAAAGCTGTATGAGTACCTGCACAGTACATGAATGCAGTATGTTGCCTGTCAGTCATTCCCTTAACACTTACAAACCAACTGTTCTACTTGCTGTAAAGGACAAGCGGAAATTCATTTGCTAGTGGTTTTATTTTTCAATTTGTACAATTCATGTGAAATGATATGGTAAAGCAGTGAAGTTGAAAATCCGTGAGACATGTCTGCTAAGCCAAGCATCTAGAATGTAGCATGTATTTTGCTTTCTTTCAGTTACATCAATGCGTCTGTCTTCTGATGCTATATTGTCACGGCCAAGGTTATTGATGTTAGTTTTCCTTTCTTGCTTTTGCTATGATTGCAACCCAAAGCAGACTTATTTCACAATCCAGTGGGGCACAACAGTTAATTTTGTATACTAATTTGAATCATCCTAATTTGCTTATTCACACTTTAATAGGTCCCTTATGTGCCAGAAGGTATCGAAGCCATCATATTTACTGCCGATGGTGATATGAGGCAAGCTCTGAACAATCTGCAGGCTACATTCAGTGGGTTCCGATTTGTCAATCAGGAAAATGTGTTTAAGGTCTGAACAATATATAGCTGTTATTGCCTTTCTTCTTTTCTTGCCATATGGAGTTAATATAGATTCTACATATCATATTAATAACAGGTTTGCGATCAACCTCACCCGTTGCATGTAAAGAATATGGTTCGTAATGTACTTGAAGGAAGGTTCGACGATGCTTGTTCTGGCCTGAAGCAGCTCTATGATTTGGGCTATTCGCCCACCGACATAATCACCACTCTCTTCCGCATCATAAAAAACTACGACATGGCGGAATATCTGAAATTGGAATTCTTGAAGGTTAGCTAAATGGGCCAACTTAAATGTCTGCTTTACAGAATTCGAACTCTCTCTTGATTATTGAAGACTGTATTTCTCCGATTTTGTGATCAGGAAACGGGATTTGCTCATATGAGAATATGTGATGGTGTAGGCTCATTCCTTCAACTCTCTGGGCTTTTGGCGAAGCTTGCTTTGGTAAGGGAAACAGCTAAAGCCCCTTAGAAATCTTGCTACTTGGAAGAGCTTTTGACCGAAGCTTGGTATTAATTGATAGCTGAACTCACATCTTGGATGTTCTGGAGTTTCCTTCTAGGGTTTATAATGGAATTTCTGTAGGGAATGATAGCAGTGTATGCAATTGTATGCTTATGGAACTTACATGATCATGATAACTAGAATTAGTTAGAGAAATATGCGGAAATGCTATGATGAAAGTGGAGGCAGTTATATCCGTGTAAATTTCGGCTTATTTTTGTCGTACTATGTTGAATCTAGAATTGGTCATCAGGCTTGTAGGAGCGCCTAACCAGACAAGAAAACTTCTTCACTTGCTGTATTTTGTTGACGTGAGTAGTTTCTTGTCCCTCCTAACGTTTGCAGCTTTCTGATATGACCTATCCATTCTTGTGAGTATCTACCGTGCTTGACGGTGCCGACCTTTATGTTTATGGCCCCATGCAGTCGCGACAGGATGTCATACATCTGATGCAATGGTGATAAGTTGTTTTCCTGCATCCAGTGCGTAAACTTCACTGGTGCATTGTAGATCCTATTGACACTAATTCACATACATCGCAACATTTTAGATGGATCACGTTGACGCTATTCAATAAATCGCTACGAGGGCGCATAAAATTTTTATTCATCCAATTAATTAGTCAACGTAACCAGTCTCCCGAGATAAGGGGTCTGGAAAAAGCTTCCGGAGTTTAGAGATTTTTTAAGCCATCCCTGCAGACCGAAGCTAAAACCCGGCATTTAATATCCAACTTGAACAAAACAACAATTATAACACATTCGAAACACGGTCAGCATCGTCCGACTACTCGTCTACAAAACATAAACAAAAAGACCTACCAAAACAAAGAAGCGTTACAACAATAAAACACAGGTCGCTTGCCTCTCCATCTAATATTTCCCCTAATCCATGCATATAACCAGGAAAAAAAAAAAAAAGGTCCATCAGAGAGCATAAAATAGCCGTTAGAGACTGAGTCAATACCCGAACCACCACCATTGCTGTGTGTTAAGGACTATTGACTCCATACATAATTCCTTACCACCTAGCAAAGGTTCTTCTACCGCGCGCGGTTCGTTCTTGACTCAACCCGTTGCCATCGAAACCCTTCTTCGGCTTTTTCTTCTTCTTTTTTCTCCTTATAATTTTCTCGCCATATAATTCAAGTAGTATCGCAATGCAGTGCGGCTTTGATCTTCTTGATGGTGCAAGAGATTAGGTTGTTAACCGTCTCAACCGACTCGACCGTTAGTTTTGCGGTGGGCTGACTGTTGACAAGGATCTGGAACGCAACGGTGAGCAGCGACCCGGGGGTCGACCGGTTGGCATCGGGGAGGATGGCGAAACCGGAGGGGAGGAGGGCGACGTAGGCCGCGTCGCCGCCGTTCATGACGAGGTGCATGGCCGGTATGTCAACGGGGGCGTACACCACCATCGACCCCGAGGCGTCCGTGCACGTTTCCTGCAGTATCAGCATGCTGCTCTGGTTCGCGCTCACGGCCTGCATTTCAGATGTTGATGGTCCAAATCACAAATCCAGTAGAAAGCAGAGAAAACAAAATAATGTCGGACCACTTGATAAATTATATATAATTATCTAAAATAAAAAAAAACATTTTAAGAAAATTAGACAATTATATTAGAGAAAATTAGACAATTATCTAAAATTCATCCTCTTGTTAAAATAATACTAAACAACTGCTGATCTTTGAAAGCTTTATCTATTAGATATTAGAGAAAAGTAATTTAATACTTTATAAATTAAAAATAAGATATTCTGATAAACTCAAGATACGCCGGTAAAAATAATGCGAAACAACATTTTGTCTCCAAAAACTTAAATTGCTAGAGAACGATATTTCAATGTTTCATGTTTTATATGCTAAACAAACTACGAGCCTAACAGGACTCGAACTCAAAACCCAGTATAATAGTATATTAAAATAAGGCTTAATTACAATCTACTATACTATACTTCAGTGTCATTATCATTTGCTATATTGTAAACTTTTTTTTTAAAGAGACCATAATAATATTGTATTTTTACCAATCCTTACAGTGTATTTTAGATTTATTTTTATTCTATCTTGTACTATGTTTTTCTCATAAATATCACGAAACGAATTTTTTCTCACCAATCTCTATCTTACTGTTAACAAATCTATTATTTTAGACAAAATCTAATAATCTTTATTAAGAGACATTGATAGATTCATTAAAAATTTCTATCAAATTATCTTAATTATTTTTAAATTATTTTTATATATTTTGAAATTTTTTATTTCAAAGTGAATTGAATAAATGTTCTACTACTTTAATCAGTATTTTCTAACAGCTTTTATATAAAATTATAAATTTATTGCTTATAGTGTAGGAATTGAAAAAATAGTTGAGTGATGCCTACCGTTAAAAAATAATAATAATATAGTGTAGAAAGTAGAAAAGCTTGTAATGTACAGTGTGGTATAGTGTAATTAAGCCTTAAAATAATATGAAACTTGTCTCCCACCTGATAGTTTAATATTCTATATTCAACACTTTTTATCATTCAATAGAATATATAACATAAACTTTTTAACGATCAAATGACTCTTAACAAACTATAATTACATATAAATTTCACAAAAATTAAAATAAAAATATTAATTAAAAAATAACTCAAATGGAGCCTTAGATGTTGTTTAAAAAGAAAATGCTATCTATACACGCACTGATAAGGCTAACATTTTACACCTTATTATCCTAAAGTTCAAAATTTGACAAGATACATAAGTAAATCTAAACCATAAAAAGTCAAGAATTTAAGATTTAAACCTAAGGGCCTGTTTATTTGGGTGAAAGTGGAGTGGGGTGAAGTCGTTTTCGGCTGTAAATGATCACTTTCGCTGTTTGTTTCGCCGTAATAAAGATACGGTCGAAACTCAAGTTACCTGAAATAGCATAATTAACTTCGACCCACCGCGGGCCGAAGTCAATTACGGTGAAAAGAGATGAAGAAAAAATAATAATAAAGTAATACAATAAGTAATGCTAGTTATATTTAAATATATTTAATTATGGCACTAATTACTCTTTTATTTAGTTTGCATATTTAAAATATGATAAAATTTGATTAATTAAGTTTTAATATTTCCTTCATTTAGTATTTATATATTTTTTTACTTTATAATTTTATTGTTGCATTATAATAATTTATGTATAAAAAATAATTTAGTTGTTTTAGATTAAAATTTTTAATTATACAGGAATATAATTATATTATTTTTATTTATTATATTATAATTTATAATTTATTAAGTTATTTATTATTTACACATAAATAATAGTTTTACATCATTCATTTTCTATCAAATAAACAGCAGAACTGAAAAAACTTTACTTCCATAACTATGAAACAAACAGTAGGAGAGAAGTAGTTTTCACCGAACTCCATTTCAATCCAAAGTCCACTTTAATCTAAAGTTTTTTTTTTTAAAAAAGAAAGGTAGCACGCTACCTGCTTCGTTTATTTCTTATAGAAATAAACTTAGCTAGAAATGTGAATCAACTAGGATTCAAACTCGAAACCTCGGGTACCAACCACCAAGCCCTTTGTCACTTGCGCTAGAGCCGGTCGGTCACTTTAATCTAAAGTTCAGTGCGAAACAAACAGGCTCTAACTCATTATTTTTCTTAGAAAATAAAACTAAATTAATTAATACTTTGCAAAACCCAAAAGAGAAGGGCAGAGCCAGAGCATGAAAGGATGTGGTGAAATTACGGAAATGCCAACTGAGGCTTGCTAATTGAGTGTGTGTGTCCCACAGCCCAAGGAAAAAGTTAAATCTTAGCCGCTACAGAGCAGAGAGAGAGAGAGAGAAAAGTTGTAATTACACATGACGTAACGAGTCAGAGAAAAACAGCTGTCAGTCAGTCATGTCAACCATGTTCCAGCTTTTTACGGATCTACCCACTTTTTTTAGTACTATTATTTTATTTTATTTTATTTTTTTGCCTTTTTCTCTTCACCCTGACCCCACGCCAACATAGGGACAAAGCGCCAACATAGGGACAAGGATAAATGAATGGAAAAGGAAACAGTGAATTATGTGAGTAGGTCAAATACTATCCATATATCCATATATTACATTACAAGTTTGGTCCCTGCAATCTTCGCTGAGCTATGTAAATGTTTAGCTGTTGGACTTTTTCACTTTTCAGTAAATTATTATAGGCCGTAGCTTCTTCCTCTTGCTTTTCTACTTTAATTTTTTTCAACTGTAATTATTTAAATAAGAAATTTAAAACTTCACTAGTTACTAGAACAAATGTAGAGCCTACTTTTTGGCACACAAAAGACTCTAGAATTTCCGAAACTACTTAAAAGAGAATTTAGATATAGAGGTTTTTCTAAAAATATTTCTAAGAGTTCTTAAATGTAGGATGTAATGGGAGTAGTGCATTATATCAACATAATTCAAAAAAACTTTTATACAACTAAATCAAATGCACCAAGTTATAAAAAAAAAAATTCAAAAATTTTGTAATTTTATTTCTGCATACTGGTGAGGCAAAATCTCAAAATTCACTTATTTGCAAACAGCCAGGAAGCTAAAACCACTGCTGCTGCTGATAGAATAGAGAAATACTACTTGTACATCTTAAAGTAGAGTATAAATTTTACACTTACCTATCAAAAGTTTAGATATACTTTTTAAATTCTTAATATTAAAAAAAATACAAAATTTATTTAAAATATAAAAGATTTTGAGCCGGCTATCCAACCTTTCAAATTTTTTATTTTAATATCGAACCTTCTGATTTGTTTAATTTCAGTTAGTCGACGACACTTTACCTTCAAATTTTGAATACCGTTTATCTTTACAGATTTAATTAATATATATCACACAATTCTGGCAAATATAATTTTATTAAAACAATTAGCATAATCTTGAAAGTCAAACTATAATTGATCTGCTCAAATAAAACCAACTGGAAGATCAAGCAGCAAAATCAAAATTTTAAAAATATAAAATAGTCGACTCAAAATGATCTATAGTTCAGATAAACTCTACATGTCTTAACCTAAAATAATTATAAGATTAGCATGAAAATATTGATCCTTGTACGGTTAGTACAAGGTTTAGGCGTAAATTTTTTGGATGCACAGTCAGCATTGATCTTAATAATGATAATAATAAGCAGAGCTAATTATAATAATAAGCGGGAAGAGATATATATAATAGTGAATTAATTAATTAATGAGGAGGATTAGGCACTTACGGCAGCACGGAGAAGGGAGACGGCGTTGCCGTGGTGGTGGCCCTTGGGGATGTGGGCCATCTGGTGCATGGGCCCGCCGTTGGAGAGGATGTCCCACTGGCTGCGGAGGCGCTCGTCGCGGAGGAAATCGAAGAGCCGGTGCGGGGGCACCGCCGGCACCCACACCGACGTCGCCGCGCTCAGCACCACCCCGGGCGGCTCCCCCGGGTCGTCCACGCTCTGCCGCGTCATCACCCGCACCTCCTCCCCCATGCCCATGCCCATGCCCCCGCCCCCGCCCCCGCCCCCGCCTCCGCCTCCCCCCGCCGCAGCCGCAGCTGCCGCCGCAGCGCCCACCAGCTTGGTCCACTTGTGCGCCGACGACGCGCTCACCCCCACGCAGAAGTTGTCCGTCATCCGCTGCGCCAGCTTCAGCATGCTCCGCCGCCCGCCCGCCGTTATCGCTGCATTGCGCGCGCATAAACCCCCGTTACGTACGTACGTAAAGCACAACAAGAATACGCAAAATGCCCATTTAATAGTTAGATGACTAGAAACCCTTAAGCCATAAATATTCAAGGATTGTTACTTAGTGCATGGGCACATGGGTAGAGGGCCAGTATTCATGGCACTATAAGAAGATCTCATCATAAGTACGTTTTTTTAGACGACGTCTCTGTAAATGTTTCGAACCAATTAATTGAATGATAAACTCAATCTTATTTTTATTTTTTCAACACGTTGAAAGATATTTTATCGAAACTTATGTCGGAAACTTATGTCGGTATTATTCGTGACGACTCTTTATTTGCCGAAACTTTCAAAAAATATATTAGACTATTTTAAAATGCTTTGAAGTACCGTTAAATATAAAAATAAACGTACTAAAATATTAATTTTTTTATAGTGTCATCACCATTTTCTTCTACTTCCTGAAGATTTTGAAGCTCACGTGTTGAGTTCGATAAAAATTAACGAAATCATGGTCGACAGGGTAATAATAAAACGTTAGGGACCAACTGAAAAAATCAGAGGTTGGGACCACTAGTGTAATTAATTGTTATATATATTATCAAAATATACAAATTTATCTCGGTGGTCTAAGTATCCTTAATTGACCATTAACATTTTCTTTTTTTAACCACTGAACCATTATGCCCTTATAAACAATAGATTTTCCTAAAAACTTTTTCAGAATTCATAATTGACCTCAAGTGAAGAATCATACAAAAGTTAATACAAAAAATTAGAAATAAAAAGTAATATTGTTAAATATACTTTTAATGTTAGCTATTGAAGGATCAAATAATCATTTCATAAACAAAAAGTCTTAACTTTTAATTAAGGGTTAATTTCATACATGTCTTTGCAAACATAATGAATGGCAAATATATTCCTATAAAATTTAATTTTTAAAAATTATTCATGTAAAAATTCTAATATTTTCAGATATGTCCCTCTGGTTTGTTACCATTAGAAAACCGTTAGAAAACTGTTTATATTTTCAATTTTGCCATCACAAATATGTCCTTCCAAAAACCACAACAATATAATATAAAAAAAATAAAATTTTTAAAAACTAACCAGGATTAAGTATTTAACCTATGATTAACTAAAATTTTCAAACGGATTCTAAGGCAGAAATATATTTGAAAACATCAAGATTTTTGCAAGAACAACTTATGGAAGTTTAGAAGACTACCGAAATATTTTCTGTCGCATAACAATCAAGTGCTGGCAACAGTTAATTAAAAACTTATGACAGAACATTATCATGGATAATTAGTTAAAGCAGTAACTTCAAATTTCTAATAAATCTCACATGATATATGACTGATCAAAATATGAAAAAAAAAAAAGAAAAAAGAAAAGAAGAAATCTTACTTGCGGTATCGAGGTTGGGGCCGGGGGAGGACATGAGGATGGCGAGGCACTCGCACTGGCGCTGGAGGATGGCGAGCCACCGCGGCGCGCCGAGGGCCAGCCCGGAGCGGAGCAGCGGCCGGTACAGCTGGTGCACGGCGGCCTCGTCGTACTCTGCGTGCTCCACCCATGTGACCTGCACCCCCCAGATCGCGTCCGTTAGCTCATTAATACTTCTCACATGCATGTCTCCTCACTCGCCCACACATCTATCTAGCCCCTGTAACAGTTGTAAATATATTTACGCCGGACCACGGTATGGGCGTATCCTGTGGCCGCGCGTACACATTACCATGCAATGACGAAAAATTTTACCTCTTCGAGGTGGCTAGCGCTTTGGCTTTGGCTTTGGCTGAGAGTTAGATACAAAAACGCTGCAGGGGTTTGACTATTAGCTCGCTATGTGTGCGCATCGACATGTGAGCAATGGGAAGAAAAAAAAAGATAGGGTAGCTCCTATTTAAATATTAGTTTAATAAACTACGAGATTTATCTAAAAGAATAAAAAATATATATTAAATTGAAGAGGAATCGGCAAAGTACCATAGTATAAGGAGAAGAAGATGGGAATAGAAACAATGGGATTAATTACGTAAAAGCGTGCAGCTCGATATCTTATTAATCTAATAAGAGCGGTAGCACAAATAGCGAGGGGTTGAACCAATTTAATGTGCTGTTTGAGGAGAAAGCAGATACAGAAAACAAGGGCGAACCCCAGAAATTTAAAAATAAGATTATAAGGGCGAGTTGAGTGAGATTAAAGATGGCGTTAATGAGGACAAGAAGCTACCTGTAGAAGCTGGTCCCGATGAGTAGAAGAAGCATCTAATACTTTTAAATCTCGTAAATGGTTAAATAAATTAACATTATGGGATATGAAATGCTTAGGGAGGGGTGAGATCTACAAAAAAAACTCATTTACCGAGATAAGCTCTCGCTGACCCAGTTAATATTATACGATTAAGTGGGCTCGCAACCCAAACGAGGCATTGAAAAACCCGGGGTTAGGGCTTGACTTATGAATGCAGATAAAATGCATGGGCATCACACAAACCCAAGTTGCACTAATGGCCTTGTGTCACACCTCTGCACATTAAAGCAGTAATATATGTTTAACATATCCATTTTCCCCACCAACCAAAGAAACGCTTAGAAAGGGAACACCATCATTTACTAGTGATTAGGTTAAGCTTTTTCAAAGCGTTAGTGTGAACAACATAATTAATGGGGATGCAGCTAGCGTGGGTTTTTGCATAAGTACCTTGCAATAGCCATTGGGCATATCTTGCACCACACACCCAGAAGGGAGCCTGCGACACTTCATGTTAGCCGTTGGATTAGAATGGTTCTCCCTAATAGCATCAATGGATACGTCGGCAACGGCCCAAGCACCCTCGGCGAGCTGTTTACAGAACCTGAGGAAGTTGATCTCTCTGATGGGGACCAACGGGGAGAGAACTTGGAGCTCCGCATGCATCTTGTTAATTTTAATCAACAATAAGTTTCTAAAACTCTGAAAAAGGTTAACTATAAAAGAAGAACTCTTATCTTAAAGATCTATCGAGTTTAACTCACGAGTTGTAGTGCACCATTTCTACTCCCACCCATTCCACCAGATATTACTTCGGTGGTGCTCGCTCGAGCAATCATAGAAGGGAACATTTCCGACCACCGAGCCTGTATATATATATACGAAGCATTCAACACAGCAATCATAAAGTATTACTAACGAAGATCAATAGTGGAAGAGATATAGATAGTTGCTTGCTTACGGCATCCATGAGAGTCTCGACGAGCCCTGCGCTGTTGATGATGACGATGCCGGTCTCCCTAGAGGCCTCGGACGCAAACCCGACCGGCTTCACGCCGACGCACCGCGGGAAAGCCCGCGAGTACTCGTCGTAGTTGACCGTGTCCCGTCCGCCTTCCAAGCTGGGGATCCACAGCGGCTCCTCCATCTGCGCCATCTTCACCAGCTCGTCCATCGCGGCGAGCGCGAGCTCCAGCAGCAAAGACCTCTCCAGCGACTTGTCCACGCCGACAATGCCGCCGCCTGCTGTCCTGGCGGGAGTTATGACCGTGCCCAGCGGGCTCGAGACCGTCGTCGGGAAATCGGTTAGCGCAGGCACGACGCTGAGAGCGGCGTAAGCATTGGTGCCGACGGCGAGCTCTAGAGAAGAGTTGGGCATCGGGAGAGGGAGCGGGGCCCCGGCGGCCGACGCGGGTTTGCCCATGAACTTTCCGGCGAGCGCGCAGACGCGGTCGAGCTCGTCTTTGAGCCGCGCGTTCTCGATTCGCAAATGCTGCTCCTCTAAAGAGATCTCGCCGAGCACCGCCGGGCCGCCGCAGCTGCTGCAGATCGGGTTTCTCATCGCTTCGCGGATCGCCAAGTTCTCCGCCCGGAGCTTGTCGTTCTCCTGCCGAAGGATCGTGTTCTCGTGGCGCTCCATTTGCGTCTAGGACGAAGCATAGATATTACGAACTGATCAGTATATACCGAAACAAATGGAAACGAGAAGGAACCAAATTAAAAACATGGATTTAGATTTGGATATAGGAGAGTTACTTTCATCTGGGTACGCCTATTCTGGAACCAAAACTTGACCTGGCGAGACTCTAAGCAAAGCCGCTTACTGAGCTCCAATCTTTGCTTCTCATCTGGGTGAGGACACTCCTTAAAGAGCCTAAAATAAAAGGAAAAAAAAAAAACTTACACTATGAGATTTGAATTAGGAAGAGAAAAGAGAGCAGGAGAAGCAATTGAGGGATGCAACTCCTACGTTTCGAGCTCTTGGATCTGCTGAGGAGTGTGGCGGTGGTAGCGCTTCTTCCGCTTGCGAGGGTTCGGATCGGGCTCCAAATCGTCGGCGGAGACGGCGTCGAGGTGGTCGCTCCCCGATCGGCTCTCGTTCTCCTCCTCCCGGTTCGCACCCTGCGCCGAATCCAAAATCCTTCCTCCCACGCTTGTGACCACGGCGAGCGAGTTCCTATCTCCTTGTCCCTCCATATTCGTTTGCTGTGCTCCAAAAAGAATCAAAATCAAAATCTCAAATCACTACACAGTGAAAAGATGATGATGATAATGGTAGGAGAAGGGTGTATATATATATACCAAGGCAAGGGACAGAGCGGGGGAGCTGAAGATGGTGGGTTTGTGCGGGAGGGACCGCGGCGGCTGAGAGATAGCGCCGCCGCCGCCGCCCATGGCGGCGCCACCCCCGCCTCCGGATAGCAGACCGCCGGAGCCGCCGCTATCGAACAAGCCCCCGAAGCTCATCTGAACGACTCAACTCCTTGCCCTAGCTCAGGAGTCTTCTGGAGAGTACTAGATCTATTCGAAAGCTCTCCCCTACCGACCCACCACGCACTCAATAAACCCTAGTAGAAGCAGAAGCAGAAGCAGAAGAAGAGACACGAAACCCTAAAAGGTGGAGGAGGAGATCTAATGGCGATTCAAAATGGGTTTTGTGAACCCAGAAAATTGAATCTAAGCTCCCTCCCTCTCCCTCCCTCTCGCTCACTCCCTCCCTCCCTCTCTCTCTCTCTCTCTCTCTCTCTCTCTCTCAAAAAATGGTGTTAAGGGTAGAAAGAAAGAGAAGGAAGCCAAGCGCAAGTCGCTAGCACCTCGTTCTCTCTCCCTCTCCCTTCCCCTCTACACCCTCAAAACCCTAACTCCTCTCAATCCCACGGATTAAATCAATCGCCAAAAATTAAAAATTTAGAAAAGTAAAAAGAAATCGAACCTCGCCCCAGCTCTAGCTCCTCTCTCTACTGCATGTGGTCTCAGTGAGAGCGAGAGAGATATAGAGGGATAGAGAGAGAGAGAGAGAGAGAGAGTGAAAATTAAAAATAAAATAAAATAGAGATGAGATCCGCAGTGACCAACGGGTGAAAAAATAATATAAAAAAAAAGTTAGGGCGAGCGAGTGGGGTTCGGTTGACCGCGCTCTCTCCGCCTTTCCCGTACAGAAGAAGAAAATTAAAAAAAAAAAATGAGAAAGAGATGACGCCTTTTCAACTCCGCAGTCTCTGTTTTCACTTTTCGGGCCCTTTCTCTCTCTACTTATGAGAGAGAGAGAGTGATTGTGTGTGTTTTAAAGCCAAAAAGCCCCAATCCCCAAAGCCGAGGTGAAATAGGAACGGAACAGGGAGGTTCGGACTCCCTCGCTTGTCTCCTTCTCTCCAACCCCCTTCCTTTCTCCCTTATCTCTCTCCCTTATCTCTCTCTCTCTCTCTCTCTCTCTCTCTCTCCTTCGTACGCGAGAAGAAGAAGAGGAAGAGATAAAGCGGGAGAAGCAAACAAAGCGAAGAGGAGAGAACGATGAAAAGGAGGTGTGAAACCTTGAAGAGAGAGAGCGCGCTCTCTCTCTCTCTCTCTCTCTCTTTCTTAGTCAAAATGGAACTCTCTCTTTCAAAGGCCCCATGAGAAAGGGAAACGAGAACCCCTCTGCGAGCGCTTCGGGGTACACTTGTGGGTTCGCGGAGGAGGGCGAGCCGGGATGCGGATGTGATCGCTCTGAGCCGTCTGATCCGGATCGGACGGACGCGGGATGCGTTTGGGGGTGCTCAATGTTGGGATTGGCGGGGAGGTTGTCAGATGAGGAAACGTATCGTGGGATTGCTTCGGGGGTGGTGGAAACGTGGCAGCCAAGCGGATTTGGACGTAATAAGAGGAAGATTGTTTCCTGCGCCCGATGCACAACTGCACCCAGCACTGTTTTTATACGTTATAAGCGTGTTGACAAATATATAATATTAAGAATCCCGCTGCTGGAGTGCTTTTAATAGCACTAAGCATTTGGTACTATTAAATTTTTCATCATTAAATTTATTTTTTTAATTATTTTTATCCGTTAAATTATAATATTCAACTAACTAACCACTCAATCATAGATGACTACTATCATTCTAACCGCACATCTCTTTATCTTATGACCAAAAATCTAATAGCACCAGTGATTTGGTACTATTTAAAGCATTACAGCCTAATTCTAATATTAAACACTTATTTTTTTGATTGGTACAAGACTATTTAAACGTGTTGTATATGTTTATCAATATATTATCTTTTAACAACATATATGTAATTATATTGCTATTTTTTTTATTCCATCGCACGCTTTAGCCTCCACTATCAATCACAAATTTAAAAATTTTTATGGTTCAAAATTTGTACTTAACTACCATATAATTTTAACCCTATTTTATTTAAAAAATATACTATCAAATAGGATAGCAAATTAAAAAAATTTAATAGTAATAAAATAGTTAAGCATAATTTTTTTCAACCACAGAATGATAAAATAAAAATAAATTCAAATAATTAAGTGTAGTTTTTTAAATCGTAGAGCGATAAAGTAAAAAATGAGCTAAGTTATAAGGAGACAAATTAAAATTTATTCAGAACAACATTATTAAGGAAATTGAAGAATGGGATAAGAATAGACAATTGGCTGTGTGCGGTGTACAGCGTGTAAGGGTACACGGGGTGCAGGGATAATTTCCACAATAAATGGCGCGGAGCTAGTGGACAAGCCGTGGGCGGTGGGGCCGGCTAAATTTGTCTGTGTTCGGGGCGTCGAGTTTCGTGCGGACACGGTGGAGATTTCTCGAGGAAGCATCCCACGGTCCCCCTGATTGTGCATTACAAGTCCTATAGCGAGAAATATGTACATAGTATTTTGCAAAATTAAAATAAGTATAACCTCAAATACTATTTCTGTAGTTTCGTAGTTTCTTATCTTAGTGCCCTATGATTTAAAACGTATCATTTTAGTACCCTATGGTTTGGTTATTCTCTTTTTTTGTTATCTTTTCGTTAATTTTTTCGTTAAATTATATAGAAATTTTTTTAAATATCTCACCTATGATTTATCAAATATTCACTTTATTATCCTGTAGTTTTAATTTTCTCATTAATTTAATAAAAAATTAAAAAAAAGATAACAAAAAGAGAATAACCAAACCACAGGGTACTAAAGTGATACGTTTTAAACCACAGGATACTAAAGTGAGAAAGTACGAAACCACATGAGTGGTATTTGAAGTTATCCTTTAAAATAAATCTTATTTTACTATATAAATTTTGTATTTTTATTTTTTTTGAAATTATATGTCTATATAATTTTAATGGACTTAAATAAAATGCTTTAAATCAAGTTATGTTAAATATAAAAATATATAAACAACGTTCTCTAACAGCTTAGGCTTTTAGAGTACAACGGTTGTTTCATATATTTCACATGGTATCAGAGCAGGAGGTCCTGAGTTCGAGTCCTGTCAGGCTCCAGCTTAAGCTTTTAGAGTATAACGATTGGTATTTAGCTTGATTCGATTGCTCATGAGCTTATGAGTTTACTCTTTTATTTGAAATTTAGGAAGCTTTCTTAATCTAAAGATATCTAAAGATAAAACTATGTAAAATTGTCAAACTAGAAAATATAGTAATAAGGATATAAAAGCGAAAAAACAAAGATTTTTTTAAGAAATGGCTACCAAAAGATAAAATGGTAAATGTTCAAAACACAACTAATTACATTACAATGTTTTTGACATGATTTTACTGAAAAAGCATAGTGTTGATTGTTGTTTAGCTAATTAATCAGAACTGTTACCTTTGTACTTATATAAAGATGGGTTAACTACTAATTTTGTCCCTAAAATGATTTAGCCTTTAATGTTATTTCTTTAGGCGTTATTTGCATGTCGAAACAAGATATACGATGATAATTTTTTCGGCATAAAGATTGCCACGATTCAAATTCCCTCTATATATTCAGATTGTAACTGTCGTACTTTCATAAGATTCAAATATAGACTTAAATTTGAGTATTATGAAAATGTAGGACTTAAGGAGTAAAGAAAACTTGTTGTTCCTTGAGAAGCGGTGCAAAATAACGCAACAAGACAATCCTAAATATACATACAAACATAAAATAAAATCACTGCTCAATATAAACTACTACTACTGGTGCACATATTAGTTGAAACCGTGTTATTTCACCAGGTAGTTCATTCCCGAATATACTATCTAGACCTACCTACAAAACAGATTGAACACACATGCATCCTTGATGATTATGATACTATATCATAGAGTTAATAATTAATTAACCATTTTAAATACTTAGTAGTGATATACTTATAATGTAATTTGTCAATATACTGTTGAATGTGTACTAAATGCATCCATGATATGCTATAAATGAAACCTGATACCATCACATATTGATGATACTAAAATATTTGCATACACCTCTGATATCGACATCTATATGTAATCATGGCATGTGGATACCTTCAGCGTCACAATACAAACCAACTATCATACACATCTCTCATCCACCACTTTCCACCTCCTACAACATGTGTCTATCCAAAATAGCTCATCATAACTTATCCAACCAATTGAAGATCTAGTACGTTATTCACTCTCGTTGATACGACCGTTCAACCGTAAAATATCCAAAACAACAAAATAAATTCAAATCACATAAAAAAAGACACCATAAGGTATGAGAACTCATCTAAAGAGAAAGGTATGAAAAGAAACCAACATGCAAAGTTTACCTGAGATTTCTAGCTTTAACTTGAAATCGAGGGACCTTCTTCGCTCTTCAAGCTCAAATACTCCACAGATTCAGGTCGTCGGCTACCACAGTCGAGTATAGGCCAAGAGGGGAGAGAAACGGCTTATCCAAGCAGAATAGATATGCAAGTCTATATAGAAAAAGTACAGTAGAGAAGAAAAGAGATGGGGGAAGAAGATGGGGGAGAGACAGTGGAGGAGATGTTGGGGTCTGGTAGGTGGAAGCAGCTGCCTCAACTTAGCTCAGTCGATCAGTCCTTGCCCTCGGCCGACCGTCCTGTTGAATTGAGCTGAATCCAAATCGCCGATTCTACTCCGATAATGCTCTATAACTGTCTACCCTGATTCCCAAATAAAAAATGAGGCTCCACAAGTTAATATAAATATTTAAGTATACGAATTTGAAAGTTTAAAAGTGTAAGAACAAGAATAGGAGGTTACAAAGATTCTCTCATATGATCGGGAGATAAAAGTTTGATTTTTGTCCCTTAAAAAGTTTTGATAACTATAATTTACTAGGATACCATATTTCACCTACGAGTTAATTTATTTTATTCCGCAAAAAAAATTTAGAAGCCGAATATTTTATCCATTATAGACATTTGATCATACTACTTATCTATTAAATACTACATATATCTTAAGTAAATTAAAAAATTTACCAAATAGGTTGTTCATATATTCAACCAGTGTCAACGTTAGACATTTTTCTACAAATTTTTTTTTATAGAACTCAGGAGGATAAGATTGGGAAGTTTCAATGCTGAAGAGTAAATTTGTAAAGGTTAAGTGCACTGCTAGTGCCCGAACTTTTAGCCAAGTTTTATTTTGTTCTCCAACATTCAAGTTTAACACTAATGAGTCCTAAAATCTTAAATAGTTTTTCTTTAGTCCTTGTCCGCATTTCTATTTGAAAGTAAATCATCGCCTAATCCTAGTGCATTTGTACATCTATATGTATGCCATAAGTTTATCGAGTCTTTTTACATCTTGCACTACGATCCACTGCTACTATCCATTGAGTTATAATCTTTTCTCTATATGAAAATTGGACTGTCGAATTGAAAATACAAAGGGGATAAAAACTAATGGATTCATAATGTGCAGATTTATAGATGAACTTGGTGTAATCGATAGTTTTAACATTAAAGACTAAAGGGAGACATACCTAAAAGTTTAAGGACTTAAATAAAAGGCTAAATTACACCTTTGGTCCTCAAACTATAAAGTGTGTAACCTTTGGTTCTCAAACTCTAATTTATTATGATTTATGGCTCGAACTTTGTAAATTATTATAATCAAATCTTACAATCTAGTTTAGTGGACTAAATATTAACGTATCGCTAATATGAAAATGACATAGCATTGAATCATCATTACTCATTAATTAAAATATTGCTATATTACTTTCATATTAGCGACACATTAATAGTTAATCAACCAAATTAGGTTGTGAGACTTAATTTCAATAATTTATAAAATTCGATCCAAAAATTACTACAAATTAAAATTTGATAATCAAAATATCACGCGACTCATAGTTTGAGAACTAAAAGTGTAATTTAGCCCAAATAAAAGTTTATTGAAAGTTCAAGGTCTTGACTGTTGAAATCAAAAGTGTAATTAAATATACGAAACAATCGTTATTCTCTAAAAATTTAAGCTACCAGAGATCAGTATTTTTATAAGTCTATAGCCAACAAGTTTGAGGACCGAAATAAAACATAATGTTAAGTTCGGGACTGGTACTGCAGTTTATCCATTTGTTATTGAGTCGAGCAACATCAATTAATTAAGCCTTGTAATTTACTTGTTGAAAGTTTGTGCGGACGTAGCACCACATGTTTCCTAGTTGGTGCTGAGGATGTATAATTGTCATTGTCCAAAGGGTCACCAATTTGCCTAATTATCACAGTGGTCCAAATTATGTGGGATCTCTTCTAAATGCGTAAAAGTCGACGCAATGTAAAGCGACCTGGTCTCAGATAATTGATTGGTTTTAGATTATCATATAAAACCATAATACATGGATAAATTGTTGAAGAGCTCAACCCCAATTCAAAGCTTAGGTTATTAGATGGAAAGATCTTCTATGTTATCCATAAGTTAAGATTCTGTTTTGTATCCTATATATAGTAGTATTATTCCTAGAACCTTTCTTTGACCCGTAATATTATATACAAGTAAAGATTCTATTTTGTATCCGAAATGAAAGAATTAGCTCTAACATAAATGTGGAAGTGAGATTTATTTCATCCTTAGAAACAATATATTACTGGAGAGAATGGCGTGTAAATGTTAAAGAATTATATAAAAACTTCCGAAAAACAAAAGAAAAAACAAGATTTAATATAAAAATTAAATCAAAGTACAAGATACAGTATTTGGCTTACAACTTATGGATTGTTTTGATCTTGAATGCGCTATATAATTATCCAAATAATGCTTCCGTTCTGTTGATTAAAAAAATTTAAACTATAAGAAAATTACTTTTTAGAGGCATTATTTTATGCTGCTAAAAGATTAGTAAATATTACCAAAATTTTAGCAATATTTTAGTACTGTATACCATCTATGTCCATAATGATGGAGTCTGACTATGGTGCTTTTAAAAGTACAAAATACTTGATACTTGTAAGTTTTTCACCGTTAGATCTATTTCTTTAATCATTTTCATCCGTTAAATTATATTATTCCACCAACCACCTACTCAACCCTAAGAGACTACTATCATCCTAACCGCACATCGCTTAATCTAAGGGCTGAAAATCTACAAGCACCAATGACTTGATATTTTTAAATGTATAGGAGCTCAATTCATAATGACGAAAGTATTAGCAATATATAAACTAAATGTTTATATTGGCGAAAGGATTAGTATCAACAAATCTAGAAGGGTGCAGAATTTTTTTAAATAACCAAAACTAATTTGAGAATAGTAAGAAAAACTTAATAAATGGAAGAGAAATACTTAAACTCACCCAAATAATTTAAAATGCTACGCATTAAATAGACTAATCATCAAAGAGTTAAATCCATCTAAGGAAGTTTTCAGAATATTAATTACATCTCTAACATTCTCTTTCGTACACTACTTTAAAAGCCAATAATTAATGATAAATCACTTAATACGAAATCACTTAGATAAAGATCTTTGCAATTATTGTATTCCACATCGCAAAATCATGAAAAACTCATAATAATAAATTACGTGTGTAGATTGCATTACTCAATTATAAGATAAGCGAAAATGAAATTTTCCAGAAACAAACAATGCAATCTAAATACGTGGGACCAGCTTAAGCTATTATTGCACCAAAGTTGTTTTTAGTCATTATTTAGTATGTGATAGTTTGCATTGCTATGTGTCCTAAATAATTAACAAACAAATATATATACCCTCAGACATTTTGGTGCATGTAGAGAGTGATATATATATAAAAAAAGAAAAATACAAAGAAATTAACTAATAACTTTTAGAATTAAATATATATGTTAAGGAAGTACGGTGTTTTTCATTTTAGATACTTTGCAATCGACACTTATTAAGAGATAGAAAAGTTACAAAGCATATATGCACACACCCTGGATCATGTATATAACTTACTAAGAATTTTTATTTCTACATGGAATAAAAACTAAGGGCTTATAGGGTTGTATAAGCACAAAGGTATGAGTTTAGCAATTTTTAAATAATCACTTTTTTTAAATGTAACTTATTTGGACTGTGTGGCTTGGAAAGCAAAAAGTTGAACCGGAGGACGAGTTAGGCTAATTCACATGCGACATAAAATTATTATAATTTACATGTGAGAATCGACTCGCTTGATATAGTCTTAAAGGATTCACCATATTATCGTATTTACAGATTTATATTCTATATTGCATAATTTTCAATTAATTTATCTTATTCTCTCATTTAGACTTGAACTAAGCGAGAAACTCCCTAACAGCGTGGATATATAGTACATGTATACAGGCAACGAATTATATTTGTCACATCAAGGCATATAATCTAACTTTCTAATATTAGCTCACATGTGTTTCCATGTGTGACCTAGATAATTTCCACTTTGAGAGGTAATCTTCATGTACACGTTTCTTTGTTTGAGAGAGAGAGAGAGAGAGAGAGAGAGAGAGAGAAGCAAACTATGCATGGTTGGGACCTTGGACCACTGTCCGAGTTGTACATGAATGAATATTCATTATTCATCTACATATTTCAAATTGACTAAAGCTGGAGCAGGCACTACAAAAAAATTATTTATAAGTGACAGTAAAAAATTATCATCAAAAATAAAAAATTTGTCACTAATAGTTTTAGTGACTATAATATCGCTACTATAAGTTGTCACAGTAGGTTCCGTGGCAAATAAATTTTGCCACGAAAAAAAAAAATATTGTTACTAAAAACACTATCAATGACAAGTTAATTTTTATAAAACATTTATTGTGGTACGGTGGTTGAGAGGAGTTGAGGAAGCTCAAAGGTTTTGGGTTCAAGTCTCCTTTTATTTGAAATTTAGTATTTTTTGTGACAGCTTTTTATTTTGTCTTGTAACTAAAAATTTTTTTGGTGACATGTGAATTTTAAATTTGTAGCAAATACACTATTTTTTTGTAGTGAGGGATTCAGATTCAAAGTTAATTCAATGCACAATCAGGCCAGATTCAGCTTGTTTGGACATGGCCCAGTAACTCGGCAAATATAAGAGAGCGCCTTCTTAATTACCAACTTCGCTTGCAGAATGTGTGGATAGACCTATTTCGCATAAAAAAAGGTACCATTAGTCGTTACTGGTCCCTCGAATCCAAATTAATCACCAAGGTTCATGAGGACCTAGGTGTCCTGGAAGCGAACACAAAATACAGGACACGAATACACGATACGATTCGAACACAATGATTCGATAACTTTAAAATGATTCGAACATAATGATTGGATAACTTTAAAATAATTAAAATACGGCCACAATTGTTAATAAAATAAAGGGACAACTTCAAAAACCATCCATGTGGTTTCATACTTTCTTACTTTAGTACCATGTGGTTTAAAGTGTATCATTTTAGTGTTCTGTGGTTTCGTTATTCTCTTTTTGTTATCTTTTCTTTAGTTTTTTCGTTAAATTAGTGAGAAAGTTAAAACCACAGGATAATAAATTGAATATTCGATAAACCATAAGTGGGGTATCTGGAGTTTTTTCTATATAATTTAACGAAAAAACTAACGAAAAATAACGAAAAAAGAGAATAACGAAACCACGGGACACTAAAGTGATACACTTTAAACCATAGAGTACTAAAGTGGGAAAGTACGAAACCACATGAGTAATTTTTGAAGTTATCCCTAAAATAAAATATTATCAATATAATAATATATATTTATTATATATAAAATATTATTATATTTCTCATACGAATTAATAATGATTAAATAAATTTTTATCAATAATTTATATATTTTTAAAAAAATTCTTTACCGTACATAATTTATTCGTTCACACATGATCCATTTTATGGCCCTTTTATATTTCACGGTTGGTGATTAACGTTTATCAAACAAGCTCTATGAAGGGGAAATTATTGCAAAATAATCATCTCCCACGTGCATCGGATCCCTTGGTATAATTCAACCACTGGAAAATATGGATTGCTTGTGTTAGTAACAAATAAAAAAAAGAAAACTGAAGCCATTGTCTCAGCGAATCATTGTTTTCAGAGGAGTAAATATTTAATAGCTTCTATGCCTCAGATCTCATTCAACAGCTATTATTTTTGTTGTACGATAGCATCCATTTTGATCGTAAATATTGTTAAATATAAAATTATATAAACACCGTTCTCTAACAGCTTAAGTTTTTAGAGTACAACGATTGTTTCATATGGTATTAGAGCAGGAGGTCCTGAGTTCGAGTCACGTCAGGCTCCTACAGCTTAAATTTTTAGAGTACAACGGTTGTTTCACAAATATGAAGTAATTAGTTTTCGAACTTGAGATCTCAATCTTTATGATCATCTGCGTTAAGAACGGCCGGTGTTGGAGTCTATAAGAAATATATTTTTTAATTATTTCTAAATAAGTTTCTATTTATTACTAGATCGTTTTTTTAAAATAACATGATATCATAATTAGTTTTAAACCGCTTCGTTTCTTGGATCATGAATTCGATTCCCATCTTTATCATATCACATATTAAGTTTGCGCCAACATACAGTATAGGTTTTGAGTAGCGATAAGAGAAGCCCCTTTCATTACTTTGTGACAAATAAAAGTTCTGCTGATAGAGATAAAAACCATGCATTCATGAACATATTATTTAGCTTTGCGACAAATAAAAACACTATTGATAGAAATAAAAACTATGCATGCATTAACTGATTGCTTAGCGATCTATGTTACGAAACCATTCACAGTACCTCACGTATAATAGTTGATTAAACATTGAGGTGTTACTAATTTTAAATAATGTATTAAAATTATAATTGATAATACAATAATAATCAAATTATCACACCACTTTTATATTATGGACACGTTAATATTGAGTTAACTAAATTAGATCGTGCTACTTAGATTGTAATAATTTATAAAATTTAAGTAAAAAGTTATATTAATTTAAAATTTGAGAACCAAAATATGAAGGCACTTTATAGTTTTAGGATCAAAAGTGTAATTTAACCAAGTGTAACAATTCCTATACTATAATCCGTAATTGAATCACAAAATATTTGGTATTTAATCGACAAGGATGCAGCAGCTTTGGAAGTGTTCGAGGAGACATCCCACGTGTCATGCTGATCTGAAGATGAATTTTTGTAATTTGATTAGCTATCGAGTTTAATTTTAAGTTAAATATTAGCACTATTTTGTTACATGTTCATGTAGCGTCTCTGAGCCAATAGACCACGAAAGCTCATTTCCAAAAAAAAAAAAAACTTAATTCTATTTATAAACTTGATCAAACCATTGTCTTACAATAAGAGATTTGTTTAGAAAAATTAATGACTAAAATGTTTTATCTATGAAAAATTTGGAACTATAATGTTTAGATAAATAAAAGGTACAAGAACTAAATAGTTATGTCAACATGATGCTTACACTGCCTATATATTTCAGGTGTCCTAACGCATCCAACATAGTTAATGTGCGCATAGTTGATAAAAATTTTATTTTTGTATGATGTCTAAATATATCTATTTTTAGGTCTAAAAAACTATAATCACTTCTATTATTATTTTATAGCACACAGAGAAAAGCTTCAAAATGCTTTCAGAATTTTCTTTTCTTTTCTTTTTTTCTTTTTTTTTTTCCTTTAAGCCTTTTAAAACACGAGTGAATATGTATTTAGCAATATAGCTCCAAACCACACCGACCGTCCCTAGCGCAAGTGGCAAAGGGCTTAGTGGTTGGTATCCGAGGTCCCGAGTTCGAATCCTAGTTGATTCACATTTCTAGCTAAGTTTATTTCTATAAGAAATAAACGAAGCAGATAGCGTGCTACCTTTCTCTCTCTCAAAAAAAAAAAAAAAAAACTCCAAACCAGGCCTTAGAGAGATTTGAGGTCAGTCCTGCTAAAGCCCAGCGCAGATTAATGCAAGACATATTTTATAATTCTGGGCCGGCTTTCAAACAACACTTTTTCCTTTTCCTCTTTTCCGAAAGGATCGAGCATTCGGCCCAGTTTCACCATTCGCGTCACCGATGTATCTGCTGAAGATAATGCCAAACTATTTATTTAGTAAGTTAAAATGATCCTTCAAGCACTGACCGTCCCTAGCGCAAGTGGCAAAGGGTTTGCACCCGAGGTCCCGAGTTCGAATCTTAGTTGATTCACATTTCCAGCCAAGTTTATTTATATACGAAATAAACGAAGCGGATAGCGTGCTACCTTTTTCTCTCAAAAAAAAAAAAAAAATTCCTTCAAGCTGTTTAGTTTTTATTCTTAATAAATATATATGCTAGCTACATTATTAGTCAGTTTGTTGGGTTGCTAATATTTGGTTACTATAGGTGGCCATTTATACTAACCAAATATATTTTAGTTAATCTTTGCACCCGCGCTTCCATGATTAGCTATCTGTTGAACATAAAGATATAAAAATATTGTTCTCTAATAATTAAAACTTTTAAGAATAATGATTATTTTATATTTTATATAATTTAACTTAGTTTCGGAGCAAGATTTGGCGCCCGAATATTACCATGCTCCTAATGTTATTTGATTTTCTATCATTTGATTAAATTCACGTCTTGAGTCTATTAAAATATCTCTCTCCAATAATTTAAGTTTTTTAAAAAATAATAATTATTTCATATAATTTAACACTTTGGAATGAAAATAGCAGCTAACATTGAAATCGAGATATAAACTTATAAAAACATATGGATGGTGATCCTTTCAAACATAGAGTAGAGACCTTCAAAACAATTAAAATTTGACAAAATTATCATTAAATTTAATAAAATTTCTAAACAAAGTAATGTTTTTTTACTTTTAAATTTTTTTGTTAAATAAGTAGTTATGTATTTCTTAGCCTTATAAGCTAATCAATCCTAACAATAAGAGAAAAATCTTTCACTGATACATCATATTCTAAAAAGTTAGTGTTAATGAGATGTAATGGTCAGGAAAATACCGAAAAAATATCAGTTGAGAATATATTTTAAGGTTAGTTGGCTAAGAACTTGTTGGTTAGTATTCGAGGTTTTAAGATCGAAACTCAGTTGTTTCATATTTTTAGCTGAGCTCATTTTTTTAAAATATTTTTTTAAAAAAATAACTTTATAATTAATGAGGTTCTTGGGCGTTATTTTTTTGACCAAATTGAGAACAAAGGGAAAGAGTCCACATTTCGTTTTCGTGTTGAAGCGTTCCTCCACTTTTTAATTTGTCATATGGAGCTGTAAACCATCTCCCGAGAATTCCAGTGCCACACAGCTACCGAATAAATGAATTAGAAAAGATTACTAAGATTTTAATAAATATATACCACATGATGTACTTAATTAAATATATTGTTTAGCAAATTGACTTTATTAAGAATTTTTTTATAAAAAATGCTACATGTATACCTGTTTATTATAGATATAAATTTTACACCACACTTGTCCTATAATTTGTAAACCCGTTTTAGATATTCAGTGTTGAAACAAAAATTGATAAGATTCGTACACAATATATAGTAACCTATAAATAAGTATACATATTGCATCACCTTTTTTTTTAAAAAAAAATTAATGAAATTTCAAACATGTCATCCGCATGATCACACCAACTATTAGATGCCAAAGCACATTTTAACAGCCACTAATCCAAAGGTGACTTATTAGTGTTTATGTCTTAGGGTTAGGGTACATTGTAAAATATATGTAACATTGCTTAAATATAATAGGGAAATTTGTTGAGAGATCCACCTGAACTTTACCTCGTTCGCAAATAGGCTCCTAAACTTTCTTTTTTTGATAGTTATATATATATCTATATTATCAAATAGTTCAATAGATCTCTCCCTTCAAAACTAATTACACAATCATTTTGATCGGATATCGTGTACATAATTGCGTAAGGCTTTAAGATATAAATAAATTTTTTCTAATTTTGATAATTAAGTATGACGATTGAAAAATATATTGAAATGAACTTCAATTTTTATTTCCTTTATATATGTTAGAATGCAAAAAAAATATTTTTTTTTTACTTTTATAAAACTATATGCGATACACACGACCAAAATGATTAAGTAATTACGCATCTATTGAACTATTTGATAAAATTTAAAAAGTCTAACTGCGAAAATTGAAAGTTTAAGTGGCTGTTGCCAAATGTGCTAAAGTTCAGGGGTTCTTTGTACATTTTTTTCCAATATAATTTAGAGTTACAACTATTTTTCTCACAACAGCAATAATTTAGAATACGCGTATGCAAAATTTAATACAGCGAACTCTTTGAAGAAGTCCAAATATACCTACTAAGATGGATTCGCTGCAACCCTTGTTGTAAATGTCAACTAATCAAGATACGGGAGCAAAGCTAGGAAACAAATATACAGAATAAAATAAAGTTTATCGTCTATTGCGTGACCAGTTATAAACAACAATTAATTCATTTTGCCAAATATTTTATGTGTATTTACTTTATTATGTTTGTTTTGTATATTTCCAGCAGATTCTTGTTCATACTGTATAAGTTACATAATATTCACAGCTCTTTGTCTAATATAATTAAATTTTTTATGAATTTTTTTTTAATAAAGCGTGCTTTTCAAACTCATTATTTTCTGTTGTCAGATTCTATCCGGCACGGATTTTAAAGCATCGTATAGTAAAATCTAGTAGTAGAAACAAATAATATCTTATCTATTCTTCAAAACTTTATGTTTATATGATTTTGTTTCTGATTGTTGTCTAATTTGCTTATGAAACAGCATAATTTTTTTTGCTTTTTCCAAACATACTCCTGCTCTGAGGGTTTATCAGAAAAATTTTGAATTTTTGAGGGGTAGATTTAAAAACTTAGGCACATATTTGAAAAATAGCTGGTTGGTAGTAATGAAACCTCCTTCGGGGTTGTAGCAAATCCTCTACCCTCGTCTGTGCAGTGCAGTGGGTGAAACTGTGGTGGGCCCCACGCATCCGTACGCGTCTTCCCGCCATAAACTCCGCGTTCTTTAATCACGCATTATGCGTTTATTTATGTACGGTATTACGCTCTCTCACGTTACTCTTTCGAATAAGAAAAAAAAAAAAACAAATTATTAAAACAGTAAATTAATAAAACAAAACAAAATTAAAAAAGAGCAAATTAACGCATGTCAACCGATTTCTCGCCGGCAACTACTCGTGAAAAGAAACTCCACGAAGCCATCCGCATAAATACTTCCCTGCGGACAAGTTGAGAATTACTATTGAGAAATATGATTAAAATATACTGTTTCTTCTTATCAACATAATTCAGAGCAGCTTGTAGGTATCCTCTTTAAATTATAAGACGAAAGTTTAAATTCTATTTTGAATTAAAAACATATCTTAAAAATAAAAAAAAATTAATTTTTTTTCCCAGATAATCTAATTATTTTATAATTTTAGCTGAATTTATCTTAAACAAAAAAAAAAAAAAAACCAAGGGGGAAAAACCAAAAAGGTGAGGTCGTCAGCATGTAACAGTCGAAAACAACTCATGATCCTCACCGTGAGCAAAACATACATAAAGCCCCAATCCTCATAATATTTTGAAACAAAACCCGGGAAAAAGTTAAAAAACCTCTTTAAAACGACCCTTTCCTCTTCTTCTTCCTCTTCTTCTTCTTTGTTATATAAAATACAATCGAACTCAACTAACCAAAATCTACATACACGAGCTCCTCCTCTCCTCTCCTCTCAACCGAGCTCGAACCCAAGCGAGCTATGGCCAACGCCGACGCCGAGAAGGGCGGAAAAGCGCGTCCGGGACGCGGGTACTACTACGACGGGAGCGTGGTCCGGTCGCCGTTCTACTACGACGCGGCGGCGGCGGCGGCGGCGGCGGAGCGGGGGTGGAGGGCGTGGGCTGTGCCGTTGTTGGCGGTGGCGAACGTGGCGGTGTTCGTGGTGGCCATGTACGTCAACGATTGCCCCGGCCACCCCGGCAACCCCTACGGCTCCTGCTTCGCCCGCTTCCTCCGCCGCTTCTCCTTCCAGCCCCTCCGCGAAAACCCCCTCCTCGGTCCCTCCTCATCCACGTGAGAAAGCTTTTTTTTTCTTTTTTTTTCTTTTTTGGTTTTTTTTTTCTTAATATGATTTGATTCTGTTGTTGTTGTTGTTGTTGTTATGCTCTCATGGTGGTGGTGATAAAGATGCGATATTTATGCTTCATTTGAATAGAGAAAATACGATAGAAAAGAAGGGGAAAAAGAAAAAAGTCTCCCCTGTTTGGATTAAGAGAAAAAAAAATTGATCCTTGATCCTTATGGAAGGCCATTTTCTCTCTGTTTTGCTTCATTTCTCTGTTTCAAGTTTCAATCCGAACGAAAGAAAATTATTTTCTCTTCTTTTCTCTCCATCCATGCGGAGTGTTAATTTATTGGATTTTAGTAATGTGGGGGGTTGATTTTGATACGGCAGCCCTGTTAAAGACTCTTCGTGCACTGTTTTCTATCTTATCGAACTTTTAGGTAACACGGTATCAGAACTGGTTCTAAAGGCCTCTCAGTTTCGAGAGAGATTGCGGATTCATTCCCCTTCAATTATTGGGTTAAATTCCAACGCTTTGCGTATAATTTTGCGCGTGATCTCCAGCAAACAAGACCTTAACTTTAGAGATGTAGCACCTCTCAGATTATGGGTTTTTATTAATCGACAGAACCAGTCGCTATTTCGCTCTAGATCTCTAAATTTTGCTTATTAGTTGACTAGTATGTTTGATTAATGACTCTAATTCTACGATGTTGGCATGTTAGTTTACCAGAATGTGTAATCCAATTAACCAAGTCCTTATCAAATTTACGTTTTCGCAGATTGGAGAAGTTGGGAGCTCTCGAGTGGAACAAAGTGGTGCATGGACATCAGGGGTGGAGGCTTATTACTTGCATGTGGTTGCACGCGGGTCTTATCCATATCATTGCGAACATGACATGTCTCCTTATCATTGGAATTCGTCTTGAGCGGCAGTTCGGATTTTGTAAGCTTCGCTCTATTCTACGCTGTTTTAATCGATCGAAAAAAGCTCTAGATAAGCCAAAACTATCTGTTCTCTTCGCTTCTTTCTACTTCAATGACTGTTTTGGGGGTTACTTACCTGGTTTGATTATGTGAAGTTTCAATATATATTACATATGTTGGCTAATTGATCGCTGATAACTCTTTCGCAGTAAGAATTGGGACGATATACCTTCTCTCTGGCTTCGGCGGTAGCGTCCTCTCAACTCTCTTCATTCGAAACAGCGTCTCTGTCGGTGCTTCTGGTGCTTTATTCGGTCTTCTCGGAGCAATGCTGTCGGAGCTTCTCACTAACTGGACCTTATACACACACAAGGTTTATCTTTTCTTTCTCTCATCTCCTTTTCGAGGCTCATCAGTAAGTTTTCTAGAGGCTGATTTTTTCGACTGACTTTCTACAGGCCGGAGCTTTGATAACTCTTTTGGCCATGATCGCGATCAACTTGGCCCTCGGAATACTCCCGCATGTAGATAACTTTGCACATATTGGGGGATTTCTCACTGGTTTTCTCTTAGGTTTTGTACTGCTGCTCGAACCTCAGTTTGCGTGGTTGGAGCGGCACAATCTGCCTCCCGGAAGGAAGGTCCCACCGAGACATAAGGCTTACCAGTTGATATTATTGGTTGTTGCGCTCACATTGGTCATAGCGGGGTAGGCACGCTCTTATACGAAGTTTTTACCAACTGATTGTGTCGGAAAATGTACTCTGTATTGTCTTAGATAGCTGCAGTTTGCAAATTCTGGAAATTTTCCTTTCACTTCAGGCCCAGTTGATGCTTTCTTACCAACAAATCCCTCTCTTTAGCTCTACTTTCTCTGCTATATTATTATGAGAATCAATCTGAATATAACTTGGCTATTTGTATTGTGTGGTCTAAGCAGAAGAAAAGGCACTAGCTCTCACATAACACACAACTCAACTCTGCATCTTCTGAAAGCTCTTTTTGTGAATCTGCAAGATTCTAAGTTTGGGTGCATAATTCACTTTGAATAGTTTGGCAAAGATATCTGAACATCTATTGTTTTCTATTTACTGTTTTTTTTTCTTCTTTTTTCTGTATCTTGGTTGATATATGCCTTACATGAAACTCATATTTCGTCTTTATAATGCAGTTTTACTGTCGGGCTGATAATGCTATTCCGCGGGGCGAACGCGAATGATCATTGCCACTGGTGTCACTACCTGAACTGCGTGCCTTCGTCGAGGTGGAGCTGTAATAACTGAAGCATTGCATTTCTCCTTTTGGTAGCAGAGGGGAAAAGATATCAGGTGTTTTATAGGGGGATTAAACTTGTATTTCTTTTATGATATAGATTGTGTTGTGGTGTGTTCTTAGCAAGTACATTCTTCTGTTTTCTAGTTGATTTGTAGGTATTGATTCTATGTTTGTGGAATTATTTATTTATTTATTTTTAAATTCTTTGTTCTAAGTTTCTACAAGCTATGAATGGACATCCTGGGGAAAAGAAATTTCAAATTAAATGCCTCAGCTGAATTGCTGCATCAGGCATGATGAACAGGGCTGAGAAGCCAAAGGAACTGAAATGTATTAAATGGGGAACTATAACTTCTGTGAGATCCAAAAATCAATAAAATGATTATCTGAAAATAGTTTTAAACTATCATCAGATTCAAAATGATAAAAGTATACAGGCAATTTGCTAATTCAAGTAGAGAGAAAACACCAGTAGAGAGAAAAACAGAGTAAAAAACCTCATTCTTGCTTTTGAAATAGCTTCTCGCTGAATAATACATTTGACAAATAAAAAATCGCAGAAAACTGAAACGCCGTAATTATATCAACAGCAGAAACTCCAATTACAGCACGAGGAATCACTAAATACTCATTATATCACCAGCAGAGGTAGCTAGACTGCAATAATGTAAACATCCTTAACATATGATACAATTCCTTTGTTTTTTTTTCATTGAAAAGCTCAAAAGGGAAACAAGAAGGGAGCCAATTTCTATTACTAAAGCTTAGTACATCACAAGACTTGCAACTAACGCGACTACTCTGAGAACTAAATATGATTATTGGGCGCCGATTTGAAAAAATAACGTGAGACATATAATTAATGTTAGGATCACTTCTTACAAGAAAATATATTAAGATTGGACAACCTACTTGGAACTTTAGCTGCATGAGGGCTGGATTACTCCACCCCCTCCCCAAAAAGGAAAACAAAAGGCAATGACACATGCATGCACCCCAAAATAGGAAAACTACTTCAGTGTGAGGCTGAAGGTAACTTCCAAAATGTCTTTGTTGCCACGAGAATTTTCTCACCGCTGCGGGATTCAGGCTCGCTCTCGTGAATTTGTATGGTCCACCGAATTGCTTGAGCAATTCGTGCCACCTTATCGATCACTTCTGATGAATCCCTTATAATAGCTGTACCTTCTGGGCGGAGCATGCGATCCATCTCCACCATGATATCAACAAGATGACACCTGCAACCACAGGCAGCAGAAATGAGATACTGAAACCCAAAAGCAGTAGTTCCAAATTGGAGCTTCTAATTTGGCTGCAAAGACACTTTCGTGGCGATTCGCTATATTAGTGGTTATGGTCCTTGCAGAAGCCATGTGTAAAGAAATTTATAATAAACAGGTCAGAGAAATGGACAGCCAGGTTAGTAAGCAGGAATTCAATTGAAAGCAACAAAGCCCACATTGAAATTACAATCTGAGTTGTCATTGATGAACACTTCAGAATATAATACAATTTTCAAGAAAATGGCTAGACCAAACGACATTAATATGTCTGTTACCCAATGCCAAGATACTTAATGTACCTGCTATTGCCAGAAGTTGGGTCTCTTATCAAGGAGTTGATTCCTGCTGCATGAATGAGATCATATGTTCGAGGATACGTTGAGAAAGCCTCGCACCTGGCACCACGAAAGTAACAGGTTTTTCTCATGATATTCAAGATGACATAGAAGGAAGAAAAATAGCTCCAAACAAAACCACTCGACTTGCTCAAAACATTCTTTACAAGTCATGGATTTAACGTTCTAGCCTAAACAAGAGAGACCACACATAAACTCAGAGGAAGAAATAACAAATTAATGAGATGCACAGAGTCTTAAATAGATTTAAATGAGGAATGACAAAATATGCAACAGAAACATACCAATCATGATAAACTCCAACCAGACCTCTGTCGTAAATAACTCCAAGAGTTAGTGGTTTTCGAGCAGGAACAACATTCATAATCCAGACAGGATCGGAAATAAGACCTGCGGCAAAGCCTCCGAAAAATGCATTCATGTCCATAACATTTCGGATTTGTGGAGTTCCAAGCTTCACACCAAGAGATTTCTTATAATATGCAACTCGTCTGATCCACCGCCGAGTATCAGCTTCAAACACATCAACTCCATTCTTCATGACAGAGACCCTTGCAGACGGTGTGGAGAGTCTCTCTGGCCATTTTTCAATCGAGCCAACAGCTATTTCTTCCACGAAAGAGGCTTTGCTTACGCACTTCTTCAACTTGAAGTACCTGAGTGGAAAATTTTAAGATATTAGCAAACACAAAAGATATTTAGCACAATATAACAAGTCTCTTTGTACTATGGGGGTTTTAAATATATCCTCTGCAAAATCATCTATTTACATGTATAACCCTATACATACGAATTTTTCATACATGTAACTGAAAAACGTTGTTTCTTACAGAAGTGCCATTATTCCAAGTTGGGGAGGTCATTTGATTAATGCAAGGAACTTAGTTTTGAATTCGAAAAGGTTTTGAAAAAGGGGAAATTATTTCCAAGCATATGAACCACTAAATGATGAACAGTAAAGATATCAAAAAGTATACCAAGCTTCATTTGGGTCATTATTATCACTGCATAGATCAAGCCCAAATTCATTTTGGTTAGGAAGACACGAGGGCCCCGAAGGCTTCTTCCATATGGCAGTGTTACCATCCACAGTAATCAGTTCATAACACAAAGCACGAGCCATAGCTTGCAGCTCGTTCCATTCCTTGTCCTGATTAACCCATTGCACGGGAGGGCCGGATATAACTAGATACCCTCCCGGACGAAGTAAACGATCCACTTCAATCAGATAAGTTCCATCTGCAACACATTCGTCGTTTAGCTATGAATGAAAGATAATAATAATAAACACAGTAAATGCAGGTCGATGCAGCACAGGCAACAGCAAAGGAGGAAGAAAAAACTTACTATAAGCGGTAAAAGGAATCAAACATCGCGAACAATGAACCAAGTCGAAGGAGTGTGCCGGAAAAGGAAGCCGCCGAGTGCCCAGCATTGCAACAAATGCAGGAATTCCCCTTTCTAAAGCGAACTGTATTTGTGATTTATGCGAATCCCTCGGCGCAAACGATAGCGTCATGATATTTTCTTTAAGCAAAGATCCCCCAAAACTCGCAACCTTCGTGAAGAGACGGAGACCGTATATCAAATTTCTGAGATTAGAAAACAATCATCAAAGGCAGATTAATTGGCGAGACGTAGGTCGCTTACCCCACAACCCATATCAAGAGCCGTCCTGAGCTCACCCCCGTTTATCGGAATAAACTGTCCGAGCTTGGCAATGTATTGTTCCGCTCCGTCCGGGAACATAGTTCCACCGCCGGGAAAAGTAAAGTACGAGCCTTCTACCTTCATCCAACCCTGATGACCTTTTCTCTCGGCGATTTTACCGTACGGCATGTTATCATGCCATATCTGCGCGTAAAGTAAGAATACTCTCACATTAATGCAGCAAATATATGAATGCCAATTTCAAAATTTTCAATCCACAACGTGCCAATTTTCCATCCTAAGATTAGATGCATTGCATCTATCCCTCTAATCAGTGTACGTACTTATTGTCAGTGTAATCTGTAATCAAAATGCTACAAATTGAGTTCGATCATTGCGGATACCTTGCGAAGGCTCTGGGGCCAGGGGACGGGGATGCGGTAGCCGAGGGGCGGGGGGACGAGGCAGAGCGGGGCGTCGGGGGGCGCGGGGCAGTGGCGCTCGCGGTAGAAGTTCATGTCGCGGCTGAGCTGGCTGTTGCGGCGGGGGTCCTCGCAGGGCATGTAGTCGACCTCGTCGGCGGCGCAGGCGTCGATGGCGGCGGCGGCGGCGGCGGAGGAGGAGCGGGAGTCGAAGAGGGCGAGGACGCGCTCGCGCTGGCGCGGGTCGGAGGGGGAGGAGGAGCGGGCGAGGGCGCGGCGGCCGGAGGCGGCGAGGGAGTCGCCGAGGGAGGTGAAGACGAGCACGAAGAAGACGACCACGCCGCCCAAGAAGCAGGCGCACACCACGTCCAGCACCGTCCACGCCCGCGCCCCCGCCCCCGCCCCGCCCCGCCGCGGCGGAGGGAGGTTCACGTGCCCCATTCGCCCCGCCGACGCCGACGCCGACGCCGCCGCCGCCGCCGCCGCAGGATCGGGAGGGAGCGAGATTTAGGGTTTTTGAGATCCGCTTCAGATCGCGACCATTCGGAGATCGATCGAAGAGAGCGAGAGAGAGAGAGAGAGAGATCTGAGTGAGGTGGGGATCGGAGTGGGGAGATAAGAATAATAATAATAATAATAATAAGAGTGGAAAAGAGGAGGGAAGTGGGAAGTGGGAAAGGGAGAAAGAAGAAGATGCCGCGGAGAGCGGTTGTGATTTAATGAAGGGGGCGATTTACGCTTGTAGCATTGCAGTTCCTGCAACTGGGAACAGAGAAATTATTGCTTTTGATTATTTATTATTATTTATTTATTTATTTATTTTTTATTAAGAAAATGTAATTCACCTCAAATAAGAGGAAAGGTTTTAGTTAGTTACATAATATGAACATCTTGAATGTTAGGTAAGTATAAATGGGATTGTACCTAATCGTTGCTTTATAACTTTATCTACATTGAAGATCATTGAGAAGAGCTGTGTTTTGATAGATTTAAAAATAAATATACAGATATTCTATACTATCTAGATCGTTATATTCATATTTATATTTATATTTATATTTATACTTATCTATTAAAATTTAGAGAGTGGAGCCCATTTATAAGCACCCAAGTTGAGACTCGAAACTCTGAACTTTTAAATAAATTTTATATAACAATTATTAAGCCGGTCTAGTTATTGTTAGAGTTATTAGCCTCTGTTGTCCAAGGAACCGACACTAGCGAGAATAAAATATTTTAGCAATTTATCAATTCGGGTCGGATTTCTTGGATCGAAACTTGATATTATCAACATATTCACACCGCAATTTTGCCGCTCCAAACCAAAAATGGGCCGGGTCCAAAACAAAAACTTAGTGGGTCCGGTTGCAGTGGGCTGAGTTGAAGAGTAGGATATGATATGGGCCGGATATGGGCTGAAACTTAGCCCAACTACCGAAGCTGCTAAGGGCTTGTTGTGTTGAAAAGTAGTGTGTTTTAATTAGGTAAACATGTATAAAACTTACCTCAATTATCACCCCTTTAGATCTGATTATCTAACCTTTAAAAATTTTGATTTTACTATCTGAACCTTTGATTTATTTGATTTGAACTAATTAGTAACTTTTTAACTTCAAAATTTTAATTCGTCGTCTATCTTTACGAATTTAGTTAGTATATTTATGTAATTTATATAACTACAAATTTATTGAAATAATCAATTAGATTAAATTTCGTATTCAAAGAGCCATCAAATTACTTAAATCAAATAATTCGAAAAGTCTGGTACTAAAATCAAAATTTTGAAAGACTGAATAGTCGAATCAAAATGATCTATAATTTAGATAAGTTTTATAGATTTTTACTTTTTAATTAACTTATTTACTGGCGAAAATATCTATAACATTTTGTAAAATTGTCTAAAAATGCAAGAAGTCGCATATGCATTTCTCTTTTCCTTGTCATTTCAAAATTTATATGAAAGTTATTAAAACTCTTGAGAAATTTCAAAAATACTAGATGTAATTTTAGAAAGCAATAAAGAACTAAAAACATTCCGAATTTAAACCGCTGGCATAAATTTCTGTAAAATTCATTAACTGTGGAGAAATTTTAAAAACTATAAATACGATTTTAGAAAGAAATAAAGAAAATTTCTATAAAAAATTCATTATCGTGTCGATGAATTTTAATAATATTTTATCTAAACAAAAAAAAATATTTTATAAAAAAACATGCTAATATTGTTAAATAATGTGAAACAACCATTGTCTCCGAAAGTTTGAGCTTCCAGACCTCCTATTTTGATACCATGTTAAATATTATATAGGGATAATATCTAATACACCGTTCAAAATTTTAAAAATATCCTATTTATCCATAGATGACTAAACTATTCTTATTGATTTTAAAAAATTTCTTTAAATATTTTCTTTTTCCTCTAGGGTTCCTAATGAGACTGAATTTTAGAAGAGTATTTTGAGTATTAGGGAAAAATTTAAATTTTTTCAATAATAGTAAGAAATAAATAAGCAAAAAAATCTCTATTATAAAACAACCATTAAATATTATGAAGCCTCTATCCAAAAACTTAAAGTGTTTGAAAGAACAGTATTTTAATATTATATATTTAAGAGATGTTATCAAAAGAAACATGAATACTTTGCACCAACCAACCTACTGGATTTGTTATCTAGCCCATAAAGATCCAAGCTTAATTATATTGATTGTGCAATTCTCTTTATTCCTTTGCTTGATAGAACAGCTTCTTTGTTGTAGGTTGGAGTTGTTTGGTGCATCTTACATCAATTTTATATGAACATAAAGGTTCTCTCTTTTCCTTGGAATTATTTCCTTATGATGAAAAAGTGATTCAGAAAAAAAAAGAAAAAAAAAGAAAAAGAAAAGGGAATCTCCAGGTGGAGAAATTAACACAAGGAAAGGCCAGGTGAGCTGCAGCTAATTAAGAACATGGTTAATTAAAGTAATCATTGTTTTGGGGCTCGGGATAATGGGTCACATTCTTGAGGTTACAACTAATTAAACAGATCATTATATATTACACCTAATTGCTAAGTTATGATCATTAATTATCAAACTTGCTACATGTGCATCAAAATGCACCAAAGAATGTTATAAATAAATTAGGGATAATTCCATGAATGCCCCTATTGCAATCTAAATTTTTTTGCCTCGGAAAATTTTAAAATATCATATATATATATATACTCCTTTAAATTGAAGAATATGCCATAATTATTCCTCATGATATTGTATTAGCTAAAAGTTAAGGTATTTGTGATATTTTGAAATTTATAGAAATATCAATAATATCTTATAATTTTTTTATGAACATATATAAAATTATCCCAACGAATTATTTATTTATTTATTTTATATTTTTAAAGATGGCACAGATAAAGATACTAAAAGTTAAATTATTCACTAATAAGGGTGTTACGTGTATAAAGTTGGCTCATGACACTCCATGCATGATACGTACTTAGATACATAAAGGATTATTATTTTCCAACTGCTAATCATGCTTTGCTACGATCTTAATAATTAATCGTACGACATTCTACGAAATTCATTGATACAATGTATCAGGAATAGAAACAAAAGTAACAAACAAACAAAGAGCCAGAGACCACAAGATACAGGATCAAGAAGCTTAATTAGTACGATACTAGTTATTCAAGTATCTTCCTTTAGTTCGTTTCTAAAGAGAAAAAATAAAAAATAATAAAAATTACTGAGACTATTAAAGGGACAAACAAGCAAAGGTTATTTTATTTTATTTTATTTTATTTTATTTTATTTTATTTTATTTTGTTTTGTTTTTTTGCTAATGAAGGTATGTTTCAGTGTCGGAGAGGAGTAACGTCTCTCTCTGGAAATTCTCTGTATATATAAATCTCTCTCTCTCTCTCTCTCTCTCTCTCTCATTCATGTCGTAGCTCCCGAGGAGTAGGCAAGCCCATGTGCGTACGTGCTCTCATTACGGCTTTTATGATGCCACGTTGTTACCCGATCATTAGCCCAAAATTATAATAATAAATAAAGATGATGTTTAGCCAAAGTAATGTAGTAAAATAATTTTAAATTTTAAATTTATCTATCTAATTCACTCTTGTATAGGTTTCAGATTTACATCCTTCACATTCAAAAAAAATTTTAAAATTTTTTTGATACAAGTAATAGCTAAATTTTGACCATATAAAGCCTAGAATGTGGCTCTTATATCTATGTTATGGACGTACAGATAAAATTACTTCATAATAAATTACTTAAATTATAAATATAAACATAACTATAAAATGATAATATTAAATGTTTGATAAAAGTTTAATAAAACTTTAAAATTTTGACCCAGGTAAATCATACGTCTTAACAAATTATCTTAAAAAATTTAGTCATAAAAATTTACAGAACTTATCAGAACTATAGATCAAAAATTTTGAGTTACTATCCAACCTTTTAAATATTTGATTTTACTATTCAACCTATAAATTTATTTAATTTGAGTCAGCAAACGATACTTTCACTACAAAATTGGAATGTGTCGTTTATCTTTACAGGTTTAACCAGTATACTTTATACAATCCTCGTAACTATAAATTTATTAAAGTAATTAAGGTAAATTTTAAAGTCAAAATATATTTAAAATGACTCAAATCAAATAAATTAATAATTTAGGTTGTAAAATTAAAATTTTAAAAGATTGGGTAGCTAATTCGAAATGATCTATAGTTCAGATAAATTATATATGTTTTTGTCAAAATTTTATTGGGACACTTCTCAGCAAAAGTCATGTTCAGAATGAACCGAATAAAATTTCAGTGGGGAGCTCTCCAATAACATCTCATTTGGTAGCTCCGATCCGCTGCTATATGTTAATTTTACCTTCATTCTAAAATTTCGTTTGGTATTTGTTAGTATTAAAACTTTTTAAAAAAATTTAGAAAAAAAAATATAATTTTTGAATAGAAACAAAACTGATATATGACAACGGATCATGACTCCTCAATAAGATATTATTGAAAAGCTCTCTACTGAAGTTTCATGTAGTCGATAAGGACTAAAAAGGGATAAGGACTAAAAAGGGAGCGTAAAGATAAAGACAAAATTGATATATGACATCAGATCGGTGCTCCTTAATAAGATATTATTAGAGAGCTTAATTTTTGCTCGAATTTTTTCCGAACGAATTCCTCGAGGGATCAAATTGCATAAAGAAAAGCATCACGTAGTCGATAGGAATTAAAAAAGTGAGACGTAGAAGAAACCGACGCCTAACTAGTGGTGGCTGGGGAAAAGGATTTGTCGATTCACTGTGGGGGCACAAATAGATTCTTCGATTTGGACGCTCCTAGATCACGTTCTGATCCTTGGAAGCTAAAATAAATAATAATAATAATAATAATAATAAAAACCAAATAAGAAAGAGCCAAAAACAACACGAATTTAAAATTTAATTACAAAACGAAAAACGTAACATCACGGGGACTTTTCCGAACGGAACTGCATGGGATACGTCATTCAATGCCTCGAGAATCCTTACAAAAGCTTTAGCATCTTGCGCATACTCACCCTTGTCTCTCTTAAACGTATGTAATATCATCTTTTTGTGGTCAGAGAAATGTGTGCGTGTTTTCTTTTTGATTTTACTGTCACCGTTTGCAACAGTTTGTTGAGATATATATTATATGTATATCACAAAGCAATGACCGTCCTAAAAAAATATAAAAAATACATAAATTAATTAAAAGTATGTATATATTATTATTAAACTGACGATGCGATCACGAATATATAAAATAAAATAATATAATGATAAACTCGAAATAATAGGAAAAAAAAAGAAAAAGGCTCACATGTAATATGCTCATTTCCTCTCATTTGCATTTAAATGAAAAAGTGGCAATTGTTACCGACAGTATGTACGCAGCGTAATTGGTTGAAAACTTTATGATTGATATCTGAATTTTTAAATTTGAAATATAGTTGAAAAAAGAAAGAGCGGCAGTTGTTGGGCAGGTCACTTATATTAATTACATTTACTTATGGAGCAGAGTTTCTGAGCCTCGAGACAAAAGTCAAGATTAGGCCAACTAACCCGTCTATCGTAGAAATTAATAAGAAGAAGATGATAAAAAGGACATGATTTGGACAAAGCAAGCCATCAAAGTATACATTAACACAAACATTTTACAGTAAACAGGGAACGGAAAACACTGATATATTAATTAATTATAGCCAAACACACAATATAACTAGTGGGAAGCTAGAAAAGAAACAGCATTTATAAGGCAGTTAATTTCCTAACAACAGAACACAAATACAAGAGCTTCAAATATATTACAAAGATGACGCGCATCAAATAGCCAAACCTTCTTTTCGTGGATCTCCGAACAACAATTTTAATACCTAATCGGCATCCCTAATCTATCCAACCGGCCCGACCCCGGGTACGCCTTGTTGGCGAACTTGGCGTGCAGCGACTTCTGCGGCCCTGACGCTGCAGAATCCTGCTGCTGCCCAGCAACATAACCACAACCGGAGCCCGAACCTGCAGAACTCAAACCTGAAACCTGACCACCCCTCTTGATCAATCCCGACTTGTCGTAGCACTCCGGCCTCTGCTTTGGCGCGCTCTGCGACCGCGCCTTCGCCTTCGAGGACTCCGTGTTCGCCATGTAGTTCGGGTAGTCCAGGTAGCTCCCGAAGCAGCCCTTCGACGGCGTGAACGGCCCCCCGCGCCCCTGCTGCGAGGTGGCCGAATAGAACTGCGGGCATTCGCCGAATTCCGCGAGGTCCGCGGCTGCGAACCGTAGGGAGCAAAGCGGCTGCATCACTTCACCCGTGGACGGGCTCGGGATCGACAATTGGGTGGTCGTCGAGTCTGAGTCCGCGGCGGCGGCAGCAGCAGCGGTGAAGCCGCGGCTCTTCTTAGAGTTGTTACTGAATTGTGGTTTTCCGGGGTCGACTTCGAGGATCTTGGCGTTCTTTTCGTCGTCCATTGTTGTACTTAGACCGGATTTAGTAGCAGGTTCATGGATGTTCCAATACCTATCCTCCATCCAGCGGTCCAACCAGTTCCAACCGGAAGAGTGTGATGAACTGTTTTGATCTGTAGCCTCCGTGGTAAGGGACTTCCGTGGACCAAAAAAAAAAACAAACAATGAGGCATGAATCGATTTGGATTGTGATATTCTTCAAATTATTAAGTGTTTGGACAATTTTAGTAGGGATTGTACCTTGAGAGAGCCAAATCGATCGGATTTGGGCATATTTGTTTGTATATTGTGGTAGCGTTTCTCTGGTGTTGGATGGCCCTGAAATTATCAAAAGGGTTATTATTTTCAAAATAGAAAAAAATAAATAAAGTTTCTGATTTGGACTAATAGTCTACTTGATGGGTATAGTATTGTTGGATAAAAATACTGCTGCAATAGTAGTTTTAGAATAACAACACTTTATAATAAAAAAAATTTCGAACAAGTTCATTGTAGAATAACACATTATCTTTCATTTCCAGTGCAATAAAGGCTCCAAAATTATTAGTTCAGTAGATGTGATTGTTTCCAAAAATAGAGCAGCTAAATATACACCAGGTGCTTATTTCGTCATGCTTCAATTTTCAAAACTCTATATAATTATAAACCAGTAATCAACTGAATTATGAGTTATTTTGATTTGACTATCTAATTTCATAAAATTTTAATTTTACTATCCAATCTTTCAATTTATTTGATTTGTGTCAGTCACGTACCGGGTGGTGGGCACATGGGCCGCTGCTCTGCGCGCGCAGGGCGCGGCAAGCGCGAGCCCGGGCCTGAACTCGAACCAGGGCGTGCATGCACCGCAGCGTCTCCGCCGCTTGCTTCCTCACAATGTTGCCTCTCACCAAAGCCTGGAGCTTCACCAATCCTCTCAGCGCCCTCAGCGCCTTCCTTGCCTTTCGCAACCCCAACATCATATTCCCAAAACGCAGTGAAGAAGCGCGTTAGCAGTAAGTTTAACTACGTTTTGTGTCAGCAAACAAAAGCAAATTACTGGAATTTTAAAAAAAAGAAAAAAGACATTTACGTCCATATCTCTGAGTTCCAATATGGCCATTTACTACTACCACAAGCTGTTGCTAAATGCAAGGGGTGAATACGATGGGCCACCATCTACTATACCAAAACCGTTCACGTAAATAAAAAGTGCCCGTTCATTTATTAGCCTCTTTTAATATCAAAAGTGAATAACAGAGTAAAAATGGGAAAAGGAATAGTAGGGACCATTGTGGGGTTTGAGCGAAATGGTAATAACATAGTGGAGGTGACAGGATCCATGCGAATCACGCCATCCAGCTCACGGACCCCATTCCGACAATTTAATCACAAGAAAAAATTTAAAAAAAATCAAAGAATTTAGCCACAAATAAAAAAATTTCTATCTTAAAAAGACGTGATCTCGTCTCGGGGTTCCACATGAATTTATACTTTATAAATTTGATTAAAGTGTACCCAAAAAAACCAAAAAAAAAAAAAAAAAAGCCTAGATCTAAAATTTCATCAAAAATGGAGTAAAACAGTAAAATTACGAACAATCGAATGCGAATGAAAACAAAAGAAAGAGAGAGAAGTGCGAACCAAGTAGCCGCGAAACGCGGCCTGAATCCTAACCGCCGCGCACTCCCGCCGACGGAAACCTCCGCCGGCGCGGCGGAGCTCCCCGGAAACGCACCTGCTGCCGGCGCTGGTGAGCTTCACCACCGCCGCCGCCGCCTGCGCCGCCGCCACCGCCGCCTCCGCCACCGCCGCCGTCGCCGCCGCCACCGCGATCGCCCTCTTACTCTCCTCCTCCTCCTCGCCGTCGCCGTCGCCGCCGCCGCCTCTCTCCGCGCGCGCCCGCAACCGCGTCCTCGTCCTCGGCGGCGGCGGCGGCGGGGGCGGGGGGGCCCACCGCGGTCGCCGCACCTCGACGCGGCTCTCGCGGAAGGATTTCCCGAGGCCCCACCTCCTCCTCCTCCGCTCCTCCTCCTCTTCCTCCTCCCGAGCCCTCGCCTTCGCCTCGGGATCCGACCTTTTCCCGCCAAAAATGCGGCGGAGCCACCGCGCCGCGCGCCCCATTTTTCCCCACTTTCTCTCTCTCTCTCTCAGCGCGGCTCCGTCGCCTCCGCTAAAACCCCCATTTGCATGCGCTGTAATTAAGTTGGGAATCGCATTATAGGGCCAAAAAGGAGCGGGAGATTACCCCCAAAAAAAAAAAAAAAAAAAAAAAAAAAAACGGATTGTTTCCCAGAGAGAGAGAGAGAGAGAGAGAGAGAGAGAGAGAGAGAGCGAGCGAGCGGAGGCGAAGAAGTCCTCGACTGGAGCCTCTGTCGTAGTACTTCGATGATTTATATATCTATATTACTTTAAAAAAAAAAGGGTCAAGTCTCCATTAAAAAAATAAATTATAATTTTATAAAAAAAATATTATATATACATCAGTATATAGGTATAAGTTTCATACATTGTTTTGTTATAGAGTTTACAAGAATTTAAATAAATTTTAGTAAAAAAATATATTAATACGAGTGAAAAAAAGGATGGATATTTAAAAAAAGGTGTAAGATATACACTCAATCTAGTCTAGGGGTGTCCATCATCGCTTATTTAATTATTGCTGGTCGTAGAGTCCAACATTAACTAACTCTTTTTTAATTTTTAATTAAATAAAAAATAAAATTAGTACAAAATATTGATCTTTCAATAGGAATGTTCTAAGATTACAATCTATTTTAGATTATAAACCTAATATTACTTTTTATTTCAATTTTATCTGAAAATTAAAATAAAATATTTAATAGTAATTTATTCTGTATATTTTTTTTTGTGTGTTATTAGAAATTAAAAATTTAGCTCTTACTCTATACAAAATTTTGGTAATTTAATAGGAAGGTATCTTTTTTCTATAAAATAATTTATTTTATTTTTAAAAAATAATTTAAAAGGCCGAATAAAATATTTCATGCTTCAGTATTGACTCTTAATTAATCACAACTAATTAGTGGTGTGCTTTAATAATTAGTAAAAAGGATAATTGCCTATATACTCCTCAAGACTTTAAAATTATATCATTTTTCTCTACTTTTTTTTCTTTCCAATATACCCCTCATATGTTCCTCCGTTATTCAAAAATATTCGTGCAGTTACCATCCGTTAAGTTAAACGTAAGTTAAATATCTATCAGAGTTAAAAAAAATTAAAATACCTCTTTTGCCCTTAACTTAAAGGTAGATAATAAATGTTGGTGATGATAGAAAGGTATATTTGAAAATAACAAAAATCAAAATACTTCTTGTGCCTCTAACTTAAGGACAAAAGAAAAAAGTCGGTAATGATAGAGGGGTATATTTGAAAGGGTAAAATAGTAATTTTACAGAGATAACAACTATTACTAACAGTTCATTAACAGAATTTAACTCTAAGAGTATATTTGAAATAGGTTGGAACGTAAAAAATATATTTTTAATATTAGTCTTCTAAAAGAGATAAATCAGAAAGTCTGAAACTTTTCAGGGTATATAAGCAATTGCCCCTTAGTAAAATTAGAGCTCCACTCGTTCTGGTGCTAAATTCCGATTTTGCCCTTGCATGTTTCTGGTAATAACAGGAATGTTCGTCTCAGGAGTACAGAATTCTTCGGCAAATCCTCGGCAGCATCTCTGTGGGACTTTTTTACAAACTAATCCTTTACAATTTTATAATTTATAAAATAATCTTATTAAACTTGTATTTGGCAAATTAACCTCCTAAAGACGGTGAATCATTCACCGCATTCATAATATACTAAAGACAGTAAATAATTCACTATTTTTTATATATATATATTTTTTTTCTTCTCTCTTTTATGATCTTCTTTTAAAGACGGCGAATCATTTACCGTTTTTAGAAAGGCTTAAATTTTTTTTAAATGCGGTGAATGATTCACCGCATTTAGAGAATTAGTTTTTCAAATAAAATTTTGACATTGTTATTTTACAAATTGTAAAATTTTAGAGAGTTATTTTATAAAAAAATTCATCTCTGTCGCCTGCAGTGTCGAATAGCGGAGAAGCGATTCCATGCACCGCACTCCATGAACCGGGATCCCAAAAAACACTAATTTCAAAACCTTAAAATTCAATTATGAGCATCCTACAACCTTCTAAAAATTTATATCTTAATTTATATTTTATTTTATTTTTAAATTTTTTTAAGTATACATAATATAATTTTAATTTATAAATTTATATGGCTTGATCAGACTCTAAAATGTTGTAGTTTAGTGCTATTTTTATTTGTTATTTTAATATTATTCTATTCATTTTTTCAAGACACTGTTGTATTACTATATTCAATTTTTTATTTTTATTTTTTTTCATCTTCTACTATTGTTTTAGTAGATATCACTAAACTATTTTTTTATTGCTAATCTATATTACTATAAACAAATATATTATTTTAAATAAAATCTAACAATTTTATTAACAAATACTGGTTAAATAATTAAAATTTTATATATAATAAATCTCGGTAATAGACTTATTAAAAATTTCTATCCAGTTATTTTTAATGTATTTGTTATTTTATTGTATTTTATATTTTTATGTTAAAATAAGTTGAACATATGCTCTATCACTTTTAACCGGGATTTCTTAATAGCTTATATATATAATTATAGATTTATCGTTTATAATATACGGATTAAAAAAAGAATAGTTGAGTGATTTTTTTTAAAAAAAAATAATAGAGCGTGGGAAAGCGAAATTTTTTTGTAAAGTACATTACATAGAGTGTAATTAATCCTCTCTCTCTCTCTCTATATATATATATGTATATATAACTGTACACCGTGGTGCATGCAATAAATGTTAAGGGATAAGGGCCAATCCATCGTTTTGCATAGGCAAAATTTTAGATCTTATATTTTTATAAAAATAATTTTACATGCAAAAATTTATGCATAAATGTTTCTGATAAATGAGTTGTATTTTTTCCTTAATATTTGTTGTTACTGGTTGACTTGTAATAATACAGTTTAAGTATGTTAAAGAGCAATTTTAAAAATTCAGAAAAGTGGAAAAAAAAATTTATTGCTATGTTTTAACATTTTATTCCCTCCAAAAAAAATTCAATTACCGTATAGAATGGGATACTCCCTCATTAATTTTATGTATAGAATTTATATTATAAAAAAATTACAATATCGCAAACAACAGTTCTGATTTGATATCGCAAATATAATGTACATATATATTTTGTAACAATAGTGTTGAAATAATTGTTCATCAAATATTGCTATACTTTTACACATGGGGATCAAATATTGAAGTAAAGAAGATTTTACTCTTTAACCTAAAATTTACGAGACTTTCTATACCATATAAAATATATCACAACGCAATTGTACCATTATACGTAAGTTAATGAATAGTTCAATCAAGATAATATACCAACTTACATTACAGTAAATATCCAAATATATATATTTTTATATATTTATATTTTAATATAATATAATATACTTAAATAAATATTTTTTTTGTTTAGCATAATGAAAAGTCTTATTATGAACTTATAGCACAAGCATTAATGCAAAGAATGGAGATTTATGCCCTAATTACTAAGAAATGTTAAAATAACTATTTATCTTTAAAACTTAATCAGTCAAAAAATAACATTTTTTATTTATATTTTATATATGTAATTTTTTTTATTTTGATATCATATTAAATTATTTGAAAAAATCTTCTGCCTTTAGATATTTTTTTGAGAGAAATGTAGCATGTCACTCGCTTTGTTCTTTTTTAAAAATATAAAAGCATACAAAACATACCCCAATTATGGATCAATTTGACTTGGCTGCCCAACTTTTCAATTTGTTTGATCTAAGTTAGTCAACAACACTTTAATTTCAAAATTTGAATGAGTCTTTTTTTTCTCTTGTAGATCTAGATAACGTAAATGCAATTCTTACAACTATAAATTTATTAAATTAAATAATTAGCTTAAATTTTAAAGTGATGAAAGTACTGTTGACTAATTCATATAAAATAAATTAAAAGGTTAAATAACAAAATTAAAATTTTGAATGATCAAATAGCTAATTCATAATAAATACGAAACAACTAGTTTGTAAACTTAGAACTTCAGTACTAAGCATCAAGCTTTTTGCCATTTGCGCTAGAAAACATCAGATTCCTATCTTTATAAAAAAATTAAAATTTGGCGGTCACACTTTGGCCCCTAGAATTTACCAATTCATTGGTAATTTTTAGAAAAAATATTTTTATTATATTTTAATTTAAAAAAATATTATTAGGTGGGATATAAATAATATGGTGTAACTGCTATGCGGAATACTTCCTCCTATTTTTAAGATGTTGGCAGTGGCATGAGAGGAAGTCTAGCTACACCTCATTATGTACAACCAATCAATCATATATCTCATTTGGAAAGAAAATGATAATAAAAATATTTTTTAAAAAACTATTATAAGATGAATAAATTCGGACAAAAATTGTATGGGCAGAAGCTTGGGCACGATGTCGATGGGCGCCGCGTGCATCCTCGCCCTCGAAAACGAAAAAAAAAGAAAAAATGGGCCTCAATTTTTAGAGAGAGAGAGAGAGAGAAGCTGAAGGAGAGGAAGAGAGGGCAAGGATGGGCGCGCGTCGGCCATGCAGCGCCCATCGGCATCATCCCCAAACTTCTAGTTTGGAAACGATATCTATATAATTTTTGTCTAATAAATTTATAGTTGAAGAATATCACGTCAGTAATATGAGTGCTGCAATTCTAGATTATTTCCGTGGCGCGGACGTGACTTGAAGACACGGGTTCGAAGCCCCTTTCACTCCAAAACCAAAAGTACGTACGTCCGATTGTGACCCGGGATTGCGGCCTAAAAAAGTTTGGGGCCCGTGATCACGTTCTCTCATCCAGAAAATGACTCATAATGTCACAAATATTGGACCGTGCAAATTTAGAGGCCTCTATTTGTGATGTAGCCCATATGCAGAGGCCTATTTACTGGGCCATGGTATTCCTCTTAGCCCAACAAATTCACATAGATTCTTTGTTTTTTGTTTTTGTTTTTGGTTTTTTTCAGTTTTGGTTTCAACGCTTTAAACTGCTGCATAAAGTAGTGGAAATAGAAGTGAAATTTGGATAATTGTTTTTCTAATTCTTTTCATTCTTACATTGGCCAAACACAAGTTCATGTGGTGGTAAAAGTACGATGAAACTTTTTTTTTTTTTGAGAGAAAGGTAGCACGGCTTCGTCGTTTATTTTTTTTAAAAATAAACTTAGCTGAGAAAGGTAGCACGGCTTCGTTTATTTTTTAAAAAAATAAACTTAGCTTGAAATGTGAATCAACTAGGATTCGAACTCTTTTTTTTTTTTGAGAGAAAGGTAGCACGGCTTCGTCGTTTATTTTTTTTAAAAATAAACTTAGCTGAGAAAGGTAGCACGGCTTCGTTTATTTTTTTAAAAAATAAACTTAGCTTGAAATGTGAATCAACTAGGATTCGAACTCGGGACCTCGGGTACCAACCCCAAGCCCTTTGCCACTTGCGCTAGGGACGGTTGGTAAGTACGGTGAAACTACATGCAGTAGAAGGGAGTTGCGTGAATTTCGCTCGCTGGTTCTAACAACTATGACCCAATTTGCCGATGTTGCTTACAGTTAAAGTTGAGTGTAATTCTTACATTATATTCCTCAGAGGTTAAATTTATAATACTAGTCTTATCATAACCTTAGATTTTTAATACTAAAAATTCAAAAGGACTGTTTTAACTCTCAGGGCATGTTTGGTTCAAAATAAAAATCAAAACTAAAAATAGGAATCAGAATGGACTGGAATTGAAACGGGATGATAAAAACTTTAATTTGTTTGGTCCGTAAGAAGAATCGGAATCATAATCAAATTTCAAAAAGATTAAATTTTAGTTGAAATTTAATTTATTATTCAAATTCGTGATCACAATTTAAACTTAAAATTAAAATTTATTATTCAAACTTAAATTCAAAGTCAAAATTTAAATTTAGAACTAAAATTCAAATATCAAGCTTATATTAGATTAAACTTGAATTTAAGAAAACTAAATTTTGAATTCATAATTCAATTTTATATATAAATTTATAATTTAAAAGTAAATATAGATTAATATTTGAATGTAAATAATTATTGTGCAAAATAATTCTTTTCTCAAAGTGTACGTATTCCCTCCTTCATGGGGGAGACCATTTTAGAGGGATTCTATTCTCTCCGAAATAAAAATCGGAATACCAATCCCTCGATCAAAACACCAGCAACAGAAATTGCTCATTTCGATTCTCATTCCAAGCCTCAAATCCTTCAAACCAAATATACCCCCATTTGGTTCGGAGATAACGAATATTGGGATAAAATTTTTAATCCTTGAAATAGCTTACTATTTCGGGATAGTCAGAAATAAAAGTAAAATTATGTTTAGTATGTAAAGCTACTATTCTTAAGAATAACTGAAATTGTGTTTGGTTAATTTTATGAAATAGTAGAGGTTAGTGGAAAAAAGTGATGGTCGAATTTGATATAAAATATAATTCAATAAAAATAATTTGTTATAAAAATTATAATAGAGGATAGTGAAAAAAAATGATGGTTGAATTTGATATAAAATATAATTTATTATAAAGATAATATATTATAATATTTAATAAAAATAATTTATTATAATATTTAAATATAAATAATATATTAGTATAGTACAATTAATAATTTTATAATAAAAATAATTTTTTATAATAAATAAGATATAATTTCTATATAGTTTAGTCTTAATTCTATTTATAATCTTAATAAAGTTTGGAATTAAACTTTGGAATAGCACTATTCCACCAAAAAGGTAGAATAGTACTTAATCCATGCTATTCCGGGATAATCGGGAATAACAAGGTTTGACCGGATAAAATATTTCGGTCAAAAAATACTCCGTTTGGCGGAATAGCGGGGATAACTTTCGTTATCCTCACTTTATCTCCAAACCAAACGGGGTTAGATTATTGGAGTGTAAAAATTTATACTTTATTTTTGGATCTTCAGGTAGCATTTCTCTACTACTTTTCTAAGTTACCTAGCTATTTGGAACTCATTTGTGGAAAATCATTTGTGCATTTTTTATGAGAGAGAGAGAGACTGAGAGAGAGAGAGAGGCCCATAAAAGCAGAAGGTGGTAACTGCCAAAATACAAACTTGATGCTACAATATAAAAGAACATAGTACCACATAAAGACAACATATATATATATTTAGCTTCGTACTAACACAGCACACTGCACGAACATGTAGATAGCTCAATAGAGAGCTCACAAACCATACTAAATAATAATCATATACTAAACAAGCATCACACCATCATAATGTGCTTAATGACACCACACACATAATTTACCACATATAACATTTCTTAAACTCACCATATATCCTTAAATAATCTTATACATGGACCAATCGAACCCCGAATCAGCTGATCAAGCTTTTGGAAAAAGCTGAACATGAAAGCCATCCGGAAACCCGAGCCCCGGAGTCCGAACGACGTTTCCGCCGCTTATCGCCTTCCACCTACAAATCATATATTGAATCTGGTTACTTGATAAATATAAGTATGTTGATATCACTATCCAATGAACTATAAATCCTCACTATTATATATCAATCTAAATATAAGTAATTAATTAATGCTGTTTTACTTCTCATACTTGTATTCAGTAACCAAGAAATGGAGGAAGATGGACATCAAAAACTTGCTGAAATCGGCGCCGACGCAGAATCGCAGCCCCCCTCCGAAGGCCATGAACTGCTTCGTCCCGCCGATCATCTCCGGCTTATCCTGTTGCCAAGTAAAGTTTCTTTTGTCATGAATTAATTTAGTCAACTTGGTTAGTACCTCAAAGAAGCTAATAAATAACTAATAAGAAGAGTTCCAATGTTCAAGGGCTTTGTGGCCAATAAGATTTGACCCAAAGAGGTGGGTGTTTTTCATTAGATTATTATTGTATTTATTAGGAAGATCTAGTCATTGATCCTCCACACCTAAGTATAAAATATATATGCAAAAAATCATGTACAAGTTGGTGATCCTTTGCCCTTACAATATGTACATATGAAAGGAGAAATGTAGCAATTCATTAAAAATTTCATTTAATTTGGCTTATCCCTTCTTTTCCCTTAACCAGTACAAGGATGCACAATATCTATCAGTGGGTCCATTTCCATTCAATCAAGTGACACAACAATACAATCAGTGTATTAATCATGAGAATTTAATCTTACCCTATCAAGTTAGATTAATTGGAATAAACCGCTCGAACTTTAGTACTGCATCATATCACGTGCACTAATAAGATGCTGCTGATCGAAATACTAGGTATACGGAAAATGAAAACGATGACCGACAAAACTAAGGGGCATAGAATCAGCTAGCTACTGTATCTTGTTAGTAATTAAAAGATCAATATTAGAGGAAAAGGTATAAAAACATCGAGATCTACAAGCGTAAGTTTTTGGAGAATAATAGTTATTTCATATAATTTCACATAGTATCAGAACAGAAAGTCAAGAGTTCGAGTCATGCCAAGCTCCTAATATAATTGATTTCATCAACAAGCTTAAGCTTTTTGGAAAATAATAATTGTTTCGCATTATTTCACATAGTATCAGAGCAGAAGTTTCTGAATTTGAGTTATGCTAGACTTCTAACATAATTGATTTCCTCTCATTTAATTCAAGTCCACGTCATGAGTCTACTAAAAAGTTTTGAGCTTAGGCGTGAAGAGATTGTTAAATATAAAAATATAAAAATACCGCTCTCTACAAACTTAAACTTTCGGAGAATAACGGTTGTTTCGTATTACTTAGCAAAAAGGTTTGAGAATAGTTGTTACGGAAGATAACACAATCCTGAGCTAATAGTAAACAACATTAAAGAAAATATTAAACTACAAACCTTCCACCTCCATGGATTGAAGGCCAAAGGATCCTCATAAATCTCAGGATTCAGGTGAACTGCAGGAGGGCAAACCATAACCCCCCATCCAGCAGGAATTGTATAGCCTGCGTGCAACAAATTAAAAGAAGGAAGAAAAAAATAATTTGTTTAATTTGTACGACCATTAATTAACTCCAGTAACTCCTAAATAATTTAGCAATAAAGTACCTTTTATCTCAATGTCTTGGAGTGCTTTTCTAAATATTCCTGGTACAATATTTGCGAGCCGAACAATTTCATATACGACCTTAAAATCACAGAGAAACAACATAAAGTGAATATACACAAAAATCGAAGTAATAACTGTTTAAGGTTAGAAAATCCTTTGGGACTCGTACTGCGCTTTGTAGTATTTTTTTTTTTTTATATTGTCTCTTTTCGAGGCGTAGTTGCCTCACTCTGTTAAAAAAAAAAGGTTAAAAGTTTCTTGCAACTAGTTGTGTATATTTAATTATAAAGTGGTGCAACTTGCATGTAGCTTTTTTTTTTTTTTTGTTTTTTTGTTTTTTTTGTTTTTTGTTTCTCTTCGAGGCCCGGTTGTCTCACTCTGTAAAGAAAGATTAGAAAATCCTTGCAACTAGTTGTGTATATTTAGTTATAGGGGCAATTGTTTATATACCTCTGAAAAGTTTTCGACTTTTTAATTTATCTCTCTTAGAAGGCTAAATATTAAAAATATTTTTTTTACGTTCCAACCTATTTCAAATATACCCTCAAAGTTAAATTATGTTAATGAACGGTTAGCAATAGCTGTTATCTTTGTGAAATTACTATTTTGCCCTTTCAAATATACCCTTCTATCATCACCGACTTTTCTTATTTGCCCTTAAGTTAGAAGCACAAGAAGTATTTTAATTTTTGATCTTTTCAAATATACCCTTCTATCATCACCAACATTTCTTATTTGCCTTTAAATTAAGGACAAACAAGGTATTTTATTATTTTTAACTCTGGTAGATATTTAACTCACGTTTAACCGAAGTTAACTTAACGGGTGGTAACTGCAGGGGTATTTTTGAATAACGGAGAAACATATGAGGGGTATATTGGAAAGAAAAAAAAAGTAGGAATAAATAAGATATATATTTTTAAAGTTTTGAGAGGTATATAGGCAATTATCCATCAATTATAAAGTGGCGCAACTTGCAATCAAAACTACGTAGGTAGCCTAGGAATAGATTAACTTCAATAATACGAGGAATTGCATGCATGCTTCAGTAGTTTACTGGCTACTCGGACCTACCTGCGTTGTGAACGCCATCGATTTGTACTCTGACCATGTAAGTCCCGAATTCGGGTTCTTCCGGTTTCTCACTATCGCTTCGTGCTCCTCCTGGTAAAGAGATCATAGGCCATCGAATTAGGCTGGTGTTACTAACATAACTACTTTCGCTATATAGATATCGAATTCATTAAATCTGGTCAAATTCAGCTATCGGATTATTCAATAGTAAATTTATATTGATTCGTGAATTTGTTTAATTTCACCGACCGTTAATGCTTCGAGTACTTTGGGGTTATCAGAGAGGTATTTTATGCCTAGTGTGAGAGCCAAGGATGTGGTCTCAAAGCTCGCAAAGAGGAGCACAAACATGAGATCCAAAGCTATTTTCTCCGTTATAACCGGTTTCTCTTTCTTCAACTCTTCGATCATGTGGTCGAAGAAATCCTCGCATTTTCTATCTGGTGAGTTCCATCTCTCCTTAAACAATCCCTCCAACACCTTCATCGCATATTTCCTTCCCTGAACAATTTGAAAACAAAACATATGCGTGTATTATCAGTAAAGCATTCCATATATATACAGTGCAATATATTGCAATTGATCTTATCTATCGTAAACTTCGTAAGGACATTTATACCTGCATACATTCATGATAAGCGGTTCCTGGAACGTTCAGCGGGAATGAGATAAGTCCGCGAATGAATGCAACAAAACTTTTCCTCAATTTTTCCAACGAATCAGATGGCTCGTAGCTAATCAGCTTCTTTGCAGTAAGTTCAAATATCATCTGGAAAAACAGAAAGCGAGAAGCAGTATAGTTAACCATATGTATGAATTCAGCTCCTATGCTTTTAAAAGTATCAAGTCATTGGTGCTTGTAGATTTTCGGCTCCTGGATTAAGGGATGTGCAGTTAGGATGATAGTGATCCCCTAGGGTTGAGTGTGTGGTTAGTTGAATAGTATGATCTAACGGATGAAAATGATCAAAAGGGTTGATCTAACGGCAGATAACTTACAAGCACCAAGTGCTTGGTATTTTAAAAGCATCATAGCCGGACTCTCTCTCTCTCTCTTTCTCTCTCTCTATATATATATATATATATATATATAGAACTAGGCTACTATACTATTAATAGCACCAAGTCATTGGTGCTATTAAGTTTTTAACTCTTAAATTGAAAGATGTGTGGCTAGGATGATGTGGGCCCCGAAGGGTTAAGTGGGTGGTTGGTTGAATAGTATAATCTAATGGATGAAAATGATCAAGGGAGAGATCTAACGGTAGAAAACTTGGTAGCACCAAGTGTTTCATGCTATCAATAGCATAGTAGCCGGACTCTATATATATATATATATATATATTTAGTGCTAGGTTACTAATGTAAAGCACGAAGACTAAGATTCACCTTCGATATGGCGTCTTTGAGCTCCACGCTAGGCCGTGTAGCCCAGGAGCGGAGATTGCTGCTGCATGAGTTCTCCACATCGCGAAGGAGCACGTCTTTGAGGTTCTCAGGGCCGTAAAGCCGAAGAACCAAGTTCTTAAGATACTTGTACATGACCCCGTACTGCGATCCCACATTTTCCCGACCGAAGATCTCCGTAAACGTCTCCGGGTACCAGCTCTGAAACAACTTCCCTTCTTGCTGGAACACATAGTAGTTGAGGTCCGGATCGGCGGACACCACTATCGGTCGGCCGACCAAGCTAGTCTTAAATATCGGTCCATATCTAATCAAACGCATCGTGAAAAATGGCTCGTTGTCAATACAAGATAGAGATTTAGCAGACGCTTGCATACCTGACCTTTGTACGGATGAATAAAAAGCTAAAACTAAAACCATAACTACATCATTGTAAGTTAGTTCATATATATAATATACCTCTTCGACCTCTCTTTGACGAAAGGCGAAAGCTCGCAGGTAGGGTTCGGGGCGAAGAATGGAAAAGTCTCGCCGAGGAGAGGAAGGCCCATGGAACCAGGAGGGAGCCTCCCATTGCATTTGGGGTTCATCCATCTATAGACCCAGTGGATCATTAACATGAGCACCATAGTTGTGCTGCAGATGGTTACATAATGCATCATGCTTGTTGTCTCTAAACTCAAAAGCATATTTTCGTATAGTTTTGTTATCATAATTAAGAGTAGTGATGGAGTTGGGAGAGGGAGAGGGAGAAAGAAAGAGACGGAGAAGAGAGTGTGAAGCAGAGGAGAGCTTGTGTACAAGCTAGATGTGTGTGGTGGAGAGCATGCATGAGGGAGTTGCTTAAATAGACCAACCTAGGATTATAATAATGGAAAAAATTAATATTATATACATAGAGAGAGAGAGAGAGATAGAGAGAGTCTGGCTACTGTACTCTTATGAGTACGATCATCTTCGTACTTATAAATTATTTTCGATGATAGAGTTTTCGAACCGATTATCCACACTGTTAAACATGATGTAAAATATTTGAAATTTTTAGAAAATAAATTTTGTAATTTTTCAAGATTATAATAAAGTCAATCAAGCGGGCATAAAATGAATGGTTAAAGTCGAGCGACCTCCTAAAAATAGAGAATTAAAATTTTCAATTTAAGATTAGAATTATTGATCTTTATATCTAGACAATGAATATAATTTTCTCTAAAAAATTCAACTGATTCCGATTCTTTACACCGTTAAACTAACAAGTATTCTATACCAGCCTTTAAAGATTATTAAAATTTTAAATTTTTTAAATATTCTAAATTATATTTAACGGTATATATCATGGATTCGATAGCTCTATTATTAAAAATAACTTATGAATATGAAAATCTACTTACTTATAACTCTCTCTCTCTCTATATGTTTTTATTGACCGGTTTGGTGAATAGATCTGGAGAAGTACTTTTTTTTTATATTTTTTTAATTTTTGTAATAGTTAGACAAGTACTTTAAAATTAGAAAAATTACAACATGCTCTCCTTTGCAAATGGTTTTTTTTAAAAAAAGAAATATTGAAATTTGTGCATCATCATGTACCCTGCAAAACTAAATATTGTTGGAGTCAAACTAACCTTAATAATATACAAGTTGAACTCAATCAAATTTTATATTATGATTGTCGCACATATTGTGCGAGCATTACGAAAGATTTTTAGCATATTTTTAATAAATTAGCTCGATGACTAACTGACAACAATCGCAACAATTTTGCAGTCATAACGCGTATTTGGAGCCCTTGTTTCTTTGTAATTAAGCAGCCTATCGAGATCATTGATGTGATTTGGCAAAAGTTTTATGAAGAATTATTACTTTTTTTAAAAATACAATGTCGGTGTTTGGCAATTGTACTATTAATTAATTCTTTTTAAGACCAGTAGTTGGTGCTCCAGAAGTTTTTTGCATTTATTTTCTCTAATAATGTTTTGTTAAAGTAAATAACATTAGCCTTTTCATTTGGATCTTGAGGCCAATTAATCCCGGCATTTTGATTGGCTTGAACTGTGCCCTTTTTGTTTTTGTTTTTTTTCCTTTTTTTGGTTCTCTCTTGTAAAAAGCTCTCTAGCTTTTTGGCTAAAATATTCATGAGAGATGCTAAGTTTATAACAAAAAAGTAGTAGTAATCTTATATAATATGAACATCCAAAAACCAATTTTTTTCAAACCAGTCTTACATAACACTCCCTTTTTTTAATATTAAAAATCTAAGAAAAAAGTCAAAATTTTACAGCATAGTAACCTCAGAATTAGGGAGCTAAAGGACACCCTCGCTAACTTTCCTGTCGAAAATCAATCTGATGTGATCCACTGGAAATGAAACTCTAGAGATAGATTTACAGTCAAATCCATATGTATTCATTTATCAGGAGTGGGGTGTCAAAGATGCTACGACACCTGCTATTTGGAGACTGAAAATTTCGACTAAAGTCAAAAATTTTCTCTGATTAGCCCTAAAAAAGAGACTGCCTACTGTGGATAACCTTCTTAAAAGGGGATGGTCGGGGAACAGCGGGTGTGTTATGTGTGGCGCCGATTTGGAGACTGTAGATCACTTGTTGGTGGGATGTATTATTAGTAAGTTCCTTTTTTTTGCGCACCTTGATGAGCTCCACAGCTGGCCCTTCATTGAGGATGTCAATACCGTCTGGGAGGGGCTGCTGGGGAGGGGTTCGCAGACTGACGCCGTGAAGGCCTTGATACTGGTGGCGGCCACATGGTGGACGATCTGCCGTGATAGAAACAACGTTATTTTTAGGAATCTACCTACCAACACTATCTCATCTGCTCATCGTATTGGAGTGCTGGCGAAGGAGTGGGCTGATTTCTGTAGAGCTGGGTAATTTCGGCGTTTGTTAGACTCTTTAGTTTTGTTGCTTATACCCGCTTACTTTCAGCTTTTTCTCTTCGTTCTTTTTTCTTTTACTTTATTTCTTCCGACCCCTTGAGGTCTTTGCTTCCTCACTCTATGTAGCCAATTTTATTTGCTTAATGAATGAAGCAGATAACGTGCTACCTTTCTCTCAAAAAAAAAATCTAAGAAAAATGTCTGGAACTTAAAATAGAGGGTTGTAAGATTACAACTTTCTCAACATTCATTGCCCAAATTAAAGAGCCTTTTTTTTTTGTTACTTTTGCATCAGTAAATGTTGTTTTTTTTTTAAACCATTGATTTATATATACATGTTCTATTCACAAATACAAAGTCTTTCGGGATCTCAAAACTCAAAAGTGATTTATATCCCTCTTTCTATATATATATAAACCAAAAAAATTTGCACCATAAATATTATTATATATATCTACTACCCCCTCATGTCCCACCCAGGCATTAAATCAATCCCGCACTTTTCTTTCTCTTTAATTTGTGTCTTAAATTGTATGTGTAGGGAATAGCCTCATATTCTTCCTTTCCCAAAAAAAAAGCATTAATGCACTAATTTACAAAATATCTGCGTCCATTTTCTTGAAATTAATTACCTTTACTAAACACATCTAATGCCATATCATAAATAGTATCACAAATATCATAAATTTAGTTAATACTGGTAAATATAAAAATATTTAAACACCGTTCTCTACCAGCTTAAGTTTTTAAAGTACAGTATTTGTTTCATATATTTCACATGGTATCAGAGCAGGAGGTTTTGAGTTCGAGCCTGTAATTCAAGTCCACGTCATGAGCCTAGCAAAAAATATCGAACTCAGACATGAAAAAAAGTGTTAAATATAAAAATATTTATACACCGTTCTTTATTAGTGTAAGCTTTTAAAGTATAACTATTCTTTCATATATATATTCACAAATACATGATATATCAAAATATGCACACATCGGTCTGAGTTGACTCGTTGAGTCAAGTAATCCAATTGGATCAATTATATATATTTTACAAGCACAAATTAATCACTCAACAGAGACTCTCTCCTAGGATAATTAAAGTGATGTGAACACTTAAAGTATTAACCAATTAAGTTGCTTTTCCTAAATTTAATTTGATTGCAACCTAAAAATTACAATAAAATATTGAGCCATGCTTGCGCATGTGTAGAACACTAATGATATTTATTTGGTCAAATTGTAGAAAACCCCTTTGAATATATCACGGTTTATATTTTACCCATCTTGACAGTAAAAGATCTATAGAGAAAATTTCTCTCAATTTTGTTGTTGTTGTTGCTTAACCATTCTTTTGTGATTTTTTTTTTCATTGATTAAATATTAAAAAATTTAAAATATAATTTTAGATACAAACTATTAATTTGTTTTATACGACACAAAATGAATATCTAGAAATTCTTCTTAATTTGCCCTTTTAACCTGCTTGCAACCATTGTTTTACCATCAATCTTTCAGCCATAAAACCATCCCTAACGCAAGTGGCAAAGAGCTTGGTGGTTGGTACCCGAGGTCCCGAGTTCGAATCCTAATTGATTCACATTTCCAGCTAAGTTTATTTCTAAAAGAAATAAACGAAGCGGGTAGCGTGCTATCTTTCTCTCAAAAAAAAAAATTAAAACAAAAGATTATAAAACTTAAAGAGGGCAGGAGGAACGTTTTTCTATCATATAGCTGGTATTTGAATTTTTTTAAAGAAAAGGTTAATATTTTATGAGCGATAACATCACAGTAGTTGATTAGGCAAAAATACGCGACAACAATTTTATTCTATTACATCAATTTAATTCGATCAAAAATTAAATTATCACAAAATATATTTTATTGTAATAGTCTGTGTCATTGTGATAATGTAAATCATGTTATTTAAACATTTATTATCATAAGATTTATAGCAATGGTTTGCGACGATTCTTTTGTTTGTTACAAAAAATCATTATTGCATCAAATAATTATCAATTGTAATAGTATTTATTGTTAGGAAAGAATGAATTTCTAATAGTGATAGCACAAAAAAAATATGTTTTTTATTTTTTTTCATTTTCTTTTACTTTCTGCATCATTTTTCGCTACCGCACCTCCTCCCTCGCCCTCTGCTGCTGCAGCAGTCTCCGCCACGACGCACTCTCCCTCTCTGTCGTCTTCAAATTCTGCGGCATCCTCGTCGTCGTCGTGCATGGCCAAGCCATCCGCCGCAACCTCACCTTCGCGATCTCTGCCATATCCGAATCCGCGTCGCCGTAGCTGGCGTGAAGTGTGGGTGAAATAGGAGAAAGAAGTGCAGCGTTGACATTGGGGCGGTGAATGAGGAGGAGAAAAGAGAGAAAGCGGGAGGAGAAAGAGATGAAGGAACGACGAGGAGGGAGACGAAGATTGTAGAGAAAAACAGACGAGAGAGAAAGGAGAGAGAGAAAGAAGAATATGGGTATTTTGCTGAGTTTACTAAAAATTGAAATATTATATGTAAAATCTTTAAAAAAAATGGCCTATTTTCGTAATGCAAAAGCAGTCTATTTTTATAAAAATACAAAATCAATATAATTTTTATGCAAATTAGCCTCTCTTTTTTTCTGGACTATTTACATAATATTTATTTTTTTTATTTAACTTAAGCAGCATGAGCAAGGCAAGGTATAGCCGATAGGATGGTTCCCCTTTCCCCAGCACTGGGGACAGCTATAGCTTGATATATATGTTGGCTAAGAGCCCACACTTGCCCATGCTCACTAGTCAAATGTTCATTAAACTAATTTATGGAGTAAAGCATGTGTGTTGTATTTGAATCCTATATATCTAAATCCATCCAAAAGAAAAAAGGAAATAATTATCTTCTATTTATGCTTCCAAAGGTGTCGGGGGACATATGCATGGGCCTTCTATCACTTTGCAAGTCAAGCGCAGAATTCAATTAACTCCCGCTGTTTCAAAAATTTCTGATTTCGATTCATGTATTTTACTATTTTTATATTATCTCCTCAGTTAATGCACGTATGTGATATAGTTCACCTAATATATGTCATGCATATGAGTAGAAATGTTAAAACTAATTTTGAGTTATTTTCATATTATATTAATTTTTTAAATAGCAATGTGTAAGGTAGAGAAGCATAAATTATATTGCATATAGTGTAAACAAATATAATGGGATGGACATATCATTAAAAATTTACGTGGGGAATAGTACTCTCACATAAAATAAGAAGTGGTGGTATAAAATGCTGATTATCAACAATTAATGAGCTCAAAATTATGGATTTAAACTTCTTATTCGGATGAAATATTTCAACAAATATATCACATGCATCTTTAATTTAGAACATTAGATGTGTGAAGTCTTAAAAAATTAAAATACCACTACACAATAGTTTAAGCTTTGAGAATAATTAATTTTTTCATATAATATCAGAGGTGGGCTATATATCTATCAAACAAAACTTGTAGAGATAAATATTTCACAAGATGTATAATTTAAGACGAACAATCCTTTTATATAAAAAAGATTGACGTTTCCGTATCTAAAAATAAACATAATTCATTGTACTGAGACAACGTAGGAGATGAAAAGGATTTAAACCCAAACGGGAAATTTAAATCCTTTCTTTCAATTTCAAGTTCAAAAAGCACGTCACCATAAAAGCTACTCATGCGTTGAATTCTATACGTATCGGGTGCAAAAGCAACTTGTAATTAACCTACAATTAATTAATATTAATATTGACAGAGTCGGCGTTGGATATAAATATGAGTGTTTAGAAGCTATACGAAGTCGGCGTTGGTTTTACTCCAATGAGAGGGGCGCACGTCACTTTCATGTTGTGTTGTACGTAATTTTGTTATAGCTTAGTTGGGTTAATTACACCATTGGTCCCCAACCTTTGCATCAATTTTCAATTGAGTCCCCAACCTTTTTTTTTTGCAATCAAATCCCTAATCTTTTGATTTCATTACAATTACGTCCCTGCCGTTAAAAAATGGGTTAAAATTAACGGAATCGCCACGTCAGCGCCTACTTGGCTTCCTTTTGTATTTCAATTTTGATCCCTAAACTTTTCACATTTTTTCACTTTAGTCCCCAAAAATAAAAATTCAAAATTTTAAATTTAAATTCGAAATTAATATTAAAATTAAAATTTTGAACTAACCAAAAATTAGAATTTTGAATTTGAATTTAAACTACAATTTTGATTTAAAGCTAAATTAAAATTTTGAATTGAAATTCAATTTTTAAATTTGAATTTTAAATTGAATCTAAAATTTGAATTCAAACTTAAAATTTTGATTTTGATTTTGATATTTCAATTTGCATTTACAATGAAAATTTTGAAACTGAAATTTAAATTTAAAATAATATTCAAAATTTTCATTTTAAATTTTAAATTTGAATTCAAATTTTAAATTTGAATTTAATATTTGATTTCAATTCTAAATTTGAATTTAAACTTCGAATTCAAATTCACATTTTGAATTTGAAATTCCAAATCAAAGTTTGAAATTAAATTAGAATTTAGAATTCAAAATGTGAATTTGAATTTAATATTAAATACAAAATCAGAATTTGAATTCGAATTTAAATTTGAATCCAAAATTTAAATTTAAATTTAAAATTTAAATCTTCAAATAAAAAACTTGCTTTGAAATTATAAATTAATGGGTTAATTACACCATTGGCCCCCAACCTTTGCACTGTTTTTCAATTTGGTCCCCAACCTTTTTTTTTTGCAATCTGCTGACACAGTGCCTCCGTGGCGCTGACGTGACATTTTTTCATCAATTTTAACACCTTTCTAACGGTTGGGACTTAATTGTAATGAAATCAAGAGATTAGGGACTTGATTGCAAAAAAAAAAAGGTTGGGATCTCAACTGAAAATTGATGCAAAGGTTGGGGACCAATGGTGTAATTAACCCTAGCTTAGTTTGAACTTGAACATATAAGTGTCGGAAACCTTAATTTTATTAAATAATAAAAAATAATCATTATTTTTCAAAAAACTTAATCTATTAATATTTATATTCAATATTCCTCCTCACGTTTAACTGGAAAATTAACTATGCTCGAGATTATATATTCAACACTCTTCCTCAAGTCTCGCAAACTTGAATTAAATGAAAGAATATAAAATTGAATTAAATGAGAGAAAATTAATTGTATTCATCCCCACATATGATATATATGTTTGAATCACGTCTCGGAGAATTTTTGAGACGTAAGCTTGAATTAAATAAAAGAAATTTTTTTTTTGAGATGTGCTTGAATTACGTTCTGGGATATTTTTTTGAAATGTAATTTTCTAAGAAATTAATTATGCTAGACTTTTTGAGACATAATCTTAGAAAAAATATTCATTAGTTTCAAAAAAATTTAAGCTATCAAAAAATAATATTTTTAATATTTATATTTAATAAATTAAAGATTATGAAAATGTGAGGGTTGAAATCAAAGACCTTAAAATACTTAGAATCATTGTATTCGACCAACCTTTTGGATCCTCTAGCTAAGATCCAGGTATTATGATGGGGATTTAAGAAAACTATGTATATCCTACTACTTTTGATAAATATATATATCACGTGTCTACACATGATAGTATATATGATTAAAATTAAGGTTAATTGTGTTGGTAGCCCTCTGAATTTTTATTAAAGTTTTACTTTATACTCTATTATTTAAATATAACCTTAATACCCTCTAGCTAAACCATTATAAATATTCCAAATTAACATATTTGTCATTTAACGTCGATTTTACTGATGAAAAAATAATTTGAATGTCAGGTAAATAAATTTTGAACCAATGTATACACTAAAAGATAAATAAAAACTTGCTATTTATATTAAATAGATGGTTAAGGCCTCGTCTGGTATTGCTGCTATTTTTTTTAAAAAAAAATTTGACTTGTCTTTGGTGTTATGATTAGTTAGCCTGCATTGCACTCCAATATTTTTTTTATTTTTTATTTTTTTTTTTATTTTTTTTTTGCCAAAAGTATTTTTTGGATGTAGAGAATTGCAAGCAATCTAGTACTGCCTACTCCTATATTTTTATACAAAAATTATATTAAAACTAAAAAATATATACGATATCAAACGAGGCTTAAATTTTTTTAGAACAAAACTTATTTTCAGAGCAAATATCCTTTTCATCAGAAAAAGAAACTTCACGATGGCCAAATTTCTTGTCAAAAGAGAAATGCTAGCTTAGTATCCATACGTTATTTATTTGGGTAAATTGCATGTTTGGTCCTCAAACAATGAGGCAAGTGACACTTTAGTCCTTAAATTTTAATTTTTTATAATTTTAATTTCAAACTTTTAGAATTACTGCAATCAAGTTCTACAATCTAATTTAGTTGACTAAATATTAATGCATCGTTGATATAAAAGTGATGTCGTATTTTAATTATTGACTAATTATCAATCATAATACTTAATGAATATTTAGTAAACTAAATTAGATTATGGGACCTAATTGCAACAATTCTAAATGTTCGAACCAGAAATTATAACAAATTAAAATTTGAGAATCAAAATATCATCTGACTCATAGTTTGGGCACAAAACGTGCAATTTACTCTTATTTTTTTAATCAATTAACTTAATATCAGATAATAGAATAGACCGATTTGATTCATTATTAAATGTTAACAGGGAATTACGTATTTGGTATTAGACATTGAATCTTTTTTTCAGTGCCTAGGTTTCTTTAATCCCATGTATTTCAAACAGTCGAATTCATAATTCGTAGTCCTTCTTATAGTTATAGTAAAATCTTTTGATAAACATATTGGAGTTGGAAAAACACCCATCAAATTCGCCTAAATTCAAGTCAAGTCGTCGATATATGCAGATGCGATTGCTTCACCGTTGGTCTCAAAAGCAGAATCTCCAAATTACGGGCCAGTGACGAGGTTAAAAGTGAATCTTTAAGCACGCGCTAAGAATCTTAGAAACATCGAGTAGAAAATTGTTCCACTTATGTCCCCATCTAACTTGATGCATACTTAATAAATTAAGTTCATATCATATGATAATTACTGGAGATTAATAATTCGCATTTTATACTCAATAAAAGAAAAAAATTGGTATGGATTTCCTACATACGCGTTTTGGTTTTCATATGCCATTCGCGGGTCATTGTAAAGTGGTTGCTTTACTTCTATAGGTTAGATTTGGCTTTTTTCTTAAATAATTTGTAAAATTAATTATAATATAAAATAGTTATTTCTCTCTAAAAGATTAAGTTATTATATAGCAGTACTTTAATATATTTAGTTAATATATTTTTTAAAAATAATTAATAATGTATTTGACAATAAAAGATTTTAACATTCAAAAGCTTTTTTTGTAGTTGCATGGAAATTGGAAATGAGTCTTTGGACCTTAAAAATAATTGAAGTTGCAATTTACGGCTCTAATTTTGCTGCAAGAAAAAGTTATTTGGAGGAAGGACTTGTTTATTTTTTCTAATAATTCATTAGCCAATCCACTTAATTTACTATATGGAAATAAATGAGGCAAAAGGGAGTACTAAATATTACAAAAACCAAAGTTAATAGGAAAATTATGGATACTTATTTAAAGAGTCTAACTTATATACTTTTGAAAGCAAAGAGATTTTCGTACTTTCAAATTATATTCAATGATTGGACTCTCGATTCGACGATCGGTTTCGCTAAATTTGATCTTGAGTATTTAAAATATTTAGAAAATAAATTTTGTGACTTTTTTTATATTATTTACCTAATACGCAAATAAAGTTTTTACAAAAAGTGATATATAACACTAAAATTTCAGATAAAAAATTTATATGGTGTAAAAAAAAATTATTAAAATTTCATATAATTTAGATATTTCCACATTAGTAAATTTGCAAACGGCTCATATCACTAACTATATGATATCGAAAAATTATAAAATTTACTTTTTAGATATTTCAAATACTCTAAATTAAGGCTAACAAATTCGACCATCGATTCAAAAGTTTTATTATCGAAAACAACTTGAAATCGAAAGCATACTAACCAAGTTTTGCATTTAAATGTAAAAATCATTAAGCGCTTCTACAGAAGCTCGAACTTTAAAGGTCCTTAAAATATTTTGTAGATTTTTTTTTGAAGATATTTTATAGATCAATAAAGTATTGAACTAGTAGTATATCAAATCAAGGGGCTTCTCATCTCTAATATAATCTAATTCCTGGTAATAATAAAGAATATACTACGGCACCACTATACTTATGAAATAAAAGCTTAAACTAACAAGGAACAAAAAATTTAATATTTTATATTCAATAAAATTAAATTAAAAGATCTTATTCAAAGAAGCAAATTAACGTGTACACCTCTCTAAATAGAAAAGTGACACCTTATAAAGAATTTAAGGTAACCCATATTAGCAAAACAGAGATTCCACCTTATTCTATTTTTAGTAATATTAATTATAGCACTATGGCCCAATAAAATCTCACCTATGAAAACAAGAGATGTTTTAATTTGCTCATATTTTGCTTTCCTAGGAAAGATAATTAATGAGCACCAATTTGGCTAAGTAAAAAGAATTTAAATTTGCAAGTGTAGATTAAGAAAATAAAAATGTGGCTTTCTCTTTGTTTAATAAGGTGCAAGAATACAATGAATCTAGGCTCTTCGATCTAATCCTTAATTGACAATGGAGGGAGAGTTTTTTTTTTTTTTTTTTTTAATCAATGTTAGTAAAAAGAGAGAAACTCATCCACACAAAGCCTGCTAGATTAGTGATTACTAAAAATATATTTTTATTATGGGCAATGTTATTAGCATGTATAGGAAATTTTAATATCGATAGATAAATTTATTAAAACTGATTATTAAATTTTAGCTAAATTTGGTCGAATTCAATGAATCTGATATGCCAGTGCAATGAATCTCGTTGGTGATGCGGCTATAATGCAAATATTATTTCAAATTAGATAATTGTGATTAAAAACGGGCATTGCCGAGTCGGGCCATAATTAACAATAGTAAACAATGTTTGGGCCTAAGCCTAACAAATCCGGTACGCTAGACTGGGCCTATCTGGCCCATTAGAAGCCCAAAGCCTTTGTGAAATTTGGTATTTATTAACGCAAGGTTAAAAATGTAGTTAAATAAATTGTCTAATTCTAAAAAATTAAAAGTTAGATGAGTCTCAGTAAAATAATGCACAGAGAGTTATGCCATGGAGGCTTTTTGCTTTCAAGTTGTTTTAGATTATTAGATATTTAATTCGACGATCAACTCTGTTAGATATAATCTTCAGCATTGGAATTATTTAGAAATTAAATTTTATAATTTTTTTATTTCGTTTTCTTAGTGAATCAGTAGCCTCAAAATAAATGTTAAAAATAAAAGTCTTATAAAATTTAGTGATAAAAAACTTAGATTTCAAATCGAAAATATTGATATTGCTCTTGATGGTAAGTAAATTTAGATTTTTCTACACCGCTGAAGTTACAAACGTGCCAATCGGTCATTAAAATAGTCATTTTTTAGACCATGTCGAAAAATTTATGAAATTTAATTTTCAGATAATTCTAATAATATAAATTATATCTAACAGATACGATCATCGAATAGAATGTTCCATCATCGGAAATAAGTACTTCATGTACGTACAAGTAATTGATGTAAACTTCATTACTCCTTCCTCCGTATCTTCGGGACTAACAAAAGCCAATTTTTAATGAACTGTAACCAAAAGAAGGACAAAATAAACCCATCAAGTTACAAAACGAACTCCATGTTACTACTGATCTTGGTTTTGGTCCTGGGCTGTCCAATATGTCTTCACAGCCAAGAGCAGCTTCTCCCTGACCAGCGGGCCGTCTTCGTGGTCGACGATCCGGCTCTCCCACCGCATTCTGTCCGCAACGTTTTTGACCTTCACCAGAATATCGACGTCGTCGCGGAAGATCACGGCCCCCTCCGGCCTCAGGATTCTATCCATCTCCAAGAGAATGTCTTCCATTTCACATCTGTATACTCGACGAAATCGTATCCGTGTCAGTTTGTTAAATTCGCCGTCAGGACAATTGATCTTTTATTAAACTAATGCAGTAGATTTATGATCAATTTTTCATGCTAATTACCTGTCTTTGTAGAGGCTGAACACTGAATCAGCATGAAGAAGATCATAAGTTCTCGGATACGTAGACATTGCCTCACACCTGCAATGAAGCAAAATTTGCTACATGTAACTAACATTGTCTACATTACACAATGGATTAATTACTAGCATTATTTATCTATTTTTCTGTTGCTATTGATCTTCAATCATATCAATCTTCTCAATCAATTCCTTCCTGTTTGAAATATATCTATCAGATAGAAATGGCCACATTAATGTTTTGATTCACCGACCGTCCCTAGCGCAAGTGGCAAAGGGCTTGGTGGTTGGTACCCGAGGTCCCGAGTTCGAATCCTAGTTTATTTACATTTCCAGCTAAATTTATTTCTAAACGAAATAAAACAAAGCGGGTAGCGTGCTACCTTTCTCTCAAATAAAAAAAAAATGTTTTGATTCATGTTTGGTATGTCAGAGTTAAATCTTAATCTTAGCGGCGGCAACTTCTATTACCAATGCTAGGTTTACAATTCACTCTAAATTATAATTCTATAATTTTACTTAGCTAAATGATAACTTTACTATACTAATTTTATCATTTTTTTGATAAATTTTTTTAAAAATTTTGTTTAAAATCTTTAAATTATTAAATTAAGAGTTGTAAAGATTACAAATCCTTTCGTTTGTAGACTTAACCTAGTTCGATAATATGATGAGTAAAATTATTATTTTTATACTATAGAATATTCAAAAAGTTTAAAAACACTTTCAATCTTCTTCTTTTTTATGCTACAAAATTACGGTTACAATCGCCATCGAAAAAGTACGTGCCGATGACTGCAACGATCATTTTATAGCAGTGTAGTGAAAAAAAAGTTATAAATATTTTAAAAAAATTAAATATTTTATAATGTAAATGTTACGTTTAGTCACCACGTTATCAAATTAGGGGTAAAAATCATCAGTAAGGTAAAAGAAGTAAAAGATAAAAATAGAAAACTGAAGTAAACTTAACGCGAGAGCTAAAAAACTCACCAATCGTGGTACGTGCCGATGAGCCCGCGCTCGTAGATCAGACCGAGCGTGTCCACGGGGGCCGCGGTGGGCACCACGTTCATGACCCACACGGGCTCGCCCAGGAGCGCGGCGCCGAAGCCGCCCAAACGCGCGTTCATGTCGAGCACGTTGCGGCGCCGCCGCAGCTGCTCCGCCGCCGCTTTGTAGTACCCGACCCTCCTCCTCCACACCGCCGCGTCCTCCGCGAACGCCTCCGCCGACACTCCCGCGACGCTCCCGCTCGCGATCCGCGGGGGCGCCGCCGCGGCGCGCTCCGGCCACCGCGCGAGCTCCCCGCCCGCCACCTGTTTGATGTTATGCGCCTGAGGCAGCGGCGTTATGCACGGCTCCATTTTCGCGTACCAAGCGGCGTCGGGGCTTGAGTCCGCGGAGCAGAACCGGGGGGATCTGATGATCTTGCGGGTGATCTTGCAGTGGATGTGGTTGGTGGGCTTTTGCCAAACTGCGATGTCGCCGCTTTCTTTGATCTTCTTCCAGCAGAGGCTCCTGGTTATGTTCTCGATTGCGGATTGTTCGGAATTCAAATCGTCTTGAGTTCTCTCCCACCCCTTCCAGTGGCGCCGCCAGTTGATCGGCGGGCCCGAGAGGATCCAGTACCCGCCGGGCCGCAGAATGCGGTCGATCTCGATCAGGTATAATCCGTCTTTTTCATCAGGATTAAAAAAAAAATCAACAATGGGGTTGAATTGCATTGATGATTCCAAAAAATTTTACGAGAATTATTTTGAATTGATAATTTTATCAGTTTAAGCTAATGTAAGTACTACATAAGCCAACAAAACCACAATCTTAAGATAACACAGCCGCTGCACAAGTAAATTTTGATTAAGGAAAAGGGGAGATGAGAAGATGAAGTACCGTAGAGATGCCAGGGGATGAGGCAGCGCGAGCAGTGCGCCATGTCGAAAGCTCTGGCCGGGAAGGGCAGGCGGCTGGAGGCGAGCACGCCGATCATGGCCGGCACGCCGCGCTCCAGCGCTAACTGCACCTGCGCCTCGTGCGTGTCCCTCGGCGCCAGCGACATCGTCAGGATCCCTCGCGACAGCAGGTACGCGCCCCAGCTCGCGACCTGCAGCTCTGATACCATGTTACTCAAAAGATCGATCTGATATGAAACGGTCAGTCAGAGAGAGGATCAGGCGGGACTCAGTACCCCGCAGCCGGTGTCGATGGCGGTCCGTATCGACCCGTCGCGGAGCGGGATGAGGCGGCCGATCTCGTCGATGTACGCGTCGGCGCCGTTCGGAAACATGGTCCCGCCGCCGGGGAACACGAACTTGTCCCCCTCCACCTTGACCCAATTCTGCACCGCCTTCTCGACCGTTAGCTCCTTATGCGGCACGTTGGCGAACCACGCCGCGCCGCGGCTCTCGGGCCACGGGAACGGGCTCCGGTATCCGGGAGGCGCCGGGACCAGGCACTTGAGCAGCTCCCCTTTCTCCGGGCAATGCCGCTCTCTATAGATGAGCCGGTCCCGGTCGAACCGCAGCGACCGGTCCCGGTCCTCGCACGGCGTGTACTCCGAGTACTTGGCGTCGCACGCCGGAAACTCACGCGCCTCCGCCGCCGCCGACACCGCCAATTCGGCTGCGGCGTGGTGCGCTGCGAAGTCCAGCGCGGTTGATTCGCCGAAGCCGTGCTCGGCGGCAATGCCGTTACGGCAGGGGACGGCGGTGAGGACGGTGGAGCCTCCGCCGCCGCCGCCGTCGTGGCGGTGGGAAATTCCGAGGAAGTAGGAGGCGGCGCAGAGGGAGGTGAGGAGGGCGAGGGGGAGGAGGTTGAGGCGCTTCATCCAGTGTTGGATGTGGTGTGGCTTGCATGCACCGTTATACGGTGTGGAAGCCCCCGCCATTGCTTCTTAGCTTCCCTCGAAGAAGAGAAGAGTGTGTGTGTAGCAAAATTGAATAAGATTTGGTGTTAAAGAAATATTTATATTAATTTGAACTTTTTTCCCCCTGAAAACTAATGCTTCGTTTGGTTAGGATATAAGCAAAAACTAGCTATTCCAGAAATAGATATACACGTGGGTATAAGAAAAATAATATTTGGATAAAAATTAGGTTGTTCTCGAAAATAAGAAAAATAACGTTTAGATAGATAATATAAAATAAGAAGAATTGTGGGTAGTTTATATAAAAAAAATGAGGGTATAAGCGGAGATAGTCATACCAACTTATTTCAGATATTCAAAAATTATTATTCTCGGGTGCGAAATTTGTATTTGAGTATAAAGAAGAATAAGAGTTATCGCCGAACCAAACCGGGGCTAAAAGTATCGTAAAATGATATTTTTAATATTTATATTGATTTCATGTTATTTGTTGAAAGAGAGGTAGAATATGGAAATGATTGGCACTTAATCGTGCAATAAGTGAGAATTGGGGTGAAAGTTACGCATCTTTATAGTTAATTAATGTTATTAATTAATAGTTTATTTGTTAATTTTTAATCGGTTGAGGTTACAAAGGTTTCATGCGTGAGTATAACTAATCAAGAAAGGTGGGAGATAGCGGTGACGGGGTGAGTTCGGTGGTAAGTTAGAGGCACGAAGTATCCATCATTAAATAAGTCAAAAAATAAATAAAGATACATAAAACTTATCTCAAGTATCACTCATTTGAATTTGACTATCTAACTTTTGAAATTTTTAATTTTGCTATTTCATCTTTTAATTTATTTGACTTGAATCTAGTAATAATTTTTAAATTTCAAATTTTGAATGCGTCATTTATCTTTACAATTTTAGTTAGTATATTTTATATAATTTATGTAACTAGTTTAAATTTTGTTCGAAAGTCATCAAATTACTTAAATCAAGCAAATTAAAAGATTGAACAGTAAAATTAAACTTTTAAAAGATTGCATAGTCCAATTAAATTGGTATATATATATCTAGTTTAGATAAATTCAATATATTTTTAATTATTGCAAAAATAATGGTTGGAGTTGTTTTCCCCCTGCATGGTGGAAGAAGTTGGCGGACACTTGGAAGGATTTTTAAGTGCATGATGAGTTGGGGAAGGGGCGAAGTTTTTGGTCAGGGTTCGGAAAATATTGAAGGCAACCAAAATAAAAAAAATAAATAAAAACAAAGAAAAAATATATAGAAATATTAAAAATTTTATTTCTCACTCAAAACGAAATTACTAAGAGAATGTTAAGAAACTTAATTGCCACCATTGCAATGTGCAGTATACGTGAAAAAAACCCATTGAATATAACGTATTAAATAGTGTTTTGCAACTCAGGAGTCATTTGATTGGATGAAATTAAAAATATCCTATAGTTGGTAATATTTATATTTGAAATTACACTAGTTATAATTGTATTTGTTTTATTTAGTTTAATACATATAATTGTAATTGCTGCAGCTTTTTTTTTTTTTGATAGTCAGTCTAAAAATACCTTCATCTTCTTCTAAATCGAATGATTTATTTCTTTACAAACAATTGCTGCTATAGTTAAAATTACAGACAATTAGTACGTAGTTTCAGCTGCAATAGTTAAATTTTATTATATAATTTTAACAAGAGTTATTGACGTAGACATATCGCTTTTTACATACTATGTGCCCTCAAAAATAGTTAAATATGTGCACGTGGTTAGATGTCGTGAAGGGCATGTAATGGACCAAGATTTGGAAGCTTAACCGTACGATTAGTATAATTATGTCCCAACCACCATATTATGTGTACACATACATATAGTGCGTCATTAATGAGTAACATAGCTTTCACAGAGCCTTCTAATTATTCTCTTTCGCTTTCGAACCCAAAAGCCTAAACATTAGCTAATAAATATAGTTATAGTAACACAGTTAATCCAAAACACTCTTAACTTTTTAGCTAAGAGGGTGGTTATATTATAAAAACTAGTTTCCAACTTGATTCATGGAAAAAGTAATGTTTTTTTAAAAAATTCCTTCAAAATTATATAGAAAAGTAGTGTTTTTATTTTCTAAATGTTTTGTCTGAAATACAAAATTTGTGGATAAAAATATTTTTTATAAACAATATGTTTTTTTAAAAATATTTTTTAAAATTTTTCTGAATAACCAAACAATTCCTAAATGGCTACTACTTTTGAGTTTTCCTTGATATTTAAGGTATAATTGATGTTTATGCATGGAAAAATGGGACTTCCATTATGCTATTTCCTGTATCATATATATTGTTGGTTTGGCTCTTTCTTTTTCACAATTTATCATGGGCACTACTAGTGAGTGACACTTTTTTTTGCTTTTTGTGCCAAATATACTTTCATAGTCTATAATTAACAATATTATTTATTCTTAATGTGTTAAATAAAAAAATATTTAAATACCGTTCTCTAACAGCTTAAGCTTTTAGAGTACAACGGTTGTTTCACATTGTATCAGAGCAGGAGGTACTGAGTTCGAGTCATGCCAGGCTCCTAGCATTATTAATTTCCTCTCATCTAATTAAAGTCCACGTCATGGGCCTACAAGAAGTCTCGAGTCCAGACGTGAGGGGGAGTGTTAAATATAAAAATATTTAAACACCGTTTTAGAGTACAACGGTTGTTTCACATAATATATGCAAGGGGTTTACAGAGAAAATATGTCTAGGAAATATTATAAAGTTGCTTACGTATTGTTGCTAAAATATATATATTGACCACTAGTCCATTGGAGTAAACAAATAGTAATTTTGAAAACAAAAATATAGACTTTTGAAGATATTTTGCGATACGTATTCCATATAAAGTTCCACACATTCATGTGACTACTAAAAACTAGAAGTAAAATAAAGCATGATAGTGACTTAGACTCGAGCATTTTCTTTTTTTCAGAAAAATCTATAAACTAACATACACGCACAATAAGAATAGAATCTTTAACCTGGGTGCGCTAGAGAATAAACTAAAGAGCTACATCACATTTGGTCAATTTGAACCTGAATAATGTCACCACCTCAATTTTGAGTAGTGTAAAGTTTCAATTGAGACCTCACTAGGCTTTGTTAGCAATACACTAGAGAATAATAAGGCTCCATTCAAGAGTGTGGAGAAATTATATTATATATGGTAACAAGGTGTGATGAAGAATACTTTATTTGTTTCTGTAAAAAAACAGTTACCACTCAGGAGACAATTATTTATAATTTTTACTGTTCTATCAAAAAAAATGAAAAAATATATTTTTATATACTTTATTTTTGGGGGGGTTTAATAGCATTTGCACTGCACATTAATGAGGACAAAAATTGTATAAGCATCGTCTCCAAACTAAAAGTATCAGGGACGGAGCCATTAAGGGGTCCACAGTGGTCATGACCCTCCTAAACTTTTAAAAATTACATAAAAGTCTTTTATATTAAAAATTAAAATATTATAAATTTTAATTTTAGAGGGTCAAATTATTTTTTTTAATAAAACTTGTGTCCTATTTTTTTTCGAACCCCTTGGCCTTTTTCCTTCGGCTCTTACAGTCTTACTCCTTCTTTAGCACATTGTTGTTATTGTTACTAGTAATAGGTGATCAGTGAATTTGACAAACTTTTTTTTTTTTTTACTATCCGAGATCGAATTTTTTTCTGTCAAATCTAATTTTTGCCCCTCCCACGAACCTTAATTCCTGGCTTTGTCCCTGGCGCTCATCCTCGCCCCTCCCTTCCTCCCCATCAGCTTCTTTCTCTCTATCTCTCTCTAAAAATTGAGGCCCACGTTTTTTTTTGTTTCTTTTTTTTTCTCGTTTCCGAGGGCGAGAATGGCGCAGCGCCCATCGGCATAAGTTTGGGGACGATGCCCATACAATTTTTGTCCCATTAATGGGCCCTAAGCAAAATAATAGCATTTGTACAATCCTAATAATACAGTTTTGGACTCGTGCGCTTATTCGCGGACCACGTATATTAAGCCCTTTGGCCCTCTCCCTACCTAACGATAAATCCCATGCACCTAACACTAAACTCTTTGATCCCTCTCCATGTGGTTAGCACCTGCACCCACTCGATTACATAACCATGATAAGAAGTGTACCTTCTATATATGCAGCTTTAGAAGATGGTCCTTTGCTTCGCTTGAGAGTGATGCGGATCAGATACAGCAACCTTATACATAAAATATTTTACATGCAGAACAGTTCGATCATCTACATTTTGACAAGATCACTACAATAAAATTTGGCTATAGCGACACTTTTAAGTGTTCCTAAATTCTAGAAAAAGTGCTGCTGAAAAAAAATAGCGACACTAATTATAGTGTCGCTATATGTGCAGTCTCTAGGGTATATAGCGACACATTTATTGAGTGTCGGTATATCCTCCGCCGCCTCGACGTTTGGCGCCCACTCCACCGACGACCTATGGCGGAGGGACATGTGGCGTCTGGTACCCGTATACGGTCCCCGAGAGATTCTCGCGGCCGAACTCCGGCCGCCGAAACCTTATGTCTTCGACTGCTGCGGCGGAGGAGAAGGAGAGCGAGGACCTCTTCTAGGGTTTCGGGGGGGTTGAGTGAGAGAAGAAGAGGGATACGACCCAGGAGTTTTCTTTTTTTCTTTTTCTTTTTTGTAATTGGGCTTTTTATTTGGGCCATACTATTTTTTTCTAATTTAGAAATTTTTTGAACATATAGATGGAACACTTATACTAAAGTGTTCCAAAAATGTGTCCCTAAAATTTAGTTTTGTTGTAGTGGATATGCTTAAGTTTCAAGAATTTAATGGTTCAAATATTGCATTTCGCTGTAGGTGAATAGTGTGGTTCTTTACTTACTTAGAATGTTTTTGCATACAAAATTGCACATAATGTGCGACAGGTGTTGACTACTAATCATAAATGTAATCGTGCATTACCTGTTTGACTTTATTGTAGGTTATAGTATAGTATTGTTAAAGCAAACACTATTTGAGTGCTATAATTAGAAAGGACAATTATGTTAGCAATTTCTCCAAAATATCTCTCTATTTCCTCCTCTAGCCCAGGAGCATGATGAACCAACCAATCAAGCACGAAACGGATGGGTCAACTCAATATCCCACAGCTGCAACCACTGAAGCCATACTTCAAAGTCAACGGACACAGAATTCTGAAAAGCTATTTATAAATATTTTTTTTAAAAAAATAAAGGGTTAGTTGTATTATTGGTATCTGTTTTAGTTTAAATTCGTACTGTGAAAAATGCCATTAATTTTTACAGAAATTATCGCGTTGCAAGATTTACCAATGTTCTATAACTGTAATATATATATAGATATATAAGTATACCTGCTGTTCTATTGATATATTATATATATAAAGCAGGGCTACTGTGCTATTAGGAGCACAGCAGCTCCTGGGCTCCTAAGTTTCTAACCACCCATCAAGTTTGATGGATGGTTAGAAAAAAAGAGAGAAGAAAAATTGAGTGTCTCAATTTCTCATCTTCTTAAATTTCTCTCAAGTATCTCTTCTCTCTCTCACCCTAACCACCCATCAAACTTGATTGGTGGTTAAAAACTTAGGAGCATAAAGACTGCTGTGCTCTTAATAGCACAGTAGTCCTGCTTAGTATTTACTATTAATTTTTTTATTCTTGAATTATTACTTTTCCACCAATCTTTACTAAATCCCAGGCATCCAAGGGTCAAAAAAATTGATAGTAAATAGTGTTTCTATACTATCAAAATATTTCAACCACATTCATATATTATAATAAGTTTAACTACCATATCGATTTGTATATTTATCCTACAATCTAAAGGAATCACGGGTGGGCCCAATCCAACCCGATCCGAATATTAAATTCGATTCGGCCCAATAATTGAATGGGCCATTCGAGTCCATGAATTCCAAATTCGGGCCTATTAAAAGCCCATGGGCTGGGTCAACCCAACCGTGTCCCATGGACAACCGTGTCGGGGGCGGGGCCCACACTAACTCCTTGCTCGGGAGAGTGCCATTTCGCACAGCATCGCATCACGTGGATGCGCCCCCAAAAACAAAAAAGAAAGTGGGAATAATCGCGATCGATGAGAAATGCGCTCCTCCTCTCTACACGCGCCTCGGCCGCGGAAGAAGAGTCGAGGGGGTAGTGGAAGCGACAAAACCCCCCATCTCCTCTAGGTGAGAAATCGCATACATTTGCTTCTCCTTTTTGGCGATTTTAGTCGATTAAATCCCGATTAAATGGCTCGAATCTCTGATTTATACGAGTGATTTGGAGAAATTTTTGTTTCCGACGGTTGGAATCTGTTTTTTGGTCCATAATTTGGGGTAAAATCGTATCTTGTTGAGTTCGGGAGCATCCTGCAAGGGGATTTAGAGCTTCGAGTGGTTTTTGTAGGATTAATTGTTTTAGTGAAGTGCATATTGAGCCCCGTAGAGAGAAAGTTAGATTAGATGTGGGGAGTGTGTGTTAGATTTGTGTGTGATTTAACCTAATGGAGGTGGTAAGTAGAGATCTCTCTCTTCTTCTTTTTTTCCTACTAAGGGGGAGGAAGTGATTAAGTTGTTTATGTTTTACTTTCAGAAGAAAAGATATTTTTACTCTGATGTAGCATAATTGTGCATTCGCAGAATTTAGATTGGATAATGTATTATCTTGGTATCCTTGTCCCTTTTTTGTGGTGCTTTATAGCAACTTGATATTGATATGGATTGGTTATCATGACATGTGGAAAGAAGATGTTTTGTTAAATGTTTCTGAAATATATGACTCTTTATGTTGAGCTGCATATGATTTGGAGTTGAAATTTAATTTTACAATCCATGGGATTTTATTTTCGCATATTTGTCTGTATTTTAAGACAGAATAAATGACAATGTTATATCGACCCAGCTTTTGTATCTTGCAGTATTTTTGTTAAGCTCTTTAGGGAGCAGCTTGTTTTGTAAGTCAAAAGAAGGATTAAGAGCTTACATTTACTCACAAGTGAATCGACCCAAACAATAGTTCTACTTAAAGCATGGCATTGTAGTGATATTTAAGTTTATGTTCTTTATACCTATATAGGTCGTGTAGATGGTAGTTCTTAATTTGTTATTTGGAGGTTTTTCTTTCCAATTAGGTGGTGAAAATGGAGGTGGAGTTTGGGACAAAGGGGAAGCGGCAAGTGGCTGTTCATTATGTAAATGCCCCTGACTGTGGTGTTGTTGAAGAAAATTTTGGCGGATATTTCAATGACCATGATGATATTTCTCTTGCTGAGGTTCTTCAAGATCAGGTGGAAACTAACTTCTTTTTTTTTTTTGTATATTAATTATAGTCTATTTCGTGTCATAATCATTTTTCTGGTTTCTTGTTTTTGAGCTTTCCCAAATTGTACCAGATTAAAAACTTTGCAGTCACAAAAGCTATCTTAAAACGATACTTTCAGAACAAGGGAAGGTGCCATATGCACTTCAAGTCAATGGTTGCTTAGTTTCACACTTATGCTGAGTTTATTTTTGGTCCAGGAAATTGTCTACCAATCATTGCAAAGAAATGTTCAGTGCAGTAATTCTAGGTCTTCTTCGAATCATGATCATGGGCAGAGCTCATCAAAACTTGTGAGTTCGGACTTACAGCTAGCTGCAGATGAAGCCTTAGCTAGAGAATTAGAAGAGTTAGAGAATCAATTATCTGCGACTTCTTTTGGTGATATCAGGACACAAGCTGGTAAGGAGTTTTCTGGACACTCTCGATTCTGTGGAGTGTGTTTGTGAAAGTTAAGTTTTGCCGGCAAGTCTTGCTCTAATTTGATTCTTACGGTTATGCCTGTTCGTGTTGCATCGTGGTTTGTAGAGGGCTAGGCTATGGTTCAGTGCCAATAAAATCTGTAAGGGTTGTTATCGAATTCTTAATAAATTAATTTCATGCTGCTCAGTAAAAACTGCACAGAATATCTGTTAGTTTCTAAATTCTAATATATTTTTTTTGGCAATTCAATAGATCTATTATTTTAATAATTGGATTCTAAAGGAAGCACAATGATATACAGGTCCTTTGTGTAGAATATTAATTAGTTAGTAGTGTGTTTTTACTTGAAGTTTTAGTGCTGACGCCATATTGAATTCTGTCATTGCGAAATTTTGATGTTTCTCTATGAGGATAGTTAATCATGGGACAAATCCAAAACCATCTTCAGCATCAAACAGTGGACGCACTTCTGCAAGTCCATCTGCTCAGGTATCTTATTAGTTATTGGCCTTCACGAAAAATGTCATTTCATTCTTAACAAAGGAAACTTATGATTGGCAACACGCAGGTTGCAAGGGAAGATGAAGTTGACCCAGATATTATGACTTATGAGGTTGGATTGATTATTCAATGAAGCTTTACTGTACTAGCTGCCAGTTAGTATATTAAGGTTTTATTATTGTTATTGTTATTATTATAGAATACAACTATTCTCGGGTATACTAAGCTTGGAGAACTTCATATGTTTTTGTTTCGAATAATTTCTCCCTGCTCAAACTGGCTTTATTAAGTTGAATTAACTTCACTTTGCCATGAAGAGCTCATATGTATGATTCAGTTTATATGATTGAGTAGACTGCTTTTCACTTTGTTTGTTACTTTTGTATCTTACGGCTTGTACTTCTGTTGTTCCTTCAGGAATTGCAACAGTTAGGTGAAGCCATTGGTACTCAAAGCAGAGGGTTATCAGAAGAGCTGATATCATATTTACCATCCTCAACCTACAAAACTGGGATGTTCTCAAAGAGAGAAAAACATGAAGAGTATGCTTTCAATTATTTCTGTGATTATGATGTTGACTTTCATGCCTATTTGTTAGATTGGTAGATTGCCGAATGTTATACTTCAGAGGTTTAAACAAGCTGGACACGCAAACCTGTGCTTTTCTTCCTTAAGGTTTTCCTACTTGATTTTTGAGCATCTCTTTCTTTTTTATCGAAGTACGAAACTTGAGACTTGTAGAGCCATTTCACATGCAAGAGCAAGTGACATACTAAGAGATCGTTCTCAATAGTTATATGGAAAAATAAAGTGCTTTAAGGGGCAATCTAAACACTCAAAATTTTAACAGTGAACTACATGTCGAGTGGCTATAGTTGCTCTGCACTTTTACTAATGAGTAACTAACAATATTTGCTATCTGCAGATGTGTCATCTGTTATATGGCTTATAAGAACAAGGATAAGTTGGTCACATTGCCCTGCAAACATCAATACCATAAAGATTGCGCAGCTAAATGGTTAAAGATCAATAAGGTAATCTTGATCCAGTTATAATTCTAATCACCTCCTTTTTCTCTTGACTACTATTTGGTTACGTTACTACCTCTAATCTCTTTTGCTATCCAATTTTTTGTAACTCTTTTAATGCATTGTTTAGTATTATCTTGATGAACTTTTGCACGTTGCGCCAGGTATGCCCCATTTGCAATGAGGAGGTATTTGGCTCTTAAGTATAAACATAGTACATCTACATGTCGTCCGTCGGTGGTTGCACCAACCACTTGTTGTTGTGTTTGTAAATTGTTGTGTTTGGGGTTAACTTGTTCTGAAGCAGAACTTTTCTGTGTTAAGTTTCATATGAAATTTCGAACCAGGGAAATGAACTATCGACATGTAGCTGGGACATACGACACCATGCTTCTATGATACTGTGCTTGTATCCTGTTGGTTCTTGTAGTTGTGTAACTATTGACTTGTGCCAATGCTTTGTGTATAAATATGATCAAATTTGGGAACATGGTGGCTAATGACTTACTATAATAGATGCTTAATTGTGACATTCAAATTTTAACTATACATAATAGCCTAATCACATGATAATTACGTCTTGGTTCGTGTTTTATTTGCTTGTAAATTACGTGTTTTCTCGTGCAATGATTGTTTCTTTGGCTCTACATTTCTTCAGACAAAGACCAGTTGTTCGTAAGTTCGCTAGTATCCGACTATATCATCATCGATACATTTCAACATTCCTTCAACATGATATGGTAATGTGGATCACATGATGAGTTTTGAAATATGAAAAAGACTAATAACAAAATGTGAAACTAACCTGGAGGAATACGAAATGGCGATGTTTTCATCATTTAGTCTCTAATCAGGTATATTTTGTCTCACTTACAGTGGGACATGCATGCCGTCGCAAACAAACAACTTGTCGATCTATGCAGATCAAATTAATAGGATTTTCAATTGTCTTCATCGTATCGTCGATTAAAGTTGTCATCAATAGAGTGGTTATAACTAGACAATGCGATTTCGATGGTTAATTTTGATCCTACTTTGATTCGATTTCATCGTATCGTTGATGGTTAATCTTGCGAAACTTAATCAGGGTTAACATGAATTATATGTTTGATATTTCTAACATGATAGCTAATCTGAGACATAAATGTTCCAACTACTTTTAGGTGTGTAATCAATTAGGTGATCACTCTTGCTAATTAATGCTTAAACCTACCAGAAATTAAGGTTTTTATGCTTATGTACAATTCAGTGCGCATGCTATCACCTATTAAGCATCACAGCAATGCGAAAGCAACTTAACTCCGAAGGACTACTTACAGGTAGGTGGTCCAGATATTGCCTATGTATTGTCAAGGAAAATTAATTAGATAGATATTTGATGAGTTAACATATATGTATCCAAAAGGAAAAAAAAAAATTAGAGATAAATATTCGTAATTTTAGTAATTTATGCGTAACGCAAAAGTTCGCAGACTCAATTACTATCAATTAAGTTTACGTTCGAACGGCGAAAAGTTGTATTTTCTTCGTGGCTTTGAGTGATTCAGCTAGAGCTTTTTTTTTTTTTTTTTTTTTTTTTTTTTTGTGTGAGAACATACAATTAGGACACAAAGAACACAAACTTTTGTTATTAAAACATGCGTATAAGCTAGTATAAATTTTTTCGAAACACTAAGATATGCAGAGTTGGCAAATCGTAAGTTATCTTAAATTAATCCAAAGAATCGGACGAAGAGCAGCAACATACCGAGGATCCTGTACTGTGACTATCGTGCTTACGTACGTACATCGTTTTAGTCATTGTCATATCATTAAGAGCTCGTATTTATGTAACATGATGTAGCTGTAATGACCACGTTTTCATCGTTGAACCAGTAATCAATCATGGCTTATAATTGTATGATTTTTTAGTTTATTGGTATCTTTTGGTTCGGAGATAAGCAAAAAGTGATTATTTCAGAAATAAGTATAAATTGGGGTATAAGCGGGGATTAGATCAATTTTGCGTTTGGATGAAAATTAGATTATTTCTGAGAATAAGAAAAATAACGTTTGGTTAGGTAAGATGGAATAAGAATTAAAATGGATAGTTATAAATAAAAAATAATGATATTATCCCTTTCTTTATATTAGAATTAGAATTTTTATATTTTAAAATTTAAAATATAAACTTTTAAATTTTAAAAATTAAAATTAAAATTTAAAATTTAAAATCTCAAATGTACAATTTTAAAAAAAGTAAAATTTTTAAATTTTAAACTTTAAATTTAAGATGAAATTTTAATTTAAAAATAAAAAATATATCAAATTCTAAATATAAAAAAAAAATTTAAAATATCAAAATTTAAAATTTAAACTTAAATAATTTAAAATTTAATTTTGTAATTTTAAAAATTATAAATTTTAATTTTTAAACTTCCGAAATTTAAATTTTATAATAAATAAAAAATTCTCTCTCTCTCTCCCCCCCTCTCTCTCTCTTCACGGGTGGAACAAGCTGGGTTACACCTTGGGGTGGGAACACTAGTTCCCACCCCTTAACGGGTTATTCTAGAATAGTCCGTTAAGGTGGGAATTAATGTTCTCACCAATTTTTTTTTGTGTTTGAGGGATAAGGATGGAATAAACCCTTTATTCCAGTACTCTTTTAACCTCCCAACTAAATATAGTCCGTGCCTGTTCCACATAGGTTGGAAATATATGCATGCATTTTAAAAGGTAAAGAAAAACAATTTTTAAAAAGACCGTGATCGTCGTGGTTAATAGTTTATTGCAAGGTTACGTTTAGAGTTGTGTAAGTTTCTCATATGATATTTATTTTTAATTTTTTGGCGTTTTAAAGCATATTTGTTGTTTACAACGCATTCTCGAAACCCATGACGCCTACACTCGAAAAAAGAAAAAGAAAATAACAAGGAATTTTTTTAAAAAAATCAGCTTTTATATATGCATAGGGTTGCCCAAAATTTCACTTACACAAATCAAAAAATTCCTTAAGATTGATAATTAACAAATCGTACTTATAAAAGAATAATAGTTTAATTTATACGTATTTCTATAGCTTTCATTGAACGGTGTAATAAGCTTCGAATTTGGAGTAACGAACAAATGCTCTGAATCCACAGAATACGTTGTTGGTTCATGTGTTTCATAAATATAGGACGCTTGTGGAACTCTCGTCCCTCAGACTCCGACAATTCAAAGCACCTTTCTGGCGTTCAAAATTACGGGGGGGGGGGGGGGGGGGGGGGGGGGGGAACTAGAGCACCATGACATGCTCAGAGCAAAAATGTTCGATATATTTAAACATAACTCTTTGTTAAATTAGCTTAAATTATTAGACAATGATATTTATATATTTTATACTTAACGGTCTCCAATTTATATATGTTATGGATCCTGAGAAAGCTGAATTAGCTAGCTAAATTAGGGTCTTTAATTCATATCACATGCACGAGGGAAGTTTTTATAAAACATTTTTATTTATTTAATGTCCACCAATATATGGAGAGCTTCTAGATTCAACCTAACTCCCTATAGCTAGTAGGAAAAAGATGTCACGTACTGCTTTCACCAACCAAATAGTACTTTTGTTGAAGACCTTTTTTTTTTTTTTTTTTTTTTTTTTTTTTTTTTTTTTTTTTCCAATGATCTCATGTTGGTAAAGATGCGCGCATTGTATAATGATTAATGAAGGATATGTTTAGATCTCGAAATAAGATATTCAGCAATAATATATTTGATATAAAACTTTTTATATAATCAATAATTAGGAGTTTGATTTTTATTCCTTAAAGAGGTTTTAGTATTCATGAATTGCTAAGATGTATAGCATATTTAATCTATAAAGTGACTTCTCTTATTTCGAAAAAATGATTTGAAATTGATATATGATATCTAATCTAGACATCCGATCGATCACACTTCTCATGATTTATGAAATACTATATATATTTTTAAGTAAATTTAAAAAATATACTGAATAAGATGTCCACACATCTAAATAAGAACTAAATAAATTACTAATAACCACTGTATATATAGTGCAATTAATTGTCACGCCAAAAAACGTCAAGAAAGTTAGTGGATTCAAATTCTTGCTTATATGTTCAAGAAAAAAAAGCACTCTCGTGCCATGTTAGACTTTTTATGACTATACTTATGCTTACAAGCCATATCATTTTTTCTTTTTTAAACAATTAATAAAATATATTTTAAACTCTAGTACCTAAGAGTGTCAGATGTATACCCCTATATGAAGCGTGCATGTAGTAGTATTTTTCGTCATGTTATCTACTTTGACTCTTCTCTTTTTAGGCGCTTTTTTTCTGTATCTACTACATTTGATAACGCACCCACCGATCGAGACTTAACCTGGTTGTTGGTAGTAGTCCTTTTTCTTTTCCTCCTAACGGAATATTTATATTCAGGTCAAAATTTTGTAAAATAATAATATTATTATTTTATTGTAAACAAATTTTTTTTATTGGCATGGTTAAGGTTGCGAATAACACTATAGAGAGCTCATTCTATAAGCCCACAGAATTAATCAAAGTTGTGACATAGATATATTTACATGGCGTATACTAATTAAGAACCTAGAATACACATAATTGTTGAAAAATAGCATTAATATATACCTAGCATTTCATAAAGGCTAAAGGACTAATTTATGTTCTTATTTTTCTTTATTTTCAGCAGCCATTTAATTAATTACCAGTTTGTGTAAATTGATGTGACGTAGTGCAACAAGAAACTAAGGCCATTACGTGAGATCATGGTGTTGGATAAGAGATTATGTAGTAATTAATCGAGATCTGTTACTTTTTTATTATTATTTACAGAGTTTTAATATCACAGTTGACATATTGTTCATGGCATGTTTAAGAAGAAACAATGTAGCTTGTTACATAACTTACGACATGCGTAGTTATATTAATTAAATTGGTTTCTTTTATCTCACTTTATTCTTTTATTGGATAATTAAGTTGTAGTAAATTTATTTTATTTAGTTCTTCTATTATTATCAGTTGATAGAGTAGCTAATTAATTGGTACTGAGACGTTTGGTTCAAACTAAACTATAAAGATTGGATAAATCAAAAAAAAAATAGGGATAACTTTAAATACCACCCCTGTGGTTTCATGCTTTCTCACTTTAGTGCCCTGTGGTTTAAAACGTATCATTTTAGTACCCTATGGTTTAGTTATTCTCTTTTTTTGTTATCTTTTCGTTAATTTTTTCGTTAAATTATACAGAAAAAACTTTAAATATCCCACCTATGGTTTATCGAATATTCACTTTACTATCCTGTAGTTTTAATTTTCTCATTAATTTAACAAAAAAATTAACGAAAAGATAACAAAAAAAGAATAACCAAACCACATGGTACTAAAGTGATACGTTTTAAACCACATGATATTAAAGTGAGAAAGCACGAAATTACAGGGACGATGGTATTTGAAGTTATCCAAAAAATTACTATATATATCGCGATTGTTTAAAGTAGTTGGGTAGATATCATTTTTATAGCGTAAGAAGTTTCGGTTTCGAATTCCATTTCGTGCTGAAGTAGAGTATGTTTCTGGACCTACGAGCATCTTAAGATAACAAAATCGCTATCTAATAATTTAAACCACCATGACATGCTCAGAGCAAAAATGTTCGATATATTTAAACATAACTCTTTGTTAAATTAGCTTAAATTATTAGACAATGATATTTATATATTTTATACTTAACGGTCTCCAATTTATATATGTTATGGATCCTGAGAAAGCTGAATTAGCTAGCTAAATTAGGGTCTTTAATTCATATCACATGCACGAGGGAAGTTTTTATAAAACATTTTTATTTATTTAATGTCCACCAATATATGGAGAGCTTCTAGATTCAACCTAACTCCCTATAGCTAGTAGGAAAAAGATGTCACGTACTGCTTTCACCAACCAAATAGTACTTTTGTTGAAGACCTTTTTTTTTTTTTTTTTTTTTTTTTTTTTAATTTTTTTTTTCCAATGATCTCATGTTGGTAAAGATGCGCGCATTGTATAATGATTAATGAAGGATATGTTTAGATCTCGAAATAAGATATTCAGCAATAATATATTTGATATAAAACTTTTTATATAATCAATAATTAGGAGTTTGATTTTTATTCCTTAAAGAGGTTTTAGTATTCATGAATTGCTAAGATGTATAGCATATTTAATCTATAAAGTGACTTCTCTTATTTCGAAAAAATGATTTGAAATTGATATATGATATCTAATCTAGACATCCGATCGATCACACTTCTCATGATTTATGAAATACTATATATATTTTTAAGTAAATTTAAAAAATATACTGAATAAGATGTCCACACATCTAAATAAGAACTAAATAAATTACTAATAACCACTGTATATATAGTGCAATTAATTGTCACGCCAAAAAACGTCAAGAAAGTTAGTGGATTCAAATTCTTGCTTATATGTTCAAGAAAAAGCACTCTCGTGCCATGTTAGACTTTTTATGACTATACTTATGCTTACAAGCCATATCATTTTTTCTTTTTTAAACAATTAATAAAATATTTTAAACTCTAGTACCTAAGAGTGTCAGATGTATACCCCTATATGAAGCGTGCATGTAGTATTTTTCGTCATGTTATCTACTTTGACTCTTCTCTTTTTAGGCGCTTTTTTTCTGTATCTACTACATTTGATAACGCACCCACCGATCGAGACTTAACCTGGTTGTTGGTAGTAGTCCTTTTTCTTTTCCTCCTAACGGAATATTTATATTCAGGTCAAAATTTTGTAAAATAATAATATTATTATTTTATTGTAAACAAATTTTTTTATTGGCATGGTTAAGGTTGCGAATAACACTATAGAGAGCTCATTCTATAAGCCCACAGAATTAATCAAAGTTGTGACATAGATATATTTACATGGCGTATACTAATTAAGAACCTAGAATACACATAATTGTTGAAAAATAGCATTAATATATACCTAGCATTTCATAAAGGCTAAAGGACTAATTTATGTTCTTATTTTTCTTTATTTTCAGCAGCCATTTAATTAATTACCAGTTTGTGTAAATTGATGTGACGTAGTGCAACAAGAAACTAAGGCCATTACGTGAGATCATGGTGTTGGATAAGAGATTATGTAGTAATTAATCGAGATCTGTTACTTTTTTATTATTATTTACAGAGTTTTAATATCACAGTTGACATATTGTTCATGGCATGTTTAAGAAGAAACAATGTAGCTTGTTACATAACTTACGACATGCGTAGTTATATTAATTAAATTGGTTTCTTTTATCTCACTTTATTCTTTTATTGGATAATTAAGTTGTAGTAAATTTATTTTATTTAGTTCTTCTATTATTATCAGTTGATAGAGTAGCTAATTAATTGGTACTGAGACGTTTGGTTCAAACTAAACTATAAAGATTGGATAAATCAAAAAAAAAATAGGGATAACTTTAAATACCACCCCTGTGGTTTCATGCTTTCTCACTTTAGTGCCCTGTGGTTTAAAACGTATCATTTTAGTACCCTATGGTTTAGTTATTCTCTTTTTTTGTTATCTTTTCGTTAATTTTTTCGTTAAATTATACAGAAAAAACTTTAAATATCCCACCTATGGTTTATCGAATATTCACTTTACTATCCTGTAGTTTTAATTTTCTCATTAATTTAACAAAAAAATTAACGAAAAGATAACAAAAAAAGAATAACCAAACCACATGGTACTAAAGTGATACGTTTTAAACCACATGATATTAAAGTGAGAAAGCACGAAATTACAGGGACGATGGTATTTGAAGTTATCCAAAAAATTACTATATATATCGCGATTGTTTAAAGTAGTTGGGTAGATATCATTTTTATAGCGTAAGAAGTTTCGGTTTCGAATTCCATTTCGTGCTGAAGTAGAGTATGTTTCTGGACCTACGAGCATCTTAAGATAACAAAATCGCTATCTAATAATTTTTTTTTCTGAACTTCATAAGCTTAATAAGATATTAATAAATTATAGAGTTGAATATAATTAGAGGCAACTGCAAAAAGGATTAAATACCAACCGAACCTTGCGATATTAAATCACCTCATTTAATTCCTTTAACTCCACCTGCATAAAACATTACTTTTTCGTCCTTGGCTAATTTGCAGTTAAGGACATATATTAAAAGCTATTGATTAATCGGACCAACCAACCCCACTGGTTTTAGTACCTGATTTTTTTTCCCTCCTGCTGACGACGCGCCACGTGGCAAACTGATAGGGCAGGAGCAGCGGTGACGTGGATCCCCGACTTTGGATATTTTCCATTTGCTTGTGGCTGTTACCAAGCATGCATGGATTTTTGTCTCCAATGATGGGACCTCCCAATCATTTTTTTTTATTTTTTATTTTTTTGTTTTTGTCTTTTTAATGTGAGATTGTAATGAAAGCAAATTTCCTACAATTTCGTGCCCAAAATTTTCTGTGCACGAAATTTATCCGTCCGTTGATTTGTAGTATAATTAATCTGCATCGTTCGATATAGACGGCACTAGTAAATTTTGTTAAAGTTCAACTGATAGATCAATTCCATATGTACAAATTTCTACGTACGAGAATGTAGACAATTCAAAATCTGATTGTGAGATAGTTTGTTGAATTATAAATCGAACCGACCATCCATTTCTCTCGAGCTAAATAATTTTAGTTTGGTTTAGTTTCGCAGATCAATTTTAACGGTTATATTATTTTTATAGAAAAATTTCAAATACCATCCATGTGGTTTCGTACTTTCTCATTTTAGTACCATGTGGTTTAAAGTGAATCATTTTGGTACCATGTGGTTTTGTTTTTCTCTTTTTTTTTATTCCTTTTGTTAATTTTTTCGTTAAATCAGTGAGAAAGTTAAAACCACAGGGTACTAAAATAAATATTCGATAAACCAGAGGTGGGTTATCTGAAATTTTTTCTATATGATTTAACGAAAAAATTAATGAAAGGAACAAGAAAAAGAGAAAAACGAAACCACATGATACTTAAGTGATATATTTTAAACCACAGGGCACTAAAGTGAGAAAGTGCGAAATCACAGAGGTGGTATTTAAAGTTTTCCTATTTTTATTAATCTTTTAAGATCTAGGATCAAAATTGGATCATAACAGAGATTACATACGAAAAAACTAAAAGGCTATTTGGTTGCATATGATTATAATTATACTATAGTTGTAACTGTATACATATCCAAATCTTGTATTTGATTTGGTGTACTTGAATTCAATTGCTGTAGCTGGAACTGGACGACGAGGCCCAATTGCAATAATTAAAACTATCTACAGCAGTTAGAGAGAGTAACTTTAAATAAAAGATAAACTTACATTTTAAATAAATTTTTTTTTTTTCTATATTTGAGATAATATCATCACTATATAATTATTTTTTAAATAATTTGTTTTTTCTTTTCTACATTTGAGATAATATCATCACTCTCTCTCTCTCTCTATATATAAGTGATAAAATTTTAAAAATTTATTTCTCAACTACGTGCAACCAAATAAATTATTTATAATTACATTATTTTCTATTGCATCCAACCAAACAAGACGAATATAATTATATCTGTTGTATTTCTAACTACATGTATTTTAAACTATATTTAATCTTAAATTACATCTAATGGATTGGTGTTTGTGATAAGTACTTTAGTAGCACTTTGGGGCGTAAGAAATACAAACACTAAACAAAAAAAAAATAAAAATAAATAAAGATCCTTGAGATATTATAAAAAAAGATGCCAATGTAGAAAAATAAATTTTGGTCCCTGCTTTTATTTCTTGGTGCTATTGTCTTTGTCTCCAAATGTTGATCTTCTATTAGGTGTTTGGGATATTTAGATAAAGATTAAATTGCCTAATAAATCCAGCACATTTATTCTTCCAAAACTACCCTTTTTGGGAACTAATCTAGTTGAGAAATTAGTGGTCACTATTGTGGGGAGTGACAGAGACATGACCACAATTATAGATTTCTCATATAAAGTCAAATTTTAAGAGTTGAGTTAGAATACTATCGATAGCAAACAGATATTTTTATCATTCTTTTATTTTCGATGATGGAGCTTTCAAATCGACGATCGGTACCGTTGAATATGATCTAGAGCATTTAAAGTATTTAGAAATCAAATTTCATGCTTTTTCGATATTATTTTCTTATCTATCAAGTGGACACAAAAATGAATTGTTGAAAATAAATATCCTTTAAAAAATGATGATAGGAGTTTTGTAATCAAGATCAAGAGTATAGATCTTGTTTTAAATAGTTTAAAAAAATTTCTAATAAAAATTCAATTGATTTGGATATTTTTATACCGTTAAACAAGAAAACGTCTCATATCGACCATTAAAATTACAAAATTTGAAACCCTTTGATCATTAGGTCAATGATGTCGAAAAAGCATGAAATTTAGTTTCTAGATATTTTAAATGCTCTAGATCATGTTCAACGGTGCCGATCGTCGATTTTGAAGCTCCATCATCGAAAACAAATGGGTGGCAAAAGTGCCCGTTTGCTATCGATAGTATTCTAGCTCAACTCCAAATTTCAAAATAATAATTAGAAAATCTTCGAAACCTTGCAAGAAAGTAGTTTATTATAGACTTAAATACGCAAAAAAGAAATTTAGTCCATAATATTTTTTCTGAGCAAAACATATTTTTCATCAGCAAATAGCGTATAAAAAATTTAAACTAAATATTATTTGCACTATATTGTACTGTAAATACTTTAGTGTTATTTTTATTTACTACATTATACTATTTTTGTCAAAGTTCAAAGCCATCATTTATTATCAATCTCTATTTCCTAGTTTAGCATAATTTTTTTTACCTTATATTATTTTCTTTTTTTTATAGATATCACTAAGCTTTTCTTTTTCTCACCAATTTTTGAATTACTTTTAACAGATCAATTATTTTAAACAAAATCTAACAACTTTATTAAGATGCACTGGTTAATTAGTAGAAAAATATAAAATAAATTTATATGATAGAGTTATTAAAAGCTTTATCAAATTTTTATTATTTTTGTATTTTGTTATTTTTTATGTCAAAATAAATTAAATATATATTCTGTCACTTTTAATAAGGATGTTTTAACAGCTTTCATATAAAATTAAAGATTCATTGCTTATAGTGTAGGGATTGAAAAAAAAATGAGTGGTTTTTTTTATAAAAAAAATAGTACATCATAGAAAGCGAAAAATCTATAAATTCTAGTATAATATAGTATAGTTAAGTCAAATTTTTTATCTAAATTCAATATAGCGGAATGTAAATATCAAAGTAAGCTCAGAAAAAATCATAAAAAAGAAAAATCGATAGGAATGATTCCCAACGTGAGACTGCTTCATGCACCGTTCCCACAACTTTATAATTCGTGTTGTTTCCATTTAAATTTTGCTCTGCAAAAGATGAGATGCTTTCATCTTTGCTTACTAGGTTTCTTCTAAATTCATCAGCTGAGATTTAAATTAAAAATTTGGTAAAAATGTATGAAACTTACTTGAACTATGGACCATTTGAATTTGACTATCCAATCTTTCAAAATTATTATTTTATTATCTAACTTTTTATTTTATTTAATTTGAGTCAATCAAAGTTCAACTGACTGAAAGGTTGAATAGTAAAATTAAAATTTTGAAAAGTTGGATAACCAAATTCAAATGATTCATAGCTCAGATAAATTTTATATATTTTCACGAAATTTTTTAAAATTAGAGTAAATTTTTAAAATTAATGTACGAAATGAATTATACTAGAAAAGAACTCACTATGGAACTCCTCATGCATATTGAAAAGATTGTAATGTACTTTATTTTTTTTATTTCAAAAAATTATTATTTTTAGTTTAATATAATATAATATAATATTATATATATATATATATATATATATTTTTTTTTTTTCTTTTTAAGGAGTTGAACTCCTGCAGCGGCGTGACCGAGTCCAACCTGTCATTGCTGACTCGCCATCCAAAGCTTTTCTTCTTTTTTTTTTTTTGAACGCAACCGTCTCGAACGCCGCGCCGTGGTTTTAATCCACGCCAACAACCAGGGGCATTTTCGTAAATTCATCTCAAGCGCCCTCTAATTTATAACAAATCTTTTGTTAAAACTCCAGGAGAACCCCTCACCTGTAGGCTATTTTGACATTGGGCCCTCAACTATTTGAGTTGAAATTTTCTAATTAGGCGAATTGAAAACTCGGTAAAATTTAACAACCCTAGTATCCATCAATCGTTAAAAAAATTGATAAAAAAATTGATTTAATTTTTAAAATTATTTGATCTAAAAAATACAAATTAAGAAAGTTAAGAGGGCAATTTCACAAATCCAAATAGGTAAGGGGTCTCCGTACATTTTCACCTGAATCTTTTTTAAATGAACACTTTTTTGTTTTTTTGGGCCCTCGTATCCAAATCATATTCTTTGCGGGGATTAAAAAGAAAAAAAAAAAGTTAAAAATCTCTCGTCCTTTTCCCTTTCGCTTTCCGCGTTCTCTCCACGCTCGTTTTATTTCTCTCCCTTTTTTGTCTCCGAAGCAAACGAACGGAGGAGGAGAAAGAGGGGGGCGAAGATCACCGCGAGATCGATTGATTTCGAGCTCAAATTCATGGCTTGGTATTATCTTTGATGCTTTTCTCCTTGTAGAGCGCTTCAAAACCCTAGTTTTTGGGGGAATCCTCGTTCAAATTTGGGGAATTTGGGGGGTCCCTGCTAGGGTTAGGGTTTCGCCGGATGGGGGCCGGGGTGTCGAGTATTTTGGGGCCGGAGGGGGAGGGAGGGGGCCCGGAAACGGCGCTCGGCGACCTCCCGGAGAGCTGCGTCGCGGCGGTGCTCCTCCACCTCGACCCGCCGGAGATTTGCCGCGTGGCGCGGCTCAGTCGCTCGTTCCGAGGCGCGGCGTCGGCGGATTTCGTGTGGGAGGCGAAGCTCCCCGCGAATTACAGGTATCTGATGGGTTTGGTCTCGGATGACGAGGAGAAGTGCAAGGGCGGGCTCAGCAAGAAGGAGATCTACGCGAGGCTGTGCCGTCCGAATCCTTTTGATGGTGGTACCAAGGTATGCATGTATAAAAATTGAAGAAATTAGGGTTTTCATACGTAGTTTGTTGTGAATTTATGCTTGATTGCTTGTTTTTTGAGGGGAAAGATGAGATCTTTGCAGCTCAGAGAAGCCAAGGAAAGAAATTTTTGGTGGGTATTGGTATTTTAGTGGAGAATAGATGCGATCATATGACCATTTGGAGAAAATTTTGGTAATATGTTGCTCTCGTTTGAACTAATTGGATTAAGGTTTCGTTTTCTTGGTGGGTTTCAGGAATTTTGGTTGGAGAAGGTGAAGGGTGGGATGTGCTTGTCGATATCCTCGAAAGCGCTGGTGATCACAGGGATCGATGATCGGAGATATTGGAATCACATGCCCACTGAGGAATCAAGGTATTGCAATTCTAGGCCAACAAGTTTGCCAAATATGTATCAAATTTTCGCTCTTCAGATATGATTATTGTGTTGAAGATCTTTTTTTTGTTCAAAGATTTTTTTTTGGTCAAAGATTTTTGTTGGTAACTTGTTTCATTTTACTTCTTACGATCTATTGAAAGAAAAATGATATAATTAGTTTTTAAGAGTTTCTCTTTTACTCTTTTCTCAGTCTAGTAGTATTAAATATTCTGATTGAAATGTTGCAACCGATTGAGTCAAAATTGGTGATAAATCCCCTGGGCTCTAGAAGGGACAACTGTGTAAATTCGTCGCCTTTAATTTTTGTCCAATATCGCTCTTTGTATGCAATATTTTTGGTTTCCGGAAAAGTCTAGTTCTTTTGTTCTCTTCATGTTCTTCACTCTGATGTGTTTGTTTAATCTTGAACTTTGTTTATTTGAACCCTCTGTATGCCCATATCTCATAAATATCAAACTATAGAATTTTTCCTTTTTTTTTCCTTTACGAAGTAGGTTCATTTGTTGCTCATGAATTCCCAAGTGTATATTTAGTTAGGTTACATTTTTTTTTTAATTTGCTGTAATAAACAAACCGGTTTAGCTATTCGAGTAGTTTAGATACTTCATACTTTTTGCACATTTGGTTCATGGCAGCAAAATGACATTCGGACATTACTTTCCAAAACAGCTTTTAGTTTGTCTAACAAGAAAAAGCTGTCCTTTCTTCTAATAATATGTGTTTGTCTTCTTCTTTAGTAAATTTTTGATTACTGCAGAGTTCTTTACATTCAGTAATTTAGGGATTGACGTTATCTTCGTTAGGAGGACCCCTCCAAGGACATGGGTGGAGGAAAGAGACAAAGCCAATGTCTCTTCTTTATGTCTTCTCTTGCCAGAAGGAATTGTTGCCTTCAATGATGTAGCAAACAGCATACTACTACTAACTATCTTATTACTCATTCCAAGCACCCTAATAGGGATAGACGTTGGATAGAGAGATTGCCTAACCCGGCATATAAATATTGTATATGAAGTGTAAAGCTGACATCGTCTTGATTGAAGGAGATCTGCCTATTATATGTCACTATGTCGATATGTCATTACATCTATTATAAAGTGTATAAGAAACTCCCAACACCAAAAAAAAGAAAGAAGGAAAAAAACGAAGACATCTCTGCTTCTATGATCTGCACAACATTAACAATATTAAGTGTGCAGACTTATATGTCTAACCTTTGACCATTCAGCCTTCTATCAAGTAGAATTCTAAATTAATCTAGTGCCAACTGTTTGGACCCTTTCCTAATAGAAATGTAAATACGTTCAATTCCAACAGCTTAAACCCGGTTCAACTATCTGTGTTGTTTGCTTCCACATCAAATAGAATTTTTGCCCGATTTTCAATCCTTTTTTCTCATGTGTCATGTACATTTTCTTTTGTTTCTTTTTTTTCCCCCCCTTTGATTAGTCCATCCTGTACATGTTAATAGTTAAGATATGTGTACTATCTATCTTTTTATAATTATTCTCATCTTCCCAAAGTATCATGTTTTCTATTTTATTTGTAATTATTAACTTTAATTTTGTTGTCCTGTGGATATGGCAAACCATGAGACCAATCTGGCATGTGTTATTATCATCTCTCGATCTAAATTTTGCTTTTCACTCGTATTACCATCTCTTAATGAACAGTAGCTGAAAAAGGAATATAAAGAATTTTTTTGTAATTTCTCATATTCTACTTGCAGATTCCGCTCTGTTGCTTACCTTCAGCAAATCTGGTGGTTTGAGGTGGTCGGGGAGATCGAATTTTGCTTCCCTCCAGGCACCTACAGCTTATTCTTCCGCCTCCACCTGGGCCGACCGTCGAGGAGGCTTGGTCGTCGGACGTGCAGCACCGAGCACGTTCACGGCTGGGACATAAAACCGGTTCGCTTCGAGCTCTCCACCTCCGACGACCAGCACGCTTCATCTAAATATTATTTAGAAGAGCCAGGTAGTTGGATCCTCTACCACGTCGGTGATTTCGTGGCAGCAAACTCTGACAAATTGACCAAGCTCAGGTTTTCCATGACACAAATTGATTGCACTCACACAAAAGGCGGCCTCTGCGTCGACTGTGCCTTGATTTATCCCAAGGGGTTTAAGCACGAAAAGGAGGTTGTAGTTTATATGTAAGTATGTAGCTTTATACAATTGATGTAGTTAGTAGAGGAGGAATAGAGAGAGTTTGCTAGTTTCTCTTTTTTTTAGTGGGAGCCTGGTATGCAATTATGTGTATATTTTATCTGAATATTAAAATCATTTTTGCTTGTCTATTAAGGTCTATGATCTGAAAGGAGCATCAGAACAGGCCTTTAACGGGAATATATTCTGAATTTCTTGTATTATTGACGTAATGATCCGCGACGAAAAAAAAGAAAAAAAAGTTGTGTTTTTGTAGCTATGGAACTCTTGTGTATGTACTCATAAATTGGAAATGTGCTCCGGTAAAACGTAGTGTGGTTTTGTTCTGCACCTCAATTAATACCTATGTTGTAGTTGGTATATTTGGTAATTTTCATGTTTGGATCTTTTGTGGTAGGTTCACTAGGTGAGTTTTCATTAAGGGTGCGTTTTGTTATATTTTTATTTTTATTTTTATTTTCTCAGAACTGTTAAAAATTGATAATTGTCATGTTTGTTTTGTCTCATGCATCTCCTAATCCTACAAAATGTGGGAATTTAAAACATATCTTTTAAATTTCGTATTTTCAATTCTATTCAATATAAAATAATATATAATAATATTTGTATTAGTAAAGGTATGATAGTAAACTTATTGCTGTGTGTAAATTATTATGATATTGAATGCAATATAATAATTATATATAATTCTAGATATTCTAAAGGACGAATGAAATAAAAAATATTTTTACAATGTTGGAATTTATTTATAGGATAATGATGATTAAAAATTTAATATTTTGTGAAAAAATTTAATGTGAAGCAGAAAGACTCACACCTGGTTTAATTTATTAGAATGTAATGTAAAAATATAATCAATACATTAATACTTATGAAAGAAAAATGATACCTTTTAGGATATTTTAATATTATATATTTTGACAACAATCATACACATATCATATGATATGAGACTGGTATAATAAAAAGAGCAATATAGCCCACTGTATCTAATGCATTTGGCTAAAGTTATAATAATCGGTATCTCATACCGTAAGTTTAAAATCTAGCTTCTATATATTTTTAATTTAGTTTATTTCTATAAAATAGCAAAACAAGTAGTTTATCCTTAATCTTTGTCGATTTCTATTTTGAAGTTTGCTTCTAAAAGTTTAGAGATTTTTTTTTAGTAAGGTGTTAGTAAGTTACTAACCAATTAATTATTCCAAGCACTGGTTCACCAAGTAATTCTAAATAAAAATTACAATAATTTGTATAATTAAAATCAAAATATATTATATGATCAAATTATAAATTAAGATTATATACGATTTATAAAAATATCTTCGATTGTACATTTAGGAAACAGCAGCATCTTGTGCTTTGTTAAGGGTTTTAGTAGACGAATAAATCCAATCCAAGGTATAAAGCGTATCTTTATCATTCTTTTTTTGTCACGCACTTTACACGTTCATTAATTAACAAACTACTAATTGCGTATATTATTATTAATTTTTTTTTAAAATTAATTAACTACAAAGAGATGTGGCTTCTTTTTCGTCGCCTCTCTTTAGTCCCTATCCGTGGCCACAACCATTCCCAAAAAACCTTTTTTTTTCTTTTTTTTAAAATTCTTTTACTCTTACACTTCATCTTCCTCTCTCTCTCTCTCTCTCTCTCTCTCTCTCTCTCTTTGTTTTAGGGTTAATCCTACGCAATAATGCCTCTCTCTTAGGGTTTCGATCTCCTCTCGGATCTACCGGGCTGCGTCCCAGAGGTACAATTCTGGTGCTTTCCTCTTCGTTTCAGAAATTAGGGTTTCGATTTGTTGGCAATGGCGGTGTTTCTTTGATCATACCCTGATTTCCTCGATGGTGATGGGGGGTTTTGGGGTCTGGGGATTCGATTAGGGTTTCCGCGATGGAGAATTGCTGGGATTTCTTGCAATGGCTCGGCCCCGACGCGTCGACGTGCGTGTTCGCGTCTCTCGACGACCCGAGCGATCTCGTGCGCGCGAGCGCCGTCTCCCGATCCTGGCGCCGATTTGGTGAGCCACAACGATTTCGAAGAGTGAATGCTTGTTCTTTGATTCTCATTTCAATAATTTGCAAATTCTCCCTTTTTTTTTCTTTTATTTGAAGATACCTCATTTCTCGGCTATACTTAGATATTCACTAAATGGAAAATGAAGAGATTAGATTTTTATGTAGGGTAGTAAACCAAGTATTTATCGGTGAATGCTTCAGTTGTTAATACAATGTTAAACCTTCTTCAGAGTAAGTTGAGAAGATACTAAAATGGGGGGATTGATATTTTTTGCGACCGTCATACTAAAATGTGGTTTGTTGTTGGTTTGGCAGCTTGCATTATCTTGTTTATAGAATTAGATTTTTTTTTTTTGTACTTTATTTAAGCAGGATTGGATATTAGAAATAGTAAATTTTCTCGCAGCTAAAGTAGGTTGTCGTTTATCGAGATTATGGTTATTTAAAGTAGCTGCATTCTAGGATCATTAAATTTGCTTTTTAAATGGTTTGCAGTTATTGCCAATGGTTTTACTAGGAGTCTATGCAGAAGAATTTGCCCAGAGGTATCAAATTTTACTCGTGTCGTCGAAGTAAGTAGTTCGGCCATGAATCAGGAAGTTGGTTCTAGCACTGCTGTGGAATGGGAAAGCCTGCTGAGAGAGCACAGGATATATTCGTATCTTAGTCGCTGCCTTGTCTCACCCGAAGGTAGCAGGGATTGCATTGCTCGCTGTATTGGTGCTTCTAGCACTGATAATTTTCCAGATGAGAGCATTGAAAATACGTTAGAACCAAGTGATCGAGTGTATATGAGACCGTCCTATTGGTCAAGCGGGGGAGAAGCTGATCCTCAAGTGCCTGAAAGTCTTATATATAGGTTGGGATCAGATTTGTGTGTTGTCAACGAAATCAAGATACAGCCATTCAAAGGTCAGTCCTTGGACTTTTCAACTTCTGCAAACACATTTTTGCTATGTGGTCATGTGTTGGTTAAGATCTTTTTCTTGTTCGTTTCTTCAGCATTTTTCCAACATGGTGATCCCATATATTCAGTGAAGTTTGTGCGTTTCCGGATGGGCAATTCCAAGTTGCCCCTACGGTCAGAAAACTATGTTACGGATGAGAATGAAGGTCAGGCAGCAGCTGATGACAACTTTGTATGGACGTATATTTCGCCTGAATTTCCAATGTTGCAGGTGACTTGAAGAGATGCTCGATGCATCTTTACTTGTGCTCTTCTTGATAGCGCAGAATTACCATATACTTCTTGGGAATCATTGCTATTGTGGCATAGAATCAAGATGTTTTATGACCTAGTTATTGCTTTAGTTGTTTGAAACAAAGCCAATATTTAGTGGTTTGTGTTCCTTATAATTTAATGTGGACCACATTATTTGTTATGTGCCAGGAAAGTGTTTTGCAATCTTTCAAACTTCCTCGCCCTGTTCTTTGCATTGGAGGAGTTGTGAAGATTGAACTATTGGGTAGAGTTCAGAAACAAGCAATGGATGGTCTATATTACATATGGTGAGTCATTATGGAACTTGGTTATTTAATTCTGTTTAGCATTAGTTACCGGGTTCTATAAACATTTGTAGCATTTCCATGCACAGGGTGAGTTCTCTCATCATGTGCTATGATGTTAGTGTTGTAACATATGCTTTTTGAAGGTTTTTGATGCAAAAATAGAAAAATTTCCCGTGTCTTACATACGTTTTGGAACTAGTGTTCCTACAAGTAAGGAGCTTCTACTGTAACGAGAAGCTAGAATTAAATTTTGGTGCTTCGGCTTTTGCTGCAGAGAGAAGCTTTTGGGGGATTTTATTATAGGGTGTCACCTAATAGCACAAAACATCCTACATCTTGCATCAGGGCTGAACAGGGCCTTAAACATATTTCTTTCAAGCTGATGCATTATTTTTTTGGCCTGTTTTGCAAATTAAAGTGTGAGCCACGTTCAAGTGCTTGGGCGCCCTCTTTCACCCAAACTAGCTCTCGACACCTCAGAGGCTTCCGGTGCTTCAGTTCTCAGGTACTTCCCAGTTGACAGCAGCAGCGCGACACCTAATGGTGCTTCCAGGGACGATGAGGCTAGGGAGCCTTCAAGATGGCATGCTTTTGCCGCTACACTCAGGCATTTGGGAGCCGGAGGGGCCTGGAACCAGGCCATCCTTAACACGCTGCTACGGCCCGTACAGTTCGCCGAGGAAGATGATGACTCTGATGAAGAAGAACCCTACGCCTAATACATCATGAGTGCGCGGCGAGTAGAACGACATCTTATCTCTCCCTTTTTCCCCTTCAAGTAATTCACAGTGGCTAAATGCACAGTAACTTGTTGTGCTGAAGCATCTTTTGGCTCATACACACCTGAGTACTAAGAACAGTAGCTATTTTATGTTTCGGATAATTTAAACTGCTTGGTTAGTATGATCTTCTCCAAGTTTTTTGGCAGATTATGTCTCTCTCTTATTGAGTTCTTCATTTTAGTGCACAAGTCATGTTTAGAAGAACATCAAAGTGGCCTGGGAAAGGTATGCCAGATTCATCAACCTGAAAAAACTTTTGACTAGTTTCATCTCTTTTATTACCATTCGGAATCTGAGTAAAGTTGGTATGATATGAACCCGAATCAAGACAAATTAATCCTGGTTGTAAGAAAGAAAACTAACCAATCATCTTCGGAAATTGAAGGAATAAAGAGTGATTGTAGAAATTAATCAGCTTTGTGTAATAAACTATTCGAGTGTTTTGATCAGTTACAGGTAAAAGGCAGGTGTTAACTCAACCTTGATGTATGTTTTGCTTAATCTGTTAGCTTATGAGTGACAAGTTTCTTGAACGAGTTGATGTGGAGGGTCTTATGAGTAATAGGTGGCGGAACCATGGTCTCGATAACAATCACACACAGAGGGGTAAAATTTAGCACAAGTTTTTGAATATGTTGAAGATGTTGGAGATGCGTATTGAGAGTATCCGAGCATGAAAATTTTTTGCCGGGAGAAGTAGAACGTCTCCGGGGAACAAAAGTTAAAAGTTATTAAGAAAATATATTATATCTTGCCTAGAAAAAGTTAAAAATGCAAAAATTTCCTCTAGAGTACTAAAAATTTATAGAAAATACTTTGAATTATATATATATATATAGAACTAGGCTACTATACTATTAATAGCATCAAGTCATTGGTGCTATTAGATTTTCGGCCATTGAATTAAAGAATATACGGTTAGGATGATGTGGGCCCTCAAGGGTTGAGTGAGTGGTTGGTTGAATAGTATGATCTAACAGGTGAAAATAGTCAAAGAGATATATCTAACGGCAGAAAACTTGATAGCACCAAGTATTTTGTGCTATTAATAGCATAGTAGCCGAAATATATATATATATATAAAAGGGCGAGATCAAAATGCGAAAAAGTAGAGGTTCGAATCTCCGGCATCTTGGAAGGCCGTTCGAATAACACTATTTCTCTCTTGGCCGGTGACAAAAGTTTAATGTAAAATACAGAAATTTGAACCTCCCATCTTTTAAAAAACTATTTAGTTAAACATAAGCAATGTTTTTTGTTTTTGTTTTTGATAAATTACTAGTTAGAGTCTGCAAGATGGAAAGCGACGGGTTAAGGCCAGAGAAAGGCAAAATCAGCTAATCCCATGTCATTTTAACACATTTTCTTGGGCCAGTTAGAACGTTAACCACCCCCTCCACTACCACATTAAGGATTAAGCTAACCAGGGGTCGGTAATATTATATTATTATCAATAAATAAATAAATAACGTACACCAAGGTTTCAGTCCACTACACTTCCACATCTTTTTCAAAATTTTATTTTTTCCTCCTCTTCTTCTCCTTCTTCTTCTCCTTCCTCCTCCTCCTCTCCTCTCTCTCTCTCTCTCTCCTCTCTCTCCTACTCGGCTTCGTTCGCGAGGTAAGAGAACGATGTTCTCTCTCTCTCTCTCTCTCTCTCCCTCTCTCTCTCCCTCTCCTTCTCTCTGTGTTGTGAGTTTTAGCACATGATTTTGATTTCTCGACGATGATAATGGGGTTTTGGCGGTGTTCGATTTCTTTCTAGTTGGGATGGAGAATCGCTGCGATTTCCTGGAACGGATGGGGCCCTACGCCTCGAGATTCGTGTTCGTGCTCCTCGACGACCCGTCCGATCTCGTGCGCGCGAGCGCCGTCTCCCGATCCTGGCGACGGTTTGGTGAGTTTTGCATGAACATCTTTAATAATCGCATAGTGTTTACTATTTGGAAGATGAGGAGAGTAATCGAATGTCTACAATATTCACGCATATTTAGCCTTTAATCCCTTTTCTAAAATAAGATATATCGCATCGTTTATCAAATTATAAATGGATATCGAAATCTTTCCTTTCAGTTATATAATTTTTTTTTTTTTTCATAATGTAGTATTCAATATCTTACTGCGACATCCAAATAGGGTCCTAAAGCAGCAGCTCAATTAGCTATGAAGCCCCCATTTTTCTTTTTTTTCTTCTTTTTGGAGAGAATGGTAGCAAACTAACTACTTCGTTCATATTTTTCAGAAATAAACTCAATTAGAAATATGAAATAATAAGTTTCGAACTTAGAATCTCGGATACCAACCATGAAGCTCTTAGCCAACTGCGCTAGGTACGGTCGGTGAAGCCTCCATTTTCATCATCCGAAAGGGTGTTCAAAATTGTTAAATTTTTCGTATTCACTACTAGGTTTAGGTAAAAATGTGTGAAAACTCCCTCAAAATTAATGTTTTTCTTGTTGACACTCTCTTAACCTCTGATTTTTTCTTTCTGATTTGAAATCAAATCTATTACTAATTCCATCAAATTAAATAGTTTTAATCTCTAATAGCTAATAGAACTATTAAATTTAACAGAATTTTGATTTTTTTTAAAAAATAGAAGTTAAAGAGATATCAATGCTGATCTGTTTCAGAATGGCCTACATTTAAGAGTCTGCTTCAAAGTCCATAGCTTCTTGGATTATTAAGTTAGTTTTTCTTTTTTAACTGGTTTGCAGTTATCACAAATGCTTTTAGTAGAACTCTATGCCGAAGAATTTGCCCAGAGGTAGCAAGTTTCACTCATGTTGTTGAAGTAAGTAGTCCAACCATGACCCCTGAAGTTGGTTCTAACACTGGTGCGGAGTGGGAGAGCCTAGTGAGAGAACACAGAGTTTATTCATATCTTAGTCACTGCCTTGTGGTGTCCGAAGGCGAAAGAGCTTGCACTCTTCGCTGTATCGGTGCTTCGAGCACCGATAATTTTCCCGACGAGAGCATCATAAATACATTGGAATCACGTGATCGAGTAGATTTTAGACCTTCTTATTGGTCAAGCAGAGGGGAAGCAGATCCTGATGTGCCCGAAAGTCTTATGTACAAACTGGAATATGATTTATGTGTTGTTGATGAAATAAAGATACAACCTTTCAAAGGTTAGTCTTCGGAAACTATCGATACATTCGTACTTCCTTTTGTTTTGTACTGTGCCGGTTGGTTGAAATATTTTTCTTTTCTTTTTTCTTCTTATTCAGCATATTTTCAATCTGGTTGGCCCATATATTCTGCGAAGTTTGTGCGTTTCCAGATGGGCAGTTCCAAGTTGCCACTGGGGCCAGAAAATTATGTTTCGGATGTGAATGAAGGTCGATTAGTAGCTGATGACAATTATATATGGACTTATACTTCACCTGAATTTCCAATGTTGCAGGTGAGTTGAAAGAGATTTTGGCAACATTTTTATTGATGCTCGCCTAAAAAGGCAAAGCACTATGATCTAGAATTTGTTGGAAGTTTTTACTTAAATGTAGTGTTGCCATTCTTTTTATTTTGCAGTAAACTCCGTTTGCTCTGAATTGTTTTTGTAAATTTATTCAATCTTTTGTGAAACAACTTTAGCCTAGCAAGAATCAAGCTCCAATTTTGCCAATGACTTTGATACTATATTATGGGCTAAGCATTGTTCTTCCTATGGATGAAAATTTTTGACTTTGGAGGAAAGATGGATCCTTCCTCTTGCCTTATGCGAGTGTAGTATATTGGACGATTGAAATGCTGGATGAGTGGCTGCTATTGTAGCATGGTCTGAGTTAAGATGTTATACGATCCAGTTACTCGTTTAAGTTTTAAAAAATATAACTGACGTTTACTTGTTTTTCTTTCTTATAGTATAATGTGAATCATTTGATTTGTCAATGCGCAGGAAAATATTTTGCAATCTTTTAAGCTTCCACGCCCTGTTCTCTGTATTGGTGGGGTATTGAAGATTGAATTGTTGGGTAGGGTTCACAAACAAGTAATTGATGATCTATATTACATATGGTGAGTCATTCTGAATCTTTGTTGTTTAAGATTGTTTAGCATTAGTTCATACACAATGTGTTCATGTGCTATAATCCATGCGTGATATCATAATTTTTTTAAGGTTTATTTGGATGCGGAAGTACAAAAATCTAACTCCCTGATTTGTATATATGTTGGAACTAGTGTTCTTAAAGATATTGTTTTCTGTCTCATAACTCTCTGGAATTGAATTACATGTGGTATTTCTGAAGCAGCACCACAAAATTGTGCTTGGAAAATCATTCTCTGGACGGTCAATTTTGTGTCGTGCTTGTTGCATTTCTCGCTGATTAAGCTGATAGTTTGATCTTTCTTTCACTTTTTGTTTTGGGCATGTTAGTGTATCCCACGTTGAAGTGCTTGGGCGCCCACTTTCACCGAAACTCGCCTTTGATTCTTCAGAAGCTTCGGACGCTTCAGTTCCGAAGTACTTCCCAGATGCTGAGGTTGCTTCAACGATCGACGAGGCAACAGCAGGGCCTTCGAGTTGGAATGAAGCCACCCTTAACGCACTTCTTCGGCCCCTGCAACTCACCGAGAAAGTTGAGGAGTCTACTGAACAAAAGCCTTTGTCCGATTCGTCGTAATTAAACCAACAGGTATGGTGCCATCTCTTCGTTTACCACTTTGCGTTGTTTATGAGCAATATAGTGTGATAGTGTGCAGTAACTTATTCACTCATGCATGCTAAGAGCATCGATTCATCTCCTAGACAGATTTTTCCTCGGGCTAGCAATTGAACCAAGCTTTTCAAGCTCTGCTCGAGCTTGGCTCAATTTTGGGCTCTATTAACCCTGGGAGGAATTCAAATTTGATGCATACTCGAAAACATTTTCAGGTTTGAAAATAGAGCGGCTCAATCAGGCTCGGGAATATGTTAGAATTGCATATATGTGTGCGCAAGAGCACACGCACGTGCATGGTGAATTTGTGCGGTACCTATGCGTAGGTGTATCAACGAAGTGTGTTTCATTAGGGGGGGTGTGTGTGTGTACATTTATGTGTTTGGTGCTTGCATAATTTGAAGACATATATTCCTTGTTTATATCACCATTACTGTCTAGTTATTAGCCATAATGACTATGCTAATATAAGATAGATATATATCTCCAAAAACCTAATAGCACCAATGACTTGGTGCTATTAATAATAGTATAGTAGCCTAATTATATATATATATATATAATTAGGCTACTATACTATCTATAGTACCGGGGCTCCGGTACTATAGTTGCTTTTTCGATCTTAGGATGTTCAAATCAACGATCCACACCGTTGAAACTGATCTAGGGTATGTGAAGTTCTTAGGAATAAAATTTTAGTTTTTTTCGATATCGTTTACTTAGTAAATAAATCATGTCAAAATGAACGGTGGAAATTGAATAATCCTTAAATTTTGAGTATAGGAGTTTCGAATTCAAGATCAAGGATGTTGACCTTCATCTATGTAGTTTAAAGTATTTTCTATCAAAATTTGAATAAATTTAGATTCTTCTCCACCGTTAAACTACAAACTCGCTATAATAACCATTGAAATTTGACAATTTTGAAACGGTTTGATCACAAAGTAAACTACGTCGAAAAATTATAAATTTTTTTTTCTAAGAACTTCAAATATCCTAGATCAATTTCAACGGTGTGGATCGTTGATTTGAACACCCTAAGATCGAAAAAGCAACTATAGTACCGGAGCTCCGGTACTATAGATAGTATAGGAGACTAGCTCTATATATATATATATATATAGAGAGAGAGAAAGAGAGAGAGAGAGAGAGAGCATGCTAGACTACTATATTTTCGAAAGTACGGAAGTTTTCATGCTTTCAAGTTGTTTTTGACGATGGAAAATTCAATTCAGCGATCGGCTCTGTTAGAAATGATTTCTGTATTGGAACTATTTAGAAATCAAATTTTATAATTTTTTTGACTTCATTTGCCTAGTGAACGAGTAGCTTTCAAAATGAACGGTTGAAAATAAAAATTTCATAAAAAATAGTAATAAAAATTTAAATTTCAAATCGGAATGTAGAATTTTTTATTAAATTACATAATTTAAATTATTTTACACTGTTGAACTTACGAACATACTACACCGACCATTAAAATAGTTAATTTTTAGATTCTTTGATCATTTAGCAAATGATATTGAAAGATTATAAAATTTAATTTTTAGATAGTTCTAATAGTGTAAATCGTGCCTAACGAATTGAATTGAATGTACCCTCATTTCTGCTTTCGAAAGCACATGAGGTGTACTCATATAAAGCTAGGCTACTGTACTTTCGAACTATATATATATATATACACACATACATACATACATAGAGCTATTATACTTTTGAAAACAAAAATGAGTTGGTGCTTCCAACTTTTTAATTTTTAAATTAAGAATTGTAAGGTTGGGATGATAGTGGTCCCCCTTAGGATTGAATGGTCCCCCCTAGGATTGAGTGGTCCCTCTGAAATTTTGTGATCCCCCTAGGGTTTCGTTTGGTTCGGGTATAAGCAAGAACTGCCTATTCTGGGGATAGGTATAAGTTCAGGTATAAGCAGGAATTAGACCAATTTTGTATTTGGATGAAAATTAAGTTGATCTCGGGAATAAAAAAAATAGGATTTGGATAGATAAAATGGAATAAGAAGAATAGTAGGTAGTTACAAATAGAAAATAATGATATTGTCTCTTTTATTATATTTGAATTTAAATTTTTAAATTTAAATATATAACTTTTAAATTTCAAAAATACAAATTAAATTTAAATTTTTAAATCTCAAATTCGAAAATTCAAAGTTCTAAATTTTAATTTTTTAAATTTAAGATCAAATCTAAATTTAAAAATATAAAATATAAAAATTTTAAATTTTAAATTTAAAAAAAAAAAAATTTAAATATCAATTTAAAATTTAAAATTTAAATTTAAAATTATAAATTTTAATTTTAAGATTATAAATTATACATTTTAAAATTTTAAAATTTAAAATTTAAAAATTTTAAAATTTAAAATTTAAAATTTAAATTTAAATTTAAAAATTAAATAGGGGTGGGAATAGCTATTCCCACCCCTATTCCCAACGAGGGGTGGCCCAGGCTAACCCGTTAAGGGGTGGGATAGTTAATCCCACCCCTTTTTTTTTGTGTTTGGGTATAAAGGGCAGGATAAACCCTTTATCCCATCCTTTATACCCAACCAAACGGGGTGTAGGAGAATAATTTTAATTCAAGGACTAGAAATGGTCAAAGGGATTAATCCAAGGATTAAAAAATTAGAAGCATGCTATTAATAGAACCAAGCGCTTAGTGCTACTAAGTTTTAGCTGTTAAATTTACCTTTTTGACCATTTTTATCCGTTAGATCATACTATTCAACTAACCACCCACTCAATCCTAAGGGACCACTATCATCCTAACCGTATAATTCTTCACCCAAGGGCCAAAAATCTAATAGCTATAATGACTTGGTGCTATTAATAGTATAGTAATCTAGTTATATATATATATATATAGAATGATGCTACTATACTATCTATAGTACCGGGGCTCCGGTACTATAGTTGATTTTTCGATCTTAGGGTGTTCAAATCAACGATCCACACCGTTGAAACTGATCTAGGGTATGTGAAGTTCTTAGGAATAAAATTTTAGTTTTTTTCGATATCGTTTACTTAGTAAATAAATCATGTCAAAATGAACGGTAGAAATTGAATAATCCTTAAAATTTGAGTATAGGAGTTTCAAATTCAAGATCAAGGATGTTGACCTTCATCTATGTAGTTTAAAGTATTTTCTATCAAAATTTGAATAAATTTAGATTCTTCTCCACCGTTAAACTACAAACTCGTCATAATAACCATTGAAATTTGACAATTTTGAAACGGTTTGATCACAAAGTAAACTACGTCGAAAAATTATAAAATTTTATTCCTAAGAACTTCAAATATTCTAGATCAGTTTCAACGGTGTGGATCGTTGATTTGAACACCCTAAGATCGAAAAAGCGACTATAGTACCGGAGCCCCGGTACTATAGATAGTATAGGAGACTAGCTCTATATATATATATATATATATATATAGAGAGAGAGAGAGAGAGAGTCTCGCTATGGTGGTTTTAAAAGTACCAAGCACTTGGTGCTTGTTAGTTTTCTACCGTTAGATCTACATCGTTGATAATTTTCACCTGTTAGATGATACTATTCAATCAATCACTCACTCAACTCTAGGAGACCACTATTATTCTAACCGCATATCTCTTAATCAAATGGTCGAAAATCTATAAGTACCAATGATCGGTACTTTTGAAAACATAGGAGCTCAATTCTCTACGACTTGTTTGCATACTGGGCTGGGCCGAAAAGTATCCGAGTCAAAGCCCGGCCATTAATTAGATTCTTGAGTCCAGAGCCACGATCAGTCCCGGTTCTGAGAAACGACAGAAAGCAAGATTCTTTTCCGCCATCACAATCCATCCAACAGGGAAAAGAATCCTGCAGCACTGCTGAACTTTTGTCAGTGCTTTCTCTGCGTTATACCTCGTTCCGCGACTTCTTACATAAATAAAAAAAGCATTCATCGCAGTGATGTACGGACCATATCTTGGCTCCAGTTCCAGACCGCGCCATTAATTCCGGGAACTATTTTGACGGCCTCAATTCACTGCTCTGCCAACCAAAACCCGCCTGAGATTCACAAAATATTACGATCAAACCCCGGCAGAGAAATTATTTATGTTTCGTACCTGGGCCTACTGCTTAACAACAATCCCCTCCTACTTAGTCCGGACCTTTTAAATGGAGAAATTATGGTATGTACGCGCACGTAATATTTTGGGTTAATTGCATACAGCTCCGTGTTTATATTTTTACAAAGTTTAATTTTTTATTTTTATCCCTACAAAAGTCCTAACATTTGCAAATATACTCCTATTGCTAGAATCTGTTGGAAAAATATAGTTAATCATAAATAAAATACTTAATCGTGGTTACTGAATGAGTTAAATTGACCTTTCTATCTCTAGATAAAATATTTTTGAGGAGGACATTTCTGTATAATTCTAATAGTTGGACTTTTGGAGGAATATATTTGTAAAGGTAAAAATATCATTTCACTTATCTGCTGTTAAAAAATAAACAGTGCTCTAACAATAACAAACCAGAGTGGCAAATATGAATATCACTAGACTTTTGTATGGATAAAAATGAAAGTTGAACTTTGTAGTGATATACTTGCCATTCGATATGTTTATAGAGAGCTATATGAAATTAACCCTAATATTTTTAAACTACTTTTTAACATTGAAATTAAATCTAATAAATATAATCTATACCGGACAAGAATTTATATGTGAAAAGTATATATATATATATAGTCCGGCTCCTATACTATCGATAGTACCAAGTATTTGGTGCTATCGAGTTTTCTGCCGTTTGATCTACCCCTTTGATCATTTTCACCCGTTAGCTCATACTATTCAACCAACCACCCGCTCAACCCTAGGGGATCACTATCATCCTAACCGTACATCCCTACATCCAAGGGCCGAAAACCTAATAGCATCAATGACTTGATGCTATTAATAGTATTCTAGCCTAGTTCTATATATATATATATATATATAATTTAAAAATCGTAAAAATTACAAATTTGTAAAACCATTATTCTTTAGTTTCTATTAAATTGATATAATAAATTATGATTTTTAGTTTGTAAATTTTTAAATGTAATAAAATGTAAACAATGAATATTTGAAGAATGTCTTCATTGTAATAGTTATTTTTATGAGAAAAATCTTTGTAACAGTTACATACATGGGATATATTTCAAATCAGTTATATTAGGCCTCTTTGGCCTATTCCAAAAAGTAATTTTTGTTAAATTAATTTTGGTTTGGAGAATTACTTTTAATTAAAAGTTATGCAGTATTTGACTGAGTCCCGCAAGAAAGTGATTTTTTTAAAATAATTTTATAAAACTATTCAACAAAATTTTTATAGTGACTTTGTAAAACTTAAAATTTTAAAATATTGAGATATAAAATAGAAAATATAATGGCATCAGTTAGCTTTTTGGACAATATTGAATGGTTGGTAAATTCTTTTTTTTTTATTTTACTTAAGTAAATATATTTTATATAAGAGTAAATGCAGCAAGGCAAACTCATCATCTGAGTAAAAGAAACAAAAAAAATCAACAAACCTTAAGAGCAATCGCTATAGTATTAGCCTCCCAGCTGTGTGAGCTGGAGGCACCTCACCCAACTTGCCGCCATTAATGCCGCATTCTCGTACCTACCCTATTTTTGGCAATTGTTCTAGAAAAAGTATATCACAAGAAAATCAATAGTTCTAAATATATTTATATAGAAAAAAAGAAATAACTTTAAATACCACTTATGTGGTTCCGTGTTTTCTTATTTTAGTGCCCCGTAGTTTAAAACGTATCATTTTAGTACCATGTGGTTTGGTTATTCTTTTTTTTTAATTTTTTGTTAATTTTTTCGTTAAATTATACATAAAAAACTTCAAATATCACACCTATGATTTATCGAATATTCACTTTACTATCATGTAGTTTTAATTTTCTCATTAATTTAATAAAAATTAAGGAAAAAATAACAAAAAGAGAATAACCAAACCACAGGGTATTAAAATGATACGTTTTAAACCATAAGACCCCAAAGTGAGAAATCACGAAACCACAGAAATGATATTTGAAGTTATCCAAAAAAAAAAAACAAAAAAAGATATGTTGGTGCCATTTTGAAAGGAATAAGGCTCCCAGATAACGTCTAAACCCAATAATTTGAGCCCAAATCACTGAGAAAAGATAAGAGATGAGATTTAACAAAGGACCAATAACTACAAAAAAATATACTATAATAAAGAACTAGAGAGTAGATTTGACTAATGAAAGTCTGAACAAACAAAAGATAGGAAACAGGTTATCTACTCCTAACCGTCAAAGCAAGCCCTTTTAAAATTTAAAAATTTAAAAATTAAAAATTTAAAATTTTGGAATTTAAAATTTAAAATTTTTAATTCAAATTACAAACTTAAATTTAATATTTGAATCAAAATTTAAATTCAAAATTAGAATTAGATTTTAGAAAGCATGTTTTAAGTGCTTTTAATTTTGGGACTTCTAAAATCGGAAACTCAATTTTAAAAATTAAAAATTAGAATTTTCAAAAGAAATTATCAGAAGTTCTATTGGCTCTATAATTTTTTTCTAAAAGTTAGAGGCCAAACAATCCCACTGTACCATATGAGATCACAAAAGTCCTCGTAAAAAACAATATTAATTACTTTGTATTAAATGAAAATATTTTGTTTAAAAAATGAATTTTATAATTTAATTATAATAATTATTTTTATTTAAAAATAAGGAAAAACTTTAAATACTATCCCGTGGGTTTACACTTTCTCACTTTAGTGTCATATGGTTTAAAGTGTATCACTTTAATACCTTGTGGTTTCGTTTTTTTCTTTTTCTTATTTTTTCATTAATTTTTTTTGCTAAATCATATAGAAAAAACTTCAGATAATCTATCTCTGGTTTATCGAATATTCATTTTACTATCCTGTGATCTTAATTTTCTCACTGATTTAACAAAAAAATAATAAAAAAATAAAAAAAGAGAAAAATAAAATCATATGGTACTAAAATAATACACTTTAAATCACATAGTACTAAAATAAAAAAGTACGAAAATACAGGAGTGATATTTAAAGTTTTTTCTAAAAATAATCGTATGAGACAACTTTTCCTTTGAGACTTTCTCCTTCAACTAAAATCCAACCAAATTTGAGATTGGGGCCTCAATTCAAGTGGCGCGTGTGGAAAAAAACGACCCCTATTTTGGGACGAAATTACGATCGAACCACAAACGAAACACCAACCCCCAGTCCCACCGCTCCGCTCCTGGACCGGGGCGTCAGTCCCGAGGCGTGGGCTCGCGCATCCAACGACTCCTCGAAGGGCATGGGCATATTCGTCACGCGGAGCCAATTTACTCCATTTCTCTGTTATCTCTATCCCCACTCCGTTAAATAAACGAGCTTTATAAACCACAGAGGAGGAGGAGGAGGAGGAGGAGGACGACGACGACGAGGAGGAGGAGGAGGAGAGTGAGGAGGTGGGGTTGGAGCGCGGAGGAGTGGCCGTGGAGATGGAGCTCGAGATGGGGACCATGGCGGCGGCGATCGGGGTGTCGGTGCCCGTTCTCCGCTTCCTCCTCTGCTTCGTGGCGACGATCCCCGTGAGCTTCGCGTGGCGCCTCGTCCCCGGAGACCTAGGGAGGCACGTCTACGCGGGGCTCTCCGGCGCCGCGCTCTCCTACCTCTCCTTCGGCTTCTCCTCCAACCTCCACTTCCTCATCCCCATGGCCATGGGCTACGCCGCCATGCGCCTCTTCCGCCGCCGCTGCGGCATCGTCACCTTCTTCGCCGGGTTCGGATACCTCATCGGATGGTAATTCGCCCTCAACTCGCTTTGGATTCGGGGTTTTTTGATTTCTCCCCCCCGGTTTCTCTTTCCTCAGATCCGATTATCTAGGACTAGGGTTTCGTGTGGATCCAGCGAAGGTCGGGATTCATGAGAGTTTAGATGTTTCGGGAAGAGTTAGAGCACGAAAAAGTAACAAAGGAATCGTTGAATTGATGCACTACTACATAATTGAATAAATTGCATGGAAAATTTAGGGACTTTACTCCGGTTCAAAATCCTTCAAGATGTATTTTTTCTACTATTTCATTGACCCAGAGAAGAAGAAGTTTAAACCTAAAAGTTATGATTTTAGGAAGGAGGGAATTTTAAAGGGAAATTTTTTGAGGGGTTTGCATGTGCCTAAAATTAGCACTTTTATAGACAATTATATTCCGTTTTCTCTGAAAGGTAAAGATTATACCTCTTATTTGGCCTTGTTGCCGTCACGGCAATCTAAGAATTGTTCTGCTTCTGAAGGATTGAGCTAAAATCATGTTGTTTTGCTACCGATATAGCATGCCGAGTGCTCGGTTTTGCTGATGCATGGCTCAGTTTCTGATGATGTTCTTGACTTGGGGCCTCATTAATGCATGTGGGTAGCAGCACATGCTTTTGTTTTTTCGTTTAAAAAAAATGATCATATTATTTGGAAAATGCTTGGGTGGTACTATGATGTTAGTCTTTGTATCAAATAACCGTTTTATCGATTTTTCAATACTGTTCGTCTCCAAAATGTGACTTTCGTTTCTAATGCTGCAATCCTCCCTTGGGTGTCGGAATCTTCGACGGAAGTGTTTCACTGTTTTCTTATTGGTGTCATTTTTGCAGCCATGTGTACTACATGAGTGGGGATGCATGGAAAGAAGGAGGCATTGATGCGACTGGTAATGATGCCTTTTATAGATTGTTTCCTAATTCAAGTTTTTACAAATTAAATCATGCACAGTGACTTGATAATTTCCTGATCTGGTGGCTAAACTTCTTATTCTTATGTTCTTAACTTGTCTTTCTCGCTTTTCCTATTTTCTATTGTGCATGAATAGGTGCCCTCATGGTTTTGACACTGAAAGTCATCTCGTGCGCTATAAACTACGGCGATGGACTATTAGAAGAAGATGGCTTGCGCGAGGCCCAGAAAAATTACCGATTAATTCGTTGTCCCTCCATAATTGAGTACTTTGGGTACTGTCTCTGCTGTGGTACCCACTTTGCGGGACCTGTGTATGAGATGAAGGATTATCTTGAATGGACAGAAAGGAAAGGGGTAAGTTGCTAGCTTCTGTTCTTAACTTTGTGAGGGAAACTTCTTATTCTTACTTTCTTGCCTCATTTTGCTTTGCTAGTTGTGGGCCCCTTCGAAGGACAAACCATCTCCTTCACCTTATCTCGCTACATTGCGTGCTCTAGTTCAGGCTGGCATATGTATGGGTTTATACTTATATTTGGTGCCACATTTTCCACTCTCACGATTTGGTGAGCCCATATATTATGAATGGGGTTTTTGGAAACGGCTATACTACCAATACATGTCCGGCTTTACCGCCCGTTGGAAGTACTATTTTATCTGGTCAATCTCGGAAGCATCAGTGATCATATCTGGGCTTGGATTCTCTGGTTGGACTGATTCTTCGCCTCCAAAACCCAAGTGGGATCGTGCGAAAAATGTTGATATTCTTGGAGTTGAACTTGCAACCAGTGCGGTCCAGTTGCCCCTTGTATGGAATATTCAAGTCAGCGCTTGGCTACGTTATTGTAAGTTTCTACTTCCTGCTTAAATGATTGCAATTGTTATTGTTTGCGCTGCTTAGGTATGGATGCCTTCTTAGTGCAATACTAATAGCAGATTCATGATACATCCAGAAAGGAGAATTGGGCTACGTACAGATAAGAATATGCTAGTTAATTGCTATCTTTGCGGATGTCAAACTTTTCTTAGAATGATACATTTTCTGCTCTTACCTTAGGATGCTTCTACCTTCTTGTACATCAGACCGTTTAGATGATAAAGTATGAGGACTATCTAACTAGAGCTTTATGTGTTTTAGATGTTTATGAGAGGCTTATTCAGAAAGGGAAGAAACCTGGATTCCTTCAGTTGTTGGCTACACAGACTGTTAGCGCCGTTTGGCATGTGAGTCACTATTCTTAGTTTCATACAGAAAATGTCCAATATAATGTGGTTATAATTTCCTCAAAGTTTGGTAACTTCTTTGTTACTCGTAGTTTCACTGCACATCTAACATTCACTCCTGATCTTGACGCACATTTGAACTGCAGGGTTTATATCCTGGTTATATCATATTCTTTGTTCAATCAGCGTTGATGATAGCAGGCTCACGAGGTATGATGCATTTTATATGATAGTGTGCCTATATTTGCTGTCGGTCCTTCATGTTTAGTCTTCAACAGGGGGCTTAAACATTCCTATAACATTGACTTCAAATATTTTTGAACAGTTATATACAGGTGGCAGCAGGCTGTTAACAACAATGCCATTTTGAAGAAGATATTGATGCTCACCAATTTCGCGTACACGCTGCTTGTTCTCAACTATTCTTGCATTGGTTTCATGGTTAGCCTCTAACTGAGCCCCTTTTTTAAGCAATAACTTTAGATACGCAAATTTTAATGATCCGTGCAAGTAAATTTCACCTTTTTTCTTGCCTTCCAAATCTTCCTTTTGGGGGGATTCAATTTTTCTATTCAGATAGTAACCCTATGCTGTTCATGCAGTGAACTTCTGTATCTGCATCGTCAGAATATTCTCAAATCGATTATGATTTTCTGATTACCGTAGTGGTTTAAAATAAACTATAGCCAGAAAAGTCGAGAACTTTCTAAATGATCTCTGAATTGAATTTGCTGTGCATTTTTTAATAGCTCGCATGCCTGCTTATTGTATCGCTTTTCATCTGATGTAATGTATGTTCATGCACTTTGTTTGCCTTTACCTTCTGAAGGTACTGAGCTTCAAGGAAACTCTGGCCTCCTATCAAAGTGTGTACTTCGTCGGCACGATTGTTCCCATCATATTGATTCTGCTGAGTTATATTATCAAGCCAGCGAAACCTGTTAGGCCGAAAGCTCGCAAGAGCGAGTGAGCGAGAAAAGCATGTCTCATCATGCTGCCGGCAGAAGAGGCAAAGCTTGAGGAAGCATATTTTTTTTTTTCTTTTTAATGAGTGGTTTGAGATTTAGTATAGCTTGCTTGATCATTTGCAATCTTGTAAACGTATCCGAGGATTTAGGATTATCAATAATGAGTTTTATTTTCTACTTTACGTGGACAGTAGTAGACTCTGTTAAGTTATTCAGAAACTTGGATATTTTTCCCGAGGATGCGTTTTAGTGCATTTCGAAGATCTGTTTTCATCTGTTGTAAAGATCACTTCATTCACGGTGGAGCTGTTTTCCAGACCTTTCATCATTCTCTCCTTTTTGTAATGCTATTAGCAGTATGCACAGGTATGTTCCAATGTTAACTTGTCGATTTGATCGGTCTTAGAAGTAACAGCTTCCTTCATATCAAAGATTTAAGTACCCATCGGCACAGATCGTATCCACCGTACCGTATCGTGCTAACAAGATATCAGCACTATACAGCTCCATGCCGATAGCATAGTTTCAAAACTCTCTATTCTTTAAATTAGTAAGTAATTATTTTAATAGAATTTAAAAGATTTGATAAAGATACATAATAAGCAATTAGAAAATTTTATTGCTAAAAGAATAAATATTTTATGTCATTATGTATTGATATATATGTACTTTTTCTGACCGTTACATATCGGTACGGTTCGTTGCGCATCATGCCGTCCCGTACCGAAAAGTTTTTAGCACGAGCCCGTGCCACGGCACATAAATCCTTGCTTCAGATAATAGGTAAGGTATGTTGGCTTAAATGGGCCAGCATCCTGCCCAGTGGCGGGAGGCCATGTGGGGCCAAGTCATGTTCGAAATGGCGTGAGGCTAGGTGGGCCGAGTAATGTTCGAAGTGATGTGAGGCTGGTGGGGCCGAATCATAATCGAGACCCGTGGGCGCTGTATCTATACACTTTAAGTGAATTGGTTGCGTATTTTTAACGGCTCGAACTTTTGGGATTAATGATTAGCGCCAACGATCAAACAAGGTATAGAACACTTCCGATTTCTTAAGATATTGTGTAACATTCTTCCACAAAAGTGGGGAGGTATAGCCTTTCACAAGGGTATGGTTTGGTGCTCAGGTGGGTAATACAACGCATAGCTGCTCTTCCCAAATCGGACCACAAAGCATCAAATGCTCTTACCGTAAAGCATCGTATGTTCTTACAATCAATGTGCGCCATTAATAAATGAACTGTGCAATTTAGGAGTCAGTGCGGAATACGGGTTGCATGCAATTTACTGTGGTCCTGAAACTGTTGCTTTCAACAATTGAGGCACACAGACATACGATGCGCGTGTCAGAGTGTTGTGGGCATACCAATTCCCCATATATATACCACTATAACAGCAAGCCATGACATATTCGCACTGCTAACGACTCTGCAGGAACAGAAAGGGGCCAATGAATGAGACAGCAGATCAGCAATCAAAGAAAAAGCAGGGAGACACAAACGACCACATGCAAAATCAAGGTAGAAGTTAAGGAGAAAACAATCTATAAAGAGCATAAATCTCGGAAGCGCGCCTACCAAAGCACATATAGAGATGATAACCGGTAAAAACTGCCTGTCCAGGCAATAAAAGTAAAGGGAATGCTTAAATCTTCTACGCTTTGTAGCCTCAGTAAAGAAGGCCCAATTTGTTTCACCAAAACAAGAATAGATCATACGCACAAGATATTATCCTTAAAGAGCATGCGAGTCCGCATGCTTGAACAAGTTTGGCAACAAACATGTGTAGTTGATCACATTACACAGTAGTCTACAGCTGAAATTGCAAGATCCTACTTTTCATCACTTTCCTCGTTCTTTTGCCCGTATCGCCGATTGAACTTTGCAATCTGACCCAGACTCTGCGCCATTTGACGCTTAGCTCTAAAATGATAGACTTTGCCGACATGGTGAATTTTGGTCATCATGACATTCATCAGCCTACCGCTTTGGGTCACGTAGGAAATCCACTGCATCTGAGGGTGTAATCCCTTCCTCATGTTTTTCACCTGGCATCCGCGCACACAGAATAGTACAAGGAGTTAGGAACAATAAGAGGATAACATTGATGGCATGTTTGGTCTGAGGTATTTTAGATTTGGAATGGGAATCGGAATAAATCATTCCCATTGTTAGTGTTTGGATTGAGGGATTAGCATTCTGATTCCCATTCCGAGGGAATTCGAATTCCTCAAAAGTGACTCTCACTTTCATGGTGGGAGTCAACTTTGATTTCAGAGTGATTATTTGAAAAGATTTTTTTTTTCCACTAATAATTATTTGAATTCAAATATAAATCATATAAATTTATTAGATTAAATCATAATTTCAAATTTGAATTTAAAATATAAATTTTAATTTTAATTTTTAATTTTTTAAAGAGCTAGGCTGCTATACTATCGGTAGCACGGAGGTCTCTATGCTACCAAGTTGTTTTCAATGATGCGGCTTCTAAATCAACGATCGGCTCCGTTAGACTTGATCTACACTATTGAAATATTTGGAAACTAAATTTCATAATTTTTAGACATTATTTGGCTAGTGATCAAAAGGTCTCAAAATTGACAATTTTAATGGTCGATGTGATGCGTTTGTGAATTTAACGGTGTAAAACAATTCAAATCTGATGACATTTTTATAGATTTTTTTTTTCACTATTTAGAGTAAGATCAATACCTCTGATTTTAAATTCAAGTCTTTTATTATCATTTTGATGAGATTTTTATTTTCAGCCGTTCATTTTCAGACTACTCGCTTGATAGGTAAATGATGTCGAAAAATTATAAAATTTAGTTTTCAAATACTTTCAATAGTATAGATCAAGTCTAACGGACCCGATCGTCGATTTGGAAGCCGCATCATTAAAAACAACTTGGTAGCACGGAGACCTCCGTGCTACCGATAGTATAGCAGACGGACTCTTTTTAAATTTTAATTTAATATTTCTAAATTTAAATTTTGACTTTGACCTTGAATTTGAATTATAAATTCAAATTTTACGTTCAAATTGTCAGTTCAAATTTTGATTAAAAATTTGAATAACAAATTTAAATTTTTAATAAAAATTTAATTTTTTTTTAAACTTCAATTTGGACATGATTCCAATTCCGATTCTGATTCCTCTTATGAACCAAATAAATTGTTGTTTTTATCATTCCGTTTTCGATTCTGACCCATTTCTATTCCTATTCCAGTTTCGATTCCTCTTCTAAACCAAACATGCCCTGAAGGCTTCCTTTCTCTGATTCACTACAACCCTATGATAGCCTCTATGGAACGAAATTCTAATATTACATAATACAATTACAGAAACAAAACTTTCAGGTCACCTAGTATCTTTCAACTCGCGCTAGCTATGTTAATCACTCTACAAAATCTTCTATATAAAGAATGTAAAATATGGAGTTCGAAGAGTAAGAAATTAATAAACTACATAAATATCACAGCAGTAAAAAAAAAAAAAAAAAAAAAAAAAAAAAAAAAAACCTGAAAATATGAGCAGGAATACCATGGAATGCAAGAAATTTTAGAACAATCAGCATGTAAGAAATACATTAAACACATATTTTACATGAACAAAGAATGTAGCTTAACTTCTCGACTAGACATTAGAAGATGGAACAAAGGCTTGCCCTAATCATGTGATCTCATGCTGCACTAATCGTAATTTACCACATATCACAAATAGCAGAAAAGGAAAAGCTGACGGACTACTGCTCTTAATAGAAAATCGATTCAAACGATCACTGCATACTAGAATCAAAGGGTTATAAGACTACGGCAAGGAGTAGAAATGCGAAGAACACCACGGTTGACGAAGACAAGATGCCAAGAACCAATACATAGTCGATAAACGAATTACAGGGAACTTTTAAAGGTGAGAAATCGAGGCTTCGAGAAAGCCTATCTACATGCAGGGCAACATTCGGATCTCGAGATGCCTCGCTTCCCAAACGCCTATTCATTGTTTGAACTACTAATAAATGTATCTGGAAATTTAGAAAGATCCATTGCGTAAAAAAGTTGAACTTTATGTGAGTACAAGGTAATAACAATGGAGCTCGGGAACAACTAAATAACACAAAAGTATATAAACTCTTGTAATGAATTTAACGAAGAACACTCCATGTGAAGAACAATCCGATACTATACTGAAGCACAATTTGGCACTACATTAATCACAGGAAAAATTTTCAATTCAAGCCCAAATTTGAGAACATACATGAGCAGGAATTGTGATATAAATAAATTGAACCAATACATAAATCAAACAAGCTAATATCAGTACTGACAAATAAAAACACGATCTTGAACATAATTTCTCAACACATTACTGGTCCTTTTTCCTCTTTTTTTTTTTTGTTGAGATCCTCTAGTGTTACAAGATCTAAAAAACACCTCGTGAGTAACACAAAAACCCTAAAACTCTAAATTAAAACATTTTTTTAAAAAAAAAAAAAAGACTAGGAGATGAGAGAAAGGTCCTTAACCTCTTCAATGTCGGAGCGATGAGAGAGAGAGAGAGAGGTCGCCAATGGCGATGAGAGATCCGTGGAGCCCTTTGCTGCAAAAATGAAAAAAAAAAAAAAAAGGGTTGTTAATGAGCCAATGAAGGCCCAGAGACTAATGGCCCGATAAGGCCCATGTAAAATGGGCTTTAGATAAATGGCTTCAAATGGACCAGGCCTTAATGGGCCTGAACGCCGTGAGCCCGCTTCGTACTTTACAATTTGGCCCTCAACTTTACACTTATTACAAATACGTGCTTAGCGTCTGCATTACGGTGCGGTTTGACCTTTTCTTTTTTTGCCCAATTTTTACTGCCATGTGATTACAGCATGAGGTGAATATTTATACCCACTTTGGAGGGAAATTTGACATATGAAAGTATGATTGCATTAGAACGTATATGACCGGGAACTAAATTATAAAGATTTTGAGGTTGTGGAGTAAATCATGACTCACAACAACATCGCAATCAACAATCAAAATCGATAGTCGGCCCGATAAAAGTCCAAGTTTGGGGCTCACCGCGGACGAAAAGAATAATATTTGACTCTGTTATAGAGTGTAATGTTGTTTACTTAAATAACAAATTCTTCTTTCTGCTTAACAAAAGTGTTTTTTTTTTCTTCTCCTTCTTTTAACTAAGATAGCGCAAAGATATTGTCAAGTTGCTTGGATCCCAATAGTATGCCATTGGGCAGGTTCAAACTTCAAAGAGGTCTTGGATTGGTCAAAAATAAAAAAGAAAAGAAAAGAAGGTCAATAAATTTTATGTATCTCGTGTAGTAAAATAGTGCTTTTATAAATAAATGAGCTTAGCTAAAAATATAAAACAGATAGAGTTCGAACTTAAAATCTCTAATATCAATTATTAAATTCTTTATCACTTGCACTAAATACGACCGGTGACTCTCGTACTCTGCTGTCCTTATAAATTGTCGATATCATAGCGTGCATAATTTAAAAAACACCTATCAGAAACAACTTGTGCGGCGGGGAAAAGCATTTCCCCCAGTGGAGCACATTCTTTCCCCTGAAGTTCGACAAGGACTCAACACTGTCACATTCGTTTAACGCGTCCGGATTAATACATGTCGACGAAAATGACACCTGCGGCTGGACTCTGTGCGTTATGCAGTACCCGACCTCCGTCTAGAGTATTATAGTATGCGTTGAATCAGTCTCAATGTCCACATGCATCGACCAATTGCAACAGTGGCAGTTAAAGCCGAGTCTTCTGTATAAGACTTTTGAGTCTCAAAAGAAGAACAAGATTTGCGGCTATCATACATCAAATATACGTCAAATATATCGCGATCGACCGACCGACTAAGACAGTCGAATGCATTCGATGCCAAAATATCGTTCCAAATTCTACACAACATGGAATGAGTCTTAATTCTAGCCTTTAATGCGGCATTTCAATAATTCCACATTTGAAAATATAAAAGATCATGAACCCTAATAATAATAACTAAGCTGAAGCATTTTGAGCTGTTGATTTGAGCTCAACGAGTTATTAACATCACCTGATAATCTTGAGCGCTTTTATTTTGGAAATATAAGAAATCATGGATTCTAATAATAAAAGCTAGTTTTAAACATTTTGAGCCGATGGTTGAGTCATAAAAACTAGTCTTAAGTATTTTGGACCGGTGTTTGGACTTAACGAGTTATTATTGTTTACGAATTGGGCCTATAATTTGGGCTCAACGAGTTATTATGTTATTGGGTCGGGTCGTTATATTCAACTCCATCTTTAGGCCCCGTTTCACGTCATAAATTTGGAAAGGTTTATGAATAATCTTTAATATTTTACAAACCACATGCAACTTAATGGTTAAATTTCTTTCTTGGTCTTGCCAATTAAATCTATCTACTCGTGATGGCCATACATGCATGGTGGTAAAATGCTGCGAAATTTATTTATAGGCATAGCATTATTTAATTGCATATTTCGTCTTAACTTGTGTAGCATCCACTTCAATGTCTCTTATATAAGACAGGTCTAATGCACGTAAACTAATTAGTATATGCAGTAAAATATTTTCCATAGTCCATGAATTAAGGATGGGTTCAACTGTCAAAGATATACCGAAAACATCTATTACCCTAATACGAACAACAAGTACTCCAAAACAAATCTTTAAAAACTAATTACTCTTTAATAGCATTAGAGAACACATAACTAAACTAACTAGAGTGAAGTGCTCCAAGAAAAACATTGAGCCTCTGGATTCCCATGTATCTTGTGCTGGATCTACTTATGCTCTTATATGAACACCGAGTAGAAAGAAACAAGACATAGAAACAGCGTCAGCGACAAGTTAGTTTGTACGCACGCAGCGCGGTTGGATGTAGGCACCAAATTGATACTTTTAACTACAAGAATCAATCATGGGACCCTTATGTATGATACGATAGAAAATGATTCAGTAATAGCCATTAATACGAAGTTACACACAAATAGTCCTGAGAACGTTTTCTTTCTCAATGACTTCGCCGGTTTCCACCAAACTTAAGCTCAGAAAGCAATTCTTTTAGATTTACAAGCACTACGACATCGAGTCAGAGTCTAGAGCTTCTGAGTGGAATATTACAGGATTCTATTTTTCCGAGACTCTGCTCTCAGAAGCAGCATAGTTGACCTAATTATTCAGTACTCATCAGCACATCGACATCAGAAGGGGCAATTGCTTGTTTTTCTATTTATAGCGGATAGCAGAGCATGCTTTGGAATATTTGCGTAAAGTCGTCATTAATTTTTTTTTTTTTTCTCTCTTTAGATTGGGCTTTGCTAACTTTCTAGATAGTGATTATGTGGGAATACAAGTTAACTTTCCGTACTTTTTATTTCATTAACTATAAAATAACGCAAGTGTCTTATATGATATATAAAAAAAGAAAAAAAAAAAGAAAAGAAAGAAAGCAACTACAACTACTATGTTGAGCCACATGGTGTTAAAAGTCCATTCAAAGTGTTATCCAATGCTATGCGAAAAAAACGTCCTAATACAAAGCTCCAAACCTAGAGTTGCACAAGAAATGCATCCCCCCTTAGAGCCATGCTACTACTATTTTTATCAGTTCGTTCTAAACCTCAACTATAATCCAATTGGGAAACAGCTACTAACATGTACTAATTAATCATGGGTACTTTATCACGTAATCCATGATTGGGGCTTTGAATCATGATACAGGTTTTGACTAGGGAATCCTCAGACACTTCAAATTGTCTTTTCGAACTGCGTAGATCCTTTTGTGGTCTCTAATGTTAGGGGTGTCAACGAGCCGAACACGAGCGAGCTGGGGCCGGCTCGTGTACGGCTCGTTTCATAAACCAGCCGAACACGAGCTGGCTCGTTTAAGTATCGAGCCGAAAAATTCAGCTCATGTTCGGCTCGTTTATTAACGAGCCGAACACGAGCCGAAAACGAGCTGGCTCAAGAATAACAAGTTAAAATAATTAGAAAGGATATATAAAGAAAAAATAAATTTATGAGATCTTACCCATTAGATTTTGATCTAACGGTTGAAATTTTACATATAAATTGACTTTTTATATTTGAGTTGGGCTTTATATTTAGGTTGGACTACAATTCAAATAATAAAAATTTATTTTTTTATATATAATTATTTATTTATATATAATTATTTATTATTATTTATATATAAATATAAATTATATAAATAATATAAATATTAAATATATGTATTCGAGCTGTTATCGACCCGAACACGAGCGAGCTGACCCCAGCTCGTGTTTGGCTCGTTTATTAAACGAGCTGAAAAATTCAGCTCGTGTTCGGCTCGTTTACTAAACGAGCGATTCGATCTCGAGCTCATTTCGAGCCGAACACGAGCTGGCTCGCGAACAGCGAGCTGGATTGCCACCCCTACTCTGCATGCTCTGTTCATGGGCTCTTGGACTGTAGTAAATTTGAATATTATAAATGAATAATTCGTGGAGCAAGACGGAAATAGAGAGACAGCCATGCACAGGAGTAGAAAATGAATGGGGCACCAAAAAAAAAAAAAGCGCCAAATGCCAAATTTAGACCCACCACTTTAATGACTTGATAAACATCTATATCTATACCTATATATGAATTCTCATGGCCAAATTCAACGTGGATGCACCACCTTAAATTGAGGGTGATGGAACTCACTATTTTTTGTAAAAATTTTTTATTCTCTTTAATCTTAATAAAATTCTTCTTCTCCCTCGTAACCACCTTTTACAACTCTCTTTCTCTCTCTTTTTTTCTTTTTTCCTCCCATCTTTTACTTCTCTTTGCCTTCCAAACATAGCGGCGTCTCTCCCCCTCCCCTCACCTCACTTACGCAGCGGTTTTGAATCTCTCCACCCATAATTTTAGATTTTCCTTTTTCTCTCCCCTTTTTCCTCTTGGTCGCCCTTCGGCCCCTATTCGCTACTCCTCATGTGTCCTCGACAAAGACGGCGTGCGGTGCCGTCGTTGGCTGTCCTATTCTCAATAATTGTGAAATATTTATATGCCAATATTCTTATTTCTTTTATAAATTTTTGTTTTCTAAAATTATCTATTCGTCGCATTGCGCGGGTTACTTCGCTAGTTCATCATTAAGCTCTTCTGCCCGAAAAGCACTTCGACAGTAATTCACTAATTCGACAGAACCACTATGAAATTCTGCAGTTCGCATCCAAACGAAACCAGAGTAAAATTTAAAATTTCTATAAGATTTCATAAAATTAATGAATTCGATTAGGTCTAAACCACAGAAAATATACTCTATTTGGTATATTTCATAATTTACTTAAGAATTTTATATATTTGGTAGATGAGGAGCGTACGTGATCAAATGTTTAGAATTGGATACTATATTCGGCCTTCAAGTAGATGAACTATGTTATCCTATCAAATCATAAATATCAAAACATCTCAAGGAGTAAAAATCAAATTACTTTTTACGATCACACTAAAAAATTCTTATACCAAATAAATTATTTCTGAATAACTTATTCCGACTTCGAAACAGTCCACTAGAAAAGCACTTCAACTGTATAGTATTTTTTTTTTTTGATTTATGCGGAATTTGGCCCTAGAGTAGGCACTAGCTAGAAGTACCGTGATTCTTGTGTCATGTGTTCTTAACTAGCTTAGGTTGGTCTTTAGGTAATAAAAATTTAAACTGGTTTTAAATCGTTAATTAGTTTTTTTATAAAATAATAACATTTAATTTGATTTTTTATAAATGAATAAAAAATGAAACCAGCATTATGAACAAATTACAATTGTAATTAAAATGGTCCACATTAGGGGTGTCAATGAGCCGAACACGAGCGAGCTGAGGCCGACTCGTGTTCGGAACGTGCCGAACACGAGCTGGCTTGTTAAAGTATCGAGCCAAAAAATTCAACTCATGTTCGACTCGTTTATTAACGAAGCCGAACACAAGCTGGCTCGTGAACAACAAGTTAAAAGAATTATGAAGGATACGTATAAAAAACAAATTTATGAGATTTTATCTATTTGATTTTGATCTAATAGTTGAAACTTTACATATAAATGACTTTTTTATAATTGAGTTGAGTTTTATATTTAGGTTAAGCTAAAAACCAAATTATAAAAATTTATATTTTATATATATAAATATAAATTATATAAATATAAAATATATGTATTCGAGCGGTTATCGAGCCGAACACGAGCGAACTGACCCTAGCTCGTGTTCGGCTGATTTATTAAACGAGCTAAATAATTCAGCTCGTGTTCGGCTCGTTTACTAAACGAGCGATTCGATCTCGAGCTCATTTCGAGCCGAACACGAGCTGGCTCGCGAACAGCGAGCTGGATTGCCACCCCTAGTCCACATCGTGCCCGAAGGACAATAAGAGGGGTATAGTTTTGTAAACCATCAGCGACGTTGATGTGACGGCTCAGATGCATTTCACTGCTGATTAGCATTAGGATCGTTCCGCGTGCATGCAAAATTTCCCTGCAAAGAATATAGTTTGGAAATATGTTTGAAAATATAACCTAATTGATTATTCTGCATAAATATAGTTTGGATATCGTTTGGATACATATTTTTCCTTTACTGAGAATTATTAAGACTAAATCAAGAAATAAACTCATGAATTACTCTGATTCAAACCAAATGCAATGAAAAATTCGTTGACGTTGCATAGTTTGACAACAATAACATTATATAATACGCAAATTTAACCGGTTAAATATTGAAGGTAGAAATTAGACCCACGACCTCACAAAACGAAGGATTTAGAATCGACTCTTATACCATATTATGCAAAAACTCAATTTAGCAGGAAACAGACTTAGAAATATATATTAAAAAATAGCTTATATTTACAAAAACTATATAAAATATACGAATAAAATCTGTAACGATAAACGACGCAATCAGAAATTAAAGTGCCGTTAAATGGTTCAAATCAAATAAATTGAAAGATTGAATAGTAAAATTAAAATTTTAAAAGATTAAATAATCAAATCAAAATAGTCTATGATTCAAATAAGTTCTACACGTTATTCCCTTAATATTTTAAAAGTTATGAAACCGAATAAAAGTTGACCTTGGGCTCTAATCTCACATTATAATTATTGTATTATTATTATTATAATATTTGAAAAGGGGTGTTGCTCGCGATGTGTCGAGATCAACTAAAAATTAGTGGTTGGCAGAAAAGAAAAGGGGAAAAATAAATATTTACAACATTTTCCCGTCATTTGACCGAGAATAATGTCTACTTAATTATGTTGCACTGAAAAAAACTATAAAAAATTTAAGCAACTCAATACCACAAAAAGTCAAATACTAAACGGTCAACGTAGATTCAACTAGGATCCTCCACGCCAAAACTGAATTAGAATCCCCCCTCCCCCCCCCCAAAAAAAATAAAATAAAATCATAAGCCATAATTTGTGTCATCCAAATGACCGTTCTAATAAAAAAAAAAATTAAAAATAGTATTAACTGCACGCATGCATCCTACACACGCTTATAGAAGAAGTAATTAAAAAGATAATAAAATAACTGACATAAAGAATTCTTTTTAAGTACGCAAAAGATTGGTCTAATACGAAACAGGCTGAGAAATATATATTCAACACTGTAATCACGTGCACGATAAATTTGATAAGTATGTAAAAGTAATATATATATATATATATATATATATGAGGCAAGATATGAAAATTTAACTCATTAAATTATAATAACAGAAATTAAGCGTGTTAAGTATTGGAGTGGAAATTAAATCCAAGGCGTCACGAAATCGAAATTTCAAGGATTGGTCCAAATTTGAAACTGTGATTGTTCCTGCGGAACATCTTATCCCGTTACCTTATAAAAGCAACGCCCCTTGCAATTTTGCTTCATCACTTCTCGGAGAGTTTCCACACTACTTTAGCTTCCAAAGGGGAAGCATAAGGAATATTTGTATACCCAACATTCCCATTTCTAACTAACTCTCTCTGTTTTAGTTTAAAACCTTTCTCCCTCCAAAATAACACACCCCAACCGCCGCAGCTATGTGTACCCACGGCATCCCAGGTTGTGCGGCGTGCGGCGGCCTCACCGCGCCGCTGGTCGAAAAGCCTCCTCCGGCGCCGGTCTTAGAGCGGAAGCCGCGCGTTCCGCTCTCGGCGGCTTTGGCCGAGGTGGGGCCGATTCTGGGCCTGGCGCTGCCCATGATCCTAACGGGGCTCATCCTCTACCTCCGGTCCATGATCTCGATGCTCTTCTTAGGCCGCATTAGCGGCCTCGCCCTCGCGGGCGGGTCCCTCGCCATCGGCTTCGCGAACATCACAGGGTACTCCGTGCTCTCCGGCCTGGCCATGGGGATGGAGCCCATCTGCGGGCAGGCCGTCGGGGCCCGCCGCCACGCTGTCCTCGGCCTCGTGCTCCAGCGAACCGTCCTCCTCCTCCTCTGCGTCTCGCTACCGATCGCGATCCTCTGGGTCTCTATGCGGCCCCTACTGATCCTCTGCGGCCAGGACGAAGCCATTGCCACTGCGGCCGAGTCCTACATTCTCTTCTCCCTCCCCGACCTCCTCCTCCAATCCTTCCTCCACCCCCTCCGCATCTTCCTCCGCACGCAGTCCATCAACCTCCCCCTCACCTACTGCGCGGCGCTCACCATCGCCCTCCACTTACCCATCAGCTACTTCCTCGTCTCTGTCCTCGGCCTCGGCATCAAGGGCGTCGCGTTGGCGTCGGTGTGGGCCAATTTGAACCTCCTCCTCTTCCTCCTCGGCTACGTGTACGTCTCCGGCGTGCACAAACGCACGGGGGGATTCGCGCTCTCCGCGGAGAGCTTCAGGGGTTGGGGATCCCTTTTGAGCCTCGCCGTGCCGAGTTGCGTCAGCGTGTGCCTCGAGTGGTGGTGGTACGAGATCATGATCCTTCTGTGCGGGCTCCTGAGCAATCCGCAGGCGACGGTGGCGTCCATGGGGATCCTGATTCAAACGACATCGCTCATCTACATCTTCCCCTCCTCGCTCAGCTTCGGCGTGTCCACACGCGTAGGGAATGAGCTCGGCGCAAACCGACCCGACCGGGCGCGGAGAGCGGCCACGGTCGGTCTCGGCTGCAGCTTCGGGCTGGGACTGGTCGCGTTCGCATTCGCGGTGTCCGTGCGCAGCGTCTGGGCGCGCATGTTCACCGCCAATGAGGCGATCATCACGCTCACTGCGTCGGTGCTGCCGATACTCGGCGCCTGTGAGCTCGGGAACTGCCCGCAGACGACGGGGTGCGGTGTGTTGAGAGGGAGCGCGCGGCCGAAAGTTGGGGCCAACATAAACCTGGGGGCGTTCTACGGCGTGGGGATGCCGGTGGCGGTCGGCCTGGCGTTCTGGGCCGGGCTCGATTTCTATGGACTGTGGCTCGGCCTGCTGTCGGCGCAGGCGGCATGCGTCGTGCTCATGCTGGTCGTGAGCCGAAGAACCGATTGGGATTCGCAGGCCGAGCGGGCACAGCTGCTCACCGGAGCAGCGTCCCGTGGCAACGGAATCATCGGCAGCGGCATCGCTGAAGGTGACGAAAAAGCGATTGCCGGGAAAGCCGCGGCGGAGGACGGAGATGAAAAATCGAAATTAGCTATTAGCATAAAGATCGAGCATTCCATGACATTATCGTGATCCTAAATTCCTAATTACCTTTTTTTAAAAATTTTTACTACGTCTTACAGCTAAGACGGGGTAACGACATGCAACGTTGAGAGAGGCTCCTGTGCATTCTAAACCTCTTTTCTTTTTCTTTTTTTTGGCGATATATATATTTTTTTATTTTTCACCTTCTTGTTTATTTTTTTCTTTTAATTATGGGTTGAGACGGTTTTGTATACTACTTTATTTTCCAATTACATGTTCCGCAACATTGTAACAACTAAAGATGTAAGTGTACACTACAAAAAGAAAATAAAATAAAATCTAAATTTAAATTTAGAAAATGAGAAAAAAAGCTATCAAAATGGTTTACACAATTAATTATTTTTAAATTTTAAAATGTGAGAATATCAGTGTACAAATGTACAGATGCACGGGTCTAATCACGTGTTCAATGAGCCATTTGGACCACATCACGACCGGATCGAGTCTCTATCTCGACCGAATCGAGTCTCTATCTTTGGCCTGCTGTGTGAAGACTCGGTCCGACCAACCATTTTGGATGGAAAATTCTATAAAAGAAAAGGTTATATGTCCTTCATTCAACTACTATGTTATAATCGAATCATGGAAAAACTGTTTTAAATTTTAATTTTAAAATTTAATATTTATAAAGTAGTTTATTTGGACGCTTTGGCCTGTGTCCTAGCCGTTGGATGCATTGGTCTGACTATTCAAATCGGTCAAACCGAAGTCCCGCGTTAAATTTTGGCGGGTACCCTGATGTGAACTTTTGCATTAGACCCCACTATGTTAGTGGCGATTACAACTTCAACTACGTGGATGGGAGAATAAGAATAAGATGCACCGTTGAATCGAAAGGGGTCAAATGCAAAAAGAGAAGAAGTGGCCATCGAAGATTTTTCTGCATATGCATTATTTTTATTTTGCCTGTAATATCTAAGAGTGTCGCATCAGAATGTATTAAATACGCAGTAATTTGAATCCTCCACCTCATCAAAACTTAAGGAAACTTCATTATAAGTTAGTCTAGTTGTTGGAGAACAGTGTCTTAATCAACGAATACTTCAATTAAATGGAAGGAGCAGGAGTTTGATTGGATTTAAATTCAGGAACTTCTGCTCAGATCTCTAAAGCTATATTTAAGCAGTAACTGACGAGCATTAACTGGACACTGCAAAGTTCCTCATGGTTCATACACGTCCAAGAATTTCATATTCTTATTGTTTTACCGAACCTGGCTCTGCTAAAAGAGCTATACGGACCTAATATGGTAATATTAGAAATTTGAGCCACATTGTCAAATTTCTTCTATTCATGTTCCTAAAAAAAGAAATTTCAAGTACTTGAGACCTATAACACTTGGCTTAGTAGTCTTTTTTAATGCCCAGTTTTTGTAAATAATATAAAACAATCATTATACTTTAAAAGCTTAAAAGTACTCTTCACGTCTAGACTCGAAACTTTTTGATAAGCTCATAATGTGGACTTGTATTAAATGGAAGAAAATCAATTATATTAGAAGTCTGACGTAACTCGAACTCAGGACCTCCTGCTCCGATACTATATTAAATAATATGAAACAACCATTGTACTCTAAAAGCTTAGGAGTACTCTTCACGTCTAGACTCGAGACTTTTTGATAAATCCATGACGTAAACTTAAATTAAATGAAAGAAAATTAATTATACTAGAAATCTGACGTAACTCGAACTAATGACCTCCTGCTCTAATACTATATTAAATAATATGAAACAACTATTGTACTCTAAAAATTTAAATTGGTAGAAAATGATATATTTTTATATTTAACAGTTTTGCTGCAGTAGTATATAGTTCTTTAACAACATTGTAGACATGTTGGAGCATAACCACAACACACATGTAGAGATACATTTGGTTCAGCTACCTACTCATAAATATACTCCATATCCGTACAGCATCCACGCTGTGCTTAAAACTATGTATCATCCATCGAGTCAACACTTAAACAACGCCCCTAAAGGCCCTTGAGAAGCATCTCAAACACCTCAAAGGTCACACTGAAGCATATTATTTTTTTTATGCCCAAAAGGGCATCTATCTCTAAGGAACTCAGTGTCCTTTATAAATATTTCTTAGGGTTGACATAAAACGCTTACAACTGTTATTGTCAAGAAGGCCACCACATTTCTCACAAGTCAATAGGGATTTCGATTGGCCGCTTCCCCTTATTTATTATTCAATTAATCCAACATATTCAACTCTTTTGTTTATATATGCACACATATCTCTATCAAATTATGTAGATAAGCAGTTTCTTCAGCGTCGATCAATGAATCCCTGTGTAGTTTCTTTGGTTATTAAATTGTACTTTCCAGAGCAGAATCACGAGCTCGATCCCGAGAAACATATAAAGAAATGGTTCTGATTCTTCTGCTTTCGAGTCATTTGAAGTTCACTGCGCTATTTGCTCAAAAAGATTCAAATTAAGAGCCTGTTGTATCGGGGCAGCAGTTTACAAACATGTAGGTTAGTACAATCCCAGAATCAGAGATGACATTTTACCGCAATTTTAGATTATCTGATGGATCAGTTATAACAGAACAGCGATAAGACATGCTGTAGTTGACTCCATTTCTCTCTCACGTCCAATATCCAGCTTCTTGTTGCAAGCAGTATCTGAAACTTCAAACTAAAGCTTCTTCATATTGGACAGTAACTCACTTTTCAATGCAGCAGAAGCACTTATTGAACGTCGACCTATATGGCTCTTCACATTCTCCTATAAAAGGAATTTAACTCAGCCTGTGATACCTAATTAGATAAAGAGCTAAATATCATTAATACGATTGGTCTCTCATCTAAAATATTTGTTTTCGTTCAAACTAAGCATGCTTAGCAAGGCCAACATGTCGACCAATCATCACAATTACTTCACCAGCATGTAGCCACTATTTACTAATCCACCACTGTTCCTTTGTGTTTGGATAAAGAAAAGAGTACAGTTCAAGCTAAGAGATCATGGCCAATACAAAGGGAAGACGCAGGGGTTTTCTATTGTTTTGTTGGGGATGGTTTGGGGAGGGGAGGGGAGTTGGGGTGGGGTGAGGCAGGGCGGTGGGCGTGGGCGGTTGGGAGGAGGGAGCGTGTCTAGTGGTAAGGGGGCACAGAGAAGGCCATCAAAGGCTTTGTGCCTACCGGAGCCCCTCAAAAAGACTTTTGAACTTCCTCCTCCCTCCACTTGGCTTTATTTGCAAGGTGATGCAAACCTCTATGTTCCATCCATAATTTAATAATGAAAAAGTTCTTGGTCAATCCTAAAACACTATCCCCCCAAATGTTCCAATTTAGAATTTCAGGGTAATTAAAGCAAATTTAGGACCTATTTGGCTCTGTCGTAGCATCTATTGTTATTTGACGAAGTACTATCTAGATAATGCTACCAGCAAACACGTTATAATATGTACATTTAACAACTTCTTTCTATGGCAGAATTAGAAATACCAAATTAATAGTTCTAGTTTTCGAAGCTCAGAGACTTGACTTCTATTTCGCGCTACAGGATTAAGCTCTAGATTTTCATCTTTGCCAAATACTCTCCAAAGGCTTAAAGAAAACGCAAAAGTGAGACCAAATAGGCACTTTTGAACTAAAATCAAACTTTTTGGCGGAATATTCACCTAGCCCTACTACGTTTTCAACTACATTATATCTACTAGGTCATGCAGCAACTAGGAAGTAACATAGTATTAATAAGTTCTGAAAGCATAAACTTCATTTTGGTACTTCTCATGTAGTAAGAAGCTATCAGTCAGATCATTGAGATGATTCCAAAGTCCAAAAAATACTATTTAAACAGCACTACGCACTACAACACGGTCATCTTTTTACTCATACGGTGAATTGCACTAATTTAGAAGTTATTTTTGGGTTAGCAAAAGCAATGCTAATTTGACTATACTGCCCCAACCATCAGCTTCAGGTGCTGATGATCACACCAAGGTTGGTGGGTCCACTGAGGAATATATACAGCATGGGTTTATAGAGAACATAGCTGGCAAATAATTAAACCTAATACCGTTGACATTTCGAATTATCTTAAGGGCTTTGACTATTTTAGAGTCTTAAAACATTTTTTTCAGAAGTTGACTATCATTGATATATCAAGTTTGCTCCCTCATGACTCATTGCCCTTATTAAAGACTTTTTTTTTTTTTAGGGGTCAACAGGCGTGCACAGAAGAATGATAGAGTATATCTGATTATTTTTGTGGGTTTAATGCTATGTTAAGTACAAGTTTGTTCATTTGTTGAGCTGGAGATTATGGTTTTGTTAGTTGAGGTTCAAACACACCAAGACAACACATGGTAGCTTTAAGAAATATCTTCCTTAACTAGATAAATTTCATTTAATGTGCACTAATAATGTAGTAAATATTTGTATATAGAAATGGTACCATTATAAACTGGTTGACAACTAATCATCACTTAAATCAAGGCTTAATTTTAAGTCGACGGCTAAACAACAAAAAGATAAGATGTAATGAATTATGCCTAACATGTGTAGCATGTCCACCTTGACTGATCCATCAATGATAGCTTTGTTGTTTAGCTGATAATATATCCACAATGGAAGTCACTCCGATAGGTTGTCGAAATTGACTTTAAAAAGTAAAAAATAGCTAAAAGTACTTCATTGATTTTAATTTATAATTGAATTTTCATTATGTGGCCGGTGCACATTTTAAAAGAAATTTTAAAAAATTAATAATTGTTTAAAGAGTTGATGATTTTTTATTGTAATATTTGTTTAATATTTGAGTAATCTACAAGCTATAATATAATTCTTTTTTTTCTGAATTTGAATGTATTTTTTTGGATCAGTGAACTAGTCGCAGTACAATGAAGCGATTTGGCACCTCAAAATTTGTCATTTAGTCACAGAAAGAGTTGGTCAATCAAGGATAATGTCCTTATCGGATTTATCTGATCTTCATATAGTTTTCCTTTTGTACAAAAACAGGTGCAGAACACAACAAATTAAAAGGAAAAAAAAAAGAAAAAACATTGAGAGTAGACTCAAGAACAATCAAAAATATATGTTTGTAAATTGCTAAATTTCAAAAAGAACATAACTTTCCTTGGCTCACCAATCACCAATACTGGGACCAAGAGGAACAAACATGTACTGCTCAAAAATAGCAATTTGTTCAGCTAAAGCCTAGTTGTGACTTGTCTCATGCAAGCAAACGCACTACTAATTGAGAAAATGAAGTTTCATTTGCAATTTCCCAGCATAATCAATTAACATCTTACCCTACCAAAGATTCTAAGATGAATTATCTGGAGACTTAAAACAGAATAATAATTTTCTAAATATCCTGAATCACTTTGGTTAATGTGAATTTTCCAGAGAAAATGCCACTTGAACATTAGTTCAAATGATGAACTACAAGTCCTGACCAATATAATGAGAGTTAGTGGTATTAGATTGTTTATTTGTCTTCTACGGTGATGACCAGTAGAAGCTAAAGAATATATGAGAAATAACAGCAAATGTATTCGAATACCAACTATAATGAAGCGCTAGAAATGCACAAAATTATCAAGCTCTAGTCAAACAACTCTGTATTCAAGAAACACCCAAACGTACAGTACTAATGTATAAAAAGAACTTGCATTATGTGAAGGTTTGACTTACATTTCTTGAATAACTTGGGTGCCGACTTTTCCGGGGAAAAATCATGGCATTGCACCAAAAATGTCATCTCACTTTGTTCATATATTCACGACCTCAACGTATCTGCCAATGCGACCATCAAAATGTCAACCAGGAATGCATGCACAACAAAATGAATTGGTTTGTGCTCTTATACTATTTTTTTTTTTTGTTACATCAATGCATCCTAAAAATCAGAGGAAATTTTTTTTATAAAGGTTCAACAAATTATATCATCATAGAATATACTGAGAGTGTTACAACTAGTGTATTGCTGTCCAACAAGCACAATTTTGGCAAAATTTGTACACAAAACTAGTGCATAATAGATTGGACTTGGGATCGATGCTCATCACACAAGCCTAACATCGAAGAATCGTTACATGTATAAGGGAAACATGCTAAGCTTATCTTTCTTGACTGGTTCACAAATGAATGAATGATCTTAAATGAGATGATCAAATGCCATCATAATAATCGCTACGGTGGTTGTTTTAATCCAATTTCCTTTTAATACAATTTCCTTTTAATAATCATTCCAGTGGTTGTTTTAATAATCGCTCCGATGGTGCTATAGTTTTCCAATCAGGTTTCGTAGCGTACAGGATTTGATAACCAACATCTTCATTAACTAAAAGTGAGACATTATACTGAGACTGGTTTTTTATTCTCCAATCATTCTCTTCTGGTCAAAAGTAGTTCTCCATAAGTTAAAAATGCATTCGGAAAAAAGAAAATTTGCTAAATATTTAGTTGAAAGGGTTGCTTTCCTGTGTTGTCACTGTTTTAAATGTATGCAAGTCGTGTACGCTCCAACTACGGAAATGAGAAAAAAAAAATAGAGAGAACGAATGCTATTTCACCGGATGGCTGCGAAATGGTTCAAATAAGACAAAATGTAGTTAGACTTCACAAAGTCATCGTACGATCAATATAAGAGTTGGTTGATGAAAGGCGAGGTCCAAACTTCAAAAAACTCTAAAATAGTTCCATTCTAAATGGCGTGTTAGTTCTTCTTTTCCTAAATCATTTAAAGGAAAAGGAAATCAACTTCCTAAATCTAAAATAAATAGTACTAGTACAATTAATATCCATTCTGACGTATCATGAAATAAACTACACAATTACATTAAAAGAGAGAACCTTAGTGGACATTGAAAAGAAATATACAAAGAAACTAAAAAGTTTTCCTCCTTTTGCACTTCATATTCTCTTTATTAGATGTTATATCTTGTAATGTCTATACAAATCTACACTAGTAGAGGGGAAAGGAGGGAGATCAAACAAACAAAGAACCTTCAAGACATATCTGCATGAATGAAAGTCTGATACTATTTGATAGCTCTGGGTTCTTGAAATGGTAGAAATGTTCAACTTTTGCTTCATATACACCCTATGATTCAAACCTGACGCATTCAATTGATTAGTATTATTCCTTTTGCACCGAATTTTTTTTTTTCATTCTATGTCTACATGAGATAGAAGTAAAATTTTTGTTTGAATGGCACTATTCCAGTGGCTTTGCTAATTGATAGACACAATTGTGAGTTGTGATGATGTTGCAACCCTGAAATTACTTAAATAAATGAGCTTGTTGCATCCACTTTGCCACAAATCGAAATGACATCCTATATATAACAGTAAGGAAATTTATTTTTCAGAAATGTTATTGCATTATGTATGTTAACAGCCCGCATATATTAGTTTGAGATGCTAATAGATTACCGTTTAAAGCTCCATTCTGTTACCCCAGCAGTTCCTTACAGAAACACAAGAAAAAATAAGAACATTAATCATTTGCCAAGGCCTACGATCGAAGTGAGTTTTTAATTCATTTGCAATAAGTATACGCTGAGCATACCCAGGACCTTGAAACTTAATTGGTTTTAGGCTTATTTGGAAGCTTTTGCAAATAAGTCTTATACAGTAAGCTGTCAAAGAAAATTGTCCATTAAAATTCTGCAACAGCTTCCTGCTGAAGCTAGAGCAAGAACTTAAAATCCAAGCTTCCACTTTTGGTGGCCCAAAAGCCCTTTCCAGCTTCTTTGTCAAGCAGAAGTTATAAACTTTTTTGGGTACGAAATGCCTGGCTTCAATTCTCAAGTAGAGGAAGTTGTACTAGAAACCAAGCCAAGGAAGAATTCACGTATTTCCACCTCAAATTTCTGAATCAGCTGATTAGCCCTTCCAATCAGATTAGCTATTAAGGATTATGTTCAAAACTTTCCACTTTATATGGACTTACTACCCAGGAAGATTTAGAAAAATAGGCTTGCATTTGTAAGTGTTACTTGTCAAAACTCGGCGGTTGGCATCATATACAAAACTTTAACTAGCGGTAGGAAGGCATTTAGAAACACTTTCAAAGAAAGTAGTCAAATGTCCTCTCAGTCTAACGGGAACATACGACCATACAAAATTCCAGAATAGAATACTGTGAAAAATCTCAAGGTTAAATGAAATGCAGCAGTGGCAACTAAGGTTAGAAATTGGACTAGTCCAACCATTTACTGCATGGAAAATTATGAGGTATTATGAGAAATGCAGTTGCTGACGACTCAGCACGTTAATGCAATAGTATATTGCAAATACCCAACACAACAAAAAGGAGGCTAAACAAATCTGATACTTCCGACAACCATCAATGTAATCTTAATTGATATTGGCAACAAAATATTAAATAATTGAAAATGATTTAAGAACAATGTGCAATATGAGTGGTCCAAGAATAGGCAGTTGAGAAGCGGCAACTTAAGTTGGAAGTGGGAGCGGTCCATTTATTTTTTGGACCACTCAAAAATGGAGTCAAGTTGTAAAGTGGTCCAGCCATTTGTTGGATTTAAAGTATGGTATACTATGATAACTACAGTTGTCAGCATGGCAATGCACTATACTCTAAAAAATTTGTCACAATTAGAAAAGGAGTATCTATCTGACATTCCTTATGATCAATCACCTTGCCTTAACAAGTATGAGCGAGGCTAGATTAATCTGTACAGCATCCTTGTCCTTCGAGATGAGAGGGGACATTGGAAAATCATTAAAATATCAGGAACAATTGATGACGAGTTAAACAATTAAGAGATACTGTTTGTCCCTAATCAGCATATGTATAGCGGAATCAACAGATTAAACCAAGTACGCTTTCTTTGGTGAAGTTTGAGACCACTGCAGGGAAGTTACTCTAGGTTTGATAAGGTAGTTGATACTGTTATGTGGTAAGGAGAATAACTCGAGTATTTTTCACAACATCTTGAACATCAAGACTGAATCCCAGTGAAGGAGCAGAGAAACCAAAGAGACCACTTGGCACATAAGAGTTTTAATTATAAAATTGAGGGACTAGAAGAAGGTATTCAAACTTGCACTACTCTAAAAGCTTTTTTCCTACATTAATTTCTTATCAAAAGAATGAGTTCAAAGGAGAATAAAAAGCATAACTAACCATATAGGCATAGTTACATGCAGCATTTAAACAAGTCATCAACTTCAGCAATTTTAAGATTGTAGTAACTAGTATCAACCAATCTAAATGAATCATACCGAAATATTAACGATTAGTATCACCAGATTACATATTATAGCATGAAATGTAGCAAAGAGAATTGGCTTAAACTACTTCAGTCAGAAGTTGAAATGCTACATTCACTGAGAGTGCCTACTACGTACAAAAAGATCTAAGCTCATCTATGATTATTAATGGGGACTCCACAGATACTGAACAAAATTAAGTTTAGTTTGTTGCTTCCCAAAAGTTTCATTTCCTACCTCGTCTTTGCGCGCCGACTATTTCAAATGAACTTTTCCATTTCCATTTCGTTCACAGTTCGTTTTTGCACTAAAATGTTACATGTAAAATATGATCTTCTCATTGAAACTAATAATGACGCTAAAATGGAAAATATGAGTATGATAACTCTGTTTGTTTTTGTGCTATTTCATCAAAATCTCAGGGTTTTACAATTCCAAAAGAAAATTCCTGCTCATATCACATCTTATTTACAAATTTAAGGCAAAAAAAAATATGAGACGCTTCCAATAATACCAAAAAAGAGAAGAAAAATTATGCAAAATTAAGGGAAAATCTATGAAAATATAAGGAGATCTCACTAGTTAACAATTAGGGTTTAGAAATCGAAGCAATCGATTGATTTGTGAGCGAAAACGGGAAAAGAAATTTTTTTTTTAAAAAAAAAAAGGAAGAGGAAATTGGGGATTTACTTGAGGTAGGGTTTACTGAGATTCAAGGAGATGATTTGAGACATCGCTCGAACGAGACGAAGAGGCCCCTGCGCGATGTAGCTGCGGGAAAAATGAATTCGCTCGATGAATATATTTCGTTATGGTGGGGTCGACGCGTGGACCTATCACAACTCAGTCAACAGTTGATATTGGTCAATGTCCCGAATCAACGCGAGTCAAGTGGACCTTAGACCCGAGGTTTTAAGTGTGGTTCGAATCGGATCGGGCTAAGTCCCAAGTTTGGTTTAGGCCCGAATATTTACTTAACCTCGAGATGAGCATACTCTGTTTGGCTCTGTTGTAAGCACTACGATTGTCATAATTTGTCATACTGTCTTATTTGACTAAGACTTAGTTTGGTATTGAGACTTATCTGACGCTATTAGATAAAATGAAGTTGGGATAAAAATATATACGGATATACTTCTGCGTTTTCCGGTGGGACCATAAAAAATATATTGTAACTGACTCATCACGATATGCGAAACAAACAAAATATTTTTTCATCGTACTTTTTCACCGCACGTAACGCAATCTCTCCGCAATCACAAACGACCCGATAACAAGGTGTGGTAAGAAGTGCTTCTCGTCATCGCAGCGTCATACAATAGATAAGCTTAAAGTAGTTGAGTTTACATGAAATTAGAGTGAAAAGGAAACCGTGGTTACATTTTTCAGAAATGTTCGATAGTGATATATGAAAAATTGGGTCTCGATGTTATCTTGTTAAGCCATCTCGCAAAAATGAAATATGAAGGTAAAACTCAGTCCATTTCGAAAATTTGTCTTAACTACATTCTTCTTCCGACTGAAACACTAATATTTGCTTATCTTATTTCAAATTATTATACTTTGTTTATTTAAAAATTTTAGCAAATTTATTTTCTTGCACTTTAATCTGCATTTCGATCTCCTTCGTGCACAAAGATAAGAACGCGCAATACGCAACTTCAAATACGACTCTGCCCAACTCAGCCTCACGTCATTTGAATCTGTCTCGGCCCAACCTTGTTGGCTTAAATGGACCAGCATCCTGCCATGTGGCGGGAGGCCATGTGGGCCGAGTCATATTCGAAATGGCGTGAGGCTGGGTTGGACCGAGTCATGTTCGAGGCGTGAGGTTAGTTGGGCCGAGTCACAATCGAGACCCGTGGGCGCTGTATCTGTACGCTTTAAGTGAATTGGTTGCGTATTTCTAATAGCTCGAGCTTTTGAGATTAATGGTTAGCGCCAACGATCCGACAAACCAGACCTCCCGCCAAAGGATAGAATGCTGGCCCCTTTAAGCCAGCAATTACTATAGTAAATATTTTCTACATCACATAGTGCAATTTGATTTTCTGAAAAAAATTATAAATTATTCATTTTGTTTATCTTTTAAATATAAACTCAATAGAAAATATAAAGCAATTAGGCACATTCATTTAAGAGCTGCGTCACTAAAGTGTATTTTGATTACATAGTGCATTTTGATTATGTCACTAAAGTTGCTGTTTCCTCCCATTTTCGAAGCTATTGAGGTAAATTCACTTTTATCATTATAATAACACTATGAAATTGGCTCAAAGTGCTCTCCAAGACAATTTAATTAACCATAAAGTAACAATAATTAGGGATCGAACTTAAAACGAGAAGTGCTTGTAACCGTGCTTCACGTGAAAATTTTTACTATTTGGATTGCTTCTAGAAGCGCAACTGTCTCTAGTGCTCACACTGTAAATTGATGAAAAGAAAAAGTCAAACTGAATCTATATTTTTCTAACCTAAAAAAAATAAAAATTTTAAAAAAAAAAACTCAAACTATCTATATAAATGAATAATACGAATCCGCAGGATTGTTATACTTAATGGATTCTCTAATATCAGTACAGAAAAGGAATAGCCATAAAAATTGAAATCACCACAACCTATTTCTAGTATAATCATAGGCTTTGATAAGGATCAGAAGAAGAGTATGGGCCTGTTTGGCCTAGCTTCTGGAAAAGTGATTTCTGCAGAAGTGATTTTGGTTTGGAAAAGTGATTTTGATGAAAAGCTGTAGAGCGTTTGGCTGAGTTTAGATAAAAGTGATTTTTCTGAAGTGATTTTCTAAAGCTGTTTGGCAAAAATGTTCTGATGTTTGCATATATTAATAATTTTACTAAATTTTATTTAAAATAATTTAAAATTTGAATTTTAATTAAAATTGTAAATTTTAATTAAAATTATAATTTTTAATTAAAATTAAAATTTTTAAATTTTAAATTTGGACAAAATAAAATTAAAATTTTAAAATTTAAAATTTAAAATTTGAATTTTTAAATCCTGAAATTTAAAATTAAAATTAAAATCTAAATTTTAAAATTTAAAATTTGAATTTTGTAATTTGAAAATTAAAACTTGTAATTTTATATTTTATATTTTATATTTTATATTTTTAAATTTTTTAATTTAAGTTTTAAAATCTAAAATGTCAAAATTTAAATTTTATCTTAAATTTAAAATTTGAAAATTTGAATTTTAAAATTTAAAGTTTGAGATTTGAAACTTAAATTTAAAATTTAAAATCTAAATTTTAAATTTTAAATTTAAAAAGTTGAAATTTAAAAATATGAATATGAATTTAAAATTTCAAAATTTAAATTTAAAGTTACATTTATACTTTGAATCTAAAATGAAAATAAAAATTTGAGGTTTGAGTACAAAAGCAGAATCAGGTTTGGAGAAGCAGCTTTTTTCTGCTTCTGATTCTGAAGCCTTCAAAATCAGTTTTCTGATTCTGAAAAACAGAATTAGATTTTCCAGCAGTCATTGCCAAACGCTCTACTGAGCTCAGAAGTGATTTTGGACTCAGAATCACTTCTGAAAAGCTAGGCCAAACACCTCCTATATTATATACGGTGAGAAAGTATAATTAAAAGAAAAAATTTCTTTTAACATTATGCATATCACAATAAATCAGTTTAAAAAAATCTTCTATAATTTCCTCGAAAAATAGAAAAATACATTTCTAATATCCTTTCGCTTCAATTGTATTTTGCTTAATAGCATTAAAAGACCCTCGATATCAAATAGCCATCAAATATTGAGCCCAAACATTAATTGCTTCAATTGGGTTTTAGGTTTGCGAGTAAAATTTTTAAAATTGTGCAAAATGGGTCTTGTCAGTAGGTTTGGGTCCGATTGGGCCGGTCTATTTCGTTGGATTTTGTTGGAGGGGCAACCAATGACTAAATTCATTGTGCTAATTTCCAAAAATTGGCCTACCACAGTTTTTTTAAAAAAAAAATTAAGACTCAATCAGGTAGAGTAAGTTCTTATCTCCATTTGAAATAATTTGAAATAAACGAATAACAATTTTCAGCTTAAATTTGTATTTTTTAAAACTCAAATTTTATACAATTAAACAAAATTTTAAACCAAAAACTTTCTCCTATTACCAAGGGATGTAAACGAAGCGGACTGGGAGAGGGAAGGATCCCTACATCTCACTCCATTTCTTTAACACATAATAATTTTTTGCCCCGCTTATCGCTCTATTCAGGATATGGCAGGTCGGATCGGGAGGAGTGAATTTTGAAGAATTATTTAGCGAATCGAAATAGGTCACCACCTCCCACTTTATTTCTTGACGAATCGTGACAGATTGAGGATGAATGATTTTTTTCTTTACTTGTTGCTCTCACTTACAGTCTGATTCGAAGCGGATCAGAGTAGAATGTCACGGCCTTAGCATTTTTGTTCGCAAAGCCCGTGCGGCGCCCACCTTTCTCCGCAAAGATGGACAAGCCTTCGTCCCTGTTGCTAGCCCGGACCTTCGCGCCCTACGACTAAGTATTTGCAAAGGGAATAAAAGAGAGAAGTAGAAGTTAACCCAAAAAAACTAAGTACTTTCAATTACTTAGAAAAAGAGGATTACAACACATACACACTCTCTTGTGTACATTGGCCTTGGCCACTCACCCACTATTTATAGGCTACTAGATACAATGAACCTAGCCACCATAACTCACCCATTAACTCACCCATTAACTACACTTAATGAGCCCTCATCAATGCCAAGCCCAATAGTCTCTCCACCTCTTGGCTGTTTTTTTTCTAAGGGATAATGAGGCTTTATGGCAGCGGTTACACAACCCTTCATTCACTCAAAGCGGGTCGGGTTCAGGTCTCACCGTCAACCCGTTTCGACCCGTTTTCAGCTTGCGGAGTTGGGCCAGGGACCGGGCTGCGCAGAATTTTTCTAAGTCCCTGACACTCTCCCCCACCTAATGCGCAGGCGTCCTCGTCGCGCGCTGCGTCTGGAACTCGTCGATGAGTGCTTGGTATTGCCAAAGTGTGTCCGCCTTCTCCCAACTAGCCTCGCCGTAGGGGAGATTCTTCCACTTCACCAAGTACTCAGGACTCGGCGGAACTCCACGTCGCCGAATCAGCCGAGTGTCCAGGATGGACTCAGCTTGTTTGTCGAACGAAGTGACCATCGTCGCAGGCGCTCGCTGCGACACACCGCGGCTCGGATCCTCCGCGTCTTCGTGGTACAGTTTCAGCCTGCTAACATGGAAGACGGGGTGGATTTTGAGGTTCGCGGGCAGCTGCAGCTTGTAGGCGCCTTTGCCCACTCGTTTGATGACGGTAAATAGGCCTTCGTACTTGCGCAGCAGTCCCTTGTGCACCTTGCGCAGGACCTTGAACTGCTGCGGGTGAAACTTGACCATCACGCGGTCTCCCTCGGCGAACTCCCGAGGTTGACGCTTTTCGTCAGCCCACTTCTTCATCCGTCGAGCCGCTTTCTCCAAGTTTGCCCTCGCAATTTCACCTTTTTCCTCCAAGTTAGAGGTAAATTGAAGAGCAACAGGACTGCGGAACTGCTCTCCCGCAGCAGTCGTGTGAGGGGCGAGCGGCTGTCGCCCGATGGCTAACTCGAATAGGCTGCAGCCTGTAGACTCGCCGCGCCGCAAGTTGTAGGAAAACTGGGCGACATCGAGGTGATGCACCCAATCCTTCTGGTTGGCACTCACATAGTGCCGCAGGTACTCCTCCAACAGAGAATTCACCCGCTCCGTTTGCCCGTCCGTCTGCGGGTGAAAACTGGTGGAGAAGAGCAATTCGGACCCCAAGATTTTGAACACCTCGGTCCAAAACTTGCCAGTAAACCTGGGGTCACGATCGCTCACGATGCTCGCGGGGATCCCCCAAAGCTTGACGATGTGGCTGACGAAGAGGCGTGCCGCTTCTTCAGCCGTGCAATCGGTCGGTGCAGCGATAAAGGTCCCGTACTTGGAAAAACGATCAACCACCACCAGAATGGACCCAAGCTCCCCTACCTTTGGCAAGGCGGAGATGAAATCCATCGAGATGCTCTCCCACGGACGGCTAGGCACAGGTAAAGGCTCGAGGAGTCTGCCAGGTCGCTGGTGCTCAACTTTATCTTGTTGACACACCAAGCAGGTTCGCACGTAGGCCTCAACGTCTTCGTGCATCCGCGGCCAAAAGTAGGCGGCCTCGAGCAATGCCAGGGTCCGCTTCTGACCCGGGTGGCCCGCCCACTTAGAGTCATGACACTCCTTGATGAGCTCGCGGCGAAGGTTGCCCCACTTGGGCACGTACACCCGTCGCCCCTTGGTGAGGAGCAACCCGTCGCTTAGCCAAAACCTTCGCGTTTTGCCCTCCTTGATGAGCTGCACCAAATTTTGAGCGATAGGGTCCTCACCGGTTCCTGAACGAAGTCGATCGCGGAGCGTCCCGCGAAGCTGCCACACGGCCGCCAGTTCAGCCTTGTGGCTGAGTGCGTCGGCCACGTGGTTTTCCTTCCCGGGCTTGTATTGCATCTCCATGTCGAACTCCGCCAGAAAATCCTGCCATCTCGCCTGCTTAGGCGACAGCTTCTTCTGCGTTTGGAAGTAGCTCGTGGCGACGTTGTCGGTGCGCACCACGAACTTGCTTCCGAGCAGATAGTGCCGCCAAGTTCGCAAGCAATGCACCAGAGCGGTCATTTCCTTCTCCTGAACGGTGTAACGCCGCTCGGTGTCGTTGAGCTTGCGGCTTTCGTAGGCGACGGGGTGTCCATCCTGCACGAGAACACCGCCAATGGCAAAGTCGGAGGCATCAGTGTGTACCTCAAAGGTGCGACTGCAGTCGGGTAGTCGTAGCACTGGATCCTCCGTCACCGCTCGCTTGAGGTCCTCGAATGCCTCCGCGCATTGAGAGGTCCAAACCCACGAGTGGTTCTTCTTCAGCAGATCCGTCAGCGGGGCTGCTCTCGCAGAGTAGCCCGCAATGAATCGGCGGTAGTAGTTGACGAGCCCAAGGAAAGACCGCAACTCAGTTACCGTCGTTGGGGTCTCCCATTCGCAGATGGCTCGCACCTTCCGCTGGTCCATGCGAATCAGGCCTTGGCCTATCCAGTGGCCAAGGAAGTGCACTCCTTCTTTCCCGAACATGCACTTCTCCTTCTTGACGAATAATTGGTTCTCCCTTAGCACTTGGAAAACGGTTCGCAAGTGCTCGATGTGCTCCTCCATGGTGTTGCTGTATACCACGATGTCGTCGAGGTACACCACCACAAAGCGATCGAGGTAGGGATGGAACAACTTGTTCATGAGCGTGCAGAAGGTCGCCGGCGCGTTCGTCAAGCCGAACGGCATGACAAGGAACTCATAGGCCCCGTACCTCGTCACGCACGTGGTCTTTTCCTCGTCTCCTTCCGCAATCCGCACTTGGTAGTACCCAGAGCGAAGGTCGAGTTTGGTGAAGTACTTCGCTCCGCCCAATTGATCAAAGAGATCTGCAACCAAAGGGATATGGTACTTGTTTTTGATTGTTACCTTGTTGAGTGCCCTGTAATCGATACAAAGCCGCAGGCTTCCATCACTCTTCCGCTGGAACAAAACTGGTGCTCCATAGGGTGCTTTCGACGGTCGAACGAAGCCCGCTTCGAGGAGCTCCCTCAACTGCTTCTGCAGCTCCTCGAGCTCTGGCGGGGCTATTCTATATGGCGCTTTCGCTGGCGGTTTGGCTCCTGGCTCGAGCTCGATGGCATGATCCACCTCCCGCCTGGGTGGAAGTTGCTTAGGCAGCTCCTTGGGCATGACATCCTGGAATTCTGCCAAGACCGCCTCAAACTCCGTCGGAAGGCCTTCCTCCTCGAGGCCCTCGTCGCTCACCTCGCGGATGGCCGCAAGGTAAGTCATCTCGCCACGGTTCACACCCCTTCGCAACTGCAAGGCAGAGAGGGTCTGGGTGCTTACCATTTTCTCTTGACTGGCTAGGACCATGCATGGGGCCGCCTCCTCCATGATGCTTAAGGCCCCAAGCTGTGGCATCGGAACCGCCTTCGACGAAGCTAGGAAGTCCATACCTAGTATGACTTGGAAGTCGTCGATGGGTGCGGCGGTGAAATTTGCAATGCCTCTCCAAGGTCCCACCGCAATGGCCACGCCCTTGGCCACGCCCGCAACAGGTCGTGCCTCAGAATTGACGGCCTTGATCATGCTTGCATCCTTCTCAAGGCGAAGGCCAATCCGTTTGGCCTCCATCTCCGCAATGAAGTTGTGTGTGGCTCCCGTGTCCACCAATGCTCGTGTGGCCCTGCCGTTTAGGGTCACATTGATGTACAAGAGCTCCTTGTTGAGGGGCTTGCTGCTGCTTGCCAGCCCCTGAACCGTATTGACGAGCCTAAGCGCGCCCATCTTCGTCGGTTCCGTATTTTCCTCACCCTGCTCGGTTTGGACAGCATTCACTAACATTTTCTTTGGGCAGTCCCTCGCCCAATGGTTCTCGCCGCAGACGTAGCACGTCAATTTCTTTGGCGGCGGCACAGGTCCCTTCTCGCGGCCCCTGCGCTGCTCTTTCTGATCGCGGCGGTCTCCACCACCCTTAGCCTTGCTCGCTTTGGGTGCCTTGCTGCGAGATGGATCGGCCCGCTCGTACTCGGGCAGTTTCTCCGCCAAGGCAATTGCGGAGGCCACATCCTTGACGTCGCGCCCCACAAGCTCCTTGTTTGCCCAAGGTTGGAGCCCGTCAAGGAACAGGAATAGGCGATCTTCATCCGCCATGTTAGTGATGGACATCATCAACTTGGAGTATTCCTTGACATACTCCTTGAGCGTCCCGGTGTGTTTGAGCCGTCGTAGTTGCCTCCTCGCAAGGTATTCGACGTGCTCGGGGTAGAACTGCGCCTTAAGCTCGCGCACAAAGTCCTCCCACGTCTTCAGGTTGCATTGGCCCTTCTCGGCCTCTGCAGATCGCCGACGCCACCACAGCATCGCGTCGTCAGCGAGGTACATGGACGCGGCCTGGACTTTCTCCTCCTCGTCCAGCCGCAGCGCCTTGATGTAGCGCTCCATGTGCCACAAAAAGTTGTCGATCTCCTTTTCGTCGCGAGTACCCCTGAAATTTTGAGGCTCAGGGACACGTACCTTTAAAGCAATCTCTCGTTGCGGTCCATGTCCGTGCGCCACCGCTTTCTCAAGGATCGCTACTCGCGTTTTGAGATCCTCGATCTCGTCGGTTCGAGGAAGAAGGTCCTCAACCAGCTTCTTCCGCTCCTCATCACGACGAGTGATGTTGCCTTGAAGCATTTCGAGTTCGCCTCGAAAGGTCTCCATTGCAGTAGCAATGCTTTCCTCCATGCTGCGGACTTCGTCATTAAACGAGTTATGAGATTCAGCCATTTCGGCGTACCTTTCACCCATTTTGGATATGACGTCCTCCAACAGCGCAAGGCGGTTCTCCAACGATGCGGCCTCCCTCGTGAGAGCCCTCGGCTCCCTGCTCTTGCCGCGCTTGGAGGGCTGCCTTGGAGGGTCGCCTCCAACGTCGACAATTCCTGCATCAGACGTTGACATGGTTCCTTGCTCGAACCGGCTCTGATACCAACTGTCACGGCCTTAGCGTTTTTGTTCGCAAAGCCCGTGCGGCGCCCACCTTTCTCCGCAAAGATGGACAAGCCTTCGTCCCTGTTGCTAGCCCGGACCTTCGCGCCCTACGACTAAGTATTTGCAAAGGGAATAAAAGAGAGAAGTAGAAGTTAACCCAAAAAAACTAAGTACTCTCAATTACTTAGAAAAAGAGGATTACAACACATACACACTCTCTTGTGTACATTGGCCTTGGCCACTCACCCACTATTTATAGGCTACTAGATACAATGAACCTAGCCACCATAACTCACCTATTAACTCACCCATTAACTACACTTAATGAGCCATCATCAATGCCAAGCCCAAGAGTCTCTCCACCTCTTGGCTATTTTTTTTCTAAGGGATAATGAGGCTTTATGGCAGCGGTTACACAACCCTTCATTCACTCAAAGCGGGTCGGGTTCGGGTCTCACCGTCAACCCGTTTCGATCCGTTTTCAGCTTGCGGAGTTGGGCCAGGGACCGGACTGCGCAGAATTTTTCTAAGTCCCTGACAAGAAGCTTCCTTGCCAACAGATTTCAAATTACATCTTTTTTTTCTCGTCTCCTTTTTCTACTACGGTTAGTACCCTAGGAGCAGAATCTCTCCTTTTCTCTTTGATTGCTCAATAAAAGATACGACTATACGGATAACTTATTCATTGAGACCGATAAGATAAGAAAAAATGAGAAAGCGAAAAGATAAGTTTCAAATATATAAAGCCCCTCTTACAATAGGCAATTTTAAAACAGACCCTTCATTTTTAATTTAATACATTTTGAATTTTTTGACTTGATTAGCTATTACAAAATAATTAAATTAATTTTTAAATATTAAATTTGATAAAACTATTCATTAATTTGATACAATGTTTAATTAATCTAGGCTAAAATCATTTGACACTGAGAATTAGACTAGTATACTATTAATAGTACCAAGCGCTTGGTGCTATTAGATTTTTGACCCTTGTATGAAGGGATATGCGCTTAGGATGATAGTGGTTCCATAGCGTTAAGTGGTTGGTTAGTTGAATAGTATGATCTGCCGGATGCAAATGGTCAAAATGATAGATCTAACGACAAAAAACTCGATAACACCAAGCACTTGGTACTATAAATAGTATAGTAGCCGGACTCTTGACACTAAAACGTTTATTAAGGTTGAGGAGTTTCAATTACAAAAAGAAAAGATAAATTATACTTCCCGACCTCAAACTTTGAGGACGTGGTATTTTAGACTTTAAACTTTAATTTATTATAATTTTATAGCTCAAATCTGTTTAAATTTTTGCAATTAAGTTTTTAAATCTAACTAAATTGATGAAAGAGTAACATTTCATTGATTTACTAGTAATTGGCAGTATTATGGTGGATGATTTGACAAGAACTAAAATATTCTTTTATTATCATGCCAGCAAAATAAGATTTTAATCAAATTAATTAGACTTTGCACTTAATTAAAATAATTTAAAATTTTTGGACTAAAAATTAGAATAAATTAAAGTTTTAAGATCAAAATATTATTCATTTGTCAAAAGAGTAATATAGGGGAGCTTGGTTCATGAAAAAATTCTTAAAAACTATTTTTTAAAAATAAATTATAAAAAATATTATTTTTCAAAAGCTTTTATTTTATAGATAAAAAATTTTACAAATAAAGATACTAATATTTCATAAAATCACGAAAAAATATTTTTTAATCAGAAAACTATTTTTGGCATATTTTTTTTTAAGAGAACCAAACACTCTCTTTAGGCAAAACAAGAAGAAAAAAAAAAGTTACAGTTCAGGGAGTGGTTGCATAATTGTCTATAATTAAGGGGGTTTCCGTGTAATTTTACTAAAAGAATATAAATGCCCTCACGCCGCCTAACCCTTGGCGGGCCCCACCCCCTCTATAATGAGAGAGAGAAAGAGGTTGCTGTGGTGCCTCCGATTCCAAGCGCTACTCTTCAAGTCTCTCTCTCTCTCTCTCTCTCTCTCTCTCTCTCTCTCTCTCATAATATCATACCATTCCTTGCCATCTCCCAAAGCTATTCCCAAATCCCCTCCCCCTCCCCCATGGCTATTTACCGATCCATTACCCAAACCCTAGGCGGCGGCGGCGGCGGTGGCGGAGGCAGCGGCAGCGGCAGCGGCGGCGATCACGGTGGTGGCGTTGAGTCCATCTGTTAAGAGGAGGAGGAGGAGGAGGAGGAGGAGAGAGGTGGGGTTAGGGTTAGGGTTGGGTGGTGGCGACGAGGGGAGGAGGAGGGAGGAGGGAGGAAGGGATCAAATGCTGGGATCGGGGTTGAACCTGGTGACGACGGTGATCGGGTTCGGGATGAGCGCCACCTTCATCGTCTTCGTCTGCGCCCGCCTCATCTGCGGCCGGATCCGCTCCGCCGACTCCCCCGCCGCCGCGCCCTACGATTTCGACATCGAGTTCCGATCGGATCTAGATCACCCTGTGAGAATCCCCTCTTCTTTCTCAATTAGCCCTCAAATTTAGCTGTAGGTTGTTGCGATTACTACGTTATTGATGTTAATGGATAGGCGATGGAGATGTTAATGATAGCGAGACTCTGCCCGACGAACGATCGATCGATCGATCACGAGAGTTGATTCCAAGATATTTTTTTTTAATTTTTTTTTTATGGGCTTTTCCCACTATTCATGATGTGTCAAAAAAGTTTCCTGAATTAGAAATTGCCTTTCAATATCAGGGGCCTACATATTCACTTACGTTATGCTGTTTCACAGTAAATGGTATTATCTATATTTAGCAAAGATACCTGCCCTTTTAGATATAATGTTCTGAATAGTCGCTTCTATCCGAAATGCGCAATTGAAGGTGAAAATGAAACATCTAATTTGTATTCACTCTTTCGGGCAATTTTGCAAACACCTTAGCTGCAATATATTGCACAAACACATTATGGATTGTGGGTGGATGGGGATGTTTGGGGGAGCAAGATGAGACTTGCGGCTTGTTTTGTCCATACTGTAGAATGTAGTGCTGTTTGAGGAAGTGATTTTGTATGCTATCAGTAGAAGCACGAGGTTTAGTTGCTTAAATGTAGCCAAATGGAAAGACACCAGGCATCAATTAGTTGCTGATTTTTTTTTAATATATATCTATATATATACACTTCTAGTTGCATTTCTTCAGTATTTGCTGTGATACATGATCCGCTAGAATGTATATCATATATATATCTCTAATTCTCAGGTTAAACCTTCCGGTTTGACGACTTATCCAAAAGTCTGGTTATGTTTGACCCCTGTTGTCTCTCTCTCATTAGTTTCTGATCTCAAAACATTTACAGCAAAACATTTCCGTTATCCTGGAGTAAGCATTAGTTAGTAGGCTATAAGCTAGGTATACGACATATCGATTTGAAATTTGAAACTGAGAAGATTATTGTTTGTAATCTATATCAAAATGGAATGAAAGGATTAGCGAGAGATAGGTGTTAGGAGGAGGAAAAAAGAAGACAGATAAAAGAAGATATGATCTTAACTACAGCTTCACTCAAAGAATCTTCCAAAGTCTTATATTGTTTGTCTCTTACCAAATGCCCCTATTTTAGACCAAACAAACCAGTAAACAGTGAGAAAAGGAAGCCAAATTTACTTATCCTGATTATAGGACTTCCATTAATAGAATCTTTATAGATGGGTCTCCAAGAACTATTGAGTGAAAAAGATGAAAAGGCACATAATAAAAATCAAATTGGCATACTTAACCTTTAATATGCAACTAAAATTTCAATTCTTTGGTTGTAATGCCATCTGATGCATCCGTGATATATGATTAAGTGGTTCCAGCACCTTTTGGTATAAGGTATATAGTTAGTAACATTTATATTTAAAGTGGAGTTTGCACTAATCTATTACTCCTTGTTTTGCAATTTTTGTCCATAGACAGAGCATGCATTTAATGGCTTGGAACCTGTTGTTCTTGCTGCAATTCCAACTATGAAGTACAAATCAGATGCTTTCCATTCAAGAGAAGATGCGCAGTAAGTGTTTTCCGAAATTGTCGAGTTGCTTTTTACAGATATGTTTCCTCTTCTCTTGCACAGTGCAACAAATTTATAGGAAATACAATCTATATATCTGCTTTAAAATTGCAAATGTTTTTACATACTGCCATGTGATATGCTTATTGAAATTCGCAAAAAACAATTATTTGTTCTGTACTCTGTGAGAATCCATTTGCATGTTTATTTTTTGTTTACTAAAGTTGAAGAAACTGCAACTTTGATTGCAGTGCTTCTTATTTTTTTTCATACTGCCATTTCTAATGGGACAAAAGAATACACTTTTGGTAGCAGACTGGGAAGACACAAAACTTGCACCCATTATCAGCCTAAATCCTGCATTACTATCAAGTACAATCGGGTTTAGTTTAGCCGTTTTTATATTATAGAGGTGATTTCCTTGGAGCATTCTGCACAACTATTGTCTGGTTCATTTGCACTAACCAATCAGCTACCTTGCCTCATAGTGCAGAAAAGTAGGTGCTCAAGACTCAATAAAATTACGCAACACATTTTTTCTCAGTAATAGATTAATCACTCTTCAAGTGCAGGGGTGCTAGATTTGAAAGATCAACGATACAACACAGTTTTTCCCGGAGTTAGAATGACCATTTTGTACAAGTATTTTAGACTTAAAAGTATGTCAAAAGCTCCATAGACTTGGGCATTGAAGTAAATTATAATCGCTCTCCAAGAGATGAAATTGAATCCGGATCCATCGTTGTCTCTATAAGGAGCCAAACTCTGATGGAACACTCTAGAGGTTTTCTCTGAGTTGATCTCATGAACTATGGACTCTCACAAAGTCGGAAGTGTGTTTTGTCATTGTCTAGAGTTTACCTAATGCATCTTAAGTATTAATAAGCACTCAATTTGCTGCATTCTACCATTAATATATCTGCACACGGTTACGAGTGTAGCGTATCTGTTTGCTCTGCTTCAGTTATTCCATACCTGAAGTAAGAAAGGTAAAGTTACAACTGGTGATATTATAGTAACATGTGCCAACTCCAATGTTATTTTGCATCAACAGGTGTTCGATATGTTTAGGCGAGTACGAAGATAAACAGGTGCTGCGCATAATGCCAGCATGCCATCATAACTTCCATGTTGCCTGCATAGATGTGTGGTTGGAGAAACAGTCAACCTGTCCAATTTGTCGCCTGCCACTGAACAACTTATTTGACACAAAATATGCTGCGTCTGCTGCACTAAGAAACCCTCAAACATTCACCATTCCGGAGGGTTCGGGTGGCCAATCCAACCATTCAAGCCGAACTTTGGATGATTCAGCGAGTGTGGTCATTGAAATTCCTCAAGAAATTCAAGAATCCCGGACATTTACGTAAATCAAGTGATGCTTCAGCTGACGAATTAATATCTCCTCGAGATTTTGGGCCAGTTTATGCGGATGCATAGAATATCACGAGTCTCTATGGTAATCGGTTATTGTGTTATTTGGTTTGACATATTGTGCCATGAAGACTTTTGAAGCGAAGATTGTAGTAGCCGAAAGTTCATTGATATGCAGAATAGGAACATTCTTTTGATACGGTTCTGATTTTAGTATGCATCGAAGGTGTGTGTTGTGCCGTGCATTTGGGCACGCTGTAAAGGTTCTGTTTTTAGATTAATAATGCAGTTTCTTTTTATCAGCTTATCAGGAGGTGGTGTCTTTCTTGTATATCATGAAATGTAATCGAGATACTCCCCAGAAACTTTTATAGCCCTTTTTAATGCTTCATTCTCCTTATTCTTTTGCTTGTTCTGTACGCGCAAGTCGCAATTCCACAAATATATCAGAGCTTGATTTGATTACAAAATAAAGAGTTGGAGAAACACTTAAAAGTAAGATCCTAATTGAGGTACCCTCACCCAGCGTAAATGCCTAAACCAAGTGAGAGAGAAAAGTGTAAAGCGTGGTCCCTAAACTTAAGTAGTCAACAGTAATAGGAGGAGAATATAAATAACGTTCTACAAACTAAAACAAATCAAATTGGTAGACATTAAGGTCATGCTTAGATATATAAATATCTTATTCGGCACATGCTCTTAATTTACTTAAAAAATTTATATATCTAATTAATAAGCAGCATTTTCAAACATTCAGAACAGAATAATATAATTCAAAATTCAAATTATTTTTTTAATAAAATAAATCACCTCGTAGGCGAAATATATTATCCTATCAATTCATGTATAGCAAAATTTTTAAAAAAGCAAAAAAATTAAATTACGATCATACGGAAAAATTTCGATACGAAATAAACTATATTTGATAACTTACTCTAAAATCCAAACAAAATCTAAAACACATACTAAAACACAAAGAACTACAACAACAAAAAAAATAGAGTCAACGAGATTCTTTTCATTCCTCAGTATCAAAGTTTGAAACTTAATCCGGCTTGAGAAGGACATCCGTTGCTTCCCGCTTCGACCGAGTATTCTTTAGAACGTGACTCGGTCAATCGAGAGATGGGTGGCAACGAAGCTTTGAACGTACGGAAATTATAAGATAAAAAAATCTTGGTAATAGTGAATAAAAAGTAGAACAAAACCAAATCTGAAGTATACGTGTGTGCATTGCTCTAAACAAAAAGAGTAGAACAAAAATATTATAATTCTTTGACGACTCAAAATTTTAGAGACCAACAATTATTTCGCATGATATGCGAGTATCGAGCGAGAATGTTAGATATAAAATATAAAAATTATCATTCTTAATTATCGCATGCAAACACCACCTGTATTATGCTATCTCATCAATTACTTCTTAATCAGAATAATGCTACGGGTTAATTAATGAACGTTCTCTGATTAATGTAGCTAGTACTCGTACTCGTGATCATTAAAGCATGCAACAGCTAATTATTAAGTGGTGATTTGATTTTGCTTTTTTCTTTTTGGCTAAAATAAACGTCTAATCACAGGAGTCATGCACGGAATTTATTTAAGGGGCAATTGCTTATATACCCTTGAAAAGTTTTTGACTTTCTGATTTACCCTTTTTACGAGGCTAATATTGAAAATACATTTTTTACGTTCCAATATATTTTCAATATACCCCTTAGAGTTAAATTCTGTTAGTGAGCTGCTGCTAGCAATAGACGTTATCTCTGTAAAATTATTATTTTGCCCTTTCAAATATACCCTCCTACCATAACCAACTTTTTTTATTTGCCTTCAAGTCAGGGGCAAAAAAAGTATTTTGATTTTTTGTCTTTTCAAATATACCCTTCTACCATTACCAACTTTTCTTATCTTAAGTTAAGGATAAAAGAGGTATTTTAATTTTTTTAAACTCTGGTAGATATTTAACTCACGTTTAATCCAAATTAACTTAACGGATGGTAACTGTAAGGATATTTTTGAATAACGGAGGAACGTACGAAGGGTATATTGAAAAGAAAAAAAATGTAGGGATAAATAAGATATTTTCTATATTTTGAGGGGTATATAGGCGATTATCCCTTTATTTAAAAAAAGTTGAAAGGTGGATGACTGGGTTTTCGCCACGTAAGCCTCCGAAGAGGATTACGTCCTTCTCACTCGCCACTTTTTTGCCGCGGTTGTGACTCGGCAAATTCGTCGAGCTGAGCTGGCCGAGTTAAGGATCGATCGTGATGGTTAAAAAAAGGGATTAAAAAGCATGGCGTAAATACAGCTAAGGCTAAGCCATTTTATTTTACTTTAAAAAAAAAACATTTTACTTTGAGCCCTATTTTAATACACTATATAAATATAAATAGTAGCCAGTTTTTTTAGAAGTAAATAAAACTGTTTACTTTCATGCTATTTCTGATAATAAGAATATCTGAACCAATAATTTGTTCCATTAAATATAAATTATCTAAACTTTCAATAAATTAAATTTTCATGACTCTATATTTGTCTAGTGATTAAACTTATATATTATATTAGCCATAAAAATGGTCAACTTTTCACCGATTAAAGACTAACCAAATAATATCAAAAATTTTAAAAATTTTAAATTATATTTAATGATACTAATTGTCGATACTCAGTCATAAAGAAATATACAGAAGCACAAAAACTTTGTTTATTTATTGAAGCTTAATTTGTAGCTTAATAATTTGTTGTTTTCAATTTGTACAGAAACATCATTGTCTTAAGCGAGAGTAAGCTCTGAGCCATTTGATGGAAGTGACAGTTTGTTTTTGCATTAATAAATGTCCTTCGAAAAGATTTTTATAAAAGCCAAGACTATAGTTCGCATATATGTAAAGAAATAAATTTTTAAAACATTAATTATATAAAAGTTCATATGTAAATGAATGATCTTCTTATAGCTGCATGTAGTATGTACTACGTACCAAAATATCTGAAATCTACATTAGGTCTAAAATTCAATAGTCACGATTAATTTGAGAAGGTATTGAATAAAAATTTAGACTATATAAAATCTAGGGATAACTTCAAATACCACTCCTGTAATTTCGTGTTTTCTCACTTTAGTGCCCTGTGGTTTAAAACGTATCACTTTAGTACCCTGTGGTTTGGTTATTCTTTTTTTTGTTATCTTTTCGTTAATTTTTTCGTTAAATTATACAGAAAACTTCAAATATCTCACCTATGGTTTATCGAATATTCACTTTACTATCCTGTAGTTTTAATTTTTCCATTAATTTAACAAAAAAATTAATAAAAAAATAACAAAAAGAGAATAACCAAATCACAGGGTACTAAAGTGAGAAAGCACGAAGCCACAGGGGTGGTATTTGAAGTTATCCCTAAAATCTAGTATTTGATTAATTTGCCAGGGTATGTCCTTAGGGTTATCTATACATGAGAAAAACTAAAATGTTATTAATAGTAGAAAAATAATATTTATTCTTTATTCTTTAATTATTGAATATATAAAATTTATATATTATTTGATGGGTGAAGTAACTAAATTTCGAACTTGAAATCTCAGATGTCAATCATCAAGCTTTTTGCCACGTGAGCTGAGGACGGTTGATTTGTAAAAAAAATTTGTTGTTGTATTATCACTAATATCCCTAAAAAATGCATTTCTCTAAAAAGAATATATAATTTCATAGAAAAATTATGACATTTTAACTCAATTTTTTTTACTGGCTGCATAAAACAAAGTATATATTCGAGATTTGGTTTATTTAATTAAAGGCTTTCATTTCATTTAATAAACAGCTGAGGTTAAACTTTCAGAGCGTGTTTGGTTCGGATTATCCTGTCATGATTACAGACAATCTGATCAGGATTACTGTATTTGATTCATCCATTCTGTAATCTGGTCGGTAATGTATAGCATTACAAATGGAGCAGGACTACACCAAAAATATTACGGAGTAGGAGGGTGAGTATCTTGTATTACTGATGACGAGTAATCATGCATATTATATAAAATTATAAGTTTACCCCTCCGACCCCTCTCTCAAACTCTCTGTGTATGTCATTTTTTTAAAATTTTATTTAAAATTATGAATTGCCAAATTGTATATTTAAATTTTAAATTTAAATTTTAAATTTTAAATTTTAATCAAATTTTATAATTTTAAATTTTAAATGTTAAATTTCAATTTTCAAATTTAAAATTTAAAATTTAAATTTTAATCAAATTTTAAAATTTTAAATTTTAAATGTTAAATTTTAATTTTCAAATTTAAATTTTTTTAAATTTTAAATTTTAAATTTTAAATTTTAAATTTTAAATTTTAAATTTTAAATTTTAAATTTTAAATTTTAAATTTTAAATTTTAAATTTTAAATTTTAAATTTAGATTTTAAATTTATATTTCAAATTTCAAATTTCAAATTTTAATTTTTATATTATTTTAAATTTTATTTTACGAAATATAACATAAGGGCAATTGTGGAATAGACTATATTTTATTATCATGATTACTGAATTTTATAAAATGAATCAAATATAATAATGCTATATATATTGCAATCTAGCATTATATTACTGTATTAAACCAAACGTAATAATACAAGATCAGTAGTAATCTGATTCAGAAATCTCAGATACCAAGTTATATTGAAATATTCTGTAATGTTACGTAACGCGAACCAAACGCGTTTTTTTCTTTTCCGAATGCGTATCCATGACCGAAGCGAATCCCCGATAAAGAGGCTGATCAGAACGTGCAAAACTTTTTTGTGGTCAAAAAAAAATTAAACGTGCGAAATTTAATAATCTCTATGTTTTAATGCATGGCATATTTTGAGAAAGATTCCAAAGAGGGTATACTATTGTTACGAAGTTGATGTTGTGTACAACTAATGGGGAGGAGGAGGATGGATAATTTTTTTTTTTTTTTTTTGGCTCTTTATTCTTTAACTAACCACTTTGCATTAAAATAAAAGGGAAATTAACCTTAAAAATTTAATAAATATATAATAATACACGAGACATTCATTTTCATCTACATATATGAAGTCGTTTTCGGACCGAATCACTTGAACGGTTTCACTGCACCCGGAGTATTCGTACACCCATGCACTACTTGTCAAAACCAAATTATTTCTGCAACACAAGAGTAAGGCCGGCAGTTCAGCTAGTTGTTCGTGAACCAACTCGTGTTCAAATCGATATATCTCAAATATATATATATATATATATATATATATATATATATATATATATATATATATATATATATATATATATATATATATATATATATATGCTAGGATTATTATATTCTTATGCGTATAGATCTTTTTGTACTAATAAATTTTCGATCGTTGGATGAAGGGATGTGCGGTTAGGATGATAGTGGTATCCGGTTAGGATGATATATAGTTGTCCCCTAGAGTTGAGTAGGTGGTTGGTTGAATAGTATGATCTAACGGATGAAAATGATCAAAGGAGTTGATCTAACGGATGAAAATGATCAAAGGAGTAGATCTAACGGTCGAAAATCTATGAGTACAAAGAGGTCTATACTCATAAGAGTATAGTAGCTTTATATATATATATATATATATCTATAATTGAGCTAGAATGCTTCTGAAGGCACCAAGGCCTTGATACTTTTAATTTCTTAGTCTTTGGATTTACTTTTTGGCCATTGAATCAAAAATCGATAATGATTTTTCTTTTGTGTGTATATATATATATATTAAAAATTTCTGCTATTTAGATTTTATGCCAACCCAAATATAAAGAGGCTTAGATTTTGTGAATTTTAATTATTAGATTAAGATTTTAATGTTCTAATTTTCTTCCAACTTTTCAGTTAGTAGTAGGGTCGACAATCCAACTTACTATTTGCAAGTCAACTCGTATTCGGCTCGTTAATAAAGAAGACGAAAACAAACTAAATTTATTAACTCGATATTTTAACGAGCTTGCTCGTGTTTGGATTGTTGATAGCTCTACACAAGAGTCGACAACCAACCGAATATTAAACTTTTGTAAACATTTTTTTCTACTAAAAATTATTATATTACTGTTGACTAGATTTTATAACTTATACATATATAACTCAAATAGAATTAGTGAGAGAGAAATCTCATGTGATATGGTGCTAAGCCAACCGTATTCTATATGTTATATGTATATATATAATTTTGTTTAAAAAACAAAAAAAACGAAAAATCTCTAATGTGAAATATATATGGGTCCCGAAGAGACTCTCTCTCATCCAGTAATTGTCTAACTAACTCATTAAGTCAATTTACATCATTTATTTTCGGACTTTTTATCACTTTAGAATATAAAATTAAATTGCTTTTTAAACTGCTTGATATTATTTAGAATAGCATAATATTCTGCCCATACTTATGTGTTATGTCCTTTTCATATTTATGATGTATGTGAATAGAAATGTTAAACATATCAATAGTCTATTTTTTATCAAACCGATGTTATGAGGAACAGCGACGTACAACCACTAAAAATATATTCATTTCTAATAATAAATATTATTATAATAAACACGTTTTACAATAAATAAGAATTATTGCTATAAATTTTATGATAACAAATGACTAATTGTAATAAAGTAAAATAAAATTTAATTTTTGACGCAATTAATTAAATCAATATAATAAAATAAGATCGTTGCAGTGAGCTAATAGATTAGCAGCTGGTGCACGGTTGTACGGATGCACCAGGTGCATTTGCAACCCCCCACTGGACAAATAAAACCCATCCATAATTTGCTCTTAACGACAATTAACCAAATGTTTTATTTTATTATCCACACCTGGATTATAAAAATACTCTAAAAATAAACTAAAATTAGAATAAATCAAATATAAAAAAAAAGAATAAAAATAAAATAATTACCCTGTGATTAGAAAGGTGACAGGAACTGGGGGGGGGGACGAGGTGAGGTAAGTTTTGTGGAAGTGGTGGTGGGCGGGGCCTTTTGCTCTCCGGATAACAGCTAATTGCTAGCGAGGGGAGCTTCGCCCAAAAGCGCGTCCCCGCACCTCACTCTCTCTCTCTCTCTCTCTCTCTCTGCTCAGAGCTCTCCTCTCTTCTCCTCTCCTCTCCTCTTTTCACTGCGATGGCCACGCCCCGGACACACTTACTCCCCGCGATTTCCCCACGTTTCTCCCCCATCCTTATATCCTCCCACCCCCCTCGCTCTCTTTCTCTCCGCTTCTGCTTCTGCCTTCGCCTTCGTCTTCGTCTTCGCCTTCGCCTTCGCATTCTCACCACCACTACCACTACCGACGTGTACGTGTGCGGTGTTATATATATAGGGATGGCCGATAACTATAATCCTTATTCGCACGTGCGCGATGATCTGCAGGAGGGGGAGGATCCCGAGGCGGCGGCGCACGTGCGCGCTCGGCACGCGGGAATGGCAGGGCGAAGTGGCGGCTCGTCGCCGCCGGCGTCGCCGCGGGGGAAGGGGCGGCACCCGACGTACCGCGGGATCCGGCGGCGCAGCGGGAAGTGGGTGTCGGAGATCCGCGAGCCGCGGAAGGCGAGCCGCATCTGGCTCGGCACGTTCCCGACCCCCGAGATGGCCGCCGCCGCCTACGACGTCGCCGCCCGCGCCCTGCGCGGCGCCGACGCCGCCCTCAACTTCCCCGACCTCGCCCCCTCCCTCCCCGCCCCCGCCTCCGCCTCCCCCGCCCACATCCGCGCCGCCGCCTCCGCCGCCGCCGCCGCCATGCTCCCCCCACAAGGAAACCCTACTACTACTACTACTAGCCACGCCAGCGTCGGCGGAGAAGCGTCGAACGCACGGAATAACAACGACGACGACAACGACAATGGCGACGATAACAAGAGGGGAGGGTTTATCGACGAGGAGGAGATATTCGACATGCCGCAGCTGCTGATGAGCATGGCGGAGGGGATGATGATGAGCCCGCCGAGGCTGAGCCCGACAACGTCCGACGACTCCCCTGGCCCCTCAGAGGGGGAGAGCTTGTGGAGCTATCCATGAATTAAAATTTTAAAAAAAATTAGAAATGATCACGACGGTAAAATTAAAGAAGCGGATAAAAGAGACGGCTCTTTTTAAATAGCTATCGCTTCTTTATGCCTAGCTGTTACTATATTTAGTAATAGAGGTTTGATTGTAGGGGGCTTGCGTTTTGTGTGTGAGTATAGCTATTTAGAAAACTTTTGTGTTATATTATAAAATAATACAACATGCAGTTATCCTATTAGTTTTTATATAGTTCGTGGGGACGAGTACGTAATGGAAATGAAGTATCAAATCAACTACTCCCGTGGAAGAAAGAATCCCAAATTGCGGAGCAACCACGAAAGGAATAGTGGAAAAGAATAAGCTGCTGTTTTATTATAATCAAAACAAGCGGCAAATCAGTAAGATTACTTGGGCTAATCCTAACCACCAAATTGGAGAGTATTTTATGTTGTTCAAATGTTGTTTGGGTTTCTTTGTGTTATATATAATTAGATGCTTTTATGAAAAGAAAGAAAAGGGAAGTGTGATCTTAAAGAATTATATTTGAACAAGAGCTTTAGTTGGAGGTGTTGAATATAATTTTTTTTGAGAAAAAGGTAACGTGCTATCCCGCTTCATTCATTGGAATGATGAATTAGGCTATAGGGGTGAGACAGCAAAAATCTCTCAAGGAGCGTGAAAAAAAAAATCAAAAATTAAAAATTAAAAATTAAAATTCAAAAATCAATCGGCGGCAGCGGCGATGAATTGGTCCCAGAGGTTCACCTCTTCTTTAATCTTAATAACTGCGCTGAATGTGTCAGCCTGTGTCTTTCTAAAGATCACTCTGTTCCTGACCTTCCAGATAATCCACCAGCAAGCTACTAGCCCGGTTAGTCTATGATTCGATGGCCTTATTCCGTTGCTGTCCGTCCTATCCGTCCACCTATCCCAGGTCAAGCGTACGTCGTCCCCCAAGTTCCTTACCTGAATATTGATCAAGGCCTTCACTACTAAGAATCTGATATTAAAAACATCTGATAGTTTAATATCAGATTCTTTATTATTGAATATAATTAAATATTAAAAACATCTTTATCTGATAGTTTCAGTTTTTCGAGAAAATCGGTCATATTTTATATAATTTAATATAGTATCGGAGGAGGAGGTTCTGAGACAAAGATCTGTTGTTCTCTGATAGAATCTTTTATAAATGTATTTTGAACCAATCATTCAATAAAAAAGAGAAAAAAAAATATATAGTGTTGTTTAGGAACTTGATGTACATTTTAATCACGTAGGAAATCACCCTATTCTAGCTGTGTGATCTTTTTAGAGTTCAAACAAATGGATTCTCAATAAAGCCTAAGATGTTTATGAAAACAAGTGGGAACAATTAAAGTTTAAATCCTACTTAATCATTATAAGAGCTTCATGTTTTTCAAAATATAATGAATTGGATGGTTAATCTATATCTATCATTGGAATGTGATATTGATCAGAGTCTTTTTTTTTTTTACGATAAATAATTATATTCATTGAATCTGACTAAATTCAATCACTAAAGCATGATCAAACTCAATGAGCATAGATGATCAATATTAAGATTAGCTTTATTAATAAATCGCCTATATGCATCAGATTAAACATGCTTGTTGCACCCATGACAAGCCCTAATCTTTTTTGTTTTAAGACAAATATGTAATTAACTAGCTAAATTTCTCAATATGAAGATCTTCAACAAATTAATTAAATTTCTCCAGATGAAGAGGGCCATGAGGTGTAGGTTAAAATCTCTCTCTCTAACTATGGAATCATTGGGTGCCATATATATATAGCTGTAGTTTTAATTACATAAAAACTTGCTAAGTCTACATCTAAACGGTTGTAGTCTTAATTACAGCATCCCTATCTCAAGAATTAAATAACTCCTATTCAATATTAACTATGAGAAATGCTAAGCCGACAACCGAAAAAGAGTGCAAGATTATAGCCCTCCATCCGAAAGTTTAAACCGGCCTCCACCTAAAATTTAAACAATTTTTTGTATGTTAATTAGTATTAAAAAAAAAAAAAAAAGAGCGATAAAATTAGTGGAAAAAACTAAGTTGGTTCTTGGATATATAATAGAGTTATAGAATTACAAGTTGTGGATCGTAAGCGCTAACCAACTATTCCAAAAGCACGTGCTAATAGGAAGGGCGCATCCATCGTACTTAAGGACTCATCCACAGCGCTCGCGGGCTTCAACCTGACTCAACCCATCTGTACGTTGGGTCTATTGTTGGGCCTCTTGCCGTTAGGTCTCTTGTGGACCACACCCCCACTCAACTTATTAGTCTCTTGGGCCTATTGTCATGGGACAGAAAGTTGGACCTATTTTAGGTCAATAATAAATAGCCAACAATCCCCCCCCAACACCTGCACCGTTAATGCAGCGTGTGGAAATCGAACCCGCGCCACTGGCTCTGATACCACTTGTGGATCGTAAGCGCTAACCAACTATCCCAAAAGCACGTGCTGATAGGAATGGCGCACCCATCATACTTAAGGGCTCAGCCACAGCGCTCGCGGGCTTCGACCTGACTCAACCCACCTGGACGTTGGGTCTATTGTTGGGCCTCTTGCCGTTGGGTCTCTTGTGGACCACACCCCCCACTCAACTTATTAGGCTCACCCAACTCAACTTATTAATTGTCTCCTGGGTCTATTATCACGGGGCAGGAAGTTGGACCTATTTTAGTCCAATAATAAATAGCCAACACAAGTTTCTTTGGGTTTGGTAGGGCTAGCACAATTTTTTTAGTATTAACAAATAGGGAGTGATAAGAGTAGTGTGAAAAAGTTTATAGTTGGATGGCGAAGTTGTACAATTAATATATAACTGCTAAACCTAGCATTAGATGTGCTTTTCCTAGCTACTACACGTCAAGCTCTTTGGTACTTCTTCAATAGCCTTTTCCCTTAGCTATGAGTTCAGCATAATTAATTATAATTAAAACAGAGCCTACCCTATCATTAACTCTCTATAAATACAATTATACACACCATTAGCTATATATGCTCAACACCCAGCAACTAATTACTCCAACCACCCATTGTATAACATGTTCCCTACCTATACATATTGGTTATTTCCACACTCTTCATATTTCTTTTCAAATTTTTTGTTAAATATAAACTACTCCCAACTAATTAATAAGTTCATACTCAAAAGAGACAAATTTGAGGTCTCACAGTACTATTCCTTCTGTGAGAAAACTTACCTTCAATGGCATGGTACAAATGGACACAAAAAGGCAAAAATAATTAAAATCACAAAAGCCCAACATTTATTCTCGTTGGTGGAGTGTGTTCAATCCCTTGGACAAAAAAAATAAAGAGACATTTAAGTTGCCAAGCATATGTACATGACAAAGGAAAAGATATGAATGTGGCCATATGGAAACCACTTGCACAATTCATTAATAGTCTCATTGTAATTTTTACTACGGTGTATACCCAATACTTACAATAGGGACTGAGCCATGATGCATGAATAGTGAGTGCTCTGCCATGTTATGGTATCAGTAGTATTAATAAGGCTAAATTACATAAAACTTCTATGTCAATACCCGTTTTTTTATTTTTCCCTTATGTCATTCATAAACCTATATTTTGCACTCTTAAAAAATAAAAAATGTTCAAACGAGGGTACGGTATGACAAAATGACCAAAATGTTCTCATCTTCTTCATCTCCTCCTCCCCAATCTTGCTCATCCCGCATCCCGCACCCTCGCCCACGCCTCTTTTGACCCCAACTCCGACTTCGTGCGAGGGCGAGGCGGCCGAGGGCGAGGCGACAGCCTAAGGCATATGTGTGGGTATGGATGAGAATTTTATGGGTATTTTGGGTATAAAAAATAAGATATAAACGAAATCCTAACGACGGGGGGCGAAGTGAACATTTTTCAATTTTTTTTTTGTTGAGAGAAAGGTAGCATGCTACCCGCTTCGTTTATTTTTTTTAGAAATAAACTTAGCTGGAAATGTGAATCAACTAGGATTCGAACTTGGGACCTCGGGTACCAACCACCAAGCCCTTTGCCACTTGCGCTAGGGACGGTCGGTGCATTTTTTATTTTTTAAGATGGTAAAGTGTAGATTTTTGAATGACAGATGGAGAAAATAAAAAAACGGGTATTGACAGAAAAATTTTATATAATTTAGCCTATTAATAATACATGTTGAGAAGGTAGGAAATAATTGAACCATCTTTCAATTCCCCTCTTAATTTATGAGTTTGCTTCGCTGCTTCAATGTCTAAACCTAACAAAACGGCTCGCGATAGTTGATCCGTACGTAGTCGTATTTAATTATCTCCTCTGATAAGCATTCGATTTGAGCAGTACTAATCATGCAAGTTGGCTGGTCCTCTCTTGTACAATATCCACTACAATATGTTACCAATCATACCAATTTACTCCTTTTTTTTTTCTTCATGTAAAGGAAAATTGATATTCATGATCATTAATTTCCAATAAAATACATACTTCCTTTTGATAACTAGCTATTATCACAGAAAAAAAAAAGTACTATATCTAATAAATTTTCCCTTATATAATTTCTCTAAAGTAAAACTTATTGTGCAAGCACATTTTTCTTGTTTAATTGCAGTATTTGCACAGCATCGATGTGATCTTTCAACCAGTTTGATTAATATATAATTACTTGTTGGTAATCAATTATCTAGTCTTTAAGAAGAAAAATGTATGTATAAATTAATTAAAATCTTAAAATTTATGTATTCTGACACATTAACTGACAATATATAAAATTAGTATTTTGGATGACCCCCAGAAATACTCTTTAAGAATAAAACAAAGAAAAGTGATCCTTTAGATCGACCATGTGCCTTTTCAACTATTAAAGTACGTAATGATGTTAGAGAAGAACTTACGATACTAATCATGATCAAAAGCGTAACTAGAGACTGGTCTCCAATAATGGTGGTACTATTGAACCCATGATACATGTGATATTTTAATTATGAGAATAAATCAAAGAGGTCATAATTAATTTTTTGCCTTTGTTCTAATTACTAGCTACATACCCATTTTTTTAATTCAATTTACCTTCCAACTTTAGTAATCACATTAAAAAGATTTATAGATACTTGTTGATGCCTAAGACAGGGCTAACTAAATGCACACACTTGTATATATATATATATATATATATATATATATATATATATATATCTTAAATATTCTATTGATCAGTTTATCATGATAATTAAACTATATGTTGTAGATCGATCTTCAGGTAAGATGATTTCACCAAATGTAAGTAATATTTTCTTTATTATTTAGCATGCTAAAATGTATAAGTATGTGCTCTTGATTTGGTGAATTTACTCATACGTAAATTTGGATCAAATCTAGTGTCTTCCATATGTCTAGATATGTAGCAAGAAGTAATTAACTACGCAGCAGAGGACATGACTGCTAATTAATTATTTTCTTGTCACTTATCTTCTTAATAATTAATTTGATTAAACAGGAGAACAGCTCAATTAATGCGTGCCTTCAAAGAAGCAAACCGGATTAATTAAGATCACATGTCACAACTGATCATATGCCTAGAGCATAAATTAAATGCTTTTATATATATAACCGTTTGTCTCCAAAAACTCTAGTTGTTAAACAATTGTGTTTTAATCTTTTATATTCAGCACTTGTGATCGCATGCATTTAGCTATGAAAAATTAACCCAATACATAAACTTTTTAAATAATTAATAGCAGGAAATTGAACTAGACTAAGTAGTTTGGACGCTAGCTAGAAAAAAAAAATGAATTGAATTGATCAAGAGCTTCTATTTTGATATCATTTAAAATTATAAATACTTAAGCTACTCGATATTTAATCAAATTATACTCAACAATAATCAGTACGAGCAACTTAGCCATATATATGTGAACCAAAATTCCAAGTAATGTAAGGTTATAACCATGAAGCTGTATCATGAAAATTTGAGATTGTTCGTGTTGGGAGGAACAATAGAGTGATCTCAATGTGGTGAGAATGGTCACAAAGAACCCTGAGTACTCAAACCAATTTATTCATTGTTTGTGCAAATTTGAGAATCGCATTGATCACTTAATAGACAACAAATAGAGTAGATCTCAAATTGGGGATTGTCTCCACTTTTTTCTTTTTTTCTTTTTTTCTTTTGAGTAATGCTATACCTGCATAGAAATTCTATAATTTTTTCCGATGCACTGATATGGAGAATTTTAATTAAATGATTAATATAATTTATAAAAAATTATTTAATTTATTGATAAAATAAATATTACAATAGACAGAAAGAATTAATACAAAATTGTTGACACCTAAAAAATTATAAAAATATTAAGTAATCAAGTAGATGCTTTTTTTTGGCCCTTTCCAGTGGAATGTTTGGTAACCGAGCAGTGCAACTTATCCACCTAAAAAATGAGTGTATATCTTACACTCTTATCTTTTATCAATATTAATTTTCACACTAATTTTATTACTTTCTATTATTTTAATACTAAAAATTTAAAAAAAGATTGTCTAAATTTTTAATCAATAATATATATGCTCAAAAGCTAGGTGTATCAAACTCAATATATAGGTGTAATTTTTATACCATAGTCTCATCAAAGGTCCAAATTAACACACTTATCTTAGCACTTTTTAAAAAATATTATAATTTTTAAATAAAATTTAAAACTCTTGAATGATGGCGTATAATCAATAACAGAGCGTCCAAATATTTTTTTTCTGATAAAAATATACATAACTTATCTGAACTACAGATCATATTGAAACCGCTACCCTACCTTTCAAAATGTTGATTCTACTATCTAATCTTTTAATTTATTTGATTTGAGTGAGTTAAGATCTAGCACTTCGACTTCAAATTTTAAATTTATTGTTTATCTTTATAGATTTAATTAGTTCACTTCATGTAGGTAATTCTTAAAATTATAAATTTTAAAGTAAAAATATTATCGACCGATACAAATTAAATAAATGGGTTAATTGCATACAGGTCCCCGCAAACATGGTGAATTGCAGATATATTCCTGCAAAGTTCAACTTCCATTAGTTATCCCTGCAAAAGTCCTCATGTATTCAGATATGTCCTACCGTTAGAATCTGTTAGAGAAATCTAGTTAACCACAGTTAAAATACTTAACCATGGTTAATTAATAAGTTGAATTGACAATTTTGCCCCTCTCCATCTTCCTCACCCTCTCCATCTTCCTCATCGCCTCCGCCTTCTTCTTCTTCTTCTTCTTCTTCGTATCCTTCTTTTCCTCCTCTTTTTCTCCTTTTTCTTCTTCTTTGTCGTCGTCGTCGATGATCCGATCGTCGTATCCGCGTGGGTCGTCGTCACGAGCGCTTCCGACGGCATCGGCCGCACCTTCGCCTTCCGCCTCGCCACTGCGGGCCTCAGCCTCATCCTCGTCGGCCGCAACTCCGACAAGCTCCGCTACGTCACCGCCGCCGTCTGCTCCCGCAGCACGAAAAGGAAGAGGGAGAGGAAGAGGAAGAGGAAGAGAGCAAGGCAAAAATATCATTTCATAACTCTACTGTTAAAAAATTAACAGTTCTCTAACGGATCCAAACCAGAGGGACATATCTGAATACATTAGGACTTTTGCAGGAATAACTAATGAAAGTTGAACTTTGTAGAAATATATCTACAATTCATCATGTTTGCGGGGACCTGTATGCAATTAACTCTAAATAAATTGAAAGATTATATAATAAGAATAGAAGTTTGAAAGATTGAACGATTATTTTAAAATAATTGATAATTCAGATAATTTTTTCTTAAATAATATTTGTGGTGGGGGAGTGGGAACAGTAAAGTAAAGCGACGTACGGTACGATCGAAGTCGACGGCTCTCCCTTTTTTTCTTTTTTTCTTTCTTTTTCTTCCAGTTGGTAAGAAATCAGCAGTAGAAAAGCGCACGTGTGGGGAAGGCGGTTGCGTCGTTGGTTGGAGCATTCAGCGGACCTGGCCAGTCAGCAGCAACACGATCTTGGGTAGATCTCTCCCGGGCCCCACCTTCCCAAAAACGACTGCTCCGGGCCCCACCCCACCACCATTTCAAAACACCCCCTGCTGGGGCCCCCCACCCCTTTTGGGGAGAGAATCTTTCTTCCCAATTACGTGTTCGCTTCGTGGAGTGCTTCCAATCTTTTTCTTTTCTTTTTTTTCCTTTTTGTTTTTTTGAGAGAGAGAAAGTTAGCACGCTACTCGCTTTATTTATTTTTTTTTAAAATAAATTTAGTTTGAAATGTGAATCAACTGATCGGAAAAATCCATGAAAAAGAAAGAAAAAGGATAGAAAAATTTTTACTAGAATTCGAATTTGGAACCTTGGGTACCAACCACTAAGCCTTTTGCCACTTGCGCTAGGGACGGTCGGTAACTCCCATATCCTTAAACCCACACAGAAATGAGAAGCAGCGGAAAAAAAATAATATCTGGATTATCTTTGAAATTTTAAAAAATAGTTTACTTAGTTTTGGAGAATCAAAATATTTTATTGATTTAAAAAAATCAAATATTTTTATTTTTTTTTAGGATTTACTAATGTGATTGAATTTTAGAAAGATATTTTGATAGTTTTAAGATAAATGTAAATTTTTTGAATTAAGAGATACATAAGCACGAGCTCTTTTCGCGAGTAGATTCTGTTGCATGGACCATGGCTTATGTTGATCACAAGTATAATATTAAATTATATAGTAAAATTCTTCAAAAGTTTAAACAGTAAGAAAACGGTAGGACTGAATGAAATAGAAGGAAGTTAAAGAGAGCAAGAAGTCTAACGAGACTTGAGCTTAGAATCTCGTGTTCTGATGTTGTGCCAGTTATATAAAACAATCGTTACTCCCCAAAAGCTCAGAAATTGTATTTTTACAATTTATACTCAACTTATATTATAGATATAAATTCTACATCCTAATCTTTTAAATGCCAAAATTTACTCACTTATTTTATTTATTTTTTTAATATTGAAAGTCAAAATATTTTTTATATTTTAGGATTATGAAGTGTGAGATGTGCATTTTGTAATAGACTAGACAAATAGCATTTTTTCCACATATATATATACATAGCTATAGTGTTTTTAGAAGCATCAAGTTATTAGTGTTTCTAAGCTTTTGTTTAATATAAAATATATAAACGTTGTTTTCTAATAGCTTATGTTTTTAAAATATAATGATTGTTTCATATTTTTTAACACGATAAGTTCTACTAGACTCCTAATGTTATTTAATTTTTTCTATTTAATTAAGCCGCGTCTTCGGTCTATTAAAAAGCCAGATGTGAGGAAATTTTTTTGAATATAATATATATAAATATCACTTTCTGATAGCTTAAGCTTTTAAATTACAACAATTGTTTTATATAATTTATCAGTTTCTAGCCCTTGAATGTGTCTTTTGGGCCATTGGATTGGAAGTCGTCAATGATTGTTAGTGATGGGGCTTACCCTTTTTAATGATTCAAGGACCACTAAAACTGATCCAAAGGCTAAAGAGTTAATAACACCAAAAGATTTAGTGCTAGCTGTGATACTTTTAATAGTACCAAACACTTAATGTTATTAAGTTTTTCTCTATTAGATATACTCTTTCACCAATTTCACCTCTAAATCAAAAAAAAATTTCTTAATCAAAAGGTTATAAACTTAGTAGTAAAAAGACTCAAACACTATTAAAAGTAATCTAGAAGGAACGAGAGGCGGAGGAAGTTGCGAGAGCGCGAGCGGTAGTTGGGAGTCGGCGCGGCAGCAACGGCAAGGCCGAAAGGTCTGGAGCCTTTTTCTCCCCCTTTCTTTTTCACTTTTCTGCTTTTGGTTCTGTGGGACAAAATCTCGAACGGGTTGTGTGCTGGTCGGGTTCCGAATGAGGCTTTCCGAGGAACGCCGTTGCGGGGACTTCTGGGGAGCCCACACTGCACGACGTGGCCGACAAACACGTCCGGCAGCATCTCGCTCCTGCTGCTGTTGGCTCGCGGATGCTAAAAAAACTTGTTGCCTGCGCCCGGTGTATCGGTTCTCCCAGCACGCGCGTTAATAATAATTAGTAGTTTTAATTAATACTAAATTATATTTTAATTTGAGCTAGACTAGTACGCTTTTAGAAATATCTTGACTTTCGTGCTATTAATTCGTTTTTGATGTTGGGATGTTAGATTTGCTCTAAAATATTTAAATGACTCAAAATATTATTTACGTAGTGATTGAAATGACTCAAAATCAATAATGTTAATGGTCGTAGTAAGCTGTTTGCATGTCTAACGGTGTAGAAATATACAAATTTCGTAAAATTTTGAAAAAAAAATTATACTATATAAAACCAGATCAATGTCTTTGATATAAAATTTTAGTGTCATGTGATCACTTTTTGTCAGATTTTTATTTTCAGCAGTTGATTTTGAGCTATTTTGAACACTAGATAAATGATATCAAAAAATTATAAAATTTAATTTTTAAATACTTTAAATACTCTAGATAAATCTAACGGAGGAGATTGTCCATTCGGAAGCCTCAGTATCGAAAATGACTTGATAGCACAAAAGTCACCGTGCTTCTAAAAGTACACAAGACGGACTCCTGTAATTTATTATAATTTTGAATTCAAACTTTTTAAAATTATTACAATTAGATCTCATAATCTAATTCACTTGAGTAGATTTTATTGCATTACTGACATTTTAATTATTATCGTATTATTAAATATATTATTGTTACAATACTATATATCAGTATATATAGTTAAGAATTTGATTGTAATAATTAATTTTAATTTTAAATTCTTTATGAAAGGAAAAAGATATTCGGCAAATACACGCGGTGCATGCAATAGTTTCCACCGGGGCGGCGCACGTGTGGGCCGCTGTTTGGTGAGCGGTCTCGGTTTCGATTATCTTTTGTTTTGTTTTTTTTTGGGTGTTTTTTTTGCATGTTTTTTTCCTTGTGGCTTCATCGATGCTCCGAGAGTTTTAGATCCCGTGGGTTCCATGAATAGGAAGAGTACGATTTTGGCTTTTCCTTTTTTTCTTTTTCTTTTTCTTTTTTCCCTCTTTTTCAACTCACTCTTTTTTGGTTCAGAGCCCCAATTTCACATCTACTCCTCCAAAATTTAAACGTATCGCAAAGGCCCCTCGAAAGTTTGAAACAGTTATCAATATCTCTTTAAACATATATATATATATATATGAGTCCGGCTATGATGCTTGTAAAAGCATGAAGCACTTGATGTTTGTAAATTTTTTACCGTTAGATCTATCTCTTGGACCATTTCCATCCGTTAGATCATACTATTCAACAAATCACCTACTCAACCCCAGGGGACCTATATCACTGTAACCGCATATCCCTAATCCAATGACAAAACATCTACACGCACCAATATCTTGGTGCTTTTAAAAGCATAGAAGCTCAATTCCAAACATATAGGGCGTGCTTGGTTCGCCTCTTTTTCATTCTGGAATCGGAATCCGAATGGACGAATCTGTTTGTCGGTGTTTGGTATGCGGGATTTCCATTTCGATTCCGATTCCCGGGTGAATGCGAATCCCCCAAATTACCCCTTTTTTCAATTCGGTCTAGGAGATCGGATTGGAAATTGAATCCCGGCGGAATGAATTTGTTCGGATTAAATTTAACTTTTTTAAGCTTATTTTTAAATTAAAACATAAATTTAAGTTCAAAAATTATATTTATAAATTTAAAATTTAATTTGAACTTAAATTAAAAATTAAAATTCAATCAAGCATTTTGAATCTAATTTATAAATTTGAATTTGAATTTAAATTTAATTTCAAATTAAAAGTTTTATTCAAATTTTATTTAACATTTAAATTAAATCTATGGATTCAAACTGAAATTAAAATTATAATTTTAAGTTTGAATTTGAATAAATTGAAATTTAGTTTTATATTTTGAATTATCAGTTCAATTTCAAAATTTTAATTTTTTATAAAAAAATATTTAAAATTTTGACATCATTTTAAAATTTCGACATAAATTTTTAATATTTTATTTTCAGTTTGAATTTAAATTAATATATTATAAAGATAAAATTGGTATATTAATTTGCTTACGTTTCTGATATCTATCTGAACCAAACACCGAGAATGAAAATGGTTCATTCCGATTTCGATTCAGGTGGCGAACTAAACAGAATGAGGTAATGAATCATTCCGATTCCGTTTTCAGCTTATTCTCGTTCCGATTCCGATACCGCTTCCGACTTCGAACCAAACTCACCCATAAATCTATTACCGATTCCTTAATACTAATGATATTCTTTTAAAGTAGAAAACTAACTTTAAATTTAGGTTCTCTAGTTGTTATAAAACTTACCATAAAATATTGTGTAATCTAGTACAACATTTTTCTAAAAATTGTTAAATTCCAATAGCACCTGAAGCCTAAATCAAAAGCAATGATATCTTAAAATTCTCTAAAAAGAATCCATTGGGCTGTTTAGATATGGTTGGGTTAAAATTAGGCATATGTACAAAAGCTTAAGCTTGGATTTTCATTACTAGGGGCATTTAAGTAACTTCACTGCACAAATATACGAAGGATTGGTTGGGCCTTCACTATTCAGGCCTCGCAAAGCCGACAAATGCACTTTTACATTTATTGGGCCTAAGCCCTGGTTATTCGGCCCATGGTACTTAAAGATAACATTCATTTATTAAGACATTCGTTCCCATAATCTCTATATTATTTAGTATTTTAGCACAACTCAAATTAATTTTTCTCATAATTTGATGAGGACTCATGCTTAAAAAATATAAGTGTTATTGATCCTATTTCAGTTACGTTTGGGATTGTGAGAAGATCGTGTAATCTACAATTAGAAAGTATGATGACAAAAATAATATATTTATTTTTATACATAATATCATATTCTGCATATCGCAATAAGTAACGGTTACGATATATTTGCTGCGGTATTATTAGATGATTCTTAATACCAAATAGGCCTTCAGTTTATACGAAGGACAATCGTTGCGCCCAAACCCAAAACATGGCATGGCCGTTGATTTTGCCAAAACCTGAGCTGGGTTTATAGTAATAAGTAATTTGGGCCTTCCTAAGGCCCAATAAGCGCAACGTTGAAACATGCTCCGTCACTATTTTCATTAACACTCCTGCTCACGTTCATGACGAAGATCAAGTTAACCATACTGCATTTGTCGACGAATGTGATAATATAAAAAGGTAGCGGGCGGAGATTGAATGGTAAAACAACGAATGCAGGAATTCGAAACAACAACCTTATAAAACTGAACAAACTTGGATAATAGTTTTAACACAATGAACCTAGAGATCTGATTGTCCAAGTGCAACCCAAAAAAAACCCCCCAAAAAAAGAACATAGAAAGAAAATTGCACTTCACCCGGAAAATATCTGGGCCCGTAAGTGGTTGCATTGTGTATTTATTAGTGCTCCTGGGACAAGCATTTTGTAATAATAAGATACATAATGATGTTTAATTATTGGAATCAACTAGCTCTTCCAATGTTTTAAAGTTCAAATTGATTATCGAAGTGAGAATTTTCAATTGTTGAGTTAAATAAGTTTTAAATAATTAATTACGAGCAACCATAATTTTAATTTGTGCTTAGTTTAGACCAATTTAAAGAAGATAACAATAACCACAAAATAACAAAGACACCAAGTTTAAGCACCGAGTCAACGAATCCATGATCAAAACGAACGGCCTCGATTCAATCAAGGCGATGATCAAATATTTGGTTCGGGCACACGATAACATTACCCTGCTCCGCGGGATATCGCAAGAGCAACAGCATACGAGGTGCATGTAATCGTACACGTGGTAGCGATTGCATGTCACTCGTCGAGAATTTCCGATGCGAAGTAAAGCATCGCCTCGTGTTATTCTCACCCCCTCTTTTCTCGTCCCCTACCCCTTCCCTCCTCCCCACCAAAGGCTAAAACAGAGAAAGAGAAAAAGTGCATGTTACTTGATACGCATATATATGTAGGGATACAAAGAGAGATTTTTTTAGGAAAAAAAGAGAAATTTGGGATATAGAATCATCATAATATATCGAGTTCTCCTCTGTTTTGTTTTCTCTGGTTTCTATTTTGGGTTCGTTGTGATTCTTTCCTTCTACTACTTCCCTTCTCCTTTTATTATATTTACTGCTTAGTTTCTTTTTGTCGTCCCATTACGCTCCTTAGTTGGTGTTCCTCTTCGCTTGAGAGAGAGAGAGAGAGAGAGAGAGAGGGAGATGAAGAGAGGAGAGGAACAGGGGAGGGCTCTGTTTGGGATATCTCTAACGGATAGAACCAAGTGGCAACAGTTTCTTATATGCTCCTCTGGGTTCTTCTTCGGTTACCTCGTCAATGGCGTTTGTGAGGTTCGTACATTTGATCCCTCTCCTTCATTGTAATCGAAGAACCCAATTGTTGGGTTTTGTTCAAACCACGATAAAAATCGCATCTTTGCGCGGATTTTCGAGGAAAAAACTCAGTTTTATCCTCAACATGCGATAAAAATCCGAGCTTTGCAGTAATTTTAGGTTGTTTTGTATGTAAACAATGGTAATTTTCGCGTAACTCTGTTGCCCTTGTTGCAGGAATACGTGTATAATCGACTCCACTTTAGGTAAAATCAAAATTTTGCTTTTAGTGCTTGTTGTTGGTATCATTTTATCTTTTAACCCCCTCTTACTTTCCATAATTAAATTGGTAAATTGTTCCTGTTTTCGCCAGCTATGGTTGGTACTTCACTTTCGTGCAGGGTTTTGTGTATTTGGGTCTCATATACATGCAGGGGTTCACAACCAAGAACATGGTGAATCCGTGGAGGACGTATGTTAAGCTCGCGGCGGTGCTTATGGGATCTCATGGCCTTACTAAGGGCTCTCTCGCATTCCTAAACTATCCGGCACAACTCATGTTCAAATCTACAAAGGTGAGATTCCTCAATTGAGTGTGTTAAATTATATGAAACAACCGTTGTTCTTCGATAAATTAAGCTGCCAGATAACAGTATTTTTATATTTTATCGTCAACATTGATGTCCTCGACCTTTTCGATCGGGTCCCTAGTATGTGCATTTTGTTGCAGTTAAGTTCCTCCATTAATACGAAAAGAGTACGATTATAGCACTAGAGGACCAAATTGAAATCTTCTAAAATGCTTAATACTCTTCTCTTTTTTATATTATGTATTTTTTGCAATAGAAATTTGATCATTTAAAATTCCAGAAGCCATTAGTATTTATAGCATACATGATTAAATGCATTCTTTTTCCATAGAGCATATATTGAATGTTATAAAGACCTTTTTCCTTTGTGGGCTTTTTTAAGTAGATGCATATTTGGCTTCGACATATTTGTATCCTTTGCTCCTTAACATTTTCGAATTGTGGAGACAATTTTCTTTTTTCTTTTTTTTGTTTAAATTGTACCATGACTTTTAGGTAGTTTCATTTTGGTCTTGAAGCTCTAAATTGTTACAATTTTATGCCTAAGTTGCAATTGTATTGTTTGCTTAAATTTCTCCATTTTGGATATATTCTTGTAATTATCATGTGTATGCAACTTTTAGCTTGTTTTGACTTAGAGTTGATTTTGCTTAAAAGAGTGTTTAAGGAGATTTCGTCCAAATTAACGTAGAAATTTAATGGAATAGTATTATATTGCGACATAATGACAAAGGTTTAGGACCCAATTTTAATAATTCAAATGTTGAGAACCAAATTTAGAATATATCAATTCACTGGGTGCTATAAGCATTTAAAATATATTGCAGTGCATTCGCAAAATTCACTTTAATTTTGTGGAAAAGTTTGCAAAATTTCACTTCGATTCTAGGTAATTCTTATTTGAGTACGGAAAACATTATATACTATATTTATTTACAACTTTATTCGGGAATTCAGGTATTGCCGGTAATGGTCATGGGGGCATTCATTCCTGGTCTAAGACGGAAGTATCCAGTCCACGACTACATTTCCGCGATACTCCTCGTCATCGGCCTCATCCTTTTCACGCTGGCCGATGCCCAAGCATCGCCCAATTTTAGTATCGTTGGCGTCGTCATGGTGTCGGGGGCGCTAGTGATGGATTCCTTTCTTGGTAATCTCCAAGAGGCCATTTTCGCCATGAATCCCGAAACGACACAGGTGATGCGCATTGTTCTCCTATTCTTTTCAACTTGTCGGTAGGCACTCGCGGCATGCACAGTGTGTGGCTTCTATATATCAGTTTGTTGTATTAAGTACGATTCCTTTTCTAATCTCTGTTTTAGATGGAGATGCTGTTCTGTTCAACTGTCGTCGGCTTGCCTTTCTTGATCCCGCCGATGGTTCTAACAGGGGAACTTGCTAAAGCATGGAATTCCTGTTCTGAGGTGAATTAACTTTCGCCGCAATTTCTTTTACCTGTAATATACCTTTTTTTGGAAGTCTTTAAATAACATAGAAATCTTTATCAGGTAGAATTATAAGAAACCGCAAACTTTAGCTTCAGGGGCTGTTTGGTTTATGGTTTGTAATATTCCGAGAATGTTGTGTATATTTTATATTTGGAATGATAAGTTTATTACTAATTTAACAAGCCACTTGGATTGAGAGGTTGTTAAGAACTAGTATATTGTTATTGATGGACTACTAATGATTCTCATCAAGCATGAAAATAAGAATACCTCATAACCAATGATAATCTAATGTTCCTATTGCCTAGAAATCTACCATGATTTCACTACTTTACTAACATTTTTTTCAACTACTCAACTTGAGTTGAATGGTAACGATTTGAATATTTTCAATTGAAGATATGGAAGAATACCAGAATATTACAAACCGTGAACCAAACTGGCCCTTAAAGTGTTCATTCAACTTAATAGTATCCGGAGAGAATATTTCCTAGTGCATTTTCAACTTGAGTTTCTTTTTGATTTAGAACTTCATCTTAAGATGATATTTGAGACAGTTCAACCTAAATGGGAGTGAAAAACGGACCTTTTCGTATCGGAAAGTACCAAGTTTAGATTGCAATTGTGAGTCCTAAGATGGAAACCCTGTGATCAAGCCGAACTTTGGTTTGGGTGATAGTTTTTTGCTTACAAGTGTTTTTGAATGCAGCATCCGTATGTTTATGCCGTGTTGGTGTTTGAAGCCATGGCTACCTTCGTCGGCCAGGTCTCTGTTCTGTCCCTCATTGCCATTTTCGGGGCGGCAACCACCGCCATGGTATGTCTACAATCTCTCATATCTCTTTCCGGCCATCGAACAATTGTACGTTCTTAGAAGTGACACATATCTCTTAGATAAAAACATATTAATTTTGAAATGCATACTTGAACTGTAAGAATTTTGATTTTACTACCTAATGTTACGGCCATTTTGATTTCAGAGAATTTCAAATCGAGTTTTATAGGAACTTAACTTCTCCCTGAAAAAGATATAAGAATATTTCATCAAGCAAACGTAATACTTCGTCAAAATGTTACGTGTATTACTAGGTTCCAATAGAGAGGTACTTAAATTGACAAAACTGTATGCATGATTAGATAGTAAAATCAAATGATACGGCAGATCCTATACATAGCTCATTTGAGACAATGCATGTACAAATGTTATGCAGGTAACTACGGCGAGGAAAGCGGTGACGCTTCTTTTATCGTACTTGATATTCACAAAGCCGTTGACGGAGCAACACGGGACCGGTCTCATGCTCATTGCGATGGGGATCATCTTAAAGCTTCTCCCAGAGTACAAGGATCCCGTCCCGCGAAAACAAGTACAAAGTAGTCATTCACAATTGCAGCTACAAGGATTGAAAGAAGAAGAAGAGAAGAGGCCTTTGGTTTGAAAAGCCATGCTATGGGAGTTATTACAGTAATGGTTTTAAGAGAATTTGTTTGCAGGTGTAGTTGATTTGCTTCAAGACATAAAGAGTTAAAATGTTAATAGCAGAGGGGGGCCAAGTTGATTTCGACCGTAAATGCTCATTTTATGTTGTTTGATTGGCTGTTAAACTAATTCACTTGTATCGTAATTGACTTCGTCGTGAATGGCGTGAATGGCGGCGACGTCAATTATGGCGAAAAAAAAGAGAGAAATAATAATACTAACGAAACGTTGTAATTTTTTTCTTTCTTTTTATGTGCTAGTAGAACTTATAGTTCTAAAGTTATCCGCTTCTTATCAAATGAATAACAATAGAAAATTAGTGTTTACATGAGCTTCAATTTAACGGGAAGTTATTTTTAATCTGGAAATCAGTTATGGAAAATGAGCAGACTCTTAAGTGGACACTGGACCTATGTATAGCCGAGAGTGCTTTAGCCCAATTCTAGTTTATAAAGGCTTGAACCCGGCCCAGAAGACCAGCCCTCAAGATAAGTCCAAGCCCGATTGCTGCGGCCCTTTTTTTGTATAAAATATATATGCATATACATAAGTCCAAGCACTTGGTGCTATCAAGTTTTTCGCTATTAAATTTACTCTTTTAACCATTTTCACTCCTTAAATTATACTATTCTATCAACAATCCACTAAACTTTAGAGGACCATTATCATCCTAACAGCACATCCCTTCATCTAAGGGGCCGAAAACTTAATAGCATTAATTACTTTGTGCTATTAATAGTATTATAGCCTAGTTCTATACATAATATGTGTTAGCCGTACCCAGGAAATACATTTTTAAGAGCTAGGCTTGAGCCCAACTTGTTTATGGACGTCGTTTGGCCCGAAGGACTCAAATCCGAGCCCATCCGTTAGACTTTCAGCTTGGGCGGTTGCTCGGCCCATGATCAGATTTACAGATGAAGTAGTAGTTTTTTTTTAAGAAAGAGAAAGATAACATCTTATTTATTTTATGGGGCCAATGCTTATATACTCCTGAAAAGTTTTCTACTTTCTAATTTACCACTCTTAAAAGGCTAATATTAAAAATATATTTTTTATGTTCCAACTTATTTCAAGTATATCGCTAAAGTTAAATTTTGTTAATGAACTGTTAGCAATAGCTGTTATCTCTGTAAAATCACTATTTTTTTCTTTCAAATATATTCTTCTACCATCACCGACTTTTTTTATTTGCCCTTAAGTTAGGGGGCAGAAGAAGTATTTTGATTTTTTGTTTTTTCAAATATACCCTTCTACCATTACCAATATTTTTTATTTGCCCTTAAGTTAAAGGCAAAAGAGGCATTTTGATTTATTTTAACTCTGGTAGATATTTAACTCACGTTTAACTCAAGTTAACTTAAGGGATGGTAGCTGTAGGAATATTTTTTAATAACGGAGGAACATATGAGGAATATATTGAAAAGAAGAAAAAAAAAGTAGGGATAAATAAGATATTTTTAAAATTTTGAAAAGTTAATAGGCAATTATTCCTTATTTTATTTATCAAAAATGTTGAATTAGACTATGAAACCAAGACAACAAAACCTCAGAGAGGAGCCAAAAACTGAAACAACAACAAAAAAGAAAGCGACGAAAGAGCCGGAAGACGAAACAAAAGAGGGAGAGAGAAGATCCAACGGCCTCTGTCACATCAAACAGGGAGTTAAAAGTTAGCAGCCGAGGAGTTGCTTTCTCTCGTGAGTGCCACAGGAGGAAGAAGAACTGGACCCGAGATACAATTTGATACGAGCACATTTCGCCTCTTCAACCGTCCATTGCGCTTTAAGATTCGCACTAGCTAAAAGACCTAAAAACTCTCGTGTGAGTAATCAAGGGGCCTCTTCTAGTCACGACATGTCAGGAACGGCCTCATTTACTCTTCTCACATGGCTTTGCAATAAGCAACCCATTAGTGATCCAGTCCTTCGGCACTCAAAAGTCAACCACGCTGTCGGATGTTTGCGTTTGGTTGTACTTAATTGTATCTGTACTGAAGTTGTAACTCCATAGATATTTAAATTTAGTGTTTATTCTGCAGTTAGAATTGTACAAGAATACTTAATTTCAGCAGTTGAAATTATACCCAAATTATTCGTATTTTTGACTACAACAGCCGGAAAGAGTAACTTTAAACACACGCCGTTGGATGTTTGTGTTTGGTTGTACTTAATTGTATATGTACTGAAGTTGTAGCTCTATAGATATTTAAATTCAGCGTTTATTCTGCAGTTAGAATTGTACGAGAATACTCAATTTCAGCAGTTGAAATCATACCCAAATTATTCGTATTTTTTACTACAACAGCCGGAAAGAGTAACTTTAAACACACACGGTTGGATGTTTGTGTTTGGTTGTACTTAATTGTATCTGTACTGAAGTTGTAGCTCTATAGATATTTAAATTCAGCGTTTATTCTGCAGTTAGAATTGTACGAAAATACTCAATTTCAGCTGTTAGAATTATGCCCAAATTATTCGTATTTTCGACTACAATAGCGGGAAAAAACAACTTTAAACAAAATGTAATTAACCTTTTTTGCTGTTAATATATATTCTTAGAGTTGTTTCCTACTAGATTAATATTTTAGATAATACGATATCAGAGCCAACTCTAAACCACTCCAGACGTGACCGGAAGGGTTAATACACATAGAGGGTGATATAGTGCTAGTACATGCTCAAAAAATATTGTATTGATAATTATATTCAATCAAACTTTATGTAAATTTAGAACTCACATGTATGGTCGGATTTTAATATACCGTTTTTACTGTAAGATTATCAAATTTACTGTCATTTATTATTTTAATACCCAATCAAATGCTCTACATGATGAATGATATGTTTAATTATGCCAAAAGTTTAGTTGAAACAGTTATTCACGCATGTAGATGTGTGAAAAAACAATAAAACATCAAAAGCTGTTTGGCACTTTTACTTTTGGCCTTTTCAGATTGAATAGTCAATTGATGTAAAGTAGCCAAACATAAATAATTAATATAATAATTTAATTTACTCTAATTTTAGAAAAAAAAATGGTAAAAATGTATGAAGATTGAAACCCCTCAACTACAGGCCATCCTGAAATAGCGCGTCCAACTACTCTTTTCCACTGAGACTTGTCAACTTCGATTTTTTTTTCGAATTAAATAATTTTAGTTAATTTTTTAAAAAAATTTCATCAACTTTAATAATTTTAATTATTTTTTAGCAAATAAAACTAAGTCAATTAACATATTGATAACTAGTAAAATTATTAAAGTAGATTACTTTTTTTAACTTAAATAAATTTAAAAATAGAAATAGAAAAAAATATTAAATTAGATAAATTTTTTAACTTAACTAAATTGAATTTTAAAAAAAAATACAGTAGACAAGTCTCAATCGAAAAAAAAGAAAATTTGAGTAGGCCATTTCAGAGTGGTCTATAATTGGGGGTTCTCTATGGACCACGAGCATTGCTCAAAAGTTAATTGCATCATTGGTCTCTAAACTTGGACCAATGTTACACACACACCCAAAACGGGATGTATGATGTATATCTCATTTATTCTAAAGTGAGAAACTTTTTATTAGTCATATCGATGCGATTAGTAAAATTTATTTTACGTCAGATGGGTGGGGTGTACACGTACTCCGTTGGAGGTGTACAAGTAGTTTTTTTTTTCCTAACGTTCACACATTTTTTTTTCACTTTGATCTTTAACTTTTTTTCTTTTTTTTTTCTGCTGTTAAGTTCCTAATTTTTATATTTTATTTTAAGTAAGTTCGAACCATTCAAATCTACAATGCTTTAGATAAAATAGACCATGTCAACTCTAATAAAACCTTATCTATCCATATAGACTACAGTCACAATCCGATAATCACCGATTCATTTTGATATCAAAATTTTCTAAATTTTGAGGGTGTTTGATAGCACTCTCGACATGATTCAAAAAATACCGAACGCTCTAAAAGACACAAGATACACGATGTGAGACATATAAAAGACATCAGGACTGATGGAAATTGGGCTTGATACGATGGGCGCACCGCGCATGTTAGGAATCAAATTAAAAAATATGAAAAAGAAATTATTAGGACCAATAGTGCAATTAATTCTAAACTTCATAAGTATCTGAGCACAAAAACTAAAAGATTGGGGACTGAAATGAAAAATTAGATAAAGATGGGGATGCAATTAACGGTTAACCCTTAAAATTCAAGGAATTACTGCAAGAAATATTTCAAATTAGCCAGAAAAAAAAAAGTGCGGCAATCATTTTTACTTCCGCGGTCAAAACAGGAAGCGACCCAGACCACCCAATCGCAGCTCCTCTTTTTTCTCATCCCACCACATACAAATACATAATAACTTGAGCAGCGTATGCGCCCGAAAAAAACAATTAAAGATACACACTCGCCTATTTATTCGACAGCGACTCCTCTACTCTTACTACCCTCATTAAACTCACGAGAGAGAGAGAGAGAGAGAGGGGGAGAGAGAAGAGGCCGAGGCTCGTTGGAGGGAGAGAGAGGGGCTCCGCGAGGAAGGGAGAGACGGCTCGGCGACTCCATCCCCCCCCTTCGATCGCTCCTCCGTAGCTCGATTCCGATCTCGCAGTAGTGTATGTTATTTTTTTTTTCCCGAATTTTTTCCAATTTTTTTGGTAATTTTTTTTGCTCGGATATGCACGATCCAATGCTTTTTCGTTCGATTCTTATTGTTTTGGCTTGTTGAATGGCGTGGATTTGTCGATTTGGTTGGAGAGTGTACGGGACTCACGTTCTCTCTTTGCTCTGCTTTGTTGGAATGGTTAGGGTTAGAGGACTCGTTGCTTTTGCGTGCTGTTGTGCTCTGTGGCGATCCAATGGAACAGGTGAGTGGATTCGGAGTTGTTTCTCTCGATTTTGCGGTGGTTTATGGTGCTTTTAGTAGCGATCGGGGGGGTTATTGTGGTTGCAGTATGAGAAGGTGGAGAAGATCGGAGAGGGGACATACGGGGTGGTGTACAAGGCGCGGGATCGGGTCACGAACGAGACGATCGCGCTGAAGAAGATCCGGTTGGAGCAAGAGGATGAAGGAGTCCCGAGCACCGCCATTAGAGAGATCTCGTTATTGAAGGAGATGCAGCATTGCAATATAGTCAGGTCAATCTCTTCCGATCATCTCATTCTCTTTGTTTTGAATCTCATTTTACTTCAAGTTCATTTTCATACTCTAGGAGTTCCATCATTCTATGCTTACATTTGGGAGTGGGACTAAATGTTGACCTATCTACATGTATACAAGTTCTATTTCCTTTGAGATTATTTGTATTTACTGTTGAAATATGTGTAATATTTAGTTTATGGTTGATTTTATGCCTTGTGGTCACACCTAATGAAACTCGTAGCTCTTTGTGTTGCTTATATGGACCATCTTATTCATGAGGACAGGATCTTAATTCTACACTGAAGAGATGCTACTATATGTTTGCAGATTTAATGATCACTTCCTGGCAACATTCTAAGAATCTTGGATAAGAATTTGAAGTTTGACGTTGTTGCGTGGCTTCAACGGCACCATTAGCATTCTTACTTTCTTTCCCCCCTTTATCTCAGCTTCTGTCAAGTTCAAAAGTACTGCTGCACTGTAGTGAAAATAGTTTAAAGTCAGAGAACAGAAAAAAGCTGTTCAACTACTAATATTGACCTAGACAGGTGGTAGTGGAACTTCATCTTTTTTGACCCAACGTAGTCCTGTAATAATTGTCTGCATTTTGAACAGTTCCTTTTAGAGGATACGGTAGTAAGGTGTTTCTTAGTTAGTTTGCTTATGTTATAATCAAGCCAAAAAGTCTATATCATTTCTAACCAACTTCTCACTTTATCTGAGGACTTTATACCCTAAATCTTCTATTATGGCTTCTCACTAGACTTTGCCTCTTTCTCGTGCTAACACCTCCTGTTCCTTCTTGGCCTTTTTTTTCCCCTCATCATATTTATGAAGGCTAAATTGAGTTTAACTTCTAGGATGATATAGTTAGTCATATTGTCTGCCAGTCAATTGCACTGGAAAGATATACTTTTACTTAATAGTAAGTAGTAAAATTATTTGGTTGGGAATGATTTATTACATACTGCATATATTATGGTTTGTCTCTTTGTGCCATTATATTGTGAACATTAGGTTGCACAAAAAATCTAAAGTTGTAATGCATGAAACCCTTTTGATATATCGACCAATCATGGACATCGAATGAGTAATATAGTGCAATACACTCTGACTATATCATTTTTCTTAATTTGCTTCTTGGCAATTAATGACATTATAGTGCTATCACGGTAATGATAGTGTCAATTGACACTTTAGTGTCATCATGGTGATAATGTGTCCATGCTATCCGTTCACAGAAGCACTTCACATGGATTATAAAATTGTTATGTTCTTTTTGTGTCGTTGTATTCAGCTTGCTCTTGTTATCTCAATAACAGGTTGCAGGATGTAGTTCACAGTGAGAAACGGATATATTTAGTTTTTGAATATTTGGATCTGGACCTGAAGAAGTACATGGATTCTTGCCCAGAGCTTGCTAAAGATCCACGCTTGATTAAAGTGAGTCCCTTTGCCACTATAAAGCAAGGTATTTCTGATAATTGATGTAGCAAATCTCATAGGTCACTAGGCTTGGCAATGACTGGCCTCTTGCAATGCCTTTGGGCTTGCAGCATTCCTCGTGCATGGTGGTGCTGCCATCTTTCTCTGTAGGTCCCTTGACATGCTGGCATGGCAGAATTTAGTACAAGCCAGCCATGTTGCATGTATATTCCTTTGCATTTATGTTTGTTTGGCATATTAAAAAGTTGATATTGCATGAAAATGGGTTAATCTGCACTTAGTAGATATACAATTATGTGATCGTCTTGTCAGGTCATAGAGTATTTATCCATTTTGTTTAGTTGTTCGAGGTAATTACTGCTTTCTACGGGCTTCTTTGTCACTACTTCTAGTTCCTGTTAATTTATCACAAACATTGTTACATAATCTATGATTTGACTACTTGATTTCACTTTCAATTGTTTTGTAATGCCAAACTTTGAAGCTTTCAGACGTTAGATTCTTTTCATTTATTTCCTTAATAATTTTCAAATATGGGATAAGAGTAATTTACATTTCGATATGAAACTTCGGAATTTTCCATTTACTCACCCTTTATCCCATCTCTTGTCCAGCAAACTGTCAACCAGTTAGTCACTGGTTTCTTCCATCAATTTCAATTCCCAATTTGTCCCTTAAGTCGCATTACCTTCGTGCTCGCTTTCACATGTATCTTACATGCTTTCTGCTTCTCAAGAGTGCATACAGTTGTCAATTCCAAGGATCACATGTGGAAATTATGTCTACAAGTTTGTATGAGCACTAGGCTTAGGAATAGTAGTGATACTGCTATAGGTTCTCCTCTTTTTTTTTTTTTTGGAATTTCTTTATCCCCCAACCACATAGTGCTTGGTTTTCTTGTTAAACTTCCAAGCAGACATTACTCCTAATATTCTAGTGGCTTATTGTTTAAATCCTATGAGTAATTGCACTCTATGTCCATATGGATACTTGGAAATTACTCAAACTGAATCCTTGTGGATTCCTGTTCAAGCCTGTGGCAGTTGTTGGATAAAGTCATTTGTAATGTAAAGAGAGCATCTCTTACAATTGCCTGCTTTTGGTATGGTACTGTTGTTTTGAAATGCTTACTTGTAAACTTGTTTAATAGATGGAATTGAATCAAGGTCTATCTTAGACGGTTTTGTCAAGATTAAATTACATGCTGAGAAACCTTGGTGATTTGATCTATCGTTCTTTTGGCTCTTTACCTTACTTTCTATCCTCGAAATGACCAGAAATCTACGAATTGATGATTATTATTATTATTTTTTTTTGCCTATTATTCTGCACGAACCTTGATTAGATTTGAGTTTGTTTTATTTACATATATTGCCATCAATAATGTAGTGCCTTAATCAAGAACTCAGAAGCACTTCTATGGCGTTAACATCACCTGAGGCTATCATGAAATTCCATGCATCCTTTCTGAAGGGAAAGGCTTCAACATCTGATGCTATCCTCTTTCTTTCTGTATATAGGCATTTATATCATCACCAATTTGAACTGCCTTATAGTGGGCTTGGCCCAGCTGCGTGGTTGCTCCATTATAATCTACAGTGTTTTAAATAGCGGACGCTATGCCCGCCATAGCGGCCGCTATAGCGGATTTTATGTGCTACCGCTACGCTATAATACATAAAGCGGTATATAGCGGATTGGGTTCATAGCGGCCGCTTTAGCGGCATAGGGCCTGCTAAAGCGGCCGCTATAAAGCGGTTGGAAAGCGGGCGCTATGAGCCCAAACCTTTAAAAAGTGCAAGCGGGTTAAAGTAGCTTATCGTGTCGGATTCTAAATGAAATATAAAGATTAAACCCTGTTTCTAAGGGTTTGGAAGATAATTATTTACCTAAGATATCTTTTTTGACATCCATTTACAAATTGTTTAGATTGTTAATGGATTATAGATTTTCAAGTTTTATGTCTTTTTGGTTTGCTAAATATTTTAAAGTTAATCTTAGATTCTTAATAGATAATGACATTAAATAGATATAGGCTTGCAATACTAAAAAAAGAATGATTAGTTGTCTTTTCTTCAAAATTATATGTATTTTTTATAAGAAATATAAACATATTAAATTTGCTTTTATGAAATCCGCTCTGGGTTCATAGCGCCCGTTATGGCGCCCGCTATCCGCTTTTTGCTATGAGACTCTTCAAACGCTATGTACCCGCTATCCGCTATTTACAACCTTGATAATCTAGGTGACATAGCTTTAATCAATGCAAATAGCCTCACTCGATATGCACACTAGGTTATGTACATTTTACCCCTCCCCAAACCCTTTATGGTAGGTCTCTTCTTTTGAATGCCCCTTTTGCACAATTGCTTCCTATCTTCATGAGGGAGACTTAATTTCTTTAAAAAATGCCTATTCACAACAAAAGTGTTATGGTTTGCTGGACTAAAATTTTCTTCTCCTTTTATTTCAGAAATATTTATATCAGATTCTTCGTGGAATTGCCTATTGCCATTCTCACAGAGTTCTTCACCGAGATCTAAAGCCGCAAAATTTGCTAATCGATCGTCGCACTAATGCTCTGAAACTTGCAGACTTTGGGCTAGCCAGGGCTTTTGGTATTCCTGTCCGTACGTTTACCCATGAGGTAATTTTTTTTCTTCCCCATCCATTTCTTCTCTGACTTCTTGTTTATATCCTTTGATGTTTGCTCAAGATGGACAGCAATAATATATAAAATAACTTTTGTTGCAATACATTCTTATGGTTCATTCATTACAGCAAACACAAGCAGAAGAATTGCATCATATGTGAAAATAATACGGTGTTAACTTGGATCAGGCTTACAAGTTAACTGCACAGCAAGTGAAGAAGTTTGCATACTGCTTCAGTTACCCAATCTATCTTTTTTTTATCATAAACACAGTGGGTGTAGATATTATTTTAATTCACACTGGGTAATCAAGAGCATTCGTAGAAAGTTGATTTCATTCTTAACTATGTCACATCTAACATAGTCAAATCCTTACTGTTTCAACTGCATTCAAGTACAGAAATAGATATAGATAAATATGGCCAATTCATATAATGCCCCTGTGTTCACGTAAGGTCGAGCAATCCTCTGAAGGTATTTGCATGATGACACTTTCACACTAGTAAAGAAAGTGTTTAGTTATGGTGATTAGATTTTTTTTTTTTTTCCTTTTTAAATCCTGGTGTATTAAGTTTGAACTAATGGGCATCTGTTGCAATTTTCAGGTGGTAACTCTGTGGTACAGAGCTCCAGAGATCCTCCTTGGATCCCGGCAATATTCCACACCTGTTGATGTGTGGTCTGTGGGCTGTATTTTTGCGGAAATGGTGAATCAGCGGCCATTGTTCCCTGGGGATTCTGAGATTGATGAACTGTTTAAAATATTCAGGTTTTTATAGTCAGGTTGATGCGTATTTTTTTTTTCTTCTTTGGGTAACCTACTGGCCTAATTATAGCATGATCTTCTTTTCCAATGTATATATTTTGAAGAATTCTAGGTACCCCAAATGAAGAAACTTGGCCAGGGGTTAGTTCATTACCTGACTTCAAATCTGCTTTTCCCAAGTGGCCTCCTAGGGTAATTGAATAGCGGTTTCACTATTTTCTTTGATATGTATTTCACATTTCTTTTTTGAGCACTCTAGTTCATACGAAATTCTCTCCAGCTACATAAATAATATTTAGTTTTCTTTGGTTATCGGGGTATTTGTCTGAGGACTCTGAAAGGACATTTTTTAAGGCTTGAATGGACATTTTGCTTCCAGGATCTGGCGACAGTTGTTCCAAATCTTGAACCAACTGGTGTTGATCTTCTCTCTGTAAGTCCTCCCAACTCTAACAAAGTATTAGGTTACTGAAAGTGTTTGTGATGTTACTAATTATTGTAAACTTGCCTGCTTGGGTGACATGTTCACATGAAATCATTAATAAACGCCAAAGACAAACCGTGAAATATTTTGTCCTCTATGACCAGGGATTATTAATCTCTATTGCGCCTATCGTTTGTAACTAGCCTGCTATCTCATTTGAAATTCGCCAGGGTCAATTGTAACATTTCCTATTCAATGATGCTGAATATTACATATATTCTATGGCACTGTACCCTCGGTGTAACTGTGCTAGATTCACCTGTGGCTTTAAATCAATCTATGCAAAAGTAGGAAAATTTATATTCCTTGAAGACATATTGAGGTCTTATAATTGTGAATTACAGATATCATTTGCCAATGGAACTCTCTCTCTCTCTCTCTCTCTCAAAGAATTGTGTGCTCTATAAGCAATTTTGATTTGTTAACCTTTGGATTTGTTCTTCATAACTGACAGAAAATGCTCCAATTGGAACCGAGTAAAAGAATTACAGCTCGGCAGGCTCTGGAGCATGAGTACTTCAAGGACATGGAACTGGGGCCATGACTTATCTTCATGTATATTTTCTCTTCAGCTTTGTGAGATAAGCAGCTTTATTTCTTGTATTTTGTGTGAGGGTTGTTCCATTTTCTTCCCCCGCTTTCTCTGTTTTTGCCTATCTAGATAGCATGAAGGTCTTTGTTTTGTCCGGTATCTGCAAAATACTCAGATGGCATTGCTTTTTGGTGTTTCTTTCATCCATGCCTCAAAAGACATTATGCCCATTAAGTAGGCTTGCTAGAACTCTGCAGTTTCAATCAAGAACAAGTGTGAGAACTGTATATTTTCATCCAGCTATTGAATATCTTGGCATTTTGGTTGATTAAGTTGCAGGTAAGTCTGATTGATTCAAAACTTGGTGTTTCTTTCATCCATTTCACCCAGCTGAGGTTTGTTGTCTTCGCAAATCCACTTTTACAATGAAAAGATCAGATTCACTATATATGGTCAAATATTTAATGGTGATCGGGTTCAGTAATTTTTGTTTTGATAGTAAGATCACCTTCAGTACTAATCCGGCCGCTTGGGTTCGAAAACACGACATCTTTTGTGCTACCAACCTTTTGACTCTTGGATCAACCTTCTTGGTCCTTGGATCATGCACGATAAGGGTTTCATCACTTGCCATTATTATTAGCTTTTTGATTCATTAGCTAAAAGTTTTGATTCCAAGTAAAAGGTTAATAACATGAAGAACTTGGTACTTCTAACAGCATTTAGCTCAATTTCAGTAATAATACCACCCTAATAAACCTTATTCTATTGGTGTACCCGGGGTCATGACGTTTATGGGTGCGAAATATTCTGGGCACCTAGAGAGAACCTCGGGCTCGTGATGCTTATAGATACCAATTACGTCGGGAAGAATCTATATCTATATTTATATTTATATTTTATATCTATACATTATTTTTCATAAAACTTGTCACGTGGCAGTTTTTTCTTCACCCTGGCATTTTTTCATCTCTCTTTGTAACTTTCATGTCCGTTCGTCTTCTCTTTTCCTTCTCGTGTCCCTCCATCTTTCCCCTTCTATATAACTCCTCATTTTTCTCTATATCTCCCTTTTATGAATAGCTCAAGAATTTTCGTAACTCTTATGTCCCTTCGTCTTTCCTTCTCCTTCCGGTTCCCTCCATCTTCCTCCTCTATATAACTTCTTATTTTTCTCTATGTAACTCTTTCCTCTATAAATAGCTCAAAATTTTTTGGTAGATAATGCCCATCGTTCAAAATCACCACAAATTGGTAGGGTTTTGCATCATTTTATATTAATTTCATCTTTGATCGATCTAATTTTCGATACTACTGATCTTTGTAGTATTTCACCTCAAGTTATTAGGATTTGGTTCCGTTGTAATTTTTTATTTAATCGATGTAATTTTATATGATACCTTCTCTTTTTGTTTGTTTCTAGCGATCAATTGATCTCTATAACGTTCCTATCACATCATTGATCGTCTTTCTTGCGGACTATTTAAATTAATATTCTTTATTTCATATCTAGAGTATTATTTTCTATTTATTTGATGAATTATATATTTTAAATTTATTTTTTCAGATTATCATCGATGATCAACGATGATAGAAAAAATAATTATTTCAATAATATCTATCCGTATATTAATGATGGTAATCCTTTAATACGGTTGTTAGGACCCCTATTTCAATGTTTTACAATCTGTCACGGTTAATTCCAAAAGATGGCATAGCTGAAAATTCTGCCAATAGCTTGATAAATCTACGCAGGTTTCTAGTGTGAATCTGTGAAGGAGTTTTTGGGCTAATAAACCTACAAAAAAATTTAAATATAAAAATAGGCATCTAAAATTTTTATTTATAAAAGTAGACCTATAAAAGCGGTGAATGATTCACCGTTTTCTAAATACGGTGAATCATTCACTGCTTTTACCCCAATTTATATATTTTCTATATCCAAACTTTAAAATATATATAGTTTTAAATACTAAAAATAGTTATAATTCTTTGAAGAAAGCTGTGAATGATTTACCGCCTTTAGAACGCGGTAATTCATTCACCGTATATGTCTAATTTTATAAATAAATTTTTTAGAAGACTATTTTTATAATTATAGTATTTTTTAAGTCTATTAATAAAAAAAATTCTCTGTATTCCCTCGAGATCAAACTAGTTTATAGTTGGTTTCAATTGAACCCTTTTGCAGAAAATCCCTAGCAGGCTCATTTTTGACATGACAAATTCCCCAGCCCCGAAAGCCTCAGTCCCCATTGCAGGACTCAAATCCGACCGCGTAGATACTAACCTCCAAATTATTGGGGCCCACATTCCGGCACAAGTAAGTACACGCTAATTTTGGGCCCCCATTTCTCTATTCCTGTAAATCCCACCGTTGGCACGGTCCATATCACACGCTATGCCCACCCTGACCCGGCACCGTCTCTCCCACACGACTCTGGTGCGCTCTTTTCCGTTCTCCCAAAAAAAAAAAAAAGAAGAAAAAAAGCAATCGCCCTTTTTCCACTAATTTCCCTTTTCTTCCGTGCGTCTTCCTCTTCTTCTCCTTTTTCCGAATCCCCCGCCCATATTCGAAGAACCCTAGCAGCAGCTGCAGCTGCTGCAGCCGCAGCCTCACACTCCCCGCCATGGAGAGGGGAGTTAAGCGCCCCGCCCTCTTCGATCCCACCTCCACCACCACCACCACCTCCTCCGATCCCTCCTCCTCCTCCGTACGTTCCCCTCCCTCTCCCCCCTCTCTCTCTCTCTCTCCAATGTGCCTGAACCCTAATCCATCGTCTTTCAACTCCTGTTGTTGCGAATTCGTGGATCGCAATCAGTTTCCAAGAACATCGTTCAAGTGTTTCTTTTTCAAAGATATCCCATCTAGATGTCTCCTTAATTTGCCACGAACTCTTGTTTGCTGAGATTCTGAAGTTGCTAATTTGGTTGTTTTGATTATTATGTATCATTCGATCTGTTTGTGAAACATTTTCCCTTTTCATCTTCCACAATGGTGCAGCTACCGAGTAAAAGAGTAATGGGCGCAACCTCTTTTGATGTTCACAGGGCCGGGCCTTCCCATCAGCCTCTGATGGCAGGACCCGCGTTGGACGTCCCGCGGGCGGAGTCTGCTCGTCAGCATGTGAGGGCTCTCAATACCCAATTCGCGAGGTTGTTTCCGTGGATCTGTATTTTCTCCTTTTCTCTCTCGTTTATTACCTGTTGTTATTGTAGTTGCGTCTTATTGATCTGGCCACATAGGAATTTGGACTTGTGTGTTACAAGTTACATTCTTTATGCAACCTCGTGTTACATTCTTTGTGCAATCTGTCATTGTTGGCATTTTTGTCAAGATCTGTGTTTTGATTGTTCTATGACTGCGCAAAAATTGCTTCAGTAAATTGGTAAATGGCATTGACCCTAAACCCTAGATCCACTAGCATTCGGCGTGAAATTACATTTCGCATGTGAATTATCTTTCTTGCGCCCCTTAAATTTGCCCGCATGTTATTATGTCTGTGTAGAAGTTCATTTACAGTTATGGGTTAGTGTACCATGCTCCTGGACTCGTTAAGAGTAATGAATTTGTTTGTTCGATTTGAACAGCTGGGTACAATCGCAATTGCAAAACCACCCAGATGAGCTTTGGGAAGATGGTGTCAGAGACTACTTATCTCATGCTTCGCATATCATGGTAAGTTTTCTATGCTTCTATTTCAGACGGCATTTTAGTAATTACATTCTGCGTATGCTTAAATACATGGTCTTTATGACGCTTTTCTTTCATTTTTCCTTTTCTTGTTATCTCATTTTCATTTCATCCATTATATTATGCACTTTATGAGAAAATTGTTGGTCAAGGTGCGAATATTTCTTTTCTTGCGCTGTACTTTTTTGTTGTATTTAGCATCTACATTATCCATGGACATTTTCTCGACTATGTTCTTTACCATTTGTAGTAGGCCGGTTGAGGAAAAAGCATATTATAATCATACATTATGTACATTTATTTCCCAATCTGGTGCACCATTAAAATTGAACTTTTTTATCTGGCATACCTGGGTGTTTTACACCATTGGTGTTGTTTGCTACATTTGGTCAAGAACCATATTATTAATCTTGCAATTAATTGTTTACTGTCTTCTATTAGGAGAAATTCAAGGATGTTGTTGATTGGCTTAGGCAAAATGCCGCAAAATCAGGAATTCCATCAGTATCAGGTTCTCATAGGGACCAGGAGAATGTGGTGACTTCATCGGAGAGTAATAGAGTCACATTTCGCCCGGACGTGAACAATGGGCTGCCAAAACTAACTACACCACCTAGCTTTTCAGCTTTGCAGAACACAGATCCACAGAAGTCGGTTCTGTTTTCTTCCATTCAAACACCGGCTTCCACTGGTTCGTCTACTCTATTGTTGCTTGTGCATGCAACACTTTCTTGGTCCAATTTCAGTTGCTTTTTTTATGTACTTGTACTTTTAAGGACCATAATACTTTGAGAATTCCTCGCAGGTTCAGCAAGCGATCAGAATAAATTCCCAAAACTAACTACACCAGCTAGCTTTCCAGCTTTGCAGAAAACAGATTTACAGAAGTCAGTTCTGTTTTCTACCAGTCAAACACTGGCTTCTTCTGGTACTTCTACACCATTATTGCTTGTGCATGCAACGATTTCTTGGTTCCTTTTGAGTTAATTTTTTAATATACTTGTGCCTTTAATGACCATAATATTTTGAGAATTCTTCGCAGGTTCACCAAGTGATCAGAAGATTGAGGACAAGAAACCTCCTTTACGGCTTGATGTAAATAATGGCTTTGCGAGACGGGCTATACCTACTATTTTTTCCTTTTCAAGTATGCAGAGCTCGAGTTCACAAAGCTCGGTTCAATTTTCAGATAGTCAAGCACCACTTTTTCCTGGTAAATTCGAATCCTAAATCTGTTATTTTTTTGTCATTTTTTTAGTACTATAGTTACTTTTATCAGTTTAAAATTGTATATACTGGTGGGTCATGGTCTTTGGAGATATAACTCTGTATGTATTGAGTCATTGGAAGTTTGTAAACTCTTGAAAAACTGAGATTGTGGTGTCAATGTCCTTAAAACTAGTATCAAGGAGACATAGACAATATGTTTCATTCTTCTATGGAAAGCCAAAAAGTGACAAAGACTTGTGTTTTGTCATTTTACAATTATTGCGTGTCTTTATTTATTTTTCTAATTTTGGTAAGGAGTTCTAACTTTAGTTTGCCATTTTTTAAGGAAGTCAAAAGTCTACTGCTTTCTCAAATGCTGAAGCTTCGGTAGACGCAAATGAAGGTGAGTAAAATTATCCTAATCATTTTCTTTTTTCCTTTTCATTTAGTAACTATCATTTTGTCATTTGACAGCAACAAATGCGTGAACAGCCCTGCTTTTAGAAGTTATTAAATCATCTTGTGTTCTGAATGGGTCTTCTCTAACATGGAGTTAGCTGCTTATCCAAATTTGTATATGTTAGTAGATTGTCTGCTTAGAAAATCCTTGCTTTTTCCATAGATTTCTCGTGTTTCTATTGAGTGAGCTTAGAAGGTAGAAAGGCAGTAGTCATGAAAATGATTGTCTAGTGTAGTTATAAACACGAAAGATTACAATATATTACCCTATTTATGGAAGAAAGATTAATGTTAGAAAGTTATGGGTTTTCCATGTTGGGCTACCAAACGTTGAATAAATCAGAGTGAAATCAAATTACACCACCTGTAAATGGTTTGAAATATACATAATTTTCAGCCTATCAAGTTATATGTGATGGGCTGATGGCAATGTTCGTATGTGGTTTGGATACATCAATGTCATGTGAAATATTTACCAGCTATGCATTGTTCCTCTTCTTGATAAATTTTGTTTTCTACTGCATAAAAATGTGCTACTTGATTAGTAATGCTTCTCATTCATTTTTGATGCTTTTGATCTTATCTTACTCTTACCTAGTGAAAACATGGTATGCATCATGTCCAGGCTAATTTGGACCTTCATATTTCCACTGTAGCTGGTGCCTCAAATCTTCTTTTATCAAAAATATCTAAGTAGAGAAGTTTTAGAGGTTCTTCGTGCTCACTTACTCTTCTTTGATGTATAACTAGAAACTGACATGGAGCAGCCAAGCAGTCCTTCTGTAAAGAAAACTGAAGAGAAAGGGATATATGTTGTTCATGAGGCCAAATGCAAGGTGTATGTAAAGGTATTTACCTAGTCCTGAATTACCATGTTAGAGTTAGTGCTATGTTTATATAGTTGCTGGTACATTGCGATGCACTAGAATTTCAAACTTTGCAAATGATATATTTTAATTTTCCCATAATCACAGCTGCTGTTTCTGTGCTAATCACTTTTTGAGCATCTAAAGTGACGATAACATAAAAGAATAATTTTTTGGGGAATACATGATGCCTTTTTGTTAACATCATAAACTCTTTGCCTGTAGATTGTTACTGAAGAATATACTTTAATATAAAGCTCTTGCCTCTTAGTACAATCTTGAAATTTTGACAGTTATATGTTTGCTTACTCATGCATAGGTTCTTTATTCCTGTTTCCTTGAATAACGTGATTTCATGGACATCAACTTTGTTCTTGTATGTTGCTGCAGTAAAATTTTGAAATTTTGAATAGTTTTGCCATTGGAGATTGTTGACACTTAAGCTAGTCCTTTAATTTTCATGAAATGCAGCCAGATAATCCAACTGAGAAGGGTTGGAAAGATATGGGCCTGGGTCACCTCTCCATCAAATGTAAAGAGGGTGTTAAAAAAGCAACTAAAGAGTCCAGGCCAACCATTCTTATCAGAAATGAGGTATATCAGAGTGTACTCTATATATTTTTGTACTCTTTTAGTAGAATTTGATGTTTAAACCTTGGGATTGCATTTATTTATGCCTCAGGGATGCAAAAATTCTGCACAAAACTTATCAATTTCTACTTTCTTTTGTATATTACAATTTTATATTCGAGTTTTTCAGATGATTTTTTTCATTTATTAATTTTATACCAGCCGTTCAATTACCTGGTTTCTCACAGGTGAGAAATTGGTATCAAATTTATCCAGGGTTTGATCTTTAGTGGTCGGTCATAGAGTTTTGCTTGATTTTGGTTGGATAATGACGTAACGTACTGCTTTGACCTTTAGGAACATGTTATGGCCTATTACAAAATTTCATCTTATTCTTCATTGGTATTTGTTGTTTTCATATCCTCGCAGCAAATTTAAAGTATATATATTGTCGCTTTAGCTAGTAGTACTGCTAAACGTGTTAGCTCTAAGATTTTCTTATATCTTGCTCTACTCAGATTTTTTTTTCTTCTTTTTTTAACCGTAATATCTTATTCTCGTCTGTTTGCAGGTTGGAAAAATCCTGCTTAATGCTTTAATATATCCTGGCATAAAGATGAATATACAGAAGAACACCATTGCCTCAATATTTCATACTTCGGTAAATTGAACATTTTCTTGCTACTTTTCTTTGAAACTGTTAAATAAATCATAAAAAGAGATACACATAAATGCATGATGGATACATTCATCTGCATATATCTACTAGATTAATACAATCTCTATCCTTGTAAGTCAAAGGTGACTGGTCTCTTTTACAATCTGAGCTTATATAGCCTAAGGGTAGAAATGCAGCAACCCAAACTTGCAAAGGATTTCACGGGCTAATTTACTTGTGTAATCAGTCCTTTTTATGCCCCAGCTAGGTCAAAGAATAGTTCGAATCAAAGTTCCCGCCTTATTCTAAATAAATACAGTTGCTGTACACTCTACGGCTTGATATGATAAACAGACACATCAACTCATAATGGTATTTATTTTCCAGGGTGGTGGGCAACTGAGTGAAGGTGAATCTGGCAATTCTAGTGTTGTGGCTCGCACATACTTACTGCGGTTAAAGAATGAAGAAGAGACTACAAAGCTTGCGGCGGCAATTAAAGATAATGCTCCATCTGATTAACGCACTTAGATTGAGGGGTTTTGCCAGAAAGGTTATGATTTTGGCCGAAAAAAAAGTTTAATGTCGTAATCGATGATAAGTCTTGTATTACAATCCCCACATTAAATGGCATCTGTTCTCGAGAAAATTTTGCTGGAAAAAGACCAAATTATAGCACACTGAGAAGTTTTACATTGTTTGTTGGTAAGGCCATGCGTGAGAGGAAATGGTTAAATTCGAGCGGTTCTTGCAATAAAATAAGTTAATGTTCTTCTCTTGCAGTTTTCATTTAGATTTCTTTCTTCGACTTCCTTTCAGTCTGCAATTCTCTATGGAAAAATTATCAGTGACATGCCTGCACCATCAAATTGTATTAGCGCTGTTTGCTGTCGATCATTCGACGTAAAAGCAAATACATTATCAGGAGGCAAAGTTTTAACTCTGTGATTGCTCAGCAAGTATGATTGGAGTATCTTCTTCATTCCACTAATCTTTACAGAGTTTGCTGTGTGTATATATATATTCTTGCAAAAGTAACTGTAGGTAAAAGAGCTGTTTAACTACTTGACCAATATTTTGGCATCTTTGCGTTGGAAAAGAGATAAAAGGAGCTGTTTTGATCATACTTCTACATGATTGTCTAGCTAGGATCGGTAAAGGCGATGGTTGCGTTTAAGTAAGCAATGCATTCGGTCGGCAAACCAAGGAAGGAGTTCATGAGAACGTCGTCGATCGGATCGACCACGGCAACCCCGACCAGCTTACATCTCCCTTCTCCGTCCATTCTCTCCCCATTTCCTGCTCTTATGCTTCCTTTGGACTCCTCTGATGTTAGTGTGGTCTCAACAAGCAAGGGAGGGCCTCTGTATATGCTCCCAATCGAGAATAAGAACTTGGACCTAAATAGAAGATCCACCTGCAAAAATCACTCATTACAGTGTTAACTTCACTGCCTACATGTTTGGAATTAAATCTAGTTTGTATGCATCTTGATGTCAGTTAATAGATGTTACAGTCACTAAATCTAGTAATGATTTATGTAATTTACGTGATTCTGTTCCAGTAAAGCGTAATCAACAATATCCGCCAAGTCGTTTTTGTAAAATTTTGCATCCAAATTCAATATCCGTGTGAATTATTTTGCCGAAAGAAAACGCGACCACACGGAACAAAACATAGCACAAAATCGAAACAAATGAAACATTTCCTACCTGACCACTTCTCCTATTGATCCTGCCCTGTAACGCCTCCGGAGCAATGTCGATCCTCAGAAATGGCGGCAACGGCAAGCCGAGGAACTTCGTCGTCGCGCCGGTCAGCGGCGGGACGTACAACGTTTCGACGTCGAAAGTCGTCAGAATTACATCGTCATCGTCATCGTCACCACCAATCTCCTCCTCCTCCCCCACTCCGCTCCCACTGCCTCCTTTAGCATCATACTCGAAATCCGGATACCGCGAAATTCCTAGCCTGCATCCTTCCAGTGTTCGGAACTTGACGTCATAGATGCCGGCGCGCGTTCGCGGTGCCTTTTCCAGAGATTGTTGGTTGCTCGCGGGGCGTTTCATGCACGTAATATTCACGAACTTCGATGTATAGATAAGTCGATTTTGAGAGATTGGGGGATTGTAGGAGCTGATGTTGGAAACCATTGTGCAGGATTTCATTTTACGGCTTCTCAAAGGGTGTTGCAGTTGATATCTCAGTAGAGGTGCTAAAAATAGAGAGTTGTTAGCATACTAAAAATTTTGAGGTTGAGGGGACTGGGAAGTGGAGTTCTTATAACCTTATCTTTGCTCTACTGTGAAATGACCAAAAACTCCTCCAACCTCAGCCTAGCTCAAATTGTGTGCATGCGGTTTTGTAGGGCAATGCCAAGATTCTGGCGAGCTAGTTGGATGGAAATTTTTGCTTCCTATTCTGCGTTAATCTACATACTTTAATTCTCACCATTTTACGCGTTAGCAGCTTACAGTTTTTTCTTTCTTAGTTTTGAGACTATATTTTTTTCATATGTTTGAAATAACAGTATGCGATCAGACGGCTGGTCCGTGCTTGGAGTATGTGGACAATAAAATTTAATTTTGGACAAGAAATGGTTTTTGGTTTTGGTACACATAGCCTCATGTGGACTGCACTATCTATTGCACGAACAAAAGATTTTCTTTTTCTTTTTTAAAGAAAAAAAAAGCTAGAAATCTGTGGGTAAACAAAAACTGGTAATGCCTTTTTAGCCTTACTGTTTATAGGTGGAGCAGATATAGTATTGTTTGACAAAGAGTTGTCTCGAAATTTAGAAGGATTGCATATTTGTCTAGTCCCTTCGTACAAATTAGATAGGTTTATTTGCCGACTAATAGTAAAAAACAAAAGCATTTTTGTCAAACTATTCTATTAGATCATTCTATTGTCAAGAGAAGAAGCATTATTGAGGTTAAATGAGGCAAAATTATTTCCAATTACATCTACTCATCTACCATGTTTGAAATATGAAGTATTAACAGCACCGGTACGTTATAGGGTAGTACTGCTTTTGTCAAAAAAGTTTGATATGGCCTAATCCATGTACATCACGTGTGATGCTTAAATCTTAAAATAGTATTGCAATTGCAAATAATCAGTTAAACTTAAAAGGTGGAACAAAAACTTCTCAAATTCATTATAAGTGGCAAAGGACTTATCCCAAGTTCGAATCCTAATTAATTCATATTTTTAGCTAAGTTTATTTCTAAAAAAATAAACAAAGCGGGTAGCATGCTATTTTTTTTTTAAAAAAAATTATTTATAAATTTATTTAACTTCAAAGGTGAAATGACTTTCACTTGCTGAACGTCCTAATACTATTCGTAAATAAGAATAATTTTCTTATTGATAAAGGCATTGACGGAAATCAAATCCTGGTCTCTTAGATCGGCATGTCCATGCGTTATCATTGTACACATAATATATAAATATTAACATATAATAGTAAATAGGGCTTCTTTTGTATTTAGCCCATGAGAATTTTTTTTTTCACAAATAACCTAACAAAATATATATTTATAAGATTGGCCCTATCCCCGCCACGTGAGCGCCACATGTGCGTGGCAGTGTAGGTTAAGTTGAATACAGTGAACCATTCACCGTATTTGGACACTATGAATGGTTCACCGTATTATTTTTAAACCCTAAACCCTAAATATTATACCGTGGTAGAAAAATACGGTATTATGTATAAGCTGAATACAGTGAGCCATTCATCGTATCCAAACACGGTGAATGATTTACCGTGTTCAACTTAACCTAGACTATCACGCATACGTGACGCTCGCGTGGCGGAAATATGGTCAATCTTACAAATATAAATTTTATGAGACTATTTGTGATTTTTTTTTAAAAGGACTAAGGGCCTGTTTGGCAATCATTGAAATATAAAACAGAGTTTTATTTTACACTGTATTTAGGCCCTGTTTGGATGCGCAGTAAAAAAATACCATGGAGTCTAAATACCGTAGTTTTGGTCCGGATGAAATACGGAATCCTGTAACTTCAAAAAAATTCTATGGAATCATTTTAAAAGCCGTTTGGATACAAATTATACAATTCCATAGGATTTCTCACAATATTTAAAAATTTAGCCATTAGAAACTTTAAATTTAAATTGCTAGCTATTTGGATTCACATAGTACGATTTCAAAAGATTTATGCAAACTAAAAAAATTAAAAATTAAAAATTAATTTTAAAATTTAAAATTTTTAAATTAAATTTTTTTTAAATTTAAAATCTAAATAAAAATTAATATAAAAAAAATTTAAAAATTTAAAAGTTATAAATATAAATTTTCAAATTTTTTTTTGAAATTTGAAATTTGAAATTTGAAATTTAAAATTTAAAATTTAAAATTTTAAGAATAAATTTTATAAATAAATTTGTAATTTTTGAAATTTGAAATTTGAAATTTGAAATTTGAAATTTGAAATTTGAAATAAAAAAAAAAATTTAAAATTTAAAATTTAAAATTTGAATTGAAATATAAAAATTTAAAATTTAAAATTTAAAATTTACAATTTAAAATTTAAAATTTGAAATTTGAAATTTGAATTGAAATATAAAATTTAAAAAAAAATTTAAAATTTGAAATTTGAAATTTAAATTTGAAATTTGAAATTTGAAATTTGAAATTTGAAATTTGAAATTTGAAATTTGAAATTTGAAATTTGAAATTTGAAATTTGAAATTTGAAATTTGAAATTTGAAATTTGAAATTTGAAATTTGAAATTTGAAATTTGAAATTTGAAATTTGAAATTTGAAATTTGAAATTTGAAATTTGAAATTTGAAATTTGAAATTTGAAATTTGAAATTTGAAATTTGAAATTTGAAATTTGAAATTTGAAATTTGAAATTTGAAATTTGAAATTTGAAATTTGAAATTTGAAATTTGAAATTTGAAATTTTGAATTTTGAATTTGAAATTTGAAATTTTAAAATTTTAAAATTTTAAAATTTTAAAATAAATTTTATAAATAAATTTGAAATTTGAAATATGAAATAAAAAATTTAAAATTTAAAATTTAAAATTTGAATTTGAGATTTGAGATTTGAGATTTGAAAATAAAAAGTTTAAAATTTAAAATTTGACATTTAAATTAAATTTTTAAAATTTAAATTTTTGAAATTTAAAATTTAGAATTTAAAGTTTGAAATTTAAAACTTAGTACATTTTGGGGTGAGAGAGCTAGCCCAATAATGGTGGAATTTTTTTCCTTTGGTTGGATTGGATTATAAGTTTACTCTATTTTTTGGAGTATAGTCTAACTATACTCCAAAAATTACTTCATTTTCTTTGCTTCCAAACGCTTCGTAGGAAAGTTTTCCTACGGGCGTAGCATAGTTTAACTATGCTACGTTTTTAGGTCCATCCAAACAGGGCCTTAGTATTTTGAGAAACTCTATACCCTGTAAAAAATTACTCTATTTTTTATTGTTTGGATTGTCTTTTTAAAAAATACTCTGTTTTACTTCTTATATAAAATAAATTTAAAAAAATTTACTAATCCAAACAAACTTTTTTCGTTTTCGAATCAAAGTATAAAAAAATAATAATTTATTAGTAGATTGTATCAAATTGAGACTTTTTAAAAAAACATAACTAGAAACTTCTCCTCCTCCTCCGACCCCATCTCCACCGCCACCGTCACTACCACCGCCGCTTGCTTCCCTCTCATTGTACTACTATTCCTCCTGCCGCCATGGACGTTAGCAGGAGTGGCATTGTCGTCGTCGTCGTCGGCAGCGGAGGCGTCGACATAATTGTAGTCGGCAGCATCAGCGTCGGCATCGTCGGCAGCGGCGCCGGCGTTGTTGTCGTCATCGTCGTCAAAAGGAGTAGAGTCAGTAGCGACGGCATCGGCGGTGGCGTCGGGGGGAGTAGAGGGAGAGGGAAGAGGGGAGGGGAACGGAGGATGAAAGGAAACGGAAGAGAGAGGGGTGGGAAAGCGACGCGACGAATAAAGTATTTTTTTAAAAGGTCTAATCAGTTTTTTTTACTCCAAAATTACTCTGTAAAATCTATATTATAGAGTAATTTTTTTCCCCCTTCATTGCCCATTCCAAACAGACCAACTAAAAAGAAAATAAATTTTTTTAGAAAATAAAGTAATTTAGCCTATTACTCTGTATTAGAAAGTGTGCCAAACAGATCATTACTAAAAAAAAAAAAAAAAAAAACCCTAGTAAATATTTTACGGCATATATTTATTTTTATTTGAAGTTCTAAAAAATTAAGCCAACCATTATCTGACATTCAAAGAACCTTTTAGGGGCAGACGTGCAATAATACCCCAATTTACTTTTGCCGGACGCCACGGACCTGAACTTTCGACCCCCCGCATAAAATATCGGACACGGACTCCCGCATAGTCCCTGCCACAAATCCTCGCCCGCTATTCCTTCCAAAATCGAGGATCCGGGTTCCCGGATCCGCTGCGATCCCCAACCCTTTCTCTTCACCATTTTCGACCAATCACAATCGTTCGTTCGATTCATAATAATCTTATTATTTTACCCCCTTTTAAAAGTTCTTTTAATACCTGTTCTTACCTTTTTTGCAAGAATCTAGCTCGTTGTAACTTAAATACTTATTTTTTTTAGTGTTAAAAATATTATACTTTTATATTGGATATGAAAATAAAATTTTGATCTATATGTAATGTATTAGGAATTTTTGAACTAGGCTGGAATACTATCAGTAGCATAAAGGGCTTGGTGCTATTAATTTTTTAGTTTTTGGATTGAGAAATGTGCGGTTAGAATGATGTGGACCCCTAGGATTTAGTGGGTGGTTGGTTGAATAGTATAATCTAACGGGTAAAAATAATCAAAGGATTAAATCTAACGGTGGAAAACTCGATAGCACTAAGCCCTTGGTGCTATCGATAGTATCCCAGCCGGACTCGAAATTTTTTACACTAAGTTGGACTCCTATTTTTTTTTTAATCTAAAAGTATGTTTAGTTGGAAAAGTTATACCTATATATAAAAATTTATTTTTCTATTTTTTTTGGTAAGATTGTAGAAGTTATTTTATGACAGAATTATTGCCAATTGCACAACTTAATACTATTTATAATTTTTCTTACCATATTTTTTTACGGTAGGTGACATACTTTTTCTAAAATCAAAATAAAATCATGAACTCTTTACAAAAATAAAATTATGATTCGTATATAATATAATTTTTTTTTTTGTATACTAGCGTTATTAGGTGTATGTTAAGTTGGGCTTGATTTTTTTTCTGACGCCCGTTTAGTATTAAGAAATTATTTATCTTATTATGTAAGAAGGAATTTAAAAAAGATATATGAAAATCTATTTTTCTATTTTCGACGAGGTTGAGAAGATTATATTTTTATTTTAAATTTTGAATGATGTAATCTTTCTGCAATCAAAATAAAACTGTAAACTCTTTTAGATATTATATAAATATATAAATATTTTTTATTAAATCTAATTTTAATTTTAAATTAAATAAGTGCATCCCATGATTTATCCTTATCTTTTCATTCGCCCCCAGCGAATCACATCTAACTCATCCGACGGTCCAGCTTTAACAAAAAAAAAATATATAAACCAGAAACATTAAAAAAAAAAAGGGAAAAGTGGCCGCATAATTAACTGCTCTGACGCGAACTTTAACGACACGTCACACCCCGCAACCCTAGCCCATCATCCGCCGTCCGTTCCCCTACCCCAGATATTTATCGGACCCCGCATAGTAAATTCTATGCGGGGGCGCTGCAGGGGCCCCACCGCCGCTGCCCCCGGGCAATAAATTATCGCCGGTGACGTTGACGCGTCCGCAGAGGCGGTGGCAGGCCCGTAATTAATTCGCTCGTCGGGGGGCGTTTTCCTCCGAGTCGTTCCTCGCGCCCGCGTGAGTGCGCTTCGGTTTCCGAAGAAAAAGAAACCTTGGAAAAAGAGATACAGAGTTAGAGTTAGAGCGAGAGAGAGAGAAATAGATAGAGATAGAGAGAGAGCGCGCTCCTGATTCTATTCGGAGTGAGGAGAGAGAGAGAGAGAGAAAGAGAGAGCTTTAGAGAGAGAGAGAGAGACTCGTAGAGAGAGAGAGAGAGAGAGAAGGGGGAGTACTACTACTACTACTACTAGTTGTTGTTGTTGGGAGTAATCGGCGGCGTGTCGTCGACTCTCTCTCTCTCTCTCTCTCTCTCCACTCCTTCTCGTCGTGGAGTTTGAGTTTTCTCTCTCTTCCTCGCGCTATCAATCGATCCTCGTGTTCTTGATCGCCGTGCCCGCTTGATCGCCCCACCGTCTCTGTTTCCTCGCCCTTTTCCTCGGTTTCTCCGATCGCCTCTCTCTCCACTGGGGAAAGAAGAAGAAAAGGAGCGATCTTGAGGTCATCTCGGTACGAAAGTCCCCTCCTTTTCGCTTCTCGATCGCAATGTTTTATGTTAATGTGATTTATCTTGGGTTTTATTGGTTTTTTGGGCTCTTTTTTGTTGCTATTTGGGTTGTTTGGGTAGCAATAACTCGGCTCGGGTTCCGCATTGTGGTTGGTGCCTTGGTGGGATGCTGTGATTGGGGATTTGTTTGGTGCTTCTTAATTACGTTTCCTTGCGTTTCTTCGTGCCAATTTTGTGTTCCCCGTATAGTTTTCTTGTTGATTTTCTCAAGCTTTTAACTTCTGAATACAATGACCTATGGTTTTGATGGTATCGACCGAATCTTTTCTTAAAGGAAGAAAAAGGGGAGGAAGAAAGGAAGGATTTTGCTGTCATCTTGCTACTAAAGATCTCTCCTTTACAGGTGAGATCATTATTTTGTTGCCTCTTTTGCTTCTTGATTGCAATGCATTCTTCTGTATTGTGCTTCGTCCTGTTTATGCTTGATCCTTGATTTGGATTTTCTGTGTCCCTCCCCTCTCCCCTCTCTTTTTTTTGTTCTCTCTGGGGGTTGTTTAGATAGTAAGAAACTGTTTGGGTTCCGCATTGGTTGGTGGGATGCTGGAATTGGAGCTTTTCTTGGTGTTTTTCTTTTGTGTTCCAAGACGATTTTCTTTTTGTGATTGCAATCTAGGAGTTTAGTTTTAGTATAACGAGGTTAGTTATCTTAGTCCAAAAAAATCTAGGTTTCTTCTGGACACCTAATCACACTCCTCTACCAATTACTGCATATTTCTTTAAGAAACAAAAGAGATGTGTGCTGAGCAAGATGTTCATGCATCCGAACTGGGCCCACAAGCGAATTTTTTTTTACTTTTGCGTCTGAGGCAAAAGAAGTTTTTTGCTAGCTCTTTATTATCTCCGCAGCAATAAGATCCTTATTTGTTATTTTGTGCGTATGGATCATAATTGTGATAAGTAGTAACCTGATACTCCGACGTACATAGGAATGGCGCATGTTGTTTCAAACATGCACTGTTTGGAACAGGTTGCAAACTAGATGTACACGGAACATTATATTGTAGGGTGAGGCATTTTCTTAACATGAGATGAATCATGTGCTGTTGCAAACAGCTTTTCGCATTTTTTATATATTGAATCATATGGTGATCTGGTGACATTCATTTCTTAATTGCAGTGCTATTGATATACTGTGTACAAATTTATTGCTTGACTCCATGGATTGCTTTACATTGTGTACATGATCTGCTTTATGTTGATCTCTGGCTTTATACTTAATGATCTTTAGCCAGTTTTACCTCTTTATGAATCATTATGATTCTGTTGCATTTTTGTCTTATTCCTTCACTTCTACAGAATGTTAATGCCAATAAATGTATGTCAGTCCTATGGTGCTTCGTTTTGATTATAATATGGTTTTTGATGCGTAATTTCTTGTATGCAGGCTAATAAAAGATCCATTTTCAGCATGGCTGATGAACAGATTGGTGAACAGGCTGTGCCATCTGGCATATTGACTGGGTTGAAGTTTGATCTAATGACTGGTGGTGATATTGTAAGCGATTTCTCTAAATTTTAGATCTCAAACATCTAATAATAGAGTTTCTTAAGTGTGCTGTTTTATCTATATTTGCAATCATATATGCTCTCTTCTTGGATCATTTGTGGACACTGTCTCACTCGCTTCCCTATCGAGAATTTGAAATTCAACTTGCTCTCGATCTTGTACCTTCTTCTTGGCCATTCTCTTCTCCTTGTCTAGTAATATAAAGTCCTCTTGCTAAACACCACTCCTCCCAAATCGTAAATGTTTTTGAGATTCCTTAGACCATGGAAATATGTAAAAGACAGTTTAATGTTGCTTCAAGTTAAACTTCAGCCACTCGTCATACTGGGGCAGGTACCTGCTGTTGAGGTTATTGGTAGGCGTAGAACTTTTGTTATTGTGTTCTAAAATATGCATGTGTAAAGTTGCACAAATTCGTATGTGTTATCCGTAACATTAACTAGTTGCATAAAAGGGCTAGAAAACTGAAGCTTCTCCAAATCTGTAGATTAAGAGATAATTACTTGTCTATTTAATAAAAGCACTCTCATCTCTTTACTAGGAATATGACCAGCAAAGCCTAGTAGCGGAAAAATGAAACCAGTCCTTCCTAGGCATATATTGTATTAGCTATGTGTTATTTTTGGTGGAAATGCCTGTAGTGAGACACTTCATTTTTTCCTTTAGTGCATTTCAATATTTGCAGCTTGATACTGCATGTGCTGAGAGGATGTCAAAGAACTATTTACCACTTAATGCTCTTCTTCCCCAGACTTCTATTTAAATAAACAGCTTGTGATGATTGTATTAGGAAAAGTTAAGCAATGCGAGCATCGTAGAAGCGAATGATCTGACAAATGCTAAGTTGGGTTTGCCAAATGCATTGTCTCAATGTGCAACATGTGGATCCAAAAATGTGAGGGAGTGTGATGGTGAGCCTGTAATGCTGTTATTAACATCATACAATTTCGTGTTTCACTTATATATAGTGCATGTTATTTAATTATGCTTTCCTCATCAGGTCACTTTGGTGCAATCAAGTTGCCAGCAACAATTTATCATCCTTATTTTGTTGGAGAGATTGTTCAGATTTTGAATCAGATTTGTCCCGGATGCTTGTCTGTTAAACAAGATCAAGAAGCAAAGGTTGGGTATCTTCACAGTTCACCTGACTTTCTGATAACAGACTTACTGTGATTATTCTATGTTTCTAGCGTATCTTGTTATAGGAAATTTAGTTCTGCTCTGTATTAAATGATTTTGCTTCTTTCAACTACAGAATCAGGCTAATTCACCGTTAGCAGTTTTGTTGCTTGTTCTGTTGAGTTATTCATCGCTTTTGTTTCTCTGTCGAGAAATTTAAACCTCCATATTGATGATGGCTATCCTGACTTGCAATGTTGATACCAGTACAAAAAGAGAGAAATTTTTTTGTAGTGCTATCACACTTATATTTTCTTTTATACCCTACTTGCTTATCACTGTAGCCTTTGTAGAATCTATTGTGCTTTGTTACCTCATGCTCACAAATTATTTCCAGGGTTCTTCTTTGTTAGAAGCTACTGAAAAGTTCGTGGAAAGTGATCTTTTAATTCTGAAGGCCCTTGAAAAGAACCTTGGTGGATTACAGAAAAGATTGTTAAAGATTTGCAAATCGAAACTGTTATTATCTGGTATTCTAGCTCGCGGCAGTAAAGTTCGTATCTGCTACCTCAAGAAGCATGTGAAGTTTCGAAAGGTAATTTCTTCTCCCTACCTTAGTCTACATCGACGCTGTACTGTATAATTATTAGTGTCCTTTTGGCTCGACTGATAGCTTTCAATACCACACTGGAATTTACAAATACTGAATTGATCTTGATTTTTTTTTTCTCCCTCAAGCAAATTCAGTTGAAAATTTTATATCAACCCCTACCGGGTGGTTACATGCAAGGGCTGCTTCACATAATCAATCTAATTTTGCAGAATTTTAACAACCAATTGGAAGAACTGATCTGATGTATCATTCAAACACAAAGAAAGATGCCTTACTATACTAGGTTTTACATAATGGTTCATTTACCTTACCTTTCCTTGGGTCATTTCTTAATTTTGGTTAAATGATAGAAAGTCTTCTTTATCCCAAAAACATCTGCTTCCCAGCACCTTACTTTACCCTCATGGTCATATATTAGTTCATCTAGTTAATTTCAAGGTTCACTATGTGTCAGTAATTTTTGTTGAAATGATCATTCCTTTCCCTTCCTTCTTTCGGCAGAATGTAGTGGAAATCTCATGAATTTATTTATTTTGTGAACTTTGCTCAGTAGCTTATGAGTTTCAACTAACATCTGAATGCATGCAATGGTGTTTTTTCACTTTGAATGCATGAACTACATGATCAAAGAGATGGGCAAGGACGGACAAGCAATCAAGTTGCAAATTTTGTGCGGTGAGTACCTATGTTTTTTTTTTTTTAATATCTGGCTTTTGTGCTTACTGACAATAAATTTCTTCTGTTTTTCTCAGAGTGCTCCTAACAACAGGTACCCCACCGTGAGGTTCAAGATCTCGTCCAAAGACATGGTAGGAAAACGAAATCTTTCAATTGTTGCAGAAGTTAACGAAAAGCTTCCTAAGAAATTCCAGAATAAAAGTATGGATGAAGTATTGCCTCAAGATTACTGGGATTTCATTCCAATGGATCAACAACAGCGACAGTTAAAAACAAGCAGAATAACACTCTCTCCGTACCAGGTAACGTTTCTATTTAATTCTGTTATTGTACCTTCATGTAGTCAGCAGTAAATATCATTTCTTGTTAGGATGCGGAAGGAAGTCAAATTCAATTATAATGCATGCTAGTCATTTCAGTTAACTTTTATATAGCAGAAACAAAAAAGAAAGCAAATTATTGTATAGTAGAAGAGTGTTGTCTGGTTGTTAATGAAACTTAGATGTCCAAGGCTGGGACACAATATTGGTGGTTGTGTAATACAGAATGTTATTTCTTTCACTGTACATCTTAAAGCATTATTATACTCAAAGTTTGTACTCCATAAGCAGTTGATGGAACCTAAAGTCCATGAGAATGGTCCTGTTTGCTGCTTGTGAAAATGCCGACTAGGTTACATCATGTTTTAAGATACTTCAGACTCTAAGGACTGATTGATATTTTGGTATCAAGTAAAAGAAGCTTTTTTGGCTGCCAAACATATTATTCGTTTTCCATTCTAGGAAAGCTGTCTTATGTTGAATTGAATACGAGTCTTTTCGGCAGCAGTTTAGGTTGTTGGTAAATAATCTTTAGACACTTTATTTGGCAGGAGAAAGCAAGGATATACTAAGTATTTGTTCCAGTTACAGCTTCTAATTAATAAATACCTGTTTTAGCCAGATAAGCATAATGGTGAACCCTGGCACTTCAGCTATTAGTGGTGTATCTGTTCAGCAGTGATATAATTACCACATTTTACAATTTTTTCCTTCAGTATGATTTTGTTTTCTTTTTTTCTGCATCAACAAACTGAATGAATGAATATGATCCATACGGGTGGCCCTGGACTCTTGGCAGATACTTGTCGTTGTTTTTTCTTTTTGTTTTTCTCTACATTGCTTCCTCCATCTCGATCATTTCCTTTTTTTCAGGCATTTCATCTTTTGAAACAACTTGATCCAGAATTTGTCAAGCAGTTCGTACCAAGGAGGGAGTTGCTTTTCCTTTCATCTCTCCCAGTTACTGCTAATAGTCATCGTGCGATGGAAACGTCTCATCCACATGCTGATGGCCCACAATTATCTTTTGTAAGTTGGATCTATTTTTATTACTTTTTATCATATGCATAGTTTTCATTTATGTTCTTTTTATTCTTGCCATTCAAAATCTATACCTTTGCTTGTTGAAGCGGGATGAACGGACTAAGGCTTACAAAAAGGTGGTTGAAGTAAGCCGGAGAATTGATGAGTTTCGTCAGCATCCTCAGTTCAGAGCTTTTGCAAGCTCCTACGTTTCAAACCGAGTGATGGACTGCCTAAATGCGTCGAAGGCAAGCATAATAACAAATTTCTCTGTACTAATGCATGCTCATCTGTGTAAACCATATTGCTTCTTTTGTTGAGTATGTCTATGACAGCATCCCTGTAAACTGCATGTCCTGCATCCATGACCAGCGCACCTGATCTTTAGTCGTAATAGAAACCCACTAACTTTAAACCTCTTTGTAAGTCTATTTGCAAAAAAAAGAAAATCTTCCTTGCTTTGTTTAAATATTAACTTTTCCCTGATTATTTCTTGTCGAACATTTGAATTTTTGGCTTCCTTTTACTATTTAACACATTGTAGTGAACATATGCTCTGGTTGCTTTTTGGTTTTACCCCTATATGCAGTCTTTACAAAGCTGAATTGATACCCATGGCTCGGATTGCAATTTAAATAATTGTTATGATTATGCTTGTGTGCTTTTTTATATGCTACACGCCAGAAAAAAATAAAAAAAACACTTTATTTAGTGAGGCTCTGTTGTAAAGATATTCTATATGATTTCTCTGCATGGAGGATATTTATGTTGCATAACTATTTGCCAATTACGTATATATGCTATTTGATTTATATATTACTAAAGCTTTATTGCAGCTTCACTCTAGTACTTCAAATGGAGAGCCGATTTCTTCGGGAGTATCTGGATTGAAATGGCTGAAAGAAGTCATCCTTAGCAAAAGGAGTGATTATGCATTCCGATTGGTCATGGTCGGCGATCCAAAGATAAAGCTAGATGAAATCGGCATTCCACTAAGTTTAGCAGAAAACCTCCTTATAAGCGATCATGTCAACTCGTACAATTTGGAAAAGCTGAACACTAGTTGCAATCTGCATCTCCTTAACAAAGAGGAACTCCATGCACGGAGAGATGGGCAGCTTATTTCTGTGCGAAAGCCAGACCAACTTCAAATTGGTGATATATTTTATCGGCCTTTGGAAAATGGTGATCTTATTTTGATCAACCGGCCTCCTTCAGTTCATCAGCATTCCCTTATTGCATTGTCCGTGAAAGTACTCCCGATCCATTTTGCCATTTCTATAAATCCTTTATGCTGTGCTCCTTTACTGGGGGATTTTGACGGAGACTGTCTGCATGGTTATATTCCGCAGTCAATCCCCTCGAGAGTAGAACTTAGAGAGCTTGTTGGTTTAGATCAACAGCTCTTGAACTCACAAGATGGTAGAAGTTTGGTTTCCTTGAGCCATGATAGCTTAGTCGCCGCATATTTACTGACAGGGACTGATGTTTTTTTAAGTAAGTATGAAATGCAGCACCTCAAAATGCTGTGTCCTTCTCATATGCCGATTCCCTCAATAATCAAATCTCCCAATTTCGGTGCTCCTCTCTGGACGGGCCAGCAACTATTTGGCATGCTCCTTCCACCTGGAATTGATTTCAGTGTAGATTCAAAAAAGTTACATATCATTGATAGTGAAGTCCTTTCCTCTCCACAGATGTCCTTTTGGCTGCAGAGCAGTACATCTAGTATTTTTTCCGCCATGTTCAAATCCTATGGGAGGAGGGCTCTTGATTTTCTCTGTTCTGCTCAAGAACTCCTTTGCGAATATCTAACAATGAGAGGATTGAGTGTGTCGCTTTCAGATCTATACTTGGCTTCAGATTTTTACTCACGAACAAAGATGACCGAGGAAGTGAACTTTGGGTTGGATGAGGCAGAGGATGCCTGTAGAGTAAAGCAGCTATTGTTGGATCCTCGAATAGAATTTCTCTTAAGCAGCCTAGACGAATGCGAAGATCCATCATATTTCGTTAGCCATTACCATTTTCTATCGAACAATCTACAAATTAGGAAGGCTTCTATTGCTGCATTTAAGGATGTCTTTAGTGATATTCAAAGGACAGCATATCACTATGTAAGCAAGGATAATTCAATGTTGGCAATGATACAATCTGGAAGCAAGGGCAGCTTGTCGAAACTTGCCCAGCAAAGTTTATGTTTAGGTCTACAACTCTCAGCAAGCACTTTTCCTTTTAGGATCCCTCAACAGCTTTCTTGCAGGTACTGGAATAATCAGAAGGCATTGGAGTGTGGAGATCAGGATGCTATTCGATGTGAAGAACGGCGTAACTTTTATGCTGTGATTAGAAGTTCTTTTCTTCAGGGATTAAACCCATTGGAGTGTTTTCTTCATGCGATATCAGGCCGTGCAAATTTCTTTGGTGAGAATGCTGAGATTCCTGGAACGTTGACACGGAAACTCTCATTTTACTTGAGAGATCTCTATGTTGCTTATGATGGAACGGTTAGAAGTGCTTACGGGCAGCAAATAGTGCAATTCTCTTATGATATAACTGATGAGATATTCCATGAAGATGCCCATTCTCGTGTCATATCTAATGACCACATAGTGGAAAAATATAATGGGATAGGTGCTCCTGTAGGTTCTTGGGCTGCAAGCTCCATTTCAGAAGCAGCATATGGAGGTCTTGAACATCCAGTGAATAGTTTAGAGGACTCCCCTCTCATGAAGTTAAAGGTCGTCCCTTTTCCAAATTTTCTTCATATATTGTATTACTTTTTTAACACTTCAGCATTATGGACAGCATGCTGTGTTGCTGAACTGGAAGAAAATTTCTCACTATAATTAGCTATCTTAAACTACATCTTTCTACCTGTATGCAAATAGAAAATACTAAGGTGAACCGTGGATTTAAGTGTTGTGCAATGATGTAAATTTCATAGATTAGAGCATGCTTTGGCATCGTCATATTTACTAGCGAAAAAAAACTTTAAACCTAAATGTAAAATCTTATTTAGAACAAAAAAGCCAAAATAGAGCCATGCCAAAGCATGCTCTTATGCGCTAGTGGGAGCTGTACGTGCTCGTCATGCTATTGGGCCCAGATGTTGGCCGGCACCATGCCACGTCATGTCAACTATGGTCGAAACACCTGCGCGCCTTGGCATTTAAATCCTTGGGTGAAACAATTTGATACTTTGTCTGACCTATTAAAACTAGTTAGTCTAAAAGCTAAATCCTGTCATATAGCAGCAAAGCAGTAGGTTCTGTCAATTTGATACTTTGTCTGACCTATTAAAACTAGTTAGTCTAGAAGCTAAATCCTGTCATATAGCAGCAAAACAGTAGGTTCTTGTCATGGTATTTAACTTGCAACTACATATCTTGTGTTGCTAAATTGGATATACGGAGGCAATTCCATTGGTTTTCAGCTAATCTATTATGTAAATGTAGGTTTATTATTGATCACAAACTTCTATTGGTTGTTCAATTTTTTACGGCTACACTTTGGCATTTAAACATGGCCTATGGACAGAGACGTAAGTTGCTTTACATTTTATGTTCTATAAGATTTTACCTAGGTGCCACTGACACGAACATGGGACACGACACGACTTGGACATGGCGCCTCGGCAGCTTCAAAAAAATTAGAACATAGACACGGCATGGACACGCCTAATCAAATATAATGTTGTTAATATAATAACTCATATTCTCTATAAAATATAAATTTTGCAAAAATATTGCTATATTTCTCATTAGAATGAAAGTTAATAAGATTTTTATTGATAGTTAATTTTTTTTTTTTTTTGAGAGAATAGTTAATATATTTTAAGGAAAGAAATTCCCCACCATACATAATTTATTTATATCATCCAAAAAGAAATAGTATACATTCACTAAAGAGCCAAAATATTTATCATCTTACATTATATATGTGATTAAAAAAATGGTAAAATAAAAAATTTTAGGGAGACACCCTTTTTTATCATTGGATAGCATCAATGGTGCTTTGTAATTTGGGTTAGGTCCTGTCTGAGGGTAGGGATTCATTGTGTCTCGCTCAGTCACATCTAATAAAATACTTTTCTGTTTTCTAGCCAATAAATCAGCATAAGTATTTTGTTTTTATGCCTGTAAACAACTGTACTGTTATATATCCTCACTGGTTTTGGATTTGTTGTACAGGAGATATTAGAATGTGGTAAGCGCCGAACTTATGGAGATCATGCTGGAATACTTGTTTTATCTAAAGGACTACAAAGATATCGATATGGCTTCGAATATGGAGCTCTGGAAGTTAAGAATCATCTCGAGATAACTCTCTTTTCTGAAATGGTTAACACCGTCATGATTTTGTTAGTATACTCTTTTCTTTGTCCTTATTTATTTTATACTTTTGGATTGTTAGTGTGTCTCAAATTTATATATCTATTTTTTCCGCTTGTTGATTTTAGGTATGAATGTCCTCTTCAGAGAAGAAAAATGAGCCCATGGAGTACTCATTTTCATATCAGCAAGGTAAATAGCATGAGGAAAATATCTTTCTTGCACATTTTCTGTTTGATAAATCTATCACTTTCTATATTTGTTTTACTTCACATAATTATGAAACTCCAGGAAACACTGAAGAAAAAAAGATTACAAGTACAATGTATAATTGATAAACTGATGGACAACTACAGCCTTATGAGGGAAAAGTCAGCCGGAGTACTGCCAGCTTTGTGTATAACAAAAAAGTAAGTCTTTCTTTAACATTCTGTAATTGCTTTTCCATTAATTTTAGAAATCTTTAGATTCTCTACATTTTTCACATGCAAATTTTGAGCTTTACATGTGATGATGACATTTTTATCTGTCTTGGTTGGTGGTTCAATAGTCTCCTAGTAATAGACATGTATATTCACTATTATTTCAAGCAGTTATCTCTTAGACATTAAAATCCTAGTGCCCTGTTGTTTTTTTAAAAGTACATGTATTAATGTATCCTTATGTAGGGCTTAGCTTTTGCCTTTTCTAGTTGTCCGCCATTATAAATAGCATGCAAGCTCACCTTGGTGGTCAATGGTTGGTTATGAGTGTAATAAGAGTTTACATCATTTAAAGAGTTTAATTTCACGCTTGCTTTACTGTTCTCTAGTGATTTGGTTCTATGTCTTAATTCTGGAGGATAAAAGATTGGTATCAAGTGACAAAGATTTTGACATTTTGTGATGATTTCCGTTTTGGCTGGTGTTCATTACTTTAATTTTTAATAGTTTCGGTTGCCTTTGCACTTTCAACAATTATGAATAAAAATTGCATAAATACGAAAGCTAATGACGGGTAGATCAGTGGACGTGGACAAATTTATACTCTATCCTAGCATACGTTGGTGAATAATTTTGCTACTTCACGGATGAAGCTTTTAAAGCTTTATGTCATGCCATTATTGTACTTATTTTTAATGATTTCTATAACATAAATATAATCAAAATCATATATGTAAGATGAAGTTTGAGCTATAGAATGTAGAATTGCAAATTTAAATATTACAAAACTGAAAGTAATTTACTGAGAATATAGTGGCCAATCATGTAGATAGCAGAATAGATCGGTAAATAGCTCTTGAGGTTACAAGAATGAAAATTTGATAAGTTGGAAAATTTTTTTTATTGCAAATGTGAAATATTAAACATCGTTTACAAGAGATAATTCGATCTCGATACTAGTGGGTACCTCAGTTACTTTTGTGTGTGTATATACAGAGCTAGGGTAGAATACTTTTAGAAGTGAGCGAGTCCCTTTACTTTTGCATCGTTTCCGGCAATAGGGCATCTCAATCGATGATCATCACTGTTAAACATGATCTAGGGTATTTGAACTTTTTTATTTCAAATTTCATAATTATTCGATATCGTTCAAAAATTGACAATTTTATGTGGCTAATGTAAGATTAATTTGACACCATTGGATCACTTGGCAAATGATATTGTAAAATCATGAAAATTTGTGCTATCGCCGGAAACGATGTGGAAGTGAACAACTCCATTTATTTCTAGAATTATTCTAGCTTTATTCTCTAATTGTGTTTGGGTTAAAAGCATAGTTCATCATGTTCTTGGCTATTTGTCAGTTTTAATGCTTTTCTTTTTAGCTCTTTGCCCTTATCTTGAGGTATTAATATGCAATGCAACAGGAATTGCCCCTTACTCGATGAGTGTGACGAACTTGATCAGACAGTTTGCATTGCAGTAGCAGCGGAAGTTCTGGACTCTGTCACACAGTTGGATACTATAAAAGATGTAGTGATTCCAATCCTTTTGAATACACTTGTTAAAGGTCATCATTTACACACAATTTTATTAGCCTTTAGCTAACCCGTATTGTGTTTTAATTGTTTTTCGAAACTCATGTTTTTTCTCCCTTTTTTTTAAAATGATTTTTTATGGTTTTGAACCTTTGATTGAATATCCTAAACATTCCAATTTGGTGGACGGTGGGCACCAATCCGAGTTTAGGCCTGAAACTAAATATTTGGTTTCTCTTAATAACGATCTAAAGAAGCCTTACGCTTGCAGTTGTAGGCCCTCATTTGTAAGTTAGTTTATGGAGATTCTTATGCCGATCTTGTGTGTCACCTAGGTTGGTTAAGTTATTGTATTTCTTCATAAAGCAATTTCTACATGAGGCGCAGTAATTCTTTCTTTTACTGCATTATGAATTCAGAAGCAGTGGTCGTCTTCTATTAAAAAATTTTCTTCAATCTTCATACTATTACTCCTTTTTTATTATTTTTCTCTAAATCATTCACCTTTTGTGAGCCTTCTTTCTTTTGTCCAACTTCATACCTGTTTGGTCTTGCTTCTTTTTCAGGACAGTCAAATGTAAGTTGACTGACAGCATAGTCTAGTGCTTCTGCTGTAGCTGGAAGTAGAAATGATTTTAAGGCCCAAAAGTAGAAGCTCCAATTTTTCATGATGATTTAGCACCATAAAGTTCTATGAGTATCCTACTTGTTCATCTTATTGGAAATCTTGCATTTACTCCTATCTTGCAAAATTCTCCAATCCTAATGTTTTTAGTAATAATTACTTCATAAAAATTTGACGGCTTGAATAGATTTTGATCACTATTTTGCCAACCTTAGAATTCTTAAGAGATCTTCCTTTCATTATTACATGAGCTTCATCTTACAGTTCTAACGTTGGATTCTCACCTGGCTCAATGCTTTATGTTTAATTTTTCTTTTTATATTTTGTTGTTACCCTGCCTGCACAATGAGTGATGCCGTTTTTGAGAAATCTCTCTCTCTCTCTCTCTCTCTCTCTTAGAGCAGAATTAGCCTTCTGATTGTAATATTTCATTGGGCTAAAGTGATCAGTACTTGCTTGTCTATGTTGTGAATTTTGCTGAAACTTATTTTCAATTAATTCATTATTGAAGCATAACTTATTGCATCTTTTGAAAATACTGATATAAGAAAAACTGTAAAATAGACTGTTCCTCTTATTTTCTTCTCATCCTTTGAGTATTGTGTACAGGATTCCTGGGAATTAAGCATGTGGAAATTCAATGTCAGCCTGATTCTACTGAACTTTCGCTGAAAGTTACTATGTCAGAGAGTTGTTCACGTGGAAGGTTCTGGAGCACTCTCCAAGATGCTTGTATCCCAATAATGGATTTGATTGATTGGAACAGTAGTCACCCAGAAAGTATTTACGACACATTTACTGTATATGGGATAGATGCAGCATGGAAATACTTCTTAAAAGTAAGAGGCCTTGTCATTTTTTTTTTCTTTAGAGAATTTGATATCTCTACCAAGTAATTATACCCAATATGCATTTTGCAGTCTTTGAAGTCGGCAACTTCCGGTGTAGGTAGGCATATACATCAGGAGCAGTTGGTTACTGTCGCTGACTGCTTCTCAGTAACTGGAGAATTTCATGGATTAAGCACTAAAGGCTTAAAACAGCAAAGGAACCGTTTATCCATCTCATCTCCTTTTTCTCATGCTTGTTTTTCCGTGAGTATAATGTCCATTTAAGGCTCTTGTTATTGTATTTGCTTCTTAGATTGATTTTTGTTTAGCATTCTTTGATAGACTGTTTAAGGGGAATTAATGCAGAGTCCCGGAAATAACTTTATCAATGCTGCAAAGAAAGGTTCAGTAGATAAACTCTGTGGCATCTTAGATGCTGTTTCCTGGGGAAAAGAAGCTCCTATTGGAACTGGAGGACCATTTGAAATTATCTTTTCGCAAAAGGTATAGCACTTGTTCATACCAATGATCTGGTTGTTATTGAAGACTATATTATCGAACTCCATGTTCTTAATATTTCGGGCAAGAGTTGAACTTTCCGTCTGCTAACTGGTTATTAAAATTTCTTGTCATGCTTTTCTATTGGCCGATCATTGTGTTTGCTTCTACTGCAACTAACTGGCTTTTCTATTGGCCAATCGTTGTCTTTGCTTCTACTGCAACTAACTAGGATGTGGATTATATGCCTTTCCCTGTTGAACCATTTGTTTAAGTCGAAGCCTTCTGGTGAAGTCTTTGTGAGTCATCTAGAAAATATATTTTTCTGTTATATCTCCAGCCTTAACAATCTTGTATCATCTGTCTCTTTTGCCAATCTACATGTATTATTTTATAACTTTGGGATTATTATACAGATTCGTTTTGCTCAGATGTTTCTCATTCTCTCTCAGGTGCCTCAGCTTCAAAAGTCAGAGAGTATCTACAAAGTATTGCATAATCTTAAAGCTGAGGAACCTAAACCTGAGTCTGCTGTAGCTTGTAGAGCTTCAAATCAAAGTAATTCCAAATGGAAATTGAACATTCCTACTTTTGCCGATGGTCATGCTGGCAAGAAAGACAAGTGGAAATGTAATTTCAACAAGGGGGCAACTCAAACGGAAGGCCGGCCCAAAAAGTTGGCTATTCAATCGGAGTTCCTAATGAGAAAAGTTGGTTCATGGCCCAGCATCGTGGATATGTGTACCTCTTTGCGTGCAATGCTACATGAGTAAGTGTTTTCTCATTTTTCTCATTTTTCTGTTTGCTTCTTTTTGCTTTATCCAATATCGTGCAATTCATATTAAATTACCTATATAATTTTCCTGTATTTCTCTCGTAGCTATTACGTTCAGATTGAGTTTGCAGTAATTCATCTACTCTGAATGTGTAATTTGTAATCTACACTAGGAAGATTTTCAACATGAATTATTAAAATAAGTTGATTCCTATTTAAGCTAGTATCATTCCTAACACCATTCCAAAAGTAAGATACAATTTTCAGTATTAAAGGACATTTTAAAGTACTAATTAGTCCAATAAATTGTATCAATTGCGAGTTTGTGACAAAAGCACTCATTGTTGGCAATGTAAATCATATTATGAAAATTTTCAACTTGGAATTAGTAGAGATGGCCGAGTGGACTTCACTGGTGAATGACAAATCCGTTAGACGATGATGAGCATATTTTATCCTCAAACTGTTAGGAACGAAGTTATGTCATGAGAACAAATTTCATTTTGTTAACCGATCTATCTTCGAGAGAGTCATTCTGCTACAGTTTTGTTCGTTTATCTAATCGTGTTGTTTATAGCCGTCCCATTTAGTAGGTTTTTAGTCGAAGTTATCCTTTTGACTGAGTTACATCCGTTTGAAGGTACCCATACGATGGTATTGTCGGTGAAAAAGATAAATCATCTCTCATGGAAGCACTAAAATATCATCCCAAAAGAGATGAGAAGATTGGAGTTGGGGTGCAAGATATTAAGGTAATATAACATTTATGCTAGTCTTCATCTTTTGGTACATTGTGCGACTTCTCTTGGTTCAATCGGTTTTTTTCTCCATTTGAAATAGTATGTTTTATTTGGTTATCTACTGCTAATCTTGGATGAGGTGTGGTGTAATACGCATCTCTGGTCTTTTACCTAAACAGTCTAACAACTTCGATAGCATTTACATTAGCATGATCCCTTCATAGCGTCTTTCCCGAACTTACTACACCTGCTGAATTAGATTACGAAATTTTATAATAAAATAAACACATATCTTACTTGGTTTTTTTCTCCCCCCCTTTATATTTGCCTTAGATTGGACACCACCCAACTCATCGATGTTCACGGTGCTTTATCTTAGTGAGGAAGGATGGAACAATGGATGATTTCTCATACCGCAAATGCGTTGTTGGTGCTGCTAAGATGCTCTCAACTGAGTTTGGATCAATAGTTGAGAAAAAACTTTATCACACTCTATAACTCAAAGCATTCAACATTCATGGGTTAAATGTCAGACTGTACATAGCAATGGTTCAAATCAGCACCATTAAATCAGAAAACCTCAGTAGATGAACTTACCACTGAGATGCCTGGGCCGACAATGCGGAGACGAATTATTTTTGGGTAAAAACGTACAGGCCTTACCTGAACTATAGTCCATATGTCGATATGAATACATGGACTTTAAGATTTTGATTTTACTGCCTAACCTTTTGAAACGTTTGTTTTTAACCATTTTTGAAGGCAATACTCGGTGGCCTTTTTAACTTTTTTGATGGAATATTCTATAATCTAACGTTTTATCCTGTTAAATGATGGGATATTCTTTAACATTTTGACTAATCCTTCAAATACTAACAGAACTTGACGGAATGTTCTGAAATCAAAAGTAATGAAAGGTAAGGTAGTAAAATCAAAATTTTTCAAGTCCAAGTGTCCATGTAAAATGTGCTATAGTTCAGGCAAAGGTTTATACATTTGTATCTCATTCTTTTGGTCCTTTCCCTATCCCTCTTCATTTTCTAATTGTATAAAGTTGAAGGTAGTGCTGGAGTATTGAATAGATGAGAGGAATTCTTGCATTTATTGGTCGTTGTGCTATAGTTTTATGTATTGGATATTATACAGACCAAAGCGATAGCCTTTTGGTTATGCACCAATTTTGGTTATTCACACATGGTGCTCTAGAGGCGGAATGTAATAAACACATGCACTTTAATATAAATCCTTAGAGGCTATTGGCAAGCAATTCTTTTTGACAAATGAAGTGCATGTAAGACTAATTTGTTGTCATCTTTTTTGTTGCTTTAAATACTTCAGTTATGGTATGCATTCACGTAATAGCATGGATTGTAATCTAGTCACTGTGATGATCTTTGCTAGTCATTACACATTATACAAGGCAGGGATTATGATCTATGCTGGCTGCTTGGAGCCTCAATTCTGCCATTTTTTTTTATATTTTTCGAAAGCATGACGATCCGAAAAATTATCATAACTGATCATGTCATAATTGGCACTGGAACTTTCATCCGTTTAGATCATTTTCATTTATCATTCTATTTTAATTGGGAGGCGTTATTACGACGTAACTAAAAGTCCTTTTTATCTGACATTAATACGGGAACCGAATTTACCTGCTAGATCATTGTCGTTTGCATGATAAACTTTATGATGAATAAGTATTAAGCGGCCTTCCATATAGATGAGGCAGATTTAATTGTGGCTATCTGCAACATATTCTTTGTAATACATACGCAAGTGTTATTCACTGGTTTTATCAGTAGTAATAAAACATAAACTTTTTCTGAACGACCGAATCCAACCTGTTTTCTAAAACAGCTCTTCTGGACATTCGATAAACAGAATGGTCGAACTTACTGCTGTAATACAAAACAAAATTGAACATTTTGCCACTAAAAGTAGAAACTAAAATTTTACCTTTTGCTTCCACTTAGCTGCACAACACTTTTGCAAAGTCTCCTATCCGGCCAAAAGGTCAAAATTTGAATGAGGAATCACAAGTCAGCTGCCAATAAGTTCATAAAACAACTCGCGAATTTGAAATTATTCCTTCTCTTATGGTACATAAATGATCATCACTCCTATATAAAACTGGTGCAGCGATGCAAATTTACTCTCTTCTCCGTGGTTATACTCTGTCAATCCGAGTTCTTTTGAGACCAAGTGCTTGAATGGAAAACAACAGAAGATCAATACGCAAATGCTAACATTAACCTGCAGTACATCTCGACTTCCATTGCACCTCAAGTAATTCCTCATAAATTACATGAGAAAATGAATATAAAATACAAGACTTCTTTATTTTTCAGCCTACAGTCAAGAAGTTGACCTCTCGTTCGGCGCCAACCATTTCCACACCTTCAGTTCACCAGTTCCGTCACCAGTGAAGAACAAGCCACCGGGGCCAATTTGGATAGCTCTCACTTCCTCCTTCGAGAATATTCTACCCCTCTCACTGAACCTACAAACATGAATAATTTTTTTTTTTTTTTTTTCCGTTACTGATATAGCATCTGGTGAGAATCTCAGTTATAAAGATCATCTAGTAGTTCAAGGGAACTTACGATGGCAGGTCATAGAGGCGGACGCTGTTGTCATTCCATGAACATAGCAAAACAGGTTTTGCTTGAGCATCATGCATCCCACAGAGCGTAAGCACTCCCTGAGACAGAAAATAGTTCATTATTAAGCAAGTTATACCAGAATTTTGCCACAACAAGAAGACACCAACTGAAATAAAAAAAAAAATCCTACGCAGACCGCTCTTATCTCCTGTATATTAAAGCACACATAGATGCCAATAAGGAATATCTTAATAGTAAGAAGGAATGTTTCCTAGTTAGAATTTATATTCATGTAAAGCAGTATTAAGGTGACAATGGGCAACGCGCTCAAGCTATGTAAAATTAAATAAATGAAAATTAAGACATAGCTATGGGAAAAACAACTAGCAAGATAAGCCACTAAAAATGTAAATTCAAAGACAAGAATGGTACAGCATTAAGGTACAATGCACCCCGCAGGCGAATCACAACCCAAAAACCATGCCCTTACATCTTGGACTCAAAACTCATCAGAGATTGATGTGATACTAATTTGGGATATTAGATTCAATCTCAACAGTTTCCGTCAAAGATGGACGCATGTGGCAGAAATGTAGCAAGAAACTGCTAGAGAACTAATGTTCTAAGAAGGGAAGGATTGATTGCACTATTAAGTGAAGTTAAGGAGGCTCAAAAGTAAGAGAGTTAGGAGCCTGGTTGCAAAAGCATGAAAGTTCAAATTGCAAGGGTGTCAGTATATCTCATGGGAAGTAAATATAGAATACCTTAGCCCACCACTAATTTCATGTAAAATGGGACGCTTCCAAAAACCTTGCAGCCGATATTAGAAATCCGAGAAAACAGAAACTATATAAAGAAATTTAAAACTCGACTCTATCTATATTCAAGTAGAAGAACTTCACTAAACTAGAATTTACCTGCATTAGTGCAGACCTCAACAAACTTCTTTCTTCACGAAAGGAGCTTCTCACTAGCTACCACATATCTCTTGGCAGCTAAAATTCCAAATCAGTTATATAATAAGTTTAATTCCAGTACTTACACGTTCTCAAGGTTCCTGGTATGAGTCCGCATTATGAACTATCTATCCATAAATTCTTGTCCAAAAATTGTGCGCAAAAAACAGACAAGCTATTGAAAGACTTGCATAACTTGTCATCACTTTTTCCATTTAATAAGATTCAGTAATACCATTTGAATTATCACGTGCTGGACAACTATTACCGCTACCTTGCGCAGCTAAAAGTAAGAGAGAAAACAAGTTCTTAGGAGATTAATAATTTCAACATGGTTAGAAATGCCCTATGTTAAAGATTAGACAGACTTCTTTTGTTACAATGTCATGGTGTTTTAGACAATTTCATGTGATACAGCAAAACTGAATTTCACAATTTAAGGGACTAAAATAATAAGGCAATCACGTGAAATTACTTTAATTGCAGTTACAAAATTCAATAGATATTTTCTCGGTATAAAAGGACATACATGTTCTTCTTTATGCGTATACGTTACTTCAAGGTTCCCAGTTTCCGTAGCAGCCCAAACCTGGACAGACAAGAATAGTAATTACGAGAAATACAATCCATCTGAGAATTGATCAGACATAAAAATAATTTAGAGCTAGGAAGAAAGCTAGTTATTAAGAAAGGTCAAGGTTACGAAGAAAACCCAACCTTTATTGTTTGGTCCAATGAACAAGATAATAAAAACTGATCCCAGCACAGAACTGACATAACAACTGATTCATGGTCAGAAAGAGTTTGAATACACTGGAAAGTTGTAAGGTCCCATACCTGGAAACATTTATAAGATTAAAAGCTTTCAATCCAAAATTAATAGTAACACAGAATGAAGCAAAAGCATGAAAATAGTCCTATTTAACATATCAGTAAACATCTCGCACTCTATATTACCAAACAGGAAATAAAGAAAGGTAAAGTGTCCAAGTTTAGTTTCATTCGAATTTTATGTAACACTTGTCAGTACAAACATAGATTAAGTTAATTAAGTAAAAGTCTAAGCAGGGACAACTCCTATGACACAACTTTAGTTAACCATACAGCTCAATGATGCTTTACCTACTTAGTTTAAGAAGAAAAAGTATTTTTGAGCTACAAATCATTTTTTTTTTATATGCACTGAGAATTTCAAAAGGACCTGTTCAGGCATATTGGCTTCATAGTTGTGAAGATTCAGCCCTAAAATAAACTTTTTAGGTTAAAATTTGAAAGATTGTGGACTAACACAGAAATCAGCACCTACCTACAGTGAATTTGATCAAAATTAATGAGTCTCAACCAAAATCATTCAATTAACATTTCTACCAAACCCTGGATCTCTTCGTGAAATTGAACTTTAAACGTTGGTATTTTGGCATCCTTCTATAGCTAACAAATTCATGAGAGTGAAAGTTCCACCTTGCAAACAGCCATCTTCAGTAACCAAACAAGAAACCCCCAAAAAGTCCTTGCCTCTCTAGCAGAGCTGAAGTACGACTCTATTTAGCCCTGATCTAATGCCAGATAGTTCACTACATGTTCTGTTTTACTTTTGAGACATATTTCACTAGCTGAATCTAGTTCTTTTACGTGTACCAGAGGCTCTGATACCATATCCCACAAAAGCTAGAGAAGATACCCCCGGTTTGCAATCTTAGCATAAGGTGATAATAAGGACATATAGAACAATCTCAATTTCATCAATTATGCTTGGAACTGAATAATATTGGAGTTTAAAAATGCAGAAGCTGTATTACTTTTATGGTATTATCCATTGAACCAGAGTAAAGCCTCATCCCTCCAACGACCATTGAGACCACAGCAAGCCTATGGCCGACAAGAGAAGCTGCCGGCTCAAAGCAATTCCCTACAGCACTAAACTTCCATGCCAAAATTCTTCCATCCTACAACAGACAACAAAGCATATAATAACTTTTACCCACAGATTATTCATAACTGAACACACTCAGTAAGCAAATTAGCTAAAAGCAACAGAAAAGGAAAAATTTACCTGTATGCCAGCAAAGAGCATCTCATTACCAACTACTAGAGCATAGACTTGTCCAGTAGGCCCACTAAGGTTTAGATCTGTTCCTGTTTGTGTATTCCATGCCTGCAAAGCCACAAAAACAGTGATGGTATAGATGAAAGTTAAATCTCACCACAGTGAGAAAAAAATACATTCCAAAGAAAGAAATCATACACTAATTCCAGTCAAAAGTAAGATGCATGAGCTCACTGATAGATGTAACAGAATATTTTGAAAATTTACCTTAACAGAATTGGGAATACCAATGAATATCCACGGCCCTTCGCTAATCATACAGCCAACTTCACCTCCAATGTTGATGACACCGGCACACTAACATAGACAAGTAATTGACTAAAGCCTACATAATCTCAAGTTTCAAGGGTTTCAAAGAATGCCAAGTGCCCAGCTACCTGCCCAGTCTGACAATCCCACAGTCGAACAGATTCATCCTTGCTACCTGAGTATAGCTTGTCTGACCCTGATGGAAGTGCGATCCCCGTAACAACCTACCAATATGTCATATGTCAATTCTGAACCAAATCACCCAAACCCATAACAAAGAATCAAAGAGAGAGGTACTTTCTGAATAGAAAAATAAGCTCTATTACAAAAACCACCTCTACACTTTCACACTCCCAATCACCCCATAACCTTTGTCAATTGCGTCAATTTCACCCTTACATTTTACTCGTCTCAAATAGGTCTGATTTTTTAGGGTTTTGAATCCAGATGAAAACCTTCACAAAAAATGAATTAGCAGGTAAAGTTGGTTACGCTCCATTAAAAGAATTACATATATTCAGTAAATTCTCCAATAAAGTGCCAAGTTCAGATAAAGATATCTTTCTTTTTGGTTTTTATTTAGACTAAGCTTACAAGCTGTCCAGATATAGAAACCACATTATAATGTCAACTCATTCTTGTGAAGTTTGGCATCCTAATTTAACAACAGTCCTGAAATTTTTTGCCTAATTGAGACAATAGTAAAACGCCAAGTCAAAATCGAAGCAATTAAACATGTTAAAAAAGGTAAATTCAAACGTGAGACTTCAAGATTGGATCTTATAATTTAGTCTAGAAACAACGCAAAAAGGAGTCAAAGAAACCACCTTTTGGTGCCCCTGAAGATGCGTCAGCAAGGAGAAGCTATCGCTAACAAACCACGAATGCAAGAACCTGCAATTCTCCCCGTACGGGCAATTCCCAGCGAGAAAGTGCTTACACAGCCGATCCGGCACCTTGGCCGGAGCCCTTCCAGCGGCGCCGCCCCCTCTTCCCTTCCCCCAGTTGGAAGGGGGGCCGGCGTTAGGGTTCCGCCAATGGTTGTTCGGCCGCTTCGATGCCCCGACACCGTCGGGCGCCGCCGGGACCTCGCTGTGGAGGAAAGGGCAGGGGTGGCGATTGCACCGCCCCGCTCGCCAATGGTAGCACACCTTGTTCGCCCTGTCGCTTACCGCCGCCGCCGCCGACGACGACGACGACGAAGTGGGGTGAGATGGCCCTAACCTGTTGTGCATCCTCTTGTTCCCGTACCGATCACCCGTTTCTACGTCCATACGGTAGAGTGGGAGGAGGAGTCTTGGATGAGTAGAAGAAGAGGAGGGTTAGGGCTTGACACGGAGCTCGCAAGGAAGCGGAGACCAAGGAAAACCCTAAGACGGAGCGCGGCGACGAGATCTTGATCGGAGAAGAGGAGATGAGCGGGGGCGAAGCCGAGGGTTGGAGACGAAGACGATGAGGTTTAGGGCTCGCCGCGCGCGCTCTCCTCCTTTTCTTTTTCTTTTCCTTCTATTCTATGTTTCGCCCCGTAAATAGATCGCTTCTTCGCCTTCGTCGTAGTACGCACTGAGAGAGAGAGAGAGAGAGAGAGAGAGAGAGCTGGTGCGTGCGAAATGGACCGGAGTTAACGAGTCGGATCTCGAACGAAGGGCTCCGCTTATTTATAATCTTTTTTATTAGTTCGAACCGGTCGATTCTTGCTAGATCCTGATCAATGTCGGCGCCAATTCAAATCGACCCGGACATTTGGCCGGATTCAAATTCGGATTCGGATTCGGATTTCAACAAAATAATGGGCCATTATTCATCTCCATTCATCTTGAGGCCCCGTACGTGTCTTTTAAGGCCCATATTATTCTCGAATGAGGCTCAACTTTTGGAGTTGTAATGCATAATGGGCTAAATGAAATACCCGTTTCAGAATTGAGGCCCGTAGATGTCATTGGGCGGAGCCTAATTTATGATCCAGGGCCTGGGTTGAGTCAAAGTCCAATGTTGCCCATTAGTACTCATACCTAGTCCTTTCTTACAATTACAGCCCATGGAAGCTCTAATTCTGGCCCATAAATTTCAAACCGAAAAAAAAAAACATCCCATACTTTTGAATAATTTCAACTCTATCAAATTCTCCTTATGAGCTTCTTTCTCAAGCTAAATTAGAAGCTATAATTAGATATCCTGATATTTGGTATTAAATAAATATTTGTTTGCTAAACACTTTATTAGAGGTTGCTACATGGATAAACAAAAGTTAGGCCAAATTATACGACTAATCAACAATCTTTTTTGTAACATTAAAGGCCACTTAATTACACGGGTGAAGGGTAATTTTTTTTTTTTAAAAAAAATTGTTCTCATCCTAAATAGTATGTTAATTGAAGCATCTTGATTTTGTCATAATTGAAGAACTCTCCTTAAAACTCAACTAAAAGTGGGAAAAAAAAAAGAGCAGATTTTTATAATTATCCAATATCAATCCTTCTATATATATGTTTCTGAAGTTTTCATATCAATAAAGCTCGTTTCCGTTTTTTTCGCACTTTTTTGGCAAACACATATAATTAATTTTTTATCGAATGACTAGTTCTAATATCCAAATAAACTAAATGAAAAAGGTGACATGAAACAAAATCTATACCTATATACGAAAGTTCAGTTACTAATGCTGATGTGAATGCCTATATATATGTATAACTTTGACACTTTTTGTCATTCTTTCTTACTACGCCTTTCTTTCTTTCTCTCTTCATCTCCTCATTGTATATATATATTTTTTTGTATATGTATAATTTCAAACTATCATCGATGATTCATGATAATAGAAAAAAATTACTTCGATAACACCTACCCGCCGCATCGCGCGGGTAACTACACTAGCACTTTTGAATCCAAGCATAAATGTGCACTTCAAATTCAACCCAAACTTTACCAATCTAGCATACAATGCACATGCATGCATATTGAAGAGGGATCCCACCACTAGTGCTTGCCTATAGATAAAAAGAAATGCCTATAAAAGCATGTAGCAGGTAGAAGATTCGTTCCATGGTTAGGATTAAGCACTTTGAGTGGATGAGTAATAATATTCTATGGGCGTGTTAAGCCTAGTTGTCGGGTGTAGTGCAGTTTGATTAAGAATTATTATTAAATTAAGAAAAGCACGGTGCGCAATAAATTAAGTACCTCTGGCTGACTTCTTTTGTATCAAATTGTGCAGAGTTTTAAAGATTTAGAATCTCTTTTCTATTTTCTATCATGATAAAAATTTCAATCTTTTTTTTTCATTTTTTTAAAATTTTGTAGACACTCTATCAAAGCTTGTAAGAGATTTCAGTGTAAGTAAATTAACGTGTCACATCTTTAAGCTCGATCGTATGAGCTTGGACTGAACTGAAACTTAGTTAATAGGTGTTCTCTTTTTTTAACTGAACTAAAAAAAAAAAAAAAGTAGCTAGTCCAAATAGGTGTCAAGCCCCAAAGAGATCTAGAGAGTGAATAGATCCAATCTTCTAAAAAAGAAAAAAAAAAAAGGAAAAAAAAATGCACTAAGTCCTATTAGAGAGAGAAAGAGCACCCCACGCGTGCTAATTGTTGGCAAAGGGAATGTTTGGAAGCAAACAAACTGGAAAACAAGAAATTTATGAGCTTTATAAGCTGGACTACGCTCACATGCACGCGATCGAAGTTATAAGATCAATCTTCATATAATTAAAAACGTGTAGAGCTACTATACTATCGAAAGCATAAGGGAGTTGGTGCTTCCGACTTTTTAACCCTTAGATTAAGAATTATAAGGTCGGAATGATAGTAATCCCCCTCAGAGTTGAGTGGTCCCCATAGAATAATAATATTAATCCAAAGATCAGAAATACTCAAAATAGTTGATCCAAAAGTCAAAAAATTAAAAGCACGAACTCTTTTATATTTTCAAAAGTATAGTAGTTCTACTCACTATAAGTAGGAGTTTGGATAATTCCGGCTTCATCGCAGTTTGTGATGCATGAGTTCAATGTTCTAGATCTTCAAGATTGATAAAAACAAACAGATCCTACCGTGGTGGAACGGAGAGGCCCAACTACTGTACTCCGTAAGTGCCTTCTTTAGCTGACGAATGTTCCGTCCCACTATCACTCTCACGGCTAAAATGGATGCCACTTGGCATTACCATACTAGGGCCACGTGTGTGTGTATATATATATATATATATATATATATATATATATATGTATATATATATTACAAAAGAGCTAATTTTAAGGGTCCATGCACGTTTACATAGTGATGTAGTGAATCACTCGAATAGAATTAATGAGTTTCATAGAACCTTGTTTATTCAAGGAACAATATGATTAAAGCTAGATTCAAGTTAAAGAACAAAGTGAAGTTATTTATTTCCAAATTATCTGTATATATTTTAGTGCGAGCTTAATTTAATTCGTGCAACTTAAAAACAATACACCATGAATTTTTTGTTGTGTCTACGTTGTTTAACCAACGTGGATAGATTGCGATGCGAGCTACTTCAAGAAAATTCAATAATATGAGAGGATATCCTTTTTATAAACATTTATTTATTTATTCATTTACTTATTTTGTAAAGTTCGTGCGTAGAAACCTATATACAGAAATTGTATACAATGAATTGTCAATTGTCAAAATTCAAACTTCGATTGCAAGCCAAGGCTTATGTGCGCGTAGGGTGTGAAATTAAACTCACATATTATATATTAAGATAAATAGCAAATTTAGTCCTTAAACTAAAAGATGGGTGACATTTAGATTCTCAAACTTTAATTTATTATAATTTATTAGACTTTATTGCTAGAACTTTCAGAATTATTGTAATAAAGTAATATCATCTAATTTAGCTGACTAAATATTGATATATCACTACTGTAGAAGTGACGTAGCATTATTGTGATTGATGATGTGTCAATAATTTAATTTCAACAATTCTGAAAGGTCAAATAAAAAATTAATTATAATACATTAAAATTCGATGACTAAAATATCACCTACTTTATAATTTGAGAACCAAACATACAATTTACGGTATAATATAATATGAGGAATATCTGGGGGGCCGTCTCTTTTTGGCGCGCCAATGTGATGGCTTGAGAGTGGAGATTGGGTGGGGGATAAGATAAAAGATTGCCTGGATTTGGTCCACTACTCTACGTCGGCGGTGCCTTTTTAAAATTATCACTATCCACTGACCGTCCCTAGCGCAAGTGGCAAAGGGCATAGTGGTTGGTACCCGAGGTCCCAAATTCGAATCCTGGTTGATTCACATTTGCAGCTAAGTTTATTTATAAAAAAAAAATAAACGAGACGGGTAGCGCTAGCATGCTACCTTTCTCTCAAAAAAAAATTTTTTTTTTTGTCACTATCCATAATTTTAGGTCTCATTTGGCATTGTTACTGCTTATTTGCATATATTTGTATATTTGCCTAGTACCTTTTTAAAATTGTTAACACACGTAAGTGTAGGTCTTGTTTGGTATTGTTACATGCAAAAGTCTTTTAGACTTTGTTTGGATATCGAAATAAAATTTCAATAATAACTTATTTTTTTAGATTCTGTTTGAATGTCTTCAATAATAACTTATTTTGTATAAATTTTTTTTGTGTAATTGAAAGTTAGTTATTTGATTTTTGTTCTCTAACAGGTCTCAGCATACACGATTGGGTAAGATAACATTTTTTACTTATGAGGTGATTTATTTAAAATAATTTGGAGACTAATATAATATCTATTTTGGACATCTGTTTACCATCCTTATCTACCAAATATTTTGTACTTTTTGAAGAAATCAAAAGAATATATCAAATAAAAAGTTCGACAATCCTTATTTTTGTTGTCGTGATTGATTAGCTAGTAATGCATCTCAGCCAGATGATAAATGATGATTTTTTTTAAAAAAATAAATAAGTAAAAAAAATTGCTTCTAAGTTTCTTTTTTTTTGGTTGCCAAGAAAATGAATATGTTGGGTGCAAACAAGTAATCCTCCATCCACTCCTATATATATATCTATTATTTTATGCGAAAATTTTATTTAGAAAAGAAAAAAATATAAGAATATAATGTGTAGGCTATCCACAGCCGGTTTGGTGGACCTTGTTCAAGCAATAATTTAATCCAATAAGAGTCAAACTGTAGCCGACCCACAAACATCAACATCATGAAAGAGGATTAGGAGATGATGTCACGAGGATAATGTCCCAGCTCTAATGGGGAACTAATCACCACCAACATAATCACTAATGAGCATTTTAGATGGAGAGATAATGATTCACCATGAAAATATTTAATTGGGATCATTTGGTCTAAAAAGAGATAATAATGGGAGCATTGAGCAAAGTAATTAATGTTTGGCATGTTATTCTAAAGTTGGAGCACCACAATTGTTCTAAAGTGCTCATCCAATTATCGTTTCCTCTTTTTTTTAAAAGTTCTATTTAAATACAATGTTTATTGTTCAAAGTTTCGGAATATTAAACTTTCTTTGCGGATCCATACCCTGTTGGTTCTCTCAAATTTCACAATCGGACGCAGTGCGAAGCAATACAGAAGAGATTAGATCACGTCTACGCCTCCAAAATATGAATTCCACCAGAAATTCGAAACCCGAAGTCTAAAAAAAAAAAAAACGAGAGCTCCCTTCAAACTATTTAGGGTTTTAGTTCTAATTCTTTTTGATTTTAGGTTAACTTATAAATCTCATGATCATTCATCTTAAGAAAGAAACTTGGGGACAATTTATTTGACTAAGATCCCCATGGAAAGTTTTAAACAAAGTGAAGAGCATCAAAGCAAGCTTAATTAGCTAGGACTCGTACATGCAACTTTTTCTCAAATTTTGGTTGCCCTGTGGAAATTCACATAAAACAAGTGTCCAAAATTCAAACCAGGACCTAATCTTAGCCACCATCTGAGATGTACGTGCACAAAATAATTAATTTTATTAAGATCATTTCCAATAAAGAAACCATGATCAACTTGGCCAATAAACCCATCCAACCCTTTGTGGTCATAGATGAAATTAAGTGTGTTGAATGCTTTATATCATGTAATTAAAATTATGCAGTTAATTTGTTAAAGCCTTATTAATATTGTGTTTTGTAGTTATTATGATGCCACTTTATTAATAATCTTATCACATGTTTCTCTCAAAATGGGTTAAATGATTCTTCTAGGCCACTTCTTTTTCCCCATAGATAGAGTCTAAAGAGTGGCTCCATACATCACCCCTCACCTCCACATTTTAAAAGAGTCCTTTATATCTCATCATAGTTGACCCAAGATATGTAGAAAACTCAGTTTGTTGCTAATTTTTATTTATACTTCATAGATAGCAGATACTTAATTAGTTTGCACATCTCATTTCCTCTCAATAGCTAGTTTATTGCATTCTGTATTTCTAATTTTGCTATAGAAAAAAAAACAAAACAAAACAAAACAAAACTTATGGCTTATTCGGATGTCATGTAATTGTGTAGTAGTGCAGTTTTTTTTGTAGTTTTCTAAAAAATAATGTTTACATTTATAAAAAGATATTTGGACGTCATTTTGGAGCGTTGAAAAACGACAAAAATACCTCAAAAACATTGTAAATTTATTGTAAAAGTAAAAGGATATAAAAATTTTGAATCTCTGGATTGGGAACTATTGTAATGCCAAAATATATCAAGTATATAACATGTAATTAATACTCCATAAAAGCACAAGATATCTCAACATAGTTCTTTCCTCTTTTTTTTAGAGAGAGAGAGAGAAAGCCAGTATACTGTCTGTTTTTTAAAATATGAAACAATTAAATTTCGAATTTGAAATTTTGGATACCACTTGTGCTGGGAACGGCTAGTATCTTTAATTGATTACAATTTTTGTGTTCTTACCACAAAAAAAAATATTATTTTGAAGAAAAATACACATATTTTGTTTTGTACCTACGTTACAAATAGGAAGTAGTTGTTGGTCTCTTTCTATTAACGTGTTCCGCGACTCCCCCAATCCCCCACCCCCCACGAAACCCACACACGAAGCCACACAAACCTCCTCCCTAATTCCTCTCCTCATTTTCTCCCTCTCTCTCTATAAATTACACCACTACCCAACTCTCTCTCCCTCTCTAACTCCGAACAACATTACAACATTACTTTTCTGTGTGTATATATATACACATATATACATATATAGCCGTCCATTCAGAGTGATCGTAAAGATGGCCGGTGGCGGACGCAAGCGCAGCGGCGCTCTCGCGACCGCGCTGTCGATCGCCGACGCCGCTTCGTGGACGTGCGCGCTGGCGCTGGTGGCGCTGATACTCGTGAGCTCTCTCCGCGAGCCGGGGGGCCGCGAGGAGAGGGGGGAAGAGAAGAAGGCGGTGGCGACGGCGGCGGTGCGGGGGAGGAAGCTGGGGAGCCGGGCGTGCGAGGAGATATACGTGGTGGGGGAGGGGGAGACGCTGCACACCATCAGCGACAAGTGCGGCGACCCGTTCATCGTCGAGCGCAACCCCCACATCCACGACCCCGACGACGTCTTCCCGGGGCTCGTCATCATGCTCACCCCGGCCAACAAGCCCAGATAAAGACCGAGCGATAGAGTGAGATATTGTGTACTTTTTCTATCATCGTATAAATGAACCATACAGAAAATCACCCCGTGTCTTACAGTCAGAAAGCGAGAAAGAGCAAGAGTTTAATATGTTAGAAAAATATTGTCATAGATATATATTAGTAGTTTGAATAGGTTTGTGTTGATCAAAGGAATAGAATAAGGGATATGTGGTGGGTGCATATATGATGGTTAACTTCTTGTAAATGTTAAAACAAATTCCTATGGTTTTAGTCGCGAAGTATTATTATTTCCCTCGATTATACCGGTACAAATAGTTTTGAATTAACAGTAAATAATTCAATAGTAGTACCAGTTCATTAGTACTTCTTACCCATTTGTTTAAATTATTGTACTTCATATATTTGGGGTATATTAACTCTTAGATTTTTTTTTCTCTTTTTTTTTGTGGGTTTTTGAGGATTTTTTTTTCTGTTTTTTTTTGTGGGTTTTTGAGGAGATTTTTCTATAGTCTTTTTTTTTTTTTGAGAGAAAAATAGCATGCTACCGCTTTAGCTGGAAATGTGAATCAATAAGGATTCGAACTCAAAATCTCGGGTACCAACCACCAAATCTTTTGCCACTTGTGCTAGGGCAGTCGGTATTTTTTATTTTTATTTTCTCCATAAATTTTAAGGAACTCAACTTTAGTGGGCTGCACGGTACTTAGAGCTCACGAGGAAGAGCAGAGATGGTTTAGTTTTCCCTGTACTATTCTGATACTACGACTTAGCCTTTAAACTTTATCATAATTACAATTTCATCCTTGATTATTAAAATAATCTGCAAAAGTTAGAGCTACACGAGTGGGAATTGTTAGCAAGGTTTCAATGTGAACTCATTAGATGTTCAATACAAACAGTACATCCGCAAAATTTTTGATTTGATTTGATTTTGTTTTATACAAACATTAGAGATCCTATACAAACGGCAAATTTTGTTTGTGTTTTTAGAATCAGGAGTTCAGTCCACTTACTCACTTCTGGAGTATTCATAATTGGACTCGAACCAAGTAAACGCTCTCCTCCCTCTCAATTCTCATTTCCCCTGCTTTACTATTAGGATTCCAACGATTCGACATAATTTAGTACACGTAATGTTTTTTTTTTTTTGAGAGAAAGGTAGCACGCTACCCGCTTCATTCATTAGAAAGATGAACTAGGCTACAGGAGTGAGGCAGACTGGGCCTCGAGAAAAAAAAAAAAAAAAAAAAAAAAAACTATCTATCCCGTAAAACGGTTAAGGTTCAGCTTTGCTGGGGTAAGGAGGTCCCACTCCGATAGCAGTTGCTGGAGCTTGAGGACTACTCGCACCGGGTTGGGCTGGGTCTTCCCAAAGATCGTATCATTTCTGACCTTCCAAATGGTCCACCAGCTGCCTGCTAATTCTGTTAAGCCAGATCTTGTGATGTGCTTCCCTGTCCTGCCCGTCCACCTGTCCCAGACTAAGTTTACGTCGTCCCCCAGATCCCGAGGCTGCACTCCGTCCACGCCCATCACTATAATGTATCTACTGAAGATGCACTGGGTGAACAGATGTAGTACACGTAATGTTTTTTTTTTTTTGAGAGAAAGGTAGCACGCTACCCGCTTCGTTTATTTCTTTTGAAAATAAACTTAGCTGAAAATGTGAATCAACTAGGATTCGAACTCAGGACCTCGGGTACCAACCACCAAGTCCTTTGCCACTTGCGCTAGGGACGGCCGGTAGTACACGTAATGTTAAACAAATGAATTGGTGAAAATTTTCTCCCCTTCTAATTTTCTAATGTAGGAGTGATCTCAGTATTATATCATGCGGGACCAAGAGTAATTTGACATATCTAAGATTTGAGGTCTCAACTTACAAAAGATGTTGATTTGGCCAAATATTAGGTAAATTTTGTCCAAAATTTTCCATTTGGTTCCACATTAGATAATGATGGATGTGTATATATTTGTCCACGAGTTATGCCTAAATTATTGGAAAAGACTTATTAGATCAGAACAAAACCAACTTCAACTTTGATAAGCAATCCAGGTAATATTAATTTTTTTTTTTAATTTAGAGAGAGAAGATTGAGAAGAACTAATCTTCTTCTTCTTTTTTTCTCTTTTTTCTTTTTTGTCATTTAGCTTGTGTGGTTCAGTTTTTAATGTATAAAACAGTGACACTAACATAATGGTGGAGACTAAATGAGTTCCATTTTGCTACTTTACTAGAATACGAAAAAAGTATATTCTTATATGCTATCATACGAACTCGATTTTTTATCGGTTAAAATTAGATGAACTTCAATACCAAAGGGCCCCTCGGACCTAAAAACTTCTTCCAATTTGATTATGGTGTCACGTTATTGCAATATTAAAATGTCGCGTACCATTTCTCTTCGAAATTAACATAAAAAATATCTTCTTCTTTGTCCAAACGAACACTATTATCAAATGGGATATTGCTAATTAAATTACATAGGGGATATTCTTTTTTTTTGTTGTTGAGAAAGATACATAGGGGATATTAAATCTTCTTTTTTCTATTTTGAGCAATGCTAATAAGTATACAAAAATGATAAATGGATTCTTTACCCCCACCATCAATGCCTCCAAGTTAGGTAGGCATAAAAAGTCCAAACAAAATTAAATTCTTTGCCATGGAGGTAAACAAAATTAAATGGTTCCTCCTATGATCATCACAAAGATTGGTGTAGATGTTTTATTCGGATTTCGACATGTTAACTAATTAAAAGAGACGAGTAAATCGATCGAGGGCTTCGAGGAATTATTAGATGACACATTAGGAGGTTAAGGTAGGAAAAATAGTTTCAAATGTTTGGGGTGTTGTTGAGCAATCCTATCATCCTTTTTACGTTTCCTTTTCAAAAGGACTACGATATTAATCATGATCCTACATTTTAGTTAACATGTCTCTTGTATCAATTATTTGTTTTCAGTTGTAATATTAATAATGCATGGATCTTAATTGTCTGAGTACTAATTGTACATCTGGTCGCTATTCTCATAATAGAGTTACTGATATGTAATCTATCTGACCTGTTAGTCACAAATTTTACACTCTAATTCTCCTTTCTCAAATGATAGAATTTGTTTTTATATTAAACTCAAAATAATGAAATTTGATACAATAAGAGAGGATGGCCAATTAAAGAGCAGAAGCGATTTAAGAAGTAAAAAGAGTAGATGAAAGTTAAGAAAAGCTACGAGTGGCTTTTGGGTCTAATTTAACAAGAAAAGGAAGGGAAATTGTGACTGAAGACTCAGAAAAGGACCCAACTTTAGAAAACAGGGAAAAAGAGACATGTGAGTATGTGACTAAGCACTTTGAAAAGTTTATCAAAATTGGTCTTTAAGTGTAAACAGTTGTTGAATCTCTGGAAGCTGACTCTTTCTTCGGCTGGGCTTTAATATATATATATATATTTATACCTATATATATATATGTATAATTTTTATTTTTATTTTTATTTTTATTTTTATTTTTATTTTTTTCGTCCCCTCCGAGGCCTTTGTTGCCTCACTCCTGTAGCTTAGTTCATATTTGCAATGAATGAAGCGGGTAGCATGCTACCTTTTTCTCAAAAAAAAAAAAAAAAAAAAAAAAAAAAAAAAGTTTATCAAAATTCAGCAAAAGCTTCCGTAAAGATTGAAGTATCAAGTCTAAAGATTATTTAGTTGTATGTAGTTGTAACTATACTGCAATTGTAATTATATACAGATCTAAATTCGATATTTGGTTTGATACATTTAAATTCAACTTTTGCAGTTGGAACTGAATGAGGATGCCCAACTATAACAATTCGAACTACGTCCAAATTGGTCGCACCTCTAACTGCAGTAATTGAAGGGAATAACTTTTAAAAAAAAGTTTACGTCCCTAATTGGTTTTTAAATAAAAATATTTATTTTTTTATATTGGAGGTAATCTTGTCACCACATATATAAAGTGATAAAATTTTATAAATACACTTTTCAACTATACGTAATCAAACAAATTATTTATAGTTATAAAACTAAATAATAAGAAACTTTGTTCATGGTGAGATAATCTAATTTACCGTCCATTATGTTCAGCAGTTTGAAGTATAAATTGAACCATCGAAATGTGGGCCAAACTCGGCCTAGATTTCATTAACCATGCAAGAAAATTTAAAGGAGTACACTTGGACCAGCTCTATGGGCCGGGTCAGATACAAAGCAAGAAGCTTTGTACTACAATTCGGGTCGGGTCGGGTCGGGTACAATTTTGTCATCCTTCAATTGCATCTGTAATTTTGTCATCCATCAATTTTTTCACCCTATTTTCTCCTTTTTTTCCTCTCTTCCTTTCTCTCTTTTCTGCTTTGTTCTTTTTTTTTTTTGAGAATAAGGTAGCACGCTACCCGCTTCATTCATTGGAAAAATGAATTAGGCTACAGATGTGAGGCAATCTGAGCCTCGAGTGAACACAGAAAGCTCAAACGAGCGAGGCGCCAAAAAAAAAAAAAAAAAAAAAAAAAAAAAACCACCACACTAAAGGTTATGGTTCTGATGTGCAGGGAGGAGGGAATCCCATTCCAATAACAGCAGCTTAAGCCTGTGGACTACTCGCTCAGGGTTCGGCTGGATCTTCCTAAAGATCGAATCATTCCTGCCCTTCCAAATGGTCCACCAGCTGCCTGCAAGTTCGGTTAGACTGTTTCTCGTCGTGTGCGTTCCTTTCCTGCCCATCCATTTGTCCCATACTAAGGTGACTTCATCTCCCAGATCCCGAGACTGCACTCCGTCCACGCTCATCACTATAGTGAACTTTGTTCTTGTTCTGTTCTTTTCTCTGTCTCGGAGGCCCTAGCTGCTTCCACCTTATACGCTTAGTTTATTTTGCTTAATGAATGAAGCAGGTAGCTCGCTACCTCTTTCTCAAAAAAACGAAGGCCGAGAATCTCAGCCCACGTTGTGGAGTGGGGCGGGCTTAAGTGGCTCCCTATCATTCAAAACACAAATTGATCCTTTTTTAAAAAAATACTAAAATTCTCAAATAATTGCCTAAATTCTTAGAGGAATCAAGTGTAAAATTTATACCGGATTTTTGGATGTATAAGTAGCATTTCTCTCTTTATTATAGCGAAGCATTGAATTAAACCTTATTGAACCTCTGAAGAAATAGTTTTCTTTCAATGCTACTACTATTACGAGCTACTCGAGACCCTGTTTGTATGTCAAAATTGCTTATTGGCTACAAAAATTTGTTTTCTATAATTGCAAGCTAAAGCCTCTTTTGGCATCATTACTATTTTTTTTTTTCCTTTTGAACAGAATTTTTTATATAAAACAACATAAAAATGGATGGTGTATTGCTTACAATCCGTACGTCCAATGTGTTTGTTTGACAACAAATATTTTTTAGTTCTAAAAATTATTTTAAACAAATTGTCATCTATCACTTGAGTAAAATATATTGTAAGCTAATAAAAAATAACAATAAAAAAAGTCCTCCCACTGATATTGCAGAGTGTATATAATTAATATTAAAAAAAACGACAACATACCAAGCACGGTCTAGTACATTTGATTTTGGTGTATCGTTTATTTTATCTACGAGTTAATTTATTTTATTTTTAAAAAATAATTTAAATACCAAATAAGATATGGATCTGTAAATATTTAGTCATAAGCATTATTTATCAAATAATGTAATCTTTCTATACAAAATTTATTTATTTATTTATTTATTTATTTATTTTGCATCATTAAATCACAGAGGCATGAAAACTCTCAGGATGAGAAGGAAAAGAAATTGTCGGTGCCCGGGAGCCCTGCCAGTTGTTTTTTTTTTTTTTGAAAAATATAAGTAGGGAAAAAAAAATAAAAGTAAAAAAAGATAAATTTAATGTAAAAATTATAAATTTTAATTCTATCTTCCTTATTTTGGAGTAAAATATGTAATTTTTAAAAATATATATATATTGGAGTACATATTACAGTAGAATAACTTATATTTATTTTTTTTATGTGTTATATATTATTCTATTTGAGCCATTTGAAGTATTTGGATTAAACTTTACTGATTTTTTTCTTTTGCATTTCACTTTTTTTTCCCAAAAAAATATATAATTTATATTATATTTCTTTTATATTTTTTTATTATCAAGATAGCTTCATCTTTTTCTCAAAATAATAATTTCTTTCTTTTAAATTTATAATCAAGTCATATATTTTAATATATTTTAATTTCATTTTTAAATTTAAAACAAACCAGTCTGACAAAAAAAATTAAAATTAATTTATTTTACTTTTATTTCTAGAAAACATAAATTGGAAGTGCACTCCTATACACTATTCAGTTCTTTTTCACTTTTATTTTTAGAAAGTATATATTGGAAGCGTACTCCTATATAGTATTCAATTTTTTTTTTCACTTTATTCCTTATTTTTTTTATTTTTTTCTATTTTTAAAAAAAATCAAACTAGGACAAGAGCCCTGCCGAGCTAGATGGGCACCACGAAGTGGTCTTCTATGCAGCAGTTGCACAACATTATCTATGTCTCAAAACAATCAAATTTCTCTTTTTGAAAAAAAAAGTATAACAAATTTTTTAAAATAAAATTATGATGGAATTGGTGAACAGTAGGGGCTCAATTTGATTAGTTAGGAACATGGTGCCACTGCCACATTTCAGACTTTTTTCTCTAGCACCAATTAATTTTTTTTGAGATGAGAAAAACAGTTAAGATAGTCATGAATTCCTACCAAGGACTATCAGAGATGAAAAAGTTTTCTATGTGGCGGCCACACCACGTCATTCATGTCGAAACCAATCAAATCCTTGAGAGAAAAATATATCAAAAATATTTTTTAAAAAAACTATAATAAAATAGATGAATCTAAATAAAATTAATTAAAAATACTATAATTATCTATATGACTGTCATGTTTTAGACTTTTTTGTAAGAGCGGCCAGCTAAGCCATTTGCGACCTCAAATCTTTTACATAATCATACAAAGCTTACTTTACATGTCAGCCCGTGTAGTTTCTGTCACGTTTGCAGCATATCCCGAATAATCGACGCAGACGACTGGGACGTTGGCACAATCTTGTCCTTCTCCTATTCCTCGTTCTTCTCCACAATCTGTTTTTTGGTCCCCCAGTCATAATTTTAGCCCAAAAAGGAGAAAGGGATCTTCACTTAAAGAGGAGCCTATTGCTCCCACGTACAAATTTTTTTACCAAAGTTTCCATAAATAGAACCCAAAAATATATGCTCCGGTCTCTCAGTGCAACTCGTGGCTCTTCCAGTGCTCTGAAATTGTTCGTGGTCGCGTAATTTTTTCGTCGATTGGTCGATATATTTCTATATTACTAGTTTTCTTACTCAATCTAGATCAGCTAGTCATTTTTTTATAAGAATATTACTAGAGGTTAATGGAGCTGTGAATTTGGATCTGCATATCTCTCCGATCTTTGACACACCTACATGTGAAATGTAAAATCTTTTGGGAGGGATTATAGAGAATCCGCATGCACCCTACATGATCTCAATTACTTAGTATACACATATTCGCACCTAATATATATATATATATATATAAAATCAATATAATACTCAGGATATAATCACTTTTTCATGTGTAATTTTCACCCCCTTCATTTTCTTTTACTTCATTGTAAAATTCAAGTTTAGAGGTGGGTGAACTTACTTCCCTTCTATCGATTCTTTAGTAATAATATACTACAGATATGATTGCAAGCGTTTTTAAGTTGTAACTTCTAATTTGACATGCATGTAAATTAAGGAGCTCCAATATTTGTAGACGAAAATGTCGACTAATTATCATTAGTAAAAAAAGAAAAAAAATTGAGCAACTTGCTAATATTAAAAGAGGAAAATATTTTTTTATAATATTTGATATAGAATGTCTTTTTCCTTTTCTTGTACTGCATGGTCCCCTTAGCTTCCACCGAATTGGTGCTTGTTCTTTTCTTAGATTGGAAACATTTGAGTGAGGTTCTGATCTTAAATATACTCTTTTTTATGCTAGGAGTTAGGCCAATATTATTTCAAGGCATCAAATCAATCCTTTTGGCTTGTGTCACAGTTTCTTTAATTATGTGTGCTGTGACTTTGTAACCAGTATAGATGTCTTTGATGTCCAAAATCTAGATAACACATGATATGTGACCTATGGTTCACATTGTACTATATATATTTGGAGCATGTTTTAACTTCTAATTAACTAGAGGAGGTTGGTGGATTATCTAAACACTAGCTAATCTTAGGTTGTGTTACATACATATTGGATCGATCTTTTAGATAACATGATGTTAGTGTCGGTCTGAAGCCTCCTCCATTTTAAGAGATTCTGAGTTCGATTCATATATTACATGTGGTTTGGTTGACTTAATCTCTACTTATTTATCTATAAACTCCTATGAAAATTCGTTTCCTTTTGTCCACACGACGATATTAGCTTAATTTGATATTTTGTGGGACCTATCTGTCATCTTAAAATATCTTGCTTAATTGTTGATTTGTGTGGGATCTATCAGTCATGGTAACTTATATGGCCCATGAGGTCCACCTGTCAGTTTTTTTTTCTCATCTTCTTCCCATTTTGACTAGAGGTGGAAAAAAAAAAAAAACTCACCCAATTTCAGTTTAACTAAAAAATATTTTCTATCTGTAAATTATTTACAGATAAACAAACAAGCCTTTACCCATAACATAGATCTCTCCATCTCAATAAACAAATAAAAATTTTCTATGTTCGAATTGTAAAAATCCACATCAAACTGCTTTCTAATATCATGTATATACACTGTAAATGGAGTACTTCAAGTAAGTAATTAAACATCAAGCCGAATTTCGAAGCAAACATGAGCTACTTGTGAGAAATTAATAAGCAAACCCAATTAGTTAAAAAAGATCTGATCACGTGACATATATATGTACCAATCAAGCATGATCGCAGCTTTTACAAAAGAGTTGTTTGCGTGAAGTTTTTGAAAAAAAAAAAAAAAACTTTATTATTATGATCTTTCTTGTTATAGTCCCTCAGCTTTCCTTTTGATCTGGCTAAAGTTGTTTTCAACTTCTTTCTATGGCAATAATATTATTATGGACATATATACATGTTTATATCCATGCATGCTTTTATAATTAACCTATCGTGACATATTTAACCACTCGTGGACTAAACGAAGGTGACAAAAAACGTTATCCAGCTGATCGAGAATGTTTTTTTTAATTTTAAAAAAAATACTAAGGGAATAGAACTGTAAAGCTAACCTAGCAATTATTTTTTGTTCCATCGTATGTTGTCTTTACGATATAGCCATATATATAAAGTTATGGGTTTATTAGCTTTATTAGGAAACAGCTACAAATGTATCGGAATATGTTGTCATATCCGTTGCTAGAGTAGTGTTCTTATCAACTACTGTTGTGGTCGTGATTTGTTGACATAACCTGTGGATCCCATTAATATATAGGAGTTAGGCCGGTATGTTTTTAAAAGTATGAAATCTTCTGTATTTTCAAGTCGTTTTCGATGTTGAAACTTTCGAATTGACGATCAGCTCCGTTAGACTTGATATAGAGTATTTAAAGTACTAAAAAATAAATTTCATAATTTTTCTATATCATTTACCTAGTGATCGAAAGGACTCAAAATCAACGGCTGAAAAAAATAATCTAAAAAAATGTGATGATATGACACTAAAATTTTAAATAAAAAATAATGACCTTGTTTTATGTAGTATAATTTTTTTTTAAAATTTTACGTGATTTAGATATTTCTACACCGTTAAACTTGCAAACAGCTCACCACGACCATTAAAACTATTGATTTTGAACCCCTTCGATCACTAGGCAAATTATATCGAAAAATTACGAAATTTATTTTCTAGATACTTCAAATACTCTAAATCAAGTCTAGTGGAGCCAATCGTCGATTCGAAAGTCTCAATGTCGAAAACAACTTGAAAGTACGGAAAACTTCATTCTTCTAAAAGCATACTAGTCTAACACAATATATAGTGCCGATTTCAAAAGCGCAGCTTTTTCTCTTTTTTTTTAAATTTTCCCTGTGTATTTTCTCATTCTGGTTTATTGAGGTTTTTGTGACTGAATCGATCATCTAATACCGTTTTTAGATTTATACAAAAAAATTTATATCGAAACAGAACTTTAAGATTTGAACGTACGGTAAATTATATGATTCATCAAATGGTCTCATCGAAATCTCACTGAGGAGCTTCTTAATGAAGTCGCACTCGGTCAATTGCGACGGATATTTAATTTGTGGGTGAGTGGGATCTCCAAAAGGCCTATAATTGAGAACTTTGAAATATACACTTATTTTATAATTTCAACATATATTTAAATGTTCATAACAAAGTACTCACAACAAATTTGAGTGATGGTTGGAATATTTACTTGCTCCATATATTCCGTCCACACAAAAAATGATTGGTGGGACAATTAGAATATTTGTTTTTTTGACTATTTCTCTACTCTATCTTGTATGGCCAGTTTCATATTTATAGTGTAACAGTTACACTTGCGTATTTTATTGTAAAAATGATATCATAGTATAATCGTCGTGACATATAGTACGTGCCAACTTTTTTATGTTACATAAGAGAATATTTCTTTTAATAGTTTGATGAACAAAAAAGATCATAGTCGCAATGCGCGGCCTTGTGTAGAGTATGTGACGCCCCATTTTTCGTGGTTTAATTCTAAAACTAGTGCAGATTCCCACTTGCTTTATTCCCAACCTAATTTTCTTCGGCTAGCGCTTCGCCCAAATGTGAGATCTATTACCACAGCTATTCTGAAACTACTAGCTACCTGCTCCAAAATAAAAAGTAGAAACGATATATGTGGTGTTGTTTTGTTTTTGAGTGCATAAGAATCTGAAAAACAGGGACAAAATTTATTTCGATTGCGTGACCAAAACATTGATCACGTTATACTCGGGGATTCGTCTTACACGTGATGTGGATTTTTCCAATTCGAACATGAATAGAAAACTTTTATTTGTTCATTGAGATGGAGAGATTTGTGTCATGGGTAAAGACTTGTTTGTTTATCTGTAAGTAACTTTTTAGGTTGAAAATATTTTGTAATTAAACTGAAGTACGGGCGAGTTCTTTCTTTCACCTTTGCTTAGTTGGTAGGAATTCAATGACTTTAGAAATATAATTATTTTATTTTTTATTCATTTTACTAAAAATTTTATACTAGCACATAAGATGATGAAACAAAAGTACAACAATCAACTTTTTATTTTTTTCCTTTTTTCTCTTTTGTAAATAACTTGGTCTTCACTTACTACGAAGTCAATTACGACGTCTTGAAGAAGTAAAGTACCGAAAAAATTTAATTTACAAAAAAATAAATAAAAAGTAAATATTTACGATGGAAAATAACTTAACTTGCTTCATCTTCAATGAAACAAATATGCGGCGAGGAATTAAAACCCTCAAATCTCAAATGGGGTGTCTCCATTGCTTAGGCCATAGGAACATTTTAAAGTCCAAAAAAAAAATAAAAATAAAGGTTATACCATGATGGGTGTTAGAACATGTACCTTGCACTATTTATTGAGCTCCGTGCATTATTCAAAAAGCTTCAGGTTAGATACGGGATAATCTGGGGCGTCCAATGTAGATTCTATAGGACGCCACTTAGTAAACTTTTTATGCGTCTTTTTGGATCTAGTCGTAGGTTAAACATTTGGCAAAAATATTTTAATAACTAGTGTTAAAATCGTAAATTATATTGTTTACCACATCTTTACTAATCTCTGTTACAATTATTTGACCAATAAAATTTGATTATTTTTTTTTGTGAAAAAAACCTCACTAAATTTCTAATATTATTATTATTTTTAAAAAAGAAAAATAGCATGCAGGGCGCTTTCTTTGCATCAAGAAATGAATTTTTACCTACTGTCCCTAACGCAAGTGACAAAAGGTTTGGTGGTTGGTACCCGAGATTCCAAGTTCGAATTCTAGTTGATTTACATTTTCAGCTAAGTTTATTTCTAAAAAAAATAAACGAAACGAATAGCATGCTACCTCTCTAAAAAAAAAAGAATTTGTTAAAAATATACAGTAACTAAAATTTGAACTTAAAATCTAAAATATCAATCATTAGACATGGAGTACGGCCCATCAAATTTCTAATGATGTTTTAAGCACGGGCACGTGTTTTTAGGTAGGAGAAGTCGTTTTCGCTTTTGTACGTACAAGACAGCCTGGAGTGCGGTTAGTTGAAAAAATTCCGGAGTTCTCCTGCAGCTCGCAATGATTGGCCAAGAATTAACAGTGTAAAACTCATCATACACTACTTGAGAACTAAACTATTACATTATTTATAGGAATTGAGCTCATTTACTTTTAAAAGTATAAGTTATTGATGCTTGTAGATTTTTGATTTTTTAATTAAAAAATATATTGTTAGAATGATAGCCGAACTTTTATTTATAGTACTGAAACTTCTATATTATAATTTTATTTTTGATCTTAGAATATTCAAATCAATAATTCACATGGATAAATATAATATAGGGTATATGTAATCTTTAGGAATAAATTTTTATCGGTACAATTGTCTTATTTTCGATTTTAGAATATTCAAATCGACGATCCACATTGTTTAAACTGAAATAAAGCATATAATTTTTTAAGGATTAAAATTTTGTAGTTTTCAATATTATTTACTTTATGATCAGATCATTTCAAAATTACTAATTTTCAATTACTACCTATTAATTTGCTGACTGCGAGACCTCTAAGATTTTACTAGAATGCCTCTTGCTAAATAAGAGCTGTACTCGTAGGAGAACAATCGTTGGCCAGCTTTGAAAAGCGAGTAGTAGAAATGTTGCATATATAAGGAGCTCACGACAATGGATACTACTTAGTGGGTAATTTGACTGGAATGTACTAAGAGAATTTTTCAAAACAAGAAAGTGAACGTGGGTCAACTCTTACACTAGGTTAGATTTCTCAGGGGTCTTTGGTCACCTTAGTTGTTTTTTTTTTTAATAAGTATAGACTTGTAGGCTTGCTCTCGCTTTCTCTTTCTTTCTTTTCTTTCTTTTGTTTCGGCCTAGCTGCCTTAACTTTTTATAGTTAAATTCATTTATCTAATTATTGAAGCGGTAGCATGCTATCTTTTCTCAAAACTTGATAGCACTAAGTGCTTAGTGATATTGATATTATTGTAACCAGACTATATATATAAATGAACTTGACTGCTTCTAAAAGCATAAGGCTTAGTACTTTTAATTTTTTAGCCCTTGAATCTATCTTTTTGGCATCGGATCAAAAGTCAATAATGATAATTATTTATGGGACTCACCATTATGCATTATCCAAGAGTCGCTGGAATTAATCTAATGGCCAAAAAACTACATCACTATTTTTTGGGGCAAAGGGAATAGAAGGACAAGGCAGCAAGGAACACCAACAGGCAGGATTTTTATATTTTTGGTATGATATGTGAATATGTGTGCCCATTGCAGTATGACTGAAGTAAGGGTTAATTAATTGTATTTGTAGTTTGTTAATTTTTGCCTAACTTTGCACCTTAATTTTTAATTTTTCTTATTTTTTTGCTATTAGACCTCTTCTTTTTTTACTCTATTTCAGTTTGGTCCTAACAATCAAATTTTTATTTTTATTTTTGACATAATAGAGTGCGGTAATCGCACTGAATTTTTCAAGTGTTTTAAAAAATCGAGTAGAAAATTGGATAGCATGTTCGGGCAATCGTCGCACTGAATTTTTCAAGTGTTTTAAAAAATTTGATAGCACATCCGACTTGATGCTAGAAACGTGGGATGCTCCAAAAGAAATAATTGATATCATGCATCATGTTGAAATGGCTGTAGGTGCAGAAGATGCCATTGAGGCACTGAGTTTGAAATTGACGCGATGGACATGCATAAGACTACGGATCAAGGTGAAAAATCGAATAAATGATAGGGGCCAGAGGTTAAAAATCTGATTTTTTTTATAAAAAAAATTAGGTAAAAACTGGGGACTAATAGTACACGTTAACATACTCTAATAAATAATTCCACAATTATAGGAGACCATTTTAATGTAAGAGATAGAAACTAGTATAAGCAAATTAGGCTAATTGAATTTTTTTATACGGCTAGTTCACCTCTGCAATAGGTCAAGTAGGCACATCAATTGACCATGAAATGTGGATGTATCAGAAAATTTCAATACGCAACTCTTAGATATGGAGATCAGATGTAACGTCCAAATTAGTTATATCCAATCAAATAAAATGTCTAAATTCAGTTCATAGGGATGCTACAACACATAATAATATAAACTTTATTTTTTTTTTCTTTTTGTGCACTATTTTCAATACGAAGTTTCATTTTGTTTAAATTAGAAATTAGATATGACTTAACAGGATTAATTGAGTACGAGAAAATCTGTTATAGAAAAGAGCTGAGAATATTACTATTATGTACATAATAATAATAATGCAAAAAAAAATTCTGTTTTCTGAATTGAAGTCGAGTTCTTTAACACGGTATCAGATTTTAGCTTACATCTTTTGTACAGCTCAATTTTTTGTTTATTTTTTTAAAAATCTAAATTATCCTATTCACATCTGATTTGTGTCATTTGGCCACCTATATTGAGAATACTTTTGAAAGCATCAAAGTGTTGCATCTAATAACGTCGTGGCCTACAAACGAGCCACAATTTTCACGGTGCAACAACCCCATTAATTCCAACTACGAGCCACACACATGTTGGATTTACTAACAAGCCGAGTCACACTACTCGACGAAAAAGATGGGCCCCACTGAAATGGTCAGCCATTTGTGAGGTCATATTTTTGGGTCCCACCACCGAAAAATTTTAAATATCATTCCTGTGATTTCGTATTTTTTCATTTTAATGCCCTGTGGTTTAAAGTGTATCACTTTAGTACCTGTGATTTCGTTTTTCTCTTTTTCTTGTTCTTTTTATTAATTTTTTTGTTAAATCATATGAAAAAATTTCAGATAATCTACCTCTGGTTTATCGAATATTCATTTTAGTACCATATGGTTTTAACTTTCTTACTGATTTAACGAAAAAAGTAACAAAAATAATAATAAAAAGAGAAAAATAAAAACCACAGGCTACTAAAGTGATACATTTTAAACCATAAGGTACTAAAGTGAAAAAGTAAAAAATTACAGAAATGATATTTAAAGTTTTTCCTTAAATAAAACTCGGCGAGACTCGCATTCCCGCAATCTTCGCAATCTTGTCATCTACGCATCATCCATCTAAGGTAAAATTTGTGAATAGTCTCTTGCTGTTGTCGGGCACAGTTTTTCTGCATCTCCACTGCTCTGCAACAGAAATTTGTAGGCACAGAGTTTGTCCCTATGGATGTCAATAGATATGGATATTTAAAATTTATTCGAATTCGAATTCGAATTCGAACGAAAGAAATTTATTCGATACTAAACAGATATAATTTCGGATATAAATATAAAAAAAATAAAAATTCTAGGGATTTAGATTCAAGTATAGATTTTGACTGTATCCGATCCGAACCCGAATTGATTTTATATTATATTATATATATATATTTGATATTATATTTGAATTTGTATTTTAAAAATTTAGATTTCATGTAATGTGTGTTGAATACTGTAAATAGAAACGGGTTCGGATGTCGGACTTGGTAGTCAGGTTCGAATTCGGATTTTTGAAAATCCGTTCCGAATCTGATTTTTTTTTTGAGGAAAAGGTAGCACGCTACCCGCTTCATTCATTGGAATGATGAAGTAGGCTACAAGGGTGAGATATCCTGGGCCTCGAGGGTTAAAAAAAAATCCGCCTCGAATCTGATCCGTTGACATTCCTATTTGTCATGTCATTATCATTATTATTATTTGAGAGAAAGATAAAAAGTTTAATTAGTTAAAAAAAATTGATGATTGATATTCGGAATCTTAAATTCAAAATCTAATTATTTTATATTCTTAACTAAATTTATTTTTAAAAAAAAATTGAGAATTTCAAATATTTTAGTAGAAATTTCAGGAATCATTCAAGTGGCAGCACAGGAATATGCAGGGAATAAACCACACGCTTTTAACCCCACCTATCGCTGCTGAGTTAAAGCGGGCGCATTTCGACCGTCCGATTTGGTGAGCCCTCGTGATTCGAAGGTCGCAATCGCAGCCGTTCGATGAGCGGCCGGATTTCGCCCAGATGGCAACATCAGCGGAGATCTTCCGTCCTTTTTTGAAAGGCGGTTGCCTCTTTTTACCCGTCTCCCGAATATTCGCCCAAATATTCCGTACTCAAATCGCTCTCTCCCTTCTCCATAATAATTAATAATAATAATAATAATAATAATAATAATAATTCCACCCTTCATTATCAAACTTTTCTTCCATTCTTTGGTGGCTCTTTATATTGTAAAAACATTACTTAATCTTAATTTCCAATCATATTTTAGCAGTTCTCTAATTTATTTACATATTTTTTAAGCTTGTCCTTATGCTTTACATTATAAAATAAAATTCTCTTTTTGGTTCCAAGTTCGAAATCTACTTATTTTATATTTCTATCTGTAAATAAATAAAACGAATAGCTAGCTTGCTATCTTTTTCTCTCTCAAAAAAAATTATTTTTCAAACAAATATTTTTTTGTACGCCTGACCTATATGCTAGTAAGATATCGAACAGCTGACTTTTTAGATCGACAGTCGGGATAATAATTACTGGCTAGTGGTTGTTGGTAATTTTAAACTTAGACAATTTCCTCTTTTTTCTATCCCTCTATTCAATAATTTTTATTTCTGTGCGTTGAACTATGTATAAAACCATATAAATAGGAGGAGAAAATATTTTAATGAAGAGCCTGGGTGTTTGTTTTCATTATAAGAAATTGTACCTTTTATGACCAAAGTATCAGGATCTTCAATAGAAAAAAGTGATCAAATGCATGCATTTAGCTTCATTCTAGTTGTATGTCGAAAGGATGTGATTGACAATTCAAAATACATTACAAGAAAAAGGTTTTATCTGTTTATGTAAATTAAGCACACTAATAAAGTTGCGACAGAAGGGAAGTAAATGATAAACCATAAAAATGTTGAGGCAATTAAGTGTAAATTTTGAATGCTTAGAGCAAAAGTGGTAATCACTTTATTTGGGAGTTCTTTCCTAAAAGTAAATCTCTCTATTTTTTAAAATATTATCCGGCTGAGAGTTCAGCTCAGATGAAGAACCATCCATACATGTGAGTTGTTAAACAATTCTTTAACAAAAATTTCAACTATTTGCAAAACCAATTTGGAACGTATTGAGCATCAATATGAAGATGAAATAAAAGATTAAAAAATTTAAGACCATTTTTTTTTAAAAAAAAATTATTACCGTACTGAGATCCTATTTGGACTTGACAAACAACAGTTAATTTTGACGACGTCAATCAAATAATGATTAGATTTGCAAATTTTAAGAATTAGTACACGTGTCAAACTTGCTAGCTTTTATAGTTTTAGAAATTATAAATGATATTACTTAATTTAGACGATTTGATGAGCTAAGCAAATTTATAGTAATATCTTATTGCTTTTTTAAATTTATTTAACCCGCATTACTATAAGTGCTAGTTAGGCTTTATTTTTGTTGTGCTTTCATGTGCACATTAACCCAGTTAGATTATTTGGCAAATAATTATTTATTCTATTTGTATTGCAAAGAAAAATTGTGGAAGCAATTTTATGCTTCTTTTGAAATTACAAAAAATTTACGTTACACGCAATATAAAAAAATATTTCGTTAGTTTTTGCATGTAATACTATACTGCAGACATCACAATAAAGTAGTTACGACATAAGTTTTATGATTCTATCGAAATTCAATTTTATTTTGTCTAATAATTTTAGATGGGTCTCAGTATTAAACAGATTAGTGCAATCTTTTTTTATGTATATACAAGTTAACTTATGTTCACTATGCTTTGTTGATTGCTAGAAAAAGTTTTATCACAACCATGCCGCATCATAGAAGCTTGATTCTTCGAGAAATTTTCATTTTTCAAACTCTTGGCTTTCACGAGGCGCCAAATCTGCATCCCCTTTATAAGGGTGACATATGAGTGAACTGCTTTTACCCGTCTACTACATTAATATAAGAGCTTGTTTGATTGCTTTTCCCTCTCTACTCTTGTTTTCAAGTTTGCTCAGCAATTCATTAGGCTTAAAGAAACATACATTCTAAAAGTAATATTTTATGAGTAGAGCTATTATATTTTCGAAAGTATAAGACAGTCAAACGTTTTAACCCTTGGATCAACTCCTATGATCATTTTTAATTTTTGAATTAATATTATTATCTTAAGTGGCCCACTTAATTCTAAGGAGGGCCACTATCATCCCGATCTTAAAAATTTTTAATCTAAGGGTCAAAAAGTTGGATGCACCAACTGGCTTATACTTTCGAAAGTATAGTAGCTCTACATATATTTTATTTTAAATTATTCTTTTGAGAAACCATACGCGCTTATAATTTTACATTCTACTGTTTAAAAATTATTATTATATTCTTAGTTTTTTTTATATATATTAAATTTTAAAAAAAATTTATGAAGGAGCATAACAACTATAACCTATCAAATCCACCGTACTCCTGATATTTTCTTTTTTTTCACTTTTTATTTAACACATTAATAAGGCTTTCAACAAGCGTCAAACCCGCATCCGCCACGTCGATATCGGCGACACGCGAGCGAACCGTTACAGCCCCTCACCTCCGTTATATTATATGGCTCGCTCCTCGCCTCCTCGCCTCGCCTCTCCCTTATAAATTCACTCAGCAGCAGAGGCAACGAGCGGCCCCAAGCGACGAAGCGCTCCACGCGTTTCAAATCCTTCCTCCGTGTCGTCTCGTCTCTCTCTCTGTGTGTGTATCGGGAAACGCCACCGACTCCTCCTCGCTCCTACGTCGTCTTCTTCCTCCTCCTCTCTCTCGCGTCCTCGTCGTTTTCTTCGGCTCGCCATTGACGAGGGTTTGTCGTAGTTAGCTCACGGTGCTGACGCGAGAGTAAAACCCTCTGCTCCGTAGCTACTTTTAAGGGTTTTCGCTCCTCCTCGGCTCGGTTTGTTGATGGTCATCTAAAGGAGGAACGACGGAGAGGAAGAGAGAGAGGAGGCGCAGCGCTCGTGTCGTTGGGTAATGGCTTCTCCGAAACGCACTTTTTGCATGATTTCTTGATGCTTATCTTTTTCTCGCCGGATTCGATTTCTTCACGTTTTCGAGATCCTTTGGCTTCTTGATTCCGGATTCATCTCTTTTGTGTTGTCCGGGAGTTCTCTTCTTAAGGGAGAATCAGAAGATTTCGAAAAGTTTTGTTATCGTCTCTATAGAGTTGTGGTGGAGACGAGAGGGACGATTTAGGGTGCGTTTCAATCAAATGTGGGCTTACTTGGGTTAGCTTTGATGAAATGTGGTAATTTAATGCACTCTGCAGTGATGTGGGGTTGGTTAACAAGATGAGGTGAACATCTTTAGCTCCATTCAAACAGGATTTTGTAGTTTTCTTGGGTCTTATCGGTAGCATATTTTTGTTTGAATTTTTTTTCTTCTTCGAAGAAAAATTCAATCCTCCCTACTCTGATTTTCTTGATGAACCTCTCTTTCTCTCTAGACTAACCTTTTCTTATGTGGAATTTTCTTTTCTCTTCTGATGAAAAATTCGTGTTCTCGTGCTGAGTTTTTTTATTCCTGAATTTCTCAACGCAACAGGAACTTTTTTACTGGACATGATTTATATTTGAATCTTTTAAGTGGAAATTAGAAAGATTGATGTGCCCATGGTTCTAGTTTAGAAATCTTAATAATAGGTATCTTATTCAATATGCTTTAATAGTCGGTAGCATGATTTTTAATTAGGGCTCTGTTAGTTAAGGTTTTAGAACAATCTCGGCCATTAGGTGCATAATTTCTAGCAAAAACTTCGGCTGTGAAAAAATAGTGATGCAAGGGTAAATGGTGAATCTGACTCTTCTTAGTATAATATAAGAGTGTGATTGGATCTTGTCTCACTGTTTCAGATAATGGTCAACTAAGAAGTCAAGTAGTATTTGGTATTAGCATATTATATGGTAAGAAAGAGATGAAGACGAGTAGTCCTTATAAACATAAATTGTCCACCTCATGACTAATGCTTTTAATATAATATTGAGCTTCATGGCATGCTGGTGTATGAAATTTTGCCATCTGGCTTACTGAAAAAAGGTACGATAACCATCTAGTATGTACCAAAGTTAAGCATCTAATTAAATGTCGCTTTTAGGGCACAAATAAGTTAGGAAACTCCAATCCACGATCTAGATCTTCCTATTTGGATAAAAAATAATTCAAAATTATGTAATAAGATCAGGATCATAACAATTGCTCTTTTTTTTCTTTTTTTCTTTTTTTTGTTGATGTGATGTTTTGGGTTGAGGTAGCAGAGGAGACCATAGAGGCCGACTGGATCCGAACCTCAACTGCCAGTGGCTAGTAGGCTTGACTTGATCCACTCCATCATTTGATCCTACTTGAACGCATTGTAAATATGATTCATTAGCCAGTTTCACTGTCGACAAACATTGTATACAATAAATGTATATCTCACTACCATGTGCACTACTAGATATGCCAGTTCAACTCCTTTCCCAGATCAGATCTGAACTATTGCGCTCTAGTGAATATACGATGCCCTCCTTGCAAACTAGTATGTAGCGTGACAATTGTAGCAACATTCTTTCCTATGTCTGTTAGTGCCAGTAGATCAAATGGTGGCAATCCACTGTGAATTACATTGGGCTTATACTTCATCTACTAGATTAGTAGTATTTCTCTTATAAATCAAAGAGAGGAGGCATTCAATAATGGTGCTAAGAGCCTACCGATGGTGCAGGAAAAATCTTATTTGTTTTCAGAAGAATAAATACACTTAATTGATCTAATAAGTAGCATTCCAGCTTTGCCTTCTGGTGTTAATTTTATGCATTTGTGTAAAGATTTTACGGACTGTGCATGGAAATGGAACTAATAAGCTGTTATATCTATCTATCTATCGGTGTTCTTAGCTCTTTTTATTATTTTTGTTTGTTTACTCCTTGACATAATTGCCTATTTTATATATCTGCGCTATCTTTACCATCTTTCCTTTATAATTTAGTTTCTTATGGAAACATGCCATTTTGGTGACAGGTTGGAGTACTCTTATCTGACTCTACACTCTAGTACTTTGTGCTAACTGGAGTACAACGATACTTCTTGAGTACGACAATACTTCCTTTCCAGAATAAATTCTAATGAGTGGTTGAAACAGAAAATAGCTCATGGACTGCCTATCTAGACAGCGAACTACATAGTATTCGTCACTTACGTTCAGTTTTCTGTTAGTCATTTTTTTCTTTCCTGAGTTGTTTCTACTATAGAAATTGATGGAAAGTGTCATATCTTGTGATAACCTGTACATCATTACCAATGTTATCTGTGAATTTTTTTTAATCATGATATTTCACAGAAATCAGGGAAGAAGGAATTCAAATAAATATATCAGACTAATCTTTTCTATCCACTGTTGGATTACAGAAGATCTTACAGCTCATATTTATATGCTTGTAATTTGAATACCATATTGCTTTAAACTGATTTCTTCTCAGCTTCTTTTTGTAATTTTCAGGTTGTAGATTCACATATTCGACATAAAAATGGTGAACTTTGGGAAGAGGTTAATGGCGGATCAAGTGCAAGAGTGGAAAGAGTATGTTTGTATTCCTTGTTATTCAAGACTAATATTTTATTCCCATTGCATTTGTAGATGGATGTTTTAAAGTAATATTTATATCAATTATTGAAAGGAGAATTGTCGGTCAACCCAAAGCTTGATGCAGCTAACTTTGAAGACCTATTCTCCTTTCGTCACTCAAGTATAATATGTAAACTTTGTACGGTGCTTAATTAACAATAAATTTATTACACCTGGTAGTGAATATTAGGCCTATAATGTAATGATTATTGATGCTTGTTAAGATAATTTTGTGGTAGTAAGTCTGAGGTTTCGAAATTAAATGTTTTCTATTGCTTGTATAGTCATATTTGCTCAGGCATATGCAACCTCACACACATCTACTAAATAAAAGTGTCCTCATTAATTGCACCTTTCTCTTTGCATTTATTGGTCAGGAAATATTCTAATGCAAAATTTCAGCTCGAAGTACAATAAATCAAATTGGTTGATTGCTTTGGAAATTGAGAATTCTCACTTAGTCATGGTCCATTATATTTGAGATTTGTTTTGAGAAACTGGCGGAAAGGACAAGTTAGTAATGTTATCAGAACTTAGACCTAACCTGGCTCAGATTAATCATGCACTCAGATTTACAGTGCAAGCTAGATACAAGCAACGACTTGTATTTGGCCTAATTTGAGCGATGTATATGCAAATTATGAAGTATCCATGGGTTAATATGTAGAAAAAACCTGACTGTTTGTGCATGACCTCGATTGTTTAGTAGATTCTTCTCTGTTATGATACGCGAGCATAACCCTCATACGGAAAATACAGAAGAGCTCAACATTAGGCTTGCAAATTAGCAGTTCTCTTCACATATAAATTTTTCAAAAGAAAAAGAGTTCTTCATGGGAATAAATCAAGGATTGTTTTGCTTCATATCTTGTGCAAGTGGAATAATGCTCATTTATTAGATGATATTATTGAATTTTAAAATTTTTATATATCTTAGTGGATTTTATATATTAATACTAGATATTTTAAATTATAAAATATATATATATATCATATTATACTAAATTACTAATAGATGTAATGTTTTTTAATTTCATGATATATCATAATTATTATAATTTCATAATATATATTATAATAATATTACTATAGTTTTATGTTATAAAACAGGAATTATTTTAACAATGCCTAACGTGCTGAGCTCTTCCATTCTTTACTAGGTCAAATTTGGCACAAGTTAAATAGAAAGGCAAACTTCGTAGATCAGTAGAAGATTTTTGAATTATGCGCTATTACAGGGCAAACATGTGGGATATACTCTGGAAATAAAGAAATACCACCCAAACGCAAATTCTAAAGTGTTATTTATTGTCCTGGGACATCCCTTTTTTTTCTCGGGAAAAAAATACAAATTTATCCTGGAACCATAAACTACAAAGGGAATTTAAACTTACATAATAAATATTTGAAGTTGGCCAGGGAACAGGTTAGCCAATTGATTTATCTCTTGGGAGTGGGGACCTTTCAATATGAAGCTTAATGGTTAATGACCTTTTTTTTCGCCAAACTGTAATATGATAACATTTGCTATTACCTTCCTATTTAACATGCTTCTGATATAGATAACTTAATAGTTTATTGCACTGTACTTCTGTTATGTCTACTTGTATTACAGCTGGTTATTTAATCTTTCTCCTTCACATCTCTAGTTCGTTCACTTTCTTTGCCAGCAAAGGACATTCCAATCTGCTTAATTTGCCTGCACATGAGAAAATAAAAAAAAAGCTTTCTTCATAACATGAATTTTCCATTTTCATTTGTGGAAATTCTACTTCCCATTTAACGCATGAATATTTGATACTTCATATTGTAGAGATCAAATGAGCGCAAAATGATGAGGAAATGTAATTAAAGCTTTCCTTGTCTTCTCCTAGTATATATGACTTTCCTTTCTGTTAATGTCGTAAACATTTGTTCAAATTTTCTCCTCTGCTGCTCTGGAGCAGGATAATGTGTGACTGCTATATGTTTCCTATCCCGTTTAGTTTTATATATAGGCAACTCTGAAATTAAGCTTTATAATTGTTACACCAAGTCAACCTTTTACTGCTATTGTTTCAATTCACGTGCATGCCTTGATTCTTCTGTTGCTTTTTCTAGATACTACATCAATTACAAGTTAATGAAGAAAAAAGTAAAACAATATGTTCAACAAACTCAGGAGGGTGGAAAAGATCGCCAGCAAGTTCTTAAAGAGTTCTCAAGGATACTTGACGATGAGGTATGTAAAAAATTCATTCTCTTTATAACAGTAGACTATTTTTAACTATGAATAGTGGCTCTGGGGAATAGAAATATCAAACGTAAAATCCAATGCTGGTTTTAGGTGTCTCAGCAATTGAATCAGGAACTGCTGCTGAGCTTATCAACCTAACTGCATTAGTTTCTATCGCATGGGATTGACAGTTTTTCTGTTTGAAGAAAGTTATCAAACTAGGTCTTCGTTGCAATCATACGCTCCTAGGCATTCCCATAATCTGCTAAAAGTTATGAAAATGCATTATTGAGATCTACTTTCTAAACAACGCTAATCCTCCCACATAGAGACTGCAGTTTCTACCCCATTTATTCACGCAAATGAAGTCAATCATACTTGTTTCTATTTTTTCTAGATTAGAAAAGCCTTTAGTTTGCATGACAAAAGTTGAACAATCAAAATTATGTGATGTCCCTAGTTTATTTGTCAACATGGCAGGAAAAGTTTAGGTAGATTTGACCGAGTGTTGCCAGACACAGGTGATGCATCACTTCCAAACCTTACCTGCATTCTATAGTACTTGTAGTAGGTTTCATTCTCTCCTTTAGAAGTTTAGCTCATTTTTTCTTTAATTTCCATTCAACTATCATTTAACTATATGTATTGTAGAAATCTCTCCATACTTCTGTAATGTGTTTTTCTGCAGATAGAAAAGATTGCCCTTTTTCTATTGGAACAACAAGGGATTCTTGCCAGCAGGATCCTGATCTTGGGAGAACAACGCACTGCTCTCGTACAAAAGCCTGACATATCCCAAATATGTGAACTGCGAGAAGCTTACAGGGCAATAGGACAAGATCTTCTGAAGCTTCTTAGATTTGTGGATATGAATGCCACCGGCATTCGCAAGATACTAAAGAAGTTTGATAAGCGCTTCGGCTATAAGTTTACGGATTACTATGTTACTACTCGTGCAAATCATCCTTATTCTCAGCTGCAGCAGGTCTTCAAGCAAGTGGTAGTTCCCTTCTAGCCACTGATCGATATAAAGAGTGTTGTTTTTAGTATTTCAATTTGATTGCCTTTTGCATTAATTTTTGTTGCATCTCTCCTTCCTGAAGCTCTCCATTTTCTTGCTATATAGGGAGTTGGGGCTGTCGTAGGTGCCTTATCTCGCAATCTCGCATATCTTCAGGATCGTCAAGGAAGTTACTTATCCATCTACGATCAACCATCCATTGTTCTTAAGGTTTTTCCTTTCCTTTTTTATGAAAGTTGGCTAGCTATTTATCAACTAGTATTTCTTGTGTTTGGTATCTCATTGTAGTCCAATATATCTTATACATTTTTTTTCCTATGCAGGACCCTGTAATTGACCAAATAAATGCTTCAATAAACAAATTGACACATTCAACAAATTTCCTGCAATTCCTAGGACAGCATTCACTTATTGTTCAGGAAGATATACCCAGTGCTGCAGAGGATCATATTGATGACAAAAGTTACCATTTTATGTCTCTTCTTCTGAACTTGGTAAACACCTTCCTTTATATGGTCAATACATATATTATTGTTCCAACAGCAGATGACTACTCACTGAGCCTTGGAGCTGCCGCGACAGTTTGTGGTGTAATTATTGGATCAATGGCTGTTGCACAAGTATTCTCCTCAGTCTACTTTAGTGCATGGTCAAATAAGTCATACTTCAAGCCTCTTGTATTTAGCAGCATCATGCTCTTTATTGGAAACACACTGTACGCATTGGCTTATGATCTTAATTCATTAACGATTCTTCTACTTGGTCGAGTCTTATGTGGGTAAGCAGTTCTTTTTTGTATAGTGAAGCAACAGAAAAAAATTATTCTATTTGCTATCTATCGTTTTTATTGAGTTCCTTCCTGACTAGTTTGCAAAGAAAGTTTGGTTATTTTGGAAAAGATTTTATTTTCTTCATTTTTGCAAATATTCTCTTAATGTATTTTCAAAGCTCCAGAGAGTAAGAAGATTAATAAATCAAAGGCAAACTTAATATTACACCTGATAAATATTGGTTTGTTGATGTTCTTTCCTTCCAAGAAAGATCCTGTTGGCATGTTTTACGTAATATTCTGCAGAATTTCAAGTAGCCTGTATTTTTGCCTAATCTGTTGAGGACTCTTTTCAGTGGTATAATGATCCAACTTATCTCTTTTGGCTTCAGAGTGGACTTCTAAATGCACTGTTGAAATTTTTAAAATTTCTTGTCGTAAAGAATTATACTAAAGAACTGTCTTAACTTTTTCATGCAATTTGCTATCTGCTTCATTCGTCAGTTTGCTGAGGAGTGCAATAATAAATTATCATAAGCTTTTCTCTGGTGATGTCCCATCAATCTTTAACATATAAATTTTTTTTTTCACCTTGATGCAGATTGGGTTCTGCAAGGGCTGTAAATCGTCGTTATATCAGTGATTGTGTACCTCTCAAGATCCGTCTGCAGGCTTCTGCAGGATTTGTCAGTGCTAGCGCTCTTGGAATGGCTTGTGGTCCAGCTCTTGCTGGCTTGCTTCAAATTAATTTTAAGATTTACACTCTCACGTTTAATCAGAACACCTTACCTGGGTGGGTCATGTCTTTGGCTTGGTTTATGTACTTGTTTTGGTTGTGGATTTCATTTAGAGAGCCGGAACGTAACACTGAAGAGGAACATTTTACACAATCTCCTGGTTCTGGTAAGTTATGCGAATACGTTTATAACTACTTCGACTTCAAGTTATGCATTACATGCATTCTCGAGTTCTTACAGTAAGAGAGCCGATGCTATATATAGTGTTTGAAATAGTACTAGGAACAATGAGACTTTCATTATCCACATTTCAAAATTAGCAATCTCAAATAAAAGTTGAGTTTTTTTTCCCTTCAAAGTAGAAGGTGAGAATCATTTCTATGATCTAAGAACATTTAAAAAGTTCTGAGAAACCAGAAATTGTATCACTTTGAGGTCTCTCACCATTTCATCTGGTGGCATATGGAACAAATATGATGGTGACGAGAACACATTCTTTTTATGAACACCAGGAAGTAACTTTTAAGGCCTTGTGTGAATTGATATTGTCTTCACATTGTTCTCATGAACGATCATCATAAGATTCCATTGTACATCAGTTTCCTGAAAAGTTGAAACATGATGAGTTTGTTTGTTATTCTAAAAGGACAAGGGAAAAATGCTGAATTGGAAGATGGTCTTGCACAACCTTTGCTAGTAGATGCAAATGAGAGACAAGATGAAGACGGAGATGATTGTGATGATAGTGAAGAAGCCTCTGAAGAATCTCGTAGACCTGCCACTTCAATTGCCTCAGCATATAGACTGCTGACACCATCGGTGAAGGTTTGATTTCGCATGCTTAACATTATTTTGAAACAAGGTGTTTATCAGTGGTCCTAAGATCTGTTTGACTCAGTTATGATTGTTTAATGTTCATGCAGATTGATGAAATATTCAATTACTATTTACACATTAATAAAAACTCACCATAGTTGCTTTGTTCTTGCACAATCCATCTAAAACTGGGAGTCATCATATATTTTCCAAAGCAAAGTTATGAAATAAAAATGTTCTCTGGTTGCCATTATGTTGAATTTATATTTGGTTTGTCTGTCTCAATTTTTGGCATGACTATTTTGGTTTTGCAAAGAGGATTATGACCTGATGCGCTCCCCATGCCTTGCTTATGTTTGTTTAAATTTTGCAGGTCCAGTTGTTAATCTATTTTATGCTGAAATATGCAATGGAAATTTTACTTTCGGAGTCAAGTGTCATCACGTCATTCTATTTTAGTTGGTCCACTAGCACGGTGGCGATCTTCTTGGCTATCCTTGGGCTGACTGTTCTTCCAGTCAATGTGATTGTTGGAAGCTACATAACCAACTTGTTTGAGGACAGGTAACAGGGCTTGTGCTGTTAATCCGGAGCCATCAGTATTTCTGAGGACTTCAGTTTTCATTACATTTACATTAATATCTCCTTTAGACTTTGGTGCTAATGGAAAGAATTTGAAGTTCCTTTTTGTATAACATACGTGCCTAGAACTGATGTTTATTGACAAATAGTACTATTGCTTCTTTCTAGCTTACACAAGGTTTATGACTCATATGTCTTATGATGCATGATTTTTTTTAAATTTTTATAGTACGTAAGTATAAAATCCAAATTTTCGTCTTCGTTCGTATAATGTGATGTAACTACTTCTATTTCGCATTTTGTAGGCAAATCCTGTTGGCATCTGAAATAATGGTTTTGGCGGGTGTATTACTAAGCTTCAATGTTACAAGCCGGTATTCTGTTCCACAATATGTCTCCTCAGCACTTCTGACATTCGTGTCTGCTGAAGTGCTTGAAGGTGAGTCATTATTGTAGATTTAAGAAATAAAAAAAATTCATGCAGCCTGCAATGTGAGATTTAGCTTTCTGCTCCATTATTTGCTTTTTTTTTATTTGAAGTGATTCTGAATGTGTGTAAAGTTTGCTCTGGCTTTTGGCACATACTTAATAGATTTGTGAGTAAAGCTACCCTTACTTAAAAGCTTAGTTTAAAGAAAAAGATATTTATAACAGAGATATGAAAAGGAAATAACATAGAGATCCAAATAAACTTAGTTCGCCACAAAATTCAAGAAGTTGTCCAGGTGTATATGTTGAACTTTATAAGGTTCCAGGTGTGTACGTTGAACTTAATAAGGTTAACTACAAAATTCAAGAAATTGTCCATATGAGGTTCCAGGTGTGTATGTTGAACTTTATAAGGTTAACATCTTAACATAGTTTTACCAGCAATTTCTTTTTAATCAACTGACCATGATACAATTTTTATTCAAACATCCAGTGTATCTCATCAATAAGCTTCTATTGTGAAAACAGAAATCTTGTATGTTTTAAAGAGATCCACAATTGATTAAAAAGTAGACCATGATTCACGTATCGTGGCAATCATTTAATTAACTAATTTATGCTTAACTTGATAAAGTTCCTTGCTTGACTGTCTCTTTTTTTCTTGATTTGTCTCAATTCCCTGCATGGCCCATGCAGGTGTAAATTTGTCCCTCCTCTCCCGGGTTATGTCGTCGAGGCTTTCTCGTGGAACCTACAACGGCGGGCTGTTATCGACGGAGGCTGGAACCTTGGCCCGTGTCATCGCAGATGGCACAATCACATTGGCGGGCTTCTTGGGAGTAGAGCATCTTCTTAATGTGACCCTGCTCCCTTCTCTCTTAATCTGTATCGCCTCTCTTGTCGCTACCTTCCTCACTTACAATTCTCTCTATTGAGGAGCCCATTTATCCCCATAAATATTTGTACAGTTAATAAGGGTAGCTCAGCTTAGTGGCCTCTCTCTGAATCAAACAAGTGGCCGCCCCAGTTATTATAGCTATTGCTGTAGCTATTGTTGTAAGCATTTAACTCCATCTTCCTATGTTGATGGGAATATGCCCCATATACATCCTGTCTTTTTCACCCTTTTCTATTCTTTGGAGAACTGCTGCAAATAATGGTGATTATGTTATGCCCTTTCTCATGGCAGATTAAAGTGGGAAGGCTATAAGGTTGATCCAATTTTTAAAGTTATTCAGTGTCGAGATTAATCTACGAACAATGCGTATGAAGGTACTTAACCCTGCATTTTGTATTTACGCTGTCCATATAATATACTCATGATGGTGTAATGCCGTTTCTGAAAATAGGTAGAGAAATGATCAAGTTGTAGAAACGGTGGTTCACTCACCACGGTGGAAAGGTTTTTGTCATTGTTTAACATTAATTCTCCAACCAAAACAACTTTTGGCATATTAATTGCTGTTCATAAAATTAGTTTTGCCAACTAAGTGATGGCCGAAGAAAAGATGTGCAAGGGAAAAGGTAAAGGACATATGAAGGCCATGATTTAACACTTAACAGCCGGTTCATACGGAGCTGTGAGAAATAGGTATATGCGGGGTACTCAATGTTAGAGGGGTAGTTGAGTTAGGTCTATAGTCCGAGGGTCTTAATTTGTGTGAGTTAATGAAATTGTGACTTCAGGTAGCTTCTTTCCAATTTAGTTTATCCAACTTAAAAAAGTATATCTTCTTTCTTTTACCGATCGGTTGGTCGGATCAAATTTGACACGCGGTCAGTTTAATATACAAGCTCATTGTAATTCTTCTTTAAAAAAATGTCACATGTACACTTTATATATGAAATGTAAATCTTATACGCTTACCGGTCTAAATACTAAAGAATTCCTTTCGAATTTTTAGTGGTTGAAAAAAAAATGATGAGCTTAGTGAATATACATTAATTTTTAGATGACTCGTGAGATATAAAATTTAAACTCTACATATTAGTGTACATATAATTAATATTGCTTTTTTTTTTAGAGAGAAAAAGGTAGCACGCTGCCCGCTTCATTTTAGAAATAAACTTAGCTAGAAATATAAAGTAATTAGGCTTCGAAGCTGAAACCTCGAATACCAACAACCAATATTTTTGCCACTTGCGTTAGGGACGGTTGGTAGATAATTAACATTGCTCTTATTTTGAAACTTACCAAACCTTTCTATTTCGTGTTTGAGTTGCACGGGGGATGGTGCTCGCGTACGCCTGCGAGGGAGAAGAGTTGCATGGCAGCCTGGGCCAGCCACCCAACTCAAACTTTCAAGTGCTGCAAGATCAGTTTCACTGTAATTGTGGAGCGAAAGATATGTGATACAATTCTGCCTCAACCCAGTGCTGCGACAAACTAACAATCTACCGATCTTAATAAATTAAAAAAAAAAAAACTGTTGAATTGTTGCAACAACAGCAACACATGCACCAGAGCAAACTAATTAATGTATGACACTGCTACTGTCACATGCACTTAGGAGTCGGTTCACTGCTTGACATAATTGAGACGTGAGGTACCTAGTTATGAGTCTTGGTTGTGACAATGACGGGGCAATTGAGCAACTCTCTGTCTCTCTCTCTCTCTCTCTCTCTCTCACACACTCGCTCATCCATCGATGTTGCACGCTTACACCCACAACATTCTACTTGTTGCTTAAATAATTTTATCCATGAAGTTCAAGAATGAATACAATTCACAGGTAAAAAGTGGGTCCTAATTAAACCAAATAATTCAGTGTTTACAAATATTCTACAAACCTTTTGGGCCTTTTTGCATAAAAAATTCACTAATTTTGGGCTTTTGCAAAATTGGACCGCATTTTTCGATTTTGCAGATTCGGTCCGGATTTTCAGCAAACTGACCAAAATACCCTTCTTACTTTTTCTCACTCCTCTTTTTTTCTCTCTCCTCTTTTTTTTCTCTCTCCTCTTTTTTTTTTCTCTCGCTCTTTTTTTTTTCCTCTCCGAACGGCGGAGGCGGAGGCGGAGGTGGAAACGGCCCGCCTCTCGCCCTCGCCCGCGCACCCCCACCCTCCTTGCCTCCGACACCGCGGAGGCCGCGCCTCGCCGCGACTCTTTTTGTTTTCCTCTCCGATCCTCCTCCACCCGCCGTCCACGCCGCCACCACCGGCGACGAAGAAGAATTGCTTCTTGGGGCCGAGAAGCACGCCGGCGAGGGAGGGAAAAAATATAGTTACACTCCGGCGAGGGCGATGGGTCGTGACAAAAAAAATTATAAAAAATAAAATAAAAAATAAAAAATTGTTTATGAAAAGAACAAAAAATAGAGAAAAATAAAGAAAATGATGAAATTGCACTGTTAAAAAAATTACACTGTTTTAAAAAATATTTATACTGTTTTAATGAATGTTGCACTATTTAAAAAAAAATTATACTCTTTTGAGATAAATTTACACTCTTTAGATCAAATTACACTATTTAGAATAATGTTGCACCATTTTTTTCTCTACTTCTTTTTTGTTCCTCCACTTTCCATCCTCATCCCCCTTCTCTCTCTCTTTTCTTACACTCCAAAATAATTTTTTGAACCGATGCGGTCGAAGTCGGAGGAGGAGGAGCGGTCATAGTCGTGGGGGTCGAAGAGGAAAACGGAGAGGAGGGAGAGGGAGGAGTCGGAGGTGGCGCGCGGGGCGGTGGTGGTGGGCGCGCGCAGAGGGCGCGGCGAGTGCAGGGGGCGCGGGCGCGGGTGGGAGCGCAGGCGCAGTCCCCCTGCGCCCCATCTCCCCCCGGGACGCGCCCCCTAGGGGCACGTGCGCGGGCGTAGGGGGGCGCAGGGGGCCCTGCGCCCCCTGGGGGCGCGTGCGCAGGGGGCGCATGGAACGCCCCCTGCGCCCACCAGGGGGCGGGCGGGGGCCCAGGCCCGGGCCCGGGCGGGCGGGGGGCGCAGGGGCGGGGGCCCGGGCCCGGGCGGGCGGGCGCAGGGGGCGCGTCCCCTGCGCCCCCCTGCGCCCCGCGCCCCGCGCCTCCAGGGGACGCAGGGGGCGCGTCCCCTGCGCCCCCCGCGCGCCGCGCCCTCGCCGCCGCGCCCCTGCCCCCCCGCGCCTCGCGCCACGCGCCCCGCCGCTCCCTCGCCGTCGACGCGCTGCTCCCCTCCTCCCTCCTCCCCTCTCCCTTCTTCCCGTTTATCTCTTCACCCCGCCGCGCCCTCGCCGCCGACGCCCTACTCCCGCTCGCCTTCGAGATCCTTACCCGCGGAAAGATGGACGAAAAATAAAAGTACAACGAATATATAAAATAGTGCAATAAAGGTGCAAAATGATGACAAATAGTAAAACCAAGATCAAAATAGTGCAACTAAGGGGTAAAATAATGCAACTAATGTGTAAAATGGTGCAACTAAGCTCGGTCGCTGCGTTGTACTATTTTACACCTTAGTTGCACTATTTTGATCTTGGTTACACTATTTTTTATTTTTTTACACCTTCATTGCACCATTTTACACATTCGTTGTACTTTTATTTTTCGTCCATCTTTCCGCGGGCAGGGATCTCGAAGGCGAGCGGGAGTAGGGTGTCGGCGGCGAGAGCAGCGCGTCGGCGGCGAGGGCGCGGCGGGGCGCGGGGCGAGGGCGCGGCGGGGGGCGCGGGGCGCGTGCGCGAGGCGCGAGGCGCGGGGGGGCCGCCCTCGCGCTGGGGCCGCAGGGCGTCGGCGGCTAGGGCGCGGCGGGGCGCGGGGGCGGGCGCGGGGCGCAGGGGGCGCAGGGGGCGCAGGGGGCGCAGGGGACGCGCCTCCTGCGCCCGCCCGCCCGGGCCCGGGCCTGGGCCCCCGCCCGCCCCCCCCCCGGTGGGCGCAGGGGGGCGCTCCATGCGCCCCCTGCGCACGCGCCCCTAGGGGGCGCGTCCCGGGGGGAGAGGGGGCGCAGGGGGATCGCGCCTGCGCTCCCACCCGCGCCCGCGCCCCCTGCGCTCGCCTAGCCCTCTGCGCGCGCCCACCACCGCCCCCCGCGGATTCCGTCCTCCTCCTCCTCCTTTGAGGCTTCCTCCTCCCCGCCTCCCCCGGATTCCGAGTGCTTCCTCGAGATCCGCCGCGCGCCGCGCGGCCCGGAGAGGGAGGTGACCGGATTGAGTTTGGTTGTGAAGAAAGAGTGCAAAGAAATAGTGCAACGGGGAGAAATGGTGCAACGAGGAAGAAGAAGAGAAAAAGAAATGATGTAATTTTCATCCAAATAGTGTAATTTTAGTCTAAAAAGTGTAATTTTCATCTCAAAGAGTGTAATTTCTGTCTCAAAGTTATTTAAAATAGTGTAAATTTTTTTTAAAACAGTGCAATATTATTTTAACAGTGTAATTTTATCTTTAATTTCTTCTTCTATAATTTTTGATCTTTCCTGTAGGAAAAAATATTATTTATTATTATTATTTTATTTTTTTTTCTCTTTAAAATTTTTTTTGGTCACGACCCACCGCCATCGCCGGAGTGTAACTATTTTTTTCCCCTCCCTCGCCGGCGTGCTTCTTGGCCCCAAGAAACACTTCTTCCTCGCCGGCGGCGGCGGTGGGGACGGCGGGTGGAGGAGGGTCGGAGAGGTTTAAAAAAAAAAAAAAAGAGTCGCGGCGCGGTGCGGCCTCGGCGGGGTCGGAGGCGAGGAGGGCGAGGGTTCGCGTGCGAGGGCGAGGGCGTGAGGGGCAGAGGCGAGGTGGGCCGTTTCCGCCTCCGCCTCCGCCTCCGCCTCCGCCTCCGCCTCCGCCTCCGCCTCCGCCTCCGCCTCCGCCTCCGCCGTTCGGAGAGAAAAAAAAAAGAGCGACAAAAAAAAAACGAGGAGAGAGAAAAAAAAGAGGAGAGAGAAAAAGTAAGAAGGGTATTTTGGTCAGTTTGCTGAAAATCCGGACTGAATCTGCAAAATCAAAAATAGCGATCCAATTTTACAAAAAACCCAAAACTAGTGGATTTTTTATGCAAAAAGGCCAACCTTTTGCAAACTCGATTCGTGAATACGCATTAATAAAAATCTAACCACCTACTTAAATTTATAAAAAGTTTGCGAGTACGGAGTGTCTCTTCTTTCCACCCATCAATCAAACTAAGCAAAATTTAATTGTAGGCACAGTATTATTTCCCACTCAATTAATAAGCTTCAAAGACAGTCTAATTTCTAGGTGTGCAACACTAAATACTCACCTTGCGCACCAATGAACGCCCCACCACCCAGAGTTCTCCTCATCAATGCAACCACATTGGCCCCTCCAGCACCTCCCAATTCCCATGGTAATTAAGTTAACGAACAAGAAGCATCGATCCCGCGCGCGGCGAATTTAAAGCCGTGGGCTCTCTCTCCATCCCGTAACTTTCTACTTTCTGTTGCACCTGCACGGCCCGGAGGTCCGGGGTCTCCACCGTCCGTCTTTTTCCCGCGATGTGGGGGCTCACGCTTTCCGCATGTAGAGAGGGTTCAAAGAGACTCTTCTCTAGCTAAGTGCCTACGGCGAAGAACCGGAGCACATCTTTGCGCACCGCACTGTTACACTGAGAGTTTTTTTTTTCGTTTATTTTTTTAGAAATAAACTTAGCTTGAAATGTGAATCAACTAGGATTCGAACTCGGGACCTCGGGTACCAACCACCAAGTCCTTTGTCACTTGCGCTAGGGACGGTCGGTGTTACACTGAGAGTGTTAACACTGTACATACAGTAGTAGTACAACATTTATTTGCTCTTGCGCTGGCTCTATATAAATGTTGTTACACGCAGGAAACATACCTACCTCTAAAAGCTTTTTCAGGTTCATGCTCTTTGGACTTCTTTGTTTGTTTGTATAGTATCAAATGGCATTTGCCCCTCGCACAGCAGTCGCGATATTCCTTTTTGGTCTCCTGTGCTCTCTACGCTTCTGCTACTCGGAGAAACGTACGTTAGACCATTCTCCGTCTCTCTCTCTCTCTGTGTTGCATGCTTACGCAGAGCATACGATTTCAATCAATTGGCGGAGTGCACTTGCCTAATTACTGTATTATACATTAAAATGTTGAAACTTATATTTCTGCAACTTCTCTCTTATGTAACAAAACAATTAAGTTCATGTACTTTCTCTGTTACGTCTGCATCTGCAGTCGTCGACGTAGATTTGTAAAATGTTTGTGTCTGTGAATGAGCAGCACCCAACTACACATTTCTGAAGCAGGCGCACGAGGCGCCGGCGGTGTCGCGGTACGACTACATCGTGGTGGGCGGGGGCACGGCGGGGTGCCCGCTGGCGGCGACGCTGTCGACGCGGGGATGGAAGGTGCTGGTGCTGGAGCGCGGGGGGTCGCCGTACGGGAACCGGAACATCTCGAACCTGGCGTACTTCGCGGACACGCTGGCGGACGACTCGCCGGGGTCGGCGGCGCAGCGGTTCGTGTCGGAGGACGGGGTGCTGAACGCGCGCGCGCGCGTGCTGGGCGGGGGGAGCTGCCTCAACGCGGGGTTCTACACGCGCGCGAGCCCGGCGTACGCGCGCGCGGCGGGGTGGGACGGGGCGCGCGCGAACGCGTCGTACGCGTGGGTGGAGCGCGCGGTGGCGCACGAGCCCCCCGTGCGGCGGTGGCAGGGCGCGCTCCGGGACGGGCTCCTCGAGGCCGGGGTCGGCCCCGACAACGGCTTCACCTACGACCACCTCTACGGGACCAAGGTCGGCGGCACCATCTTCGACCGCCGCGGCAACCGCCGCACCGCCGCCAACCTGCTGCAGTACGCCCGCCCCGGGAGGATCACCGTGCTGCTGCGCGCCACCGTCTCCCGGATTCTCTTCACCCGCAAAGGTCAGAGAGATCCTATTCTCCTGCCTACCTCTGCTAATAATGCTATGCTCACTCCCAGAAAATGAATTGGTTGACATTCTTAAAACTACAGTGTTTGTATACTTAAATTTGAGATCAACTGTTTAAACAGAAAGAGGATTTCTAGCAATCCAATATTAATTGGCGCTGATAGAGTTCTTGCTATCTAGATTTAATTCTAATTGATTCACAAAAGTGTTTTGATTAATTTTTAGTCATAACTTGTTAGGTAACACTATATCAGCGCCAGTTCTAAGTCTCTTCTATTCTAAAATTAGTTCGCTTAATTTCTACGTTCACTATTTCTATTGTTGATTGGTTCCTCCATACCTAATTAATGTTTGACGGTATTATTAATGCATTTGAACTGTATTTGAAATCCACTATTTTGTAATTTGTATAAATTTAATCCTATCATCGTGTACTTCTTACTCTCTCACTTTAAATTTATAAAATATTTTTGTAGATATTTTTATTTTTTTAAAAATTATTTGAATTGGATAGATGTAGGAGGGTCAAAGGCAGGTTCCGAATACAAGAGCCAAAATTAATGCTTGAAAAATCCGGTCGATGATCCCGTATTCATGCATCGTACGTGCCGCACGTATAAGGACGTGTCTTTGTATCTTTAATTAATTTATCAAACAACCACAAATACTATTTTTTCATAGTGTTGAGCAATAATTCTCTCTAGAGATATAACTTTAGCTCTCTTTATTACAATTAATTTTCAGAGCACTCATGGTTCTGATCACAAAACAGAAAAAAAAAAAAAAAACATTAATTAACAGGGAAAAAGCTTGTTACAATGCTTAATAAGAAAAATAAAATGTACCTTTCTCTCTCTCTTAAAAAAAAAAAAAAAAAGGTCCTTAAAATTTTTTGCTTATTTGGATGTGTGTAGCTGAGCAAGAGTTTTTTGAACAAAAAAATAGTTTTCATGTAAACATATTCGGACGGAACATATCTGCTGTGCTTGTATAGGAAGGTTGCGGCCGTTGGCCTACGGAGTGCTGTTCCAGGACTCAGCAGGGAAAAAGCACAGAGCATACCTGAACAAGGGACCGAAGAACGAGATCATCGTCTCCGCGGGCGCCATCGGGAGCCCGCAGCTACTGATGCTGAGCGGCATAGGCCCCCGGGAGCACCTTGAGTCGTTCGGCATTGACGTGGTCGTGGATCAGCCGATGGTGGGGCAGGGCATGGCGGATAACCCGATGAACGCCATCTTCGTACCGTCGCCAGAGCCGGTGGAGATCTCCCTCATTCAGGTGGTAGGCATCACCCGGTTCGGCAGCTTCATCGAGGGCGCCAGCGGGTCCAACTTCGCCACTCCGAATCCGAACTCCGACGGGCCACAAAGAAGGAACTTTGGCATGTTCTCTCCTCAGGTAATTGACTTATTCGTCGTAGATGGTATATTGAAAAGTTTACGAACTAAAGTGTTTAAGTAAAAAGTTGCAATATACAGTACGTAGCACGGGAACTACCCCTACATTTTACGGTAGGATCAAAATTTTCCTGCATAATGACATTTCCGAGTTCACCATCCAAACACGGCGTGTACAAATTGTAGACGGGCCAGCTCGCCACGGTGCCTCCGAAGCAACGAACTCCCGAGGCGATCACAAGAGCCGTCAAGGCCATGGACGGTCTCGACGAATCCTCATTCCGCGGCGGCTTCATCCTCGAGAAGGTAATCGGCCCACTCTCCTCTGGTCATCTCAAGCTCCGCACCACCGACCCGGACGACAACCCCTCCGTCACCTTCAACTACTTTGCCGACCCACGGGACCTGGAGCGGTGCGTCAAGGGGGTCGAGATGATCGAGCGCGTGATCAAAACCAAAGCTTTCTCCCGATTCAGGTGTTATACAACCATATTTCTCTAAAAACTTAAGCGATCGAAACTAGAAACTTGGATTGTGATTGTTTATACTGAACACCAGGTACCCGTACATCTCCATCGAAGCGCTTCTCAACATGACGACGAATTTCCCAGTGAATCTGCTGCCGCGGCACGACAACGACTCGAAATCCTTACAGCAGTACTGTAAGGATACGGTTATGACGATATGGCACTACCACGGCGGTTGTCAGGTTGATAGGGTGGTGAACCACGACTACAGAGTTCTCGGGGTGGACGCGCTTCGGGTTATCGATGGTTCGACGTTCAAGAACTCACCGGGCACTAATCCGCAGGCGACCGTAATGATGCTTGGAAGGTAAAAAAAATTTCCAGTTTTTTATTTTGGGTATCCTCTCTTTATTTTTATTTTTTGTTGTTCTTGGAGTTTGATTTTATTTGATTAAATTGTATCAACTTTTCGAGCGTTTGTACTTAAATTTTTTAAGAAAATTATTTTAGTCCTTAGTTATCGATTAAACTTATCTTTTTGTTTATTCATATGTACTCATTGTAACTTCTGTTTAGATTTATGACATTCTTTTTATTTACTGACTAAAAACAGGTATATGGGAATCAAAATCCAAAACGAGAGGCTCAACATCAAAGGATCAGAGAGGAGACCATAACTGTTCTTCTTATACTTGATTCAAAATAGGCTGATTCTTGAAAATCCATGCCATTGTCAGCTTGTACTTGAAAGTGTACTTCAAAAAGCTTATTTCCTGTGGATTTTTTGATGATACATCAAGTTCCTTCGAATTAAAAGGAGTTTGAAATTCATTGCTTAATTGTATTGGAGCCATGAATTCTTCTGCATCTTATTTAAAGGACTAATAAAAACGTGTGTTTTTGTTTTTTACCAAAGAGTTAGCAGCGTACACTATAAGCAGGGACGAAGCCAGAATTTTAGTTCTGGGGGGCCAAAAATACATTATACAAAATAAATTGATCTTTACAAAAATATTAATAAAACAAACTGTATATGAGAAAAATTCGAAGTACAAAAATATAAAAAAAAAAATTAAGAATATATGATCTACAAACATTATGATTCAACAATATATGGATTATGGACAACTCAAATCATTAATAAATAATAATTATGATTCATGAAAGTATGAAACAAATATTAAATAATTTAATACCAAACATAATTATACAAAACAAATTAAATTGCTATAATACTCTTATTGAACTGAAACAATTCAAAAGGGAGAGAGAGATTACCGGTCTAATTGAATTTTACGGCACCGGCGCGCGGCGCGCCGCAGTTGAACCCGGCGACTGGGCCCTCCGCGGCTACGCGCGTACGTGACGAGGCGTCGAGGGCTTGACTGCTCGAGACTATGTGAACACACGAAAAAAGAATAACCGCGAGAATCGCGAGACGGCGAGAGGACCGGCACTCCGGCAGTCTGGCCGGAGCCCGAAAGGGCGTAGGCTGAGCGACTGAGCCGCTGTCCGCTGAGGTGCCGAGCCCGGAGCCCAGGCCAGCGGCGAGCACCACCGCCAGTTCCGCCACAGCCCACAGCTGACAGCCCACAGAGTCACACACAGAGAGAGAGAGAGAGAGAGAGAGAGAGAGAGAGAGAGCTTGAGAGTTGAGAGAGTGATAAAAAGAAAAAGCTCAGAGTGAGAGAGAGAGAGAGAGAGAGAGAGAGAGAGTTTACCTCATTAGACTCATTAGTCATTACGTGAGCAGTGAGCCGTGTCAGCAGCGAGGGCGGCAGGCGTGATGATGTGCGTGGATTCTTGGCCCAAAAGGCAACCCACTTTTTTTAAAAAAATTCATTTTGACCCCTAAATTTTATAATATTTTAATTTTTGCATGGACCTTTTTGTAATTTTAGAAATGCTGGGGGGGCCATGGCCCTTGTCAGCCCCCCATTGGCTCCGTCCCTGACTATAAGCAACGTATAGATAAGTGGTGGTTCAAATTATGCGTGTATATTTTTTTATTTGAAAGAGAAAGATAGTAAACTGTTTGTTTCGTTCGTTTTCTTAAATTAAATTTAGTTAGAAATAGGCCTTTTTGCATAAAAAATCCACTAATTTTGGGCTTTTGCAAAATTGAGCCGCATTTTTCGTTTGCAGATTCGATCCGGATTTTCAGCAAACTGACCAAAATACCCTTATTACTTTTTCTCTTTCTCTCTCCTTTTTTTTTCTCTCTCCTCTTTTTTTCTCTCTCATCTTTTTTTTATCGTTCTTTTTTTTTCTCTTCGAAGAAGGCGGGCGGGGTGGTGCGAGCGCAGGCGGGCGGGCGGGGTGGTGCGAGCGCAGGCGGGCATGGGGCAGGGCGCAGGGCGCAGGGGGCAGGGGGCGCAGGGGGCGCTCCCTGCGCCCCCTGGGGGCGCGTGCGCAGGGGGCGCACCATGCGCCCCCTACGCCCCCTGGGGGCGCGTGGCCCTGCGCCCCCTGGCCCAGGGGGCACAGGGGGCGCAGGGCCCTGCTCCCCGCGCCCGCCCGGGCCCGGGCCCCCGCCCCCGCCGGCCCCCCCGGGTGGCCCGCGCCCCTGCCGGCTGCGCCCGCGCCCGGCGCCCCCGCCGGCTGCTGCACCCGCGCCACGCCCGTCGTCGTCCTCGTCGTCCTCCTCCTCCTCCTCCTCCTTTGAGGCTTCCTCCTCGTCGTCGCGCTCCTCCTCCTCCCCGCCTCCCTCCGGATTCCGAGTGCTTCCTCCAAATCCGCCCCGCGCCGCGCGGCCCGGAGAGGGAGGTGACCGGATCGAGTTTGGTTGGGAAGAAAGAGTGCAAAGAAAGAATGCAACGAGAAGAAATAGTGCAACGAGATAGAAGAAGAAAAAAAAAATTGCACTCTTTAGGCCAACGTTGCACTCTTTAGGCCAACGTTGCACTATAAGAAAGAGTGCAAAGAAAGAGTGCAACGAGAAGAAATAGTGCAACGAGGTAGAAGAAGAAAAAAAGAAAATTGCACTCTTTAGGCCAACGTTGCACTCTTTAGGCCAACGTTGCACTATAAGAAAGAGTGCAAAGAAAGAGTGCAACGAGAAGAAATAGTGCAACGAGGTAGAAGAAGAAAAAAAAAATTGCACTCTTTAGGCCAACGTTGCACTCTTTAGGCCAACGTTGCACTATAAGAAAGAGTGCAAAGAAAGAGTGCAACGAGAAGAAATAGTGCAACGAGGTAGAAGAAGAAAAAAAAAAAATTACACTCTTTAGGCCAACGTTGCACTATTTAGAAAACTTTACACCATTTTTTTTTTTTATAGTGCAATTTTTCTTTGCACTCTTTCTTATACTGCACTCTTTCTTTGCACTCTTTCTTATAGTGCAACGTAGGCCTAAAGAGTGCAACGTTGGCCTAAAGAGTGTAATTTTTTTTTTTTCTTCTTCTACCTCGTTGCACTATTTCTTCTCGTTGCACTCTTTCTTTGCACTCTTTCTTATAGTGCAACGTTGGCCTAAAGAGTGCAACGTTGGCCTAAAGAGTGCAATTTTTTTTTTCTTCTTCTATCTCGTTGCACTATTTCTTCTCGTTGCATTCTTTCTTTGCACTCTTTCTTCCCAACCAAACTCGATCCGGTCACCTCCCTCTCCGGGCCGCGCGGCGCGGGGCGGATTTGGAGGAAGCACTCGGAATCCGGAGGGAGGCGGGGAGGAGGAGCACGACGACGAGGAGGAAGCCTCAAAGGAGGAGGAGGAGGACGACGAGGACGACGACGGGCGTGGGCCCGGGTGCAGCCGGCGGGGGCGCCGGGCGCGGGCGCAGCCGGCAGGGGCGCGGGCCACCCGGGGGGGCCGGCGGGGGCCCGGGCCCGGGCCGGGGCGGGGGCCCGGGCCCGGGCGGGCGCGGGGAGCAGGGCCCTGCGCCCCCTGTGCCCCCTGGGCCAGGGGGAGCAGGGCCCTGCGCCCCCTGTGCCCCCTGGGCCAGGGGGCGCAGGGCCACGCGCCCCCAGGGGGCGTAGGGGGCACATGGTGCGCCCCCTGCGCACGCGCCCCCCCAGGGGGCGCAGGGAGCGCCCCCTGCGCCCCCTGCCCCCTGCGCCCTGCGCCCTGCCCCATGCCCGCCTGCGCTCGCACCACCCCCCGCCCGCCCGCCTGCGCTCGCACCACCCCGCCCGCCTTCTTCGAAGAGAAAAAAAAAGAACGATAAAAAAAAGAGAAGAGAGAAAAAAAGAGGAGAGAGAAAAAAAAGAGGAGAGAGAAAAAAAAGAGGAGAGAGAAAGAGAAAAAGTAACAAGGGTATTTTGGTCAGTTTGCTGAAAATTCGGACCGAATCTGCAAAAACGAAAAAAGCGGCTCAATTTTGCAAAAGCCCAAAATTAGTGGATTTTTTATGCAAAAAGGCCTTAGAAATATGATGTAATTAAGTTTTTAAGTATGGTCATATGTGTAATGATGGAGTATTTATCTTGATATGAAAAAAAAAATGGAAAAAAAAAAATTTATATAAGATGCATCTCTCACATGTGAAATAGGATAATAAACAAGGATGATCATTGTCTCATCATTGTAAGGTTTATCCTGTATCATTTTTATATTCTTTCTATTATTGGATTAGAAGTTTTATTCTCTTTTTTAAACTAGTCTATACAGAAAACTTTCTTTACACTTTAAATCGTGCTAATCAAGCTCAACTTTTAAACTTTTTTCTTAAAAAAAAGAAGAAAAAAATGCACGTTAGCCCTAACTTAAACTTCTAAGACGGTGTTTACTTAGAAAATTAAGAGAGAGATAGTTTAGATATATAACAATCCTTTTTTGACTATTATTATAAGATTAAAAGCAAATATCTTTATTTAAATTTATTTGTCTATAAATATTATTCATATCTAGGAAATTTTTGGATTGGACAATTATCAATCTCGAAGTACACGTATCCACCGTCCAGATCCTTCGCTGACGTTGTAAGACATATTCGAGTTGTCTTTTATCCCAGCCGTCCATCTGACTGATTAAATTAGATAAATTGTAAGATAATCTTCTTCCCTTTATATACCATCTTTTCTATTTTTTTTTCTTTTTCAGAAAAACTATAAAAATTAAATCTAAATTAAATTTTTAGCCAACTTAGTTTCCCAGATCGATTCGGACTGCGACAATTGTGAGTCGGTTGCGACACATTATATATCGGACTCGTGTCTCGACCATGCTTAAACCCTAAACCCTAACTCGAAATCCTCATCGGGGGATCGAAGGACGACTCTTTCGATCTTCTCGTAAAATCGCGCGCGTGGCTTGATTTTGCAGCTGATTAATTGCGTTTTCTTACCACCTGAGTTTCAGGTTTGTGATTCGTCTTCAGCGGTTCCTTCGCGTTTCGTTGATCTTTGCTAAGATGATTTAATCACAAATTTGGGATTTCGCGATCTGATTACTCTTTCGTCTTCAAATTCTATTTCGTATTATTGTTAGTTGAGTTTGATCTTGTAGTTGTTGTAGTCATAACAATTCAATCGTATGTTTTGGTACTTTTTTGTTTTTTTTTTGGGGGTAAAGTCTTAATTTCTTGTTGTAATTGCAACAAATTGATCATCTTTTCCGACATCTTTGCATGTGCAGGTTATTTCTTTTTTTAATTCACGTATTCAAGCAATTCTTAACCCGTGAGAGTACAATGACGAAGGCGCCGAAAGGTTCGGGACGTAGAGCCAAGAAAACCCTAAAAAAGGCAGAGGTAATGGAAAGCGCACCAGAGAAGCCACTTATTTATAGAGATGATGTTGTCAAGTGCGGAAAGTATGGGGATATGCTTGGAGTTGTGGTGGAAGCAGCCGGCGACTACGATTCGTATGACAGCTCCGATGACTATGACGATGATGAGGATGAATATTATTGGCACGGCACGCGTGGCGGCGGTGGAGGAGGCGGCAGAGGCGGCCGTGGCCGCGGTGGCGGTGGCGGTGGCGGTGATGGTAGTAACATGAATTATGACGAAGATGATGATGTTCTACCGGACGGTAAGGCTGCAGTTAGATGGACAGACGGATATGAGACGGTGGATGATATGACTGATATTACTGTCGTCGACAGAAATTTTGCGCTCGGAGATGTGGTTGCTTCCGCTTCAGACCCGACGGGTCAATTGGGAGTTGTCATGGATGTTAATATAATGGTTGATCTTAAAGCAGAAAACGGGGAGATAATAAAGGGCGTATCTTCGAAGGATCTTACATGCATAAGAAAATTCTCTGAGGACGATTTTGTGGTCATGGGACCTTGGCTGGGCCAGGTGGAGCAAGTTCTTGAAAATGTGACTGTGGCGTTTAACGACGGGTCTGCGTGTATAGTTTACAGGGCCGACCCTTCGGAACTGTTTCCGGCTCAGGAGCCACCATTTGACGAAACTAATTGTCCCTATTACCCCGGACAGCGTGTTAGGGCCGCCTCGTCTTCTTTTTTCAAACATTGCAAGTGGCTTTCTGGTTTCTGGAAGAAAAGCTTTCGTGAAGGTACTGTCGTCAAAGTGGAAACAGATTCAGTTGATGTCGATTGGATGGAATCGGCGTACCGCGGCACTGACACTGACCAAGTGGATTTTCCTGCTAAATCGCAGAAACCAAAGAACTTGGCTGTTTTATCTTGTATTTCTTATGCCGATTGGCAACTTGGTGACTGGTGTCTTCTTCCGTCACCTCCACAAATAGCTTCATATGGTAATGCTTCAACGAGTGTTGAACTAACAGAAAGCTCAGGCGTTCCCTTGAATATTCCTGAGGCAGGGCAAACAATTGAAGGAAAGAAAGCTGAGTCAAGTGGCGTGGTTAGCACAGGTGCCTCATGTGTTGAGTTAGGTTCTGGTCATATAGTGGATGATACTTGCAGAATTGAAAAGAAAGGTAAACAAGTGGATGAGAGTTCAAGCAATAAATCAGGTGAGAATAAGGAATCTGAACATATAATTTCAAAAGAACCTGCTGAACACAAAAAGCAGCGTAAAGTCCGCTCCAGGAGAGCCGAAAGGAAACGTAAAAGAGACAAGAAGTTTGAGTCGGCACTTTGGATTGTGAATACCGTGACAAAGGTTGATGTAGTATGGCAAGATGCAACGAGGGAGTATCAACTGGATTCAACATCTCTAATCCCAATTCGTAGTCCAAATGATCATGAATTCTTTCCTGATGACTACGTTGTGGACAAGTCATCGAATGAAGTGGACGATTCTTCTGACAGACCGCGGGTTGGTATTGTGAGGAGTGTGAATTCGAAGGAGCGAACCGCTTGTGTGCGGTGGCTTAAGGCGGTGTCGAGACCTGATGAGCCCGAGGAATTTGATTGCGAGGAACTGTTGAGTGCATATGAATTGGACGGTCATCCAGACCATGATTATAATTACGGTTATGTTGTTGCTCGCTTGCCTTCAGTTTCAAATTCTAGTGAAACAGCTAATTTTGGAAGAATTGTGGAGAACCAGGATGAATCCTCTACAAATTTTACTAATTTGTCTTGGATTGGAAATATTATTGGCTTTCACGATGGTGATATTAAAGTAAAATGGGGTGATGGGACGGTATCAAAGGTATTTCCTTTTCCTCGAATAGATTTTCCATTATTCTGTATTATATTTTTGTTGTCCCTTTTTAACTCTTGCTTCTGGGACACGTCTCTTATTCACGAACAAAATGCTTGGGTCTTCTGCTTTGTTTGGAGGCTAAATATACCCCAAAGCAAAAGCTCCTAGTTAGAGCTTTTGCTTTTAGCTGCAACAGAAAGCTGTTAGTGCTTCTCTAGAAAGCTGTAAGTGCTTCTCTGAGCAGTTCTACTCGGTGGGCACTTTTGAAGATGCTTCAATTAGGTCAAACAGGCCCTAAAGTACCTTGTTTGCTTAGCTTGTACTATAGCTTCTTTTCGAACAGATAGCTGTGATGAAGTGCCTTCTACGCTTTAAAATATATATCTTTGTTTCTTTGAGACTGAAGAAGTCGATTTTTCTTCTTCATTGCAAGGAGGGAGCTGCTAACATGTGCTCTACCTAACTTCAATAATTAATGGTGCTGAGCCAACTGTTATTGTTTTTTCCTTTCTAAATAGCAGTATAATTATTAAGCTCGAATTTACTTTTGCTCTCACTTCCCATGATTCTTGTAATAACAGATGAAAAATAAACCCATAATGCTCTTAACAAATCCACCAAGTAGTTGCGATACGAAATTTGATTTATTAAGAGGTGGTTTTTCCTTCTTTATTCATTTGACCAAAAATATGGAGTATATTCTTCATTTTTCTGGAATCAATTGCTGCAAAGAAGTGATGTTTTCTTTTCTTGAGCATAGTAAATCTTTCGGCTCTGGCCTTATCGGAGCTTACGCAGAATTGTTTTCCAAATATAATTGTTCAAAGATGCTTTAACAACATTTTCATTAAAATCTCTCAGACTGCTTTGTACTGTAGCTAGAAGCAAAAGTTCAAATCGAAACTTTTGTTTTATGGGGCTAGAAGTTTACTTTTATCTTCCCTCTACAGTCAGAAGTTTTATGTAGAGAAGCCATTTTGGCAACAAGGTCAAACAGTGTTATACTTGATATGCTAGCTTGGATGCCTTTATTCTGCATCCTTTGTACCCGAAAGTGGAGTGACGTATTACTGCTGCTCTTTTAGGTTGGACATCATGAAGTTTATGTGGTTAATGAAGAAGATGATGAAGAATTGTCTGAAAGTGAAAGTTTTGGTAGTGACGGCAGTGCTAGTTGGGAAACAGCTGCAGAAGACAAAATGGAAGTCGATGATTCTGAAAGTTTTAGTAGTGACGGCAGTGCTAGTTGGGAAACAGCTGCAGAAGACAAAATGGAAGTCGATGATTCTGAAAAGGTTAACTCCTCTCATCAGTATCACCAGCATATAAGACCTTTCTCTTTTCAGTCGACTTTTCATTGATCTCTGTAGTCATTTTTCATAGGAAGTTGATCAGAAAACCAGAGACCTGGTCCATGGAGAAAATGATGGAGCAGCTGAAGAGAAAGGTGAACTAAAGACCAAGGATTCCTTCAAACACTTTGATATTGCTCAAAACCCTGTTGACCATCATTTTATCACGGGGAATGGGGAGGTAATTCTTATAATTGTCCTTTGCTCTTTTTTCACAGCTAGATTTGTATGCATGTTGTAAAAACAGAAGCATATTTAACGTTTATGAAGATTTTCTGAAGGCTATAAAGATGATTATTTAGTGGTCAGTTAAGGTACGTAAATGTCTTTCACTATTGCAGGGTACGAGTGGAAGGAAGTGGACTAAAAAAGTTCAGCAGGAATGGAATGTTCTTGAGAAGGACCTACCAGGTTTGGATTACGCGCCTGTAAGGAATAAGGTCTGGTGTAATATGCACAACAACTAATCAAGTTTCTCTGCAATTGCAGATGCTATTTATGTCAGAGTATTTGAAGACCGTATGGATCTTATAAGAGCAGTAATAATTGGCGCCAGTGAAACACCGTATCAAGACGGCCTTTTCTTTTTCGACTTTAAAATCCCGCCTGAATACCCTCAAGTTCCACCGGTAATCATACACTGTTTCTCATGAATTCTTTGTCGCAAATTAGTCTTTTGATCTTTCTCAGATGGTTTATCTTCTTTCAATACTAAAACCCTGTCTGTTAATAATTGCAGGTAGCCTTCTACCATTCCGGTGGATTAGAATTAAACCCTAACTTATACCCTGATGGGAAGGTTTGCTTAAGCCTTTTACATACATGGGATGGCAATGATGGCGAACTGTGGGATTCCTCATACTCCACCATCCTTCAAGTCCTCGTTTCGCTTCAGGGTCTGGTTCTCAACTCTAAGCCGTACTTCAATGAACCAGGATATGAGAAGCAAATCGGGAGCACTGAAGGGGAGAAGAATTCCTTGTCTTTCAATGAGAATACGTATCTGATGAACTTGAAATCGATGTTATATCTCCTGAGAAGGCCGCCTATGGTAAATCAAATAACTATCCTTCCCGACATCGCCTTCTGTGAAAACATATTGTCTTTTCAAAAAAATTCTTTGCTTTTCAAAAAAAAAAAAAGTTTCTGCTGTTTTTTATTTATTTATTTGGCCTGTGAAACCACTGCATATTGTCTTCGCATAATTTATCTTTGGATTTTAATAAATTTTTTTATCTCCTACTTTCATTTTAAAAGCCAGCTTCGTTGGTCCTTTATGCTTTATGAACTTAGCACTTTTATATCTAATGATCCCATGGATTATATCTAAAACGCATCGACCAGTTAGAATTCTACATTCGCTTCAAAAATGTGAATTTGGTCCATCAAAATCTTGTGTTATTTAGTCGGCAAGTGTTGGCGCCATTGTAGCTATCTTTACCTTCAGTACGGTCGTTCAACTATATTCATTAAGCAATCTTTGTGGAAATTGTTATGTTTTCATTCAGCAAGCAATCTTTGTAGAAATTGTTATGTTTTCATTTGCTGGGATGAACTTCATCTGCTTTTCTTCTCTTATTGAATCTTTGTGCACTTGATGCAGCATTTTGAAGACTTTGTCAAGGACCACTTTCGCAAACGTGGCCTCTACATTCTCAAAGCTTGTGAGGCCTACTTGGGCGGCTCTTGTATTGGCTCGCTCACAGAAGAAGCTTGCACTACAGAGAAGAGCAGGGAGCATTCTTGTTCGATTGGTTTCAAGCTAACGCTCGCTAAAATTTTGCCACGACTAATTTCAGCATTAAGAGAGGTTGGAGTTGAGTGCGGCCAATTTGAGCACCTGGAGAAGCCAGAAAACGTTCGAAATATTAAGGAAAGTTAGAGCTGCTGCTAAGAGGTTTTGTCATGGTATTGTTTTGCTAAGCATGTAAATACCCTAACGTTCTTTTGCATTTTCATTTTATTGAATTATTTAGGTAGTCTCAATTTGAACTACAGTTAGTTGTCTTATGCTCCGTCATTTTTTGCGCCGAGCACTCTTCAATTCTAGGTTTTAATTTATAGTTAACTAGTGTCTCGCTGAGTTATTGGAGCCATAGGGTAGAGATATTTATCTACGTAAGAAGAGGGAGATCAAATTTTTGGAGGTTGCCATTCGTTAATGCATCTAAATTTCATTTTATTATAATAGGGTATCATGATTTGATTATTTTCACAACAATCACTCTGTTCATGCGCTCTGTGTTTTTATATGTTACTTTGTGGTTTTATTGATGCACTTGGTAGTCCTATTTTTTCATGCAATCTTCAGCAGAGATGAATGGGAAAGTATGGATAATTCTATGCATACCAACTACAGAGGAACTTTCTATTGTATATCTACGTTCTCCCTGCTTCTGCTTCGCCTCAAGTGCCAATTTGGTGCTTCGTCGTACAGTGCTGAAGCACCTATCACTTCACCGCAAAGCAGGGCCAGGTGAAGAGCCTTTCGAACGGGTTCGCGAGTAGGGAGGCATGCATCCAGGTCATGTTCTGTTTACAGTTCCAAGTCACATCTGTAGGCCTAGTCGAATTCATGAAATTTGATCCCGCCCCTCTTGCGCATCCGAAGGGCCACCGAACGACGCCCTACAAAGCAAGGGGAATAACATTCTGACAAGAATAACCTGCCAACGCGGTTCGCCAATCTTTAATTGCAAGGAGAATCCGAATCCATAAGTGGGAGTTGGAACTTTTAGTAGGACAAATGTATAGCCATTGAATCAAAAGGTAATGAATAATGTCGAAAGCAAAGGAGGATATCCATGGTACAAACCTTCTGAAAACTTGGCATATGCCAGTTGCATAATGGGCTTAAACCCTTTTTCGCAGCAGCTATAAATAGCCTGCGATGCGGCGGCAGTGAGGAGAGAGCAAGCTGCAGCACCTACAATTAAGCAGCAGCTTTTCGAAAACCTTTAGTGCGGTTTGGTTAAGCTAATCAGTTTCAGGGCTTCTCTTTCTTGGTAGAGGCGAAAAGAGATGCATAATCTCGCGTTTAATTCTCTACCAAAGGAGAGTTGCCCTGTAACTGTTCAGCTTAGGAGATGAGGTAATGTCGCATAGTAATAATAACGGTCACAGTGGCTTACGCTTCTCATTCAAAATGTAAGGTAGGAGAGGATCAATATGGTTCTGTTCCCCCCCCCCCTCCAGTAACTTGCCTTAGGAACATTAGATAATAATGTAGCGTCGTGTTCTCAATTTTCGTTTATGTTTGTCGCGATGTGATTATGAAAGTGGAAGTGGGACTTTACTCTCCTGGGGGATGAAGCCAGAACACAACAGGAGCTGAGTCAGACTAACTTCACGAGATAAAAGAATTGATCGCTGAATACACGGTGAACGACGAAAGTGATTCAGTCAATTGGCGAGGGAGTAACAATCACCGCTTCACGGCGAACTCCCCCAATAATTTTTTAACTGATGGAGGGTCAAGGGATCCCAACATCCCACAAATTAGAAAATTTAGAGTACCGCCAAAAGTAAAGACTTTTGCATGATTAGTTTTAAGAAGAAGAGTGCTCATAAAAAATAATTTGATAGAAAAGGAATGGAATGGTGAACTAACCTGTATGTTATGTGCTAAAGAGGACGAGACAGCGGATCATTTTATTTTTGGACAGTGTTCTCACCTAAACTTAGAATATATTCATTTTTGGACAGTGTTCTCACGACTAAACTTGAAAAAGAGTAGAGAAACGACTTTTGACTTCTCATGATGGGACTAAAGATGAGTGAATGAAGTATGAGCTATTTTTATGAGGATAAGCAGAGCTTTTAGAAGGTTGAAGAATTTGAGCATACTAACCGCTTTTTGGTGGGTTATCTTGCCCTATAGAAATAATGTTATTTTTCGTACATAGAGGAGGTCACCAATTTATGCAAAAATTTCAAGAGTATGAGGCAGAACTTACTCCATACAAGAAAAATTGATAAAAATTCTTTTTGAACTCGACAAGTCTCTGTCATGTTTCATCGCGAGAAATAATGAAGCTGGATAAAATTATACAGGGCTACCACTGCTAAACACCAATTGTTTCAACTGCAGGGGAGATCAAACCAAACCATAACTTCATCAACTTAAATAAGGCACAGGTAGACAAAAAGTTCAGCCTATCTTCTAATTTATCATTTAGAAACAATTTAGGCAGCGACTATCCAAAAATAGATACTAGGTTTCATTTCCATTTGGTACAATTCATACTAGTAAGTTGTCATCATCATCAGCAGCAAAGCCTTCAGTTAGCCAAACTAACCAAAATCTTTTTAAAGAAGATCATATAAATGTTTACCCAAACCTATCCCTCTACCTTCCATATGCAGTAACTTGAAGGGCATGCCAGCTATTACTAAACAAGTAAGGGCGGAGGACTCCTGTCGATGCAGAACTCTACAATCAACCTGGCCAACCCAGACAGATTAAATGATTTGATTAGTCAGATAAGCGGTTGCTTGCGAAGAGGATTCTATGTCGACCACAAACTCGTAGTAGGTTGAGCTGGTTAAGATGGTCTACAGTCAAAGATGTTCTCTACTAACATTCGTCTTACTGTCTTCTGAACTTGTAATAACCAGCAAACTCCGTTAGAGGCATGGGCTATAAATACTAAATAGAGACCCGCTCCCTTAAGTTATTATGCATTAAAAATTGAAAATTTCTTAGGTAGTAATAAGGATTATTCTAGACAAGGAAGCTCTTCTTCTCGAAGAGAAGGAACAAGACTGGACAGTCCGACACTTCAGATACTCCCCAGAACACTTGATACTATTTCTACTTCTAAACGCTCTAGATCATCAAACAATTATTTTGATATTACCGCATTTCATCTTTTTATGCTCATAAACAAACAAAACAAAACAAAACAAAAAATCAACCTTTAACACAAACAAGGAGATGCGTTCAACAACAAGACAGACAAAAAACATAACTACTCTAGATTATAAATTATAATTCAATGCAATATTCGTCTACATCTATGAGTACATACATCGATCACATGCTGACTACAAAAATCAACTTTCCATACCAGATAAATAGATAACATGATGTGTTAATAACCATCATCCTCAACATATCAAACAGTCCTCTAATACAGGATTAGAAACAAGTATGAATACCAGAGGACTGAATATATATATCCCAACTGTGAAAACTGTAATTCTTCAAATTCAGTTCAGAACATTAGATAAGTAAAAATCATAACTTGTTGCAGTAAATGCATTCCCATTGGATCATTAATCTCAAATTAGACACTAACCGCCATGTAGTGTGGAGATAAACACTACCACATCCTTCTCTTCCAGAACCGCATCAAGGTTGCCACATAGTTCCCAATCGCAGTCGTTTATCAGGACAAGAACACCAGGTCTCCTGCAGATCGAAATCAACCCAACAATTCTTAACCACTAAACAATCCCAGAAGCATCATCAAAACAACATTTTTGCCCCTCTATTATATGTATCTATAGATCAGAGCATAAGAACCTACACAGATTCTGCTTTCATGAACATCTCGGGCCTCTCCTTAATCAAATTGCTCTTAATCCACGAAAGCAGGTCTCTCATAATCAACTGGACCGCAATCGACATGGTAACATCACAAATTAAGATACATTAAAGCCATAAATTTAACAATTAGAGGTAAAAATACGATTTTTTTTTTAATAACTTGCTTAGGGTTTGTGGTGTATGATACCTTATTATCTCCGGACTTTGCGTCGACATCGACATGATGGATCTTCACGGAGTTGCAGAGAAGCTCGAGGCCACCGCTGCATCAGAGATTAGGGATGAACAAAATTGGTATCAGAGATTAGAGATGGAGAGCGAGAGAGAGAGAGAGAGAGAGAGAGAGGGAGATTAACAAACCCGAACTCGAGAGTGAGACGCATCTCCTAATCGTTTTCAATCGATCGATCCCGAGAAATTGATGATGTTGTCGCGGATTAGAAGGCCTCCTACTCGAAGGAAACACGGAAGATGGATGGGATAACAATCACGATTAAAAACGACGCAGCATCGATTCTTTATTACAGAAACACAAGAACCGCTTACAGTAAAACATGATTTTCTTTTTTTTTTTGGAGCAATTACTTATATATTTCTGAAAAATTTTCGACTTTCTGATTTATCCATCTTAGAAAGCTAGAAGATTAAAAATATCTTTTCAACATTTCAAATATTTTCAATATATTTCTAGAGTTAAAGTCTATTAGTGAATGGTTAGCCACAATCATTATTTCTATAAAATTAATATTTTGTTCTTTCAAATATACGCTTCTACCGTCACTTACTTTTTTTATTTGCCCTTGAAATATGGGCAAATTATTTTTTTGATTTTTTGTCTTTTCATATATACCCTTCTACTATCACCATATTTTCTTATTTGTCCTTAAGTTAAGAACAAAAGTGATATTTTGATTTTTTTTTAAACTCATGTAGAAATTTAATCCGGATTTAATTTGAGATAACTTAACGAGTACTAACAGCGGAGATATTTTTAAATAACGAAGAACTATATGAGGGGTATATTTGAAACAAAAAAAAGTATGAATAAATTAGATATTTCAAAAAAATTCAGGGTATATTAAATATTATCCTTTTTTATTTTTATTTCTTTTTCCGGGGTAGGGGAAGAGAGGATATTTGGCTGCGGAAAACAACTACACAAAACATAAGGGTGGTGCAAGGGTGCCCTAACCAGCTACTCTTAGTATAAATACAAATAATATATAATTGAAAATATAATAGTTATAAATATGTGTATTTTATTTAGTGAAATATATAAAGAATATTATAATTATAAATAATTTATTTGATTGCATGCGGTCGAGATATACATTTAGAAAATTGTATGAGCTCATATATGAAATAATGTCTCTAATATTGAAAAAATATATATTTTTTATTTCGAAATAATTAGGAAGGTAAAAATATTTTTTATTTAGAATTATTTTATTCAACTGCCAGTTGAAGCTCGTTTGCAGTTATAATTGCAATAAGGAGCTGTTTGGTTGCATGTAGTTGCAACTGCACTGCAGTTGTAATTACATGTAAATACAAATTCAGTATTTGGTTTAATGTATTTAACTCTAACTACTGCAGTAGGAACTACAAGAGGAGGCCCAACTGAAGCAGTTAGAATTACGCCCAAATTGGCAGCAGTTCCAACTGTAATAGTTGGAGAGAGTAACTTTAAACAAAAGGTATACTTACCTCCTTAATTATTTTTTAAACAAAATTTTTTTTCACTATCTCATTGGAGGTAATCTCACCATCATATATATAAAATGATAAATTTTTAAAAATTATTTCTCAACTGCATGCAATCAAACAAATTATTTATAGTTGTAGTGCTTTCTACTACATCCAACCAAACAAGATGTATATAGTTGCAACTATTATATTTCTAACTGCATGCATCTCCAACTATACTGTATTTATAATTATATCTAACCAAACGATTCCTAATTGGAGCAAATATATCAAACTACACAACGAATTTGAATCCGCATGCAGTATAAAAGAGCGTAACGTGGGCTTGCCAGCTCTGACTTGGACCATGTCTGGCACCAATTGTTACTGGATGTCTGCCAGGCTGGCCCAGGCCGGGTCAGGCGGCCCGTCTTTAACCCTGATGTGTACAAGAAAAACATAAAGACTTTATTTTTATTGACAAATGGTTGTCCACAATCGCTTGCAGTCATTTCGATCAAGATGTCGGTAAATTAAACTAATGAAATGATTGTCACATGGCATTGTCTAGCTGGGCACAAAGTCACTGTTAGTGGGTCTTGTTGGTGCTCAATGAATTGGCTCAGGTGTTACAGCTAAGTTTGACAAACTTGGATTATAGTGCTCAGACTCTCGCCGTGACATTTTTAAAATATTTAAATTCCTTAGGCTTCGTTTGGTTCGGGGTTAAGTAAGAATTAGTTATTCCAGGAATAGGGTTAAGTTCAGGATTAAATCTGGAATAGATCAATTTTACGTTTGGATGATAATTGAGTTGTTCCCGGAATTAAAAAAAATAGCGTTTGGATAAATAAGATGGAATAAGAAGAATAGTGGGTAGTTATAAATAAAAAATAATAATATTGTCCCAAGTATTATATTTGAATTTAAATTTTTATATTTTATATTTCAAATTTCAAATTTAACTAGATAACTTTTAAAATTGAAAAATTCAAAATTAAAATCTAAATTTTAAAATCTCAAATTTAAAAATTTAAAGTTATAATTTTACATTTTAAATTTTAAATCAAATCTAAAGTTACAAATATAAAATTTAAAATTTAAAATTTAAAATTTAAAAATACTAATTTAAAATTTACGTTTTAAAATTTAAATTTAAAAAAATTTTAAAAATTTAAAATTTTAAAATAAAATTTAAAATTTAAAATTTAAAATTTAAAAATAATAATTTTAAATTTTAAATTTTAAATATAAATATTAATTTTAAGATTATAAATTATAAAAATTTAAAATTAAAATTTATATTTAAAAATTAAATAGGGGTGGGATTAGCTAATTCCATCCCACCCCTATTCTAGGGAGAGGGGGTTAGCTAACCCCACCCTTATCCCTCTTAATCCAGGGGGGGTGGGGTTAGCTAACCCCACCCCCTAAAAAAAGTGTTTGGGGTTAAAGGGGGGTTAACCCCCTTATCCCCACTTTAACCCCCAACCAAACACTAGCTTATAGAATTATCCGAATACTTCCAAAATTTTATTGGTCATAATCTTTTTTTCTTATAGCTCATTTTTACAAAAAAAATATAAAGCATATTTAACATGACCATATCTTTCATTTACAACATAAAAAAGTTTAACTTTTTAAAAAGCGTGTGTAGGGTTGTTTATAGTTGTGTTTCAACAGTACTGATCAGGCTGAGTATATATATGCAATAAAATTCCATTCATTTAATAAAGATGACGATAATTGCTGAAAAATGGATCGTGGCTTATATCTAGTCTAAGTCTCTTTCGATTATAGCCATTTACGACAGAAAAGTTATATAGTTTTAATTTTTATTAAAAAGAGAAGTTGTTAGGTAGAAATTTAATAAAAATATTAATAATGTCATCTCTAAAAGTACTATTTAAATAGCACTTTATCTAAGTCTATGTTGCATAGCTGTTCATCGGCATCCTACTACCACTGTATATCACGTTGCAATGCACGTAGTAATACTAAATTAAGTTGAACTGGTCGATTCTGATTGAGCATGCAAAACGTTTATTAGTTTGCTAATACATCTAAAACTTAAGTCAAGTCCTAATTATTCATCATTAACATAAACAAACTGGGAAACAAGAGAAAAGAAGACATTAACGAAGTAGATCGGAATCTCCTGAAATGCGGATCAGAGGAATTATATCTCAACTCTACATTTTTCTGAATGCACGCGCAATTGAGAGGGAGAGAGGCGTGGAGTATCCGCAGCATCTACAGGCACAGCGGGTGACTATAAAATGGGTTACATTTTAAAATGACCCCTCGCGGACCACCGCCTCTCATTTCCGAACCCCGAGCACGTGTCCCCAACCCCCGCCCCACCGATCTCGATATTCCCCACCGCATAAACTAATCGCACCACGCCGGTTGCTATTCCCACCCCCATCTGCCTCGCAATTGCACTTCTATTTCCACCAACATCGAGGGATTGTTCGGATGCATATAGTTAAAATTATTATATACTATTATACATAAATTTAAATTTGATATTTAGTTTATTATGTTTAAATCTAATTGGTATAGTTGAAACTGTATAAGTAAATTTAACTATAATATTTGAAATTATGTCCAAATTAGCTGCAGTTCTAGCTGTTCAAGATTTACAATATTTCAATAATTCTTCATAGTTTACATTAAAATATTCAAATCATTATTATTCAATTCAAGTTTGATAGTCGTAAAATGAAATTGTAGTAGATTCCTAAGTGGTATGAAAATTAAATTATCATGAATTAATTATGAAGTATTCTTACTTTCATGCTTGATTAATATTATTAGTAATCTATTGATAAAAGAATACTAGTTTTTAACAATATTCTTATTTAAGTAGTTTGATAAGCTAATAATAAATTAGTCAAATATAAAATATATCATATTTCTGAAATATTACAAATCTTAAATCAAACGGCCCGTAAGCATAATCTTTTCTAGAGTAAGGAGCTACAAGCGAAACGACAAGTTTATAAAACACTGAGATATCTGTGTAAGATCGAAAGAGTTGTGCACACTTGCGGCGATTTTGACGTAGTTGATTATATAGAAATAACAGAAGAATAGATCTGTATTATAATAACTGTTGGATATAAGTAAGATGCCAAAGTTTTGGGATGAACAGTGGATAAAATGCTAGACTCAATGTAGTCTGATATGTTGGAAAGGAGTTTCTTTGGTTTGACTTTCCTATTAACATTGTTGTGTTTTTTTTAGTCTAGTTAATTAATTTAATAAATAAAAATAGACCGTTTGCTACATTTAGAGAGAGAAAAAAAAAAAAAACCAAAATTTCAGATGGTAGTATCAATTACTGGCAACCAAATATGTAACAGTTGATACTGAAAATTGTACACAAAGTTACAAAAGGATGAAAATAAATACAACTATAATCAACTATAATAATCAACTATAATCATACTGATTATCACATGTACATGATCCAACCAAACCACCAGTAAAAAAAAGTATATATATCTGCACACACGAAAACTATTCGTGCGTGGGAATATCACACCAGCTCATATACTCCGCCCGCTCTCTCGCCAGACGCAATCCCCCCCGCCCCGCGGATCTCTGCCGCCTCCTACCGCCGGCCCCCAAAAAAATCCAAAAAAAAAAAAAAAAAAAAAAAAAACAGCAGCAGCAGCAGGCAGATGGGGCTGGAGAGCAACGGCGTGGCGTCGGCGGCGGGCGAGCAGGGCGGCGGGGCGGCGGGGGCCCTGAAGTTCCTGATCTACGGGCGGACGGGGTGGATCGGGGGGCTGCTGGGGCGGCTGTGCGTCGAGCGCGGCATCGCGTTCGCGTACGGCGCCGGCCGGCTGGAGAACCGCGCGCAGCTGGAGGCCGACCTCGACGCCGCCCGCCCCACCCACGTCTTCAACGCGGCCGGCGTCACGGGCCGCCCCAACGTCGACTGGTGCGAGCGCCACCGCGTCGAGACCGTCCGCGCCAACGTCGCCGGCACCCTCACCCTCGCCGACGTCTGCCGCGACCGCCGCCTCCTCCTCGTCAACTTCGCCACCGGCTGCATCTTCGAGTACGACGACCTCCACCCCCTCGGCTCCGGCCTCGGCTTCACGGAGGACGACGCCCCCAACTTCCTCGGCTCCTTCTACTCCAAGACCAAAGCCATGGTATGTTGCGTGATGTTTTTTAGTAGATCTGATCCGGGATATCAGGGACAGCAATAGCTATTCACTACCACTCAACATAGCTTAGCTCCGAATGTATAATTTGAGACCGAACTTCCGAATCTGCCCCCCTTTCTATTAGTAGTTGTTCTTTTGTCCTTTTTCCTCTGACTCGTCTAACCAATTTTGAAGCTTTTCTAAGATCCGTGGAAAAATCTCCTCTTCTGCGGACAAAATTCCGGTGTCTGTTTGCATTGGTTAAATCTTAGGAATGACCCCCTAATTCCGTATTTACGGCAATGTTTTGAGAGTTGATGATCTCCTATGTACATCGGATTCTGGCGAAAATGGTGATCCATAGCTGTCCTAACCAACTGTAAATCTGCATTTTCTTAATCCGGATATCCGGGCTGTAAAAAGATGTTAAAAACTTCAAAAAACATCAATAACAGTTCTTAGCATAAATTCAATATGTCTAAGAGAGGTTATGTGCTAGAGGACATAGTCCGTGAACAATACTATCGTCCTCTCTTTTGTATAAAAGTTTAAGTGTGTTAAAATGTTTTTAGAGTGAATTATCATGCTCTTTAAGTGGTCGTTGTTAAATGGTGTGCATTTATTCCCTTGAAATATTTCATCTTTTCACTCCCGTCCATCATTATTTCTTTTTGCTTTTACATAAGTTGACTAGTCTGTTTGGCTTAATAGTTTGCATTCGTGTTGACTTTGTATAAATTTATTGAGTCTTCTACGTGCAATATATTCTTATCTATAGTGACGAAATGTAATGCGTGTTACGAGTCCAACTCATCTAAAAAGGATTTGACACCTTGCAAAGTACACAAGCTATCTTATGTAGCCAATTGCCAATATGGTTGGTAAAAACTACATACACATATCTCAGAACACTGCAAATAGATTCCTGCAAAATTATTCATTTACATTACCGTGTCCTCGAATTTACTCAAAGTTACATATATGCTAGTGGAAGTTACAAATTTTTTGACAAAAGCATCGATGCTGTCTTATTTGCAGTTGACTTTGAATCGGAACGAGTCTTTTGTTATCCGGCATTTATGCAACAAAACGACTTTTGAAGAACATTTATAGAGTAATAGAGATTCTTTCAAGATACATATGTAAAAACCGAGTTTAAGTATTGACCATGTATGGAGCTTTCGAATTTACTAAGTACATACATATGAATACATAATTTGGCAATTAATAGTGAGAGATGGACATAAACAGAGGCCGCTTCTTACTCAAATCTTACAATTTCCAAAAAAATTGGTAATAAATGCACACATTTAATTGCTAGTGCCGTGGCATATGGTTTCACTGCAAGTACAGACACAATTAATAAGGATAAAATGTACTGGTGGTCCTTGTACTGTTTCGATATTGCTACTGTTTTTCTTAAATTTATCATAAATTATTAAACTTTAGCCCTACTCATTAAATAAGTTTCATTTTTTGTTAGAACATAATCTTTTGATCATAATTGAAAGCGCTGTAGAGTATTTGTACTATCTTTGAGGTCATATCTAGTACTGCAATGTCTATAACACCTCTTGTGTGATGAATATGACGTTGTTGAGTAGGTCTGATCCAGGATATTAGGAAATTGGGATCACTACTTTAGATAGCTCTGGGTGATAATTTAAAACCAGATATCTGAATCTTCCCTTTCTATTAGTAGTTCTTTTGTCCTTTACAGCAGGATTAGTTTCTCCTTTGCAATGCTAGTCAGTCTCTTCTGACTTGCCTAACCAATTTTGAGGCTTTTCTAAAATTTGTGGAAAAATCTCTTCTGCAAACAAAATTCTGGTGTCCGTTTTCATTGGTTAGATCTTAAGAATGACTTCCAATTGCATATTTACGATAAATTATAAAGTTATCTCTAACAAAAGCTGTCGGAATGTTTTGAAAGTATTGCTGTCCTTGCCGATTGTAAGTCTGCATTTTCCTAATTTGGATATCCAGGCTGTAAAAAGATGTTAAAAACTTCAGAAAGCATCTGTAACACCTCTTAGCATCACTCCAATATATCTAAGAGAGGTTATGCACTAGAGAACATATCCGTTAATAGTACTATTGTCCTCCCTTTTGTATAAAGTTTAAGAATGTTAAAATGTTTTTAAAGTGAATTAGTTTTAAGGAGGTCTTTTTCTTGAAGGGAATCAAAGACACCTTCCCCTGTCAAATGATGTGTTTGTTCCTCTAAAATATTTCCTCTTTTTACTGCCATCCTTCATTATTTCTTCGCTTCTATATAACCTGACTAGTCTATTTTGCTCAATGTTTTTCATTCTTGTTTGACTTCTCATCCATGAACTACCTTTTTGCCTACCGGCCCATTTAGCAGTCTACCAAATAGCCAGGTGGCATCCTTTGAGCGATTCTTAGTATGTGAAGAAGATGGAATTCAAAGAGAAATTCTGCCTTCTGTGTACTTCCAAATGCCTCATCAGTTCTTTGTTCTACCATGATTTACATACTAGCAAAGAGACAAAAATTCTTTGTCATTGACTGTTTACTATGCTTCAGCAAATCACTTTCTATTACTACTTGTGGACTGCTATTGGTGAAAGTTTATCTCTAACTTTGCACTTCAATGGCGGTTTTTCGTCATTTATTATTGACAGGTCGAAGAGCTTCTCAAAAACTACGAGAATGTCTGTACTCTTCGGGTCCGGATGCCGATTTCATCCGATCTATCAAACCCACGCAATTTCATCACCAAAATCACCCGGTATGAAAAGGTCGTCAACATCCCAAACTCCATGACCATCTTAGACGAACTCCTCCCCATCTCGATCGAAATGGCAAAGCGAAACCTCACCGGGATCTGGAACTTCACTAACCCCGGCGTGGTCAGCCACAATGAGATCTTGGAGATGTACGGGGACTACATAGACCCAACCTTCACCTGGAAGAACTTCACTTTAGAGGAGCAGGCGAAGGTGATAGTCGCTCCTAGGAGCAACAACGAGCTTGATGCCACCAAATTGAAGGAAGAGTTCCCAGAACTCCTTCCGATTAAGGAGTCGCTTATTAAATACGTGTTTAAGCCAAATCAGAAAACATCCAAGGCTTGAGGACTATTGGAGACACTCGTCCTTTTAGTTATTTTTATTTCAATTTGTTGTGGAGTAGTGTATTATTCATTAATAAACATGAAATTGTGGTTCATCTCTGGTAATAGCCTTTGACTTCTTATGTGTAACAGTATGGAAAAGCGGAAAATGATTTAATGCTGGAAATCGACACTTTCTGTTGAGTTGTTCTGTCAATTATGTTGAGCAATCTCAAGAGTAATTCTGATGATGTGCAATGTTTTCTTTGTTGTACTATAATTAGAGTTGGTGTTACTGCTGAAACTATTATTATCAGCTTTTACTTATTTCACTTCTAATGAGAACAACTTCAGCAACAAATGAGCACTATTATATCTTCGCTGTTGAGGCTTTTGTTGTCAACTTTGTTTACAGTATCTGTTTTCGATTATGTCCTAACTGTAGTAGTAAGTTTGAAGTTGATGCCGATCAAATATTCGGCAGGGAAATTTTTTTTGATGCTTCCTTCTCAGCTAGTGGTTTAAATTCAACGGTTCAATTCGCTTATAAAACTGAAAGATTCACTTTTAAATCTGAAAAAGTGTGATTTTGATGAATGGTTAAGATTTTACAGGTTAGGATAACTTGGCATGCATGAAGAGTCTCTGCTTCATTCTTTAGATTTCGGCGTAGTGAAACCTTCACCGCAGGTGGAAATTGATCATTCTTTTAGATGGAAGAGATGGAACACAATGTTTCAGCAATGACAGGAACTTGTTAATTTAGTACTCTGTCTTAGGAAATAATATTCGATTAATTTGTACGAAAACTTCTATTCAGTCCAAATAATTGATACATAATTGTTTTATTTTTATATGATCTACCTAGAACTATTCATTGTTTCCACATGTTTTGATCAGAGCAGAATTCAGAAAGACTAGTTTTCCTCTAAATTATCAATCCACAATTCAATTTGATCTAAAAAAAAAAGAACATTTAAATTCACAGCATTAAAAAAGAAAAACGAACAGGAGAGGCTACAGCGCTCATTATTTGGGGAAATTTTGTGACCAATATCTTGTACAAGAGAAAAAGATACCACGAAATTTGATTTATCAGGGAGAATGAGTTGCTACTTTTGCATGTTACAAATACTTGTTATTCTAGAAAATGACAATAGGACTCCTTACAACATACTTAGATGACACCCACCTAAAGGCTCCTTCAGTGTGCGTCGTTGTTTTAGGATTCCAACTCAAGCTCACTGTAAAGCTCTTCTTCTCCTTTAACTTCGAAAACTCCAATGTCTTTGGTGACACACTTACAGATATATCTTTCGGCATATCGATCGCAACGGTGTACGTCGAGCGTTCTTCTTCCACATTCGTCAGCGTCCGATTCACGGTTAGGTTGCCTAACTCCAGGCTAACAGCTATAGATGGATAGTTCAGCTCGGCCTCGCTGATATTCTTTATCGTCGCGCAAATGATCTTACGATGAGTGATTGCTTCAACTTGCTGGTCTGTGTAACCCAGTCCACAAAGGTAAGGTACGTAATCGTCGGCACGCAGGTCGTAAACAAGACCGGGCTTAGCAGCTTTCGACGGATTCACGTGGCCGGCGCCCAGGGCAAAAAAGCTCGCGGGCTGCAACGTCTCGTCCATGATCGGTTTGCCGTCACGATCAGTCGTATCTGCCGTCGTCATGATAGCCGACTTGATCGCGGCGGGCGACCAATCCGGATGCGCGCCTTTGATCAGCGCTGCAATGCCACTCAGATGGGGGGTGGACATCGAAGTCCCGGAAATGATATTGAAAGTCATGGCGGTAACATTTGTTACTGATGGCCCAACCTGGGAAGGCCAGGCGGCGACAACGTTCAGACCGGGGCCAATGATGTCAGGCTTAAGAATGCCGGGGCTCTCGCGGTTAGGCCCCCGAGAAGAGAAGAAAGTGATGACGGGAGCCGGAGAAGTTCCTAAACTGGTGCCTTCGAAAGAAATCGTGGCGAGCGGTTTATCCGTCGAATTGATGTACGAAAGTATCTTCGATCCGTTGATATAGCTCACGTCTGATGCCGGGAGATAGTGAGCTTCGGCAAGCGTCGTGTATCCGTCGGTCTCTTTGTTTAAGATAACGAGTGCGGCGCCGCCTGCCTCCTTGACGTCAGCGCCTAATTCGATCCTCGGGCCAGCTCGATCGCAGACGACCATCTTTCCCGTAACATTGGAACTAGATAGGGCGGCGCGATTGCAGTTAGAGAACGAAGTACCTACCGGGTATACAAGAGGAATCATCTTGGATGAAAAGTCGGCGGGTTGAAATGCCGATTCGCCTTCCACTTCTTGCCCGTTGCCGAGCTTCACGGTCGCCTTTATCTTTCGATCCATGCAGCTTGCGCCGACTGTCAGGATCCAGGGTGCCTCATTGCTGAGCGTGCTATTCATCGGGCCGGAATTGCCTGCAGCGCAGCTCACGAAGACCCCCTTCTCCATCGCGCTGAAGGCGCCGACGGCGATCACGTCGTCGTCGAAAGGACGCGAATCGCCCCCGAGGGAGAGAGACAGCACGTCCACCCCGTCCTCTATCGCCGCGTCGATCCCAGCGAGGATGTCGGACGAGAAGCAGCCTATAGACTGACAAACTTGGTAGACCGCGAGGTGCGCGTACGGCGCCATGCCAGCGGCCGTGCCGTTGCCGTTCCCGAGTACGTTCGCTTTCTTCACGAAATTCCCTGCAGCTGTGCCTGCAGTGTGAGTCCCGTGCCCGACGAAGTCGGTAGGAACTTCTCCGCCACCTTGGGCGAATTTTTTCGCCCCGATGAGCTTATTGTTGCAGTAAGGTTTTCCGAACTTACAAGCACCCTTCCACTTGGGAGGCGGAGAAGGCATTCCTTTGTCATCAAAGGAAGGGTGCCCGGGCTTGATCCCGGTATCGAGAACTCCGATGATGACCCCTTTGCCCATGCCGTTGGCGTCCCAGAATCCATTACGAGGTTGTTGTAGACCCAAGAATTCCGGCGTACGTGTGGTCAAGAGAGATAGAATGCGGTCAGGATAGACCTTCAACGAGCCCTCCTTCTTCTCCACGTATCTGACTTCGTCCTCCGTTAAGTTCGCCGCGAACCCGACGATCGCAGCGCTGTAAGTGTAGATAAGTCGCGAGTCTTCTAAGTTTACAGGGATCGGCGGCAGGAATGATCTGTACCAGCTTGTCAGATCTTTGGAACGGACAAAGGACGTATTTTCGGGCGCACGAACACGAACGATGTAAGTGTGCCGCTGCAAACCATCTCCTCTAATAGCAAAGAATGCGAGTGCGATCGCGAAGAAGAAGAAGAAACATGTTGCACTATGGCTCTCCATGGTGCAATGAAGAGAAGGTGAAAGAGATAAATAAGTTCGTTCCTACGAGCAGTGATTTATAGGCATTGTGGATTGGAAGTGCATGCGAGAGTTATTGGCAAGTAGTAAAAAAAAATAAAAGTTCGCGACGGTTTGGGAAGGATTTTGGCCGTACAATTAGTCAAAGAAAGGTATATACATTAATGTAGTGGATTTATTTTTGGATTTTGAAAATCTTCAGAAATAAATGAAATTGAAGGAGTACATTAATTTGCATATCACGGAAAAGGGTCAGTGCATTGCAATTAAGTTCACACATTAGGACAAACAGTTAGTTATTTAAGGTGGTCAAATGGAAGTTCAAGCAGTAAAAACTTTGTCCTTTTTAAAGTTAATTACTGCAAAAGTGCTCCACTTGTATTATTGCATTGACATTGTTACTAGGAAATTGCTACATGTACACTGAAAGAATGATTGATAAGTTCATGATGTACGTATAGATGAATTAGATATAAGCAATAATTTTTACTCTAAAGTAATAATTAAAATAAAATATTATTGAAAGTTCAGAAATTAAAAAAAAAACAACACTAGAACTTTGAACCTTGAATATCAAATTTAACTATTCGAGGAGTAAATTGAAACTTGAGTTGAAGTTTATGTACTAGTAATGCAAATTACCTGCGCTGCTGTAGACCAAGTAATGTTACCCATACACTCTAGACTCGGGTGTAAGATATGCATTCTAGTATTTAGATGAGTTGGACCAATCCACTTATTTTGTCAATTTTTTTTAATAAAAATTTCCAAAGAACTGATCAAACAACAGATTTCCTTTTTTTTTCTATTGGCTTTATAAATTTTGATCATTGATCAAGTAGTACTGAAGGATGCACGGAAGCATTGACTGTATAAGAGAGAAAAATTTCTAAATAAAAAAAATAAAAAAGTGAAAACAAATAAATATGCAAATCATGTTGCCGATCTAAATGTTGATAGTGTAGATGCGCCTTTACGATGCCAAAATTCGGTCTTTAGATTCATCAACTTGAAACTCCACACTAATCTTTAATTAATCATTTCTTGATTGAAACCCTTCCTTCAAATAGAATGATCAGAAACACAGACCATTAAGAAAAATCAACAAACGATCTAACAGGAAGATGAAGTAAGACGAATCAAGTTGAACAAATTAACAGAATAAACATGGTGCATGCATGTGCGAAACCTGACCCAACATAATGCTCAATTGGACGATTTTAAGATCTTTTTGTGTTAAGCTAATGAATTTTTAAAACTTGCTGATCGTCTAAAATCAATCAGGGGCTACCTAATTAGACGAGATGAGAGACAAAAATTGAAACCACGGTATACTTTTATACAAACAGAGCTAACATAATAATAATTAATAATATATGTAATAAAATGAAGTGTGATGCCCTAACTTTTCAGAAAATGAGTATCTTATTTAAGAATTAGAATCAAAAGTGTGACGCCCCAATTTTTCTGGGAGTCACCCATCCTAGGACTACTTCCGTCCTAGGACGCTTAACTCTTTCAATCTCTTCGGCCTATCCACCACCAAAAATACTTAAGTCGGGTTAAAAATTTAGCCATATTATATTTTATATATAGAACTGTCTGGAATCTCAAAAAAGAGTTTATAATTGACTCTACTCTCAAAAAAGAGTTTATAATTGACTCTACTCGTATACCATGCTAGTTAAAAGTTCAATTCGATAGGAAATGATATAGAAATAATCACGACAACAACAACCTGGTGACATCGGATGCTGAATTTTGGCGCATGAAACTGTGGACAAATCAGACACAACATTGCAGCAAAGCGCACGGAGTTCGGGGCAACTGCAGAAAAGATTTGCAGTTGTGATGGTTTAAAATATGGGAATCTAGCTAGCTACTGTTGGATTTTATATGGGCTTTATTGGTGATTTAAAACTTATTTGTCTCTTAAGGAGCCCAATCCGTAATGGGCCTCACTTGGGAGCCCACACTTTGGTTTTCACATATGTGGTTTAGTCCCACATTGGAAATCAATGTATTGTTGTTGCCTTTTATATACTCCTTCTTTCTCATGTTATTTGCTTGAGAGAAAGTGAGAGTTATACTCTCGATTAAACACACGCACGGCACGAGCCGAGCCGGGCCGGGCGCGTGGTCCTTTCTCCCGGTTCTTTTTATTTATTTTATTTTAATTTAATTTATTTTTATTTATCCTTACCTTGCGGAGCAACGATCTCTTCCCTTACCTCGCGGAGTTGGGAATCGTGCCGTTGGAGCACGATCTCTCGCATCGGGTGTTTAAGAGGAGGTTAACCCGATCGTTTTCCTCTACTTTGCGGAGCAACGATCTCTTCCCTTACCTCGCGGAGTTGGGAATCGTGCCGTTGGAGCACGATCTCTCGCATCGGGTGTTTAAGAGGAGGTTAACCCGATCGTTTTCCTCTCCCTCTGGCTGCGCCATACCCTAATCCCATATTCCAGAGTTTACTGTCGTCCCTTCTCCTTCCTCGTTATTGTATTTTTCGAATTGCTGGATCTCTGAAAGCTTGCCGGGTTTATCTTGCACCACCTTGAAATCGTGCCGACGGGGTGGAACGTGGACGTTGTATCGCTGGAAGTGATTGCCGGGAAGCCTCGCACGTAGAGGGGCAATCTCGCTTCTAGGACAGTGCTCTGCACGCCTCGATCCACAGGCCTTCTCTAAACCTTTTCGTTTACAGCATTTATTATTTAGATCATGTTCGGATTTTTACAAATTTAATTTGCTGGTTTTAAATTGTTTGAAAGATAAATTTACTAAAAGTCTTGAAAGATTTTTCCAACAATCTAGAAGCGAGATTATTTTAATCTTTCAGTTTCTTTTAGTACAGTATTGTTTTGCTGTTGCTGTAGTTTAAATATATATATCTTGAAATTGATATTGCGTAATTCTGAACATACATATATTTTGCTATTGCTTATCTGATAATCCGTACCATAATTATTTTTCAGTTCCTGAATATAACTTAGAATATTTTACTGTCATCTTCCTGAACTTTAGAACAATATTGTGACATTACGGTAGGATTGTTTGTAAACAGATTTTCCATTATGGACAATTCGGCGAAACCTTTCACGTTTGATGGTCGTAATTTTAGAAGGTGGCAGAACCAAATGAGGTTCTGGCTCACCACGCTTGGGCTGGTTTCTGCTATTTCGGATTCTACCGAAAATAGTAATGGATCTGCACCTGAAGGTGCAATTCAGACTGCGGTCACTAGACCGTTTACTAGGAGTCAAGCCCAAGCTGGATCCACTCCTCCCTCTGCTGATGCTGATACTGCTACTACTTCTGCACCTAGATATGTACCTCCTATTAATCCTGATATGATTAATTATCACTGTTTGAACCGGATTCTTAGCACCCTATCAGATAAACTTTATGACATCTACTGTAGTATGAAAACTGCTAGGGAGCTTTGGACATCTTTAGAAAATAAGTACGGTCAGGTTGATCCTACCCAGAAGAGATACCAGGCGTCAGATTTGATTAAGTTTAAACTGGTAGATAATAAGTCTATGTCTGACCAGCTTCATGATTTTGAGCACATAGTTGAGCAACTTAGATCTAGTGGTGTAGATCTTGATGAGAGTTTCTTAGTTGCTGCCCTTATAGATAAGTTGCCACCCTCTTGGACGAACCATGCAAACGATCTTAACCATAATCAGAGAGAGCTATCCCTGAATTTTGTCCTAAGATCCATTAGGATAGAAGAGTCGAACCGAGCTAGGGATAAGAAGCCTAATGAGTCTACTACCCAAGCCAACCTAGTAGAGCATCCTAAAAATAAGGGTAGAAACTTTCAGCCTTATAGAAACTTTAAGAAGAAGTCGTTCCATCATAGAAAGTTTAACCCAAACTTTAAGAAGCCTAAACCTGAGGGAAGTGGAGACAACTCTGGTTGCTTTGTGTGCGGAAAGACGAACCACTTTGCGAAGGATTGCTACTTTCGCAAGACTCGGCCTTCCGCGCCAATGAAGAAGAAGGGAGCTCCACCTGAGCGCCAGACGAATATGCTGACTGCCGGTTCTGACCCTTCTGACTCCACTATCAGGTTAGGATCTAGTTTACCTGAGGTTAACATTGCCCTTAATTCTTCTGATTGGTGGATAGATACTGGAGCTAATGTCCATGCTTGTTCTGATCGTTCGTGGTTTTCCACTTATTAGGACGCATGTGGAGGATCGGTGAACATGGGGAATGCAGCCTCTTCTCGCGTGCTTGGGACAGGTCGAGTGGATTTGAGGTTGACCTCTGGGAAGACCTTAACCTTGCACGGAGTCCACCATGTTCCCGATATTAGGAAGAATTTGATTAGTGGTTCTCTTTTGGTTCAGCAGGGTTTTAAGTTAGTTTTTGAATGTAATAGGGTAGTAATAACAAAGAGTGTGAACTTTGTAGGGAAAGGTTTTTTGAGTGATGGTTTGTTTAAACTTTCTGTATCTTCATTTCCGATGAATAAAAGTGCTGTTGTTTTGAATGTTGTTTCTACTAATATTTGGCATGGAAGATTAGGACATGTGAATTTTAATACTGTCAAAAGATTGATGCATCTTGATTTGATTCCCAAATCTGATTTACCTGATCATAGATGTGAAATATGTGTGCAAGCTAAGGAACCTAGAAAACCTTTTAAATCTATGGATAGAGATTGTGATCTTCTAGAACTTGTGCACAGTGATGTTTGTGATGGAAGTAGACCTAGTAGAGGTGGAAATAAGTACTTTGTGACTTTTATAGATGATCATTCGAAATTTTGTTATGTCTACTTGATTAAATCAAAAGATGAGGTTCTTAGCAGATTCAAAATTTATAAAGCTGAAGTAGAAAACCAGTTGGATAAGAAAATCAAAATTTTGAGATCTGATCGAGGTGGTGAATATACTTCAAATGAGATGACTAGTTTTTGTCAAGAATTTGGAATTGTACATCAAGTGACTGCTCCCTATACACCTCAATCTAATGGAGTTGCTGAACGTAAGAATAGGACTTTGATGGATATGATAAACTCGATGATTATTAGTTTAGGCGCACCTGAGAACTTGTGGGGGGAAGCCTTGATTTCTGCATGTATGATTTTAAATAGGATTCCTCACAAGAATTCTGATGTATCTCCCTATGAGCTTTGGAAAGGTAGGAAGCCTAATTTGAATTATTTTAAAGTGTTGGGGTGCCTAGCTAAAGTAAAGATACCTGAGAATAAGAAAAGGAAGATTGGACCTAAGACAGTCGATACGATTTTTGTGGGTTATGCACAGGATAGTAACACTAGCAGATTCTTAGTGGTGAATTCTGAAATTAGTGAGATTTCCAACAATACAATCATTGAGGCTAGAGATGCTGTGTACTTTGAGGATGTTTTTCCTTTTAAGACTAGAGTAGATAGATCTATTCCTGCTGAACCCGTAGGTAGCTCTAGCAGACCTAGAGTCAGTGAACCTATAGGAGAGATTGAGCCTAGAAAAAGTAAGCGTCCTAGAGTAGAGAAAACTTTTGGAGATGATTTCTGTGTCCTACTTGTAGAAGACACCCCATCTACCTATGACCAAGCTATGAAGTCTGTAGATGCATCGTTTTGGAAAGAGGCTATTAATCTTGAGATGCAGTCTATTCTACATAATCATACTTGGGAGTTATCTGATTTACCTCTAGGATGTAAGCCTGTAGGCTGTAGATGGATTTTTAAGAAGAAGTTGAAACCTGATGGATCTGTAGATAAATATAAGGCTAGATTAGTGGCACAGGGTTTTGCACAGAAGCCGGGGGTAGATTATTTTGATGTATATGCTCATGTTGCCAGGATTACCTCTATTAGAGTGTTGATTGCTTTAGCTTCTGTTCATGATTTGATTGTTCATCAAATGGATGTTAAGACAGCCTTTCTAAATGGTGATTTAGATGAAGAGATCTATATGAAGCAACCTGAAGGATTTGTGGTTTCTGGGTATGAGAACAAAGTGTGCAAATTGACTAGATCTTTATATGGATTAAAGCAAGCTCCTAAGTAGTGGCATTTGAAATTTGATTCTTTGGTTGTATCAAATGGTTTTCATGTGAACATGTCTGATGAATGTGTATATTCGAAAGAGTATGATGGACAGATTGTGATATTATGTTTGTATGTTGATGATATTTTGATCTTTGGTACTAACATGAATGTGATAAATGATGTGAAGAAATTACTGAATAAGAATTTTGATATGAAAGATCTTGGACAAGCAGATGTGATTCTCAATATGAAGATCATTAGAAAGTCGAAAGAAATTATTATGAGCCAATCTCACTACAGTGAACAATTATTGAAGAAGTTTGGATATTCTGATATTAAACCTGTAGTGACACCTTATGATTCTAGCGTGCATCTTAAAAAGAATAGAGGAGATCCAATAGGCCAGAATAGATATTCACAGATTATTGGATCCTTAGGATATCTAGTTGATTACACTAGACCTGACTTGGCTTATGCTGTAAATCGATTGAGAAGATATACCCATAATCCAAACAGAGAGCATTGGAATGCTTTAGAAAGAGTGTTGAGATATTTGAAAGGGACTGTATCCTTTGGATTGCACTATTGTGGTTTTCCTGCAGTATTAGAAGGATATAGTGATGCGAATTGGATTAGTGATACAGCTGATGTAAAGTCGACTACAGGGTTTGTATTTCTCCTAGGAGGAGCAGCTGTCTCTTGGAAGTCAACTAAACAGTCTTTGATTTCTAGAAGTACTATGGAATCTGAACTGATAGCTTTAGACACTACTGTAACAGAGGCTAAGTGGATGAGAGAATTTCTTTATGATCTACCACTGATGGAGCAACCTTTAGCACCTGTGTCTATTCATTGTGATTGTAGAGCTGCAATTGACAAATGTGCCCAAGAGAATGTGGAGACTAAGATGAACAGATTTATGAAAATGAGACAGAAGTTCGTTCGACAGAATTTGAAAGAAAATGTGATTGCATTGGAATTTGTGAGATCTGCAAGAAACTAGGCTGATCAGCTCACCAAGGGTTTGTCTAGGACCGTGATCCTAGAATCGTCGAGGGGGATGGGGCTTAGCCCACAATAGAAGTTACCGGTGATGGCAACCCAACCTGTTGCAGGTTCAATGGGTAGTAACAAGTCGAACAGGTAGCTTGAGGATCACTGTTTTTGTATCCTCATCCCTATGGCGACAGTGCTCATATCTGTAAGTGGATAGGAAGGGCTTTTGGCCCTGAATGGTTCCAAGACCCATGAGGCAGGGTACGACCTTGCAGATACCCTTTGAGGACCTACTATATGTGCGGAGTCGTGAGGCCGCGACTGTGGGAAGAGGGCGGTTCCCTAAAACACACATGAATCGATACCAGCGCATGGCCATTATAGCGCTCACCCGCTTTGAACCCAAACGGCTGTACCATGTGTGCGATTTGTGAAAATCCGATTCACCGGTCTTGGTTCAAGGCGTAGTCCACCATTGTGCCCTCGGATGTACATAGACTAGCACTAAGTGAAGGTTCAAACCCGAAAGGTACCTTCGCCGAATACGTGGTATAAGAGATCCAGCGTTCTTTTGAGTTGTTTTGAATTTCAGTTTTGTTTACTGTCTTTATTTGAAGTTTTAAATCATGTGGGGGATTGTTGGATTTTATATGGGCTTTATTGGTGATTTAAAACTTATTTGTCTCTTAAGGAGCCCAATCCGTAATGGGCCTCACTTGGGAGCCCACACTTTGGTTTTCACATATGTGGTTTAGTCCCACATTGGAAACCAATGTATTGTTGTTGCCTTTTATATACTCCTTCTTTCTCATGTTATTTGCTTGAGAGAAAGTGAGAGTTATACTCTCGATTAAACACACGCACGCACGGCACGAGCACGAGCACGAGCCGGGCGGCGCGTGGTCCTTTCTCCCGGTTCTTTTTATTTCTTTTATTTTAATTTATTTTATTTTTATTTATCCTTACCTTGCGGAGCAAGAAATCGTGCCGTTGGAGCACGATCTCTTCCCTTACCTCGCGGAGTTGGGAATCGTGCCGTTGGAGCACGATCTCTCGCATCGGGTGTTTAAGAGGAGGTTAACCCGATCGTTTTCCTCTCCCTCTGGCTGCGCCATACCCTAATCCCATATTCCAGAGTTTACTGTCGTCCCTTCTCCTTCCTCGTTATTGTATTTTTCGAATTGCTGGATCTCTGAAAGCTTGCCGGGTTTATCTTGCACCACCTTGAAATCGTGCCGACGGGGTGGAACGTGGACGTTGTATCGCTGGAAGTGATTGCCGGGAAGCCTCGCACGTAGAGGGGCAATCTCGCTTCTAGGACAGTGCTCTGCACGCCTCGATCCACAGGCCTTCTCTAAACCTTTTCGTTTACAGCATTTATTATTTAGATCCTGTTCGGATTTTTACAAATTTAATTTGCTGGTTTTAAATTGTTTGAAAGATAAATTTACTAAAAGTCTTGAAAGATTTTTCCAACAGCTACTAGATTAAGGCTTCAGTAAACCTCAGCATAATAAGATAATGTTATTGATTGAAGCATCATAAAGTTGACAAACTATTTTTCATGGACAAAACTAAACTCTTTTCTACGAGTACAAGATTGATCATATCAGGCTCTTCGGAAGAGGCGAACATGGTGTTTGTGCTGCACTAACTACTCTCGCTGGATGGACCGAATCGGCTCACAGAGGCGGCAGCCATGTTAGCACGACGGCGCTGCGTGCCGAGTGGACTCCGTCGGTCCATGTCAAAGCTCCGAACTCCGGTGACGGTTGCGGCGACTTTGTTCGAAAGGAAACCCTGTAACTGAGCCTCTGCTTTTGGCTGGTGAAATGAAGTGTCTTCGGCTCGACTATTACGTCTGCACCTTTGAACGGCGTGACCTTAACGCGGTACGTCGAAGCCGGAGGGCCGACGTTGGTCACGGTCCGATGGAGCGACAGCGCTGAAGCCGGTTGCTCTGTGAACACGGCGGAGATCGCCGGGTAATTCAGATCCCCTGCGGAAGCTAACGCATGCCTGCATGTTCTGTTTGAGGACTTTGTAAAGACCTTGAGCTGCAGCGGCGAGAGCTTCTGAGTGCATAGAAATTCAAAGTAATCATCCGGAGTTATGTCGTAGACCAATCCGGGGTCGAGGGCTTTCAACGGTCGGATGTGGCCGGCGCCGTGATCGTAGGGCGTGGAGGGGTCTCCGGTCGCCGCATCGCTGAGCGGGCGGAACGTGTTGTCGTGAACGTAGGCGGTGGTCATCAACGCCGACTTGACGGCGGCGGGGCTCCAGTCGGGGTGGGCGGCTTTGATCAGCGCGGCGACTCCGCCGACGTGCGGGCACGACATGGAGGTTCCGGAGAGGATGTTGAAGCCGACTCTGCGGCGGTCCGTGGCCAAGCTCGAGGGGCTGGCGGCGCCGCTCCACGCGGCGAGGATGTTCACCCCCGGCGCCACCACGTCCGGTTTGAGGATCTCCAAGGTGAGGAAGTTGGGCCCTCTTGAGGAGAACGCCGCGACCACCGGCGACGGGCGGACGCCGACTTTGGTTCCTTCGAACGTCAGAGTCGCGGTCGGGTGCGGAACGGACTTCGCGTAGCGCTTGATCGCTTCTCCGGCGGCCTCGCCGACGGCTACGGCGGGCAGGAGGTGGCTGTCGGCGACGAGCTCCTCGCCGTTGGCCGCGGTGTTCGCCAGGATCATGCCGACGCCGCCGGCGTCCTTGACGACCTGGCCCTTCTGGACGCGGGGGCTGATGCCGCGGTCGCATACGACGATCTTGCCGGCGACGGCCTGGGGCTCCAACGTTCCTTCGAGGCAGAGCGACCTCGGGTCGGGGCCGCTCGAATTGCCGCCCATGTACGCCACGGGGTACTGCCGCTGCGCGGAGAGGTTGCGGCGGCCCCTGTAGAGCGAGACGCCGGTGGAGTTGGCCCCGCCGCCGAGCTGGACGGTGGCCGGGAAGTCGCGATCCATGGTGCTGGCGGCGACGGTGGTTATCCAGGGGGAGACGTTGGTGAGGCTGATGGGGTCGGGCCCGCCGTTCCCGGCCGAGCAGGCGACGAAGACGCCCATCTCCATCGCCCCGAACGCGGCGACGGACAGGCTGTCGCGGTAGTACGAGGAGACGCCGCCGCCGAGGGAGATGGAGAGCACGTCGACGCCGTCGGCCACCGCGCGGTCGACCGCCGCCAGGATGTCGGAGCTGAAGCACCCGCCGGTCCAGCACACCTTGTAGGCCGCCACGCGGGCGCGGGGCGCCATGCCGCGCGCCGTGCCGCGCGCGTACCCGAAGAGGTCGGCGCCCGGGACGGCCGCGCCCGCCACCGTGGCGGCCGTGTGCGTCCCGTGCCCGTCCTGATCCCGCGGCGACTTGAACTCGCTCGTCTCGTTGATCGACCCGGCCGAGGCCTCGTACCCGCGGTAGAAGATCCGGGCGCCCACGATCTTCCGATTACAGCAGCTGCGCTTGAAGTCCCGGCCCACCTCGCACGCGCCCTTCCACCGGGCGGGCACGGGGCCCATGCCCTTGTCGCCGAAGCTCGGGCTCTCGGGCCAGATCCCGGTGTCGAGCACCCCCACCACCACGTCGTGGTCCGCGAGCACCGACGACCACACGCTGTTGCTCACGTCGGGCCCTATGCCCAGGAACTCCGGGCTCCTCGTCGTGTGTAGCTCGTACACCGTCTCCGGGAGCACCGACACCACGCCCGGGACGCTGCTCTCCAGCTGCTCTGCCTCCGCTTCGCTGAGCCGCGCAGCGAACCCGTGGAGCGCGGTTTCGTAGTTGTAGATGATCCTCCGATCCGGGTCCTCCGCTTCAAGCTTGGTAGAAGAGGACGCGATAGATCTCACGGCCGAAGCGTACCATTCGCGGTGGTGAGTGAAGGAACCGGGCATCTCCGACCTGGCCATGTGGACGATGTACGTTTTGGGGGAAACTTTTGTGGCTGCAGCGCTGCATAGGGATGGGTTTAGATGGAGTGCGGTGAGGAAGAGGGATAAAAATCTCCACCTCCGTGAGCTTCTTCTATCCATGGCGACGGGAGGAGTTGGAGAGAGTGGAGAGTGGGAGTGGGAGTGGGAGTGGGAGATGTGTTTAGCGTGATTTAAGTAGCAGCAGTTGAGCGAGACATGTCCTTGAATGGAGTAATAAAGGAGGTGGGTGTGCTCGTATATGCGCGGTGGAATGTAGCGAATTAATTTTTGCTGCGCGGTGCGAGGATGCTATTTATATTTATACATATAATATCTGTTAGGTTTGGTTGGGAATACTCTAGGATACATCTTCGTTTGGTTCGGGGTTAAGAAAAAATTATCTATTTCAGAGATAGGATTAAGTGCAGGAATAAATCGGGGTTAGACGAATTTTACATTTGGATGAAATTGGATTATTTTCGGGGATAAGAAAATTAGCGTTTGATTTGTTAAGATGGAATAATAAGAATAATAGATAGTTATAAATAGAAAATTTTAAATTTAAATTTTTAAATTTTAAATTTGAAAATTAAAAGTTTTAAATTTAAAATTTCAATTTCAAATTTAGGAACAAATTAAAATTAAAAAATATAAAATATTAATTTTTAAATTTAAAATTAAAATTTTAAAATTTAAATTTAGAAATTTTAAATTAAAATTTAAAATTATAAAAAATAAATTTAAAATTTAAAGTTGAATTTAAAATTTTAAAAAAGGGTGGGGTTAGCTAACCCCACCCCTTATTCTAGGGGAAGGGGTGGGTTTACTAACCCACCCCTCTTTTTTTTTTGTTTGGGGATAAAGGGGGGATAACCCCCTTATCCCCTCCTTATTCCCGAACCAAACGGGGGCTTAGAGTTTTAACATTCTAAAAAAAAAAATAAAAAAATAAAAAATAATAATAATAGCTCTTAAATGATGAGACGTAAAATATATATATTTTTAGAGTATACAGATATTATTGATCTAGAACTTAATAAATTTAATACATTACATTGTAATCAATTATAAAAATTTTAAAAAATAAATCAGTTAATTTACTTTGAACTTGTAACCTCACTGACGTCGGTTTTAAAGATTTTGTGAAAGTCCAAGAGACAGAATAATTGCAAAAGTAATGATTGATGATGAGTACAATGATTTGAATAGCATTATTACTTATATAGCAGTTGAGACTTTATTTACTAGAAAGGACTAATGCTATGTGTGGTGCCTTAACTCTAATCTCGACTATAAGCGAGTCGAAGCACGTGTTTGGCGCACGAGTACCACTTTGCTGATATTTCACACGTACTTATTAAACTACAAGGATCTGCTCAATCTCTATTTTGATCTAGCACTGGTTGTGTTCTTTTAAATCAATCCGAAACTAGAGAGACAAAATGAAGCTACAAATGATGATTGACGCTTCTTTCTTTTTACAGCCAAGCAAGAAATTATTTATTTTCCAAAGAAGAGAAATTTTACATAGAGAGGACTTGAGTTTAATCCTGCTATATATATTTCTTGATGCGCTTCTCTCTCAACTTCAATAATGGAGAGCAAGAAATTTAGAAGCTGCATGGTCCAGCTCCTGTCCGAATGTGTCCTGCTACAGCTCATGGCCGTGTCTGTTTTTAAGACTTTGTTCCCTCCTTTAACATGCAAAGCGTAGATCGCGACTAAGTATCTTTTTTCTCTACTTTGTCTCTCTCGTCTTTTTTTTTTCATCAAGGAAACTCTCACCGTGCAAGTCTCGGCATGTTTGATCTTATTTTTACTTTTATTGTCAACAACAATAAATATTTGTAGAGTATTTTTATGAGCATATTAAGTGTGACGTTGTGCATAGAAAAATTTCAGACACAAAGTGATTCCGTCGTTAATTTGCAACGTAGGATGTATTTTGTATTGCTGAACTGCAAATGAGAGGCAGGAGTGTCCGATATTGGCGCTTGACAAGCTTGTTTAGCCACAGAAAATATAAATTTTAATTTCAAGTTGAAAAAATTATTAATGATATCTTAATGTATTTCTGTTTAAATCATGAATAGAATTCATTAAATTGAGACGTAAACATTCTGACTTCGTAGTCAACATCAGATTCCAGAGAGTTAATAGCAAGGGACAGCAAAACACTACAATGGCGGCCCCCCTTGCATGGGAGGAAGTCTAGTACTCTGTTACAGTTACACCACATTATTTATAATCAGTCAATTATATTTTTTAAAAAAAATATAAGTACAATAAAAATATTTTTTTAAGAATCATAATAGAATGGATAAATTTTATAAATGCATTTTGATTAACGGGAGATAACACGTCAGAACAAAAACGTCACATTTTTGACTTTTTTCTTGCGTGGGCCCTATGTGTTTAGTACTATTAATATCCTTTTTTTATTTTTTTATTTATTTTTTTTATTTTACCATTGATGATCTTCTTTAATTAACTGGGTGACTGGGGGAATCTGATCCTCGTTGGCAAAATTGATATCTGCACCAACTCGCTTCAATGCTGGAATTTATTGTCACCACCAAACCAAAAACTCGCAATAAAAACATGCATACGACTCCAACCGCCCAGTTGGTTCGGAATCCAAAGAATTGAATTGGATGGAAGAGCCATATATTTTTTAAAAATTTATTTTAAAAAATTTAGTATTTAGTAGATAACTAGTGTTGGCAAATATTCAATATCAATAATATATTCAAACTTCAAATTATTTTTTCAAATAAAATAAATTATTTTTAAAGTAAAACATATGCTATCCTAATAATTTATAAATTTTAAAGAAAAAATTGAGAAATAAAAATTACACGTCTAACTTTCTATGAGTCCGGCTATTATACTCTTATGAGTACAATCGCTTTCGAACTTATAAGTCATTTTCGATGATAAAGCTTTCGAATCAACGATCCATACCGTTAAATATTATTTAGAGCATTTAAAATTTATAGAAATCAAATTTCATAATTTTTCAATATCATTTACCTAACGATCAAAAGATTTTAAAATTAATATTTTTTAACGGCCGATATAGAATACTTACTAATTTAATGTTATAAAAGAAAGGAATCAGTTGAATTTTTGATAGAAATTTTTATTCATTATCTAAGTAAAGATCAATAACTCCATCTTAAATTGAAGAATCTGATCATCTATTTTAGAAGATCGTTTAATTTTGTCCATCTATTTTATACCCGCTTGATGAACTTTAATATAATTTCGAAAAGCTACGAAATTTATTTTATAGAAGTTTCAAATACTCTAGATCATATTTAACGGTATGGATCGTCGATTCGGAAGCTCCATTATTGAAAACAATTTATGAGTACGAAAGGCTCTATATTCATAAGAATATAGTAGGCCTACTATATATATATATATATATTGTAGATCTACTATGCTATCGGAAGTATAAGCGAGTTGGTGCTTTCGATTTTTTGGCCCTTGGATCAAAGATTATACGGTTATGATGATAGTGGTCCCTCTTAGAGTTGAGTGGTCTCCCTAGGGTTGAGTAGTCTCCATTAGGTAATAATATTAATCCAATGATTAGAAATGATCAAAAAGGTTGATCCAATGGCCAAAAAATAGGAAGCACCAACTCCTTTATGCTTTCGATAGCATAGTAGCTCTACTATATATATATATATATATATATATAGTCCGGCTAGTATACTATCGGTAGCACGGAGGCCTTCGTGCTACAAAGTTATTTTCAATGATACAGCTTCCAAATCGACGATCGGCTTTATTAGACTTGATCTACACTATTGAAAGTGTTTGAAAAATAAATTTCATAATTTTTCACATCATTTACCTATCAAACGAGTAGTCTAAAAATGAACGGTTGAAAATAAAAAACTCATAAAAAATGATGATAAAAGACTTGAATTTAAGATCAGAGGTACTGATCTTACTCTAAATAGTAAAAAATAATTTTATAAAAATTTCATCAGATTTGAATTATTTTACACCGTTAAATTCACAAATGCATCACATCGACCATTAAAATTATCAATTTTGAGACCTTTTGATCACTAACCAAATAATATTGAAAAATTATGAAATTTAGTTTTCAAATACTTTCAATAGTGTAGATCAAGTCTAACGGAGCCGATCGTCGATTTGGAAGCTGTATCATTAAAAATAACTTGGTAGCACGAAAACCTCCGTGCTACCGATAGTATACCAGCCTAGCTCTATATATAGTTCAGCTATTATACTATCGATAATACCAAGCACTTGGTACTATCGAGTTTTCTGCCGTTAAATCTACATGTTTGACCATTTCTACCCGTTAGATCATACTATTCAATCAACCACCCACTCAATCCTAGGGGATTACTATCATTCTAACGCACATCTCTTTATTCAAGAGTCGAAAACCTAATAGCACCAAACGCTTAATACTATTAATAGCATAGTAAACTAATTCTATATTATATTATATAATGACAAAAAAGAAAAACAGTTTTAAGAAACTAAAATAGTATTGTGCCCAGAGCTATGTTTCATTGGTTGAGAACTTTGAAGTATATTTTATTTTATTTTTCACGATGAAAATAATTTTCATCGAATATTTTAAAAAACTTTATTTAAAACATTATTTTTTCTGTACAATCATTAAAATAATTATAGTTTGATGATTTTATTATAAAACTTGTGTCTATTAAATTTAATAAAATATTTTTAAAATATTTAAATATTTAAAAAATAATATTTTAATATTTTATATTGAGCATCATCTTATTTATCTCTATTGAAATCGTGTTCACAGGATGAGGTGGTAAGCAACTTTGAGCGGTCAAGGTACGGACCGGTCAGATCCACGAACTCTGGGTTAGATTTTTGTTTTTTTTCATTTTATTAAAAAAATACTACCTATACATCTTATTTCATAATATATATTTTACACACCACACTTTTGGAATTTAAAAATTATTTTTAGAATCTTTAATATTTAAAAACTAATAAAAAAAATATAATTTATTTTTTCAAAATTAGAATATGAAATGTATATTACCATTATAAATATGCATATATAGCAGTACCTATTTCTGAAGGGCTGTAGGCTTATGGGTAGCACTGTGGCGTTCATAACTGGCAAGTATTATTTGGCGAGCATGGGCATCACAGCAAGGCACGTGGCACAGTTCCTGTCCGAACACGCCGCACGTGGCAACCCGTGTGGCATGCGATAAAGGTCGTTGAAGATTGGGTCACGCCCTTTTACGGGCCAAAAAAAAAAAAGAGGAGAGGAATAGAAACAAAAGTATTAACTAGTCTTTTTCTGCGGAGGAATGTTGCACTCAGTATTTTAAAATTCAAAACTGGTAATCACCCAGAAATATTATTGGTTTATAATGTTTATTTTCACATTTTAATCTCTATTTTTTAAATTAAAAGTAATAAAATTAAAGGAACACTGTAAAAATATAAAATTAGTCTCTATTTTTTAATTAGAAGCGATGAAAGTTAAAGAGAGTCCGGCTACTACACTATAAATAGTACTAAGCGCTTAATGATATCGAGTTTTTCGTCGTTAGATCTACTCATTTGACCATTTTTATCCTTTAGATTATATTATTCAACCAACCAACCACTCACTCAACTCTAGAGGACCATTATTATCCTAATCGGGGACCACTATTATCCTAACCGCACATCCCTTCATCCAAGGGCCGAAAATCTAATAGCACCAAGTACTTGGTACTATTAATAGTATAGTAGCCTACTATCAATTAAAGAAACAAGATAAAAATATTAAAAAAAAGTATGATAATTCAATCACTATATTTAAACGCAATGACTGGATCATCGTGTTCAACTTAAAAACATCTACATGGTCCTTTCCTGTCTAGCGTGATGCTTGAGTGACAAAAAAAAGCCATTTATGTTAGAATTATTTATTAAAAAAAAGTTCGAGGGGACTAGATGCTGAAAATAGAAGCTTTGGTTTTTTTTTGAGAGAAAGGTAGCACGCTACCCGCTTCGTTTATTTCGTATAGAAATAAACTTGGCTGGAAATGTGAATCAACTAGGATTCGAACTCGGGACCTCGGGTACCAACCACCAAGCCCTTTGCCACTTGCGCTAGGGACGGTCGGTAACAGAAGCTTTGGTTGATCCAACTATTAGTTGATCCAACCAAGACCAAGGCCAATGCAAAGCCTAGTGCTGTAGCCCAGGAAACTACTTACATTTTGGGCTGTTTTTGCCCAGTTTATGAAGCATCTCTAAAAATTGAGGATCCAAAGCCAGTGTTGGGCCAAAAGGCTAAGAAGCTTTAATATGATGTATCAAATTGATTTATTAGACTCGGATTGCATTTCCCATCTAGAATAGATGAAACCTCTTGTACCAAAAATGGTCAAAAAATGTGCAACCACTTAAACTCCTAGAGGGGAGTGCAACTTTTATTTTTATTTTTATTTATTTTTTGTGAGAAATTTGCACAAACAATTTAAAACACCAAATTGCTATAAAACTAATAGAATATTTGGAAAAACGTCAAATTTTTAACCCAAGGAACCAGGAGCGAAACCAGAATTTTTGTATAGAAGAGGGACAATGGATGGTCAACAAAATTTTACGCATTTCTATTAGCTTTAATTTTTTTTCATATTTATACATTATAGTATACAGTAATTTATCTTATAATTTTATTATGAGTTATATTCTTATTTAAAATATTGTAAGAAAAATATTAGTAAATTTGCTAAACTGGTTGGTTAGATAAATTATATTTTGACAAGAAGCCGCATTAGGTAATAATTAATAATTTTCTTTTAGTATAAAAAAATTTGGAGAACAAGCAGACGGAGAAAATTTTAGTGAGGAGCTCTCCAACGACGCCTTATTTGGAATCACTCGATCCATTGTCATATATCAATTTTGCCTCCATTCAAAAATTCATTAAATTTCTTTTAATACTGAAATATAAAAAAATTAAATTTTTAGTGAAAAAATAAAACTGATAGATGATAGCGATTCGTTGGGATTACATGACAGCAACTGAAAAGGATGTAAAACTTAGATTACATGCAAGCAACCCTGACCATTAGTTGTTCTCCAAAAAAAAAAAAAAAAAAAAAAAACCCTGACCATTTGTCATTTTTGAGGATAAAGAATTTTAATAACTCGTGAATTAGCTACGGTTGGCAAATCCTTGGCAGCATTATTTATGTCCAAGATTCTTCTCTCTCTCTCTCTCTCTCTCTCTCTCTCTCTCTCTCTCTCTCTCTCTATATATATATATATATTTATGGCAATTGCTTATATACCTCTAAAAAGTTCATGACTTTCTAATTTACTCATCTTAAAAAGCTAATATTAAAAATATTTTTTTTACGTTCTAAACTATTTCAAATATACCCATAGGGTTAAACTATGTTAATAAACTGTTAGCAATAGCTGTTATTTTTGTAAAATTACTATTTTGCCCTTTCAAATATACCCTTCTACCATCACCGACTTTTCTTATTTGCCCTTAAGTTAGAGGTACAAGAAGTATTTTGATTTTTGATCTTTTCAAATTTACCCGTCTACCATCACCAATATTTCTTATTTGCCCTTAAGTTAAGAGCAAAAAAAATATAATTTTTTTTAACTCTGGTAGATATTTAACTCACGTTTAACCCAAGTTAACTTAACGGGTGGTAACTGCAGGAATATTTTTGACTAACGGAAGAATATATGAGGGATATATTGGAAAGAAAAAAAAGCAGGGATAAATGAGATATTTTCAAAATTTTGAGGGGTATATAGGTAATTATTCCTATATATTAACTGATCTTTTACATTTCTAACTTTTGCGTGAAGTACTTTCTATTAGATAAATAACATAGCTGAAAAAAAAATTAATTCCATAACTATACAAACAAACAACAGAATGAATTTAATTTCTACCTGAACTCTAAATCACCGGAATGCCTACTTCAACCTGAACTTTACCCTCGGCACGAAATTAAAATCCCCAAGTTAATGTGAGACCAAAGCAACATCAAATTGAGAGAGCAAAGCACAGGTATGTTAGTGCTTTTCGGAAACCAACATTCACAAGCAAGCAATTCTGCTCAGCAGCATTTCAACATTTCAGTTAATTAACTTTTGCACAAATAATTCGAGTATACAACTGAATTAATCTTTTAAATAGATATGGAAAAGGAAATCTTAATTGCATTAATTATGATAAAGAGCAAGTAGAAACAGATTTTGGGAGAAATCGAGCATCCACATGCTTCGTTTACTCTCATTAGTATCTGCAGAAGAGAACAAGTATGTGTACAAGCTACAATGGTTGTCCAAATTATTCTCATATGGCTTTACATGGTATCAATGAACAACACAAATTTGGCATAGCCAAAGACTACTTTTGAAGAGCAAAGTTTTTTTTTTTTTTTTAATGCATACTAAAGCACAAGTTACAATTGAGTGTGAGAAAATCAGATTAAAGTATCTTCATCTTCGAAAGGCACCGAGATGTAGTCCTCCGTCAATTTGAAGTGTCAGCATCGTTCTGTAACTGACTTTTTTCTTCTCGTCCCACATCTTGAACTTGAAAAAGTACAAGAGAGTGGCAGCAAAGATCTTCATCTGTCGGTACGCGAATTCCCTCCCGAGACATATGCGAGGGCCAGCCTGCATAGTTCAGACTAGCCATAGTGAGCAAATAATAGCCTTTATTTTTAATTAGGTCATGGAACTTAATCCTATACGCCAAATTGCCACGGCGTCTTATACAAACTATTTTCTCTTACTTGAGAAAGAAAGAAAATTCTAGAGCTTTTAAACCCCAAATAAAACAAGCAGCGTTACTGAAATAACACTTCTTGAAGAGCTTCAGACTAAAAGCGTATTTCACTCGAAGCTCACCTGAAAAGCAGCGAACTTAAAAGGGCTCTCAGGAACGAAAACCCCATCTTCGTTAAACCATCTTTCTGGCCGAAATTCTTCGGCATCCTCCCCCCACAGAAATTTCATTCTGCCCATAGGATAAGGTTGATAGTTTACCATATCCCCCTTCTTTACATCAAAGCCATCCGGTAGTGTGTCGTCCGAGAAGCAACACTTGGCATCCTACAATCCACACACAATACACAATTAGTACTGGTGAAAGAAACTCTCCAGGTTTTAATCTCTAAAACACCAAGTAAGAAGAAGGATCAATTCACCAATGGAACAGCAGGGTATAGCCTAAGTGTCTCAGTAAGAGATGCATGGAGATATTGCATTTGATTAAAGGCTTCTTCGGTCAAACACGCGGCAAATTCATCCATCGCCGCATTATCTTTGATCCCAGTCGCTTCTCTCACTTCTTGTGCTACCTTTTCCTGCACATGAGGATGCTTGCATAGCATGTAAAAGAACCAAGAAAGTGTCCCCGCTGTTGTGTCCCTTCCAGCGATTATGAAATTTAGAATGATATCCCTTAAGTACCGATCTTCTATGTTATCCGACCCTCTCTCTCTTTCGATAAGAAACCTCGACAAGATGTCTTCTTTCTTCATCTGCAGCAAAGAACTATACATTAGAATTGACACAAAATCGGGTTTTGAACCCTTGAGCTCATCGAACGACTTACAAAGTCTCCGCGTTGTTTGGACATTTGTTCGGACTTTTTATCGATCAATTTGTACACGAAATCATCGATCAGTTTAATATTCCTTTTCATCTTGGCCTCCGATCCTACGTTCAGAAACCTTTTAACCTTCCAAGAGACATCGAGAAAACGCCGCAGCAACTGGCAACTTGAATCATCAAAAGCCTTCGCAAATTTTCGCCCTTCCTCATTAGACCCGGACAGAGTGTCCAATTCAACCCCAAACCCAACTTTGAATATCGAATCTAAAGTCGATTTCATGAGCAAATCCTAGTAATTACAACAACAAAAACAACAACAACAACAACAACAACACCCTCATAGTAAGCAATTACGACAAGCAGCAATTTTGGGAACATAAAATCGATTAAAAACTCCACTCACTTGGATATCCATCATCTGATAAGAAGAGGCGAGCTCTGCTACGATGTTAGCGAGCTTGGCCGCGGTGTTTCTGAACACAACACTGCTAAAATCCCTCAACACCTTCGCGGAAAACTCGAAAGAAGCGATCTTTCTCTGCTGCCGCCACTTATCCCCATCGACCGCAAAGATCCCATCACCGAGCAGATCCCTCATAATACTGTAATTGAGCTCTCCCTACAAATTAAACCCCCACAAAACTCCTAAAAATCCGATTTTTATCGCAAAATTGAACCGGGCAAGTGGAACTGCGAATTGGGTTTTTGCATTTTTGGGGATCTGATTACCTTTCCGTAGTTGGCGAAGTTGGTTCTGAGGATGTACTCGACGTTGGCGGGGTCGACGGTGTAGACGTAGTTGCAGAAGGGGGTGAGCATGCGAAAGGTTTTGTGGCGTCGGGAGATGGTGGTGTGGTAATCGACGAGGCGGCGGATGTTGAGCAGTTGGTGGAAGATGGTGCCCGCGATTGGCGGGTAATTGGGCTTCCTTCGTCTCGGATTTTGGCGGGAAAAGAGGGGGAGTAGAAGCTTCGCGAAGCAGAGGCCGAGAAGTAGAGTTGCGGCGGCGGCGGCGGCGGCGGCGGCGAGGGATGTGGGAGAGCTCGCGAGCGTGGAGGACTCCATGAATAGTTGAGAGAGAGAGAGAGAGAGAGAGAGAGAGAGAGTTGTTTCGGGGATTATATGTTGGAAGTGGAAGGGAATGCATTAAACAAAGGGAGGAGGAGACATCAGCAATATATAGTTGATAAAATATTTATATTTGAATAAAAAATATAATAAAAATATTTATTTTATAATTACATTAAGATAGATAAATTTTGGAGGGCAATTATGATTAAATAGATCATGCCATAAAGAATATGTCAACGTGACAATTTAAATTTTTTCTTAAAAAAAGTGTTTGGTGCATTAAAAAATATTATAGTTGAAACGTTGCCATCGAAAAATATTATAGATTTATAACCCTTTAATTCAAAATTTTTAATTATATTTTTAAAACCTCGCCTTTTAACTTAAGATTAAAAAAATTAAACAGTGATAAGATTGCTAAAGAAATATACATTGGCGGATAATAAAATTATAGAATTACAATCCAAAAAATAATTATAGGATTAATATTACTTATAAATTATTTACATTAATGAATAATATGTTGTAAACTTCATGTTAGAATGGGCCCACCAAATTTTCATTCGGGAGACGGACGAGTGCGTAGGCCTGTAGATAGTGTCAAAGAAAGCACGAGCTACTTCGATGGCAGTGTAAGGGTGAGTTAATCCAATGAAATGCTCGTATTTGGATAGTCTGTCTACTACTACCAAAATCGAATCTTTCCCTTCCGACTTAGGAAGACCTTCGATAAAGTCCATACTTACCTCGTTCCAAGCACGCGTCAGAATTGGTAGGGGCTGGAGCAACCCAGCGTATGGGGAGTTGTCGGCCTTGTTCTTAAGGAAAGTGAACAAAGTTGATGTGGTGTTTGATGATGATGATTGATGAGTACACTCTTATGATTTTGTCTTATGATTTTGTACACGGTTGTACAAATTTGATACAGACGGTAAACATAGTCTGCAGTGATTGGTTGAATGAGCTGAAAATATATATATATTTTTGAGAAAAAGATAGTGTTATTAATTATGTTCATTTAAAAAAAAAATTAGTCTAGCTAAAAATATAAAGTAGCTAATCTTTGAATTTAAAATTTTGGACACTAATCATTTAGTTCTTAATCAATTGTTCTAGATATAGCATTTAGTTGGATAAAAATATTGAGTGATGCTTTGTATACCCAATGTATTCCCAATTTTTTTTTAAAACTTTCTTAATAAACCAGTATTATATATGTGATTGTTTAATTGGTCAAGTGTTTATTTTTAATTGGAGATTATGACTTTGTCAAGTGGGTGTTTAAAATACACGAGAATGTGTTTAAAATTCCAACTTATGAGCAAGGACTGATATTTTTTATGAAGGAACAATTTATAAAAACAACAAAGCAGCTTAGAGTATATGCCAAAATGGAATTGACATGTATGGCGCTGTTAGTTTTTAAAATACAAAATTGAGTAGAGATGCAAACGGGGTGGATCCAGGCGCGGAGGGCCTTCCACCTCCTGCTTCGTTTCTTGTGGCGTGTTAGGGCGGATTTGTGGCAGGTCAATTTCAATCAAATTTTTGACCCCCACTTACCGCTTCATTTGGGATGGACGAGGACGAGAGCGAAATTTTGACGGATTGAGAAGGATCAAAGAAAGAAAGAAGTTTTTACCTCTCGCTTCCTTTACTTGGTAAATCAGGACGAATTCGGACCGCGTTGTATTTTTTAAAAATTTTAATTCCCACTAATCGTCCCATTCGGAACGGATCGAGGCGGTAGAGGGCCAAGAGAATATGGATGAGGCCCGGGTTTTATTTTCCTGTACTGAACTCGGCCCATCCAAAGATATTCACTTAGCCTTATTAGGTCCAACCTCACAGGCCTTAAGCTCGGACACCAAGCTTTCTCAAATTCTTATTTATATGCGGTCGTGCGTAGAACCGCACGCACAACTGCAATAACCAAACAGCACGCTATGAGTAGCGTGCTAAACCGCATAGCCAAACGAGTGACTTAATATACTAGCCAGATACCGACCGTCCCTAGTGCAAGTGGCAAAAGGCTTGGTGGTTGGTACCCAAGGTTTCGAATTTGAATCCTAGTTGATTCACATTTTCAGCTAAATTTATTTCTAAACGAAATAAAACGAAGCGAGTAGCGTGCTACCTTTTTCTCAAAAAAAAAAAAAAAAAAAAATACTAGCCAGATCCTTTGGATTGGACTCGAAATATTTCCAAACTGGTCTAGACGCAGCTCAGACAAAATTGACCCATCTCAAAGTGAGGCTGGATTTAGCCTTGATCCAATGTCATCTATATTATATATATAGACTGCAAAACATAGAGTGATTCCAGGTACGTAGTAGATATACATTCAAATATATAGACTAGCATGCTTTAGCAAGTTATTCTTGCTTTTTTCATTCAATCATTGTTTTCTTACTCTCAGCATCCAAAATAAAACTGATTGAAATATATTTATATCTAAACAAAAGGAACACAGAACATGCCTTTCTACAAGAAAGAAATCAATCAAGCAATTCAAAAGAACTCATAATTCACTCTCAATTCCTCGAATACTTTCACCGAGCCGACCTGAACAGTGTGAGCACTCCCTTAAGCGCGATATCGAAGGCGTCCTCCATCTCCTCTCCAAGCCCCTGCTCGCCCGCTGCGTATATCAACCTCGGTATCATGTCGACCACTCGCTCCCTCATCTGCCTCGCCCTCTCCTCTCCGATCCCATCCAACACTGCTCTTACGCTAACATTCCCTTCTCTAACCTCCTTTTGATCTATAAAAACCGACCATTCGCTCTCCTTCCCTCGTACTGGGAGATACCACTGGTACTGCACGTACGCGCTCTCCTGGAAGAATAACACTGGGATTGCGCCCGCCACCATGCAATCAAACATAGAGCGCCGCGTGAAGCTATCTCCATTCGGTTGAAGGCAGAATGTTGAATCCAGGAATAGACTCATTGTTGCGGCATTTTTGTTCGCGCATCGGCTCAGATCACAGTCCACAGCACGGCACGACGTGTTACCCGCAGCAGCGCACTCTTTCAATAGCAGTCCCCTAAAGTCATCCCTGAACCGTCGGGAGGAGCCTGCGAAACTAAAAAGCGTAGACCGAGATCGGTTTAGAATGAATTGTTGCCAGGCCCTGACGTCATCAGCAGACCGAGGGTGAAACCCTGTTGGATAGGGTATTCCTACATCCTTATCGTCCCCAGAACTCCGCTCGATTATAAGGCGCGTGACATTCTCCATGCCAGGCATGTTAAAAAAGTTGGAGCCCCAATCGCCGTCAGGCGGGCGGCGGAAATCCCACGTTATGCGGCCGATGGCAATGAAGTGATCAGAGCCGTTGGATCGCCTATACGGGGCTTGCCGTCGGATCCAACTTAGGAGAAGGGAGCAATCGACGTCGCGATCACTGATAGTAGCATTCGCGGACAATATGTATCGGCCGACTGCAAGGCCAGCATAGAAGGGAATGTAGAAGGCGGTGGCTGCAGACGCGTCGGTGGTGCGACATCGGTGGGTGAGGAGACGGCGGTGGAATATAGGCTCAATGTTAAACTGGTCGGTGGCGAACCAATGCGGCAGAAAATGGGAAGGAAGAACATCTTTGAGGTTTGCAGCAGCAGGTGAGCCGAAGCCGGCATTAGAGAGGCCCGCGCAGCGGGAGGTCCAAGGATCCAAGGCGTCGCACGAGGCGAGGACGTCGCGGTTGAATACCGGAGGGATATCATACACATATACTAAGCCGGCGTCGCAGGTTGGGATAGACGGCGGGCCACGAAGAAGGGAGAGGAAGCGAGGAAAGCGAGAGGAGAGGATGGGGAGGAGGAGAAGGAATTGGATAGAGAGTATAGAGAGCACGAGGCCCGCGCGGTGGACCGGAGAGAGGTGGAGGTGGAGGGAGGCGGCTGCGGCCTTTGTTACGTGCTCCGCCGAAGAGGAGTGAGGGGAATTCTCAGGTTTTTCTGAAACCTCCATCTCTGCAGCGAACTTCCGACTGTTCGGAAACTTTGAAGAGGTGAACTGAGATCTAGAAAATGGAAACTCCAGAATTATACAGCTTTGCAGTATCAATGTCTACCATGCATGTTGTCAAAAACTTTGTAATCACAACCACTTGATGAAACTTTTTTTTAAAACTTTTTCTTTTCTCTGGAAAAACAGTTAAGAGGATGAACGAATATAGCCATATTTGGAATCCGATTATGTCTACGTAATTTCTTTCCTTGTTATCACTCATCATCAAGGGATTGATTACTTGCCTTCATTGCCCTTTGAAGAGTTTGGTTAAGTTCATGCATTTTTTTTTTTTTTAACTCACTAAAAAACTCGTAGTCATGAGTTGATCTTGGAATAAAAGGAATGTGTTAATCTAAGGTAACTTGCCATCATCGCCTCACGAGGATTTTGCTCCATTTGTTCTTATCATTATCAAATCCATGATGTCGCGCAAATTAAGAGTGATTTTAATAAAGAATGGTTTTTTCAAACAAAATTAAATTCTAAGAACTTCCCATTCTTTAGCTCTCATGAGAGTTGACTTGGTCTACTCATTCGCAATCAAATCCCTGAGACTTATTACTCAACTCGCCATATATTTATACAACAGAATAGCAAACAGAGTTCAAATACCGAGCGATTCCGGCTCAATTTATCTTATTTAAAAGAAACAACTAGATATACTTGGCGAAAATAACAACAAAATTAGGAGAGGAAAAAAAAAAAAAAAAAAACTCTCTATTTTCCCTTCTTGAGAAGGAGAGGCCCAACGTTATCGCCCGTAGCCTTATTGTGCTTCACGTGGCTCCCATCGCACAGCGGGAACGTCCCCGATCTCCAACACCTTCATCAGAAATTTTAGAGAATAATTAAAGAAGGGGGCGGGGATTTAGGGTTTAGGGTTTTAGGTTACCGGCAATAGGCGGTGAGGGGCTTGGAGAGCTCGGCGACGAGGACGGAGTCGACGACCTTGTCCTCGTTCTTCCGAATCTCGGGGTTTATCCCCCCCTCCGCTCTCACCGCCACGCGGCGGTCGCGGGGGCGAGGGAGAGGGAGGGTTCGGGGGCGGTTGCTGCGGAGGGTCTCCGAGGAAGGGGCGTAGGAGAACCGGGCCCCGATCAAAGAGGCGGCGGGGATCGGAGACGCCATTGTTGGCGTTGGGAGCTTGTGGAATTTGGGGGGAAGGGGAAGGGGAAGGGGAAGGGAAAGGAGAGGAGAAGAGGAGTTGGCGTTGTTGGGTGGAGCGGAGGTAGGTGGGACTCGGGAGGGGGAGTTAGGTTTTGTTTTTGGATTTGGATGTGTGGCGAGCACGAGCTCGTTGGAGGATCGGAGTGTGGGTATCCACCGAGCTAAGGGAGCGGCAACTGCCACGTCATCGCTCACATCACGGGCTCGAATAGTCCGCGTCCTTTTTGCGGATCGTGTAGGACAACTGGGCCGGAAATATGTGATCTAATTTTAGCCCATGATCGTGTCGTACCAGACCGGCCCACGTATCTCTAAAATTCATCCACTATTTTGCAAATATATATATATTTAGTTTGGTCTTATAGTAAAAGTTGCATAGATCGCACTATTTGATTACAATATGATTTCTGCAATCTCAATAAAAAATAATATTGCTTATAAAATTTATTTTAGTCCGATAGCATTAGACAACCTTCAATATTAAATAAATTTCCAACAATCCGAACTTTTCAATATTGTGTCAGAATATCTAAACTTATTCTTACTTTACTATTAGCTAGGGGTATAATCTGTGCCGTGTCGGGCCGGCGCGGCCGAGATTTTTCGCGCCAATTCAAGCCACAAGGGGGCCTGCCTTGGTTCGGACTTCAACCCGGACCATGTCTGGTTAGGCCACTTTTCTTTAGACTATGGACCAGGACCGGGATGGGCCGTGCCGAATCCATAGCTAGCCCATTTAATTACGTTTTTAACTTTTTATATTTTTATTTTATTTTTTTAAAAAAAATATATATTTATTTTATGAAAAATATATAGTTTTTTACTAAAATATATAAGTTTTACATAAATTTTCTGAAAAATTATTTGAAAGTTGAATAATGTAATTTAATATTTGAAATAAGAAAACAAATATTAAAAAAAGACAAGAAATAAATAAACTGGTCGGCCTGTTATTTAGGCCCATTTTTAAATGGCCCGCGCTGAAACGGGCCACATCTGGCTTTTCGGCCCGGCATGGCCCTCATTTGTATGCGGGCTAGGCTGTGTCGGGCCACGGACCAGCAGGCTGCGGCCCAGTACGGTTCTAAGCGTTGCCGAACCGGATCGGCCCAAGGACTGCCCGGTCCGTTTTACACCCCTACTCTTCGGCTCAAGTTGTTTTCAACGAATGACGTGTTCAACATAAGCCCACTGAGAGAATAACAACAAAATAAGTGCTTATTTGGTCCAGCTAATTGTTTTTCCCTATAATAATATAGAGCATTAACATTAAAAGAACCGTATTAAATTGACCCATTTGTGCTCTTATGCACCCCACCGCATTAATCTCCTGCGTCCCACCGCAATTGTTAATACAAAGCTGGGCCAAACAGGTTCCACGAGGGTCGCAAGAATAGGGCGCAACCCTGTACTGAATCAGACACAAATAGTTGCTTCTTACTCACGTGCTTATGTATGAGCCAAAGAATCAGATATGGCGACAGCGTTGGATCGATGGTTCGAGAATGGAGAGCAGCAGGAAAGGGATCCGATAAATCCTCACCGGCCCCGTCCCCGGCCCACACGGATGTACTGCGCCAGCTCACACAAGCTGTCCCCAATCCCTCCTAATTACACTCTCTCATGCTCTAAGCATGATCAAGTTGCTCTCATGCTCTAAGCATGATCAAGTTGCCCACGGCTATATTTGGAATTACAAAAAATATATATAATATAGTATAGAAAATATAATAAAAAAATATTTACTTTCGTAAATATTACCTTATATATTTTGTGATAATTGATTACAATGTAATTTTCACGAGCTTATCGAAAAAGTAATATACGTGTCATAAGAAAGCTCAGTCTTATATCTAAGAAAGAAATATTTAATCTATCTTTCCCTTTTCTTATCACTCCGGGTCGAAATCTAGTTAATTACCTAGCATTTGGTTTACTAAACTAATTTTACTTCATGGAAACTTTATCTTAGAACTTGTATTTTAGGCGGGGATTAATAGTCATACTAGAGGTCTCAAATTCGAAATATGATTGCTTCATATTTGTAATTGAGTTCAATTCTAAAAAAAAGAAGAAGAAAAAGATAGCTATCTTTCTTTCTCTCAAAAAATAAGAATCTATACTTGGATACATTTAGTTTCACCGGTGGGTGTACTATAATATTGTTCTTATTCAATTATTATGATATTTTTTAAAAAAAAATTATTTGTCAAATATTAAAACTTAGGAGCACAGAAGTTGTTGTGCTATTAATAGCACAGTAGCCCTGCTCCTTTCTTTCTCTCAAAAAATAAGAATTTACACTTGGATACATTTAGTTTCACTGGTGGTGTACTATAATATCGTTCTTATTCAATTATTATGATATTTTTTTAAGATTTTATTTGTCAAATATGGGAACTTTTGATTTATCAAAAGCCAAACCTTACAAGCACTAAACCGACATGTATTAGCTTTTCAGGCTAAAACCATATTCTTCCTATTCGTCCATAAGAAAACTAAACATTTAGACTAACCCTAGACCTACCTTACCTTTTTCTCTTTTTTCGTTGTCTCTTTTCCATTTTCTCATCTTTAAAAACCATGGTGCTACTCCTTTATTCTTATCCTGCCCCTCACGCTATGCATTTCTATTTCTCCGCGTGACATGCTCCTATCTAATTATACTCTCCTCTTCTGCTTGTACTGCATGTCTAGTTCATTTAATCATCCAATTGCTTCTGGTAAGGCTCTTTCTTTTTTCTTTTTTTTTGCTTCTGTCGAGTGTTTTTTCACCTCACTCATGTTGCTTAATTCATATTTTTAATGAATAAAACAGGTAGCATACTATTTTTTTCTAAAAAAAAGCTTAGTTATATATACCGATGAACAAAAAGATTTTTTTTTCCTTTTTTTTTTTACAAAAATGGATATAAAAATATGAGGTGAAGAGGGCAGGGCAGAATGAGATATTATTTGCATACTTTGGTAAAAAAAATTGAATTACAAAAATGGTACTTGTGAGATAATGAGGTTGACATATTTGTAACGATTAAATCAAAATAATATAAAGATCAAATACATAGGTGTAAACATAATAATCTGAGTTATGTAAAAATTCCCTTAGGGGAGCATGCTACTATTTTGCACGGAGTGTTAATGCAAATGGCAACTTGTTCTTAATTACAGCTGTTGTGTTGGAAGGAGTATTAGAAGAAAAAAGAAAAATTGGTGGAAATGACCCGAGCTCTTACTTGCACCATTACAAGCCAAATAAATAGCATACAAATGGGTTGGTGCAACTAACTAACACGATGAATAGTTAAGGACGAGGAAGCGAGATAAGGTTTATAGAAAAACGAGTGTTTAAATAGGTATTATAGCCATTCAATCGGTTAAAAGAGCGCATATTTGAATCGAACACAATAATTAAAATAAAAGAAAAAAATAAAAGAACTCATGAAATGAGACAGAACAAAAAATCGTGTCAAAATGATGTGAACCAAATTTATTATTATTATGTACAAATTAGAACTAAAATTTGTATTCAGTACGGGACCAGTATTCTTAACGCAATCCATTTTCAATTAGGGGACCACGTAGTAAAAGCATCTGGCACACCGGGGCGGTGACCACATTCGAACCGGACCATTCCCAACATGAGCACGTTGCGAATTTGCTCTGCTCCGATCCAACCGAATCATTTGAAGCAAACCAACTCCCCTCTTTCCAGCCGAGCGATGCGCGACAAAGAAAAGCGAGGGGCGCAAAAGCGAACGGAACTTCTCGGCACCGTGATTTCCCCCCACCGACCCACCCACACGCACACGTACATTTCACAAATCACGACACAGCGCGTTCCAACAAGTACCAGAGAGGCCCCATAATAAATTACATAACTTCAAATATCACTCCTGTAATTTTGTATTTTTATATTTTAGTGCCCTATGATTTAAAACGTATCACTTTAATATTATGTGGTTTGGTTTTTTTTTCTTTGCTATCTTTTCGTTAATTTTTTCGTTAAATTATACAGAAAAAATTTCAAATATCCCACATAATTTATCGAATATTCATTTTATTGTCCTGTAGTTTTAACTTTCTCATTAATTTAACGAAAAAATAACAAAAAGAGAATAATCAAACCACAGGATACTAAAGTGATACGTTTTAAACCACAGAGTATTAAAGTGAGAAAGCACGAAACCACAGGGATGGTATTTGAAGTTATTCCTAAAAAAATTATTATTTCTTAGCCCACACTATGTAAATCAGGATTTTCAAAAATTCAAATATTGGAGTGGTTGTTATATCTAACATACCAGCTTCCATCACTCTACTAGTACGTTTTCGAGCATTGTGGGAAAAAACAAAATAAAATACAGAAAATTATTCTTATAAAAATCTACTTTTTTATTTTTTTTTATCTTTCTTAAAAAAAATTATTTTATTTTCTTAAACTTTAAAGTTATAGTACTTAACAGCATTGCTATAAATTCTTCATTATTCCGTACATAAATTGTGTGGTATAATCGAATAATTACTAATATATTTATTTAATCCGTATAAATAGTAAACAAAGAAAAGTTAATTAGTAAATAGTAAGAAATTTTTTTCATAAACTTATTTAATTGAGAGAAAATATAAAATATTTATATAATTCTGTAATTTTTAAGGATATAATGGTCTCAATAAATTTTCTGGCCGTGCCATATAATTTATACACGAAATATAATGAGATTGTAATAATATTGAATTAAGTACTACAACTCTAAATTTTAAGAAAGGAAATAAAAAATTTTGAAAGACGGATCGAGAGTTAAGTAGAAAATTGAATATTTGTACAAAAATTTTCTATGTTTTAACCCCAAAAAAAATAAAATAATAATTAGTAGTATAACCATAGGCAAACTTAAAAGTCAAAACATAAGAGATCAAATTTTATTTTTTTTGAGAATAAGGTAGCAAGCTACCTGCTTCATTCATTAGGTAAAATGAACTAAGCTTACAAAGTGGAAGCAGCTGCGGCCTTCGAAGGAGAAGAAACAGAAGGGGGGAGGAAGGGGAAGAGAAAAAGGAATAGAGGGGAAAAGAAAACAAAAAAACAAAGACAGTCGCTTAAAGGAGCTCAGTCCAAGAAGTCGCTAGGAGGTTAGCCCTACTTAAAGCTTTCAGTGCGTCTGGGTGCTTCTCCCGAAAGATGAAATTGTTTCTATCCGTCCAAACAACCCACCAGATTGCAGCTAAGGTGATTAGGCTAATAGATCGCGCCTTAGTGCAAGGAGTGCCGGCAGCGGTCTCCCAAAGCCCTCTGGGACCTCCGTTAGTGGCATATGAGGCATCGAGATTATCCGCACACACCAGAAGGAACCTAGTGAAAACACAATTGGAGAATAGGTGGTTGCAGCTTTCCAGATGTGCAGTACAGAAGACGCATTGTTGGTCGACCGTCATACCGCGATGCAGCAGTCTGTCGGCTGTGGGGAGCCTGTTCCGGAGCAGTAACCAAATAAATAGTTTAATTTTGAGCGGCATTTTTAGCTTCCAGATGTGTCTGTTTGATAGGTCACGTTGTCCGCCGTCGGTGAGGAAACGGTAGAGTGATTTAACAGAAAAGGATTGGTTGGAAGTCCAACGCCACTTAATGATATCGGGCCTGTCCCCCGGCCTGTTGTGACGAAGCAGGTCTTTGAGCAAGGTCCACTGTCTTCGTCTCTCCAAAGACTGAGAAATCAGTGAGCCGCGACAGATGTAGCGCCATCTCCAGCCGTTTAAACTCCAGCATTGCGAGACCCTGACCTCCTTAATCGCTAGAGATTGGTAAATGTCCGGTAGCAAGGTGCGTAGTGGAGTTTCTCCTATCCATATGTCGTTCCACAACCTGATGAGGGTACCATCTCCGAGATCAAATATATTAGTGAGCAATGTTACATGCATATTCAAAAGTGAGAGTATACCTTATACTCATCATTTAAGGGCCCAACCATCTCATGCTAGTTTTATCACTTTTTATTTTTTTAATATAAAAAAGCTTCATAAAATAACTATCGTAATCTTTGGAGAGTAAGAACATAAAATATACGCTCAAATTTTAAATGAACAACTAGTTTTTTTTTACTATACGAGCTAAAGCGTACAGAAATTCGTATACTGCAAACCTACTTTCATAACTCTACCAATAATAAATTTTCATCAATGTTGACTTTCCAGACTGTTTGTTACCCAAATACTAATATATTTCAAAATTTCAAAGATATAATATAATACATAAATAAAATATTTCAATATTGTAGATTTCAATAAGATTTAGATTTTAATTCAAGGCCTCCTAGATTGAGTTTTGGAGACCAGGGTGGAAGAACAGGGGTCCATGTAATAATGGCTCAGTGCATGTGCCACCATTTTACAAAAGCAAGCACATGGCCTCGTGTCAGATGTCTACGCGACTACACCTGCCCATCCCAATCTCCATTTCAACCAACAGTCCGATTCCCAACTTTACACCCCACAAATTATACCAATAAAAAGTTAGATCAATGCGGTGCAATTATAAGTTAAATGTAAATCTTATGTTTTTTTTTTATTTGTTGTAAATCTATTGATGGAGAAATCGCGGCTTAATCCGTGGCATGATTTGACCTGTTCACTAATGACATGGACTTAGGGCCTTAGGCTGGGACCAAAAAGAAAACCGTCTGGTCGGATTCAAACTTGAGGAAAAGCCTCGAGGTCTTCAGCTCAGGCTTTCGAGCTTAAGCCACTGTTCCTGTTAAAGTATTGATTCTGATTTGTCCACACGAACGGACTAGTGCGGTATGGGAGAAAGCTTGCTGGTAAGGATGAGGTGATTCAGCGATGATCGAAATGGTATGATCGTTAGAGCAATATCGTCGATGGTTGAAACATGTTAGAAGTTAAGTTTCGGCTACTCTTAGTTTTAAGCTACACATGCTCTTACCATAAGAGAGACCAAGTCTCTGATATAGATTGGTATTTGAGTTGATTTTCGAATCACTTCTCATTGTAGTTGCCTTCACCTTTTATAAGCAGGTCACCACAAGTCCTCGGAGAAACTGTCGCAATTCACCACTTTTTTTTTTTCTCAATCAGCCTCTAACTTTTTGCCGTCGATTGCATCCATTGAATTTTGAACAACTTAATTCAAACGGGCCGCTGCATTCGAGTGTGCAGATGAAAGCCAAGTTAGCCGCTCTTCGGTATACATTCCTAACTTCAAACCCCTTTCGCGCTTTGCCTCACTGATGCTCATTTTCGGCATCAACAAAACCCTAAATTGCTTGGGATATAAGATCCACTGGGACGTACAAGTAACATTTTCTATAAAAAAAATAATGTAATTAACAAATTGGATTAAGTATCACGACGTTGGATAACGAGGAAACATAATAATAAGCAGCATTATCGCATGGTAAACTGATACTAATTCAAATTTTATAAATATATTTATTTCATGGAAAGTGAAGAGTGAATAATTTTGACCATAATTGTCCACATTTTTGCAAGATGTACTAAAATTTTCATTAAAGTTCAAACTCTTTTGTGGGTTGGTTTATGATAACTTCATCTTTCGGTCCAAATTCAACTTCATCTTCGGTCCAAATTCAACTTCTTTTATTATTTGATTTATCGTAAATTTATCTAAGATCAAAATTTAAATTTAAACAGCATAATTAATTTTAGCCCACATGGACCGAAATAATTATTTTTTAAAAACAATTCAGCTCCGCACCTCTAATTTTTAGTGCATTCATTTAAAAGAACAAATAAACTGGAAGAACTTCACAACTATAAAACGGAACATCGGAAAGATAAAAAAAAGAAGCAACTTTTGGCTGAACTCGTAACTCATCCGAAATTCTACTTCAATCCGCATTTTGAATTTCACCTTCCATGCAACACAAGAGGGAGAGGAGAAGAAATAACAATGCAAAGAGATGAGTAGCAGACATGTTCTTTTTAACTACAGCAGGAAAATAGTAGCTCTAAAGAACACAAAATCAACAACAAATCGACGCCCCACGCAACGTCCAAATGAGAGCCAAAAAAGAAAAAAAGAAGAAAAAAAAGCGCATCATCACCATCCATCCAATCAACAAAAAAAAAAATATAACGATGATAAAGTGCCATGAGAGCCCAAAAAAGCAAAAAAAAAAGGGTAAAAAAAAAATAGAGAAGGAGAGGTAAAGCAATAGAAGAGAGAGAGAGATCATAATACGACGAACGATATGGTAAATGGTCTCCTCATCGGATCCGCGTAGATCATCTAACTCGTTTACAAGAACGTGGCGAAGACGAGCACCGCCGAGGCCAGCGCCACCGTCGCTAGGGTTCCGGCGGCCCTCACGGCCGTCGCCGCCCCCTTCTTCACGTCGGCCTTGTCCGCCTCGGCCGCGGGCCCGTCGGCCGGGGACGACGCCGGGGTGGACGCGGGCGGCGCCGGCGGGGAGGCGTGGTGGGCGCGGTGCCGGGCGTGGGCGGGCGAGGGGGCCTTCGCCTTGGGAGCCGGGGCGGGGGCCAGGGCGGGCGCCGGCGCGGGGGCGGCGGCGCCGGCGGGGCCCGGGGCGGGTGCCGGGGCGGCGCCGAAGAGCTCGACGGGGAGGAGGAGGGTGTCGACGGTGAGGATGCAGACGGGGGTGTCGTCGAGGACGGTGGAGGCGACGCGGGAGGTGTCGACGCCGGTGACGAGGGAGACGTCGTCGCCGCGGGAGACGACGGAGAGGTCGTACTTGCCGGCGGCGCTGGAGGCGAGGGTGGAGAGGGGGCCCTTGGCCGTCTTAAGCGAGGACTTGGGGGTGTAGGAAGGGAGGGCGTGGTACTGGAGGAGGGTGACGAGGTCGGCGCTGGAGAGGGAGGAGAGGTCGGGGGCGTCGGGGGCCTTGAAGGCGTCGTCGTTGGGGGCGAGCAGGGTGAGGCCCTTGTCCATGGCGCTCTGGTAGATCTTGAGGACGCCGGAGGAGGCGACGAGGGAGGCGAAGGTCTTGCAGCCGGCCTTGTCGAGCAGCGCGGTGATGTTGGCGGAGGCGGCGGAGGGGGCGTCCAGCAGGCCCGGGAAGAGGATGGGCGCCGACACCTCCAGCACCGACAGGTTGTAGGGGATCTGCCTCACCGACTTGGTGTAGGAGGCGTCGAACTTGGCCCCCGGGGCGGCGGAGGCGAACCCCACGCGGCCCCCGCGGAGGTTGGTGATGTTGACGAAGCCGAGGTCGCCCTGGGCGTCGCCCGTGGTCTGGTAGAGCGTGGTGGTGAGCGTGGTGCCGCGCGGGAGGTCGTGCAGCTTCTGCGGGTCGAAGTAGTCCAGCAGGTTCAGCAGCCGCAGCGCGTTCTTGATCCCCCCCAGGCTCTGCTTCGACGCCAGCGCCGCCATCGCCGCGTTCGGCAGCACCAGGCACGTCACCGTCTCCCGCGAGTCGATCTCGTCGCACACCTTCGTCTGCGTCAGGTAGCTGTTGTACAGCGAGTACTCCGAATACCCCTCCAGAATCGCCGTGATGTTGTGCCCCTCTGCTCCGCCCGCCAACAGCACCACCGCCACCGCCACCGCACCCGCCGCCATGAACAACCTAAGAACATGATCACAGTAGGTACCCATAGTTCCTCTTCTTCTTTTTTTTCTTCCTCTCCTCTTTCTCCACAACAGCTCTTCACTTCAATGTGGGTAGAAGCGTACCCAGTAGCAGCAGTAGTGAGTAGTCGATCGGTGGAGGAGAGAGAGTGAGCTAGAACTTAGAAGGGCCGGAGCATAATAGAGTGAATCATAAATGGGAGGAGATGATGGGTTTGTTTGCTAGGGTTTAACCGTGGTTAGGGTAACTGGGGTTAGCCGGGGAGTGTACCATACTACTACAGGCTACAGCCACTGAGGAGAGTGAAGAGTGGGCATGTGAGGTTGCCGAAACAGGTGGGGCCCTGCCGGTGTATAGGGCAACGAGCCGTTGGAGTAGGACGACGCTGTTAAAAATTGTCATTTGTTATTAGGGACGCGTGCCAGAATATTTCTATGCGACAATGCGTTATCTGCCGTTGGATGATTTAGAGGACCTGAGGTGAAGCACACGAACGGTGATGACATTTTGTCGTGCCGGGATAGTATGGGGATGTTTGAATAGTAGTTTTGGAGGCATCAACTGTACGTGGAGGATTGGGAGGAGGAACGCGCCCGTCGGTTACAGCTGGAGAGATTTTCCTTTTTCGTTTTTTTTCCCCCTTTTTTTAGTACGTGAGATCCGGTCACCCCCGGATGGTCGCCTGGTCGGTGATGTACTGCGAGTTGTGGAGAACAGTTGGGCCATTTTCAGATTCGTGCCCAACTGCGGCCCAAGATTAAGATTTGGGCTTTGATCTAAACTTAAGCCCGATTGTCACAGTCCAATAGAGTCCGTTAAGGCCTGATTACGAGTGTTGGAAAAACTATACTAATTTTGGTTTGTTTCTAATCTTATCTCATTTGCTTTCTCAAGATCTGCACTTTTTCATAGAAAGAAAGAGAACTTGAATTAAATAGTAAAGGCAAGCAGCTTAATTAGGGATGCTTATTCTTTCCTAAATTAGAGTATTTATTTGGTTGTGTTACATCAAGCAGATAATTCTAATGGGATTCATCCTTCTTTTGCTTCTAATGTAGAGAACATCCATAGCCCATTTTGGCACTTCCCCATCTGGAACTTCTGCTATATGTAATAGCCTTCCAAGCTCCAACTGTTATTCTGGTTGTGATAACTGAGATGGTATTTTGCCTTTTTTCGGCAAATAAGATAACTGGAACTGTTGTTGCAACCATATATTAGTAAACAAAGAATTTGAGTAGAGAATTAAAATAACTTCTGTTCTAAGCTGGCCATTTCTTCATCATCAACAGTAATTACTTTTGTGCTCTTTTTGAGGTGGTTCATCAATACCTAAAATTGGAGAATGCATGTAGGTATTGAAGAATTCGTGCACATTAATTCTCTCGGGCTGCATTCATAATACTTTTTGTTGAGGTAACACCTCTCATGCATCCTTTGCACATTGATTCTATTACTCTAGGTGTGTACATGTTTTGCTACAGAATGATAAGCACGGTGAATTTGTAGAATGCTAAACATATATAGTATAATATTATTTTCCGGTACTTTTGATTTCTGCTTTGTTCAGAAAACATATCAGGGATAAGAAAAAAAAAATTACACATATCAGGCCACTTCCTCTGCTGCTTAGCATAGCTAGCCTTTTCGATCAAGGGTCCTACTCGTGCCCAAACAAGGAACCGCATTTTCTTCCTTCTACACATATGCATATACGATATATCATGGCATGCGTCCGGCTGTAGGTGCATCATTATTCGCAATGGTCAATCCAGCACGACTTATATGCCAATACCTATATGATCAATCAATCATATTTAGCACGGTTGGCTCAATATTTAATGGTTAGTACACGATGTTCTAAGTACGAAGCCTAAATGCTTCATATTAATTTTAAGTTGAGTTCATTTCTTAAAAAATGAACAAAGCAGATAGTGAGAGTCTATCTGTACGATAAAATGCGAGGACCAACAGCCTTCTGCCTCGTGAAGCAAACTATTGGGTACCATGCCAGCCAACCCTTGAAGGATGAGCGAGCATTCATCTGTCATGAGCCTACGGAAATTTTTTATAAATTTGTCTCAAGCTGGCCTTCCTGATTGACCCTTTGTATGATGAGCCTATTTCTAGGTAATGGAATTAGTGCTAACGTACCAGGCTGCGTGGTGGTCCAATGGCCCGGCACTTGCTCACGCTCGTCACAGGCCGTGCTCGGTCGAGCCATGCTAATTCGTGCCGGGTCACATGTCGGCTTGCTGGGCCAACTTTTCCCCACCTCTCCATCAGCCGAGTCAGGCTGAGCCATGCCGGGCCGACAGCCCCCACACGGTTTCTCCAGCAACCGTGCCGTTAAGGGGGCAAAAATTGTATGGGCATCGTCCTCAAACTACTAGTTCGGAGATGGTGCGGATGAGCGCTGCATAAGCCATCGAACGAGTAGAAACGAACTCTTTCTTTCCTCCGCTTCTTTCTCTCTCTCTCTTTAAAAAATCAGGACGCACGAACTTTTTTTTCTTCTTTCTTTTTTGTTTCCTCCGTGCGAAATCACGCGGCGCCCATCCACATCGGCGGGGACAATGCCCATATAATTTTTGTCCCGTTAAGGAATCTATTTCTTAACGGACGTTAAGGAACGTGCTTAATCTAAACGGTAATCAAACCGTAGACTTAACGGCCTTTTCGAAATATGTCTTCAGCCCGGTTAAAAAAAATTTAAAAAAAGAAAGAAAAAGAACAAAAGCTGAGAAGATTCTGACACGTCGTCAGAGGCGGTCCTCGTCCGCCACGTGATTGCAGAATAAAATTATTCGAACAAATTAAGAGAATAAATTTCTTTCAACCCCGTTATTTTCACTCCTCTTTTTTTTTTTATAGAATAACCCATTCGCTCTTTTTTACCCCACCGTTCTTCACGCCGGCCCACCACCCGAGATGTTGATCCGGTGGAAGAAATGGACGGCAGATTTAGCGTCTCGTATAATGATTTCTATGCGGACTTATGTGGGAATAAAAATTTTCTTTACCGTACTATATGCAGCTGGCCTCTGTCAGAGAAGAGTTGGTTTACGCGGAGGCACGCGGATTTCTCCAGTTAGATAACAATTTGGTGGACCAAGTTCGCCACGTCATCCGTAGACCAACGTCTCTGGGTCTTCCACCGGGACTAGTAACGACGGTTACAAATGCGGTCTACGGATCACCTGGTGAACTTGATTCAGGCAAATTATTATTCCCTTTTGCTGATTCAGGCTTTTCACGTGACCCGGTGAGCCACACTTCCATCTCCACCGTCCATTATGTGAACCCCATATTTATAGCTTGCCCAATATGTGAACCCCATATTTATAGCTTGCCCAATAATATTCCTAATAATATTACACTTATAAATAAATTTTATAAAATTTTATACATTTGCATCTATAACTATATTTAATTTGTTAGAGTGATTGATATATTTTACAAGATAATAAATAAAATTTAACCACTAAATTTTAAATTTATTAAATAATTACACAAATTATTTATAAAAATACTAGTTTTCTAACATGCCGAGCAACAACTTCACCAGCAATATAGTTTCGTAAGATTTTTTTTTTTTTTTGAGAGAAAGATAGCATGCTACCAGCTTCGTTTATTTTTTTAAAAAATAAACTTAGCTAGAAATGTGAATCAACTAGGATTCGAAATTGGAACCTCGGATATCAACCACCAAACCTTTTGCCACTTGCGTTAGGGACGGTCGGTTTCGTAGGAAGAAATTTTACAACCTAAAGCACCTCCGAGTTGTCTCCGCTTTAATGTTAAGAATATTGTTACATGCAATTCCTGATATTATGCTTGTATATTTTTGATGAAGTAAAGGTATAATAATGCAAAAGTAAACATAGGGATTTATTTGGGAGTTATTTCAGGCTAAGTTGAACCAACGATCGACACTATTAATTTATCTTAAATTTTTAAAAAATATGTTATTTTTAGTTTTTTTATGTTATTTGTCTAGTATTGAAGTCATTTGAAATATGATTAATTTTGAAAGCTAATACAAGATGAATTTATGACTATATATGATGACTTAGCAAATAATATCAAGAAATTTTGAAATTTGAATCTGAACATGTTCAAATAGCATGGATCATGTTTAGCAGTATCAAGTATCAATTAAGATGCTTCGTTGCTAAAAATAATACGAAAACAAACAGCTCTGTTTATTTTTAAAAATATTAGAGCCTAGCTTATGTTGGTGTGTTAGTTTATTTAATATTAAAGAATACAAATAATTTATATTTGTTTTGAAAATATTAACATCTACAAACATAACATTAATGTCCGATAAACTTCACCCTTTTGGTTCCATTCCTTTGATAAAAAAGAAAAACGATAAAAATGAAAACCGACTGTCCATAGCGTAAGTGGCAAAGGGCTTGGTGGTTGGTATCCGAGGTCCCGAGTTCGAATCCTAGTTGATTCACATTTGTAGCTAAGTTTATTTCTATAAAAAATAAAACGAAGCGGGTAAAGTGCTACCTTTCTCTCCAAAAAAAAAAAAAAAAAAAAATTTAAAAAACAAGTGTGTACTTTACTTGTGCATTAAATATTAGCTGGTTTAATTTGCTGTGTAAATTGTGTCTCTGACCATGCTAGGTGATACATTGTAGGTTTGCCAGCGTAAAAATAAGCAATCATTATAAGTAAAGCTACATCAGACTAGTTAGGCCTAGAATTAGAACGTGTTGTTCAAACTTCAAACTCATCCACTTTGAAAAGTTCGTTTGAATAGGCATAATTAAAAATACAATATAATTAAAAATAAGAATAATTACCTATATACCCCTCACAACTTTAAAAATATTTTATTTATTTACCCCTACTCTTTTTTTTCTTTCCAATATATCCCTCATATGTTCCTCCGTTATTCAAAAATACTCATCCAGTTATTACCGATTAAGTTAACTTAGGTTAAATGTGAGTTAAATATCTACCAGAATTTAAAAAAATCTAAAATACCTCTTTTACCCTTAACTTACGGGCAAATAAGAAATATTGGTGATGGCAGAAGGGTATATTTGAAAAGACAAAAAATTAAAATACTTCTCGTGCCCCTATCTTAAGGGCAAATAAAAAAAGTCGGTGATGGTAGAAGGGTATATTTGAAAGGGTAAAATAGTAATTTCACAGAGATAACAGTTATTACTAACGGTTCATTAACAAAATTTAACTCTATGGATATATTTGAAATAGATTGGAACGTAAAAAAAATATTTTTAATATTAGCCTTCTAAGGGGGGTAAATCAGAAAGTAGAAAACTTTTCAGGAGTATATAAGTAATTGCCCCTTAAAAATATATACAGTTAAAAAGCATATAATTATAATTATATGCATTTTATTTGATTGAATATAATAAAAATTGCTATAACTATAAATAATTTGTGCTATAACTATAAATAATTTGTTTAATTATATGCAGTTGAAAATATATTTTTTAAATTATTTAACTTTATATATGTGGTGTTGATATTACTTTCTACATAATAAAAAAAGTATTTTCTATTTAGAATATGATTGAAGAGATAAGTTTATTTTTATTTGAAATTACTCTCTCCAATTGCTATAGTTAAAACTATGGCCAATTTAGATGTAGTTCTAACTGTTGTAGTTGTTTCTAGTGTTATAGTTCGATCTCCTCATAAAATTTCAAATGTTTAATTAAATTCAAATGTATCAAACTAAATATCATATTTGGACATATATATACATGCAATAAAACAATTCCTAAATATTACTATATTTTTTCCCCGCTGATGATTTTCTCTCTCACGCACTCCAAAATATTAGAGGATATTTTTTTTTAGGTTTTTTGTATGTGATATGCAAGAGGAAATCATATCTTAATAGATATTTCATATATATTTCATATGGAATATATACTCGATCAACCTTATATTGCTATTACATATATTTTTCTGCAAAAAAGCTATTATTTGACTATTTTGGCCAACAATATGTCCTTACAATAAAACATGAATAAGTTAAGGCCACGTCTCGTTTCTTGTTTAGTTTTTAAATAAAATTTTATATAGTAAAAGATGAAGAAATGGATGGTGGATTGCTTACAATTTTTTTATCCAAAATATTTATTTGACAACAAAAAATAAAAATTTAAAGCGTCTATTGGTACCACATTAGTTTTTTTATTTTTTAAATACTAATAATATATAATTTGATATGTCGAAGAAAAAGCTATTTTTGTTGTTGCTAAATAATAGATAATAATTTATTTTAAATTTTTTTGAAGTAAAATTAAATTATTTTTAAATTTTTACTTTTTGTTATCTAGTAAATGCTTTAGATAAAAGTATTGCAATCAATTCAATATTATTCTATTCTATTCTACACCTTTTAATATATAAAATTCTACTTTAAAAAAATAAATACAATAACAAACAAGACCTAAACACAATTCTTTTATTTTTAATTTTTTTTAATAAGTTGTCATCTATCAGTTAGTTGAATACATAGCAAAGTTAACCAACTATAACAACAGAATAAAAAGTTTTTCCTAAAACACATCAAACTATATAAAATCAATATTTAAAAAATAAAAAAATGACAACAATATCAAACGAGGTCTAAGTTTTTAACTTATAGGACAATAAAGTAAAAATACGCTTAAATTTAAAGCGAGGCAAATTATGATTTATCCAATAAATTTATAAATTAACGAAATCTTAATTAACTCTTAAGAAAATAGTCAAAGCTCTTATTTCAGAGCTGAGGAGTCTCCATATATTTTATTTTTACGTAAAAAGAAAAAGAAAAAGTCTGACAAATGTCAGACCATGCATTGTCCCTACAACCTAACCTGTGTCGTACGTACACACACATGCTTCCTGCTTACCTAAACATTAACCCGCCCTCTCTCGCGTCTCATCTAAAACCCTTCTCTTCTAAAACAAAATCCGCTCCGGAATATCTAAGCGACAGGGTTTTGGTAACGTAACGGCCGTTATAACGACCGTTTCTGGCAGTGGGGGCGCTTCTTTAGCCGTTAAGTGACGGCTCACTTTTTCAAATTCAAATGAATGTGAAATCATTAGTCTCTAGGTAAAATTATTAGTGTTGGCTTATGTACATTACTATTATTTAAGCTCGTTGATTCCATTGGAAAAGTTGGTTTCATTTATAACTTCAATACATAGCACCATATTTTATATTGAATGTACATCGTTAAAGAATAACGATTATTTCATATCTTTAAACATATCAGCAGAATAGGAATTTTTTTTATTTAATTCAAACTCATGTCATGAGTTTATTAAAAAAATTTGAACTCTAATGTAATATAGAGTGTTGAATGTAGATATTGAAAATATTTTTTTTCTAATAGCTTAAGTTATTAAAAAATAATAATAATTTTATAATTTTTAACCGAATGAATTTTTATTCGCTGATATACCTTTTCCAAAAAAATGTTGTGCACTAGATGCCACATTCACAAAACTTTAAAATGCTGCAAATATTTTCAACACTCGTTAGTTGTTATAAGAAAACCGAAGAGGCCAGAGCTTGTAACAAATAATATTCGGTCTTACATTTAACAAACTAATTCTAATCTTCTTGTAAATTAAAGAGTTGTTAGGTCATTGATACTGCTTAAAACTTTTGAGGCATGTTGTATAATAACTTGGTTTTCCTTTATTAGTAAGTTCTTGGGGTACGTTTAGTCTCTTTCAAATTTAAAATAAAAAGCAAGAATTTGTCGTAGTGCAGATATATATTGTTCAAATAGAGTTAGACTAGAAATGAATATTAACCCTATCTAATAAGCCTAATGTAAAATCGAGTACCAAATGTGAAATGCTTTAAAAGGTACAAATTTTTTTTTTGTGTCACAAATAATAATTAAGCTCGCAGGAGAATAATGCAGAACCTGAACATCTCATTGAATGCACAGCACAACATTTGAAGTAAACAGTAAATCACAATGTATTGTGTCCTGTTACTGAGGCATATTACTCCATCATGCATTTTAAATAAGTCACAAATGCACGTAAACTTAAACTCATTGATTGCCGTCGAAAGATCAAAATTAGTATCAACACGTTAAAAAATGTTGTCATGGTGACCAAGATAGGCTATTTAGATTTGGGCCTAATCAGAAATTTCGAAAAACTAAAAAGCATTTTAAAAAAATAAGAGCAATTCCATTTATTTTTTCCCCTGCAACTTTTCCGGGTGGTATTTCATTTATTTCGTGATCAGAAGCCGCCATGACGACTGGCATTACAGTTAATCCCGTCAGAATCAGAAGCCGTTAGAATTCAAACGGAGGCGTTATATAAACCCTCTGACTCCACTCTGACCGTCATAATCCACCCCTCTCTCTCTCTCTCTCTCTCGGGTCTTGTCACCAGCTCTGCTTCCGTTAGCCGGGCCAGAAACAGCTTCTGCTGCTTCACGAAGAAGCTAAAAGAAGAAGAGCAGCAGTGCGTTGATGCTAACAGTACTGCCATGGCCGAGGAAGCATCATCACCTCCCTGCAAAGTCCCCCGCCTCTCTTCCGATCCCAGCGCAGGTGAACGCCCCTTAACATTTTCTGCGCGAGATCGCTCGCTCGCTCTCTTTTGGACTTTTTTTTTTTGTTTTCGAATGACGTTTCGGATCTTATCGCGTACTCTGATTTAATTTAGGGGGAGGAGGGGGAGTTGTAACTATAGCGGCGGCGGCGGCGGCGGCGGCGGCGCCGTTGGTTCTGGGACTGGGGCTGGGGTTAGGGGCTTCGGGGGGCGCAGCGGCGGCGCAGAACAAGGCGGCGTTCACGTTCATGCAGGTGCAGGAGCTGGAGCACCAGGCGCTCATCTACAAGTACATGGCGGCCGGCGTCCCCGTCCCCGTCCACCTCGTCCTCCCCATCTGGAAGAGCGTCGCCGCCTCCTCCTTCGGCCCCTTCCACTTCCCCTCTCGTAAGCCAACCCACCTCCCTCTCCCTCTCCCTCTCCCTCTCCCTCTCCATTTCCTTCCGTGTCTTTCTACTCTTTTCTTCGGGGAGTGCATTCTCCAAACTCTAAAAAATTTGAATATGTTCTAAAGTATTTTTTTTTTTTTCTCTCTCGAATGTTTTTGAAAATCAAGCGAAAGAGAAAGTTCTAAAATACTTTTTTTGATTTTAAAATAAATGCGTTTTGATTGCGGCATTACCAAATTAGGCAACTAAAACAGTTGCGTTGGGAGAATGCAATTGCCAGAGTACGTAGTTAGGTATTTAGTCGTTTTGATGTGTTGTGCGTATTGATTGAAAATGGTTGGGGTTGGGGTTGGGGTTGGGGGGGCTGGGGAAGTGATGGGGTTGGGGAGCTTGTGCTATGACTACAGGAACAGCATGGAGCCGGAGCCGGGGCGGTGCCGTCGCACCGACGGCAAGAAATGGCGGTGCTCGAGGGACGTGGTGGCGGGCCAGAAGTACTGCGAGCGCCACATGCACCGCGGCCGCAACCGTTCAAGAAAGCCTGTGGAACCACCACCAGGCGCAGCCCCCGCTCCCACCGGCACTTGCACCGCTGGGCTCCAACTTATGCCCGCCGCAGCCTTTGCCGCAGCCAATTCTAGCGGCGCTAGCAGCAGCAGCGGCAGCAGCAACAATGTGTCGCCCCACAACCTCGGATTCTCTCCGACAAGCGTTCTCCACAGTGGCGCCGCTTGTAGAACTGGGCCCATCTGAGGACATTAAAAGTTCATAGTGTTTAGCGTAGTAATCTCTATATTTTGCTGTCTTTTTTTGGGTTGTATTTTGGATGCTTTGTTTTGGAAGAGTTGGGGGGACACATACCAGGTGTTTGTTGGTATGCGACTAAGGGAGCCGAAGCCAAGTGACTTCCCTATCTTTAGTTTTTAGACCTGCTGCAGCTGGGGCAAAGATTGGATGCCCTCAATTGCCATATCTATTTTTGTAAGTTTACTATGGCACATTTTAACTTTATAAGAAAAGAAAAAAAACTTCTGATAATTTTTTTATCCTTAATTTACCATACGGGTTTAAGGTTTACTGTGAATATTATGTTCGATTATTTCGATTAGTATATGATTATAAAAATGGGGTCGATAGCGTTCCCTTTCTTAAGACATGTCTGTTGGCAACGGAGTTCCCATGCTGTTATGGGGTAGCAATAATCACCGCTAAGACCTGTCAGAAGCAGTACGTGGGCACAGCTTTAGTTTGCCGGGCCAGCAATGGAATCGTAGTACGGATCCGATGTCTGGTAAAACTTACTGTTGTCTGGTTCAAACTGATCCAACCCAATTGACCCTACAAAAGTTGACATAAAGTGGCTAGACCTCTTTGGCTCGCGCAGATTGAACCTTCTCAGTAGGTTAGTTAGGAACACGCACCCAAAAAAAAAAGTGACTAGAGGAAGAGAGAGGAGTGATGAAGTAGAGTTGGAAAGAGAGGAAGCGGCATTGCAATCATAAGGATTTTCTTCTTTTTTTTTGTTTTTTTACGTTTCAAAACATATGTGCTATGCTCCATTTGTGATTTGCATAGAGCATGCAATGCAATAAAATAATATCTTTTATTTTTATATAAATAAAGAGGCAATTGCTTATATACTCTTCAAAAGTTTCCGACTTTCTGATTTGTCTCTCTTAGAAGGCTAATATTATTTTTACGTTCCAACCTATTTCAAATATACCTCTAGAGTTAAATTATGTTAATGAACGGTTAGCAATATCTGTTATCTCTATAAAATTACTATTTTGCCCTTTCAAATATATTATTCTACCATCACTGACTTTTCTTATTTACCCTTAAGTTAAGAGTACATATAGAGATAAATAAGATATTTTTAAAGTTTTGAGAGATATATAAGCAATTATCTCTAAATAATAACACATGCAGTAGGCCCTCTGGCAAATAGAAAAGCATATATTATATATATTTGTTGTCCAACTCTTTTAGTCTAGTAGCATTAAATTATCCTCAATACCAAACCAACTCCTTATAAGGGCATGTTTGGTTCGCGATTGGAATATGAATGAGAAATGAAATTGGATTACTTTGGAATGGAAAATGGAATGACGAATCATTCAAAGACGTTTGGTTCATTATTGGAATGAGTATCGGAATTAAAATTTAGAATTTTTGAGAGGGTGTTTTGATTAAGAGAGAGGAAAGTAATAAAGGGAGAGGAGGGGAGGTGTTGGTGAAAGAAGATTTTGAGTAGTTTACTTTGGAATGGGTCAATTCGGTATTCAAAACCGGATTGGGGCATAAATGGATTTAGCCATTTCCATTCCATAGTGGAATGGGAGTTGGAATCCGATTCCTTTAAAACAAACAACAACAATTGAAATCAATGAATCTCATTCCGATTCCATGGTCTAAAATAGGTGAACCAAACATGCTCTAAGTGTCTGGCCCTCAGGAGCCTCTGCTGTTCGTAGGCCTAGGCCCATGTCGGGCCTATCAAGCATAGATTTTGGGCCGAGATCAGTAAGGGCACAAATGAAAATGGGCCGGCCCATTAGCGATAGACGAATCCGCGAAGCAAAGGCTTGTAAACGTGGCCCGCACGCTGCGGCGTAATCTGATCGACGGTTCAAGTGACGAATCCCTCTCTACCCCTCTCGTCGCGCACACGACGCGAATGGCGGCGAGCGAGACGACGAGCCGCGCCGAGAAGAAGCCCCGCTCCCTCTTCGATCTCCCACCCGATTTCTTCGACTCGTCTCGCCTTCTCCGTTCCCACCCTTCGCAGCTTCTTCTCCCGCCATCCCCATCTCCTCCTCTCTCCAACGCTTCCCGCAACAGCAACAATGGCGAAGGCCCCCGAGAGCTCGATCCGAAGCGCGAGGCGAAGAAGGGGACGGAGCCCTCCTCGTCGAGGTGGACGTGTAACACTTGTAAGGCCGAGTTCGATTCGCTTCAGGATCAGCGATCCCACTTCAAATCCGATCTCCATCTTCTCAATGTAATCGTACTCCCTTATTACTTACAATTCGTAGATGATTCTGTATATACTTGATGTTCAGCGTCCTCAGGAGTGGAATTGTATGTAGGGCAACTGAAAACTAGAAAAGAATGCACCTTTACTAGTTAGTAGTGATTGGGGGCAATGCTTTCCATATAGTAATTCGAGCGAATAATCAATTATATTTTTTTTTAATGTTATCGAATTTTAGAAAGTTACATAAATTGATCGACTTGTTGCTTCTGTTATGAGTCCTAATTGAAGGAATTATGCTATGTTTCATATGGAGAACTTTATTATGTAATTACATGTATTGCATTTGTTTATAGTAGATTCTTATATTCCTCGATTTACGGAAAAGCAATAATTTTTGTCTGCCACGCTTCTGGATTCAGAACATTGTATGAACTGTGAATACGGTTGCTGCCCTTTTTCTTATGCCTCCGTTTTTTAATATTTTGGCCTTCTGAATGGATGGAACACCATGATATGTCCTTTCTGAATGTCTTGTGATGAATTGGTAAGACAATTATTTTTCATTTGAAAATTTGAAACTAAGCTACGTGTACTAAATTTAATAACTAAGCTAAGTATATTCTTATTGCAAAATTTGACTACTTGTTGTTAGATCAGTTTTCGAGTATCTTTGTAATTGTAATTAAAGGTCTTATATGACATTTTTTGCAATTTATTGTTGCCTCCTGTTCTTCTCTGGCCGATTTTACAATTTGTTTGTTTTTGCTCAATTCATTTCTTATTGTTGCCTGCCATTAGGTTAAGCTGAGTAATGCTGGTAAAGATACTATAAAGGAAGAGGACTTCGACGAGTTGGGTGGCGACTCTTTATTTCAGGACTTAGAAGTATCAAGTATATCTGGTTCAGAAGATGAGTTGGAAAATGGACCTGTCTCCAACCAGGGATCATCAGGGAAAGGCAGAGAAGAATTTAAGCGAAAACTTTTTTTTCGTCTCCATTCAGGGGATACTGTTTCCCTCTATAGATGCTTGCTGTTGGATGAATCCGAAGATCTGTTGCTTAACAGTAACAGCTCAAACCATATGAGGGCCTCTGGACATATGCCATATGTGGAGGAGAGCGAGTTGATCAACAGATTGAAATGTTTGATATCTGAGCCTCGAGATAAAACACATTTAAGAATCATTTTACTTACTAGTGGCGGGCATTTTGCTGGGTGTGTTTTCGACGGAAATTCTATTTTAGCTCATAAAACATTTCACAGGTTGGTTATATACTTTCCTATTCTCTCCAAAGTGATATAGTGCATATATTATCTATGTACACAAATTTATTTATCTATGTTTATGCATGATATGTATAATATGTACATCAGTTTATGCTGCATTATTCTTTTATATGTTAGCTTATATGAAACACGAGTAAGACCTTTAAGTTACTAGATTTTTTAATAAATGTTTAAGAAATATAGCGGTAAAATTGAATATAATCTCTAATGAGTAATTTGAATGCAAATGCATACTCAAGTATCGTAGGATACCTGGACATCTTGTGCTGTTGTTACTTTTGACTCTTTTACCAATATTTTGTGCATATATTGTGCCACTGTTAGTTGCTTTTACATTGTATATAGGTATGTTGTGAGGGCAAAGGCTGGCAAGAAACAATCTTCTAAAGATGCAACTGGGAAGACTGCACATTCAGCTGGCTCATCTCTTCGCCGGTACAATGAAGCAGCATTAAAGAAGGTTCAAGATGTTTTTACTTTCGATCCTCATGCTTCTTGTAATCATATTTTCTTTCCTGCGGCCGGATATTCTGTGGGAAATTAGGGGAATTTGCTATTTTCTTCTGCTAGTTAAATTTATTTCCTTTCAATAGGCTAAATAGTATGCTTTCAAATGTATCAATATTCTAGACTTTTGATGTTGCAAAGATCATAACTATCACTATGCGGATATAAACAGTACTTTGGTACATTGATGATATTTTGTAGTTTATTTTTTTTATGTCATGGGTTGATATTAATCGGACTCTGCAGGAAATTCAAGAATTAGTTATTTCTTGGAAGCCATACTTTGATTCCTGCTCACGCACTTTCCTTTACGCGCCATCGAGAAACCGTCAGATGCTTTTTGATGGGGAAAAGGCTCAGCTAATTCTCCAGGGATGCAAGATTTGCAACATTCCGTTGACAGTCCGTCGACCGACCTTGAAGGAAGTAAAAAGACTATACAATCATTTGATACAGATGACCTATGAGGTGGATTATACCGCTAGTGGGGAAGTTTTACCTTCTATTGCTGGTGGAAATAGCATTCAACAATCCAATGATGGAAGCCAGGGAAAGCACTTAGAAATCGAGGAGTCTATTTCTAAGCTTTCTTCCAGTGTAGAATGTAAAATTCAACATTCCAATAATAGAGAGCAAGAAAAGCTCTTGGAAATCGATGATCCTAGTCCTGGGACAGTTTCCAGTTTAGAGTGTAAACACGAAGCAACAAGCCAACCATCTTTTGAAAGTGAAACGACTCCTCTACATGAAGCAGCAAAGTCCGGTGATGCTCAACGAACTTTGGAACTGCTTGAGCAGGGTTTGAATCCTTGTATTAGAGATGAACGCGGTCGGACTCCATATATGTCGGCAATAGAGAAGGAAGTTAGAAACACTTTCAGAAGATTTATGGCACTAAACCTTGATAAGTGGGACTGGCATGCTGCCAACGTGCCCTGTGCATTAACAAAGGAAATGGAAGATTTTCAGGCAGCAAAACAGGTTGGTTTCATGTTTCCTTTTTATGAACAAATTTAACCGCAGAAACACTGGCAACAATATGAAAGAAATTCGTTTATTCTCTGGCGCGCTGCTGATAAGTATTATAGCCTGATTGTGTCCTCCGTGCACACAAAAAATTGATCAAATTCTGCACCTATTCTGATTCTTCAGTCTCTGAGATTCTGAAATAAAAATAATAAATGTAGCTGTCTTTTTTAATTTTTTGCGCATCTAGGTAGTAGCATGATTGCATTATAATTTCGGTACTGTCTCAGAATATGTTCAAGAATCACTTGTTGAACAACCTTTTTTTGGATATGCAGGCTGAGAAGGATGCTAGAAGGAAGGCTAAAGCAAAAGAAATGAAGAAATTGAAGAAAGCAAAAGAAAAGGCAAAGGTACTGTTGTTCCGCTTACCTTTTATTTTAGTCAAACTGGGTAGTTCATGAAGTGGAGCAAAAATCAAATGATATATTAGAGTGGAGAAGTGGAAAAGGGATTATTATAGAAACTATACACAAATTAGTCATTAATATAGGATATCGGAAGAGGAACTTGTTACTTTATTAATACCTTTTTGTATTGGGAACTGCAGGCGGAAGCATCTCTATCCCAAAGTAGCCCACAAGTTGCTTCACATAGCCAGGCGGTTGCTCCGATTTCAGCTGCTAAGCAACAGAAGCCACAGTATGTACCGGCTGTTACCATTTCAAAGGAGGTGAGAAGCTTAAGAATGCATATCTCCTTCTAGAATAGTTAGTTTTTTTTTCTTAATAAACTTCCTCTCTGAACATTTACTTCTATAATCAGGAGGAAAGGCAAAGGGCGCTAGCAGAAGAGAGAGAAAAAAGGGCAGCAGCAGCAGAAAGAAGAATAGCTGCTCTTGCAGCTAAATCGACGAGCACATCATCAGCAACACCACAAAGTAGCTCTGAGCCCACAAGTGGATCGAGTGATCCTACTTGTTCATGCTGTAATGCTTCCTTGGCTGGGAAAATCCCGTTCCATAGGTACCACTATAAATATTGCAGTACCTCATGCATGCATGTTCACAGAGAGATGCTCGAGGACGGATAAACATGATACTCTCATCTTAATTTTTATTGACACGATTTGTCTTCGATGTTTCTGTTTTTCTTTTCTTATTTTCTTTTTTTTTTTGTGTGAAAGATATGCTGAATTTTGTTTTACCGATGTATTTACATATTCTCATAACAGCATTGTGGCATTGTATCAATGTAGAGGGTCCAAAACGCCAATGCCGTTGGACCGGCCTGTTCATACTGGGGCTGGTTCAGTTGTTGTAGTCTTTGGTGCAGGCATGTAGGTTCTGTTTGGATCAAGGATTTAAGTGCCCATCGGCATAAGCGTATCCACCGTGCAGTATCGTGCCAGTAAGATATCGGCACGATACAGGTCCCGTGTCGATGGCACAACTCAAAATCTCTATTTTTTAAATTAATAAATAATTTTTTTAATAAAATTCAAAAGATTTGATAAAAATATATAATAAATAATTGGCATGTTTTATTGCTAAAGGAAATAAATATTTCGTGTCATTACGTGTCGGCACACATATATTTTTTGTGACCGGTACGCATCGCACAGTTTGGCACCCATCGTGCAGTACCGTGCCGACAAGTTTCCGGCACGACTCCGTATCACGGCACTTAAATTTTTGATTTGGATGCTCTTTAATATATTTCACTTATTAAAACATAACCACTTTAATTTTTTATTTATTTGATTATATTTGTAATTCACTTTAGTATTTACTTTCAAGTATTAATAGTGCTGGAAGGGAAAGCGAAATCTGATGCAAGTCATATTTAATTATCTTAAGGGCGCGTTTGGTTCGCATTATGAAAGATTACTAGGAATAAAAAGATACCCAAGAATCTTATTCCTATCCATCTTATTACTAAGAATGTGATATTCCGTTGTTTGGTTCGCACGATCATATTATTAAGTCATATTATTTATGATTACGAAAAATATATAATTAATGCATTTGTTTTCTTAATTAATTTCAAATATTATAAAAATTTTTAACATTTTTTTTAAAGAGAGAGATGGAGAGAAAATAGGTTAGAGAGAGAGAAAGAATAATTAAAGAAATAGAGAGAGATAGAGTCGAGGTTAGATTGAGCAAGAGAGTTGATTAAGATTTTAGAAAAAAAAGGGAGAGAGAAAGCCTAGCTTAGAGAGAGAGAAAAAAAAAGTTAAAGTTTAGAGAGAGAAAGATAAGTTTAGAGAGAGATATGAGTTTAGAGAGTAAAAAAATTAATACCAACTAGCCGGCGGATGGGAAGAGAGAAAAAGATTAGAAATATTATGATTATCCCATCTATTAATATGAGGATACCCACCCTCCCTCAAGGGAATGAGATTAGTACTTTGGGGGGAATCTCATTCCCAAGTGAATCCAACATTACCAACTAGATTACTTAGTGCGTTTAGCCAAACACCGTCATATTTTTTTATTACTATTAGATTACTAGAAATCTTAAAAAGATAGCGCGAACCAAACGCACCCTAAATTTTATCTTTTTTGAAAACTAGCTATCCATTTTGCTCATCCTACATGTAAATGGAAACTCCACCTTGTGTGCAATGTAGAAGTTTGAATCACAGCGAGCCATTTACGAGTGACTCGGATCATGTCAATCGGGACCGTTTCCAGAATAAGTTATTATATGAGATATGAGATGTAACTCAAGAGTTATACAGGATAACTATCGCCCCTAAAATTGCAGTCTAAAAAATAAATTGGAGGTTTCCTATATTAGGTCCATCCTATACAATTTTTATGCCCTTTCCAGCCTTTTTTGTTTTTTTTTAACAAACATGGTTTCAAGGTAGTCCCAAATTTAGCTTCTAAGCCCTGGGCTAGTCAACGGTCTCTCTCCTTTTATAAACCTCGCCAACGTATATTCCAGCTCAAGAGGAGTCAACGGTCAACTCTTCAACCAACTCTCGCAATCACTCACCCGAGAGGGCTCGTGAACCCTCCCGATCTCGTTTTAACTCCGTCCCTTCTCCTCCGTCCAGCGTTTCCTCGTTGGTGTTCCCTTCCTTCACCACCACAAACCCCCATGTTTCCACCCCGTGACCTCTTTACACAAAAGCTACGGCTCCTATGCCTCTACACCCATCACCCAACCACCCACACAACAACACCACCTACGTAACACACCACTGATCTCAATTCACCTCCCTAAATGCATGCCCACGTAAAAGACAAACAGTGCTCCTCCGGCCAAATTTGGGTAGCTAGACTTACAGGGGAATTGATTCCGAATGGCGACCGGCGGCCCCTCGTCTTCGCCGACCGGCGGTCACCACCACTTTGTGGACATCCATCCGGTGCTGCGCGACGATGCGAGCGGAGGCCGCGGCAATCTCGGGAAGCAGCAGACCAGCAACCCCGTCAAGCACCGCGGCTGTGGCGGAGGAGGAGGGGAGAGAAATGCGGCGCTGCACAGACCCTTCAGCCGGCAGGTCTCGCTCGAGACCGGCGTGTCCGTGCTCAGCATGCAGAAGGAGCAAAAGGGCGGCGGCAAGAAAGAGGGGCCGAGTGGTCTGTTACGGAACGGCAAGAGCTTAGGAGTTATTCGAGATAACCGCAGCGGCAGTGGCGGCGATCCCGCTTCTCGGAAGGGGGACTTCAGTATGTTTCGAACCAAATCTACCCTAAATAAGCAGAACTCCTTGCTTCCGTCGCGGAGGGAGAACGACATCGATTTTCAAAACATGGAAGGCGCATCGGCAAACCGTCAAGAGGACGACGCCGTCAACAAGAGCGTCCCCGCGGGGCGGTACTTCGCGGCCCTCCGCGGGCCGGAGCTCGACCAAGTTCGGGTGCGTACTTAGATCATTTCACGGAACACGTCCCATATATGCAAACGTATTTAAATCATTTTTTGTTTTGTACGTAGGATTATGAGGACATCCTCCTCCCGAAGGACGAGGTGTGGCCGTTCCTCCTCCGGTTTCCGATCGGGTGCTTCGGCATGTGCCTCGGCCTCGGCAGCCAAGCGATTCTATGGGGCGCGCTATCGTCGAGCCCCGCGATGTCGTTCATGCGCGTGAGCCCCTACATCAACCTCGCGCTGTGGCTCCTCGCACTCTCCGTCCTCATCGCCGTCTCCGCCACCTACGCATTAAAATGCGCCTTCTACTTCGAGGCCATTCGCCGCGAGTACTTCCACCCGGTCCGCGTCAACTTCTTCTTCGCCCCGTGGATCGCCTGCATGTTCCTCGCCATCGGTCTGCCGCACGCCTTCTCCCCCGAAAGGCTGCACCCCGCAATTTGGTGCGCATTCATCGCGCCCGTGTTCGTGCTCGAGCTGAAAATCTACGGGCAGTGGCTGTCGGGAGGGAAGCGGCGGCTGTGCAAGGTGGCCAACCCGTCGTCGCACCTGGCGGTGGTCGGCAACTTCGTCGGCGCAATTCTCGCAGCGAAGGTCGGGTGGGGGGAGGCCGGGAAGTTTCTATGGGCCGTCGGCGTCGCGCACTACCTCGTCGTGTTCGTGACCTTGTACCAGAGATTGCCGACCAACGAGGCGTTGCCGAAGGAGTTGCACCCGGTGTACTCCATGTTCATCGCCACGCCTTCGGCGGCGAGCATCGCGTGGGCCGCCATCTACGGGCAATTCGACGCCATCGCGAGGACCTTCTACTTCATCGCGCTGTTCCTGTACGTGTCTCTCGTCGTGCGCATCAACTTCTTCAGAGGATTCAAGTAAGATGACATTTCTCTCGGTTTAAGCTGCATGTTACGTACATACAATTTGAAATCATGCATAAATTACGGTTTCAAATCACGCAGGTTCTCGGTGGCGTGGTGGTCGTACACGTTCCCGATGACGACGGCGTCGTTGGCGACGATCAAGTACGCGGAGGAGGTGCCGTGCTTCTTCAGCAAAGGGCTGGCGCTTAGCCTCTCCGTGATGTCGTCGACGATGGTGTCGGTGCTCTTCGTGTCGACGCTCCTCCACGCGTTGGTGTGGCGGTCGCTGTTCCCCAACGATCTCGCCATCGCCATCACGAAGAGCAGGAACGCCGGCGCGGGAGCGAAGCAGCAGGCGAAGGAGAAGAAGCCGGCGAGGAGGACGTACGACATCAAGCGCTGGGCGAAGCAGTCGCCGCTCGCTCTCGTCTCGTCCATCACGAAGAGCGGCTCCGGCGATAAGGATTCCGGGGGAAACTAAGTAGGAGGAGGTGGGATCGATGTTAGTTAAATACTGTAATTCTTTTTTCCTTTTTTATTTTTATTTTTTTTATAATCATCAGTATACGTATACTTTCGAAATTATTTCTTTGGTTATATGCCTCTTTGGTTTAGTGAGCAGGACCAGGGGCTTTACAGAGTACCTATAAGCCTACGTATCAGTTTTGTTTAGTAATGAACATGAGATTACGAGATGTTTGATTAGATGAACAAAAATTACAGTATAGCTGAAAAGATGTAGTTGGAAATACAACAGTTATATATATATATATATAGAGCTAGTCTCCTATACTATCTATAGTACCGAGGCTCCGGTACTATAGTCGCTTTTTCGATCTTAGGGTGTTTAAATCAACGATCCACACCGTTGAAACTGATCTAGAATATTTGAAGTTCTTAGGAATAAAATTTTATAATTTTTCGACGTAGTTTACTTTGTGATCAAACCGTTTCAAAATTGTCAAATTTCAATGGTTATTATGGCGAGTTTGTAGTTTAACGGTGGAGAAGAATCTAAATTTATTCAAATTTTGATAGAAAATACTTTAAACTACATAGATGAAGGTCAACATTCTTGATCTTGAATTCAAAACTCCTATACTCAAATTTTAAGGATTATTCAATTTTCACCGTTCATTTTGACATGATTTATTTACTAAGTAAACGATATCGAAAAAAACTAAAATTTTATTCCTAAGAACTTCATATACCCTAGATCAGTTTCAACGGTGTGGATCGTTGATTTGAACACCCTAAGATCGAAAAAGTAACTATAGTACCGGAGCCCCGGTACTATAGATAGTATAGTAGCCTCATTCTATATATATATATATAGGGTAGGGCTACTATACTCTTATGAGTATAGGACCCTTCGTACTCATAAGTCGTTTTCGATGATGGAGCTTCCGAATCGACGATCCACACCGTTAAATATGATCTAGAGCATTTAAAACTTCTAGAAATTAAATTTTATAATTTTTTGACATCATTTGCCCTATGATCAAAAGATCTCAAAGTAGACAATTTTTAACAGCCGGTATGGTATACTTGCTCGTTCAACGGTGTAAAAGAATCGGAATCTGTTGAATTTTTGATCGAAAATTCTATTTACTATGTAAATAAAGATCAATAACTCGGATCTTAAATTGAAGAATCCGATCATCCATTTTTAGGACGTCGTTCAATTTTGACCGTTCATTTTATGCCCACTTGATGGACTTTATAACGATTTTGAAAAATTATGAAATTTATTTTCTAGAAGTTTTAAATACTCTAGATCATATTTAACGGTGTGGATCGTCGATTCGGAAGCTCCATCATCGAAAATGACTTATGAGTACGAAGGGTCCTATACTCATAAGAGTATAGTAGCCCTACCCTATATATATATATATATATATATATATATATAGAAAGTTGAGCTAGAATACTATCGATAGCAAACGAGTATTTTTGCCACCCATTTGTTTTCGATAATGGAGCTTCCAAATCGACGATCGGTACCGTTGAATATGATTTAGAGTATTTAAAGTATTTTTTTTTTTGAGAAAATGTAGCATGCTACCGCTTCATTCATAAAGGAGATGAACTAAGCTACAAATTGAAGCATCTGGGCTTCGAGAGAAAAAAAAAAACAAAAACAAAACAAAAAAAAACAAAAACAAACAAAAACAAAAAACAAAAAAACAAAAACAAAAACTATCTGAGGAGGCCCCAGGCAAAGCGAAGTGATCGAATCTCAGCTATCAACGAACTCGCTGGGCATCTGCAATTCTGGAAGGTCCTCTTGTTGCGTTCAAGCCATACTACCCACCAGATAGCGGCGATAGTGACTAACTCCTTTCTTCCCAGTGCGTCCCTTTTATTCTTACTCCCTTCCCAGAGCAACGTGACGGAGTTACAATCGCGGATAGCCACCTTGTTAGGTAAAACTCCCTGTAGAAGATCTCGGCTGTATTGACATCCGATGAGAAGGTGATCAACCGTCTCACCTTCAGTCGAGCAGAAAACACAGAGATCGTCGCCAGTCCAACCGCGCTTTCGAAGATTTTCTGCAGTGAGGATCTTTCTTTGTAGAGCTAACCAAACGAAAATCTTGACTCTTAATGGAGTTCTTAGCTTCCATAGTTGGACAAATCTGTTATCTTTGACTCCGCCCTCTTGAAGAAACTTATATAGTGATTTAATCGTGAACACCCCAGATCCGGTCCATCTCCACCTGACTTCATCTGGTCTATTAGTCAAGGATATTGCCGGGATCGCCTGTTTAAATTGCGATATAAGATCGCGCTCGTGTTGGGAAGTTGGGTTAAATCCAGAGAAGATATTGTTCCACCTCCACCCGTACTCCCCTAAACTTTTGCTTATCAAGATACCTTTGCTCGCGACCTGGTTGTAGATATTGTGGTACGAAGATCGCAAGGATGTGTTCTCGAACCATATGTCGTTCCAGAAGCTGGTGATCTGCCCATTCCCAATTATAAATTCCACCCCGCATTTAAATAACTCCTTCGTTCGTAAAACTCCTCGCCACCAAAGTGAGAACGGTCTAAACGATGCCCCTTCTCTAAGGGGCTTCCTCCGTGTATAATAAGTGTTGTGCAGTAATGGACCCCACAAGTGCTCGCTGTTGGTGAGAAATCTCCACCACCACTTGGCCAGTAAGGCTAGGTTCATGTTCTCAAGATCAATTACCCCTAGCCCTCCGTCCTCTTTACTCCTACAAACTCTCTTCCACCTAACAAGGCAGTGGTCCCCGGCAACCGAGGTCTGTCCTCGCCAAAAAAATGCCCTTCGTACCGCTTCTATCCGCCGGATAACCTATTTGGGCGCTTTGAAGAGCGAGAAAAAATACAACGGCAAATTTGTGAGCACAGAGTTAACAAGGACCAACCGCCCTCCTAGCGTGAGGAGCTTTGCTTGTCATCCTTCCACTCGCCTTTCGACCTTACCTATAACGTTGAACTAGTCTTCTTTCCTAATTCTCCCTGTAGAAAGAGGTAGGCCCAAGTAACGTAGCGGGAAAGTCCCAACTTTGCACCCAAGTATCGCCGCTAGTCTAGCACCTTGTTGCTCTCGGTGACCCAAATATAGTAGTTCATATTTGTTTCTATTTATCTTCAGTCCCGACGCCCACTCGAACAGTTGCCAGACAAACAGCAAGTTGCGAACTTATTTTCTCTTTGCTTCACAGAAAAATATAGTGTCGTCAGCGTATTGTATTAACGCCACCTTGGCGACTTCGTTGGGCCCGACTCCTGTAATAAGATCATTTCGGGTAGCTTCGTATGTCATTCTCGCCAACCCTTCCGCCACTATCAGGAAAAGGTGTGGGGACAGCGGATCGCCTTGTTGTAGCCCTCTTCTCGTTTTTATCCATTTCGACGGAACCCCGTTAACCAAAATGGCGACCTTGGCATTAGAAATATATTGTTCAATCCACCCGCACCATTTTTGATTCGCCCCAAGCCACCCCATGATTTGGCACAGGAAATCCCACCTCACTCTGTCGTACGCTTTTTCGAAGTCGGCTTTAACTCCGACGCACTCTTTTCCTGATTTCGAACACCAGGTGATAGTTTCGCTTGCTGTCGCAAAGGAGTCTAGAATCGATCGCCCTTTAAGAAACGCTGCTTGAGAGGGTGAAATGATATCTTTCATACTCCACTCCAACCTATTCGCGAGTACTTTGGAAACAATCTTTTGAACACCGTTACTAAGGCTTATGGGCCTGAATTCACCAGCAGATCTTGCTCCCTCCTTTTTAGGGATTAGGCAAATGTACGAATAATCCATCGGTCCGGAATCCAAGGCACCCTCGAAAAGGTCTTGGAATATTTTTGCGGGGTCGTCCTTAACTACCTCCCAAAACGTCTGGTAAAACCGAATGTTGAAGCCATCTGGCCCAGGAGCCTTATCATACTTTTTCGATATTATTTTCTTGTCCATCAAGTGGACACAAAAATGAATGGTTGAAAATAAATATCTTTTAAAAAGTGATGATAGGAGTTTTGTAATCAAGATCAAGAATATAGATCTTGTTTTAAATAGTTTAAAAAATTTTCTAGCAAAAATTCAATTGATTTGGATATCTTTACACCGTTAAACAAGAAAACGTCTCATATCGACCATTAAAATTATAAAATTTGAAACTCTTTGATCATTAGGTCAATGATATCGAAAAAGCATGAAATTTAATTTTCTAGATATTCTAAATGCTCTAGATCATGTTCAACGGTACCGATCGTCGATTTGGAAGCTCCATCATCGAAAATAAATGGGTGGCAAAAGTGCCCGTTTGCTATCGATAGTATTCTAGCTCAACTCTATATATTTATATATATATATATTTCGTTTGACTAGATGCGACAGAAAATGTTGTAATTATAAATATTTATTTTATTGCATATAGTTGAAAAGTGTGTTTATAAAATTGCTTTATATATATAGTAGTGAGATTACGTTCAATATAGAAAAAAAAATTTATATTTAAAAGACAAATAGAGTTGTAAGCTTATCTTTTATTTAAAGTTAATTTTTCTATCTGTTGCAGTTGAAATTGTAATTAATTTGGGCGTAATTTCAACTGCTACAGATAAATCTCCTTAGTTCCAGGAACAATAGTTGAAGTCAATTGCATCAGATCAGACCAGATACCAGATTTAAATCTATATGTAATTATAAATACATGAAACCAAACAATCATTTACTTTATATTCATACTTTGCTTCGAAGGGAAAAAAATAACTAAAAATATCTTCGAGATTGACAAATGTGAGAAAATTTAGATTGCTTCGATTTTCCTATCGACTTCTCGCCAAATGAAGAATAATCATCATACAAAATATATGATACGGAAATTGAGCTTCGTTTATGCTACCTCGTGGAGTGATTTAGGGGTGCATCTTCAATCTGAATCGTCCAACAGTACACGAATTAAGGTTCAATTATTTATATCAACTGGTACTAATTAAGGTTCGTTGATTTATATCGCGCACCCGTGAACCCTATCTGCTCACCTCACCTTACCTTTCTTTGCTCTTGCATTTCACTTTTTATCTAAATAAATGGTACATGCTTTGGACTACCTGCAACGCTCCCCGCACGCAAATTGTGCATATGAACCAATTAAAAAAATTTCAAATTATGGTGTCAATAAATCAAAAACAAATTCCCTCCAAGAAGGCCAAAAACCAAAAAAAAAAAAAAAAAAAAAAATCCCTGCCTAATTCCAACCCATTTATGATTCAGGTAGAGTCTAAATCAAGAGATTTTTCAATTTAATCTGGAGCCAATCCACTACCACAGATACCACAAACCCATGAAACATTCTAGGTAAGTTTGGAGGGCTAGCATAAGAGAAGTTGGTGTTAGAAACATGTACAGTGTTGAAAAAACACATTATATAGCATATACAAATAACGAATAATTAGTTAAATACAATGAACAAAGAACCTGCAGTTTCTTCTTAGTTTAGAACAGAAGAACAAAAAAAAGAAAAAGAAATTATCCTCTATTTTCTTTCGCATTTGTTACCAGGAACTACCAAGCCGAATCCCCAGCCGCATACAGGACATTTACTCCATAGCTCACGTAAATAAGAAGCCATAGAACCATAAAAAATTCAATTGCCAAATCAATTTCTCAATGATTCTGAGGATCTATAGCCTTGAAAACATGGCGACTAACTGACCTCCTCCTCAGCTTGGAGTGTTTGGAGAGTTTTCTTCGCGTAGATAGTAATGGCTGCAGTGGCAGCAGCTGCTATGATGAAGCCGATGATATCATATATGATCTGCTGCAATGAAAGGAAACCGCCCTGATTTGTTGCATCCGCCAAGCTACCAAGCAATCTCCCACTGTTGTTGCAAATGGCAGGCAGCAAAACAAACAAAGAATGTTAAAACTTGGGATTACCAATACCATTTTCGCTATTCACAAGAATGCACAAGTAAACTAAATTATGAAGCAACTGGAAGAAGACATCAGTTTGTGAGTCAATATTTGACGTACTTCACCACCAAGACTACTTTCTATCTGTAAAAATGTATAATATTACTTGCAATGGCATCATAGCTGCACAGCAAAAGCAGCTTTTGACATGTGGTAGTGGCCAGTGCAATCTACTAAATGATGTTTGCATTATCCCAAAAACAAAAGTAAGCCTAGTATCAAAGATATGCAATAGAATGGAAAAGTGCAAACATGATGACAAATTGTTAGGACATAGCTCCAAGAGCTTCACTGTTATCCACTTTTTAACAACAGATGCAATCTGATTTATTGTGATGCATGCACTTTCCAAATGAAATACCACTCTTCGTACAACCAAGGTCAGAGTCTTACAGGAGATATCGCTCAATGACAAAAAGAAAAAAGTGGCAGTACTTCCCAAACCACAGAGTCCAATAAGGTACTTCACATTTTTCAAAGAAAATTTTTGACTGCATACCAAGTATCACAGAATTATCTATCTTAAACAAATATCAGTCAGTTATTATGCAGCGAATCTTTCTAATTTCAAGGAACAGTATATCAGTCAAGATGTAAATTATACACATGGTGTGATTCCAATTCCTTACTAAGAGCACTAACATCTTAGAATGACAGATCAACCGTAAATCTCTTCATGATATGTTGGAAATACATGAATAATTACTCAAAAGTATGGACAATATCGAACTAGGTTAGCTGCTCTCAAACGTACATATGAAAGAAAATTTGGAGGCATCAGATAATGAAAGTGCATCAACAATCTCAAAGTATTGTATATGAAACCATATGCAACAGAGCTAAATGCCAACTTAACCACTAAACGTGTCATGCTTAGACTTCAAATTCTGAAAGAACCAAAAACTCATTCTCAACATATTTTGATGGTATCTCATAAATATCTTATTGAGATACGAAGATAACAGCAAACCTGTAAATTGTAATAAAAGTTTCGTGAACTGTTCCAACCATTGAACCACATATATAAGGACCATATCCAACATTTGTAGCCACTGAAGCATAGTTGAAAACAATATATGGAAATGGAGAAATCCTGAGTAATGCAACGGCTCTAAATTGATGAAACCAATCTCCTTCACCAGCCAGTCTAACAATAGTTGCTTTCTTCGGCCACTTTTTCAGCCACCTCTGTACAAAAATCACCAAAGAAACCAATGTGGTATCGATTTGCAGCTAATAAGATTCTAACGAAATATGTATTAGTTTGAAAAATAGAGACTAACTTGTATTCTACGACGAAAGAGAGAACCAATGAAAAATGGCAATGACATGCCTATACTTAAGGCTCCTGTAATCAACAAAAAGCCGTAACCATATCCAAATCTCACTCCTGCTATCCACATACAAGGAGAAGAAGGTACCAAAAGAGCGGGAAATAATGCAATTGAGGTAAAAAGTATTAGCCCAATAACCGGTGTGCTAAAAGTTGTCATCTGCCAGTCCAGAACTGGTATCACCACCTGCCATGATCCACAACATCACAGATTAGGTAAAGATGAGAAGGATGAAGTCTCAAGGTCTTTTCCACAAACAGAAAAGTTGGGGAACATTACATAGATAACAAACAGATAGTGTAATCCAGCAGCAACGATATTAATAATTGAAGTTGACGTGACTGTACCAGAAATTGGTTTTTCAAATATAAATTCTGAGGCGACAAGAAAACTTCCTCTTTTTTTGGCAACTATGCTTTTTATCTACTATTTTCACTAGGTTCCAACTAAATCTACAAAACTGTGAAGGTTTGCTTCCTAGTAGCATAAGTTCTTCAATGAAATACAAAAGCGCAGAGCAGTGCATGATCAACAAGTCCATAGACTCTATACTGGTGAAGGACTTGCTGTATTTTCTAATCTCAAAATTCCTTGTTCGTAATGGTATTCATTAGTTTGGTATAAGGTATGCCAAACCGCACCAGCTGGCGCTTAGTATGCGCCCAGTGAGCAGCTAATGACATGTTATATACTACAATTAGACATGCCAAGCATGCAGACTTCATGCCAAAGAGCTACCGATAATTCTTTTGAAATGGATTTACTAACATCAAAGATAAGAAAACCCGATAAACATTAGACCTTGCCAAAGGATGTTGCCGGTTAAGTACGTTGACTAGATCTGTTCTAGTAGCATTTTGTTTAGGTTCATACAGAAAGAGTAAGACGCTGCCTACTTGCTCAGTGATTGTGTATTATGTATGATAGATCTTTGGAGTAACATATGAGAAATGGCAAAATCAGCAAGGAGCAAACTCAAATAGTTAAGCAACGCAGAGCATGCAGAATTGCAGCTGAAGGAGCTTATCAAACTTTCTCCCTAGGTTCAAGCACTTTCTCCCTAGATCCATGCTTGGCAAATTAAAAACCTATAAAATGATTCATGGTCAGTAGGTTGGGACCTTCTATCCCTGAATTGTGTTTCAATTAACAATTTGTTATCTGGACCTTTGAGACAGCTATCACACATTTATCCATAGTTAGCAACTGTCCCTTTCTTGGACCCTTTAAGCTAGAAAATATGGCATGTTGCAACTAAGCTGGATAGGCTTAAGTCGCCAAAATAAAGGAAACATAAGATGTAAGGTCGTCATTAAAGAAGGAGAATGAAAGAATGTTGTTACTAGGATTGCAAGCCATCTTCCTGCTAATGATGCTTGAAATCTTCATAATGATCATTGACAACGTATATTCAAAGTAGCAATAATACTAGATGTCAAACATAAAGACCTTTTTTTTAAAAAAAAGAGAGAGAGAAAGAAAACCCAAGTTTCCTACCATGTATTGAACATAAAAGACAAAAACCGTGAATTTGTAATACGCTAACTACTTGCAAATCTTCAACGTAGGAAATATCGATTTACAAGAAAGCAAGAGTAGAGCTCATTTACTTTTTAGCTTAGAAATTGCCCCCATGGCCTCCAGCAATATTTTGATGCCACAAAACAAAACCGTGGTAACTGGACAAATGCAGAATACAATTCTAATCCAGCATAGAAGGAAATATCGGATACATTTTGGCACAACATGTGGTCAGTAGGGACGCTCTTGAATTATTTGAGACATGCAAGAACAACATTTCAGTTTAATATCATGGATAAAAGTTATTTAATTTGCTATAGACATGTTCAGATAAAGATCTCAGAGTGCAGTTGCAAGATTAAACAAGTTGTGGACAAATCAAAATAGAAAAAAAGAAGAAGAAGAAGATGTAACCAACATGATATCTCGCTAGTTTGTGAAAGCAGCACAACTAAGAGGTTAAAAAAAGACTATCAATCAATCATCGCTATATATGTGACATAAGTCTTTATTTGTCATTGCTGGAATTTAAAAACCCACAAATGAGCTATCCCATGGTTATTTTCACTAAACTTAGCTTCTGGAAAAGGCGATTCAGCTTGTGGCATAACAAAATATTTTCGTCAATCGCTATAACATATGCACAATGAATTATTTTGCAAAAACAAGAAAGGGCAATTCTCAGATAGATATCTAACGGCGAAAAGATAACTAACACAAAGCAAAATTGAGATCATACAGTGACATATACAGAGGAACAGAGAACGTAAACAACTATTCACAAATCTCAAAACAATCAACAATAATTGAAACCAGAAATACCCTAGATCTCCACCACATCGATTTAATGAGGAGAAAAGATTATACCGTTTTGATAATCACAGGGCCAGCATAGAAGAGCAACGCGGCAGCGGCGGCCAACAAGAAGAGGCACAAGAAGATCACCTTCGCCCACCACCGAATCGAGCCCCATTTCCGCTGCGCGCACGGCGAATCCGACCCCTCAAACCCGCCGTTCTCCAACACCTCCGATTCCCGCAACCCAACATAGTCCCCTTTCCCATCCCCCGTCCCCATCTTCGACTCCCAAACCACAACACCCTCCACGGATTCTCCCCGATAGGTCATCAAACGACGCAATTCGATCCACAAACCATCAATTGATCCCCCCTCCCCCCCCCAAAAAAAAGAAAAAACCCCAATCTAGGGATCGAGATCGCGCATTACAACGAAAAATCGAAGCAATTTGATCCCCCGATGCGCGATGAGGGGGAGGAGGAGGAGGGGGCGAAGAAACCCTAGCGAAGCAACGGCATTGGCGGTGACCTAAAAGAGGGTGGGAGGGGGTGGACGGAGATGGAGACTATATTTACCCCTCTTTTTTTTTGGTATAGAGAATGTGGAAAGTGGAGGGTGCGAACATCGGAACTGCACACGGCGGGGTTAATACTATCCTACGCCGTAGATGGAGAGATTCGAAACTGACTCGGAAAAAGAACTCGCGAAAGAAACGAACGTGTGGGCCCCGCACACCGGCTTCTTGATGACAGGTTGGGTTGAGGTCGAATTTGGGTCCGAGATTTTTTGAGGTGAAATTCGATGCGGTGGAGGGCTGGGATAGAGACTCTAACTCCGACGGTTCAGATGGGGAGCAGCTGTACTTTCATAGTTATTTATTATTTATTTTAAATGTATGGAGACACGCTCCACTGTAAAGTCATTCTTCTGAAATAGACATCTCCATTTTTAAAATTTTGTTTAAATTAAATACTGTATAGGCTCTATGTGGAATTTTACCGTTTAATTATGTTGTCGGTTAATTCATATAGTTTTATTTGCAATAAAATAATTTTCAATTTGAAAAAAATGTCAGGGTTTAGTTAAATTTTAATTAGATTAGAATGAAATTAAATTTATAAAAGATAGATCAAATAGAATTTAAAATTAAATTAGAGTAGAATCCTAATATTAGGAGGATTGTGGTACATTTCCTGAAGTTGATGCTCGGTACGGACAAGGTGGAGGGACTAGGGAGAGAGTTGCAGGCATGTGCAGGTGCATCCGTGCATATAGATACTTAGATAGTTCAATTGGGTATTTTCGGGTATAATATTTTTTTATTAGTAAATTTTATTTTATTTATATATCTATATACTTTTTGGTATTTTTTTTTAGAAAAAGATAGCACGCTATCCGCTTCGTTTATTTTTTTAAAAAATAAACTTAGTCCCGAGTTCGAATCCTAGTTGATTCACATTTCAAGTTAAGTTTATTTCTAAAAAAAATAAACGAAGCGGATAGCGTGCTACCTTTCTCTCAAAAAAAATATTTTTTTTTGATAGTTGTCCGGATTTTTGGACATTTTCGTTGTGAAAGCGAATACTAGATTTACAGTAATTAGCATGGTGGCAAATTCTCAACAAAAATAGAAATTTGCATGATCACGATAAAGAAAAATATAGTTCATGGGTCTCTGTTTGAATGACTTTTTTATTTACTTTTTCAAGAAAATACTATTTTTCACCCGGCCTAAATGCATACCTTTCACAAATAACGAGATCTAATCAGTAAAAATGCCTGCACTCTAAGATAGGTGGCAGTGTGTAGCATTTTCCTTATAAATAACTAACCACCGTCAGAATTATAAAATTTAAATGTATAAAATTTATGTCGACAAAAAATAAAAATTAATAAAGTTCAATTATTTTTTGCCCTTTCGAGAAACTTAAACATCTAAACCATAGTCAACCCATAGCCAACCTCAGTGGATGCAAACGGAGCGGATCTGGGGGCGGGAACCCCGCCCCGCCCCGCCTCCAGCCTCCCGCCCCGATTATCAAAATTTTGCCATGTCTCTTGCTCCGAATCCGTGACATATTAAAAAATATATCCCACAATCCGTCTCGCCTCATTACCCACCTCCTGCTGGCGTCTCGAATCCGTCTCGCCAACTATTATTTTTTTAACAAATTATAATATTATTAATATTTTATAAAACATAAATTAATAATTTTTTTAATAATAATGAATAATATTACCAAGTTATGTATATAATGAAAATTAATAACATCAATTATAAAAATTAAAAATATTAATCACAATTCGAAGCAAAATTCAAAAGTTGCAAATACATAAAAAATAAGAGCACAAACTTATTTGTATTTTGAATTTTTTATAAATATATTATTTTTTAGAGATATTTTTTCACAATATAAACTATTTTCGGGATGGATTCGGAGTGGATCATGGTAGAGCGGATTCGGAGCGGATCAAACTTTTTTCCGTTTCTTTGCCTCGAATTCCTCTCAGATCATAAAAATCACCCCGTTTTCTGCCCCGTATCCGTTTTTTTTTTTTTTTATTTACTGTCCAATTCGGGCGGATCGGGGCGGGAGCTCCACCAACCCGGATCCATTTGCATCCCTAAACCTCACGCTCTTTAGGCCCTGGTCCAACTCCTAATCGGCCCAACTATGTGGGCTAAGGGCCCATTCTAATATTTAGCAGTCCAAGTCAAACTCCAACAGTTGTTGTGCATCAAATTTCGGTCCAAAGGAATGTGAATATATAGGGAATTTAGTAATTTGTGTTTAAATATTTTGAGCTTGTAGTTTAGATACAACAAATTAAATAGACGTCTTAAAATGGAAAAGAAATTAATTTTATCCTTAAAAAAAACTTTCACAACATTAAAAGCATAAAAGCTCACCAAAATCCCCTTCCTTATTCACATTCTTTTCCTTGTTTTTTTTTTTTTTTTTTCTTTCAACTGCTACATCACCATTATCGATTATCTGTTCTTTCGTGGTTTGTTGTTTGTAATATAGGAAAGTGGATTATATAAGTAAACGAAAGTTTGAATGCATTTGCCCTAACTCTTACGCCGCAGTTGAGTTAGCCGTTGTAAAAGCAATCCGTTTTGGTCTCGACTTTAACTTATGAGCTTCAAATTCATATCGCATTGCTGGATCAAACAGCTAGAGAACTTAATCTTTCTGCGATGAGCAGAACATGAACTAGTCGAATTCGCACATGCACTTGCTCAGAGATCGGACCCTCATCGCAGGCACAAAGTTAAAAGAAGAAGAAAAAAAACCATCGATGAGGCGAAATCACTCGGCCGCAGTGATCCACCTGGCGCCGATCATCGCTCGCCGATCAGTATTGGAGCTGGCCCATCATGGTGATATCTCTTGTATTCTTCGTCAATTGAGTGAGCTCAGTAAGTGGATTGCACACGCTTAACTATCATTCCATACCTACTGTATATGTGCTCTCTTCATTACTCTCTACCTCTCTTCTTCACCTTTTCTCTCTCCCGGCCACTTTCTACGCCCTACTGATGGTGATATACTTTTCACACCAATGCTCCTCCACCTCCTCTAGTCTGAATCACTCTCTGGCTCACAGTTGTCATATATATTTTTACAAACCAACATTTAGATCACATTAGCATTTGTATTACATCAGCAAACTAAGGAATAATACTATAAAAACAATTGGTGTGTATTATAATTATGGAAAAACATAAGTAACTATACAACATGTCATGCACGACAGTTCTAGTGTATGTTGGCTTAAAGGGGTAAGTACTCTGTTCCGTGACGGAAGGTCAGATTGCGGCGAGTCACGTTCGAAATTGCGGGAGGTTAGGTTGGGTCGAATTATGTTTGAAGTAATATGAGACTGGTTGGACTGAGTCACAATCGAGATCAGTGGGCGCTGTGTCTGTACGCTTTAAGTGAATTGGTTATATATTTCTAACATACTTTTAGGAATAGTTAACGCCAATGCTTCGACTAGTGGTGTCAGAGTCAGAGATCACGAATGCATACTGCGAATTTGTGCAAGTACTGGGAGTGATTGTTGGCTTAAAAGGGTCAGCATTCTACCCTGTGACGGGAGGTCGGGTTGAGCCGAGTCATGTTCGAAGTAGCGTGAGCCTGGTTGGACCGAGTCACAATCGAGGTTCGTAGGCGCTATGTCTGTACGCTTTCGATGAATTGATTGTATATTTCTAATGACTCAAGTTTAATTAATGATTAGCGCCAACGATCCGACGGTATAATCCAAACCCTAGCCATATGGCTCCAAAGATGTGGTATATTTGTCGAGACTCTGTCAAACGTTTCGAAAATTTTATGCCTATAAATAGTTTGATCCTACAGTACTAACACTACAAGAAAATTTCAATATAAGGACGCATTTTAGACGACGCTTGCGGTAAGCGTCCCAAGCATTTCTATAATGTAGCAAATACCGACACTTCAAAAAGCATCGTCATGCATATGAACCATATATTATAATAAACTAATTTATTAAATGTTAAATTTTACTATTATTTTTAATTTTTCGACGCTTCAAAGTGTCATGATTTTAATAAATCCTGACGCTTTAAAGTGTCAAAATATATTTTACCGACGCTTGGCATAAGCGTCGGTATATATACCTAACGACTCTTCATTTACCGACGCTTTCGAATGCGACATTAGATTATATTGGAACGCCTTCAAGCATCCTTAACTATAGATTAAAGTGTCCTTAAATGTAATCTTTTTTGTCGTGTAAGTAGCCTATATTTGCAAGTAAATTCCTAGCAAGATGACTTTATTGCATTTTTATAATTAATATTCTCCTTTATGTTTGTACTTACTATTTTCAATAGACCATGTAATAGCTAATTAATTAACATGTGGTCTTAAGAGAGTATATATATATATATATAGATTAGGAAGTAGGGTGTGCTTTTCTTGCTTCATGCATGACTTTTCATGAGTAATAAAGCATGTTATTTGTTTCACTCAGAGGTTAGAAAATTGTGCAGATCGATGGGCTAATTACTAACTACCTCTCTTCTTGCAATTGTCAAATCCCTCAATAATTCACGGCCATTATTCCCTATAAAGAAGCAATGATAAGCCATAATCTAAAGAGAGAAGCTTGAGGGTCACACACACTTAAAAAGGAGCACGAGTATACACAAGTGTATGGTACACAACCGTTCATTTTCCTTTGTTCCATTCATTATGGTATGTATCCCTCTCCTTTTACAGCTAAAAGAATATAGCCACATGTTTCTCCGGTAACAGTTACAATAGTATTAAAAAAATAAAAAATAAAAATATTTTTAAATTATTTAGTTTTCTCTATAATATAAAAATAGTACTTTTAGTCACCATATTATCAAACTAGGCCTTAATGCATAGTTATATATATCCTAAAGTCATAATTAATTAAACTAATAAGACAAAAAGGCATTTATAATATTTAAAGAGTGTACATACTAAAAACTGCCCCTATATGATCAGGTGAGTAATAATACTAAGTTTATTTATATACTCTATAATAATTTACAAATTTGCTGATATGGAAGGATTTGATTGGACAAAAGATACAATTTACGAAAAAGATAATTTAATTTATAAGTAATTAGGTATCAATCAAGGGAAAGAAATTAAAATTTGTCACCCGATGTAAGTAAAATATTATTAAATTTTTATGCAGGCGAAAAGAGCTAGGAATATGACTTGCACACCCAAATTAGGATATAAGATTTACATTGTTCCATTCAATAGTTTAGGTACTTTGTTTGATTTTAATAATAAAATTTGATAAGACTAATTATGTGAAAAAAATAAATTATTAGCTTAAAATGATGTAAAATTTATATTTATTTTTTAATATACAAGTAGTATTACTCGAAACAAAAGTATTTTATATTTTTAAAGATGGATTAAGATGGTACAGTGGGTGCAAATAATAATATGTCTCTCGATCTCCAGAGAGGGAGGATAATGTTAAAAATGGCTGGGCCACCGAGATCTAACTTTTTGGTGCTTACGCTATGGATTAAGGCTACTTTTGTTTTGTTTCCTTTATATATATATATATATATTTATATATAAATTATACTATTGGTGCTCAAACTATGAGAGCCTGATGCTTTAGTCTTTAACTTTAATTCAATATAATTTCTGACCGATTTTTGAATTATTATAATTAAATTTTATAATTATATTTTTTACTAAATATTAATAAATTATTAATACAGAAGTAATATATTAGTAACGTCGCAACTACTGATACAACAATAGTTAAAATGTTATATCACCTTTATATTAAGTAATTTATTAATATTTAGTCAAAAAATTGAATCATGAGATTAATTAAAATAATTAAGAAAAATTGAATTATAATTTATAACAAATTAAAATTTGAGAACTAAAATGTCATGCTTCCAATAGCATAAGAATTGTAATTTAGCTTTTTTTAGCTAAATTACAAAAAACTCCCATACAAATACTCGTTTTTTTATTTTTCCTTCTTAACTTTTTAAAATATATATTTTACCCTCTCCTCCGAGAGGGTTCCATCACTATTCCGTTCATTTCTTATAATTTATACCGAAAATATTCTTCAAAATAATAGAAATATATTAAAAAATTATTTTTTTCTTACAGAAAAGTAAGGATAATTTGATCATTTTGCCTTCTCCATTAACGTCGTACTTTTCTAAAAATATTTTTAAAATTTTCAGAAGACAAAATATAAATTTTTAAAAATCAGAAAGAAAAAATAAAAAAATCAAATATTTACCAAATGATTTTCTATAATTTAGCTTTTTTTTTTCTTTTTTTTCCTTTCCGGAGGAGTGGGAGAGTGAGGATGGTAATTATGGCGGGGCGCACCTCGTTGGTGGGCCGGGTCGGGTCACCGCCTCTCGGCCCAGCGGAAAACGCGTAAAACCGCGAAGAGGAGTCAGGACTCAGGAGAGATAGGGTGACGAGGTTGTGGGTGGTTAGTGGGGCCCGGTCGGGAGAGGCCAATGATGCGGTCCGGCCCATGATTGGAGGGCGAGGTGGGGCCGTGGGTGGCTCGGACGGGCCGGCACCGTCCGACGTGGACAACCTGTCCGCACCGCCCGCGCGCCGCCCCACTTTCGCGGGCGAGTCTGTTTTCACGTGCACCTGGTTCACCTTGTTAGCCTGTCCGTCTATTCGCTAATCTGCACTTCATCCCATCTATTTAAAATAAAATTATTCACAATACTATTTCTTTAATATATCACGCTTCTGAAAATTAATATTTATTTTATACTTAGTTTTATGATGCCGCAGAATATAATTATCAAAAAAATAGTATATTGAGATATTTTTAATACCATCGCATTGCAATAAAATTTCTTTTTGTATCTAAATTTAAATTATTTTTTACCTTTTGCTGCAATAAAGATCGAGAGTTTTTCTTAATGAAATATTTTACTAAAAAACTAATATTAAATCTTAATAACCGACGATATTCATACACTCTAAAATAGGTGGTTAAACTATTTCTTACCAATAAAGATCGAGAGTTTTTCTTTATGAAACATTTTACTAAAAAACTAATATTAAATTTTAATAACCAACAATATCCATACATTCTAAAATATGTGTAAATAATACATTTTATCTATTCGATGGATAGAATTTTATACTGATCATATCGAAATAACTTGTAAAAAAATTTAATTTATAAAATAAGTGAGATATATAATTTACAACATGAATAGAATTTTAAAAATAAAAAATAAAGGCGGAATGACAGCAAATCAAAAGATAGTCTACAGTTGATTTGATAGACCACGTCCAAGCAAGAAAGCAAAAACACTATCCTTAGTAAATTAGGGAAAGAGTCTAATTCAGTGGATGGTAAAACAAAATGAATATTTTTTAATATCAGGTAATTTAATTTTCTAGATAGTCAATAATTGCAATAATTAATGTATCTCAATTAAATCAGGTTTTTAGCTTTTGGGCACAGAAATCAGATCCAATAGCTTGTTGGATCATATTCAAACTCAAATTTTGGATCCATTGTAGTATACTTGAGAACTGATCAGTTACCTTATTTTGCTGGAATTAATTTGATCTATCAAAACCTCTCATTATAATTAGCTGATAAATCTCAAAATTTCGGCCGTGCTTAAACTGGAGCCACTATTAACTTAATAGAATGTGTTAACCTAATTAAACGCGATGACCCTTTACCGCAATAGTTTCAAACAATTTGGTGCACGTGACTGAAAAGTTGGATAGTAAAAGTACTGAGGATTGTTGTTTCCAAATATTCTCCTACAAATAGCAGTGCTTGTCGCCGTATGCTTCGTTCTCATACCGAAAATAAATGGTGGGGCCAATGGACCGAGCTTAGCACGCTCAACGACTAATCTAGCGCCTCTATTTAGGGGCAGAATAGATTGGGGCACCAAATCGATTCTCATTTTGGTAATCCGTTACTTTGAAGGAAGTCTTTCATGCGTTGCCTGCCTCGCAAATAAACGACTATTTTGAGTGCTTCTGAGTGCTTTAACTTTTCGTCACAGCGTAAATAAAATAAATTGGAACTTCTGTTGTTTGCAAAAAATTGTTGAAATAAGAAGATGCACAGCTCAAAAAAGTAAGAAAATTTTAATTAGGAGCTCACAACTCTGCTAGGGAGAAAAACCATGGACAGATTATAAAAATACACCTCTTTCATGTCCTAAATAAGTAAATTATATCAAGCTGGACCTCACGATCCATTCTTTGTACGCTTTGTGCCATTTGTCTCACTAAAGCATAAAAAAGAAACTATTTTTTGACAATGCGTGAGGAAAACATTTCTAAGCGTTCTTATTATAAAATAAATACTGCCACTTCAAAAAATGTCGTCATATGAATCGTTTATTGTATTAATCAATTTATTGAAAGATAAATTGTACTATTATTTTTATTTTACCAACTCTTTAGAAAATTTGAATTTTTTAGAAATTCTGATACTTTAATGTATTGGAATATATCTCACTGATGCATAGCATAATCATTAGTATATATATATACGTGACAACTCTTCACTTGCTGACGCTTGCAAATGCGACGATAGGCTATTTTGAAGCGCTTCTAAATATCATTAATTAACGAAAAAAACATCTTTAAACACCTTTTTGAGTATATTTTTATTTATTTGTTTGAACTTTTGTGTGGTGTAAGTATTAAAGTACTTTTTATTGTCAACCTGTAGCAGAGCAACACGTGGCCCCAAGCCGGCCTCGCCGTACGTTAGGTTTTCAGATTTGTCATCTTCGGCCGATTCCTTCTCCAACATACATGTCGTCTTAGAACCTTTGCCTTTTCCGCATGGTTACGTACACTCACGCGGTGAGCTCACCGCTCTTGATTTTAACATTCTCTTTTGTGATCGTAGTTACTTACAAAAAGTTGTGTTTTGTGGGCCTTAGTTAACACAGAGTGTGTTGACTGTTTGAGTGTAAGGGACTAAGAGCGACTTATTACTTCGTAAACTGATACTCTCCTGTGCTTTATTAGCGGCTGCTGGGCCCAGCAGCTTGAACAGCTTCTTCAAGAATCTGCTGTTACGAAATTGAGTTAGAATTTCAGCGATTTTGGTGTGACCGAAGAAGGTTAATTATGTTGGAACAAACTACGAAGAAGTAGAAATATAAGCTCTGAGTTTATTTGGCCTCATTGAAGCTGTCGCGAAAATATTGTTCGAATAAAATAGAAAAAAAATATCCTAATAAAGCTTTTACTAAAATCTCCTGTGATGATTTTTATTTAATAAAACAAGTATTGAGTTGGAGTTTCTATTCTATAGATCTAAAGCTCATTGCAGGATTTAGCAAGAGATGCTAAGAGCTTTTATTCTGTAATAAATGATGGCTATCGGGTAATTTTTATGAAAAAGGTATCCTGTTTTTCTGAATATTTTCATTGGAAATTTTTTTTGTTGGCCTTTGTAATTAAGATACCCCCTTTAACTTGATGTTTTTAATTGATACTCTCTTTTTTTTGTTGTTGATCATGTAATACTGATGAATTAAATTAGGGATTTTATTACCTTCAATACTAATTAATTGATTTTAGTTACTTTTCCGCAATTAAAATAAAATTGATTTATAGTTGATAGAGCTATGGTAAGAAAAATCAAACTTTTGATTCATTAAATTTATCATGGTCACCTTCTCTAATGTTTCTTCAGCACAGATGAACAGATGTGCGTGTTTTCTTGGTGAAATGGTGAAATGCAGATCATGGATGAAAATTTGAGCTCTATACAGTTTGAATTAGAATAATACAGGTTTTTGTATTTGTATTTATTTCAATAATTGAGCCAGTAATTTGCATTTGATATCACTTATCTGATAATCATGTCACCCAAAAATCGATATCTAATAGTCAACGAATCAAGAAATATATATTAACACTTTCACTCACGTGCATATTGAATATGAAAATAAAAAATAATCTATTAGTTGTTGAATGTGAGAATTAAACTCACTAATTCACAGAATGAAGAAATTTTAGATTAACTTTTAGATTATCTTATTTAAAAAATTAATTAGATCTACTTTCGATTTCCATGTGTTTATATTGTGTTGGTTTTGATCTGTCTAGTTAGAAAGTGGAACCTTGGAATGCTGGTTCGAGCGTGGTCCAATCTTCCGATACTCTTGATTTGGTCTGCCATATTTGCTGTGGTTTATATGAAGATTAATAGTCATATATCGGATGCATAATTAAATTTTAACATATATATATATATATATATATATATATATATATATATATATATATATATATATATATATATATATATATATAGTCCGGCTATAGTGCTTGTAAAAGAACCAAGCACTTGGTGCTTGTAAATTTTTTACCGTTAGATCTACCCCTTGGACCATTTCTACCTGTTAGATCATACTATTCAACCAACCACCCACTCAACCCTAGGGGGCCCACATTATCCTAACCGCACATTTCTTAATTCAATGGCAAAAAATCTACAAGCACCAATAACTTGGTACTTTTAAAAGTATAGAAGCTCAATTATATATATATATATATATATATATATATATATAGAGTCCAGCTACTATACTCTTATGAGTACGATTCGTATTCATAAGTCGTTTTCGATGATAGAGCTTCCGAATCGACGATCTATACCGTTAAACATTATCTAGAGCATTTAAAACTTCTAGAAATTAAATTTCATAATTTTATGACATCATTTACCTTACGATCAAAAGATCTCAAAATTGATAATTTTTAACGGCCGGTATGGGATACTTGCTAGTTTAACGGTGTAAAAGAATCGAAATCGGTTGAATTTTTGATAGAAAATTCTATTCATTATCTAGATAAAGATCAATAACTCCGATCTTAAATTGAAGTATCTGATCATCTATTTGTAGGACGTCGTTCGATTATGACCGTTCATTTTATGCCCGCTTGATGGACTTTATTATGATTTCAAAAAATTACGAAATTTATTTTCTAGAAGTTTCAAATACTTTAGATCATATTTAACGGTGCGGATCGTCGATTCGGAAGCTCCATCATTGAAAACAACTTATAAGTACAAAGGGTTCTATACTCATAAGAGTATAGTAGCCCTACTCATATATATATTATAAAGAATATTTTTTACTCATCGGATTAAGTTTATGAATTAAAAGTGAACTCTTTTAAGGAAGTATAGAAAAGGGCAGTAGTTTCAACAAAGATAGTGATGGATAATGAAGAGCAGCCTGGTCCACGGTTGACATGGTAGACCCGGTCCAGGCCACAATTTCTCTTAAAAAGAACGTCGAGAGCGCTGTTCGACAGCGTGGCAAAAGAGTGGCCATTGGTAGCGATGTAAGAAACTCTGTAGGGTATACTATTATCATTTGTTTTTTTTTTTTTTTACTTTTTTTTTTTTCCTTTTCTTTAATTTGTTTTGACCCTTAGAAAGTGAGATGGGGTTGTCACCTCTCCCACAAGAATCATACCCATGGCCAATTGAGAAATTGGTGGGGACTCTTATGCCTCAGGAGTCAGGAGTCAAGAGTATTCCATAGACACATTTCACTAGGAGATATTTAAGGGATTATTATTTTTTATTCATACACTTTTTGCTAATTTGATCATTGTGGTCAAAAAAACGGAGTAGATTTTGTGTGCGATGATGGATTTATTTATTATACTTAATAAGGTATGTGGTATAAGTTTGTGTGATGTGAGCATTTTTTTTTATGAGTTGATAATTAAAAATTTAGCTCTAGAAAAAGTCTTAACAACTTGAATTTTTACACCTTCACGGTGATTCATCATATATTTCTGAGAATGTGATTTTAAAACTAACAAAATAGGCTTCTAAAATAGATAGTTTTAATACCTTCGTCGACCGTTTTCTTTATGTTCTTTGTAACCTAAAAAATATATGATGAACAATATATTTACTAACTAAACCTTGGAATGGTTGTATCCTAGGTCTGAACACGATGAACAGTCGGAGCTTCAACGAGTTGTTAGGACAATAAAAAAAAAATTAAGTAATTCTTCTAACTCTTCGATCAAACCAAGCACAAAAATGTTATGAAATAGTTGTATTGATCCATGTTCTCATCAAACTTGATTATGTTTGGCCAACTAGAAACGATTACTCTAATCAACTTTTGAAGTGATGCTATATGCTATCTTACAAATTAAATCATGACTATGTATTATTAAAGACTTGCATAGAATAAAATCAGTCACCCATGTAATAGTTACTAATGGAGGCCCAACAGAAGTCAACACTATACAACTTATTTCGACACCTAAATAAAACCGTAATAACTGTTGATGATATATATTTTCCGTCATTTCAATTTTAAAGTAGCTGCTCACGTACCCTTCCATCTGACACTTCCGGTAGTCGACAAACACTAATTATTAGCTCTACTATTTTATTGTCATGCTTAACCTTTACTAATTATTTGTGATTCAAACATTAGGCACTTTAGTAAATACAATTTGCAAATTAAAGTGTACCATATCTAGACAACTTTTCAGCTTGCAATTAAATATTTAGTATATTTCGGAATTGATATTAATGGTACGGCGCCAGAACAATTTTTGAAGGTATATGTCTCTTCTTTCTTGAGCTCATTTACTGCAATCATATAAGGCCTCTGAAATTGACAAAAAGGTAATAAGCTATAATGCTTCTCAAATTTCTAAGAAGATTATAATATAACTTTGAGAATTACTTTTTTCCTACTTAATTACAAAGTTTCACAATATACTGTAGCAGTTGATCATTAATTGAGTCTTAGCAAACTGAACAGTGAAAACTATCATAACATCCAAAAATTATTTATCCAACTTAGTAGATAGTAGGCCCCACATATTGTTAAAATTTTGCTAACTAATCACTTTAGTTTAAATTTTACTCCTATCTACTTTGGAGAGTGAGCATAACATCCATATTCATGCTGTCCACTATTAAGCTTTGATCAGTCTAGTTTGATCATTACATTTGTCATCTACCTGGTGAATTACACTGAGCACTTAACATTTACTCTAAACAAACACTAGCTTAATTCTTCACTCTGAGGTGCTGCTCATGTTTATTGCTTTTATATAAATAATTCTCATTTTTCTTGCATCAATTAATATATATTTCGCAACTGGTTTAGTAAATTCCAACTTGAATAGATAGTTAATCAACATGGTTAAAAGAAAATGCCACGCTTACAAACAAGTCTTACAACATTTTACAAACTCGACAACTCAATGGTTGGATTTCATCTTGAAATTATAAGTCATGCTTACTTCCTCTAATTTATACTTCTACACCAACTAAAAACTACTGCGTATACTAGTTTGTGAAGTATTGTAATTTTTTTTTTGCAGGTATAGCATTGCTCCAAAGGTAAATTTGATTATAATATGTCAAGATGGTGCCATTCTCAGTTTCTCACACTTGACCATTTTTGCCCCTCAAATGAATTGCATATCAATTACCAAGAGACAGTATGTATTGTTGGAGGCAAATTAAGTTCCCACCTATATAATATATGCCCCCTAAAATTAATGATAGAACTTAATTACCAATCCAACAAAGACCCTCATCATCATCAGATTGGTACATCCAATGAGGGTGACAACCCAAAATTTTAGGTAGAATGTCAACCCAATAAAGAGGGTTGCAACATCAAGCTCACACACTATCATGCTCACATCTATTTAGACCCTGTGCCCAGCTTGCACGTTTCCCCACAAACCCCAATCCCCATCCAATTATCCCCTTGATGTTCTTAAGATTATATCCAACCCTAGACATATTATGATATTTATATACATATTTATATATATATATAAATATATGTACTCCAAAGAGACCCTTGTGTGATAAGATAGCCCAAAAGGTGCCGGCCCAAAAGAAAATATAAAGGAGAGGTGGTGGTGGAGGTGGTGGTGGTGGTGGTAAGAGAGGAGTGAAGAGAGAAAGGAGAAAAACTTTACTTAGAGAGAGAGAGAGAGAGAGAGAGAGAGAGAGAGAGAGAGAGAGAGAAGGGTGGTGGGGGAGAGAAGGGTGAAGGGGTGACGTCACCCACTGGGAGGGGTCCACGACGTTCATTTCATCAACCCACGCGCAATCGAAAGGAGGGGGTCCCTCCCTTTTTTATACCCTCCACCCTCTCCTTTCTCCTCTTTCTCTTCTAACAAAGAGAAGCTCCTTAATCTTGTTGTAGTTCCGTAAACTATTCTACTCTTTCCGGAGAACCATTTGAGCTCCGCTTCTTTCCTCCTGAGGAAGAAGAACAAGAGAATAGAAAGGTCAGTTTTAAGGTAAGTTTCAGTAACCTGCATGCGGGGTTGGTATAACGCATGTTGCATGGATGTGCATGCAACAAGTTTTCTGATCTTTATTGGATTTTCTTCGATTTTATTTCCTAGCTAGGTAGATCCTTATTAAGATACAATTTGCTTGGTTTCTGAGTCTGGGTTTCGGTCTTACGATCAGATGTATCTTAATTAGGATATACGTACTGATGTAGTGTCCTAGGGTTTCACCTTTATAACACACTAAGATGATCTCTTGCGTATATTATTTTCTACTTCGTTGGACTTCTTAGAGGTCAAATGGATTTCGTTTTTTGGAAAGTTAGGCTATTTATTGATGCTGTTTTCAGCTATGCCATTAAGATCTTTACATCGCTTTCATTGGAAACTCTTGCCACACTTACATAGTTTCTGATTTTGGAAGAATTCTCTTTATCCTGATATTTCTTTTTTTTTTCTTTTGTTTTCTGCATGGCGAAATGCTTGGGGAATTCATCTAGTTACGTGGTCTTGTCATATACATCCTTTTCTTTTATAGTAAACCTCGATAAAAGCTCATATGATATTTGAGATCGTGAGTTTCTTATATTCTTTGTGCATGGTTCTGATCGTAGAGATATTAGATCTTAGCCATTATTTTCATTTCTAGATTCGATTGAATTTCATGCATTCATTTCTTTTATAATTTTTGGAAGAATTATTAAGAGTGAAGTGCTAAACGATCGCATTAAGCTTCTATATAACATTTGAATTCATCGAATCATTTCCATCGTGACCGCATGCTCTTGAACTCCAAAATCTTGCACAAAAACATCATTAACATTTTTTCTGAATGAGTGGAGAACTCTAAAATGATGCTTTCTTTTCTTAAAAAATAAGGCAAATTTATCTTCCATTATCTAGCATGTTTCTTTTCTTAATTTAACAGGTCTGTAATGAACTATTCCTGAAGAATCTTTTGCCTCTTGTCTTGTTATCCTAAATTATTTTCTGAAGGTCTTGTTGTTCTTGAATTTTTTTCTAATCCCCAATCAATCTCCCATGCCCGAAGTTCTTTCTAAGATTAAATGATCTCTCTATTTTCTGCCTCTAGATTTCTCTCCCTTGCATCCTTAGATCCAGTTTAGCCTAAACATCCATAAGTTATTTGAAATATCCAAGCTATAGCTATTCATGTTTTCTTTGGTCTCCTCTCTCTCTCCCTCCCTCCCTCTCTCTCTCTCTCTCATAATTCTTATCATAATTTCTCTTTTAGATCCAACAAGTAAATCCATTCTTTCCTAATGCAAATTATTATAGCCCTCACCTTTTACATTTTGCATCTCTCTCTCTCTCTCTCTCTCTCTCTGGCACAACAACAACACCAATATCCAAAAGGATTGACCCTCTCTAGCCTTTCTTTGTTCTCCCTTCTTCCAATGTCGCATACATATTAAATGTAGTTTGAACCTGTCATAGGAAGTATACAGTTAGTTCTTTTGCAGGGACCAAGGTCCACATTTGTGCTATGGAATAAGTAGACAAAGGGACAAATGGGTCAGAGGCCGTGCAGAGCCTAAGGAATGTTCTCCTTTTTAGACCCTCTCTCTCTCTCTCTTTCTCTCCCCCCCTCTCTCTCTCTCCTTTTGCCCAGGCCTGATCCAAGAACTCCTTCCTTTAATATTCCTTATCACCTCCTCCCATTTATTCTTTTTGCTCCCCCACCACCTTTTTTATTTTTTTTCTTTTTTGGATCTCTTTCAGCACGAAGCGCATGCTGTCTCTCCTTGCAAACGTAAGCCAGTATTTGTCCCATGCTCTCCGGACCTCATAACTTTCGGAGCCTCAACCTATTCCTCATATACTATATATATTAATATCATATTAGTAACCACCCTCTCTTTTCTCGTTCTTCTTTATTCTATGTTGCATGCATGGGATCGATGAGCTTCTCAAATAGAATAATGCGTCGCATGCATGACGATGAGCAGCCGGAGAACTTGTGCATTTTGATTTCTTAGTTTTCTATTCTTCCTTTGCTAAACTGTTCTACCAAGAGTATTTACAATCAGTCGATACATAATGGGCTAAAGAAATTATTTGCTCAAAATATCTTCATGGAAAATATTGTGAATATTTACTTCAGGTTGTGGTGGTACTACTGAGCTTAAAAGATTTGGGTTCTGAAGCAACAATGAATAATATAAATTAAGTCAATTACCCGAAAGAATGAAAAGCATTAATCTTTCATTTGAGGTTGAATTTTAGTTGTGATCGATCTCTTATTTCATTTGTACCAAAATCCCAGATAAGCTCCTAAATTAATGCCACTTTTTGTTTGTCTGTTCGTTTAAGAGTGATGATCAACTCGAATAAAGCTCCTAAGGAAACACAGCACCTTTTGCTGTTTGCATCTCCCGAAGTGAAAGAAATTGCAAACTTTTTTGAGTTCAATCAAAAAGAAAAAGATTTATTTTGTAAGGAGTGTAAGATGCACTGCCATTTTCTTTTGCACTCGAGCTTTTTCTTTTCTTTTATCTTTTTAGCATAGCTATAGTCTGGTGTGGACTAAATGGGCACATGCTCTTGATGAATCATTTATGCACTTCACATTGATGAGACAAAATCATTATTAGGGCTGCAGCATGTCTCTGGTTCCTGTTCAGACTTTGAAGTACTAACTACTAAAATATAAACCATCACAACCCTCGAGATAACCGTTCTCTTATCCTAGAACTTTAACAAGTGTATGAGCTCTCCAGCATGCCTTTCATTGCTTACTTGTTACAGTAAGACAAACAACTAATGTTTATGGCTAACATTGTTTAGTAAGTGTATTATTGGTGAAACTTGATGCAGGTGATGGACACCACAGAATCATGTGTTCCGCCCGGTTTCAGATTCCACCCGACTGACGAGGAGCTTGTTGGTTATTACCTTAAGAAGAAGGTGGCTTCTCAAAAGATAGATCTCGATGTCATTAGAGATATCGATCTCTACAAAATTGAGCCATGGGACCTCCAAGGTAATTAAGAACCACCATATTAACATGCATTTACCGTATGTTTTAATCATACGTATGCATTTCCACATATGATCTTGTTCTTTTTCTCACTTGTTTCTTCATGCTTCAAGAACATTGTCGGATCGGATATGAAGAGCAAAGTGAGTGGTACTTCTTCAGCCACAAAGACAGAAAGTATCCAACAGGTACCAGGACGAATCGGGCGACGATGGCAGGTTTTTGGAAGGCGACTGGGCGAGATAAGGCCATCCACGACAAGAACAAACTTATCGGCATGAGGAAGACTCTTGTCTTTTATAAAGGAAGAGCGCCTAATGGGCAAAAAACTGATTGGATCATGCACGAGTACAGGCTTGAATCCGAAGAGAACGGACCACCACAGGCAAGCTCAAAACAGACCTACTTCATTTGTGCATTTGAACAATTCTAGTCCAATGTAGATGAGCTAAGTAATTAAATATATGCAACATATAATTAAAGCTCTTGCCTCTTCATGTCTAACAACTTTCACAAAAAAAGAGAAAAAAGAAAAAAAATGCTTAATGCTTAGCTACGGTTGTCCTCCTATAACAGTTGCAAAAAGTGATCGTTTTTGGCATATATGTACTACCACTGAGAGAGCTTTTAAAGAAAATCCTTTCAAAAAACAAAGCTTTAAAAAAATAATTTGAAGAGGTTGATGGTTACATAAAAATCTAATGCATGATCATTAAACCAATTGTTTATAGTTGATTACAATTGTCTATTCCTTTCTATAGATGAAGCTCATTCAGAAGGACATTAGGGCATGTATGAGACATGTTTACAACAAGTTTTCTCCTTTAGCACTCGCGCTTGCAGAATTCTAAACAAAGTCAAGTAGGTATACAATATGGGTTCGTATCTATTAATTGTTAAGCATCTTTTGATAAGAAAAATGCATGCGTACAAAGAACCCCGGACAAGAAATTAAACTAAGTTAATGAGAAATAAGAGAGATAAGCTTAAGAAAGAATTATATAGAGAGAATCTTCTAATAGACTAAATTATTGCTTAATTTGAGTACTCGATCGGAAACTGATCATCCAAATCCGTTTCCTTGCACACATTTGCAACGTATACGCGAAAAGCTTCAACCCCACTATCACAAAAGGAGCACTAGCTCGAGCTTCTTTTCACTTTAAAACAGCACCCTTTTAAGCATGACTCCTATGGAACTCTATTCACACCTATATCAAAACAACTTGTCTCATCTCATTCAAGGAAAAAGCTTCAGTTACGTCCTTTTAATGACTCCGACACACCACCCTTTTTAACAAGCATGCATCTCTTTTCACACATCCAAAAGGCATCTCCTAGTAGGGTATTATATTCACTTACTACTTTTTCACAGGAAGAAGGGTGGGTCGTGTGCCGAGCGTTCAAGAAGCGAACCAGTTGCCAAACCAGGAGCGCCGTCGATATGTGGGAATGCAACTACTCGTACGACGAACCCATTCGGATGAGTTCTATCGTCGCCGATCCTTTGACATACCTACAGAGGCCGCCGAAGCAGGACGGCCTTCTTTGCAAGCAAGAGAGGGAGCTCGACAATGCGAACGCATTGCAATCAAACCACTTCGTCCAGCTGCCGCAGCTCGAGAGCCCCTCCATACCCCTCGTGAAGTGGCCGAGCCTGCTCTCGTCCGTCGCCACGACGGAGAACGACGACGACGAGCAAACAAGAGGATGTCACGTGGCCGAGAAGGTGACCGACTGGAGGGCGCTTGATAGGTTCGTCGCGGCCCAGTTGAGCCCTGAGGACCGGTTCGCTGCCGACCAGGTGGTCTCGGATTATGGCGTCGACCAAGAGTCGGAAATGGCGCTTCTTCTGCTTCAAGGGGCGCGAGACGAGGCAGCGGCGGCTGCGGGGAAGCTGAGCGGGTTCTTGAGCTCTACGGGATCGGAGTGCGACATTGGGATCTGCGTGTTTGAGAAGTGATCGAGCATAAAATGGAGGGTCCAAGAGATCGAAGATTCGCGATTTTTAACTTGGTTATTTTGTTCAATTATATATATGTGTGTGTGTTTGGGGTTGCATGCTTACCAGTGGGGGCTATATATTCTTGTGCAGATGAAGAAGTGGAGTTGCACTTAATGAGCACTTTGATTATCTCTAACTATGGTTAGTTTTGGGGCCTAATATATATAGTTCTATTGGCTTATCATTTTGTGGAATGTGGTTGCACAAGTACTGCTTACTAATATGAGATAATGTTCATTGTTTGCATGGTTATATAAAATAAATCCCTGTAACATATACAACCAGGAGGAATTAATTAATGTTGAATGAACTACATTTAGCCCGGATATGTAAGACAACTGATCGATTAATTGCATCTGATTATTAATGCATGCCGGAGATCCTGGCTATGTATTCCTCATCCTATCACGTTTGATTTTTCTCTTTTTTTATTATAATTTTTGTTTTGTTTTTTTTAGAAATTAATGAAACTGGGAAAATTACTGATGACAATTCTTTACTCTCCCGCCCTTGATTTCAGTAGTACTATGCAATTTTTTATTAAGATTTTTCTCTAGAAAAATGTAATGCATTGATGAGCCGTGTAGTTTCATTTTTTTCTTCTATTTTGTTAAAAAAAACAAAAAACAAATACGCTTGTTCGTTATAGTAAGAGTTTCTTTGATCATTCAAACTAAATTACGAGCCTTATATCTGATTGAATTCTCCTAAACTCTGCAAATTGTTTTCATGATCTTCACCCTTTAATTGCCAGATGCAATGAAATGAACTATTTATGATCCCCTCTGATGGCATTTTTCCTTTGGGAAATTTTCTACCGTTGCCAATTCGGTGACCCAATTCGGCTCGTCTTTTCATTGTAATTATTAGATCCGGACCTGACCGGCATGGCCTTGTATATGAACAATGCTCAACCGATTGCTTCTTCAAACAGCTTTACCTCTACATGCTTTATTTCATGACAATGAACTAGAGAATATATTTGAGCAAAACTTTTGCAGTCCCTATCGCAAATGACAAAGAGTTTGGTGGTTAGTACCCGAGGTCTCAAGTTCAAATCCTAGTTGATTTACATTTCTAGTTAAGTTTTTTTTTTAAATAAATGAACGAAGCGGATAGCAAACTACCTTTCTCTCAAAAAAAAAAAAAAAAAAAATTGCAGCAGCTCGAAGCTTACATCAGGTTACCTAACATATGGGCCTCTTAGTCCACGCTTTATAGTCATCTAATAATAATCTGCGTCGAGAAAACGGGCCAGAGGCTCAATCCGTTTATCAGCCCATAAACGTTTCCAGGCCTCAATTTTTCTTGGGCCTAGATGGGCCCATCTATCAAACCAGTCCATGGCCCATTTCGATCACTACACAAGTTATTGAATAAAGTAATAATACGCATTTTGTATAATTTTTAATTTAAAGTGGACTTGGCATTTTGTTTTCTTAAGACAAAAATATACCATATCCATTTTAATTTCTCAGGAAAATTTGGAAGTATTAGGAAGAAGTCCTTCTCTGTCATAGTTATTAGATCAAAAGTCTCCATATGATTACTTTTTTAAGCATCATTTTAACAGAAATTGACATATTGTCTTAATAAAACCTTTTGTCATTTTACATGACATAATACAATTACTTCGAGATATATCCTACGTGGTTAACTGTTACAATAAAAAAAAAATTCACAGTTATTGGACTTAGCATTGTTCATCTCCTTTTGATCGGAGCTCTTTATTGTTATTAATTAGGTCATAATTTTTGTTTGTTTGTTATTAGGTAGGTCATAAATGAAGTACTTTGACGTTTTCTTGTTCCAATAAAGACAGTTATTACCTTTACTGAAGTACTTTCACAAATTATACCATGAGAAATGCTGCTTGTATATATCTTACTCTCTTAAGTATTTATCTTACACTTCTATTATTTGAGGATTTGTACAATTCATTCTAACTTTTCAATATTAAAATAATAAGCAGTTATAAGAGTAGTACGAAAGCATTGGTTCTTGGATGGTGAGATATATACAACAAGCATAACTCTCGCATGACTTGGGAAAAGCTCAAGTGAGCCAGTGATTATCGGTGAAGGAAAAAAGTTCTATGTGCAGCAGTATATACATAAGTCATCTAATAATAACTTGATTGTGTTTTAAAGTTGGCATAAATTTCTTCAATAATTTATATGTTAATTAATTGTCTCATAAGACATGGCCAACTACCCAAGTACTTTCTGTCTTCACGCTGTACTCTAGAATGGATGAAATCAGATAGAGATGGGCCCAGTCCAAAACATTCTCAGTCAAATCTCTTTATAATTTTCTGCAAGACGTTGGAGTTCATAATAGGAAATTCTAACAAATGTGGAATATCCGCACCCCTCTGAAAGTTAAAATTTTTGCCTGTCAAGTACTGAACCGAAAGATGCTAACAGTGGATAACCTACTGAAAAGGGGTTGGCAGGGGGAGGAGGGATGTGTGTTTTGTTTGGAAGAGCCAGAGATGATTAATCACTTTTTTATGGTTTGCGAAAATTTCAGATTTTTGTTAGAGGGATTGTTACATAACAAGACCATCTTGCATAACTGCTGCTCTGCCGGAAGGATTTGGAAAACGAGCCGACTCAAAGGTGACACCTTAGGAAAAAGGGAGTACAATTGCCATTTCTTAGTGGATTATCTGGCTAGAGCAGAATAAAAGAATTTTAAAAAAGAAAAAGCACAACATGAGATTAATGATGGTGGAGGTCCGATTTCTCAGGAGTCTTTGGGATACTTTTTGTCGCTAATTTTTTTTTTTCCAAAGAGGCCTGATTGCCTCACCTTATAACTTAATTTATGTTCTTATTGAATAAAGCGGTAGCATGCTACTATTCTATCCAAAAAAAAGTACATGACCAACTAATTAATTCGTTTTTCCCAATATATCAGATAAATTGGCAAACCAAATTTGTAGAAGAGAATTATTCTCATCATCATGGATATGAAGCTTACACGGGCCTCTCATCTTCTTTATTTTTAAACAAACTAAAAACACATGCACGCAAACAGGAAAGTCGGGCCTAACATAACAAGGCCACTTTATTTAAACACACTAAACACAGCGCACGTAACATGCGTTATGTACTGTAGATCACATGCGTAACGTCGATCGACCTACGCGGCTACGCCTCACCAAAGAGGTAAGGCATGGTGTAGAACACCCTTTCCACGAGCTTCTGCTCCGTCGGGGTCCAGTGCCCGGCCTTTTCCGCCCGCTTGGCGATCGCCTCCATCATCTCACTGGGGCAGTGATGCATCACTTTCAATTGATCCGCTGCAGAGGGCCCGGCCCCCACCACCACCACCCGAAATGTGCCGAATCCGCCGCATCTACCGGCGCTCTCCACCCGAACCAAATTCGGCCCACCGAACAAATTGTGCCTGCTCCCCAGTGCCTCCTGGTACGCTCCCGCTAGGAACGTACCGATATAGTACCCGCCGCCGTTTTGTTCTAAGGCGTGGAGGGGGAGAGTCTGGGCCCCCCCAATGAACTTGTCGACCTTGCCGTCGCTGTCGCATGTGAGGTCGATGAGCCTGCCCTTCTGCGTGGGCTTCTCATTCAGCCGGTGTATCGGCAGGATCGGGAACAGCTGCTTGATCCCCCAGAAGTCCGGCGTGAGCGAGAAGACAGAGAGGTTCGCGTGGTACGCGTAGGTCTTCTCCCCGGCCGCCTCCAACTGCTTCGCCAGACGCCTGCTGAGCTTGAAGATCTCGACCCCGTGCTTGTTGAGCTGGTCTGCGTGTGCTAAGGAAGTGCTATTGTTGCTGTCCTTTGCTTGGACGGCAGATTTGAGGTTAGCATGAAGCGTCGTCGGGTTACCGACGAGCTCGTCGAGTTGGCTGATTAATTCCTCGGATTTGACCGAGTCGCTGGGTTCCTCCACGGCCGACAGTGCATCGTATATCAGGATCGAGTGGTAGGACACGAGGGCGCGGCCGCTCTCGCTGCACAGCACCGGATGCGCCACACCATTCTGGTCGCATGTGAGCCTCGCCGCCTGCACCACCGCCGACGCATATTCTTCAAAGCCGTACGCCACCGACATGTCCGAGGACCCAGACCGCGTCCCGTCGTAGTCGATCCCGAGACCCCCGCCGATGTCGAGGGTGCCCATCGGTGCCCCCATCTTCACCAGGTTGCAGTAGTACCTGTTCAATACGAAAATAGTAAAATACTGCAATATAGCAGTTTAAGCTTTGGAAGATTAACATTTATTTCACCATACCCGGTAGCCTCGCGCACTGCACTGCTGATGATGGACGTGGTCGGGATTTGCGACCCGATGTGGAAGTGGAGTAGCTGGAGGCAATCGAGCATGCCGAGTGCTTTTAGCTTCTTTGCAACGTCATAGACTTGGGCCTCCAAGAGTCCGAACTTGCCGTGCTTGCCGGAGGTGGATCCGAAGTGGCCCGGGTTGGTGGTGAGCAGCTTCGCACGGATGCCGAGCACGGGGCGCACGCCGAGCGCTTGGCTCGCCCTCACCACCGTGTTGACCTCCTCCTCCAATTCGAGAACGATGATTGTGTTGAAATTGATGGAGCGCGCCATGAGGGCGAGGGAGATGTAGTCCATGTCCTTGTAGCCGTTGCACACCAGGTACGCCTTCGGGCTTCCGTTGATAAGGCTGTTCATGGCGAGGAGGAGCTCCGGCTTCGACCCGGCCTCCAGCCCGAAGTTGTAGTCCGTCCCAAATTTTACCAGGTCGTCCACCACGTGCTTGTTCTGATTCACCTGTTAAATACGAAATGTTAAATACATCATTAATTCTTTAGCAGCTTAATTTTTTTTAATGTAATCAATCATTTTACATGGTATAACCACTTCTGGGGTAATAATTATTTAAAAAATAGTCGTTATGTTACTTTGTTATTTCTCTTTTTCTTATTTAATGCATTGCAAAGAGTCTCCTTATGTGTTTTATAGTCCAAAAGGACAAAGAAAAAAGAAAAATGATATCAGATCAAGCCAGTAAGCTAGCTCCTGGTTTAAACTTTGAGAGTAATTCAAATTGGTGCACCTTTACGGGAAACACCCCTTGGTAGTGGGAGGTGTAGCCCGTATACTTAATGGCATTCGCGAACGCAATATTGAGCGAGTGCAAACGGTGCTTGAGCACGTCAGGGAAGCGAAGGATGAGCGGGAACTGGACATTCTTTGCAGTCACGGCCTTCACCGCGGCGAGGAGGTCAATCTCCTGCACGGAGTTGGTCTCGACGCCGTGAATCTTCACCGAGATGTTGCCGCTAGAGTTAACGGCGAAGTAAGGGTCGCCCCATCCTGCAATATTGTAGAGGCTACCATAGTTGGTCGACATTGTCTCTCCTCCCTACACAAAGTTAGCTAAAAAACTAGTGTTTATTTTCGCAGTGAGAATTGCATGAGAAGGGTGTGCGACGGGGGTTTATATAGGCGGTCGAAGGATGCCAACCGGCGAGCTAATTTTTCTTGCTTTTATTAATTTTCGACGGTGGAGATCTCTTCTGTATATGTGTAACAGGTTGAACGGATGGGGTGTGTTTTGGGCTGTGTTGTGGAGCCCACTTCAATTACAATCAAGCAGCCGCGTAATTATGGCGGAAGAAAAGGACAGCTCTGTACATTTTCCCGTCACGTGTTTGTTGTCGTCAATATGGGCCGTGTTTTCCGATGAGAAAATAATTAAGGTTGGGTTACAGTGCAATGGTGTTTACTACTTCTTCTTTTTTTTTCCTTTTCTGTATGAGAATAAAATTATTTTCATTGAATTTGCTATGATTATCTGTTTATGGTAAGTTAGTACCAGTCTGCCTCTGGAAAAGTCTTGACAGATAAATCACGTAAAATATACTTCAAATTAATTATATTATAATATATAAAAAATAAAGTTTTAAAATATATTTATTTTTATATTTTTATACAATATTCAGTTATTCGAATCAATACTGTTATTTCAGAATAAAATAATTGCGGCAGAAAAGATTATCCCTTTGTGTCTGGTTAATTCTCAGATTTGACTCGAATCACGAAAAACTTACTGTATTGTGTGATATTTAAAAAAAATTATTAATATTTTATTAATTTAGTTAAATTAACTCAAGAATAATTAATAATATTACTGAAGAATAAAGCTCTTCGTACTATCAACTACGTACCATCATTAAATTAAAAAAGTATCAATTACAACATCAAATCAAATAGTAATTTTTTAGTACAAAAATTATTTTAGGGACAATGCTAGTTGTACACCCCTGAAGGGGTGTAGGATATACACTCTATCTATTCAAGGATTAAAATTTCACCACTTGTCACATTGATATGATTAGTAGAGTACACTCTATTTTTGGATGGATGGGATGTACATTCTATATTCTTTTCGGATGTAGCTTTCTATAAAAATTTTGCTCATTTTGGACGGTGGTGATGAACAGCTTGGCTCTTGAGAGTTGATTTCCCATGGTATTTCTGAGTGCCCACTATGATATTTCATTTGCAGAGTATTTTCAAATAATATAGTTTTGTGAGAAAACAGTAAGTTTCTTTGGGTTGAAAAGTGCAAGAGCAACTTTCATTCAAGCTTATAACCATATGACATGATGTCTATCCGTGCAATTTATTTCTTTGTTCTCCCATGGTGGGTAGCCTTTCATTTGAGTTATGATGAATAAGATCTTGATTAGATATCAAAATACGGAATTCAATCATATATTTATCCCCTATAATGTATTAGTATACTTGTAAGTAAGCGGCATGATTTTTGCTTCTTCAAAGTCTTGCTATTTATGATTTGGTAGGATAACTTATTTCACTTACGAGATAATTTATCTTATGTAAAAATTGACTTGATGGTTAAATATAATATCAAATTTTAAATATTTGATCATACTCCTTATCAATTAAACATACAAATTTTTTGAATAAACTATGAGAATATATCGAACAATATATTTATACATTCAAATATGACCTAAAGTATATGCTCATGTAAGTCTCCTTAAAAATAAATTTATTAGCCCTATATAATACTATATAATTATTTATAATTAGGAGTTGCTAGGGGTAAATTAGTTCAAAATTCTTAATCAATATCATGGAGAGTATTTTTGATATAATTCATTAATTCATAATCAAAAATTATATTGACAATTTTAAAGGAGTATCTATGATATTTTATAACTTTTGAGAGCACGTTTGAAATTGTTTCTATTATTTTTAGATATTTTTTTGAAGAATAATATATATTAGTAATTTAATTTAATATTTAGCATATTAAATTGTTTAGTTCGATTTTCGATTTTGGGTTGGGTTTTGATTTTTTTTTTTTTTAAATTCAGGTTCGGTTCGCGTTTTTAGCTTTTATACTGATTCGGGTTCGGGAGTGGCTTCAGATTTTAATTTTTTATTCAAATTCGGTGTAGCGCTTTGCAGTTTTTTAAATATTAAAATGTGTATTTAATAGGCTATAGAAGGATAAAAATAAGAGATGTCATTTATAGTCTATCTCTTTTTATATAGGGAAAGTGAAGAAATCGTCATATAAAATCGAGAAATTACAATAGAAAAGAAAAAGAGAGGTTTGTGATGATTTTGAAATTTTTTCTACTAGATAATCTATTATCCTTATGCATGAAGATAATAAATTTTGTCGTTGTGGTCAGACTCTATTATGAATTTCTGACCACATTCTCCATAGAGCCCTAATAAAAGAAGGAACCAAGAAGGAGGTCGTTTATTATCCGTTTTGTCATTTGTTTTGTAAGACTCTATTATGAATTTCTGACCACATTCTCCATAGAGCCCTCTTATCTCTTCCTTCTCTGAGCTCGGGTTATGAAAGAAGGAACCAAGAAGGAGGTATCAGCATTTATTATCCGTTTTGTATCATTTGTTTTGTAAGATTTTGACCGAATGTTATCAAAAAAAATATTCGTGAGAATTTCTTGAGTTTAAAAAGGCATTCATGATATTTTGAATTTTAGAAAACTATTGATGAAATTTTAGTCTCCTACAAATTTATTGTGAAATTTTGCCTATATATATCAAGGCACCTATAATATTTTATAATTTTAATTTTTTTTATAAATTACAATTTTTTAAGAGGGTATTAAATAAATTAATTCTTTTTCTTTAAGAGGTCATTTTCCATTGTAGGGGCAAAACGTATTCCACACAAAGAAGGTTGGGAGAAATTTTGGCACTTAATGTCTCCGCAACGTGTACCAATAATATTTTATAATTTTAAAAAGAGCAATGCTTCAATGCTCCATTCTAATCTTAGCCGTTTATTTTTAATCAATGAAAGATTGAGATTTATGTGTGAAAAAAGATGACCTGCTATTGCGTAAGAGGTACCGGTCACCAGGTATATAAAATTAGGGCGTTTTGGAGAAAAAAATTAATTAATATTAAAAATTTAAAGATCCAATATTAGAATGTTTTGCATGCTATCCTTGAATCATGAGAGAATGAGTTTTTGATTGGATTATCGAATTTGAAGGCCGATTTTAACAATAATTTGTGATGACAACGTAAGTTATAAAGTTAGTAATTTAAAATTTAGAGTTAATTTCAAAAATTGAAACTTTATGTGTAAATAGTTAAGAAAAATTATTTTTTAACCATAATATAAATTAAATCTAAATTTAAATTTGATCAATAATTTTGAAATCTAGTGTTGTTTTTCAATATTGAATTAACAATTTCAATTGACTTTAAAATTTAGAAGTTTTTTATTTAAATAAGCAATAAAAGTTTATAACTACACTATAACTTAAATTAAAATTTAAAAGAGAATAACATTTTCGAACTTTCATGTTAGTTTAATATTGAATTGACAATTTGAATTGAAATGTATTACTGATTTAAATATAAATTTTTCTTTCTCAAATTTAAATTTAAATTTAACTTAGACAATTATAAATATAAAGCTTACATGTTAACTTTAAATTCAAAAATTTAGGAAGATTTATCACTTATCATATTAGTCATTATCTAATTTGGAAAGTAATAAAATTAAATTAGGAAATAAAGATTTTTTGGATATTATCAAATTTGGTAATTGACTAATACATATTTATCTTTATGATTGATTGGTAACCTGCTCAGCAGGTTACCAGTGCATAAAAGTCGATCTTAACCTTAAAAATTGGACGGTCCAGATTTAAATTGACTGGTGTATTGAAGCATTTCTCTTTTAAAAAATATTTATAAAATTACAACCTTTTAAGAGGGCATTAAAAATATTAAATTTTTTTCCGGGTGGTCATGATCCATCATAGGTTCAAAACGTGTTACACATTAACACGGTTGGAAGAGAGTACTCCATCGTAGGGACAAAACTTCAGTACATCTCGTTGGGAGTCTTCGACATGCTGTCACATATTAATTAATTAGATATTTTTTTAAGAATAAAATGTAAAAAATTTTAAATTTTATATAGACGAATTATAAACTTTGAATATATATAAAATATACATAACAAGAAATTAAGATTTCTTAACACGACATCATTGGAGAGCTCTCCATTGAAATTTTTTCTCCATTGCGTGGTCAAAACGTGTTACACAATAAGTTGGGAAAGAGTATGAAAATTTTGGCACTTAGCGCACATCATATCTAAAACGATGGGAGGTGGGAACGGGAATTTAAACACAACCTAAAATGGTCGAAGGGTGGGAACGGAAATTAAACACTCCTACGGAAGATAATTGCCACGAGGCGTCACCTTAGACCCACCACTATTAATTTTTTAGAAAAAAATACATATTATTTGTTTTATTTATTTTTAAAAAAATAAATTTAGTTAAAAAAAATAAGTAACACTTTGTAATTTTTTAGACAAGTGTGCTAGATATGGTCAGTGACTACCGTAATTAAGAAATGCTAAGTTTACAATAGAAAAAAAAAATTATAACTTTTAGTAGTCCAAATTTAATAATTTTTTAGAATTTAAGTAACGTTTTCTCGCTTTTAGTGTTTTTTTTTTTAAAATGAAGAATGATAGGGCTAGTGTAGTAAGATTGGTCAAACCAAAGTTATAGAATTACAATGTAAAGTAGGTTGAAAGCCTCAACTTGTTAATTATTTGTAAAAATATTTTGAAATTCCTCAGCTATTGGTCATTCAAAATAGAGCTATCAAAATATGGCAGAAGTTTTACTAATTAAAAAAATATATTTATCATATATATTAATACAATAATAATAATTAGAGATAATATTTTAAGGAACTTGTAATTATAGTACTCAAATATTTCCTTCGAATTAACATCTCATTTATTTCTTTTGTTATTTTTCAAAATTAAATTAATAGCTCTCAATGGCTTTACTTTTTTTTTTCCGATTAGCAATTAGCTGCCAACAAAATATACATTTCCTCACCCAAAATAATATTCTAAATAATCAAAATTTAATCAGTTTATTATTAAATTTTAAGTGCATCTCCAACTTAAATATTAAAATTATTTACATTAGCATTAAAAAAAATTAAAAAGTACAAATCCAAAGAATAATATTAATTAGAGGATTAGCTTTAAAATGGCTTATGATTGAAGAGTTCCTTTACTTTTCCACCTAAATTATTATCCAGCACTTAATTATTATTCCATGTGAAGTTTGCTCCAAGTATTTAAGGGCGTGTTTGGTCTATAGCTTTTAGAAAACGGTCTTAGAGTCAAAAGTGATTTTTCCTTCAATAGAGTATTTGGTAAATTTTTTTATAATTTGATTCTTATTTTTATGATCAGATTTTTTATTTTAGCGTCTCCAAAATCAGAAGTATAACCATGTCATGCCCTGCACCAATTTCTTCAGCATGCTTTATTTTGTTCCATGTTTTTATTGATCGTGTATCAAAAAAAAAGTTACAATTTAATGGACAATGGAGATTAAAGCAGAGATTAGGACACAGGATTGAAAGGAAACGGGGCACCAATCTATTGCACCTTACGTAGGCAATAAATGATTTCAAAAATGTGCGCTTACTTAATTTTACATAATAATTTTCTGAAGTCCTTTTTACTATATTATAATTTTATCAATATTTTTTTAAAAATACCACCAGGGTCTTTATTAAATATCAAAAACTTATTTTTAGATGAGTAATTTCCATAAAGTAGTATGCTTTTCTACAATATTTAATAAAATAAAAATGATAATCATACACTTGATAAGGAATAAAAAAAAATTACGCCATAAGTTATAAAATAAAAGAATAAATCCTAAACAAAAATATTAAAAAATTAATTTGTATTAATATTTTGCCCTTTAAGAAATAGTTAAAGGTAAAATTGTTATTTCATTAATTTAACTAGTTTAACCTTTATTTAACTAAAAAAGAGGCCTTTTGGATAAATTTATATATTTACAGAGGTATACATGTTATTGTAGATTTTGAAAAGGTACTTATAAATTTTCAAAATTTTGGAAGGATAGATTTGAAATTGCCTCCAATTTTACAAATCCAATGACCTCATTACCGGCTAAAGTTTGAAATGTCAACTTTATAATTTTTGAATTAACAGATGAATTTGCTTCTCTCTGTTTTTAAAAGCGAGGACGCGCGGAAGCAAATCTCGCAACATTTAACAAAAAGTAATTCTCTAAATCGGAACGACTTCAACAAAAATTATTTCTCAAAAGTTAGGACAAACAAGCCCTAAATGTCCTATATGATACACGATTACAATGTCAATTCTTTGAAAGGAATGCTCTAAATTATTAGATGTGCCTCGAAATTTGATAATCGACTTCAGTTTTGAACCTCCGACTCGTCGACAGTTTCGCAGTGCGACGAATTTTGAAAAAATAAATTGTGAAAGAAAAATAGATATTTGTAGTGGGTAGCGGAGGGCTCGGATTCGAAATCCGTTAAAAAATTTCTTTTTTTTTTCTTTGCCCTAGAGGCGACATATCGATTATTGTACTCAGAAGCTTTGTATTTTTTTTTTATAGTGAAGTTCTCTCCTCCTGCGCCCGTAATTTTTTTCCTACAAAAAATTTTCACGTAAATTTATATATTCTTTTATTTTCTGTTTGTAGTTTGTCTGCTTTGTGTTCGTTATTTTTGTTTTTATTTGTGCGCTCGTCGTAACACAAATAAATATGACTTTCAATAAATTCCATAGACAGCAGTGGTCTCCTTGCAACAGTGAATGGTGGTACAGGCAAAATAAAACGTGGCCCAATGGGATATATAGTACTAGCCCCCCAACAACTGCACACTTTTTTTTCAAAAAAAAAAAAAAAATAGCAAACTGCAAATGAACTAAGTAAGTTTGAGGCAATATTAAGGCCTCTGGATCTAAACAAAATAAAACTTGGCATGCATTTTGGCTTTCTAAGACAAAAAAAAAAAATATTACCATATCAATTTTCATTTTTCAGGAAATATTTAGAAGTATATATATCGGGAAGAAGTCTTATTTTTCGAAGTTATTAGATCAAAAGTCTCCATATTGTTACTGTAAAGTATCATTTTAACAGAATTTATCATACTGTCTTAATTAAACCTTTTCACATTTCACATGACATAATACATTAATTACTTCGAAATATATCCTATATGGTTAACTGTTACAATGAAATATTTTTCACAGTTAATGGACTCAGTAGTAGTCATCTTCTTCTGATTGAAGCTCTTTCTTATTAGTAATTAACTATTGGTACGTCATAATTTTTGTTTTGTTTTGTTGTTAGGTAGGTCATAAATTAAGTACTCTGTGCACATTTTCTTGTTTCAATAAAGACAGCTATGAGAAATGCTACTTGTGCATATCGTACACTTTAAAGTATATCTCTTATACTTTTATCATTTGAGTATTTGGATTATGCATTTTAATTTTTTTTGTATTTAAATAATAAAGTGTGATAAGATTAGTATGAAATATTGGTTCTTGGATAATGAGATCAATGTAAGATATAAACTTGCTTTCTGGTATAAGAAGACTCGCCCAAATGTTCAAGTGAGCCGGTGGTTATTTGTTTTTTTTTTTTTTAAGAGAAAGGTTGCCTATATACTGCTACCCGCTTCGTTTATTTTTTAGAAATAAATTTAGCTGAAAATGTAAAGCAAATAGGCTTCGAATTTGGGACCTCGGATATCAAGCCTAGTTGAAAAGTTCAACTAGCCGGTGGTTATTTGTTAAGAAAAAAAAGTTCTATGTGCAGCAATATATATGTATAAGTCGTTTAATTAATAGTAACTTGATTGTATCAAGTGCTTTAAAGTGCGCATAAAATTTCCAATAATTTAAATATTAATTGTCTTATAGGACATGACCAACTAATTCGTTTTTCCCAATATATCAGATAAATTGGCAAACCAAATTTGTAGAAGAGACTTATTCGCATCATCATAGATATGAAGCTTGCATATGCAACCATGCACGAGCCTCTCATCTTCCTTATTTTTCAAACACTTTGCAAAGGACGAAGGGAAACAAATTAAAAACACATGCTTGCACACCCACCGAAGTCGGGCCTAACATGAGAAGGCCACTTTATTGAAACACACTAAACACCGGGTACGTAACATTTACTGTAGATCACATGCGTAACGTCGATCGACCTACGCGGCTACGCCTCACCAAAGAGGTAAGGCATGGTGGAGAACACGCTTTTCACGATCTTCTGCGCCGTCGGGGTCCATTGCCCGGCCTCTTTCGCCCGCTTGGCGATCGCCTGCAGCATCTCATCGGGGTCGTGATGCATCACTTTCAGTTGATCCGCTGCAGTAGGCCCGGCCCCCACCACCACCACGTTAAATCCGCCAAATCCACCGGCACTCTCCACCCGAACCAAATTTGGCCCACCAAACAAATTGTGCTTGCTCCCCAGTGCCTCCTGGTACGCTCCAGCAAGGAACGTACCGATATAGTATCCGCCTCCATTTTGTTCCAAGGCGTGGAGGGGGAGAGTTTGGGCCCCCCCAATGAACTTGTTGATCTTGCCGTCACTGTCGCATGTGAGGTCGATGAGCGTGCCCTTCTGTGTCGGCTGCTCATTCAGCCGGTGTATCGGCAGGATCGGGAACAGCTGCTTGATCCCCCAGAAGTCCGGCGTCAGCGAGAAGACTGATAGGTTCGCGTGGTACGCGTAGGTCGTCTCTCCCGCCGCCTCCAACTGCTTCGCCAGACGCCTGCTGAGCTTGAAGATCTCGATCCCGTGCTTGTTGAGCTGGTCTGCGTGCGCTAAGGAAGCATTATTGTTGCTGTCCTCTGATTGGACGGCGGATTTAATGTTAGCATGAAGCGTTGTCGGGTTTCCGACGAGCTTGTCGAGGCGGCTGATTAATTCGTCGGATGTGACCGAGTCGCTGGGTTCCTCCACGACCGCCAGTGCATCGTATATCAGGATCGAGTGGTGGGACACGAGGGCGCGGCCGCTTTCACTGCACAACACCGGATGCGCCACAACATTCTGATCGCACACGAGCCTCGCCGCCTGCACCACCGCCGACGCATATTCTTCAAAGCCGTACGCCACCGACATGTCCGAGGACCCCGACCGCGTCCCGTCGTAGTCGATCCCGAGCCCCCCGCCGATGTCGAGGGTGCCCATCGGTGCCCCCATCTGCACCAGGTTGCAGTAGTACCTGTTCAATACGGAAATATTAAAATACTGCTGTATAATAATTTAAGCTTTTGAATATGAACATTTATTTCATGGTACCCGGTAGCCTCGCGCACTGCACTGCTGATGATGGATGTGGTCGGGATTTGCGACCCGATGTGGAAGTGGAGTAGCTGGAGGCAATCGAGCATGCCGAGATGTTTTAGCTTCTTTGCAACAGCATAGATTTGGGCCTCCAAGAGCCCGAACTTTCCATGCTTGCCGGAAGTGGATCCGAAGTGCCCAGGGTTAGTAGTGAGCAGCTTCGCACGGATGCCGAGCACGGGGCGTATGCCGAGCGCTTGGCTCGCCGCCACCACCGTGTCGACCTCATCCTCCAACTCGAGCACGATGATTGTGTTGAAATTGAAGTTGCGTGACACGAGGGCGAGGGAGATGTAGTCCATGTCCTTGTAGCCGTTGCACACGAGGTATGCCTCCGGGCTTCCATTGATAAGGCTGTTCATGGCGAGGAGGAGCTCCGGCTTCGACCCGGCCTCCAGCCCGAAGTTGTAGTCCTTCCCAAAACCGACCAGCTTGTCCACCACGTCCTTGTTCTGATTTACCTGTTAAATTCGAAATGTTAGATACATTGTTCTTTAGCGAGTTAATTTTTCAATGTAATGATCAGTAGTTTTGCATGATATATATTAATGCTGACCTCTTCTTATGTAATAGTAATTGAAATATTGGTTGTTACTTCGTAATTTCTTTCTTTCTTATGTAATGAATTGCATAGTATATCATTCTATTTGTTTATAGTTAAAAAAGAAAAAAAAGAAAAAGATATCTGATCGGTCCAGTAAGCTTCTGGTTTGAACTTGTAAAGTAATTTATTATTTCAAGTTGATGCACCTTTACGGGAAACACCCCTTGATAATAGGAGGTGTAACCGGTATACTCAATGGCGTTCGCGAACGCAGTATGGAGCGAGTCCAAACGGTGCTTGAGCACGTCGGGGAAGCGGAGGATGAGCGGGAACTGGAGACCGCCCTCAGTTGCTTTCTTCACCGCGGTGAGGAGATCAATCTCCTGCCCAGAGGTGGTCTCAACGCCGTGAATCTTAACGGAGATGTCGCCGCTAGAGTTAACGGCGAAGTAAGGGTCGCCCCATCCCGCAATGTTGTAGAGGTAACCATAGTTGGTGGACATGGTCTCTCCTCCCTACACAAAGTTATAGCTAAGAACTTAAATAGGGTTTAGTTTCGCAGTGGAAATTGCATGAGAGTGAGGGAGGGATGAGGGGGCTTTATATAGGCGCGCTCCTAGCGTAGCACCGGGCGAGATAATTTCTCTCACTCTTATTAGTTCTCGACGGTCGAGATCTCTTCTGTATATTTGTATCAGATTGGACGGATGCGATCTGTTTTGGGGGGTCCTGTGTGATCCCCTTTTATCGTCGGTGTGGCCACAACAATCAAGAAGCCGCGCAAAATGCGGGAAAGGCCATCGCCCTTACTATGCTAATAAACGATTACCCCAAACATGTCTACGTGCATTAAATAGGCGCATTATTTAACGTTTTGGGCCTCGTTGCTATTTAGACCGTGTTTTCCGATGAGAAAATAGTTAAGGAATTGGGTTAAGGTATAGTGATGTTGACCACCACATAGATCAATATACTTTCAAAGTGATCATATTGTGCAATATAGGATGTTAGAGAGTCTAGTTAACGATCATGCGGTAACTGTGATAAAGGTGACTTTCTCCAGTCTCGGTGTAGTTCACAAGTTTGATACAGTAGTATGAAGACAATGGTTGTATTGTGTGATATTTAAAAATCTAATAGTGTTTATTGAATTTTGGCTTTATTTTTTGGATTCAGAGAATTGCATTACGTGGGGTGAGAATATACGATGAGATTATATCTTATTTGTTTTTATATAATGACATTTTTTGCATACCGTAATAAGACGGTTATAAGAGTTCGTTTTTTTTTAATTTTATGAGTACGATCGTCTTCATTCTCATAAGTCATTTTTGATGATAGAATTTTCAAATCAAAGAACCATACTGTTAAACATGATGTAAATCATTTTAAAATTTTAGAAATTAATTTCTATAATTTTTCAACGTCATATATTTTATGAAAAAAATCTCAAAATTAATAATTTTCAATGGCCGGTATGTGATATTTGCTAGTTTAACTATGTAAAAGAATCGAAATTGGTTGGTTGAATAGAAAATTTTATTTACTAAATAAAGATCAATAACTCCGATCTTAAATTGAATAATTCAATTCTCTATTTTTTGGAGGTCGTTCGATTTTGACCGTTTATTTTATGCCCACTTAATAGACTTTATTATAATTTTAAAAAAAATATAAAATTTATTTTTTAATTTTTTTAAATATTTAAAATTATATTTAAAGTATGGATTGTCGATTCGAAAGTTCTATCATCGAAAATAATTTATGAGTACGAAGGTATCTGTACTCATAAAAGTATAATATTCTCCTCTAGTTATAATATATTTTTTACAGTTCTACTAAAAAATGAAGAAGTATATTTTTATATGTTTGTGCCCCTAACTTTATTTTAACTATTAGCATTATATAGGTCTTAATACCAAATAGGCTCAATGTTACCCGAGGATAAAGCTCTTCATACTTCAATTACAATCATTAAATCAAATATTAAGTTTTTGGGTACAAACTAAAATTATTTTAGAAAAAATTAATTTGAGGATTGTAAAATGGAAGTACCGATTGAATGGAGGGCAATCCATCAGATGAAATGCTTTTAGAAATATTTATTATTCACTTGCTATATGCCTGTAGATACAAAAGGTAAAAAGTCAGAAAAAATAAATTCTATATAGTTTTAGATGTATTTTGGTCAACTCGATAATTTAGTTTCTATTTATAATAGCTCACGCGAGCTGCTTGAGGAAACAACATGGCTCTTGAGAGTTTTTTTTTTTTTTTTTTTTTCTCGTTCCAAAGATAAACCTCATTTTCTTTATTAGTGTTTACATGATGTAAGGGGATATGCTAATTATAAGCTGGATATTCTATTAGCGCCCATGTTCGAATGGACAATTATGTTATTTCATTTTGCAAAGCATTTTCAAATCGATTTGATCCCTCACATAATATATTTAGTAGCGTAGTAAGTTCTACTACTTAACTATTTCAATTTTGTGAGATATCAGCAAGTTTCTTTGGATGGAAAAGTTCGTGAGCAACTTCACATTTAAGTTTATAATCGTATTACATTTAGGAGCTGTTTGGTGTAAGGTTTGTAATATTGTGAAAATATTATATATTTTATATTAAAAATCATAAGTATGTTATTAATTTATTAAACCAATTAGGTGAGAGATTATTAAGAACTAGTATATTTTTATTAATAGACTACTAAAGATCTCATAATAAAAATATTTTCTAATCCATGATAATTTAGTAATTCTACCATGAAGAAATTTACAGTAATTCCTATACTTCACAAAAACCTTTATTATTCCAATCTATCCAACTTGAATTGCATGATAATAATTTAAATATTTTTAATAAAATTTATAAAAGATTATCGTAATGTTACAAACTGCAAGCAAACGTGCCCTAGCATTAAATGGTTTTTTCTTCTTTTTTGTTCTCCAGACGAGGTATGTAACCTTATATATTTGAATTATGATAAATAAAATACATTTGCATGTGAGTTTCAAAGTCAACATTAAAATCAACACGTCCGGATCTTTATTAGAATATGAACGAAGACCAAGACTTACTAGAAACCGCGTGCACTGCGATACCGATCTCCGTCCAAAGCGCGATGAGTCAGCAATTCCACGCTCCAGCGTAGCAGCAGCTTAAACTAAATTTTTTTTCTTCTCATATTAATGGCTCGATCAAATAGTATGTAAAAAAAATTATTATCTGTACCCGTGTATCCATTCAAAAATATGATAACTTTTTTTATTAGTATAGGTGGAATGGCTCAAGTAAATACCGTGCGCGTTGGTTGTGCATAGAAATTAATTTCACTAGAGAGGAGATAATTGCACGCGGACCTCAACATATAAGTAGTATAAAAAATCCTAAAGATAACGTACAATTTGGCCACGTGCTTTGCGTACTTTCGATCTCGAAGAGTTTAAGGATGAGGTCAACGTTTTGGAGCCTTAATATAAACTAGCGATGTACCCGACGCGGATACGATGTATATATTCTTAATTATATTTATAAAATATAGTATCCATTACTATTAAACATATATATTAAACACATATTTGTATCAACTTCTGATTCTAAAATATAAAATTTTCTTACGAATTTTGTCTCTAGATATTTGATAGTTCTTATTTAGATTTTTGGGATTTCGTAAACTTTCAAAATAAAAAAAGAGATTGAAAAGCACATTTGTCGAGAAAACTCAATTAAAAAATTACTTATTTTTGAAGAAAAAAGAACATAAATGATAATTTTTATTTTTATTTTTTTCTAAAAAAAGGCATGTCTAGAAATTAATGAGAGAGAGAGGAGAGGAATCAAGTAAGAAAATTTAATTTTTTGTATTTTCGATTTATTACGTGCATTACTAATAAATAAATTAATTATATTATATATAAATTAATTTTAATAAAAAAAATTAATTAATTTTAGATAGTTTCGGGATTTAAAATTTAAAATTTTGAAGTTAAAAATTTGGGAATAAATTAGAATTTCGATATCCAAAATTTAGAATTTTATAATATAAAATTTTAAAATTCTATTCGGCTTCGTTAGACTTGATCTAATATATTTGAAATATGTAGAAAATAAATTTTGTAATTTTTCGGTATCATTTACATAGCAATCTAAGGAGTTTAAAATCAACAATTTTTAATGATTGATATCTGCCGTTTCAAGTTTAACGGTGTAGAAGTATCCAAATCATATGAAAATTTGATAGAAAATTTTTTATACTATCTCAACAAGTTGAATATTTCTGATCGAAAATTTTAGTACTATATCACTAATTTTTATGAGATTTTTATTTTCAGCCGTTGATTTTGAACATTTTCGATCACAAAGTAAACAATATCGAAAAATCGCAAAATTTATTTTCTAGATACTTCAAATATGCTAAATCAAGTTTAACGGAGCCGATCGTCGATTTGGGAGTTTCATCATCGAAAACGGCTCAGGAGCACGGAAGGCTCCGTGCTCCTAAGAGCACAGCAGCCCTGCTCTACATTTATATATAGGTAGGGAGAGAGAGGAGGGGAGGGTTTCGGGGCACACGTATCATCTCCCAAAATGATAGAAGTAGATGAGATGCACCCAAAATTTTTTCATAGACCATACATATATCCACAATCAACGGTCTACGGTGCACTGGGTGTACCGAGTATTTGAGCTGGACACGTGTCAATCAAAGAAGAATACCTCACACACTTTAGTAAGTAGAAAAAAGAATAGATAGAAGTAGACCGGATGCACCCAAGATTTTTTCATAGACCATACATATGTCCACAATCAACGGTCTACGGTGCACTGGGTGTACCGAGTATTTGAGCCAGACACATGTTAATCAAAGAAGAATACCCCCACCCATGCACTTTAGTATATAGTAATAGATTAGGCTTCGAATTTGGGATCTCAGGTACCAACCGCCAAGTTCTTTACCATTTGCGCTAGAGAGTCTTAATACATTATGTTTATTACAATGTGGATTCAAACTATGTACTTTCGTTTGAACTATAATTAGAAATTCGATTTGAAATTGATAATTTGAATTCAAATTTAAGTTAGCATTTTCATTTAAATTATTGTAAAAATTTTGAATTTGATTTTAAATTTTTGATTATATATTTAGTATTTGGAATCAATCTTGAATGTAAATTTATATTAAAATTTGAGTTGAAAATATGAATTTGAATTCATTTTAAAATTTTAATTCCAACTCAGAATTTGAATTTAAAAACTAAAACTTTGCTTTGAAATCTGAATCTTAATTGTGAATTTTAAATTTAAATTCAGATTTAGATTTTGAATTTGAGACTTTGTATTTGAATTCGTATTTGAAATTGAAAATTTGAATTCAGAATATGAATTTGAATGAAAAATTAAATTTCAACTCTGAAGTTTAATTAGAATTTGAAACAAAAATATGAATTTAAATTTGATATTTGGATTCAAATCTGAATTTGATTTTCATCTAAATTTGAATTTAGAAATTAGATTCAAATTTAGTATGTATTTGAGATGCTAAATTTGAATCTGAATTTGAAATCTAAAATTTAAAATCAAGAACTGAATTTCCATTTAACATTAAATTCTAGATTTAAAATTTAAATTTAAATTTAAATTTTGATTTTAAAATTACAATTTAATCTGAGATTCCGATTCAAATTTAGATTTTGAATTTAAAATTCATAATTCTGTTGCTCCTATGTCATAATTCTCTTGCTTCTATGTAACACGTAGAATGTAATTCTCAAAACAGCTGACATGTGAAATTTTGTAAAAGACTATGCTATAATTATCAATATACAAAAATTTAGTAAATTATGATGAAAATTTTATATGGAAAAACCAATATTAGGATTTCTTTATTTTTTACGTTAGCTGTATATAAACAACTCTAAATATGTTGACATAGATTTTAATTTAAACATTAATTCTTGCGAATATTTAGTTTTTTGATATAAATTTAGATTTTGAAGGAGATTGAGGGGTACGTCTGTCATGTCAAGAAATAGTTCTATAAACTTTTTGTATTATGAACAGTTCTGCATATATAGACTGACAAATTTAAACCTGAAATTTAATAAGTTTTCTCAAAAATCCGTAAAAAGCAGTATTAGGGGCAGAGAAAGCACATCACAATCCGTGATAGAAATGTTTCTAAGATAAAAGGATCTATACAGTAGGCACAGGTGTTTGCAGCTGATCTTGATGTCTAAATCAACCGACAATTAATTAACTACGAAGACTTCAGAAGTTTGCAAGAATTCACGTAAATACATTAAGAGAAGATTGTTAGGGACTTAAAAAAATTTCAGCCCGACTTAAGTTTCTGGCCCAACTTCACTAGATGGGTAGCCAAAGAGTATACAACTGCTTCAATCAGTGCCTACAAAACTGCCAGCGGAAACTCGAAGGGTATGAGATGAGCAATCTTTGGGTTCACCTTGCATTTATGTAGAGAGTTTTCTTTGTCCTATTGGGTAGGTTCAATATATACTAGAGGGCTATAAATAGGGAGAATGACTGAGACCAAAGTAGGGATAGTAGAGAAAGTGTATATGTAATTGTTGCTTGCAAGTAATAGAGTGCTTAATTTTTACAGAATTTCTATCCGTCTCTCTTATTTTCTCTTTCTTATACTTAGTTTTTGAGAGCGCGGAGGTTCGTACTAGCAAGATCGAGACAGATTTATCTATATTCGAATGGAAAGGCGGACGCAGCATGAGTTTTGACGAGAAAAGTCACCAAATCTTCGAACGGAAAGACGGACGCCGCACGAGTTTTGACGAGAAAAATCACTAAGTCCGTAACAAGATGCTGCTAAATATATGACTTTTTTCTGTCTTATGGTCCATAGGTAGCGATTAATAAGGGACAAACATATGGGCTATCCGATTGCAACTACCGCCCAGTAGGCGTTACCCAGGCTTAATTTACAATTCTCTCTTGGGCCGACCCTGGCCCATCTCTCAAAACCAGTGGATGGACTCGATTCCCCACGCAAGCCCAAAACCGTGCAACTTAACTCGTGACCAACGCGCCTCTCGCGCGCGCCAAAGCTGGTCCCTCCGCGCGCGCGCATCCCCGCTTCGCCTTTCTTCTTGAACCCTCCTCTCCCTCGCCACGCCACGCGACGCATGGCATCGCGTTGTCCTTCTGCCCCATTTAATTTTTTTTTTTTTTTTTTTGGGTTTCTTCTTCTTATGCTCCTGCTATATTAGATCTCTTTAGCTTCGACATTTTCGATCGCGGTCGCTCTCTCGATGGAGATTCATGGGCTCTCCGTGGAGCTGGGCCTCGTCCCTCTCCTCCGCGTCGCGTGGGCCGCGGCAACGTTGCCCATCCTCGTCGTCTCCCTTCCGCTTCCGCTCACCGGATTCGCGCACCGGATCCTCGCGAGAATCGCCGCAAGGGGGAAGATCGTGAAGCCTTCTTCCAGTGTGAGTTCTCTAATTCTTGTTAGAAATTTTAGTTAGGGTTTCATTTGTTCTGTTCCCATCATCTTTTTTTTGGTGCTCTGCTTTGATCTCGTGGATTATTTGTAGTTTTCCACTCTGTTCTTGGTGTAAATTAATTCCTGGGATCACATTTCAAATTTACGCGGCATTGGCAGAACAAAACTGTTTTTTTTTTAAATCTTGATGCGACTTTGATCTAATTCCTGTTGAAAATTGAATTACACGCTCGAATATTATCATTGTTTTTCTGTGGTTACTTTGAAGCTCGCTTCACAACTCGCGTAAGCAACAAATCTTTCTTATGCACTTATCGAGGCCGATTCGTCTATTTTTTTAAAAAAAATCTTGCTATTCTTTAATTTAAAGAAGCCATTTCTTCAAGTTAGATGTGTTACCCTAAGAGCGGATTAATCCCGTTCGCAGAACGGGAATTGGATCATAGTACACCACTTGCTCAAAAACATGGTAGATAGGGATAGCCTTTATTAACAAGTTTTATAGGAATTGAAAACATTTACTTGAAACACAAAATGTAAATAAATAAAATGTATATACATATATATATACATACTAATATACAAATTATATGTGTAAGATCTCGATATGAGTCCGCTGTAGAGTAAATAGTTTAGAATTAGGATAACTTGCTTTGCCATTCCAATCCAGTAATGATCCACAAATCAGATCATATGTTCCAATTTTTGCAATTCAAAGGATATTTTATGGATTAGCTAATCACGGTGTCGCCTCTTTCTTCTTTGGGCAAAAAATAAGGTAAGGTCCTTTCATAAATTGCGACCTTCTACTTTTAACTTTGACTATCAAAATTCTTTTTCTTTTCAAAAACTGTAAAATGTTCTTTTTTATGTACTGCAGAAGTTGACAGTTCCACAGAGATTCTTCTTGCATTTTTATGTGGTGGGTGTGGTGTTGACAACACTAGTGTTGCTATTGATATGGTTCTACGCGTATAAGGAAATGACTCCAGTATTCCCTGATTTGTTACACTATTCAACGATTACCAGCCAACTAACTGGAGGCTCACATGTATTTTCAATTCACAAAGATCTTTCACATACTGTGGAGCATAAGCATCATGTTTGGCAAACTGTGTTTGTGCTGTTATTAATGGAGATTCAAGTCTTAAGACGTTTGTATGAGACAATAAACGTGTTCCATTACGGACCATCAGCTCAAATGCACATATTTGGCTATCTTGTTGGTTTATTGTAAGTTCCTCGAAACTTTGCCTTTTTCACTTTCCGACGGAACTTCTAAATTTTTTTTAAAGTATTGAATAAAAAAAATTTATAAGTATTTGAATATTCATTACAAAATCGCCCTTTAAAGTTAAATCTTGATACATGAATATTTTCGTATTTATAACAAAAGCACAACCAACTTGTCATTTATAGTTCATTTATACTTGAACGGCATCAGTTTTGATTAGTTAGCTTACTAGTTCCTTCACAATGATCTAGGATTCTATATATTCTTCTGATGTCTTGTTCACCATTTGATGTTGAGTTTTTTTTTTTCCCAACTAAATTACCAAACAATTTCACTGGATGCTATGCCTTGACAAGTCATCAATTGTTTTTAGTAACCTAAATATGTAAATAACCATGTGAGGCTTTTATAAATTGTTCATTACTTGATGGGTGACTATTTGTTAACCTTTTCCAACGCTTCTGAGATGCTTTCTGTTTCTATGCTAGCTATTATATTGCAGCACCTTTATCTCTTGGTAGCTCATGTCTTCCGGAGGCATTGAATTATGCTCGTGGTCAAATTGCCGAGTTCATTGTCAAAGGTAGAGCAGGAATGCCAGATATAGAGGTTAATTGGTCAGGATTGTTAAAGCCTCTTCTAAATTTGGGAAGGTGCCAGTGGGTTGGTGCGGCTATCTTTAGCTGGGGTTGGCTTCATCAGCTACGTTGCCATATGATTCTTGTAAGTGATGCTTTCTTTTAGAATAATTTAGTAGATAGAGCATCTATGGGAAACCATGCCTATATCCATTTCGAGGGGGGGGAAAAAAGCTTTACAATGATTCTAGAATATTGAGTCATACGGAAATATGAATACTGTACGTAATTATTTTATTATACAAACTTGACTATCTACCCACAAGGAGACATGAACCCTCACTACAATAATGCAATAAATATTACTTTCACACAATTAAAACAGCTCGCATACACTACTATTTTCACCTTAAACTATTCTTTTGAACTTTATATTCACTCACTATGCAACTCACTGTTCTGCACTATGCATTAGTTCTTACAAACGGATGCTCACATCTTAGCTTCTCTTTTTCTCGCCTCCTTGATTCCCAAATGAAGACTTGAAGAAAGACTTGCTTAACTAGGTTAATGACGGTTTTAGTGCTGCGGCCTATTCCCAGATGTCAGCGAAACAGAGCGTCCTTACCAAATAATTCGTGTTTGTTACCCTTTTCTGCCAGACAAGCATGATCTTACTTATTTAAACATAGTTTTCACAGCAGGTAGTCTTAGAAAAGCTTGAGCAGAAAAGTTGACTTCATTCCACTAATATATATTTCTATTGTTGAAATGATTGAATGGAGAGTTCAGACTTGTTACCTTAAATGTTTCCTTCAGGATTCATTGTATCCTTGCCTAAGTTCTTTCAAATAGGTTTCTCCTTTTCTAATGCTGGCATCTAAACTTCTATTTGTCATCCATTGTTATATGAACAACACGGTTTGCTTATGCAACTTGTTTAGATCTTTGTCATATTATATAGGATAATTAAGTCGTTACTCCTGTCAGGGCTCTTTGAGAGAAAACAAAGGAGCTGATGAATATGTGATTCCTCATGGCGACTGGTTCAGATATGTTTCTTGTCCACATTACCTCGCTGAAATAGTAAGTTCTGTGATCATTTCTTAATGTTAACATCATTGCTTCTGTATCTTGTCGGATAGACCTTATCTATCAGCATTGAATTTATATGTCGTCTTACTAAACCGTTTTCATCAAATTCTTCTAATGCTTTTTGTACGTGAAGGGGATTCTACATAGTTCAGCATTTTAAAATTGGAAAATGGTGCATCCAGAGCAGTTTTGGCGCATGTTCCGCATTTAAAAAAAAATAAAAAATCTGGCAGGTTCATTGTTGGAAACAGTGGTAGCGGGTCCCACCATGAATCTCATCTGATTGTTGAACTGCACCGACCCTTGAATTACACCTTGTACAAGTGCCTAAACTATCGTGGGCATAGCATTGCTTTTAAAATATCCTAACTGTTGGGTTTTACTATAGGGGTACAATTAACTATTGCTGTATGATTTACTCTAGTCTTGTACTTTCTGATGCTAGGTCTATATTTCTTTTATCTTTTGGTTAAACATGCAATTTATCTTCTCAAAATGAGGTAAAACAGCACGTGAATTATCTTTCAACATGCAGGTAGTCTATGTAGGGATTTTGGTGGCAAGTGGTGGCTTCGATATCACTGTGTGGCTTCTTTTTTCATTTGTGGTATGTCATATCTCCTTGAAAGGATGTTTACGTCAATTGGACTTATCAAATTGTGTTCAAATTTGTTAATGGTTTCTATGGTTCTCTCATCGATCATTACATTGATCGGCTTGTCTATCCAGGTAGCCAACCTAGTCTTAGCTGCAGCAGAAACTCATAGATGGTATCATCAAAAGTTCGAAGACTATCCACAATCCCGTCGTGCTATAATCCCATTTGTTTATTAGGGGCGTATGAAAATGGGCGAATTGCTTGAGGATAGTGTATTTTGCCTTCGACTGGAGCGGAGCCAAACATTTCTTTTCTTGTGTTTGGAGATGGTCATGCAATGTACAAAATTACATATCAACGGTCACACTCCAAACTTGTGGTCGAACTGCGACCTGCAGAGTAAAATTATTATGTTGTATGTTCCACATTGCACAAATTATGTGTTAATTGACTTGAATTGGGATTGGATTATCATTTTTTAGCCTTTTCAAGTGCGAACGCTAATCAAAATGGAACGCTTTCCTCAAAAATATCAGGAAACTCTAAACTTTAGACGGTTGTGATTGCTGGAGATAAAATGTATGCCTCTGTTTTGTTTTGGATTAAGGGTTCTAGTGTATATAATATAATCCTTTCTTTTAACATGTAATGAATTTTAGCAATATTTTCTACATTACTTGCTGATTAACTGCAATTTCATGCTTTCTTTTTCACAAGTATATCACTCCTTGGGGAGGAAATTGGACTTGTATCAGAATTTTTTTGAGTGTATGCAATTTTAAGTCTAAATACTCAACCATATTCCTTGTCGCAGTAATGAATGTACATGTCAAACCTAAGGATAATTTTTTGGGACTTTATGGTCCCAAATATTGGAATTTGTATTTTTTTTTTATTTTTTTTTAATTTTTTTTTAATTTTTTTTTTTTTTTGGGGGACACGGTGGAGAAAACAATATGGCGTAACAGGGACAGCCCACATGTTGAGCATTTATGTATAGAGCAATGCCACTGTACACTAATATAAGTCTTATATTCTATTCATTCAAAACTCAATATTTTCTTATTAATTTTTTAATTACTTTTATTGTTAAAAGTTTTTTAAAAAATATTTAAATTTTTAGATAGGTAGGTATGCAATTTATATTTTCTTTTTGGTGTACAAGCATTATTTCTTTCATTATTTCTCTTTCACATATGTCAAATAAACTAACTACGAAATCAGAAGGTTGAATTATGGGTTTTAGTGTATTTGAATAAATAATTTTCCGTGATGCTTGTAACTTCACTCCTTATGTGAAATCAGAAGTTGCATTTTGCTGGTCTCCACTGAAAGATATAAACACTTTTTTTTTTTTTTCTGACTCTTAAGATAGAAAGTTTTCAACATTTCACCTTTTTATGTGATCTCCTAATTATAACTTTCTTTAATAAATTTTTTTCTAAAACAAAGTTTAGAAAATTAGAGAGCATCTAATTTAGATTTTGTCCCTTTCTTATATGTTTTGGATGAAACTATGCTTAGGTTCATTAACAAAGGCTCATGAGGGACTTAGAAGAATAATACTAGTAACACGCGCGCCACGCGCACACTAATATTGGATGGTAAGATGAGACATTACGCACCCTCTTGAAAGAGAAGTACCAAATCTTTAACCCAAAAGGAGCTCGAAATCCTGTAACCCTTCGTTCGAAATTAAGCCAACTCCTTTGGAAATTTTAATATTAAAAAATATTAAAAAATTGATAAAATTTATGTTCAAAGTTTGGTTATTTGGTGACCATGTTGTAAAATTATAATTCATTTTGGATTGCATCATTAGTAAAACTCTCATTGAAATCACTATAACAATTTTATTTGGATGTGGCTTGACATCTGGATTGGTGAAACCCCCTTACGTACTTTGTTTTTGAATATTTTTGACCACCTACGGAACAAGGGGGCCACCAGAGTGTCCCAGTGCTGGAACCCGAGCGGCTGGAGGTGGCGCTATATTTATCGTGGCTTCACGGTGTCTCACTCAGCAGAAAGCCGCAGACAATTGATGCTGTTAAAGGACCTGCTTTAGGCCACCCGCCCAAGCAACATGCCGGACTCGATCAACTGGCGGTGGACCTCAAATCAACAGTTTTTCGTCAAATCCCTTTACCAGTTCCTTACAGACGCGGGACTGAGAGACCCGACGAGTCAATATATCTGGAGGCTGAAAATTTCAATTAAAATTAAAGTCTTCATATGGTTGCTTCTACGAAAGAGAATCCCTACCGCCGATAGACTGCATAACCGTGGTTGGCTCTCGGTGCAATCTTGCATTTTCTGTGCCATCAACACGGAAAGCTGCGATCACCTCTTGTGTTCCTGTGTGTTCGTTCGATACTTACTCCTTTGTGCGGAAGAACCGGAAGTACTTGCAGAGCCCTCGGAGGAGGCTCGAGGACTCTGGACAAGAGCACTCGGCTTAAAAGACATTCAGAAGAGAATAAAAGGTTTAACCCTTTTGTCGGCTATTTGGTGGGTCATTTGGACAGAGAGGAACGACATTATCTTCCGTGCGAAACTCTTCAACCCTTCCCGATCGCTAGAACGTGTCAAAATTCTGACGGCCACCTGAAACGCGCTCCATGATTGTTGTGCTGCTGTTCTTCGCTTCCACATTTTTTTCTTTTTCCTTTCAATTTCTCTTTTATGCTTTCTTCCTTCTACATTTTTTTTTCTTTCCTTAGTCTTCTACTCTCTCTTTATTTATTTTTTTCTTCGGAGGTTGGCTGCTTCCACTTTGTAAGCTTAGTTCATTTTACCTAATGAATGAAGCGGGCAGCTCGCTACCTCTTTCTCAAAAAAAAATAATTTTATTCCGTTCCACAGATTTAATTGTATTAAAAATTAAATTATTATGAAATATTTTTATTGTAATAATTTAAGCTTTTGTGACAATATAATTATATCGGTTAGCCATTTATTATCATACACGTAGCTCACACTTGTGTCTCGGCCACACATTTCCATTTTCTACAACTGTTCTATGACTTTACTGATTATACAGAGGACTTAATTGCTTTATGTACAATTCCGATGAGGTGGGTATTTGTCATTATCAAAAAGGGGCCACCAATACATTATTGAAAGGGACTTATCAAATTCGGTCATTACTACGAAGGATAAATTATTGTGGAAGCAACGAAAAACTTATTATTTGTGTAGCAAAATTAATTAGTTTCCACCGTTGTCGGCCCTTAATTATGTTGGTCCCTCATATACATAATCATTTATGACTACAGCAATGCAGATCGTATTAATATAATAAATGACCGTTTGGTTAGATATAATTATTAATACAGTATAATTAGAGATTTATGTATTTAAAAATATAACAGTTGCAACTGTATACATCATGTTTGGTTTGATGTAGTAGAAAGCGCTGCAACTATATATAGTTTGTTTGATTGCATGCAGTTGAGAAATAATTTTTAAATTTTATCATTTTATATATATAATAGTGAGATTATCTCCAATATAAAAAATATATATTTTTTGTTTAAAAAATAATTAAGGAGGTAAGCATACCTTTTGTGTAAAGTTATTCTCTCCAATTGTTGCAGTTGGAACTGCGGTCAATTTGGGTGTAGTTCCAACTGTTGCAGTTGGACCTCCTCTTGTAATTTCTACTGCAGCAGTTAGAATTAAATATATTAAACTTCAACTCTTAACTTTTAAATTTGAAATTTGAAATTTAACTTTAACTCTTAACTTTAACTTTTAACTTTTAACTTTTAAATTTGAAATTTGAAATTTAAATTAAAATTTTAAAATTTAAAATATAAAATTTGAAATTTGAAATTTGAAATTTGAATTTCAAAATTCAAAATTTGAATTTAAAATTTAAATTAAAATCAAAAATTTAATATTTAAAATTTGACATTTAATTTAAATTTTTGATATTTAAAATTTAAAATTTAAATTTTGAAATTTAAAACTTAATACATTTTTGGTGTGAGAGAGCTAGTCCAATAATGGTGGAATTTTTTTCCTTTGGTTGGATTGGATTATAAGTTTACTCTATTTTTTGGAGTATAGTCTAACTATATTCCAAAAATTACTCCATTTTTTTTGCTTCCAAACGCTTCGTAGGAAAATTTTCCTACGGGCGTAGCATAGTTTAACTATGCTACGTTTTTAGGTCCATCCAAACGGGGCCTTATTATTTGTGTAGCAAAATTAATTAGTTTCCACCGTTGTCGGCCCTTAATTATGTTGGTCCCTCATATACATAATCATTTATGACTACAGCAATGCAGATCGTATTAATATAATAAATGACCGTTTGGTTAGATATAATTATTAATACAGTGTAATTAGAGATTTATGCATTTGAAAATACAACAGTTGCAACTGCATACATCATGTTTAGTTTGATGTAGTAGAAAGCGCTGCAACTATATATAGTTTGTTTGATTGCATGCAGTTGAGAAATAATTTTTAAAATTTTATCATTTTATATATATGATAGTGAGATTATCTCCAATATAAAAAAATAATTTATTTAAAAAATAATCATTAGGTAAGCATACCTTTTGTGTAAAGTTATTTTCTTCAATTGTTACAGTTGGAACTGCGGCCAATTTGGGTGTAGTTCTAACTGTTGCAGTTGGACCTCCTCTTGTAGTTTCTACTACAACAGTTAGAATTAAATATATTAAACTAAACACCGAATTTGTATTTGCATGCAGTTATAATCGTTGTACAGTTACAACTACATGTAATCAAACGGCCCTAATAGGTTTTACATTAGCATGCATGATCACCTGGCTAGACGTAATTACAAATGTAGTTAGAAAAGCGGCAGTTGCAACTACACGCATCATGTTTGGTTGAATATAGTAGAAACCGCTGCAACTATAAATAATTTGTTTGATTACATGCAGTTGAGAAATGATTTTTAGAATTTTATCTTTATATATATATATGATGGTGAGATTACCTCCAATATAAAAAAAAATTGTTTAAAAAATAATTAATGAGGTAAGCTTACATTTTGCTTAAAGTTACTCTCTCCAACTGCTGCAGTTGGAGATGCGGCCAATTTGGGCGTAGTTTCAACTGCTGCATTTGGACTTTTTCCTGCAATTTCTATTACAACAGTTGGGGTTAAATACTCAAACCAAATATCGAATTTGTATTTGATGTATTTACAACTACAGTGCAGTTGCAACTACATACAACCAAACGGTCCCTAACTATCACGAGAAGAGAGGACTGAAGGAGGCTTTATACAACTTACATAATGTGAGGAAAAGTTACAGGTTACATCTCAAAGGAGACACGGTGCTATGTTTTGATATTCCCAGACTTAAACCATCTTTAGTTTGAAAACAAAGTGAGTATAATGAAAGTTATTATTGCTATTCTGTCAAATAAAATATATTTTTTGAAAGGGATAAGATCTCCGGTCAAACTTTACTATTCCCGATTATACCTAATCTTTCAATTTATTTGATTTGAGTCAGTCGATAATACGTTGATCTTAAAACTTAAATGCGTTGTTTATCTTTTTCAGATTTAGTTAATACATTTTATGTAATTTTTATAACTAAAAATTTATTAAAATAATCAATTAGTTTAAATTTTAAAGTCAAAATATTATTAACTGATTTAAGTTAAATAAATTGAAAGATTATATAGTAAAATTAAAAATTTGTAAGGTTGGGTGGCCATAAACTATATCTAGGGGTGTTATGTGGGCCGTGCCCACATTAAGCCAAGTCGGAACGGGCCGGAGGCCAGCCCGGCACGGCCCAGCCCTAAAGTCGGACCGTGCCATGCCAGGCCGAAGTTCTTGGACCCCCGGCCCAGCACGGCCCCCGGCCCGGACACATGGGCCGTGCCGGGTCGGGCCAGGATTCGGGCCAGCCTTTTTTTATTTCTTTAATTTTATTTAAAAATATATAAAATTTTAAAAAAATAAAAAAATTTAAAATACTATTTTAAAAAAAATGATATATGAGTAAAAAAGTTTCAAATTTTAAAACATATTTACCAAAATAATAAAATTTTAAATTTTTTTGGACCAAAATACCCTTCCCAACAGTCAAATTTTTGATTGTTGGGGGGGTATTTTGGTCTAAAGAGGACCAAAAGCCCAACTCCCAAGGGTCTCCTGGCTCCCAACTCCCAAAGCATTGGGAGCATTGGGAGTTGGGAGGCATTGGGAGCCGGGCCGTGCCGGCTCTCTAGGCACGGCCCATACGGGTCGTGCCATGCCGGGCCGGGGCCTCCCCACAGGCCCGGCAAGGCCCAGGCCCGTGCTGTGCCGGGCCGTGCCGGACCAACGGGCCACAGGGAGGCTACCCAGCACGACCCGATTCATCGGCCCGGCCCGGCCCGGCACGAGTGCTACAGTACTTGTCCCGTGCCTCGGCCCGGCCCTATCTCATGCCGCGGGCCGCTCGGCCCATTGTACACCCCTAACATACCCAAATATTATAATAAATTATTTTTTATTATATTAAGTTTGACTAAAATTTTCAAGAAAATAAATTATTTTTACAATAAATTATCTTTATGAAATAATATTTTATAACAAATTATTTTGTAATAAATAATTATTTTTATATTATATTATATATCAAATTCAATTATTATTTTGTTTTTAAACTATTCTCAAGCTATTATTTCATAAATTAACTAAATTTAATTTTAATTATTTTTAAAAATATCATTAATATAAATAAAGAGTAATACTAAAAATACATCCAAAAGTAAGTGTAGGATCTACACTAGTTCCATCCCAAAATAAATGTTATCAACGTCATGTGACTAGGGGTGGAAACAAGCAGAGCTTGAGCGAGCTTATCTCAGCTCAAGCTTGGCTTGAAATTAATTTCGAGCCGAAATTTAGGCTCAAGCTCGACTTGAATTTAATTCGAGCGAGCCTAACTTCGAGTCGAGCGAGCTCGAGCCCTAAACGAGCCGCTTGAAATTCTTAACATCATGCAATTTATAGTTTAATTTTTTATAAAATATTATCTAAAATTTGATACAAAAATATGTCTATTAGTTTAATATACAAAATAAATGCATAAAATATAGTATTATAATATTAAGAAAAATAATTTAGGGGAACCAACTCTGCGAGCAAGTGAAAGAGAGGGAAAGAGAGTAGGGTTTTGTTGATTCGATTTTGTGGATCAACTAATATACCCAATAACTTAAACTCTATATACATATAATTAAAGTACATAATATATATTATTGTATATAATTAAAATATATATTATATATAATTATATATCTATTTATAAATATTTTTAATATATATATATATATATATATATATTCGAGCTTTTCGAGGCTAATAAGCGAGCCCAGTAACACTCAAGCTCGATTTGAAATATATTTCGAGCTTTTTTTTTCTGTACAAGCTCGGCTCATTTAATTTCGAGTCGAGCTCAAGCGAACCGAATACCGAGCCGAACGAGAGTCGAACACGAGTCAGCTCGCTCATTTGCCAGCCCTACATGTGACTAATGAGCAGCTCATCTTTTAATGTACACGAGTAGATTTTTTCATAAATAAAACACAATTTCACTTTTAACGTTGCAAAAGGACGTGAATGCCTCGAGAGTTGAGGTGGCCCCCAAAAACTTTTCTCTCGTTGTGTGTTTCCGTACAAACTAGCTAGGACAGGTACATCAATAAATATGGCAGAAAAGGTACATCAATAAATATGGCAGGATAATAAGGTACAAAGGCATCTACTCGGAATATGTGGTGACTCAACGTAGGAGCACATCCACCCACCAGTCACCACGTCCCATACCTCTCAATTTTCATTATTCAAATAAATAAAATTTGTAAGTTAAATGTTAAATAATTAAATTAAAAAGTTAATTGCATACAGTTCTTTATAAACATATCGAATAGCAGATATATTCCTATAAAATTTAACTTTTTATTTTTATTCCTTCAAAGATTCTTACGTATTCAAATATGTTCATACTGTTAGGATTCGTTAAAAAAATATAGTTAACCATAAATAAAATAATTAATCATGATTAGTGAATGAGTTAAATTAACTTTTTTATCTCTTTTATATCATCAGGTAAAATACGTTTTTAGGAGGACATTTCTGCATAATTCTAACAGTCAGGACTTTTGGAGGGATATATTTGTAAAAATAAAAATATTATTTCACTTATCTGCTGTTAAAAAATAAACAGTACTCTAATGGTAACAAACCGGAGGGGTAAATATAAATATTACTAAACTTTTGTAGGAATAAAAATAAAAAGTTAAACTTTATAGAAATATATTTGCTATTCGATATATTTACAGGAAGCTGTATACAATTAACTCTAAATTAAAAATATAAGATAAAATTGAAAGTACAGAGTGTACGTACACAAATATCAGAGTGCGCCATGTTCCTGGCAAAGAGTCACTTCCTTTGCCCTCCTACTGTAACTTTTATTGCTCATCACTTTTAGCGCAAGCGGTAAAATACAAACAACTTGACGATTGATATTTAAAATTTTATATGTATTCAAAATTTAATTATTTTATAATTTTAGCTAAATTTACTTTTACAGTTAAAATTAAATAAATAAATAAGTGAAATAGGTTGCAAGTTTATTTTTCTCTTAAAAATATTAGATGCATTAAGAGGAAAATGTTTGAAATTCGGGCCTTTCACTCTTATTTTGCAAGAAATGATTGAATTATCTGTTCAAAAGCTTTAGTTATTGAGAAAAATAGTGATCTGTATTTTTGCAGAATTTTCTATTTCAAGTGGCCTGACTCGGCATTTGAGCTTTTAAGGAAAAAAAAAAAAAACCATAACCATTTTAATTCTCAGAAAATTTTTAGAAGCTTTGTGAAAAAGTCTTCTTTGCTATAATTACTAAATCAAAACTCTCTATATTATTCAAAAGTATAAGAGTTGAACTTTTTCAAACATAATTTCAACATGAAATTATTATATGTCTTTTTCACATGATCACATAATATAATTACTTCCAAATACAGGATATATTATACATGACATAATACACCGGATCGATGTTGTACTTCCAAATATATCCTGTATGGTTAACAGTTACACCGAAAACTTTTTTAGCTTTTTCGCTGTTATGGGACTTGGCATTAACCATCTCCTTTTAAAAAGAAGCTCTCAATATAATTCTTGCTATCAATTAACTATTGGTTGGCCACAAAATTTTTCTTTCTTGTATTTGGATAGGGCAAAAATGAAGCAGTTGGAGCTTGGGTTTCTTTATTTCCTTTAATTCCGGTACTTCCACAGATTATACAATGAGAAATGCTAGTAGCTGCATATTTTACACCTTCATTTATCGAACAAGGACTTAGAGAATTTCCCTTTGAATTTTAGTAGTAAAAAAAAATGTTGAAACTACCATAAAATTTTGTCCTTTAAATAATAAAAATATAAAATATACATATATTTTTGAGTGTACAAATAATGTAGCCCTTGTATGGTAGGCGAAAGCCTCACACGAGCCCATGGTTATTGATGTGACGTCCCAACTTTTCAGGGGGTCACCCATTCTAGGACTATTCCCGTCCTAGCACGCTTAACTATCTCAATCTTTTCGGCCTAACCACCGCCGAAAATACTTAAGCCGGGTTGAGAGTTTAGCCCTATTATATCTCATATATAGAATTACCTGGGGCGTCACAATTGATCTCAGGAAAAAAAAGTTAAGTGATATATAAGTCATCTAATAAAAACTTAACTGTGCTTTAAACTTTGCATAAATCTGTCAATTACTATATACTAATTATCTCCTAATTAATACATATCAGATAAATTGGCAGACGAAATTTGTAGAAGGGAATTATTCTCATCATCATAGATATGAAGCTTACATAACAACCATACACGAGCCTTCTCATCTTCCTTAATTTTCAAATACTTTGTAAAGGACGAAGGGAAACAAATTAAAACACATGCTTGCACACACGGAAGTCGGGCCTAACATGACAAGGCCACTTTATTTAAACACACTAAACACCGCGTACGTAACATTTACTGTAGATCACAGGCGTAACGTCGATCGACCTACGCGGCTACGCCTCGCCAAAGAGGTAAGGCATGGTGGAGAACACGCTTGTCACGATCTTCTGCTCCGTCGGGGTCCAGTGCCCGGCCTCTTCCGCCCGCTTGGCGATATCGACCTTCATCTGATCGGGGTCGTGATGCATCGCTTTCAGTTGATCCGCTGCCGACGGCCCGGCCCCCACGACCTCCACGGTAAAGCCCCCGGAGCTCCCGGCCGATCTCTCCACCCGAACCAAATTTGGCCCACCAAACAAATTGTGCTTGTTCCCCAGCGACTCCTGGTACGCTCCCGCCAGGAACGTGCCGATGTAGTACCCGCCGCTGCCGCTTTGTTCTAAGGCGTGGAGGGGGAGAGTCTGGGCCCCGCCGATGAACTGGTCGATCTTGCCGTCGCTGTCGCATGTGAGGTCGAGGAGCGTGCTCTTCAGCGTCGGCCGCTCATTCAGCCGGTGTATCGGCATGATCGGGAACAGCTGCTTGATCCCCCAGAAGTCCGGCGTCAGCGAGAAGACCGACAGGTTCGCGTGGTACGCGTAGGTCGTCTCCCCGGCCGCCGCCAGCTGCTTCCCCAGACGCCTGCTGAGCTTGAAGATCTCGACCCCGTGCTTCTTGAGCTGGTCGGCGTGTGCTACGGAAGTGTCATTATTGTTGCCGTCCCTTGATCGGACGGCGGATTTGAGGTTGGCGTGAAGCGTCGTCGGGTTTCCGACGAGCTCGTCGAGGCGGCTGATTAATTCGTCGGATGTGAGCGAGTCGCTGGGTTCCTCCACGGCCACCAGCGCATCGTATATCAGGATCGAGTGGTGGGACACGAGGGCGCGGCCGCTCTCACTGCACAACACCGGATGCGCCACACCATTCTGGTCGCATGTGAGCCTCGCCGCCTGCACCGCCGCTGACGCATACTCTTCGAAGCCGTACGCCACCGACATGTCTGAGGACCCCGACCGTGTCCCGTCGTAGTCGATCCCGAGCCCCCCGCCGATGTCGAGGGTGCCCATCGGTGCCCCCATCTTCACCAGGTTGCAGTAGTACCTGTTCAATACGAAAATAGTAAATTAAATACTGCAATATATATAGTAGTTTAAGCTTTCAAAGCTTAACATTTATTCACCATACCCGGTAGCCTCGCGCACTGCACTGCCGATGATGGATGTGGTCGGGATCTGTGACCCGATATGAAAGTGGAGTAGCTGGAGACAATCGAGCATGTCGAGTGCTTTGAGCTTCTCTGCCACTGCGTAGATTTGGGCCTCCAAGAGCCCGAACTTGCCGTGCTTGCCCGAGGTGGACCCGAAGTGGCCCGGGTTGGTGGTGAGCAGCCTCGCACGGATGCCGATCACGGGGCGAATGTTGAGCTCCTTGCTCGCCGCCACCACCGTGTCGGCCTCATCCTCCAACTCGAGCACGATGATTGTGTTGAAATTGATGGAGCGCGCCACGAGGGCGAGGGAGATGTAGTCCATGTCCTTGTAGCCGTTGCACACCAGGTACGCCTTCGGGCTTCCGTTGATAAGGCTGTGCATGGCGAGGAGGAGCTCCGGCTTCGACCCGGCCTCCAGCCCGAAGTTGTAGTCCTTCCCAAAACTGACCAGGTCGTCCACCACGTGCTTGTTCTGATTTACCTGTTAAATTCAAAACATAGAGTACATCTTTATTTAGCGACTTAATCTTTTAATATAATCAGCCGTTTTACATGATCTCACAGCTGTCCACTTTTTCGACAATAATTAGTAAAAACATAGTTGTTACTATATTATTTCTCATTTTCTTATTTAATGAGTTGCAACGTGTGTATCATTCTTCGTTTTATGGGCAAAAAAAAAAAAAGTCCGATCGAGTCAGTAAGCTCCTGATTTAAACTTGTAGAGTAATTCATTATTTCAAATCGGTGCACCTTTACGGGGAACACCCCTTGATAGTGTGAAGTGTAGCCCGTATACTTAATGGCATTCGCAAACGCAGTATGGAGCGAGTCCAAACGGTGCTTGAGCACGTCAGGGAAGCGGAGTATAAGCGGGAACTGGACATTCTTCGTAATCGCGGCCTTCACCGCAGCGAGGAGGTCAATCTCCTGCTCAGAGGTGGTCTCGACGCCGTGAGTCATAACAGAGATGCTGCCGCTAGAGTTAACGGCAAAGTAAGGGTCGCCCCATCCCGCAATATTGTAGAGGTAACCAAAATTGGTCGACATGGTCTCTCCTCCCTACACAAAGAGTTAGCTAAAAAAAGCTACAGTCTAGTTTCGTAGTGAGAATTGCAGGAGAGTGAGGGAGAGATGGGGGGTTTATATAGACGCTCCAAGGATACAACCGGGCTAAATAATTTCTCTCTCTTTGTTTAAAATTTTGACGGTTGTGATCTCCTCTGTGCATTTGTAACAGATTGAAGGGAGGGATCTGTTTTGGCGGGTGGTGTGGGGCCCGCGTTCCATCGTCGGTTTCGTCGCAACAGCAAGTAGCCGTGCAATAGCGTGGGAAAGCACAAAGGGCGTGGTATTTAATTTAGAGTCACGTGTTCGAGGAAACCTATTATATCATTCTTACACCACAACAGTAATAAAAAATATTATTATATATGCATTCAATCAAGAGTGTACAAATTATATTTTATCCATTCAATAAATAAGATGTTAACTGCTAGTCATATTAATGTAACTGGTGCACACACTCAATATGACAAGTAATTAACACCCGCACATTAGATGGGTGGAATGTATATGTAGTATTGCTCTTACACCAAAAATAGGGTGTACATGTAGTATTGCTCTAACACCAATATCCAGCCAATCATATTTTTTTTTTTTAAATATAATAAAAATATTTTTTTAATAACCATTGTGGGATGAATCAATTCAAAGACAATAATTTGATTGGTTAGAGATGTCACATCAGTAATATAACGGGTGTATTTTAGATTTTTTTTAAGTGTTGAGGGACGTCAACGGAGTGGGGGGCGAGTTTTTCAAAATTCGAATTCCAATCAGACTAGATATCTGAATCCGAACCCGAAACATTTTAAAAATCCATATTGAAACTCGAATCCGACCAAAAATTTAAAATTCGAATCCGAGCCCGAGCCCGAACCTGAAAATCCGAATCCGAAATAATTATTTTTCTTTACCATATTTCGAAAATATATTATATTAAATCTAATTTTTTAAATATAAATTTAAATATAATATTATATATATATATTATATAATATAAAATCAATTTAAATTTGAATCGGGTTATAGTTTAGACCAGATACAGATAAAATTCATATCGGAATAAGAAGATGTGTGATTACGTGGTAGGCACATCCTTAAAGTTCTGGGCTGACGTACAATGATATTAACTAGCTTTTTTTTTTCTTTTAATAAACTTCAAGTTATATAAACTATTTTAGACTATCTCTAGAATAATAATAATTTTTGGAATAAGTAGGAATAAAATTAATTTTTTCGTTTGGATGAAAACTAATTTTTTCTCAGAAATAAGCAAAATAACGTTTAAATGATTAGATTGGAATAATAAGATAAGAATAATTATATTTTTAAATATAATAATATTTTATTTAATTAATTAATAAAAAAATATTAATTAAAAAATAATTCAACTTATTTAATTTACTAATTAATCATGAATATTGCTAAATAACACTAAATATTAATTAATTAATTAATTAGTAATTAATAATTTACTTAATCACAAGTAATTTAATAAATTAATAAACAAATTAGTTAATAACAGTCAGATAATTTAATTAGTCAAAATATTAATTAATTAATTAATCAATAAAAATATTAGTTATTGAATAAATACACTAAATAATTAATTATTTAATTATCAAATTAATTAAAAATAATAAAAATTATTTACTCAAATAGCTAATTAAATATTTATTGAAGTAATAAATTAAGTAGTGCAATTAATAATTTTATAATAAAAATAATATATTATAATATATAACATATTATGTTTATATAATTTAGTTTTAATTCAATTTATAATCTTAATAAAGCATGAAATTAAACTTTGGAATAACACTATTCTGCCAAAATGGTGGATTAGTAAATCTCAAGCTATTCCAATGTAGCCGGAAATAGCAAAATTTGACCGGGATAAAATGTTCCGGTCAAAAAATATTCCGTTTGGCGGGATAGCAGTATAACTTTCGTTGTCCCTGCTTTATCCCCGAGCCAAATGGGGCCCTATAATTTAGGGTATCATCGTTTAGTTTTATTTTTATTTTACTTAAAAAATTGCCGTTAGAGAGAGTGGTAAAGTAAGATATTTAAAAATCACAAGATGATAATCTATTAAATCATAAATTTTTACAGTAAAATAAAAATAAAATTATAATTATAACCTGTTTAGAAATATTAATTTTGAGTGCACAAGAATGGTCGATTGTGTTATTTTACTTTGCAAAATATTTTTAAATCAAATTGATCTTTCAGATAATATAATTACTAGTAAAGTTAGCCCTACTACCCAATTTGTTGAGAAATCGGCAAATTTTTTTGGGAGGAAAAGTTAGGTGAGCAACTTTACATTTAATTTATAATCGTATGTATTACTCTGATGTTTATCCGTCTAATTAATTTTCTTTGTTCTCCCATGGTAGGTAGCCATTTATATATATAGTTGAGAGTCTTAAGACTCGACGTTAAAATATACTTTTGTCTAGTTAATCTTTAGTAGAAGCAAAGAGTTATATTAGACCACATGCGCATAAAAAAACCTAATCATCATCGTAAGCAAGAAGGTTAAATAAATCAGGAGATAAACTGAATATATATATATATATATATATGAGGCTGGTATGCTTTTCGAAATACGGAGCCCTCTGTGCTTCCAACTCGTTTTTGATGTTGGGACTTTCGAATCGACGATCGGCTCCGTTAGACCTGATCTAGAGTATTTGAAGTGCCTAGAAAATAAATTTTACGATTTTTTGATATCATTTGCCTAGTGATCGAAGGGTCTCAAAATCAATAATTTTAATGGCCGTGATGAGCCGTTTGCAAGTTTAACGGTATAGAAATATCCAAATGACGTGAAATTTTGATATAAAATTTTTTATACTATATAAAACAAGATCAATAATCTTGATCTAAAATTTTAATATCATATCATCACATTTTGTAAGATTTTTATTTTTAGCCGTTGATTTTGAGACCCTTCGATCACTAGGCAAATGATATCGAAAAATTGTAAAATTTATTTTCTAGGCACTTCAAATACTCTAAATCAAGTCTAACGGAGCCGATCGTCGATTCGAAAGTCTCAACATAAAAAACGAGTTGAAAGCACGGAAGGCTCCGTGCTTCCAGAAGTATACCAGCCCCTCTCTCTCTCTCTCTCTCTCTCTCTCTATATATATATATATATATATATATATTCCGGCTACAATGCTTTTAAAAGCACCAAGTATTTAGTGCTTATAAATTTTTCACTATTTGATCTATTTGTTTGATCAATTCTACTATTTAGGTTGTGCTATTCCATCAACTATCTACTAAACCTATAAATATTAATTACTTAGTATTTTTAAAAATATAGAAGCTCAATTTATGCACTTTCAATATGTTAACATCGTCCTATATAAAATTGAAAATACGCTTTATATATCCTACGTAATTTTACAATTTTTTACAAACATTTGCATCCCACTTTTCTTACTAGTGTTGTCTGATTGCTATATATAACTATTATTCTGCAATGAATTAGATTTTTTAGTCTTCTCGTACTATCATATAAATAAAATAATATTAAAAAATGTGATTAGGTATAGCTTTATTCATAAAATTTTAGTTGGTTCAATCATGCATTTTAAAACACTACATGATTCGCGAGCGCATTAGTAATCTATATGAACAATATATTAAAAAAAATCTGAAGCATTACCCATAGAATAAGAAAATAGTGTTGGATTCCTTAATTACAAGGGTCATACTAGACATTGTTGATATATTAACAAATTCATTGGCATTTGATATAATATAACTACAAAAATTTAAGTCTTTTGCGACTCACAATGTTTGTTGCTATGAGATAGAAATTCGTCGTTAGCTACTGCTATTTAGCAACAAAAAAATCGTCGTTGTTGCTTCGTTACTTGGTCGCTATTGTAACACCCCATACTGTGTTTATTTTTTATTTTGATCCATATCCCTTGAATTTGGACCTTTTTGTAATTTCTGAACTTTGAGGGACTCGGCAGCATTTTGTTCTTAATTTGGCCCCAACTTAATTAGGTATTCTTTGCCCTATCTGAAAACCGATCCCTCTCCTTCCGCATCCGCTCGAGCCCCCTCTCCCTCTCGCACACAACTCTCTCTCTCCCTCGCAGGCGACTCTCTCTCTCTCTCGCTCCCTCGTGCGGCCTTCCCCCTCTCACTCCGCACGTGCGCGCGTGACGCCATCTGATCACCGTCGTCATCGCCACCATCCGCGGCTGCTTCCGTAACCCTCATCTAGCGACATCTTATTCGTCGTCGACGGCATCTCATTCGTCGTCGTCCCCATATTCGAGAAGGTTCCGACGATTGATCTTCTGTGCAATTTTCGACCGATTAGCTTCTTAGCTTAGAAGCCGCATTCGAGGTAAGCGACCGGACACCTGTTAGTTTTTTCGTAAAATAATTTAGGAAAATATGTTGATTGTGTGAAAATCTATATTTTGTAGATTTCAAAATTAAGGGTTAAGCATATTATGAAATATTTCTGAAAACTGTGTTTCAACTGCGATTGACAAGTTGTTTTAGCAAAAGAATTTCTTTGCAATTGAATAATTTGTTTTGTAAAGCAGTGACTGGTTAATTTTTGAATTACAATGTCTCTTGGTATTTTGCTATGCTATGTTGGCCATGTCGACATGTACTTTGTTATAGAAGCTAGCTTCGCCTTTGTATTGCGCCTTCGAGTGCCTGCGCCTATCCGCGCATCTGTTTTGTTTACGCTTTCGAGCGTATCTGTTTTGTACATGCATCTTCGAGTGCCTCTGTTCTGTTATGCACCTTCGGGTGCTTCTGTTTCGTTTGCGCCCTCGGGCGTATCTGGATCTCGCCAACGGATCACAAATATAGTTAGTTGCCAGAGACTTTATATTTATTTTGTTAATTACTGAAAGAGAAATGCTTTGTAAATTTATCGTTTCAATCTGATATGAATTTTAAGTTTTGTAATATCTTAATTTCCAAAGTTTTGTAACTTATAAATCAGTCGCTCAAATTAACTTTTGTATGTTATATATTTATTTGTATGCTTAATCCGACTAATGTGGTGTATGGTTGCTTACCCAGGTATCGAGACTGATTCGCGGGGCGGGACTGAGACCGAGTGAACGTTAGACTTAGCTAGTTTTTAGTTTAGTTTCCTTTGTTTATGTCTATTTATTTAGATATAAATTTTTGGAATTTCGTAAACTGTCATTTATTCATCTGCTTCTGTTTTGTTATTTTTTCTTCGTACCCACATTTTGTTATTTATGGTATTTGTTAAACCGAACTTTCGTTTGTCTTTTGTAATAAGGTTTAGTTTCATTTACGTTAGAATTCGTTTTGATTCTAGTCGAATTCAGTTGTTAATCCTATCTCTTGATTCTTTGAATTTAGTAGAAAATTTCGTATTCCTCTTTTGCTTATTTCTGTCTGATTTTGTAGCCTTGCGTACTTGCTATTTTAGCAGGTATGCGGCGTCTGTTATGCCTCGGGTTCGGGGCGTGACAGAACTAGTAACGACCCGACCCGCTAGCAACAATAACTCGTCGGGCCCAAACCACTGGCCCAAAATGCTTAAGCCCAGTTTTTTTAGTACTAGCGTGCGTGTCTCATATAAATCGATCGAAATCAGTATCCCATCCGATGTGAGACTATTTGGGGCGTTACAAACTCCCCATGTTTAGACCCTGACGTCCTCGTCGGGTCCAAACCAGATCACAGACAGACGAATCAGGACCAGAATTACCGGGCTCAGGTTCAAGAGGTGGCTCCCACCAAATCAGTTGGTGTAGCACTTTGTCCCGCATAGCACTTAGCTATCACATTTTCGGCCGGTATTCGTCTCTGATACCAATTGTAACGACCCGACCCGCTAGCAACAATAACTCGTCGGGCCCAAACCACTGGCCCAAAATGCTTAAGCCCAGTTTTTTTAGTACTAGCGTGCGTGTCTCATATAAATCGATCGAAATCAGTATCCCATCCGATGTGGGACTATTTGGGGCGTTACAGCTATTGCCTGCTACTTTTAGCGACGGCAAAAAATTTGTCGCTGTAAATATACTAATGACGACAAAATAACTGGTCATTATTTGCACTACAAGAAAAAATAGTATTGGTGGCAAAAATAAAGTGGCGACAAAATTTGTCGCCACCATATAGTTATCTATGGTGGCAATAAAAATATTTACCACCGATTAATTAACTTAAAGTGGTAATACTATAATCGCCACTAAATAACTATTTTTTTGTCACTATACATTTATCTATGGTGGCGATAAGAAAAATCGCCACCGATTAATTAATTTAAAGTGGCAATATTACTTTCGCCACTAAATTACTAATTGGTCGCCACTATAAGGTTATATATGGTGGCGATAAAACAATTGTCACCTATTAATTAACTTAAAATGTCAATATTATTTTCGCCACTAAATGCCTATTTTGTCATCACTATATGATCACATATGGTGGCGAAAAAAATTACCACAAATTAATTTATTTGCTTACTCTTCCTCTAAAATCACATACAAATTAACTTTAATTTTTTTATTTACACCTCCTAGTTATTTTAATTAACTTAGTTAAATTTTTTAAATTTTAAATCTTTATTAATTAGTTCTTAGTTATTAGTTATTTTAACTTATTTGTTAAAAATTAACTAAACTGACTAAATTTGATAAAAATATTGATAAATTTAATAAATTTTTAATTTTAATTAAAAAATTAATAATTTTGTTAAAAAATTTAAAGATAAATTAGTCTTAATAAAAATAATAATTAAAATTAAAAGGCTATTCTAATGCCCCATAATTTGGAGGCTTCCTGTGCATTTTATTAAAAAGAACAAAAAAACCGACTTCATTTCCTCCAAAAAAAAAAAAAAAAAATTACGCTTAACCCTCCCACTCACTTCTCTCACCTGAACACTAAATTAAAAAAAAATTCCCCAAACCCATTTCCCACAAACGTCTCAATCTCCCCACCCTCTCCCTCTTCTCCTCGGCAACCACTCGCCGGCGAGCTCCTCACCGACGATCTCCTCGCCGGCGACCTCATAGGCGACGATATTCTCGCCGGCGAGTCCCTCTCGGTCGATCTCCTCGCCGGCGACCTCATAGGCGGCGACCTCATAGGCGACGATATTCTCGCCGGCGAGCCCCTCTCCGTCGATCTCCTCGCCGGCGACCTCATAGGCGACGAGCTCCTCGCCGCCGATCTTCTCGCCGGCGAGCCCCTCTCCGTCGATCTCCTCGCCGGCGACCTCATAGGCGACGAGCTCTTCGCCGCCGATCTTCTCGCCGGCGAGCCCCTCTCCGTCGATCTCCTCGCCGGCGACCTCATAGGCGACGAGCTCATCGTCGCCGATCTTCTCGCCGGTGAGCATCTCTCCGTCGATCTCCTCGCCGGCGAGCTTCTCACTGTCGTTATCCTCGCCGGTGAGCCCCTCGCCGCCGATCTTCTCCCCGGCGAGCTCTCACCGCCGATCTCCTCGCCGGCGAGCTTGTCACTGTCGTTCTCCTCGCCAAGTGACCCCTTCGCCGCCGATCTCCTCGCTGCGGATCTCCACACAAGTGAAAGGTAGATGATCTATAGTTTCTTTTTGAAAACTCCGTAATTACAGTTTGGAGTGCTATAGTGTTCATGAAATTCCTCTCCTCACTTTGGTCTCTTCCAACCATTAGCATATAGTTAAACCAATACCATACAGAATTCATGCTGTATAATTAAATACTGAGAAGAAGTTTAGCTAATGCAGTCAGAATTCGCCCACTATATAGAGCTCCAAATGTTACAACTTAATTTATTCTTGCTCTAAACAGAGCCCAAAATATTACATAAGAAAAGCAGATTTCTAAAGTACATATTACATACAATTAATGAGAGAAAGGAACTGTATCAGCAGTTTCATTTTAATTGGAATTGGCACCTAATTAATGATGAAAGGCAATATGTGATCAAAATGTTTTTCAATATTATATAAGAATCCAAATTGTCTCATTCTCTAACAGGAGGACACTTTAGCAAGGCTTCCATAATTAGTGCTCTCTCCCTCTACTCAGTCTCATAGAATTTGTGTTTCATGGTTTTATATCATAACGCGACAATATGGAAACATGCCTAACTTTGCTGCAACTGTGGAATTATTTGCGCTCTTAAATGTAGCCATTGCTCTTAAGTTATTAATTTGAATTCTCTGATTATTTTTTTTTTTGTACTGTATATCGACAACATCAATTTACAAAGGACTTCTTTCAGTTCAGTTTGTTATTTAGAAATTAGCCAAGGGAATGGAAAGAAAGAAACCGGATTTATCAAGTTGAAAGCTTTATGCTTTCAGATGTTAATATCTTGCTATGAGGCCATTTTTACATCTTGGGAGGCTTCTTGTCCTCTGCACTCCTCTCTAGATTCTGAAGTCATTTCACAATTATATTCTTTATTTTGCATCAATGTATAATAAATGATTGCGTCTATTTGTTATTATTCCTTCTACCTTGATCTTTAGTTGCATTGTTCCAAAGAAATCAAAATTCAAATTTGTTTATGAGATAGTTTGTCCATAGGGGAAAGTAACATAGAACAGTAATTTCCAATTTAAGCAGAACAAAATGGGTCTCAGAATAGTGTTATCCCTACTAATTATCAAATTTATTCTTCTAAAGCTCTAAAATATGCAAATTATTCCCTATAGGTTGACTAAATTTTTATTTTTCGGGCCGTTATGCCCTTGCGAAAGAATGGTTTTCGTTAAAACTGTTAGAATTATTCCCTATGCATCTTTGAAGGAATATGTTTGACAGCTACAACTTTGTAGGTATATATATGGAATCTTACTTCTTTCTATATTTGTAGTTAACTCTCTTTTTCTTTCTTAGAGAAGTCGATGTGTTCTTCTTTCGGTGAATCAGATTTTTTTTTTTTCTTGTTTACTTTGTGAGTATTTGTGTTATAAACTGCAGTTAATATCAATGTTAATGAACTGCAGTTGTGTTATAAATGAAATGATGGATCAAATTACGGCGAAATACTTGAGCATGAAACTTCTTGTATTTTCTATATTGTTTTTCTGGATGATATTTGAAACTACCTCTTTTGGTGCTATATGAGAGAGCACTCTTTGGCTGATAGAAACTATTGCAAAGGTTATGATGAGAAAATGGAGCCCCCACTTTTTACCGATGTCAAAAAGAAGATATCTTCAGTTTTCGTCTTTTAAAAAAAAAAAAAATTTCTGATGAATGAATTTTCGAAATTTTAAGGTGGATTTTACTATTCTATTTTGGTATTAGACATTTTCACAAAATTGGACGAGTTTGGTAGTATTAAGTTTTACTTGAAATATGGTCTGTGCATATAATTTATTTCAAAAAGAGAAATAACCCTGGTCAAACAGATATTTTTTTAATTGTGATTATAAATTTAATTGTGAATATAATTTTAATTGTGATTATTTGTTCTTGAGTAATTTTTTAAAATTATCTATATCTTACAGATTATGATACGCCTGGATGCTCCAAGTCTCAGTGAGATGCTTTTGAGATGGACCAGAGGGAGGTGTTCCATCAACTCGTATCAACTGAAGCTTCGAATTTATTTTTATCTTCCATGACTAACTAATAGATTTTAGTTTTTTTTTCTCTAAATTGAACTTATGTTCTGAGTTGGCAACTTGATGGATTCTTGTTTTATTTTTTTTATTTTCATTGATATTGTTGGAGACACTAATGTATGACATTATTTTGAAGTGATTTGTTATGTTGGAGTTTGGTTTCAATGCTATTTTGTTTATGATTTTTGTTATTTTGCTAATGTATATTTATATATGAACATTTGGTGGCAGAAAATAACACTATCGAATGTGAATACAATTTGTCGCCATCAAATGCCACATTTAGTGGCGACAAATGTTTGCCACCAAATGTCACGTTTAGTGGCGACATGTATTTGCCACCAAATGGACACATTTCATGGCGATAAGTGTTTGCCATCAAATGAAACACATTTCGTGGCGACAAATATTTGCCATTAAATGATGTATTTCGTGGCGACTAATATTTGCCACCTAAAGTTGAACGTTGGTGGCAAAAATTAGTTGCCACCAAATTCTGACAATTGGTGGCAACAAAATATCGCCACCAAATGATACCATTTTGTGGTATATTTAAAGTGGCAAAATTCATATTTCGCCACCGATTCATTCGCCGGCGGGATCTATTGCGGCAACATGTGGCGACACTTTTTGTCGCCATTATAGACATTTGGTGGCAACATTTTATATATTTGGTCGCCACCGAATGATAATTATTTTGTAGTGTTGCCTGCTGATTTGTTGCTAAATATACATCTGGATACTGCATTTTCGTTCCTAAATATAACTTAGTTGCAATAAATTCTGTTCGTGGCTAAAAGTTATTATTTTTAAATAATTTTATTTTATTTTTAATTATAGTATAGGGACGAGATCTATGTGAATCAATCAAAAGTTCTCATGTTATAAATACTAACATATTAGTAATATCTATCTATCTATATCTATATATATATATACATACATATATGAAACCTTAGTTTTTTTTACAGGTGGCGGGAAGTTGGAGCGGGGAGGGGAGTGGGTTTTGGGGGGTAAGGGTAGGGGTGGGCCCGCTCTTTTTTTAATTTTTAATTTTAATTTTTTCTTTCTATTGATGTGGAGAAACAAAATTTTTTGTTTAATCTAATTTAACTTTTCTTTTTTATTATAAAAATTTAAAATATATAATTATCTATATGTACTTTTAAATAATTTAGATTACATATATTAAATATAAATTTTAATTTTACAATATTGATTATTTAGATAAAAATTATACAATAAAAAATAAAAGAGATCGATGGAGTTTAAGTTAATTACTTATTTAATAAATTTAGTTACGAAAATTACATGATTAAGTACTAATTAAATCTGTAAAGCTAAACTATGCATTCAAGTTTTGAAGTCAAAGTATCATTAACTGAATCAAATCTAACATATAAAAAGGCTAGATAGTAAAAATAAAATTTTGAAAGGTTGGATAACTGATTCAAAATGGTTCGTAGTTCAGAAACGTTCTATATGTTTTTACTTTGATTTTAATATCAAACTACAATACCATATTTATAGTCTGATGAGAGATTAATTTCACATTAAAATATTTTGAAATATTCAAAATATAATTGGTCGACTTTTAATTTTAACAATTAAATATTCTAAAATTTATTAGATAGTTTAACGTATTCTTTTTTTAAATGAAATCAGGCACGTGAAGCTTTAGTTCTCAAACTTTAATGAGTTCCAATTTCAAACTCGAACTATGAAGCATATGACATTTTAATCCTATAAATATAATTTATTATTTTTATTATTTTTTTCTTATTTTTTTTGTCCTTTTTATATTTTTATTCTTATATGTTTACTGTACTAAATGCTTTTTTTTTTATTTAAAAGTTTTATTTGTTTCTACAGAATCAACCCGCGGCAACGCGCGGTACCTTCAGTAGTATAAAATGATTCGACAGTAGAATTATAGCATATATTAGCAATATGCCCGCGCTTGCAAACAGTACAATTTATAAGTTCTCAATTATATTTATAAAGTGCGGTACTATATAGGGTTAATATTATGGGATCCTTCCGTCTATCTCTAATTTCATAGATACTCTTAAAAACTGTCAAAATCAAAAATATTTTTTAATTCTATAAAACTATCCAAATTATTCTTATTACTTAATTCCGTTTAAAATGTGGCCTTTTGCCTGTTTTGTACGTACATGAAATGTTTTAGATTTTAGAGTTTAGAATTATAGGATTTAGGGTGTAGGGTTTAAAAATTTTAAGAAATTTATGGATGCGCCAAATAATTTGTTGCGACATGTGTGGGCCTTTGAGTGCAACTTCAAAGTGCTTAGTATATAATAATAGATAATAATAGATAAGATAGAGTACGATTCTCTATTCTATTTTTATGATGCATCCGGTGCACCCGGTACTAAATTGAGCCATGTGCGTCTACTGAGAGAAAAATTCTAAAATATAACGGGTGTATTGGCGTGGCGTCACAAACCAATCAAAAATCTCTTTTTAGATATATATGTTCCATCATAATTATAAAAAATAGAATTTATTATATTTTTTTTAAAAAAAAAAAATATGATTGGCTTGTTATTGATGACATGTGCAAACGTGACAGTGTAGACTTCCTCCCACTGAGGCCCCTCCTCCGTGTAGGGTATATTGCATCGGATGTAAAGTGTACTTCTCATACACCATACATGCCTACGATAAAAAATTTAATTGTTTAAATATGTTTCATAACATTTGAAAGGTTATACATTAAAAATTATATATTTTAAACACATCTATTAAATCATAAGAGTTGAGCGGTCTATGGTTGGCCAGGTCTACTCAATAATTTTAAAAACTCCCGATTTATTCATAGTCGGTTTATGACGCACAAAATGTACTTCCAAGGTACCGTACTATATATTATTAGAGACTTTGAAAATTTTGATACACTAAAAGTGGGCAATCCAAGAGATATTATTCTAAAATTTTCTGCGTGAGACAAAGTATCACGCAATCTGCAATCTCAAAAAATGAACCTGCAGAAGCCCAAGAATCTCTTCAATATAAATGAGTAAATAAATTAAAATAAGTGAAAAAAGGATAAAAATTGCAAATCCGAAGAGCAATAATTGGAGTAGCGAGTTCAAAATGGCTTATGATTGAGGGGTTCATGTGCATTTTCACCTAAATTTTCGGCGTGAAGTTTCGCTCCAAGTATACAAATGTCATATACTTTCTCCACGTCAATGTGCATGTACACTCTTTATAGGAGTGTAAATTTTACACCTAAGTTTCTTTAAAAAAATAATAAGACAAGTGAGTTAATAAGGACAAGGAGAAGTTTATAAGTGTAAATTAAGCTGTTTTTAATGTATGCGTTCTTCTAGTCTATTTAATTCATATCTTATAATTCAATATTGGCCACTTTTAGAAAAAGTTTTTTATAAGAGGCAAATATGTACTCTTCTAAATTTTTTTTTTTTTTTGAGAGAAAGGTAAGCACGCTACCCGCTTCGTTTATTTCTTTTTAGAAATAAACTTAGCTGAAAATGTGAATCAACTAGGATTCGAACTCGGGACCTCGGGTACCAACCACTAAACCCTTTGCCACTTGCGCTAGGGACGGTCGGTTACTCTTCTAAATTTTTAAAACATCATACATATATATCTCTTAAAAGTTTGAAAATTTATCAATGCCCTCTCAATCTCATAAGTTATTGGGAGCGCCGTTGCTGCCATCCTCAGTTCATTTTTGTTAAACTTTATGCGGTATAATGACAATTTTACCCTTAATTATTGGTGGGTAAAAGTGTTTGAAGATCTCTCACTTATAGATCATTTTAAAATAGACCCTTCAACATTTTTTTTAAAATTAAGAACTCTTAAGTTTTTAATTTTTTGATTTGGGATTTTGTAGTAAATTTTTTTCAATTGAGATCTCTCAGTCATGAACTATTAATAAAATTTTAATTTCGCTAATAAAAATCAATTACAAAAAATTGTTAAATTATGAGGGTGTAAACACAACAAAAAAAAAAAAACATAGGGGTCTTTCAAAATATATGGCAAATAAGCCCGATTTTATACATTTTTACCTTATTGTAAAAGTGTTTTAATTGAAACATTTTTGAGTGAATACCACATGAAAAATACTCTACTATCAAGAATTTTTACAATTAAAAGATCTTTTGTGTGAGATACGTAAGTTATTTAAATAGAATTAAAAAAATACTTAATTCTTGAGGGAACGTTGAAAATAATATTAACAGCTTTATGTTATGATCCATTGTGTAATTTAATAGAGAAAAAAAGAAAATTGAACTAAAATATTACATCTAGTGAACTATAAATATTTCATTGAAAATTTTAAAGAGTAAAGTCGACTTAGTGTGTATCTCAAATTTTAAGAACTAACTATCTTAGCAATTCTTCAAAATTTTACACTTTGTTAAATAAGTATTAGGGGCCAAAATGCTAATTAGAAATAATGGATGATGTTTTTGATATAATTTTAACGTAGAGGGATATTCATGGTAGTCTCAACTTTAGATATATGGGTAGCTCTTGTATGGTTGGCGAGAAGCTCATGCGGGCCGGTGATTATTGATCAAGGAAAATGGTTCAGCGTGGAGCGACATATAATTAAATCGCCTAAGAAAAACTTAAACTGTGGTTTAAACTTTATATAATTTTTTCAACAATTTATATACTGATTATCTCCTAGGATACGCCCAACTAATTCATTTTCACCAATATATATACCAGATAAATTGGCAAACCAAATTTATACAAGAGAATTATTCTCATTATCATAGACATCAAGCTTACATATATATATAACAACCATACATGCATGAACCTCTCACCTGAGCATATATATTTTTCAAACTTTATTTATAAAGGCGAGGAGGGGGGAAAAAAAAAAAAGGAAAAGGAAAAGACACGCATGCGCATACGAGGTCGGGCCTAACATAGTAATTAAGGCCACATTATTTAACGTACTAAACGCCGCGTACGTGACAAGTACTATATATATAGATCGCATGCATAACGTCGGCCTACGCACCAAAGAGGTAAGGCATGTCGCCGAGCACCTTTTTCACGAGCTCATCGCCGTTCTCCGTCCAGTCGTCGACCTCTGCACCCAGCTTGGCGATACCATCCATTATCTCATCGGGGTCGTGATGCATCGCTTTCAATTGATCCGCTGCCGAGGGCCCGGTCCCCACTAGCTCCACGGTGAATCCCCCGGAGCTCCCGGCCGTGCTATCCACCCGAACCAAAGTCGGCCCGCCGAACAAATTGTGCTTGCTCCCCAGCGCCTCCTGGTACGCTCCCGCCAGGAACGTCCCGATATAGTACCCGCCGCCGCTTTGTTCTAAGGCGTGGAGGGGGAGAGTCTGGGCCCCGCCGATGAACTGGTCGACCTTGCCGTCGCTGTCGCATGTGAGGTCGATGAGCGTGCTCTTCAGCGTCGGCTGCTCATTCAGCCGGTGTATCGGCATGATTGGGAACAGCTGCTTGATCCCCCAGAAGTCCGGCGTGAGCGAGAAGACCGACAGGTTCATGTGGTACGCGTAGGTCGTGTCCCCGGCCGCCTCCAGCTGCTTCGCCAGACGCCTGCTGAGCTTGAAGATCTCGACCCCGTGCTTCTTGAGCTGGTCTGCGTGTGCTCCGGAAGTGTTATTGTTGCTGTCCCTTGATCGGACGGCTGATTTCAGGTTAGCGTGAAGCGTCGTCGGATTTCCTACGAGCTCGTCCAGGCGGCTGATTAATTCGTCAGATGAGACCGAGTCGCTGGGTTCCTCCACGGCCGACAGTGCATCGTATATCAGGATCGAGTGGTGGGACGCGAGGGCGCGGCCGCTCTCGCTGCACAGCACCGGATGCGGCACACCATTCTGGTTGCACACGAGCTTCGCCGCCTGCACCACCGCCGACGCATACTCTTCCAAGCCGTACGCCACCGACATGTCCGAGGACCCTGACCGCGTCCCGTCGTAGTCGATCCCGAGCCCGCCGCCGATGTCGAGAGTCCCCATCGGTGCCCCCATCTTCACCAGGTTGCAGTAGTACCTGTTCAATACGAAGATAGTAAATTAAATACTGCTATAATAGTTTATATAAGCTTTTGAGTATGAACATTTATTTCATGATACCCAGTAGCCTCGCGCACTGCACTGCTAATGATGGATGTGGTCGGGATCTGCGACCCGATATGAAAGTGGAGTAGCTGGAGACAATCGAGCATGTCGAGTGCTTTTAGCTTCTCTGCCACTGCGTAGATTTGGGCCTCCAAGAGCCCGAACTTGCCATGCTTGCCGGAGGTGGATCCAAAGTGCCCAGGGTTGGTCGTGAGCAGCCTCGCACGGATGCCGAGCACGGGGCGCACGCCGAGCGCTTGGCTCGCCGCCACCACCGTGTCGACCTCATCCTCCAGCTCGAGCACGATGATTGTGTTGAAGTTGATGGAGCGCGACACGAGGGCGAGGGAGATGTAGTCCAGGTCCTTGTAGCCGTTGCACACCAGGTACGCCTTCGGGCTTCCGTTGATAAGGCAGTGCATGGCGAGGAGGAGCTCCGGCTTCGACCCGGCCTCAAGCCCAAATTTGTAGTAGTGGTCCTTCCCAAATTTGACCACGTGGCCCTTCCCAAAATTGACCAGGTTGTCCACCACGTCCTTGTTCTGATTCACCTGTTCGATATGAAATATATTCTTTAGCGATTCAAATTTTTGATATGATCAGCCATTTTATATGATACCATTTAAGTAATAATTATTGAGAAAATAGTTTCTATTATACAAGTTCTCTTTTTCACATTTAATGAATTATAAAGAGTATCATTCTGTGTTTTATAGTCAGAAAGGAAATAAAGAAAAAAAAAATGATATCTGATCAAGCGAGTTAGCTCCTGGTTTAAACTTCTGGGGTAAATTTATTAGTTCAAATTGATGCACCTTCACTGGAAACACCCCTTGATAGTGGGAGTTGTAACCCGTATACTGAATGGCATTAATGAACGCAATATTGAGCGAGTCCAAACGGTGCTTGAGCACGTCAGGGAAGCGGAGTATAAGCGGGAACTGGAGATTCTTCGCAGTCGCAGCCTTCACCGCGGCGAGGAGATCAATCTCCTGCTCAGAGGTGGTCTCAACGCCGTTAGTCATAACGGAGATGTTACCGCTAGAGTTAACGGTGAAGTAAGGGTCGCCCCATCCCGCAATATTGTAGAGGTAACCATAGTTGGTCGACATGTTCTCTCCTCCCCACACAAAGAGTTAGCTAAAAAAAGCTAGGGTTTAGTTTCGCAGTGAGTAGTGCATGAGAGGGGTGTGTGAGGGGGGCTGTAAATAGGCGCGCTCCAAGGATACCACCGGGCGAGATAATTTCTCTCGCTTTTATTAATCTTTGACGGTCGAGATCTCTTCTATGTATTATTTGTTACAAATTGAACGGATGAGATTTGTTTTTCGGGGTGTCGTCTGGCCTGCGTTCTATCGTCGGTTTGATCACAACACCAACGGCCTATTTGTTTAAGCAAAGTGATTTCAAGTCGTAAACGAACACTATCTGTATTTGATTCATGATAATATGATTAAATTCAAAATTTGAATTTTTAAAATACTGTAACTTAATTGCATCCCACTCGGAGGTGAAATCAATTACAGAAAAAATGCGAGAAAAAAATATATATAATGAAAGAAAAAGGCCAATTTGCATAAAAAATCTACTAGTTTTGAGCTTTTGCAAAATCGGACCGCCTTTTTCGATTTTGCAGAATAGGTCTGAATTTTCAGCAAACTGACCAAAATACCGTTATTCATTTTTCTCTCCTTTTTTTTTCTCGTTCTTTTTTTTTCCTCTCGAAAAAGGCGGCGGAGGCGGAGGCGGAAACGGCCCGTCTCGCCTCTGCCCCTCATGCCCTAACCCTCGACCGCGCACCCCCAGCCTAACTCGCCTCCGGCCCGCTGAGGCCGCGCCGCGATCCTTTTTTTTTTCCCCCCTCTACGACCCTCCTCCACCGGCCATCCGCGACGATAGTGAGGATGGTACTGTGTCCTCTTACTCCGCCTTCGCCCTCCAGCTCCACTGCAGCAGATTTTCTACCTGCCAAACCCACTTTTAGAAATCCGCCGTCCCTGCCGCCGCCGTCGGCGACGAAGAGGAAGTGCTTCTCGGGGCCGAGAAGCACGCCAGCGAGTGAGGGAGAGAAAAATAGTTACACTCCAGCGAGGGTGGTGGCTGCGATAGAGGGCAAGGGAGAGGTCGTGACAAAAAAAATTATAGAAGAAGGGAGAAGAAAAAAATAAAGAGACAAAATTATAGAAGAAGGAAGAAGAAAATAAAATTGCACTGTTAAAATAAAGTTACACTGTTTTAAAAAAAATTTACAATATTTTAAATAAAAATTATACTTTTTGAAACAGAAATTACACTATTTGATATGAGATTTACACTCTTTAGACCAAAATTGCACTCTTTGGATGAAATTTACACCAATTTTCTTTCTTTTCTTCTTCCTCCTTCTCATTCCTCTCATCCACATCCTCATCCTCCTCCACCCCCCCATCCTCATCCGCCCCCCCCGCCGAAGAAGGAGCGCCCGTACCAGGGCGCGACGACGTCGAGGGGCAGGCCATCCTCCTCCACCACGCACCGGAACATCGCGACGTCGTCGGAGGTGGAAGCCATCATCCGCGCCCACCGCCGCTTTGGCAACAAGTGGGCGACCATCGCCCGCCTCCTCTCCCGATAACGCCATCAAGAACCACTGGAACTCCACCCTCAAGCGCAAGTACATCGCCGCCGGGATCGTGACCGCCGGCGACGCCTCCGCCGCGTCGGATTTTGGAGACGATGAGGCGGCGGCGGGGCTGCCGCCGCGATCGATGAAGCGGGCGAGCAGCGTCGGGCCCGCGGCGTCGGCGGGGCTCTGCCTCAGCCCTGGCAGCCCCTCCGGGTCCGATCTCAGCGACTCTAGGGGTGGATGAGGATGAGGATGAGGTTGAGGGGAAGGCAGAGGAGGAAGAAAAAGAGAAAGAAATGATATAAATTTCACCTAAAGAGTAAAAATTTTATCCCAAAAAGTATAAGTTCTGTCTCAAAAAGTGTAACTTTTATTTAAAACTGTGCAAATTTATTTAAAACAGTGTAACTTTATTTTAACAGTGCAATTTCATCTTTTTTTTCTTCCTTCTTCTATAATTTTTTGTCTTTATTTTTTTTCTTCCTTCTTCTATAATTTTTTTTTGTTACGACCTCTCATTTGCCCTCTATCGCAGCCACCACCCTCGCCGGAGTATAACTATTTTTCTCCTCCTCTCTCGCCGGCGTGCTTCTCGGCCCTGAATGGCGGTGGTGGAGACGGCGGATTTTCAGAAGTGGGTTTGGCAGGAAGAAAATCTGCTGCAGTGAAGGTGGAGGGCGAAGGCGGAGGAAGAGGATGCGGCGCCGTACTCACGATCATCACGGAGGACCGCGGAGGAGGAGGAGGAGGGTCGGAGAGGAAAAAAAAAGGGTCGCGCCGCCGCCTCGGCAGGGAAAGAGGCGAGGAGGGCGGGGGGTGCGAGGGCGAGGGCGAGGGCGGGGGCGAGGGCGTGAGGGGCAGAGGCGAGGTGGGCCGTTTCCGCCTCTGCCTCCGCCGCCTTCTTCGGAGAGAAAAAAAAAAGAACGAGAGAAAAAAAAGGAGAGAGAAAAATGAATAAGGGTATTTTGGTCAGTTTGCTGAAAATCGGGACCGAATCTGTAAAATTGAAAAAGGCGGCCCGATTTTGCAAAAGCTCAAAACTAGTGAATTTTTTATGCAAATTGGCCAAAGAAAAAAGACATAGCTTTTTTATTTTATTATATTATAATTTATTTTTTATACTATTTTTTATTGTATTGCAATTTATTTATTAACTTATATAAGAACTAAAAAATTATTTTACATCGTTCATTTTTATCAAACAAATAGTAGAACTAAGAGAATTTTATTTTCACAACCGTAAAAATAAGCAGCAAAAAAAAATAATGTTACTTAAATTTAAAATCTATATTAACTTAAAATCCAGCTTAGACGAAACAAACGTGCCCTATTAGCCGAGAAAGTCTGCTACATAACACTTACACTGCATCATCGATAATCAGCCGATCACATCTCTCTTTTGAGAGAAAAGTACAACAAAAATATTTTTTCATTAATCGTGCTGGATAGGTGAGTCAAAAAAAATTGATTAATTAAGAATACGACGTAACCAATATAACTAGTGCATTCTAATTTTTTTTTTTTTCCTCTAGAAGCCTCCCAATTATATACTGAAAAGGACAAAGGGCGCGCTTTTTACGTTTTCCACGTCCTTAAAGTGGATTCCCCCACAGATGTATACGCGCATGAAATAGACGCAATTACGAAACGTTTTGGGCCCTGTTGCCATTTGGTTGTCCGATGAGAAAATTATTACGGTTTGATTAACGTACAATGATAGTGACTAGATCAACTTCAATTTGCCCCCTTTTGTTTGGCGTATTTTTGTTTTACCATTTCGTAGTTCAAAAAATTATACTTAGTAATTCTTTGATTTTATTTCTATTCTATCCAAAAAATTTACCGTTAAAGAGACTAGTAAAGAGAGATTTTTTTGAAAATCATAAAGTTATATCCTAGTTAACAACAAATTATTACAGTCAAAAAAAAAAAATATATTATTAAATAGTTAAGTATAACTTTTCAAACTACAAAATAACAAAATAAAAATACACTAAATTAACCATCGGGTATTAAGTATAATATTTTAACAACAGGATGCCAAAATAAAAATGCGTTAAACTACAGTAGGATAAATTAATTAAGTATATTCTTATTTTTTAACAAGAGATAATATTCGTTGAGTTTGCTATGATTGTTATCTTAGTATAGTGACTAGCACCTCTTTACATTTTTTAAAAAAGATCAAGTCTAACGGAGTCGATCGTTAATTTGTAAACCACATCATTGAAAATAATTTGGTAGCACGGAGACCTCCGTACTACCGATAGTATAGCAGCCTAGCTCTATATATATATATATATATATATATATATATATATATATGAATTGAGCTTCTATGCTTTTAAAAGTAGTAAGTTATTGATGCTTGTAAGTTTTTAGCCGTTGGATAAAGATTTGGATGGTTAGGATGATAGTGGTCCCCTAGGATTCAGTGAGTGGTTGGTGGAATAGCATAATCTATGGGATGGACTTGGTAAAAGGAATAGATCTAACGGTGGAAAACTTACAAGCAATAAGTGCTTGGTTCTTTTAAAAGTACCATGGCCGGACTGTATATATATAATAAGACTTATATATAAAAAACAAGACTACTATACTATCAATAATATTAGGACTCCGGTACTATATTCTCATTTTTGACCTTAGGATATGCAAATCAACGATCCATACCGTTAAATATTATCAAGAGTATATTAAATTCTTAGAAATAAAATTTTATATTTTGTCGACGCTCCTATTGTATATCATATGGTGATCCTATACTTGCCTTAACAACAAAACATAAAAACTGACCGTCCCTAGTGCAAGTGGCAAAGGGCTTGGTGGTTGGTACCCAAGGTCCGTGTTCGAATCCTAGTTGATTCACATTTCCAGCTAAGTTTATTTCTAAACGAAATAAAACGAAGCGGGTAGCGTGCTACCTTTCTCTCTAAAAAAAAAAAACAACAAAACAGAAAAACAAAGTCCACTGCCCAAAAAGAATCAAAAAATTGTAATTCTTGTAATTATATTTCTTAGAATTTACTAAATTGTTTTAGGTTTTAGTAATGAAAGAAAAAAGAGAGATGAGATTGGTGGAGAAATATAGATTTTTGGATGATAAAGTTCTCCAATTATAATCAAAAAGTCCTTGTAGGGTAAGAATTAATCTTTATCATTCAACTAATTAAAGTATAAAACAAAATGAGAGGTCCGGAGATAAGGGACCAAACTTCAGTACAGAGTTCCCTGATGATGCCTCATTGGAAAGCTCTAATCTGTTGTCACATATTAATTTTACGTGCCCTAATAATTCAATGGATAAATTTTTAATACTAAAGATGTTAAAAAGTAAATTTTATAAATAAAAATTATAATTTTTGAATAGAGATAAAATTGATACATAATAATGAATCAAAAGCACCTTGGCAAGATATCATTAAGATGCTTTCCACTGATATATATATATTTTTTTCAGAGATAAGTGGTGGCGTATGTACGGATGCATCTCGAACAATTTCTCACGATGCGAATAAGAGGAATAAGCTCGTGCCATGAACTTCAGTGGTCCACAGATTGAATTGTGGGTAGGGGTGTAAAACGGGCCGGGCGGCACGTGGGCAGCCCGGCCTGGCACGGACGCGGGCCGGGCCGACCCGCGCTAACGGGCCGTGCTGGGCCGCGCCTCTGGGGCCCGACGGCCCGGCACGGCATGGCCCGATGTAGGCCTGGGCCGTGCCGGGCCGCGAAGAGGCGGGCCACCCGGCACGGCACGGACCGGTTGGGCCGTGCCAGCCGGGCCAGCACGACCCGCACCCCGAGGCCCAAGGCAAGATGCCTTGGGCCTCGGGGTCTCAGCTCCTGGGGAGGAGGGTCTCCCCAGGAGCTCTCCTCCCTAGGCAGATCTTGGGAGGAGTGGTTTTGGTCCAATGGACCAAAGCATTTTTTTCCATTGGACCAAAACCCATCCCTTTTCTTTCTTTTTATTTTAAAATAATACTTTTTTTTTAAAATTAAATATTTACTATATTATAAGTATTTTTATAAATTTTTAATTATTTGATCAAAATATACGTTTAAATAAAAATAATTTATTATTTCTTTTTTTAAATTTTATAATAATTTTTGAAAAAAAATTAAAAATAAATATCTTAAAGGGCCGGCCCGGCCCGGCACGGCCCGTGCCTTCCGGGCCGAAGGGCCGTGCCGGGCCGGAGGCTAGGCGGCTTGGGCCCGGCACGGTACGGCCCGAAATTGAAGCCGGGCCGGGCCGGGCCAGCCTTTAGCCCATTTTGGCCCGGAAAATGTGGGCCGTGCCGGCCCGGCACGGCCCACATTACACCCCTAATTGTGGGGGCGCCTCTTAGACGGTCCACGTGTCGCCCTCACAATCGCCATAATTAGCGTTACACCGTAGATTTTTTTTCATTTTTCGGTGGTCATGGTCCATCGCGGGAAAAAGTATGCAATATGACAATGACAACGCATCTCTATATCCCAACTACTAATTAAATTATTTTCGTAAAATACGAAAATCTAAAATATGTAAGTTATATAAATAATAAAGTATCTCTAATCAATCACATTAAAATCTTAAAATTTATCAAAAAAAATATTTTTGTTATACTTTATTTTTTCAGTGAAGAGTGATGATTGGTGCGATGTAGCCGATATATAGTAGACTTTCGCTTAGAATACATTCATTCCATCATAACTTTTTTTAAAAATTAATATACTTATTTTTAAAATAAAAAATTTAATTTGGAGACAAATGATATAATGAACTATTATATAAAACTATCTTACATAGCAGAAAAAAAATTCAAAATATGACAATCAAATGACTGAGGGGGTCTCTCCAACCAATCATATTTGGCTCTTAAGATTCACACATCCTATCATAATTTTTGAAAAATTTATTTTTATTATATCAATAAATATAAATAGTTAAATATAAAAGATACGGTGCAACTACTACATAGTAAATTTTCTCGTACAGCAGGACCAAAAACTATTAACGTCCCGCGGGGCCCATCTTATCTACAAAGATCGAAGGTAGGGTAGAAAATTAAAGACCACAACGTACGGAAGATAAATGCCACGTTGCATTAAAGTAGATGGACCACTATTCATTATCGGTAAAATGTATTGAGATCCCTCAATTATTGACTATTTCAAACTAGAACCCTCGAAACATGACATGTGTAACTAAACAAAAATCTCTTAATCATATATATTAATGCATTAAATAGTTAAGATAATATTTTAAAGATTTGTAACAGTAGTGCTCAACTATTTTCCTTCCTATTGACGTCTCACTGTTAATTTCTTTTGTTTTTTTTTAATCGCTCTCGAGTCTCGACCACTCTCTCTCTCTCTCTCTCTCTCTCTCTCTCTCTCTCTCTCTCTCTCTCTCTCTCTCTCTCTCTCTCTCTCTCTCTCTCTCTCTCTTTGCTATTAGTGAATGACGGGTAACAAAACATACATTTCATTAGCTAAAATAGCATTTAAAATAATTTAAATGTAATCATTTTATTAGTAAATTATAAATACATCTCCAACTTAAATGATTAAAATAGTTTAAATTAAAATAAATAAAAAAGTGCAAATCTGGAGAGTAATAGTTGGAGTAGCGACTTCAAAATGGATTATGACTGAGGGGTTCATGTACATTTTCACCTAATTTATTATTCCGCGTAATGTTTCGCTCGAAGGATATAAATGTCGTATATGGCATAGGATTACGATGCCGAGTCTTCGAAAAGGACGAGGCTCCCTCCACGTCAACGTGGCGTTGAATAATATCCATAATAATATACACAGCAGTGGTCTCAATGCAACAGTGAATGACGTTCAAGGAAAAATAAAACGTGGCCTAATTAATGAGATAATGTCACACCACGTCAGCAATATATAACTAATCAAATATATTTTTTCAAAACAAAAAACATAATTAAAATATATTTTTATAAAATCATTATGGAATAGGTTGATTTTAGGAGATAGTTGTGATTGGTAGGGCTACGCTTTTCCATCAACTACTTACCTTTTTATTTTAATGGGACTCTTCTATCATTTTTTTACCATTTTTAAGCTTACAATATAAATGGTTTTTCCATAGGTCCTTTTTGCCCAGCTCTAATTTTATATAACAATTCTTAAAAATTATTAGTATCAAAAATACCTTTCAAATTAGAAAAATTATCTAAACTATCCATATTACTAATATTTCATCCAAATATGGCTTAAGTACCTGTTTTGCTCCTCTTACCCATTTAATTATTGTAATATATGTTATAATCAAGATAAGATGTATTTATTATTAGTACTTTTATAGTTTAGTCTTGTTATCTAACATCTCTTCATTTTGATTAATTTTGTATCTTTTAATTTCTTTTTTATATATTTAGTATATTTTTATTTTATTTGTCTAATTACGACTGGAAGAATTAAATACTTGTTTGTTAGATTTATTTCTAAACCTTTAGATTATTCTAGATGTAGTTCAATAATTCTTTATTTAGCTTAGATTTATATTATTACATTTATTTCTGATTTGTTTTTATTATTCTTTGATTATTTTCGTATATACTACTTTGCGTCAACTCAATAAAAAGGCTATCCTGAGTGATGTAAATTAAATCAAAAGTTACAAATTTTATGTTAATTAATTATTGTGAGGGGTAAGTAGGTTATTTTATAATTAAACTTAAGCAAAACTGATGAAAAAAAAATTACAATATAATCTATGTATATATAGGAGTAATATTAATATTGACGGCTTTTAAAGAGTATCTATAATACTTTTTAAATTTTGAGGGGCACGTCTGAAATTGCTCCAATAAGTAATAAAAGAAATAATTAAGTAATATTTTACATATTTCCAAGGTTAACGAAATTTGGTTGATGAGTCAAATCGGGCACATGGTATTTGAATAGGATGCCAAGTTATAAATATTTTAATGTGGAAAATTAATGGTTACTAGATGAAACATCCTTCGATTGAGAGTACTACAGCGTTAACCTTCAAGCATAAGTGTTTACTGAGATCCAAACAAATGACCGATAATATCACTTGGCAACCTAGTATCAGAAAGAAAATTTGGTGTAAATGATTACTAACGTGATATTATCCTATATAACATTCGTACAATTTTGAGATTCGTGTCATTCACACTATAAATGACAAATGAAATGGTCTTACTTTGGAGACAGTCCTAATCATACAAATTTTTGTTCCCCATAACGCTCTGGATGTGCTGTTCATACTTTGATACTTTGCCGAGTGAATTCAGCTAGTTGGGATGCGCAACTTTGAATCTCTACTTGCTTTCTAAAGAACCGCCACTTCTCGGGTAATATATATTATATTAGTTATGAGATATAGAGCCTGTTTGGCCTAGCTTTCGAGAAATTATTTTTACTGAAGTGATTTTGATTTACTGTAGAGCATTTGACCGTCGGAAAGAAAAGCGATTTATTTGAAATAATTTTATAGCATAGCCAGCAACAATGGAACTAACATATGGGCCATAATTTACCACTCTCTCTTCGCCCTAGCCCGACCTATATGCATGTCAAAACCAGTTCATGGCCCATTTCGACCGTCACATTTCCAAACTTGAATGGTTGAACTGCAACCTGCAGAATAGAATGTTAGGCTGTATGTGCCACATTGCACAAATTATACGTTAGTTGACTCGTCGAATTGGGAATGGATTGTCACTTGTAACCTTTTGGAGTAGGAACCCTAATCCAAATGAAACATTTCCTCGAAAATTGTAGAGGACTCCGCAGTTCAGAGGATTGCGGTTGCTGCAAATGTATGGCTCTTTTTTGTTTCAGATCAGGGGTTCTAGTGCATACATTTAATGAATTTTTGCAATATTTTCTATATTACTTGTTGATTAACCGCAAATTTCTGCTTTCTTTTTCATATGTACATCACTCCCTGAGAGCAACTTGGAATTGTATCAGAATATTTTGGGTGTATGGAATTACAAGTCTACACGCTCAACCATATTCCTCGTAGCAGTAATGAATGCGCACATGCTACACCTAAGGATAATTATTGTCAGAGCAATACTGTCTGTACGTTTATAAAATAATTATAAGATGTACTTAATTTGTGGTCTTTCTACAGCTAGAATTTATCAACTGATCTTATCAACTTTATTTTTTTGTGCTTATTATACCAAAAACCCCTTCGAGGGTTTTTAAACTTTTAAATGCGAGGGCACAAAATGTATATTTTTCTTTTTATAAATTTATGATCCTAAATATTGGAATTTTGTATTTTATTAACTTGTGTGATTTCTTTTATGGACATACTACAGGCTCACTGAAACAACATACATGTTAAGCCTTTCTGTATAGTCAATGCTATCTGTACATCCAAAAAGTAGGTATAAATTTTATCCCACTTCTTGGCGGACAAATAACATTCATTTCTAATGTACGGCTCGGGCATTCAGCTCCGTACTATTGCAGAGTGTTAGGTAGAGTTGGCAGATCTAGATTGGAGTTTATGAAGACTCGTAATTACATGCTATTCTCAAATAAACTTTAAGAGGAAGTTTAGAAGTGTAGCTTTCTTTCTGTAAGCTTAGGCAGACCCGTAAATTAGTTTTATGCCCTAATGCTCATAAGTTAATTAAAAAATTTATCTTGGATGGAATTATGGGATTTAATTAGCGAATATGAATAAGAATAAATATTTTGCGGTGATGTTTGTAACTCCGTTCTTTATATGAAATCAAAAGGTGCATGGAACTATGTTATTCTCCAGTAAAAGATATATATGCATTTTTTTTCCTGACTCTTAAGATAACTTTATGAAAGTTTATTAAATTTCAGCCTTTTATATGATTTTAGTTAAACTTTTTTTTTAATAAACATTTTGCTAGAACAAATTTCAGAAAATTAAAGAGTATCCTATTTAGATTTTGTCTTTTAATTATATTTTTTTATATTTCAAAATGTTGGTATGCATATAAAATTTGTCGATGTACAACATCAGGAAGTACTGTAGCCTCGAGTGATGTTAGAGGGGCACAACTCTAATCAAGAGATGTGCATACGAGGCTTATAAGGGTGAAACTATGTTTAGATTCATTGAAAAAGGCTCGTGAGGGATTTTATGAAAAAAAAAAAAAAAAACTCGTAACACACACACACTACTGGATAGTAAGACGAGATATTGAGAATGCTCCTGAAGATCGAGAAATGTTTAAGTCCGCAACCTAAAAGGGATTGAAATTCTACAACCCTGCATTTAAGAGTTGAGTCAATCACTTTTCATTTTGAACAAAGCCATACTACAATCCAAATAGAATTTTAGTCCAATGCTACAACTTTACCATCCAAGAGTTAACTTTTCTTCACTAGTCTTATCTTTTTTTTTTAATATTAAAATTTTAAAGAAAATTTAAATCTTCAGAGGTAGGATCAAAATCCTTAAATCAAAATCCTTTTTGGAGTTTAGTATTAAAAAAAGGATTAAAAACAAGTTGATAGACAAATATGCAAAGCTATTAATTAGATGGTCCAAGTAGTAAAATTACAACACATTTTGGGTTGAAGGGGTAGTAGAACTCTCCTTGAAATTGTCTTAAGTTAGGAAGTACCCACTCATATCTTGACAACACATTTCTACAACTGTGCTACAACTGTACTAACTATGATGGACTTAATTGCTTCATCGATAATACAATTCAAGAGGAGGTGGGTATTAATTTGTCATTATCAAAAGGACCACCAATAAATTATTACTACTAGTAATTAAAAGACCATATTCGGTAATACTAGGAAAAGTAAATTATTGTGGAATCAAGTTGAAACTTATTATTTGTTGAACAACATAAATTTGTTTCCACCCTTGTCCCTCTTTAACTATGTTGGTACCTCATATATATTTATGAGGGCAGCAATTAATATAATTAACTATAGGTTTTACATCAGCATGCACAACCATGTGAGGGGGGAAAAGAAAATCTAGAATACACCAGTTATTTACTGTGATGTTTTTTATTGATCAGATTATTTTTCTTAAGTTCATCCATCCTGTTATGATTATTAAAAAATATTATTATTATATTTTTTTTAAAAAAAATATGATTGACTAGTTATTAATGATGTGGTGTAAGTATGAAATAGTAGATTTTTTCTTTGCCAGGAGAGGTATATCAATAAATATGTCACGATGCATGTGTAAGGTACAAAGGCATTTATTCGCTTGGAATATGTGGTGACTTTATATAGGAGAAATTGTCATAGCGTATCCACTTGCCACGTCCCATGGATCTTTCGATTTTCATCATTCAGAAATATATCTTTTGTAATTTAAAAATTGAACGAATAAATTGAAAATATGAGATAAAAATTGTAGATAAAAGAGGATCTACAAATGTAAGAAGCATCGATCCAATACGAACAAATAATTTCTTGCAAAGACTCACCTTCCTATGTCCTCCTACTTTTAATTTTTATGTGTAAATTTAAGAAGAAAATATTTGAACTCATATTGCAAGAAACAGTTGACTTTTCTGCTTGAAAGCTTTAGTTATTGAAAAAGCAATTATCTGTATTATTGTATAATTTACTAGATCAAAAGTCTCCATATATATTGTTCAAAAGTATGCGAGTATGCAGCAACTTTTTTAAACATCATTTCCATATAAATTATCATGTACTAATTAAATTTTTTGTAATTTCATAGGACGTAATATAATTACTTTGAAATATATGGTTAACTGCTACAACAAAAACTTTTTTTTTTCGCAGTTAGTGGACTTAAAGGTGTCCGTAGTGGACAGGGTCGGATCTGGGTAGTTAATATATTGTATTCGTACCCTAAAAAAAGGGTAGAAAAAAAAAATATACCATACCCATTTATCTTCGAATCAGGTTCGGGTCTGGATTAGTAATATATCCATCGGGTCTATTTGAGCGGGTCTGGATAGTGACTACCCGTATACTACCCGCTTAAGATCGAATATGGATCGTATGCGGGTCGGATCTAGATAGGGTACGAATACCCGTATGCATATATTTTTTATAGACAGTTTATGGACAAACCATAAACCTTTCACTATGAAAAAATTCGCGTTCTAATTAGTTGTACCCAGTCCAATAAAATTCGTTCAAAAAAAAGATTTAAGAAGTAAATAACTAAAATTAAAAAAATAAGAAGTAAATAAAAAAAAGAGTAAACAGAACAACTAGAATTTTCGCGAGGATGAAAATATATAGAGACCCTTCATCTATAAATCCTATTAAAATTGATCCCTCATGCAACTTTAAATTTTTTTTATTTACAATCGGGTATTTCACTGTGTCCGGATCCGGATCCCGGTCCGGATTAATTTGGAAACTCTTTCGGACCCTACCCATTAAAACTCGGCCGGGTTCGGATCGGGTCCAAGTCGGGTATGGGTGTAAAGTATATGGACCCATATCCGAAACTTTAATGGATACATTTTTTTATCCGTATACTATCTATATATTTTTAATCAGGTCCGGTTTGGATTTGGGTAGGGCGTGAGTAGAATCCAAATCAGGTATGAAATATCGAATATTTTGGACAACTTTAAGTGGACTTGGCATTAATCATTATTTTTTAATTGAAGCTCTTTCCTATACTCAGTTAACTATTGGTAGGTCTTAAAACTTTTTCTTTCATGTTTTGGATAGGTCATAAATGAAGTATTTGGAGCACGTTTCTCTTATTCCACTAAAGAATATTGTTGCTATCTTTATATCAAGTTCTTTCACAGATTATACAATGAGAAACGTTACTTGTACATCCAACTTTTAAGCGCAAATCTTATATCTTAATTCACAGTTCAAAGGTTCATACAATTCTTTGTGAATATTTAATATTAAAGAATGAATAATGATAAGACTATTATAAAAGCGTTGGCTCTTGGAAGGTAATTAAAAATATAAAATATAAACTTACTCTTAGATGTATGCATAGTATATTTGCGAACAGCTCGTACAAGCTGATGATTATTGGTGCAGCGATATATAAGTTGTACGATAATAATTTTATTGTTCTTTAAAGTAATTCGCATAAACTTTTTGGTACCTTATATACCAACTATCTCATGAGACACGCCTTATTGATTTCCATTTTCTTAATATATCAGATAAATTGGCGAACCAACTTCTTATTCTCATCGCCGTAGATATGAAGTGAAACAACCATACACGAGCCTCTCACCAACCACATTTTCCCAGACACTCTGAAAAGAGAGAGAGAGGGGAAAAAAAAAAGAAAAAAGAAAAACGACATGCATGAACACACGAAACTCGGGCCTAACACAAGAAGGCCACTTTATTTAAATAAACATACTAAACACCGCTTACGTAACACGCGCGTCCTGTAGATCGCATGCACAACGGCGACCTACAGCTCACGGAAGAGGTAAGGCAAAGTGCCGAACACCTGATTCACGTGCTTCTGCTCCGTCTCCGTCCAGTGCCCGGTCTCTTTCGCCCGGTCGGCGATCACCTGTGTTATCTCAGCGGGGTCGTAATGCATCGCTTCCAATTGATCCGCAGCGGTGGGCCCGGTCCCCACGACCTCCACTGTAAAGCCCCCGGAGCTCCCGGCCGTGCTCTGCACCAGAACCAGGTTCGGCCCACCGAACAGATTGTGCTTGTTCCCCATAGACTCCTGGTACGCTCCCGCCAGGAACGTTCCGATGTAGTACCCGCCGCTGCCGCTTTGTTCTAAGGCGTGGAGGGGGAGAGTCTGGGCCCCGCCGATGAACTGGTCGATCTTGCCGTCGCTGTCGCATGTGAGGTCGAGGAGCGTGCTCTTCAGCGTCGGCCGCTCATTCAGCCGGTGTATCGGCATGATCGGGAACAGCTGCTTGATCCCCCAGAAGTCCGGCGTCAGCGAGAAGACCGACAGGTTCGCGTGGTACGCGTAGGTCGTCTCCCCGGCCGCCGCCAGCTGCTTCCCCAGACGCCTGCTGAGCTTGAAGATCTCGACCCCGTGCTTCTTGAGCTGGTCGGCGTGTGCTACCGAAGTGTCATTATTGTTGCCGTCCCTTGATCGGACGGCGGATTTGAGGTTGGCGTGAAGCGTCGTCGGGTTTCCGACGAGGTTGTCGAGGCGGCTGATTAATTCGTCGGATGTGAGCGAGTCGCTGGGTTCCTCCACGGCCACCAGTGCATCGTACATCAGGATCGAGTAGTGGGACACGAGGGCGCGGCCGCTCTCGCTGCACAGCACCGGGTGCGCCACGCCCTTCTGGTTGCACACGAGCCTCGCCGCCTGCACCACCGTCGACGCGTACTCCTCGAAGCCGTACGCCACCGACATGTCGGACTCACCGGACCGCGTCCCGTCGTAGTCGATCCCGAGCCCCCCGCCGACGTCGAGGATGCCCATCGGCGCCCCCATCTGCACCAGGTTGCAGTAGTACCTGTTCAATATTAAAATATCAAAATACTGCAATATATATAGTAGTTTAAGCTTTCAAAGATTAACATTTATTTCACCATACCCGGTAGCCTCGCGCACTGCACTGCCGATGATGGATGTGGTCGGGATCTGCGACCCGATATGAAAGTGGAGTAGCTGGAGACAATCGAGCATGTCGAGTGCTTTGAGCTTCTCTGCCACTGCGTAGATTTGGGCCTCCAAGAGCCCGAACTTGCCGTGCTTGCCCGAGGTGGACCCGAAGTGGCCCGGGTTGGTGGTGAGCAGCCTCGCACGGATGCCGATCACGGGGCGAATGTTGAGCTCCTTGCTCGCCGCCACCACCGTGTCGACCTCATCCTCCAACTCGAGCACGATGATTGTGTTCAAATTGAAGTTGCGTGACACAAGGGCGAGGGAGACGTAGTCCTTGTCCTTGTAGCCGTTGCACACCAGGTACGCCTTCGGGCTTCCGCTGATAAGGCTCCCGATGGCGAGGAGGAGCTCCGGCTTCGACCCGGCCTCGAGCCCGAAGTGGTAGTCCTTCCCAAAACTGACCAGCTTGTCCACCACGTCCTTGCTCTGATTCACCTGTTAAATACGAAATGTTAGGTACATCGTTCTTTAGCTAGTTAATTTTTTAACGTAATCAGTCATTTTGCAGGTATGATATCAATGCTGAACTCTTCTTAGGTAATAATTATTGAAAAAAATAGTTGTTACTTCATAATTTACTTTTTTTTCTTATTTAATGAATTGCAAAGTGTATCACTCTGCGTTGTATGGTAAAAAAAAAAGAAACAAAAAAAAAAAAAAATCCGATCGAGCCAGTAAGCTCCTGATTCAAACTTCTAAAAGTAAGCTATATATTATTTCAAATTGGTCCACCTTCACAGGAAACACCCCTTGATAGTAGGAGGTGTAACCGGTATACTTAATGGCGTTCGCGAACGCAGTATGGAGCGAGTCCAAACGGTGCTTGAGCACGTCAGGGAAGCGAAGAATGATCGGAAACTGGAGACCGCCCTCAGCCGCTTTCTTCACCACAGCGAGGAGGTCAATCTCCTGCTCAGAGGTGGTTTCGACGCCGTTAGTCATAACAGAGATGTTGCCGCTAGAGTTAACGACGAAGTAAGGGTCGCCCCATCCCGCAATATTGTAGAGGTAACCATAGTTGGTCGACATGGTCTCTCCTCCCTACACAGAGAGTTAGCTTTAAAAAAACTAGGGTTTAGTTTCGCAGTGAGAATTGCATGAGAGTGAAGGGGGGATGAGGGGGCTTTATATAGGCGCGCTCCAAGGATATATACCACCAGGCGAGATAATTTCTCCCACTTTTATTAATTTTGGACGGTCAAGATCTCTCCCTATATTTGTAACAAATTGGACGGACAGGATCTGTTTTGGGCGGCGTTGTGGGGCCCGCGTTTTATCGTCGGTTTGTAGATCACAATACTTGCATGCTACGTTTCTCTCGCAGAATTTGTGGTTACGTGGTTGTGGGCGCGTCACCATCCTTATAATAATAATAATGATAAATGATAAATGATTCCCCAGAGCATGTTTTACGTGCATAAAAGAGGCGCACTATTTAACGTTTTTCGACTCGTTGCTATTTTGGGCCGTGTTTTCCCAGTTGAAAATAGCTAAAGCTGGATTAAAGTACAACGGTATTGACTAGCACTCTACCTATATAAAAAAAAAAAAAAATAGTATATACACTATATAAAATATATTCCAAACTACTCATGTAGAATAATATAATATTTCATATTAAAATAATATTTTAAAAATATTTTTTCCTATATTTTTGTATAATCTGGAGGTATTTGAGAAGATATTTTTGATCCATTTAAAATCTCCTGGCTTTAGGCTATTTCTCAAGTTTGAACTCATATTATGAAGAGAATGATTGTATTATGTGATATTTAAAAATCTAACAATGTTTATATATTTAATTTAATTAAATTCAGTCAAGAGTAATTAATAATATTACTCGAGAATAAAGCTCTTTATAATATCTACAACAATTATCAAATCAAATAGCAACTATTTGGTTCAGAAACTATTTAGAATAATTGAGTTTGGTGAGAATGAAAGCACCAATTGAATTGGGGGTATTTAGTTTCTAATTATAATAAATCATGTGAGGAGCTTTCAATTTTGCTCGTTTTGGACTGTGTATTGGTTTTTTTGTTTGTGCCTCGTGCCATAAGTAAACCTGGTTTCCTTTATTAGGCTTGAAATAATATTAGGGCACATTCTAATTATAACCTGATTACATGTTTGATTGGAGAATATTCCCAAAACGAACAAGATATTCTACAACGTATACGCAAACACCATTAAATATGGTAGAGCAAGTCATTTCGATCAAAGAGAGGAAAACTTGGAACAAATTAAGTAAATAAATAAGCAAATATATTAATATAAATATTTTTTTGTTATAATTTTTTTTTACTAAATAATATAAATTATGTTAAATGTGATGTAAAATTATTATATAGAAAATATGGGATGTATCTCTCAGGACTAAACTTTGTTGTAGTTTTGTAGATAATTATTTTCCTATTCATATGGTAACAAAAAAAAAATCCAATCTATCTACTAATTAAATACGTACTCCTGTCGTATATTGGTAATCCTACATTTACATTAACAAAAAAAGAAGAAATAATAGGTTTTTAGTCCAATAAAGGTCCAAGAAATATAATCCCACTCCTTAGAATTTAATAATCTCTTTTTGGGATTTCTATAATATAAAAAAGGAGAGTAATAAGACTAGCAGAGAATTATAGATCTTTGGAGCATAGAGTTTCAAGAAAATTATTAAAAAAAACAAATGTTATAGGACTTCAACTTTATTTTCATCTTAACTTTATCATGCAACAAATTAAAGTACAAAAATAAAATGGACGGTGGAATGACAAATAGTGCACGGATGTACGGATGCACCGGGTGCAGGAAATAATACCGTCGGTGCAGAAGCGGAATGACCACGTGCGTTTTGAGGATTCAATGGTTCACGACGCGTACATATAACACTCGCACCACTGCATTTGTGTTATGATTGAATTGTGGGCCCCGCTCTTAGCTGTCTACGTGTCATCATCACATTCATCGTGGATTAGCGTTACACCGTCGAAATTATTGTTTTTTTTAGTGGTCGTGGTCGTGGTCCATCGTAGGGCTAAAAAGTGTTGGACGGTGGGGAGAGAGTAGGGAAATTTTGGCGCTTATCTAAAACGATCGCAGGGAGGGTAGGGAATTACTTAAATACCCCCTTAATGTACGGAAGATAATTGCCACGTGCGAATGTCTTAAAACGACCGACCCTAATTATTAGTAAATATGTATTGAGATCCCTCATCTATTGGTTGTTGTAAACTTGAACCCTCAAAATTTTGTTTTATATATATATATATATATATATATTAGCACCAAGCTATTGGTGCTATTAGTTTTTTAGCCCTTGAATTGAGAAATGTGTGGTTAGGATGATGTGGGCCCCTAGGGTTGAGTGGGTGGGTGGTTGAATAGTATAATCTAACGGGTAAAAATAATCAAAAGGTTAAATCTAACGGTGGAAAACTCGATAGCACCAAGCCCTTGGTGCTATCGATAGTATCCCAGCCGGTCTCTATATATATATACATAAAACTATGTTAGCATCAAGTCATTGGTGCTATTAGATTTTCGGCCCTCGGATGAAGGGATGTACGGTTAGGATGATAGTGGTCCCCTAGGGTTGAGTAGGTGGTTGGTTGAATAGTATGATCTAACGGATTGAAATGATCAAAGGGGTAGATCTAACGGCAGAAAACTCGATAGCACCAAGCGCTTGGTGCTATCGATAGTATAGTAGTCGGACTCTATATATATATATATATATATATATATGTATGTATATGTATGTATATATATGTATGTATATGTATGTATATATATGTATGTATATGTATGTATATATATGTATGTATATGTATGTATATATATGTATGTATATGTATGTATATATATGTATGTATATGTATGTATATATATGTATGTATATGTATGTATATATATATATGTATGTATATGTATGTATATATATGTATGTATATGTATGTATATATATATATATATATGTATATGTATATATATAGAGTCCGGCTGGGATATTATCGATAGCACCAAGGGCTTGGTGCTATCGAGTTTTCCACCGTTAGATTTAACCCTTTAATTATTTTTACCCGTTAGATTATACTATTCAACCACCCACCCACTCAACCCTAGGGGCCCACATCATCCTAACCACACATTTCTCAATCCAAGGACTAAAAAACTAATAGCACCAATAGCTTGTTGCTATTGATAGTATTCCAGCCTAGTTCTATATATATATATATATATAGGGTCCGGCTACTATACTCTTATGAGTATGATCGTATTCGTACTCATAAGTTTTTCTCGATGATGGAGCTTTCGGATCGACGATCCATACCGTTAAATATTATCTAGTGCATTTAAAACTTCTAGAAATTAAATTTCATAATTTTTGACATCATTTGCCCTATGATCAAAAGATCTCAAAGTAGACAATTTTTAACGGCCGGTATGGGATACTTGCTCGTTTAACGGTGTAAAAGAATCGGAATCTGTTGAATTTTTGATAGAAAATTCTATTTACTATGTAAATAAAGATCAATAACTCGGATCTTAAATTGAAGAATCCGATCATCCATTTTTAGGACGTCGTTCAATTTTGACCGTTCATTTTATGCCCACTTGATGGACTTTATAACGATTTCGAAAAATTACGAAATTTATTTTTTAGAAGTTTTAAATACTCTAGATCATATTTAACGGTGTGGATCGTCGATTCGGAAGCTCCATCATCGAAAACGACTTATGAGTACGAAGGGTCCTATACTCATAAGAGTATAGTAGCCCTACCCTATATATATATATATATATATATATATATATATATATATATATATATAGATAGGTTGCTATACATACTATCGGTAGTACGGAGGCCTCCGTACTACCAAGCTGTTTTCGATGATGCGGCTTCCAAATCGACGATCAGTTTTGTTAGACTTGATTTACGCTATTGAAAATATTTAGAAATCAAATTTCATATTTTTTTGACTTTATTTGACTAGTGATCAAAAAGTCTTAAAATTGTCAATTTTAACGGTCGATGTGATGTGTTTGTGAATTTAACGGTATAAAATAATTCAAATCTAATGAAATTTTTATAGAAATTTTTTTTCACTATTTAGAGTAAGATCAGTACCTCTGATCTTAAATTCAAATCTTTTATCATCATTTTTTATGAGATTTTTATTTCCAGCCGTTTATTTTTAGACAACTCGTTTGATAGGTAAAGATGTCGAAAAATTATGAAATTTAGTTTTCAAATATTTTCAATAGTGTAGATCAAGTCTAACGGAGCCGATCGTCGATTTGGAAGCCGCATCATTGAAAACAACTTGGTAACACGGAGGCCTCCGTGCTACCGATAGTATACTAGCTGGACTCTCTCTCTCTCTCTCTCTCTCTATATATATATATATATATATATCAATAATAATTAAAGACATTATGAGGAATTTGTAATAATAGTACTCAAATATTTTTTTCAAAATTAAATTAAGCGGGGATTGCTTATATACCTCTGAAAAAATTTCGACTTTCTTATTTATCAATCTAAAAGGCTAATAATAAAAATAATACTTCTAGAATTAAATTCTATTAGTAAACTATTAGGAACAACCGTTAACTCTTTGAAATTACTAATTTGCCTTTTCAATATTCTTTTCTACCATCATCAACTTTTCTTTTTTGCATTTAAGTTAGGAGCAAAAAAATATTTTGACGTTTTGCCTTTTTAAATATACCATTCTACTATTATCAACTTTTCTTATAAGCACCTAAGTTAGGATTAAAGAGCTATTTTGACTTTTTTTTAACCCTAACAGAAATTTAAACCAAATTTAATCCGAGATGACTTAATGGGTACTAACAGCGGTGTTATTTTGAATAACAGAGAAATATACGAGGAATATATTTGAAACAAAAAAAAAGATATATAATATATTTTAGAAATTTTAAAAAGTATATTAGATATTATCCCTTAAATTAATAGCCCCTAACGGCTCTACACTTTTTTTTTTGGCTATTAGCAATTGACTATTAACAAAAATATAGATTTCACCGGCAATGACAATTTTTAAAGTAGTTGACATTTAGTCATTTTATTGTTCAATTTTACCTACTTCTCCAACTTTAAGTAATTTAAATTAAAATATAAGTTTTTTAAAAAAACTAAAGAGTACAAATCCAAAGAATAATTATTGAAGCATCAGCTTAAAAATGGCTTATGACTGAAGGGTTTATGAACATTTTTCACATTAATTATTATTCCACGTGAAGTTCGCTCGAAATATATAGATGTCATAATGCGACATATGATTACGATGGCGAGGCTCTGATCCCTCCATATAAATGGCAATGAATAAAATCGATAAATCATGCAGTTGTCTTCTCTACGCAACACTGACCCGTGATCAAGGGAAAATAAAACGTGACCTAATCGATCAGCTGCTCACTTACAATTGTACTCTCCATCATATTCCAATCTCGCACGTGGTATTTAAATGAAAAATGTTAAATTTACAACCTAAAAAAAAGTTCTAAGCCCTACAGCCACTCACCTAAGAATTGTAGAATTTATTATTTTTTATTTTTATGAAAACAAACAATATGACAATTAGTGAAAAAAAAGAAGAAGATATTTTTAAAAGAGGAGAACTATAGGATTACAATCCAAAGTGGATTGTAGATCTATAGCAGCGCTCTATTTGAATTGGATAGCGGGTTATAGATATTTTAATCTAAAGAGTAATGATTATTAGATGAAATATCTTTCGATTGCATGTACTATGGCCCTAACCATCAAGAATAAATGCTTATCAAGATCCAATCAAATGGCCGATAATATCACTTGGGAACTTAGAACCCAAAAAAAACTTGGAGGAAATGGTTAGTAACTTGACGCCACCTCATATGTCACTCACGCACTTTCCGAGTTTTGTGTCATTCATATAATAGATAATCGCAAGATTAAAAATTATTCCCACTAAATTTTTATTTTCCGTACCTCTCTAGATGTTCTCTTCATACTCTGATACTTTGCCGCATAAAATCTTGCTATTTAGCATAGTGGTTGTTACCTTGAAGCGGCTATTTAAGAAGTCGCGGTATGCAACCTTCCATCTCTCTTCTAGCTCTCCAAAGAATCACTTCTCGGATAATAATATATATATATATATATATATAAAACATAAGCTCGCACTAGTCCAGAGATAAAAGGTCTCCAGGTCAAGTAGCCTAATTGTACATTTGATACTTCGCCATTTAGTATTTTATCCCCATTAAACACATCATAGAACTAGCCACCAAACAAAAGTTTTTAGAAGTTATGTAGAGAGAACAGGGAAACTGTAATTAATGAAAAATACTCAATTTCTTTGCAAAGTCTTACTATGAAACAATAGCCAAATGAAGATTTTTGGTAGAAAATGAAAAACAATGAGATCGATGAAAATTCCTGCAAAGAGTTACTCGCCAAAGTAATCTGAGCACTTATTTATATACAACTCAAGAACAGTAATTTACCGAGTGGACAAATTTACAGCTCTGTTTTTATTCTTTTGTATATTCTGAAACAAATACAAATGATGATAATACAGCGTGGCTCAAAAAGGTAGTTTTCACAACAGCTCAGACATAATTTCAATTGATACATCGTAGACAACAACGGATCACAAGTAGCCTTTATTTGCATGCGGAGCAATTCATATTGTGTTGAGAATATAAAACATTACTTGGAGAAAAATCTGGACAAACTGCTAGGATGCAACAAATTTCGATCCCTGTATCGATCAAAATGCAAGAGGATATCAGGCATGAAGCTAATCTGCTCTTGATTGACCAGCGCGGGAAGATAGAATGATGCCAACAATGAGGCCATAAAGAGCCAGTGCTTCGGCGAAGATGAGGATGAGAATCATTCCAACAAAGAGTTTTGGCTGTTGAGCATTAGCTCTGCACAAGTTAAGAAACAGCACCAATAAGATTAATCTAAAAAGGTTCTATGTAGCTTCAACTAGGGAAACCACAAGTGTAATTAAGAAGGATAGCCAACAACTTGACTAGAGTGAATAACAAATACCCTGAAGTAGATTCAACCTTACCGCCTTAAAATGATTTTATTTTGCAAAGTTTAAACACAAGATTTAATAAGTTTCCTCAAAGATTGATATAAGCCAGTATTACCAGCAAAGAAAGCACATAACAATCATCAATAGAATGTTTCCAAAACAAAAGGGTCTATAAATTAGGCACAGGCTGTTGCAGTTCATCTTGATATTTAAACCAACCAACAATTATTAGACTGTTATGTGCACCAACTACCAAGACTTCGAAGTTTGCAATAATTAATGTAAATACATCTAGAAAAGATGCTGTTAAATATATGATCTCTTTTGTAACGTAATGGTATATTTTGTTGTATGATCCATGATGAACCAGGTTTGCCAAATTTGGTGCGAAGGAATTTGATTAATATTGGCTGAAGTATGCATGTTTTTCATGCTACGTAGCATGAAGACTTTTGCATGGCCTATGTATTCGGCCATTAATTAGGTAGGGCCCCATGAACAAAATAAAGAAAAGAGAACTTGAGTTTCTCCTTGTCAAAATGCGTTAATGTGCATAGGAACTTGAGTTTCTCCTTCGCACCAAATATAGTCTATGAAGTGTTATGTTATTTATCAAAGCAATTTAACAGTTAATTATCAATGACAGCTATCATTCCTGAAGCACTTCATAGACTAAATATGTAAGGCTTTTATGGTCCAACGTCAAAATAGCCGCTCCACCTTGTATCAGCCACAGTTTATAAAATTCACTAGAATTTTGTACATGATCAAGCACAATAAAGTATGAAAAGAACCAAAGTTGCAATAGTTAAATTGAGTATTAAAAATTTGGCACTCCAACTTCAATGAAGAGGTCAATCAAACAACTTTAAGACCGACAACTTACAACCATAAGGAACTGAAGTACCAAAAAAAACATATAGGAGCTTCCTGTTGCTTCATTTGGACAGCCTGAGAACCCAAATTGGCTTCAACACATTTTTTTCTCTCTGAATTTTTAGCAACAAATTTGCAAACCAACAAGCCCAAGGAAGTTGAGCACAGACATGCATACATAAATACATATGTCCATGCATAAAGAGAATGTGAAATATGCTGATGAATCTCAAGCACGCAGAGAAAGAAAAAAAATGAAAATAACAGTTTTCTCAGTTGTCTGCTCTCAAGACCAGTCAAATTTTATGTAATTATGAACTAACACTTGGCACAGCCTACGAACCAATATAACATGATGAACTAGTACACTGCCATAAAGAGCTTCCTTCTAATTTGAATAGGTATCATACCAATCCAATACAAGACAGAAAACAACTAAAAAAGAGAAAGTCTGCATGCAATAAACATCAAACAAGTCAATAACCACAGACTTACAAGCTACAGCAGCCATGTGCAATTGTGTAGAAATTTATAGCATAGAAATTTTTGTTCTCAACCCAAGGATTCTAGTGCCAATCAGCACACTTCTTACTCACCGTGCCCTACCGTGCCGATAGGATATCGACACAATACGACCCCCGTGTTGATGACACGGCTTGAAACCCTCATTTCTTTGAAATTAGTAAATAGTTACCTCAATAAAGTTCAAAAAATTTGATAAATATATTATAATAAGCAATCAGAATATGCTAGTGCCAAGGAAAATATTTCATGCCATTATGTGTCGACACTCAGGTATTTGTTGTGATCGGAATGCATCAGCACAGCACGACAAGCACTGTGTTAGCAGGTTTTGACACGACCCATGCTATGGCACTTGCATCCTTGTTCAACCATAGGAACTCGTACATATACAATACACAACTAGTATGATGCAACAAGATTAGGTTACTGAAGAACATACTGAAGTCAAATATATTGATGATCACGACGTTAGAAACAAACAGCGCACAAAGCTACACATACAAAAGGGGCAAGCGAAGGGTCTTCAGACAGCCATGTTTTCTTCCCATTCCGCCTCTTTATACTATCTCGCATTAGAAAGAACTGTCCACTATCAATCACTCACATAACTAACCATCCGACTCGCATACTTGCTAATCATTATCATCATTCACTCTTAGGTCTTGTTTGGATGTCTGAATAAGCTATCCGATGATAACTTATTCCGTATGAAGATTTTTTTTTTTTTTTTTGTGAATTTGGAAGCAAGGAGTTTGAGTTTTGCTCTTTGAAAGGTCTTGGGATGGTTGATTCTGTAGGATAGCATATTTTATCTACGATGCGATTTATTTTATTCTTAAAAAATAACTTGAAGGTCGAATATGATATCCATTCTAAATATTTGATCACATTCCTTATCTACTAAATACTACATGATTGTGTAGTAAACCAAAGAGATATGCCGAATAAGATGTTCGCATCCAAACAGAGCCTTAGTGCCAAAAGTACCTTGAATAACTTTGCGGACTATAGCTAGTTTGTTTAAAATCAAATTATGGTATCAAACATAAATCCTACATTTTAGCCAACTCGACACCTCTAGTCGCTTCTCTCACCTCCAATGCAGATCATGCTCTTTTTTCCGCAAATACATGCCCATCTCACTTCCTACATCCACAGAATCCCCAGTGATGCAGTAACTTTAAAACCATACATAAGCTCACTAATCATCAGTGTTAACAATATGACAAAATGAGCTCTTAGTCACAAGTGACAAAGATGCTAACTTATTATAATACGGTTGTCCTTATATACTCGAACACATCCTAAGTATCTTCGACAATAACACTACTGGGATGTGATAGGTGAACTGTCGCGAAGGTCTCAAAGCAAATCTATGAGGATTTAACCTATATAATCAGCATATCTTCTAAAAATCTTGATTAATATCCGATAACCGATTCCTCTAGCAGCTTATAATTGAATGATTTCATAGTCAAAATGCACGCATACACACTCTCAACACAATCAAAGCATATTTCACTTGCGAATTGAATAACATATCACAAGAAAACTATCAGATCAGTTACCTGACACCAGCATCGCCGACGATGCCGATGGCCATGCCAGCGGAGAGTCCGGCGAGGCCGCAGGCGAGGCCGGAGGAGAGGTGGGCGTATCCGTCGAAGAGGTAGTAGGACTTGGCCTTGGGGTTGATCCCGGTGCTGATGATGACGGCGATGATGAGCCCGTAGATCCCGAGCACTCCCGCCATGACCACGGGCACGATCGACTTCATCACCAGCTCCGGGCGCATCACCCCCATCGACGCCACCCCCACTCCGCTCTTCGCCGTCCCGTACGCCGCCCCCATGCCTGTACAAAGCAGAGAGAGAGAGAGAGAGAGAGAGAGCTAGGGTTTAGAAAATGGGAGAGGAAGAGGAAGAGGAAGAGGAGGAGGGAGAGAGGGGGTTTAGGGTTAGGGTTAGGGTTTCGCACAGGAGAAGACGAGGGCGGCGGCGGCGCCGAGGAAGCCGAAGAAGGGGGCGGTCTCGTCGCCGCTGAAGCTGGACATCGTCGGAGGAGGTGAATTGATTGGATCGCGGGGTCGCTGCGTCCTTCTAGTCTCCTCCAGAAATAATAAGAAGAGGAGTAACCGGAATTTCCTGTTTATTTCGCTACTGCCATATGAATGGCGTGTTAACTGTAAAATTCCCAAGTACTATTATTATTATTATTATTATTTTCTGATTATATTTTTTTGAATATATTTTTAGAATTTTAAAAAATTGTAAAGATATAATTAAACTAGTCAAAACGGAGCTCTATTGATTTTCATGGATAGATCAAAATTGTTTTCACTTTTTTTAAAACCTTCTATAATTATAATTTTTCATAGTATATAAATAATATTTTAAAATTTAGAGAGGCAAATATGAATTATTCCTGCTGATATTGTTTTTATTAATTGGGTTAATTGCATACAGGTCCCCGCAAACATGATGAATTATAGATATATTCCTGTAAAGCTCAACTTTCATAAGTTATTCCTGCAAAAGTTCTTGTGTTTGCAGATATGTTCCTCTGGTTAAGATCCTTTAGAAAATCGTTTATTTTTTAACAGTAGATTCGTGAAATGATATTTTTACCCTTACAAATATGTCCCTCCAAAAGCTGGATACGAAGAAGAAGAAGAAGAAGGAGGAGGAAGCGGAGGCGATCGCCCATCAAGGACGCCGCCGACGATGCCGCCCGCACGACCGATGTCGTCGGAGGCGCCCGTGACGATGGCCCACACGGGCACGACGACGACGAGGAAGAGGAAGGGAAAGAAAAAGAGGAAGAGGAAGAAGTGTAAATTTATCAATTCTGATCATGGTTAAGTGTTTTAACTATGGTTAACCAAATTTTTCTAACGGATTCTAACGGTAGAGACATATCTGATAACATTAGGACTTTTGTAGGGATAACTTATAAAAATTAAACTTTACAGAAATATATCTATACTTCATCATGTTTGTAGGGACCTGTATGCAATTAACCCTTATTAATTTATCTAAGGGAAAAGCAAATTTTGGAGTCAATCTCGACGTTATCTTCATCATCAATCGGCCTAAAATCTATACCCGGGTTATCAATGGCCCAACTCGACTCCAAACTCAATCACGGCCCACGGCAAACCCGACACAACTCTGATTCCAAGTGCGACTCTGATTCGACCTAAATCCAGGTTTTAAACCCTCCGTCCCAGCTCAATTTTGTCCGACGATAAATCCTCGATTCTCCGTGCTCTCCCTTCAATTCCCTGCGCTCTTCTCCTCTCATCAATTCTCTACGATTTCGAGGTACGTATCTTTGATTCGATCTCCTTTTTTTTTCTTTTTTTTTCTTTTTTTTTGTGGCAATTTATAGATTGTCGTATGTATCAAAATATATTACTTTTTGGGTCCTTTTGAGGCGATAGAGTTGTTGTTGTTTTTTTTTTTTTTTTAAAGCTTGTTTACTTTTGTTTTGTGGTGTTTCTTTATCATGTTATTGTATGTAATTTGGGGGAAAAAGTTGCTTTTTGGTTTTCTTTTTTTATCTTCGTTAAAAGAACTTCTTTTTCTTAGTGTACTCGATAGGAAAAAGTAATTTGTTGTTGTTTTTTTTTTTTCCTGCGGCCAAAGATCAAATTGCAATATACGAAGAAGTTTGGTGACTAAATTGTTCGAGATACTTGGATTTGACAACGACTTATATTATTTTCATTGTAGATATTATATAAAAGCATGCTGTGTTAGATCGTAAGGAGTTAAATTTGTAATGGGTAAGGTTTTATTAGTAAAATAACAAGAACCACAGGGGAAGAAAAACTAAATATATTTGCTTATAAGAACTGTAGACATTGATATAGAATTAGGCTAGACTTTAGTTCAAACCCAGTCTAGATTTTGTCTTTTGTGTTTCTTGATTCATAAACATTACATAGCTGGAAAGTCGCGATTTGCGCATGTATAAAACTTTAAATAACTTACTCAGATATGCTTAATGCCGCCCATGTTAGTGTTATAGTTCCCACACGATTCTGTGACTTGTTTTTGGCTTTTTAGTTGTTTAATTGTCGTATGCTAATTGTTTATTATTATTTGCTTGCTAGTAGGGTCCTTGAAGGTCGTTCTTCCGGATTATTCAAAATGGTAAGTATTCTCAATACTTGATTATTTTATGCGGCATGTCTCAATAGTTCTTACTGTTGCATGAATGTATAATCTTGAATTTTTAAGTTAGGCTGATACGTTTTACTCCTTCATTCATTCCATGCAATTTCTCATGCTGTATTTGCTTCTAGCATATGTTTTAAACATCTTTGCTATATTTGTTTTATGAAGGATCGTTCCTTTTTAAATTCAGGGGAAACGTTATTTACTGCTATATAATTTGGATGTGCAATATACCCACTAGCTAATGTTGGAGTGTCTAAGGCATCTGTTTGAAATATTGCATGCATGAATTGTAAAATTAGTTCGTATGATTGTTTTGTAATTGAATATGAAGTTGTAGGTGCGCAGATTGTTGAATGACAGGCGAAAACTGGTATAGAATAATCCTTTCGTGCAAGCATATCATGTTAAAACGGCACCTTTTACTTTACTCTATTATTTGCAGGGGGATGTATATGTGATTTTCGGTCTACTTATTTCCAGTAGAAAGGTAGTAGCATATTAAATGTATAAAAAGGAAGATGGATTTCTAGATAGAGCAATTCATTATTTATCTGAACAAAAAGCTATATGACATTTTGCTTGGAATGAGTTTTGCAAACCTAACTGTGTTGAAGAGAACTTGTTGCAGTTGGAGTGGCATAGTTATGCTTAGTCTTGGATCTTTTGATATCTTTGCTTAAGATGCTGCACTTACAATGACACTTCTTCATTGTACTTTAACATATATGCATCTTAATAATACAATTTTTGCTTCTCACTCCTTACTTTTTTGTTCTACATGGCACAGAATTTTGGACGGTATCGACCGCATGATTTCTACGGAGATTCTTTCAAGCAAATTTATTGCTGTTGCTCAGCATCTTCTGTCAACAAGGTTTGCTATTCCTCACATGCTTTTTTCAATGTCATTATGTGGATTTCAAGCTTATTTAGGACGAAACTTAGGGCCTATTATAAAAGAGATAATTGATCAGCAGGAGTTTTAGCTAAGTATATGAATTTCTTAGATATTTTTTGAACAGTAGAGAGACCCATTGTCTAAATTATTTATTTAATAACTTGCTGATTTTTTCTTATGTTGAATAAATCATTTGATATGTACTACAATTTCCTGTCATTTCATAGCAGATATATTGTATGGCGAATTTTAATTAGTTCTGCTTAAAATTAGTATCCTTTGGACTAAGAGTTATATGAATGATAAAAATGCACTTTTTAAGCTTTTACATAAATAACCAATATTCGAGTTGAAAATTACCTTTCTATGTTTTAGTTCCTAAAATTTATAAATTCAGTATCAGATATGATTATTGGATAAGTGGTAGGTGTTTAAGTTTCTTTCTCGTTGATGCACCCTCTGCACACCTTACTTTGTCAGGCTATAGATCATCTACTGCTGTGAGCACATACTTTACCTTCTTTTTTGACGCTACCAATATGGCTTTGTAGCTAGTTATATCATAATGCTTTTGGTGCTTTGTTAAGACTTGCAATATTATAGAAATTACACTTGATGACGAAAAAACTTCTTAAACAGTCCTTCATCTGTTCTCTTAATTTTGGGAACAACATTGTTCCTGTATTTTAACAAATTGAGTTTCTTTGTGCAGCCACATCTGGAATCTGGTGACAAAGGTTTGTCCATGAACGCTGTCTAATAATATCAGTGTTGCACTTTTCTTTCACTGTTCTCCGACTGACATGGTTTCTCTCTATCCAGTCATAATGCCTATATCTGCTCTTGATCGGCTAGGTAAATCAAACTGATTACCTGAATGCTCTTTTGTCTTTGTCTTTTTCTCTTTCATCACTTTGTTCTATTGGAATGCTATCTGGTTGGTCGTTATATGCTGTTAAACTGCTTTTTTTAATTTTATTTTAAATTCCCCAGCATCCTTAGATATTGACTATCCAATGTTATTCGAGATTCACAATGATGCCGCTGACCGAGTATCGCACTGTGGTGTCTTAGAGTTTGTAGCAGAAGAAGGCATGATCTACATGCCTAATTGGGTAGGCGCATCACTTCAAAAATTTTGATTAATTTGCTGTGTTTTCAGTAGATAAATGAGATTCTATTGAACTTTTGTTTTTTGATAAATTTCCTCTCTTTTATCTCTAGATGATGCAAAATATGCTTTTACAAGACGGAGACATTGTCCATGTGCAAAATGCCACTCTCCCTAAGGGCACATTCGTCAAACTGCAGCCTCACACAAAAGACTTCTTAGATATCTCAAACCCCAAGGCCGCGTAAGTACTTACGATGACATTGTTTCAGTTGCCTATTTTCAGGCTTTAGCTGTTGTTGCTCTATCTACATTTGTCTTTGATGTTTATTGATGGGTAACTAAATGACCATCTTCTGCAGCTTGGAGAGAACCCTGAGGAACTTCTCCTGCTTAACCACGGGTGACGGTATTATGGTAACTTACAACAACAAAAGCTACTACATTAATATTTTGGAAACAAAGCCAGCTTCTGCAGTCACTATTATTGAGACAGATTGCGAGGTGGATTTCGCACCTCCACTTGACTATAAAGAACCTGAGAAGCCACAACAAGTTTCTACTACTACAAGCAAGGCAACTGAACAAGGTTTTACTCCTGTTTTAGTTCGTATGATACCTCGCGTTTTCTTATTTGATTTACTTTCATTAATCCTTGAAAATCTCATTCTTCTAGCGAGCTTTCATGAGTGTCTTGTATGAATTTAGGGTTCCTTTTTCTCCGAATGGGTGTCTCTAAGTTAATGTTTTATATGTGGAATTTATCCAATATTTTGCTGATTACAAGCCAGTATGATTGCATACTAGATATTATGGACTCCGGTACTACATTTTGGAAAATCATTACTTGCCTTCATTTAAGATTGGTTAGACTGTCTACATATGGTACTAACAATAAGATATAATATGAATTAATTATCTGATTTTAACTGCAGTTGAATGTACTGTTACTTCTGCTTGGTTCCATAATCTCGGAATGCTACAGGACTCAAACCTGTTAGCCAAAAATTTTGTAATAATTTGGAGGACTCCATTTTATAAGGAAATAGGCCTATAATCCTTAACAGTTTTAGAGTCCTCTTTTTTTGGAATGAGAGTAAGAGTAGATAAGTTCAAGCATTTTAGATCACATTGTATATCTCTGTATTGGAAACTGCTGATAATTTAGCAAAGTAAGAGAGGGGTAATCTTTTGCCAAAATTTTGTCAATTCTGTCACCATGATGATTGATCTTGAAAATTTCAGCTGAAGATGCTACTGCTAAAGCTGAAGCCGAACCAAAATTCATCCCTTTCACTGGTTCTAGTAAGCGCCTGGATGGGAAGCCTATAAAGCAGCAAGAACCAACAATATCTTCTCATATAACCGATCACCGGATTAAAGCAAATAAGAAAATAAAACTGGAGGATACTGCATCTACATCATTACAGAGTAGCAGTTCTGGTCGGAAACCAGGGAAACTAGTTTTCGGCTCAAATTCAAGCCCTCATGCTCCAAAAGAAATACCAAAGGTGCGTTTACTTGCACAGTATTCTTTTCTTTTCTTTTTCCTCTTTCCTGCATTTGTCGTGCTAGGATAGCTATCTGTTTTCCCTGTGTTTGAAGCTTGTATCCTATCATTTTGTTGTTAACTTTCCTACTTGAACATATGCTAGCGGCGAAATATAAATGCTATAAAAGAAAAAGGTTCACCTACCATAATTTGAGCTTTGAATGAATACCTTCCAATTTTTGGACCTAATTAAGTCAAGAACTTCTTTCCAACACATTTGAGCATCTGCAACTCAGATGGCATAAAAAAAAATTCGAGATTAATTTTTTCATTGTATTCAATTCTTTGGAGAACAAATAGAGTAGTTTGTTCTGAAACTTCGAGATTAATTTGCTGTAGGTTCCTGTGAAAGAAACGAAGGCGGAGCCGCCGCAGAAAGAAGAGCCAAAATTCCAACCATTTACAGGGAAGAGCTTTTCCTTCAAGGATTAAACAAGACCTGCGAAGATAAGTACGTGGGTCCAGAATGTCATCACGAATTAGGCTTGTCGTCGTTATACGCCATGTTTTCCCCAGTGAAATACCTCTACTGTAAATCATTTTTTCTATTCTTTCATTCTTTATTATTATTATTTTTTCCGCACTTGAAATATATAGCATGTAGTCGAGGTAGGTGCTATTTAAAACATTTTTGAGTTTACAATTAGATGAACTATAGCATTAACGAATTATTATTCAGGGTTGTCGCTTCAGATTTGGGTCCGTGAAAACCGTGGAAAACATCATCCACAATTATCTGACTGGTTGTAACTTCTCCAATTTTTCGTTCGTGTGATCAAATTTGAGTTTCCAGAATTTAAATTTAGTACGACGAATCCAAGTTTAAAATAGGTCAAGTCCTAAAATTTGGCCTTGACAACTACAATGGGCCAAAGAATTGGGCCACATGTTCTCTTAGTTTCGATGGTTTAATGAGGCTACTTCCTCTCTAAATTGGGGATTTAGGGCGTGTTCGTTTTTCCTGAAATCTGGGGACGAACTTGCAAGTTGGTTTCGGGGGGCCATGCTACCCGCATACGCGATCAGTCTCACGGGGATGGTGAGTTCGCGTACAGCGTGAACTCGCGACTTTGTGCTCGATGAGCGTGACGTCGAGTTCCGCCATACAAACAGAACTTGCGGAATTCGACGGATGCGGTTTTGCAGAAACAAACATGCCCTTAGCCATGCACGTGCTGGTCGGCGTTCTGCCACTTGGTCTTGAATGGCATCTAACAGGGAAACACTTTTTCCTTGCTATCTCTATTCTTTCCTTTTTTTGGTGGGAAAAAAGAAGTTTCGGAGTGATCTCAGCTTTAGTACAGTTGAAGAACATCAGCTGAAGTTTAAAAATTAGAATTTTTTACTTTGCGAACTATTAATTTATTCTATTTAAGCACGCAGCTATCATATGATTATAATCCAACCGAAATTCTATTGTGAGCCCAAAACGCGCTCTCCGCTTCAAATTGATAGATAACTGCAGTGCGCCAACAAAATTATGCATCGTGATTGATTAGAACAAATTGATTGCTTTATGCATCGTGATTGATTAGAACAAATTGATTGCTTTTGTAAAGTTTTAACACGTTTAAGTTTCGGATGGTAATTTCCGTCACTTCTTAAATAGATCAGGATCTAGCAGAGATCCTGTCCGGCTTGCAAGTTGCAATAGACATGATCCTTGAAATTTCTCTTTTCCTAGCTTCAATGAAAATAAAGATTTGTTGTTTGCATATATAATGAGACCAAGATATATCACTTGTACGTGGGTCTCTCTCATCAGAAATTTGGACCACTATAAGAGCACATTTGGCGCACTATGCAGGTAGGGGGAAAAATAATAAAAAAAAAGGTAAATTGCACTACTAGTCCTTGAACTTTTAGGCATGTTTCATTTGATCCTTTTAACATGGTGAGACCTTATAATTTCATTTAGGTGTTCAATTATTTTATATATATAAAAAATTTATAAGCCAAGGAATGGTAGGATTGAAATATATGATAGAAAAAATAGTTCATAAATGTATACCGCATATATGTACAAGTGTACTGAGTGTATGGAATAATTTATCTTCTTACAGTAAATAAATATATAAAAGGATGAAAAGTAACTTGTGATTTTTAATTTGGCAAAAAACTTTTCTCTAATATCATATTAAAAACTGTATTTTTCAAAATTCAAGTTGAATTTGGGCTTTTATTTTTGTATTGAATGATACGACCTAATAAATTTAAAATTTCCAGTACAGGGTAGCCCTGCGCTTTCATGTCCCATAAAATCAATTTTATCCAACAAAAAAGGACCAAATTTTTAAATCCTATATATATATATATATATATAAAATATCTAATTGAGTTACTTGGACAGATCACGTCATAAAAGCGCTTCTCTTCTCTCCTTTGAAATAGAGAGCCTCGCCCACATGCCCTTGACCCCTCCACACAGTATTTGGGATCCTTCCAACATGCCCGATGCTTTAAATTTCGTACAAAATACGCTACAAATTAAGCGGCATCACTATTGTGCATTTATTCACCATCATCCAATGCGCATTTATTAGGCATTCTATGTTGTTCGATGATAGCTTATACTTTTAGAAATAATGGTTATTTTACGTAGCATAAAAGCAGGGGATTTACGAATTTTCATTAAATTTTTAGATTTTTTTTTTTTCTTATTTAACTCAAGTGTATAATCATCAATACATTCATTTGCTTTACATTGTTAAAAACGTAATAATTTCTAGTTCCTCCTAGGGGTGTCAATATTTGGATAATACCAGTACATTATACCCACTTAGTTAATTAGTGCTTGTTATTAATTTATACACAAAATCAGATCCCATTACCTAAATGTCTCGAACTAAAATATGCATCTTAGATTTGATAAAAAACATTCACGCAAATTTTCATCTGCAACGATCTTTTTTATTATTATTATTATTATTTTATACTGCTCGTATACTCTGCACTCCAAAACTTTTCCTAAAATCCCATATTTATCAATTCTCAAGGGAAGAACTTGAACACCATTTTTAGGCACACATAAAGGCTCGAATTCTGAACCTTAAAATCAGTCATTAGATAACTTAGTACCAAACAACTAGTAATATTGCAGCACAAATTGTTTTTGATGATCAAATTTCAATTATCGCATCTGACCTTTATATATATATGACTCTAAACTAAACCACTAATTAGCAATAATCATATCTAAAAACTATCCATTAATAGCATTTTGGAATATATTTAAGTTGAGAACGTGAAGTGGTTTTTATCCTGAAAGATTTTCTAGATGATAGAGGGTTCGAAATCCGCACGTGCATATTTACAGGGTTTGATCCCTACCTTCCTCGGATTCTCGGGTACAGATTTTGATCCTTGGGCCATCTCCAATATTAATAGCAGGTTAATTTCGAGTGGGGGTGGATTGCGGGGCCTGTGGACACTAATATATGAAAAAAAAAATATCACTAAATTGTTTTAAAAAAAAAATTGGAGAGGTGGATGTACCTTAATCTTAGCGTATTGATCTAATTTTGAAATTGATCTAATTTTGAAATGAAAGGGATCTCCAAAGTACGGGTGTCAACGAGCTGAACACGAGTGAGCTAGGGCGGCTCGTGTTCGGCTCGCTTCATTAACAAGCCGAATAGGAGTTGGCTCGTAAAAATATCGAGTCGAAAGATTTAGCTCGTGAATTTTTTATAACTGAGTTGGGCTTTATATTTTAAATTGGGCTAAAAATAAAATAGTAAAAAATATGTATTATATATATATAATTATTTATTTATATATATAAATATAAATATATAAATTATATGAATAAAAAATATATGTATTCGAGCTGCGAGCCGAACACGAGCGAGCTGATTCGAGCTCGCGTTCGGCTCGTTTACTAAACGAGCGATTCGATCTCGAGCACATTTCGAGTCGAACACGAGCTGGCTGGCGATCAGCGAGCTGGATTTGCCACCCCTACTCCACAGTATAATCAGGTGGGTACGGTTGGGCGGGAACTATGGCGACGCTTGTACGTGAACTTGGTCTCCACACGAGTGGTGGTGACTCGTGTGGGACCACCATGTATGTATGTATGTATATATATAATACTTTCCAGCGTAGAAGTAGCTGGAAAGTTCCTTTCACTTTTTAAGTTTTAACTAAACTAAGTTATAAATTAAGGACGTCATTTAAATAATCCGTGGTACGTGTCGAAAATCGATCGGTAGTGTCAGCCGTGCTCTATTAAGCCATGCAAATTTTCTTCTGTTTGTTTAACAGCATCTGCATGTGCTTCCTTTCTGGCGTTCTTCTCTGTACACGACGAGAGAATCACGGTCACTTGTTTTGCGTATCATACGTACGTTTCTAAAATTTAGTGGTGACCGTAGAGATCATTGATTAGATTCCATGATGCCGTGATCGGACCGCATCGTAGAGTTATTGTGATCCAATGCTCGTAGTTCGTAATGTATGTACAGAAATAATATTAATTATGCCCTAGCAATGCTTAGTTTACAATCCAAATATGTCGGAGTCCAACATTTTTATACTAAAAATGAGAAAAAAAAAAGTTTGTAAATTTTAGAGAATCTGTTGAATGAGAGGTCGTAGAAATTACAATCTTTTTTTTGGCAGTAGACTCATCATTTTATCTTATGCCACAAGAGTGCCATTTTTTGGTGTTTCCTAGCTAGAACATTGTACTTATAATTAAGTTGTTAATGTATTAACATGTATATGTAATGATCTAATGCCTGCTTTGGTTGATTAATATACGCAGTTTAAGACGGTACATATATAGATTGCCAATATACCAGTAGCTAGCCTAGCCATATAGAGGAGACATTTATGGAGATCATCTAAAGATTCTTTTTTTTTTCTTTATATATATAGTTGAGTCAAAAAGTGTTACGACGAGCACACAGTAAAAAACGAAAAATGACGAACGTGAACTAGACAAATCACAAATAAAAAATAAAATGAACACAAAGATTTGCATGAAAAAAAATTCTTTGCAGAAAAAAAAAATTATGGACGAAGGAGGAGAGAACTTCACTATGGAAAAAAAAAAAAAGAGAGTACAATATTCTGAAGATTACAAATGCTGCATCGCGTCTATGGGCTCCAGCCGATCGATATTACCCACCACAGACATCTATTTTTCCTTCACAATTTATTTTTCCAAAAAATTAGTCGCACCGTAAAACTGTCTATGAATCGAATTTCGAGGCACCTCTAACAAAAAAAACACTTCAATTTTAATTTTAGTTGAGTTATTTTGTCAAACCTTGTTTAATGATATAATTTTAATTTCATCAAAAGATCTAATAACAAATTATCGTAAAAAAAGATCTTATAATTAGAGTGACCATTGATATGATCATAATAGATAGTGGAGGTGTTATGATCATTTATGAGCCTTCACATAACAAGTTGATCTTTTTGGATATTAATTACTCCTCTCCTCACTCATGAACTCTGACATGGTACAAATATTTTGGTCAAACCAATATTTTTTTGGTTTAAAGATTTTAAAAGAGAAAGTTTAAGACTAAATAAGCTCCTTAGCATGTGACCAATGACAACTAATGACACTACTTCTTACCAAATACGGGCATTTCCTGTTGTCTATAGCCACCAAACGTATAAAACTTAGTTAAAGTCTCATGCACTGTCCAAGTCCAAAACATGCAACAAACATGATATGTTTCAAAATTACGCAACATGCAATTAATTACATATATACTTCATTGATTAATTAATAAAAAGGACTAGTTGGGAGGTTGGAGTTCACATCATCATCTCAAGCTCGCAAACATTACCCTACCCTACGTGAGCATGCATCAAAAGGATATGTATGTGAGAGATTAGGTGATTAATTTGCTCCCGCATTAAGCAATTTAATTTTGGTTCCTTTTGATAATTATTAATTAATGACTCCTAATATTAGACATAACATTTGCATGGGCCCATAAGTACTTTGACGCAAAAAAGCTCAAAGCATCATTTGATATAATATATGTGTTCTGGCAATAGAAGATATTAAGAGCTTATATTGCGAGAGCTTCTATAAAAACGCTATTTTATAAAGCTCTTGGAAGAACTATTGAGAAAATCCCCTTATAGCGTAAGTGGAAAATTTATGAGTTTGTAAATTCATTAAGCTTCAGATTTAATGTTCGTCAAATGTATGGATGTCGTTTATCTAAACTGCGTGAAGCAAAAACGAGACCAAACAGATATTGATTAGTCTTATATCGAATCAACATTATGTCCGCAGCATTGATTATTCAAAAATGTGATAAAATTTGCAAGATTCTCTATTAGTTTAAAAGCATTATCCAACTAATGTGATGCTCTCTTTTCTCACCAAATTTAGCAGTAGGAATCGAAAGTGATGTTAGGTGCATGGTTGATACATGGGCTTTTCTTATATCACACTCAAATTAGGTTCTACGCAAATTTAACGGTCAAAAACACTTCTTGTGGAAGAAGCAAAGTAAATCTACAGAGAATTAGTTAGGCTCGAGATTTGTTTATTATGCATTTTCATTTTTCTTTTTTTTTTTAACTTTGCGCGCATGAACTGCACTAAAGAGGCTCTACAAAAGCCACGTATTAATTGGTGCACACTAGTTATTATTTCTCCTTTTGTTATTTTTTAATTTCTGATTTTACTAAAAGAGCCACTAGGATTAAAAGGATTCAAGTGGATTATTGCCACAAATTAAAGTTCTATTAATTGATAACTGTTAATTAGACACTTTTTCTTAAGTTTAAGTTGACCAGAGTAAAATTAATGTTAACAACTGTATTTACGTATTTTGATGCAATTGCAGGTAATTAATGAGACTCAATTATATACAAAAACCTTGTGCAACAGTGTCTCCCTATTTAATTAAGAGGTCATAGAAAAAGGTTTTTGGATGATTTAATTCCTTTAATTATGGTAGTGAGACTTTGTAGCTGAACGTGGGAATTAGCAACAGCTTTTCCCTTGTGTGGTTCCAACAGTGCATTGTAATTGCTGTGCTCATATCTTTCAATTTCAACCACAATAAAATGCTTTGACCTCGATAGTGAAAATAATATAAAATAAAATTTTTAATTGTGGGTTTTATTTTTTGGAGTTCAAAAGTTTATTTTTTGGGTCTGTCACCAGCTCAAAACTCCAGTACTCTTTTTTCTTTTTCACAACATCAGATTTTATTTTTTGCTCGCTGAGTGAAAAACACTGTTTCAAACTAAAATTGGTTCACGTGAAGTGTGCTCACAAAACAAGAATAAATGTTCAATTTAAGCCGTTTATTAATCTGAATAAAAGATATACGATATTAATTCATTCAAATTGAGCCATTATTACTTGTTTACTTTGTGAGTGCAGTACTCTTTAAAGCCTTAATTACTCTTCTAATCCGTTAATCTATCCCCATTACTACAAGAAAGAAATATATGAAGGCAATTAACATAACTGCAAAGTGAGTAATAAGAAAAGTGAGCGTGAATAAAAACCGTGACGCCCGACTTTTTGGGAGATCAATCTCTAGAATTACTGCAGCTTTACCACGCTTAACCCTCTTAACCTTTTAAGTCCAACCACCGCCCAAAATATTATAATCGAATTAAGATATTTAATTTTACTATATCTTATATATAGAACTATTTTACGGTAATTAAACTTTCTTTGAATATGACAATAAGCGAGTGGACATCTCCAACCTAACCTGGTCCTAAAAACAAATGATATGCACAAGTACATTAATCTTGACCTGTTAGCTGGCTTTAAGGTAGCATTGCTACGCCATTGTAGATTAACGGTTTGGCCATCATCATCACATGCAATGCACAAGTTTGAAGGAAGTAGAAAAGTGTGACGTTCCGATAAACTCATATTGAATATAAAATAAATTGTGTATGAAAATATATAAATCAAGAGTTTTAATAATAATTAACTGAATTAAAGTATTTTAAATCGACAGTTTAGATCCCATGAATTATTAGCGATAGTGATCGCAAAAGTTGTCACAAGGTCACCTCATTTAGACAACAAAATCTACAGTGCTATAAAATGAAGTGTGCGATAAAATGTGCATGAAATATGTCATTAAAATTTTTTTAACTATTCTTTTTTAATAAAATTAAAGATTCTACCTTTGAATCTAAACCTATATTATGTTCTACTTTATTACAATATAATAAAATACTTTTTACCATTAAGGACTCAAAGTAAACACAGATAATTTTTTTACTTTCACATTTCCCACCATGAGTAAGGGGGGCATTTGATTCGGCATAAAAAGAATCAAAAAATTATTTTTGATATGATTTTTTTTTCACTTGTTTATTTCGACGGAATTTAGAAAAAATTGAAGTTTTCGTTTCGCTGTTTTTCGGCAGAAAATCAAAACTCAAGCTACGTAGAATTTTTTCATTCATTTTTTCCTCCGAACTAAATAAATGTGAATTTTTTCCTTTTCAACGAAATAAACGTTGGTGGAAAAAAATAATTTCTATAAACTAAATACTACAAAACGTAAAAAAAAATTAACAAAATTTTCTTACAAAAAATTATTTTTTACGATTTTAGGTTCAACTTAACGGTCCCTAAGGTATTATTTTGTGGGGAACGGAAACAAAATAAGCATAAGAATTTTTATTAAAAATAGCTACAATGAAAAATAGTAAGAACAGCCGTGACAAACAAATCCAAAGCAGAGCAAAGCAGAGTAAAGACTTTGTCCGGAAGTTAATTTCCGCCGCACTCACGAGTCACGAGCCGACCTTATCTTTTATTGAGCAATTGGTAAAAGTGTATGCCCACCCCCTCAACTATACGGGGTTTAGACATATACCCCTCAACTCTGTATATTATTATTTTTATTAATTAAGATATCATGTCAACTTCGTATTTAGTATTAAGTAAAATAGGACGAATTGAACGAAAAGAAAAGGAAAAAAAAAAAAAGTTAACTGGTCAATTTGAGAAGGGGCTATAGTTGGGAGTTATTTTCCAAAAATGATGTTCTTATATTAATGTTAATTAATGCAGTAATAAGGAGAAAACAAAACAGTGTAGAGAGATTTATTTATAAGATAAATAATGTCACCATCAACGTCCCAAGCACTCTCCACTCCTCTTTCACCTCCACCACCACGACCACGACCACGACCACCTCCTCTTCCCCTTCTCTTTTTCTCTCCAAACCCATCCACCTCAATCGTTCCCGCCCTAAGCAAACCACCCCTCCCTCCTCCTCTTTTATCCCATGAAACCCTAACCCTGATTCGCTCCCCACTCCCCTCCCTTCGTTCCCATGGCTCCCTTGCCGCTCCGCCTCGGCTTCCACCTCCCCCCCTCACGCTCCTCCTCCGAAGAAGAAGAGGAGGAGGAGGAGGAAGAGGAAGAGGAAGAGGAAGAGGAGGAGGAGGAGGAGGAGGAGGAGGAGGAGTATCCGATCTCGTCGCCGCTGATCATGGCGGGGGCGGAGGGGGAGAGGGTCGTGGGGCACCAGTTCTCGCTCGCGGCGGCGCTCGTGGCGGCGCTGAGGAGGTCGCTGGTGGTGTGCGGCGGCGCCGTCGCCGGGGAGGACGGGTGCGGCGGCGCCGGCGGCGGCGCGCCGTCGATGGACATCGGTTGGCCCACCGACGTGAGGCACATAGCTCATGTCACCTTCGATCGCTTCGACGGGTTCCTAGGGTTACCCCGGGAGCTGGAGCCCGAGGTTCCTCCTAGGGCTCCCAGTGCCAGGTCCCAATCTCGATTTCTTATTCTTCTTCTTTTTAATTTTTTTTTTTTTTTTTTTTTTTAATCTCAGCTAGTTATAGTCCTTTTCCATGTGATATCCTCTGTTTCTATCATGAACAGTGTAACTTTATTTAATTAGCTCTCTTACGTATCTTATTCTCTTTTGTTCTTAAAAAGCGTATAATTGTACCTGAACAGGGGTAGAGCGAGTACCAAAAGCTGTTTCTTTGGGATTACAACTCTATTAGATCTTCATGCTTCATGCTGCAGAAATTTAAACTTACAATTTATGATCCAAAGCCCCAAAATGAATAATTTTGATGACCCATTTGGTATGTTTGAACCAACTGAGAATTGAGAGGGAAAATTAAGAGCGACTCTTAGGAGAAATTTTTTTTTTGGATAATTGTTAATTGGACATGTTATTTTATGCTTACACACTTATAGGGATTAATAGATTGTGGTGGCGGGGCCAGGATTCTGTACAGCTGGCTTTGCATATGCTATTTTTTTTAATTTCCGCACCTTAATTGATGCTAATAATAATGTGGCTTAAGGTCTAACATGCTATTCAATAAAATAAATTTAGCAGCAGCATATGTAGTAAGCCTTTGTAAGTCTCACTATTTCTTTCATTTAATGTATGATTACACTTACACGGCACCGCTTAATTTACTAGTTCCAGAAACCAAATGCTAATATCTGTTTGTCATTAGAAAATACTAAAATTTCTCTTCAAATTTGATTTTTGCAGTGCAAGCGTGTTCGGTGTTTCTGCCAAATCTATGCAATGCTCCTATGATAAAAGAGGGAATAGCGTTCCAACAATATTGCTTAGAATGCAAAGGCACCTATATCTACGAGGAGGTCTTCAGGTATGGCCTTTTCCAGGAATCTGTTGTTTTCATGCTGATATCATTTAAGAATTTTGAAAATTTTGATACTAACCTTCTGGTGGTTGAAGGTGGAGGGGATCTTCAGAATTAATGCCGAAAATAGCCAGGATGTGTATGTTAGAGACCAACTAAACAGAGGAGTTGTACCTCACGAGGTTGATTTGCATTGCCTAGCCGGCTTAATAAAGGTACATAACTATGAAAATAATCTACAGAATTAGTTCTTTTGGGTTATAATATGTTTGGTTCTCTCAGAAGAACTGCTTGCACTTTATACAGTTGGCTCAATTAACCCATTGCATAAAAAATTCCGTCAGTTTTAACCCTGCACTTAACCACTATTTCAGTCAGGTCCAAATATTTTGGATGGTTGTTGAATCGCGATGTGAGATTTGATGGAACAAATCGGCAGATGATGTTGGTTAATAAATTAAAATCATCAGAAATTTGAATAATTTGTCCAGTAGACTTCTTGTTTTGGTAGCTCCAGTGACGACGAAGATCTCTTTTATCTGCTTGCGGGTCTATTATTTAACTTGCAACTTAGGATGTTAATATATATAGAACCGGCCTTATATGCCAAGTCTTATTGAAAGTTTTGCATCCTACTTCAGCAATCATCCTAAATCTTACTACATATTTGAGATAGTGGTAAAGTGCAGGGTTGAATCGATGCAATTTGAAAGCAGGTGGAAGTTGAGAGATGAGCCACCGTGCAGGAGGATTTTGTCATAAAAATTTGTGTAGTTTCTATCTGCATTGAATGCTAATTGCAATCTCATTTGCTTCTATAGGCATGGTTTAGGGAACTTCCTACGGGTGTACTTGACTCACTAACACCAGATCAGGTGATGCACTGTAACACAGAACAAGAATGCTCCCAACTGGCAAAAATGCTGCCACCGACAGAGGCTGCATTGCTTGATTGGGCCATCAATCTCATGGCTGATGTTGTGGAGCATGAACACTACAACAAGATGAATGCTCGGAATATTGCAATGGTTTTTGCTCCTAACATGACTCAGGTATTAAAAGACTTTCGATGTTTAAGGGGATTTACATATGCAAAGTCATCAATTTACATATGTTCCTGTGAATATCTGAATTTCGTATTACCCCTCGAAAAATAGGACTACCCTCATAAATAAACATGAAAATTCAGATTTGCAGGGCTGAATGTACATAATTAAATATTTCTACCAGGAAATGAGTCTTCAAAATAACCTCTATTTGCATGCTTAATTGTTTCTCCAGATGGCAGATCCCTTGACTGCTTTGATTCATGCAGTCCAAGTGATGAATTTCCTCAAAACAATGATCATAAAGACTCTACGGGAAAGAGAGGAATTGGCCAATGCAGCTACGGTAATCCAGCAGTGCTCTGACTCTCCGAGTGACAAAGATGAACTTAATTCGTCGGAACCTATAGAGAAATCCTCCTTGAATTCGTCTCAAAGAACCATTGATTCCTCTATTCTTGATGCAACTGCTTTAGACAAGCTCCTCTTCAGCGCCGGACATAGTCTAGAGAATAATATTGGGGAGAATTTTCAGAGCTTTGAGAAGAATGGTGAAGTGGAAATTCCGACCTTACGGAATGGTTCTATTCAAGATGGTTCAGAAAATGGAATCGGTAACAGAGATATAGAAGGCTTGTTGGATAGGTTTAGCTTGAGAAAAGGAGTGCGAAAGCTGTGCCGGCATCCCGTGTTTCATCTGAGCAGGTCGATGAAGAAGTCGGGGGAGCTCGGCATCGTAGAATCCGGTGAAGGAAGAGAAGCTTGGGTGTGAGATATTGATATTGGGATTAGTAAGTTCGTAGCTCCATAGCAGTTTTTAGAGTTTTATTTGTTCGAACATTCGTAGGAAATGAAAGTATGTGACGAAAAGTTGTATCAATGTACATGTCGGTTCGCTATTTATATAGAGAGTGACTTTGGAAACATGGGCGTGCAGAACAAACCAGCTATTTCAAATGACTCGCAATAGGTTGTTGAATGATGATTTCATTTTAATTTGAATGAATGTTCGCATTTGCATAGGAATAATTTTTTACACAGTTTGTTGTTCCTATGCAATCTTGTTTCGAGGGCGATTTCATTAGGCTACGACATCTGAGGCTTGAGGTCAACAATCATGAGTTTAATCGTTCAGGTTCCGAAGCTTAGTGTTATGAGCAACATTTTACAGCAAAAGGAAAATTATGTAGAGCAATTTTCAATGTTGATATTTTCATTGTTAATATCTGTATTCCTAGCTATCAATTTAGCTTGCTGTTCGCGTGTCAGTTTGTATTCGTCGTGAAACTGTCTCAAACTCGGTTTCACTCGTTTAATAAAAGAATTGATCATAATCTCACTTTTTAGCTTGAAAAATAAACGAGCGGAACATAAGACGACCGTAATTTGTTCGTGTTTGGTTTGATATAGCTCGCAAAGAAATAAATAAATAATATACATAAATACCTTTTTTAAGACCCATATGCAGTAAATTTGAGTACTAGCAATACTACAAGTAAAAGTAATCATTAATAAAAGTAAATTAATAATATTATTAATTATAATTAGCATTAATTAATTTTTTATTAACTTTTAATATAAGCCGACCCAAAATAATTTCGAGCCTGTTCGAATTATTTTTAAACTGAAAACAAGCTAAATTACTTTAGCTCATCTTAATTTTGGGTTGAATATGAACTGGCTTAAGGTCTTAAAGCCAGTTTTTACTTAATATCGATATGGATGGATGAGGAAAATATTGATATGGACATGGCATGTCCCGCGAAAAGAATATTAATACGGATGGAATAAATATCGATATGGATTATGACAGATCCGTAGCTGATACGTTTTTGGTCCCAGTGACAAATTATGTCAAAAGTTAAGGCGAGTAGAAAATACAGATCCACCGACGTGCACAGAGACGACGCTTTCCCGTGACTGGCATTTGTGTTTATCATAGAAAAAAAAAATTAGAATGCGACACTTATATTACTGACGTAGTATATTACCGACGTGGTATATCAAATTAATTGTAATTTTTTTCTGAAATTCATTCATCCTATTATAATTTTAAAAAAAATATTTTTATTGTACTTTTGAGCCGTAAACTCAACGCAGGCAGCGGATCCGGCAAAGGCTTGGGCTTGGGTCGGTTTGAAAAGCGGGCTTGACTATGGTCTGCGCCTGGCTCGACTCTACGACACGTACGATTTTATTTGTACTCGTAAAAGGCAATTAATGTTGCTTCGTCTTTGCCTAATGTTTTTTTTATTTAAAACTTTTGAGTACCATTTTAGCTTTAGTTGTTGAAAATTTGTATTTTGTACATTAGAATATACATTTTACACCCTTCTCTCTCTCTCTCTCTCTCTCTCAAAATCAACGATTGAAAATAAAAATCTTATAAAATATGATGATATGATATTAAAATTTTAGATCAAAGATATTGATCTTGTTTTATATAGTATAACGAATTTTCTATCAAAATTTTACATGATTTGAATATTTCTATATCGTTAAACTTGCATATGGCTTACCACGACCATTCAAATTATTAATTTTGAGCCCCTTCGATCACTGGACAAATGATATCGAAAAATCACGAAATTTATTTTTTAGATATTTGAAATACTCTAGATCAAGCCTAACGGAGCCGATCGTCGATTCGAAAGTCCCAACACCGAAAACAACTTGGAAGCACAGAGGGCTCCGTACTTTCAAAATCATACCAGCCTCACTCTTTATATATATATATATATATATATATATATATGTGTGTGTGTGTGTGTGTTTTCTAGTTTTATTTATTCTTTTTGATTTAAATTAAGTCCACGTATCGTCTAAAAAGGTTTACACTAGGATATCGTCCCGTAGCATAAGCTTTTAAAATTAAAAACTATTTTTTTAATTATTTAAGAAACCGAAAAAGTCAAACACGAGATCTGTTTACGCGGTTTTCTACTGAAGGGCAAAGCATTTACTCCCATGCTTACTTGTATTGCAGAGAAAGAGAGAGAGATGCAGTACTCTCCATCATAGACCTCAACTTTTTTTTTTTTTTTTTTGAGAGAAAATCATGGAATCATAACTTATTCCTGTTTCCCCCTGAGAACCATTAATTAATTTTCCATAATGACTAGATCGATATCTTCTCACTGGTCTCTCTTTAATCTTTATATAACTGGGCACCTGCATATATAGTGAGATAGTTCTCATTTAATTTTAAAAAAAGAAACTACAAATATCATCCATGTGATTTTACACTTTCTTACTTTAGTACTCTGTGGTTTAAAGTGTATCACTTTAATACCCTGTGATTTCGTTTTTTTTTTTCGTTATTTCTTTTGTTAATTTTTTCGTTAAATCAGTGAGAAAGTTAAAACCTCAGAGTACTAAAATGAATATTCGATAAACCAAAGATGGGTTATCAAAAAAAATTTATATACGATTTGACGAAAAAATTAACGAAAGGAATAAGAAAAAGAAAAAAACGAAACTACTGGATACTAAAGTGATACACTTTAAACTATAGGGTACTAAAGTGAGAAAGTGCGAGACCACAGGAGTGATATTTAAAATTTTTCCTAAAAAAAATAGAGAGAGTTTATGCTACTTGTACTCATGTATAGCTGTAATTTTACACCTCATTTATTTTAGAGTTTACAAATTTTTTAAAATATTTTAGTACTAAAAAAATCGATAAGATTAGTAATAATAATAATTATCTATGAATCTGAGATATAAAATTTACACTTAATCTATAGATATACAATGGTGTTACTCTGGAAAGATTATATATATACTATTAATAGTACCGGACGCTTGGTGCTAATAAATTTTCGGCCTATGGATGAAGGGATGTACAGTTAGGATAATAGTAATTTTCAGTTAGAATGATAGTGTCCCTTATGGTTGAGTGGGTGGTTGGTTGAATAGTATGATCTAACGGATGGAAATGAATAAATGGATAAATCTAACGACGAAAAACTTAATAGCACCATGCGCTTTATAGTATCGATAGTATAATGACCGGACTCATATATATAATTAGGCTATAGCTTTTGGATGAAGGAATGTGCGGTTAGAATGATAGTGATGGTGATTGGTTGAATAATATAATTTAACTGGTGGAAATGATCAAAGTGGTAGATCTAACGGCGAAAAATTTGATAGCACAAAACGCTTGGTGCTATTAATAGTATAATAGTGGAAATATATATATATATATATATATATATATATATATAGGGAGGTAGCTATCTATTTATTGACTTATTAGGGAGTTATGGAGGGATAGCCCTGTCGATGTATATCTTGGAAATTAATTAAATCAATTACTGAGAAAAAAGGTCAAGGAAAGAAATAAAAAGCAATGTTTCTCAAAATAATAATAATAATTTATATAGTACAATCAACACACCAGCGACTTTTTGAAATAAAAAAAAAAACCAAGAGCTAACCTTTTTTAAGGATAAAAATCTAAGCTAATTAATACGCACGGGACTATCCATAATGAACAACATTTACCCTTTTAACGAGTAATTAAGAGAAAATTTCGAGTGCATTTTCTTTTATAGCACTGCTCAATGAAAAAAAAAAAAACTGTATAAAAGAAGAAACTAAATAAGAAACTTCTATCTGTTTCATTATATATTAGCCGTTCTGTGTTGTTTATTGTTTCACTCTTTTCTTTCTATTATGTATAGATATATATTTATATAGAGTTGAGTTTCTGTATTTTAAAAAATATAAGAGCTCAATGTATTTATAATTTTTAAACCGTCGGATCGCCTCAAGATTCATACAGTATTAATAAAAAAAATTTAATGGGATATATTATTAATAGTACTACACGGATCATGAGGCAATCCGACGGTTAAAAATTTATAAACACAAATACTTAAGTGCTTTTTAAAGCACAGACACTCAACTCTCTCTCTGTATGTATATATATATATATATATATATATATATATATATATATATATATATTATTTATTTATTTATTTATTTATTTTTTTTTTCCACCGTCCAATATTGTGTGATCAAAACTTGAATCCGTTCTTCTGACACACTATTTAATAACCATAGACTGCACACTTCTTTGATCCCCCGCCTATCAAGACTTTTATATGGATTTTACTGTATATATATATATATATATATATATATATATATATATATGTACACGCACAACTATATATTCATAGAATTATTGCGTCAGTACAACTTAAAAGTACTATTGTAAAAATTAAGATAGATATGAATAAATGATATGAACTTCATATTGTTTTAATCAATAAAAAAATTTCTAATTTTCCGTGCACATGTAATTTGGAATGGCATTTTATGGTGATATATGCAGCTTGTGGTGAGGATAATTAAAAATATCGGTTAATTGTTCTTTGTTTAAAAGAAAAAAAAAAGGAACCGGGATTAATGTCTATTTATTATATTATTAGATGTGGGTCAGTACTTGTGGTCTATCTCCCTCCACACTCCAAATATAGCCAAAAAGTGAATATAAATTTTATATTTTTTAATTTAATTTTTTTATAATATTTTAGTCTTATTGTACTCTCTATTTTTTTTAGTTCAAAAAATTTATCTAAACCATTGGATGGGTTGGATATCAGATTTACATACAAATTTTCAGTGTATAAATAGCACTTTTTAAAAAAATATATATATAAGTGTACTAACTAGTATTGAAGTCTTTTGTGTGCTTTTGGAGGAAGTCTAATGTGTCACGCTTGCACCACGTCATCGATAACAAGCCAATCACATTTTTCATTTTCAACAAAAAGTATAATAAAAATATTTTTTTATAATCATGATGAGACATATATTTCGAAAAGGAAGCATTTGAGTGGTTTGAAACGCCATGTCATCAATATATCCGGTGCATTTTAAAATTTTTCGTGCTTTTGAGAGTTCTTAATTAGGATGACAAATAGTAATGTTATATTCACCGTTTGAAGTGGGTGAGAATAGAATTCATCTTGAACTTTATGTGTTGAATATAAAAAAGATAAAAATACTGTTCTTTGGTCTTTTGAATAATAACGGCCGTTTCATATAATTTAACATGATATCGGAATATCATTCTCTGCTGGCTTTAAGTTTTTAAAAAACAACGATCGTTACGGGATGACGAGCCCTGTAAACTACTGTCATCTGATCAAGAGTGTATTCAAATTATTCCCCAAAAATGTGATCAAAATTACTAGCGAATTCCCTAAAACCGATGAAGAGTAACTCCATATCAACAAATTGCATGCTTAAATTAAATTAAACAAATTTATAACACAATATATACCATTCTTATGTTCTTTTATGATGAATCTAAAGCAAAATAATATTCGAGTTGAGAGTCAGTTTATGCATGAAGAACTAAAGATGTTGGATGATAATTGAGATCAAATTAATTATAATAGATCTGCTATCAAAGAGTTCTGATGTTTCTGCAAGAATTTTTTGAACTTCAAATAAATTTTCGAACCGGTCACTTTTCAATTAGATTTCATGCTTCGTATAATTTGCGAACATTAACGGGAAACGCAACGCGCGCGTCCCCATCCAGAAATCTATTGGCAATTAACAAGTTGGTAGCTTCTGTTGGATGATATGCATCCCAAAACACATACTCTGTGCGATTTTCGCAAAGAAAAGAGCTTGCGTTGGCGTCGACTCCTCTAAAGCATAGAAATGGAGGGAAGCTGCCTCCACAGCAGGGATCATTTGCATTCACAAACCCTGAAAGATCACAAATTTAAAAAAAGAAAAAAAAAAACAAATGTAATCACTTAAATATTGCTAGTTAAGTAATTCATGAGAAGTATTTGTAGTTATAACTATACTATAGTTTACAGCGTAGCACTCTATTTTTGCTGGTCTCTATTTTACTTAGATTTTTTGAAGAAAAAGTTTTCTAAAAAATTTAATATGAGGAGTGCGGGAGTAAAGCATTACCGTATTGGCGACTATTACGCATTAAATCTATTACAATGTCATACGAATTCGCGTAAATAAATACGGTTTCTGGTCCCATCTCTTGATTTAGCTTGTAAATTCCTCTTCTCAATTTCGTGTTGTAGCCTTGGACCAGTTTGTTCGCGGTTGATGAGCACCTTCCTTTTGAAACCAACTTAACGGCGCGAACGTACGGTATGCAACCGAGAGGTCCGACGTCCACCACCATGAATTTCCTGGCCCCGAGCTCACGTAAACGCTTCACGAAACAAAAGTCAAATATGACGAACGTACGCTCCTGAACTTTGATCTGATTGTACAATAACTTTTAGTTCGTTTAACTAGCCAGAAACAAATTTGCTAGTTATACAAATATCAAATTATTTAAATGAGCTTAAATTACCTTGAGATATGTGGTCAAGTTGGAAACCATGGTATCCTGGAGAACAGAGGAGGGGATCTTATCTCTTCCCAGAAAAGGTATGGAGGGTTCGAGATAGTTCAAAATATCATTAGACCCTGATGCTATGGAGAACACTGCTTTTCTTAAGAACTCAGATGTGTGATTCTCTCCCATTTTTTCCACCATGTGGTTTCTGGTGTCCTCAAAGTAGTTGACCTGCTGCCCCAGTGGTATCCTTTCAAGCTATATATATATATATTCAGGAAGAAAATGATTAAAAGCAAGAAATTAAGATGGTACTATATAGGAAATTATTATAACTCAGATAATAATTTGCATTAATTTACATACAAATAAGGAACCAGTCTCATCTAGTATTCCAGAAGCACCAGAAGCAAAGTTGATCCCTGTACTGTGTGTGTTGTTTTCACTAGCATTGGGAGATAAGTAGGGTGGAGGGAAGGAGCTGTCCCCTAGAGCTTCACCTGAGAGCTTAGAACAAACCCTATTTTAGTATCATTACCGCGTTGTTCAAACTGTACGCACTTAATCTAAAGCCTCTGCTAGAAATTGCAATTGAAATGATGTCGAAATCAAGCATGTGACAATCTGAATTCTTTCGTGAGAGCTAGTTTTACCAATAATGTCTGAAATAGTTCGGCCGTTCGTGAATCTTCCAGTAGGCCGGCCACCGGAAGGAGTAAAGTCGATGCCATAAGGCGGGGAGTCGGCTCTGGAGAGGGTGAGGAGATAGTCGTTGTTCCCGGCATCCGCGAGGGAGTCCCCAAATATGAAGGAAGCGTAAGAGAGACAAGGAATTGCCCGAAGAGAGAGCACTGTAAGTAGTAGATAGAGAGAAGGTGATGAAGCCATAAAATGGACAAGCATATATTGGTAGAAATGCAATATTTTTGGATCCAACTCTTTGTATGATTTATATTCTCGTGGATCTGTTAGAATATATATATATATCTGGTGTGCTCACGTAGGTCCTTGGGTTGCATGCACTTTGCATGGCGTGTTTAGGTTTGGTAGTTCTCGCACATTTTGACAAGGTCGCGATGAGGAAAAAGTCTAAAATGTAGTAGTTAGATGGGATGACGTGATGTTCCAACCAATCAAATTACTCTTTTAGGTATCGTTTGGTTCGGGAATAAGCAAAAAGTGACTATTCCAGGGATAGGTATAAATTAAGGTATAAGCGGGGATTAAATCAATTTTGCGTTTGGATGAAAAGTAGATTTTTCTCGGGAATAAGAAAAATAGTGTTTGGATGGTTTGATTGGAATTGCGAGGATAAGAATAATTATAATTTTAAACAATAATATTTTATCTAATTAATTAAGACAAAATATTAATTAAGTAATAATTTAACTTATTTAATCTACTAAATAATTATGAATATTGCTAAAAACCCTTAATATTAATAAATAAATTAATTGGTAATTAATAATTTAATTAATTACAAATAATTTAATAAAATAATAAATTAATAAATAAATTAGTTAATAATAGTCAGATGATTAATTAAGAAAATAATTAAATTACTCAAAATATTAATTAATTAAACAATATAATTAATTATTTAATTTGTAAATTAATTAAAATAATGAATTAATTACTCAAAAAATTAATTAAATATTTATTAAAGTAATAAATTAAATAGTTAATTAATTATCTAGTTAATTAGTAAATAAATTAATATATATAAATTATTAATTAAATAATATTTATTATAAATCTAGTTTGGATATTTTATTCTTTTATTATTAATTAAATATATTATGTTTATATAATTTATGTTTAAATAAATTTATAATCTTAATTAAATTTAGAATTAAGCTTGGAATAGCGCTATTCCGTCAAAACGATGGAATAGTTTATCCCAGCTATTCCGGAATAACCGAGAATAACGAAGTTTGACCGGAATAAAATATCCCGGCCAAACTTCGTTTCGTTTGGCGGAATAGCGGGGATAACTTCGTTATCCCCGCTTTAACCCCCGAACCAAACGGGGCCTTAGAGTTTATCCATTCCATCATAATTTTTTTACAAAATATTTTTATTATATTTTCTTTCAAAAAACGAGATGTGCTTGGCTGGATATAAATAATATGGTTTAACTGCTACACAGTATACTTCCTCCGTAAGTCTCTCTGGATGAAACTATGGGCGGGGCTGGTTGGGCATGTATCCACCCCAGATTAGCCCAAATAGACATTATTTAGATAAGAATGCATTGCCTAAGCCCCGTGCATATGCAAATTTTGTGTACCATTTTTCGTTCTATCTCTGCTTCTCAACCACATTAATGATCTGCTAATCATAGCATTTTTATTGTTAAAAGTTTGATAATTTTGATTAAAAATACAGAACGAAATGTATGCTAATTTGTTATATTTGTTATGCCCCTCCTATTTTTCTTTTCTTGCTCTGCTCCTGAGTCAAACTCGGTGTATTAATGCTATTCATCATGTGCAACGATTAAATCTTATAGCAATGCAGGCGGTGACCGAAAAATGGTTAAATCTTCAAGCAGCATAGACGGTGAACTAGACTATTTCATCTTAAGGAGTTTTCTATATAATTTTTAGAACTTGTACAGCTAGGACGCTGGCGGAGCTCATATATATTTTGATTCAGCACCTAAAATTCGATCTAAGATTTTTTTTTTTTTTAAAGTACATAATAAGTGAATTAAAATTGTATTTCAGATATTAATTGTGTCTTTCAGGTCAAAATAGTCTGTGCCATATCAGTTGTTTCGGACAGGTCGAATTATCTTTAGATCCAATCCTCCCACGAACAGCAAGCAAAGCCGGGTTTTGTTAAATTAATATTACAAGTATTAAAATATCATTTTCTAGAACTTACAAAATTGAGGTTTCCAGTTCTTTTATTATTGGCCCTAGCTTTACCAAATGTTTTTCTACATAATTTAATTTCACATATTGGATCTATTTAAATATTTGGAATCCCACTTATAATATACGCACGCATATTATCATAAGCTTGAACAATTAATAGGCTATCTCCGTATATATTTGTTCCTACAATTTAAGATCTGCCAATTTAATCGTAGAAAATATAAATATTATAATATGCGAAATATAACAGAACCTACGAAAACAAATATAAATTTTTTTATTATATTTTTTTTATCACATGTAAAGTAATTTTTAAGTAATTTTAATTGAAAAAAATGAACAGTGGCTCTCTTGTCGGATCGTTGGCGCTAACTATTAATCCAAAAAGCTCAAGCTATTAGAAATACACAATTAATTCACTTAAAGCGTACAAATACAGCGCCCACGGGTCTCGATTGTGACTCGGTCCCACCAGCCTCACGCCACTTCGAACATGACTCGGCCCACCCAACCTCACGCCATTTCGAACATGACTCTGCCCAACATGACCTTCCGCCATATGGCAGAATACTGGCCCATTTAAGCTAACAAGTCGCTCCGGTCGCAACCCTGCAACCACGTGCGCGTCACATGCCCGAATCGCACAGTATGGTGGCGAGGAGGTGACCACTAGGGAAAGTGTTGGCCGGGGAGTTCAACCGCCACCTACCTCTCCCCTTTGTCCAACATACGGTTTTAATGAATCCCCCTCATCAATTCATTTCTCCGATCTCCCCATCCCCAACCCCACCCCCCTACCCTCGCATTCTCAATCCCACTCCAGGCCACACACACATCCTTAAACCCTTCAAATAAATGCCCCAGTATTTTTTTTAAAAAAATTCAAATTCTCACTTCTTTTTTTTTAAAAAAAAATAATAAATTTTCAACATTCTGCAGCTTTTAATGAGTCTTCCCTCCCCAACCCACTCCGTTTGAATATTTTGGCTTCTCTCTCTCTCTCTCTCCCTCCCCCTCTCTATAGTTGGTTGCATGGTTGTTCACTCCAAACACCCACTCACTTATCCACGGGGGCTCATCTCCGAGCACACAAATTAAAAAGCAGAATAAATAAAGGGGAAAAAAAAAAAAAAAAAGAAAAGGAAAGAAGAGGATGATGGAAATTAGGAATGCGGCGGCGGCGATGAAGGCGGTGGCGATCGCGGGTGGGCGGTTGCTGAACGACGTGGTGAGCTTCTTCGTATTCACGGCGCTGGACGTGCTGGACGTGGTACTGTGCTACGCGTACAAGCTGGCGGACTACACGCTGGAGTGGGAGTGGCGGCCGTGCTACTGCTCGTCGTCGCCCAGGGACATGATCACCGGCAGCGGGAAGATACTCGTTCTGGAGAGCGGCGGCGCCTCCAAAGTCGTCTCCCTCTCCTCCACCAGGCTCCACCTCGAGGACATCTCCGACACGCTCTACCACCGCCCCTCCCGCCTCGCCGAGGTCTCGCGCTCCACCGTCAACGAGCTCCGCAGGCTCAGGCGCGCCCGCGCCGCCGCCGCGCGCCGCGCCGCCGCCACCACCACCACGCTCACCATCAACGCCACCATAATTCAGATGCTGCAGGGCAAGATGGGCGGCGCGCGTCACATGCCCTCGCACACCGCCCCGCGCTGGTCTGACTGCGCCTGCGCGAGCTGCAACCCCTCCGCCTCGCCCACCACGCTCTTCGTCCGCGCCGACGGCCCCAAAGGTGAACACAAATTATCTATCGCTGCTTTAAGATTCGCGCATTCATATATGTATACGCTCAGTATATGTATTTATTTTATTTACTTCATGGATCGTCGTTAGACGGAGGTGCGGCGGAGGACGTGCTGTTCATCCACGGGTTCATATCGTCGTCGGCGTTCTGGACGGAGACGGTGTTTCCGAACTTCAGCGAGGAGGCGAAGGCGCGGTACCGGCTGTTCGCGGTGGACCTGCTGGGGTTCGGCCGGAGCCCGAAGCCGGGGGATTCGCTCTACACGCTGAGGGAGCACGTGGAGATGATCGAGCGATCGGTGTTGGAGCCGTACAAGGTCCGGTCCTTCCACATTGTGGCCCACTCCCTCGGATCCATCCTCGCCCTCGCCCTCGCCGTCAAGTACCCCGGCGCCGTCAAGTCCCTCACGCTCCTTGCACCGGTGAGGAAATTAATCTCATTAGGTCAAACACTAGAAACATACATCTTCAACTATATATATATACAGCCATTTAGAAGTTTTTCTGAGTTTTATTCTTTTAATCCGAATATTAAAAATATTAAATTTTAACAGCTTAAATTTTTTGAAAATAATAATAATTATTATGTATTACTTAAGGTGATATCAATGTTACTGTTGTTGTGCTGGTCTATACTGATGATGATATTTTAAACGGGCCTGGCAGCCCTATTTTCCGGTGCCGAAGGGGGAGAAGGGGACGCAGTACGTGCTGCGGCGGGTGGCGCCGCGGCGGGTGTGGCCGATGATAGCGTTCGGGTCGTCGATCGGGTGCTGGTACGAGCACCTCGGCCGGACGGTGGCCCTGGTGCTGTGCAAGAACCACCGGCTGTGGGAGCTCACATTCAGACTCCTCACCTTCAACAGGTTTGAGCTACGTACCTCTTGCTTAATTTTGCTGCTGCTGCTGCTGCTGCAGCAGCAGCAGCTGCTGTTGTGAGTTATTGTGTTAGCCTGTTTTGTTGCTGTTCTTGCGTTCTTTAATTGCTTTTGCTCCCCAGTTATGGCTTTGCATTCATTCAGCTACTCCTCACTTTAACTCCCGTTTGACTACGACGTGAATTAAGTGAACCTTTTTACATATAAATCCTCGTGAAATTACCTAATTTGCGTGCAACCCCTTGCAAAAATATGGACCAAATGTTTGTTTTTGTGGCTCACATTCATTCACGTTTGAGCCCCGACAATTGTGCAAATATTTTGGATTTCCCTTTTTTTTTTTACATACAAAACCTTATAAAATGAGCTAATTGCATACAAACCATTGTGAAAATTTGATTTCCTTTTAAGAATAGTATTTTGATTTAAATTGTGGAGTCGCTGGGACTCGGGGGGAATGGGTTTTGAGTTTAAAAACACATCCGAGCTGGGTTTCCTAACCTAAGTTAATATTTAGCAAGAGTGTATATAGTGCAGTTTATATACTTTTTGTTCAAGGTTCAGGTGAAAATTCAGAATGTAGACCATAGATATAAGAATACACTATGTTATGGGCCATAAGTACTTAGCATCAGTTTTTTTATTTTTTTTAAATAGATTTTTATATGAAGTAGCGTAAGAGAGAATGATGGATTATTTAGAATACTTAATCCAGAGTATTTGTTGGATAATTAAAAAAAAAAAGAAAGCAAAACTCTTTTCTTCCAAAACTTTTTTTAAAAAATTATTATCTATCACTTGACTGAGATATAATAAAAAAAAAATTCTAATGGCATATCAAATTATATAAAATTAGTATTAAAAAAAATGAGAATGACTGCAAATGAGATCTAAATTTAAATATGTAATTTCACTCATCCATTATTTTTTAGGAATAAAAAGTTCGGCCTCGTGTGGTATTGTTGTCATTTTTTAATTTTTTTTTAACACAAATTTTGTATAATTTAATCTATTTGAAGAAAGACTTTTTTTTAAATTGTTATAGTTGGTTAGCTTATAATCCATCCGATTAAGTGGTGGATGATAACTTATTTAAAAAAAAAATTTAAGAATAAGAAAAATATTTTTAAAATTTTATTTTTTATTGTCAAGTAAATACTCTGAATGAAATGATTACAAGTAATTCATTGTCCTCTTCTATATCTTTTGATGTACAAAATTTTATTTAGAAAAATTAAAAACAAATATAATGCCGAAAGAGACTGAAATTACATGGATGACAAAAGAGATTTCTAATTACTTTGCAATAATATAAATAACAAACGTTCGAGATTTTTTATTTTTTATTTTTTATTTTTTATTTTTTATTTTTTATTTTTTATTTTTTTTATTTTTTGCGGCTCTAGCTAGATAGAACTAGTATTTTCTTTTTTAAATCCAAAAAGTTATAGCCTTCGCTTCTGACCCAATTTGTAAACACCCAAACGAAGAATTATCCTACAAACCAGAGAGTTTAGCCCTAATTTATAAATGCCTAAATAGGAAATTGAACTTCCGATCTCTTAATTAGCATTTCAATTAACAATTACTAGACTGGTCTAAAAGTTATGGCCTTTAATTTTTAATTTGATGGTGCACTTTTTATCTAAACCAAACTCTAATTATTTTTTTTGGTGGGTAAAGACATACAAAAGTTATCTAAGCTATGAACCATTTTGAGTCAGCTATCAGACATTTCCAAATTTTGATTTTACTATTAAATCTTTTAATTTATTTGATTTGGGTCAGTCAAGTCAACAATATTTTAACTTTGAAATTTAAATTAATTACTAACTTTAATAAATTTATAGTTGCGAGAATTGCATAAATGATACTAGCTAAATCTGTAAAGATAAACGACACATTTAAATTTTAAAGTTAAAGTGCTGTTGACTGACTCAAAGTAAATAAATTGAAAGATAAGATAGTAAAGTCAAAATTTTAAAATATTGGATAGCTGACTCAAATAATCCATAATTCACATTTTTATTTTTTATTTATTGTAGAAACTAAAGCAAATAAAGCAATATGCATAGCCATTTATTGGATTTGGAGACTAGTAGTGGTTCATCTCTGGGACCAGTAGTACATCTATGATTAGACCCCACACCACTGAGTTCCCCTGGTACTATATATATATATAGGTCTACTTGGTCACACCCACCCACGACCAAATCACTTTTCATTTATTTATATATCTTCTTTTCCAATTTTTTATCTAATTGATGTGTCAAGCAACCTACACATACTTTTGTTTGAAACAAATAAAAAAAGAACATTGTAGAAGAGCGTTTGGGTCAACCATTCATTAACTCGTTCAAAGTGTAGTGCACCATAACTTTGCCAACTAAGTCTTAGGGCACAGCTTGGGTGGTGAACCACCAAAAGCTACAAAAGTCCCACAAATAGAAGCAAGGTAGCTCACCATACTAAGGCCAAATTAGGAGATTAACTTGTTTGAAACCAACACGTGCTAAAAATGAACGCAAAGCTTAGAAAGTGTTTGATTAGAGTAGAAATATTAGTGAGAATATTAGTGAGTAGAAATATTAGCTTAGAAAGTGTTTGATTAGAGTAGAAATATTAGTGAGAATATTTTTAGAATCTCTTTTTGTTTATAATTGGGTAATCCAATTACGTCGGACTCTATTGAACTTTCACTCAATTGCAAATCGTCATCTGTATATTAAACCATCTAAATAAAGAGGAAATGCTAGATTAATGTAGGGGTCGTTGAAAAAATGACAAAATTTATGTGTAGTTTATTTGATGTTTTAAAATTTGGGCACATCTTTTGCCTAGCACAAGCCAGGAATTAGTTACAGAATAGTGTTCACAAGTATATATTGTGGGGCCTTACTTTTATGGTTCAATTTATTCTAAAATTACTCTAGCTCTATAACTCTTTTAATTTTTTGGACCTAACAATCGTCCAAAATACTATAATCGGATTAAAAGATATAGAACTATTCTAAATTCTAGAGATCTCACGTGTATATAGCACAAAATCTATGTAGTTTTCAAGCTACTTTTGCATGTTATCGCTCCTAACCGAAAATATACGCATATAGTTTTGGTTCAATTTGTGAGCATTACTAGATGCAGTGGCTAATTGCAAATATGAATGTTTTTTGAAAAATTTATGACAGAATTAGAACGTACTTAATGGACGGGTTCTTCTGCCACACCCACAACGCGTCCTGGCACACGCTTCACAACATCATCTGCGGCAGCGCGGGCAAGATCGACCGGTACCTGGACATCGTGAGGGATCAGCTCAGGTGCGACGTCACGGTGTACCACGGGCGGGGCGACAAGCTCCTGCCGATCCAGTGCAGCTACGCGGTGCGGTCCAAGATCCCGCGCGCCCGCGTCAAGATCGTCGACGGCACCGACCACCTCACCATCGTCGTCGGCCGCCAGAAGGCCTTCGCCAGAGAGCTCGAGGAGATCTGGAAGAGCGCAAGTCGCTGAGGCTGCAGTCAAAAGAGCATGCAATATAGGATTGTTATCAAGATCAAATTGGATCTATGAGTTCAAAGAATTTAAAAAGAAAAGATTAAAAAAAAAAAAAAAAAAGAATTGGACATGGGTGTAAAGTGAAAAAAGAAACAAAAGGACCTGAGAAAAATGTGAAGGTTGGGCAATTTTCATTCAACTTTTTTTTTTCTTTATTCTTCTTTATCATCAATTTAATTATATATAAATTTGAGCTTTTTTTTCTGGGTATTGTTATGGTCCTGTGTATAAATTTGAGCTTCAAATAATAACTCTGTTGTTAAGAAAAATATACATATTTTGCTGGATAAATATTGATGGTTTGTATAACAATCATACATTCTAAATTTTCCTAAACTATTTTCCCCTTTAGAATCAAGAGATTATTTTTGAATCATTTCTTACCACGTCACTTTTTTAAATGATGTAGAATAAAAAAAAAAGAGTAATATGGATATTGTTAAGAGTCTTGTAGCTATTATCAGCGGCTTACTTTTTTTTTTTATCTGCAACAGAAGTAGAAGTATTAAATTAAAGTTTCTAATTTTTTACTTCAGAATCTTATCTTATTTCGATTCGTACTGCATTAGAAATACCAAGCCATTTAGTTTGCAAACATTCAATTAAAAGTACTTGTGTGACACATGCTGTGGCCAACATTGTTTATGAACTTCAAAATGAGGAGATAACCAGTTACTAAAAGAAAAAGGAATTGTGCAGAGACATTTTATGCCCGTCAGGGTTTGCTTATTGTGTGCCAATCTGGAGTGTCAGCATGCATTTAATAGGTGTCACGCTAATGTATTATTTATATACACATACTTTTGTTTATTATATAGTTATATTCCATATTTCAATGTCAGAAACAATTACAGTGGTGCCATTAATAGAAGAATTACAGTTCATATGAACTCCGTGTATGCAGAGCATTAATAAAGGGATCTTATATATTTGCAAGTTGCTTCAGTGATGTGCCAGTTTGCAGCTGCACATATATTAATGAGTGTTTCTAGATTTACATATTCTTTAGTTGTGTCCTTTGAATGTAAAAAACCAAGAATACATGCATAAATGTTATATTGTTGAATTTGGTCTTTGTTATGATCATCATTTTGAAAATGTTGTCCTCGAGTTTTATATGATTTACTATGAACTCAGCTTATCTGCTTTATATGTTCTTTTGTAGCTAATACTTTAGGCCACGCACTCCGAAATGTTCTCCGTTAACTCATTTTATAAATTCTTGCAAGAATGGAGGGGTCAAAGACAACAGTTTCATTCAGCTGTGGAAGACTAGAATCCCACTGAAAGTTAAAACTTTTGTCTCCTATGTATGGTTGAACCTGAGACGGTAGACCACCTCTTCGTGGAATGCGAGATTACAAGATTTTTTCTGGAGAGCCAACTGTCCAATAAAAAATCTATACTTAATTGCCTGTCAGTGAGTGGGTTTTGGGGGGCTAGTAGGCTCAAAGGCGGCGCCTTAGGGTATAGGAGCTTACAACTATTGTCTCCCTGTGGTGGACTATTTGGCTGGAGCGAAATAGAAGAATCTTCACGCAAAAAAAAATTTACTGTATTTTACAGTAAATCGAGCTTTATTGTACCTTTTTTTTTTTTCCCCGAGGTCCGGTTGCCTCAATCTGTTCCTTAGTTCAATTCCTTTATAAATGAAGCAGTAGCATACTACCTGTTCTCAAAAAAAAAAAAAGAATAAGAAATAGGCCACGCTCTTTTGACTATCGCTGACTGTTATGCTGTGTTATCGTGATTCTTCTTCTAAATAGTTTGTCGCATTAACCAAAGCCTTAGAAAAGGAAATAAAAAAGAAGAAACCTAAATATTTGGATGGGGCGAGATTTTCGCAATTTTCCCATCTAGTGACTAATCTAGCTCTGCATATGCTTTCCGTGGGAATTGGCCCAATCTCTTTCTCTAATGGGCCAATGGCCCAAATAAGATTGCAATTTTACAGGGCCCAAATCTCTCTATGAGTGGCCTATTTATAAATAATAAGTTAAGGTAGAGCTTATTATAATCAAATAATATATGTAAATGTCACACACTTCTTGCATTTTACCACTTTAATAAGGGGAAAATTTTCCTTAAGGTCTTGTGTGTGTTTTGCACGAGAGGCCCATGGGCCTTACTGCTTGCTCTATTAAATTATGGCCCATTGGAGCCCAAATGTAAAATGAAGGCCCTTTGAGCGATGCTTCGGTACAATTTTCATACCTTACCCATTCTCCATTCCATCCAACGGCTCAGATTCAACCACTCTAGGGGTTGACCATACTATTCAAAATTCTCCATTCCATCCAACGGCTCAGATTCAACCACTCTAGGGGTTGACCATACTATTCAAAATTCTAAAATTCACAATCAAATAAGATCCTTATAAGTGCATATCATCCAATAATACTATCTTAATCCGTCCCAAAAAAAGAAACAAAAAAAACTGTAGCTGACACACACAAGTGCGCGACTTTGACATTGTCGTATATTCTTTGTTAATTCAAATTTATCTTGCAATATGATTTTTTTTATTTGATTCCTTATTTTAGACCTATCCCAAATTGATGATGATTTTAACCTAACTTTGCTGGAGTTTTCCACTAATTTCATCATCTCCTAGTCAAGCCAAAAAAGAAGTCTTTTTCTATATAATCTTTTACTGTGCTGCACAACTGATTTTGTGTCATTATTTGAATCTTTTCTCTCTACTTTTCTTTTTGAAGGCAACATCATTGTTTACATTGGGTTGGTTGCTTTAAGAGAGCCATAGGTGATTGATTGGATCACGCCACGAGAGATAAAGATGTTAAGATAATTTTCGACTATTTTTTAGTCGATCAATATTTTTGTATAATATGGTGATATCAGGCTGAGTCTTAAGTCCCGTTCATTCTAAAAAATCGTGAATTCGATTTTTATTAGTAAATAATATAAAATAACTGTTGTGTCTTCAAAAGTTTAAGCTGTCAGAGAATAATATCTTTAATATTTAGATAAATTCTAAATTGCTTTTGGCTAAATTGATCGTTTCGACAACAAAATATTTATTTTCTGCGATTAAAATTAGATACCTTTAAATATTTCTCTTCACAAAATCAGCTATGTTTTTTAGCTCATTATTGTATTAAAAATGTTTTCTAAAGATAATATATTAATTCCTATAATTTTTTCCGAGAATTTGCACTTCTAGAAGAATGAAATGTTAGGTTAAGAAGCATTACGTACCATTTTAAAACTTTAATTCAGTGCATCTGATTTGGATTCAGTTAGGTCGAAATTTTCGTTCAATTTTAAGTAGTTACAATTTATTAAGAATCCCCTCTTCATAATGGACTCTGAGCACAACTAGTTTTAATTTTTATTAATTTTTTCCCCCAATCCTGATTTATATATAACTAAACCTACCCAAAATTACTCGCGCCCTACCAAACCTGCCCCAACCCTACCAATTAGTTTCGATAACCCCATAGTTTGAGAGGAAAAAAAAAAAAAATCAAAAAAGTGAACAAATATATCTGTCGCAATTTAGCATTATTAACTTATCAACAACATATAAAAAAGAAAAGATTCTAATCATAGTTAAGTATTTAATCTATGGTTAACTAAATTTTTCTAACGGATTCTAACGGCAGGAACATATTTGAAAATATTAGGACTTTTGTAGGAACAACATATGAAAGTTGAATTAATCCTAAATTACTATATTTGTAATATTTGTTGGAATATATGTGTAATTTACTATATTTGTAGGGATCTGTATAAAATTAACCCTAAATTAAATTGTACACTTTAATTATAATAATTTATAAAATTCGAGTCATAAATAATAAAAACTAAACTTTATAATGACTAAAATGTCGCGAGAATGATAGTTTGAGGACTAAAAATATAATTTACCCCATAACTCGATAAGAATATATCTAGTCAATAAGTCAATCAGATATTATTTAAATAGTAAGAAAAAGCAACACCCAAAAGTCCCTGTCGTCAAACGCGACCGAGGAGGGCGTGTTGTATTCCTGGCAATAGCAATGTAGCGATAGCAATAGCAATAGCAATAGAGCATCACCAGATAATCTCCGCCCACATGTTTCACTCTCCAGCCGCCCCCGCTCCACCCGTCCTTGACCATTCCTTCATTTATTCCTCCTCCTCGCCCCGCGCAATACGCCACCGGCGGAAATATGGATTATTCCTCCCCGCCTGCAGCCCCCCCGCGAAAAGACGAGCCCACGGAGCTCGGCCTCCGCAAAGACGCCCGGCCCGACCGGGTGCGGATTAATCCCGCCGCAGACATAGCTGCAGAGTCCGATGCAGAGGGGGCGGGGGCGGGGGCGAGGGCGAGGGCGAGGGCGGCGTGGGTCGCGGTGGGCGCCTGCCTGCTCCTGCTCCTGCTCGGCCTCGGCGGCGCCGCGCTGCTCGTGTGGTGGGCCCTCGTGTTTCATCGGTCCAACCGGCAGCTGTGGATGGTGCCGGTGAGCCTCGTGCTGCTCGGCACGCCCGTCGTCACGTGGCTCTCCGTCTTCACGTCCTCCGGCGCGTGCCGACGGCTCGAGCTGATGCGGAGCGGCACGGCTCAGCCGGATGTGGAGCCCGGGAGATGATTGAAATTAACCAAAGGTTAACCCTTTTTTTGGCTATAATTATATATACGTTGGTATTTATTTATTGAATAAGCTCTGCGATCAATCACTTATATACTTGGCCAAGATTTTTAGTAAAGTTTTCAGGTGATTTGTATGTATCGGAAATATATATATGGTTACATATACAGTAATAATTTTTTTATTCGACAGTAAAGAGAATCTTGTGCGAAGAGGTGAATCCGTTTAATTTATCTAAAGTGGTTGGATTCAATGACTCCTATTTCAGTGTTTGTCATTTTCCACGCGATCGTGAATATATAAATATTATGCTTGGCGCGTATATTTAGTCGGAAAACAAAGCAAGTGGACGCAGAATAATTGGTGGTGGTGATCGATATTTTATATCGATCCATATTTGGGCGTGCGTTTCATGAAAGAAAGAAAGGTCGTGTTAATAAAAAATTAAAAAATATTGTTAATAAAATATTTCTTTAAATTTGATTTACTATTTTAATTAGATTTTAAAAGAATAATTTGTGCACAGTGGAAATGGACGATCCCGATTAATATAGACATGATATTATGAACGAAATACAAAGATGATAATGATGATGATGATGATGATTATTATTATTATTATTATTATTTTACTAGGGGATTTTGGATTTACATTAATATAGCAGGTCCAGGTTGAGGCATGAAGCTGCAAAAGAAAATTTTTTTTTTTGAGAGAAAGGTAGCATGCTACCCGCTTCGTTTAGTTCTTTTAGAAATAAATTTAGCTGAAAATGTGAATCAATTAGAATTCGAACTCGGAATCTCGGGTACCAGCCACCAAGTTCTTTGCCACTTGCGCTAGGTGCACAATTCTTCAAAAGCTGCAAAAGATTAATGCAACACAATGCAGGCAAAAAAAGAGCAAGAAGAGACGAGCCAATTTACAATCCAAGCTCAAAATAAGTGGCAATAACAAATACGAGACGAAGCACATAGTATCGGGAAAAAAAAAATGTCCTTAAAAGTCGCAATTTAAAATCAAACTGTTCTTAGTTGCCTGTTTACTTTCTGTGGTTTAGTTAAAGATGAATACCAAATATTTATTTAAAGATATTTCTAATCAATACCAGTTTTGCTATCGGATAATCCTATCTCACCCAAGTCATTTTTTGATGTGATTTTTAATTGGCCTTTGGATACAAAGCGTGTGAGAACGTATATTTATTCTCAAATATAAGTTTGAGATGAAAAGGATTAAACTTTTTTAAACAATTAAGTTTTTGATCTGCCAAAAAAAACAATTTTTTTTTATTTTCAAAGAAATTAACATGAAATCAACACACGTTGAAAATAATCAACCTCTAACCTCAGCAGCAAAAGAAACGTCAAAAACTCAGAAAAAAGAAAGAAATAAATGAAGGAACGAAGTTTATAATTAATCACCTCTAATTGGTGAGAATCCACTCGTGACACAGCCAAAGGAGATTTATATATCACAAACAAACAAAAAAGGCCCTTGCTATCCCTTAAATTCCAAATAGATATCCATTTTTCCATGAAAAAATAAGGTACCTCTAATTTTGTATAGGCTCAAAGCACATATAATGTAAAGAAATTAGGAGAGTAGATCGATGGTGGGAACAACATTGACTTTATAGTGAAAAGCTATTTCGATGACTAATTTTCCAATGCCAATATTTCTTAGCAATAATGCACGACTCATTAATTTTGATCTGACCACGTAATACGATCTGATTGGTCTAATAAAGTGGGATTACCTATCAGCGAATTGACACCACATTATACGCTCAATAGAGTCACGACCCAGATTAATTGGATACGAGTACAGTTTGAGAACAATTGGATTTTCTTTTTTAATCTTGTGTTTATTCACATTGAAAACTACAAATTTTTAACATTTTGATTAATGTTTCTAATACACGTGTTGTACTTGTCGCAGCCCGTTTGAATTTTTTGTCACTTTCGAGAGAAGAAAATGAAATTTTTTGGTGGCCTACAATTGAACGAATGCGTATTGCGGGCCACACGAATACACATTTTCTAATTGAGGTAGGTAATATTTTTATGCATCGAGCCAATCAATTATTTTGATCTTTCGTTTCTTTAAAGAATTTGAATGATAGCGTTGCAATAAAATATATTCTTTTTTGACACTTCTGTGAGTCCAATACTTATTTTAGTAATATACATGATCCAATCAGTACTTGTAGATAAAATATAGTTATATAAGATCGTCGTCGCTAATCACTAATTCTAAAAATTCAAGCTGACGTCACAGTATCTATAGGTTTCAATTGTAACTCGATCTAATCCGACCTTCCGTCACCGGACCTTTTAAACCAACAAGTTGATAGATGCTAATTTTGGGGTAGGTGAAAAAAATGCACAAATTGTGCTTTAAGGCTTCAGTATAACATGCACCTCATGTTAATAGAATTCGCAACAAAATGGATCATTACATATTAGATTGATTATCGAGACAATATATACTAAGAATATTTAAGATGCAATTTTGTACTTAGTAGGCCCTTTATCTAAACCAAAGTCGAAACTACCAACACACATGGCACCTCTCCCCTATACTTAAGGAGGTAACTCAGGTTCCAAATCAATAGAATAAGAGCTACATATATAGCCTAGGCAAAGGGGAGCTTTCCCCAACACTGCTAATTGTATATTAACTTATATTTTGGGCCACTAAAAAGTAGAAAACTAATAGTTGATGCTACAACTGGGAATGTTTATTGCAAGGGTGGTCTCATTTGGGCAAGAAAAGCCCTGGCCCGGTCGGATTTGGGGGCAGTTCCAACCTAATAACCTTTGATCTCGCGTGTCTCTTTCGTAAATGATGGAGATCATTTGACTTAAAATACATGAATTGAGCTCCTATGCTTTTAAAAGTACCAAGATATTGGTGCTTGTAGATTTTTGACCATTGGATTAAAGAATATGCGGTTCGGATGATGTGAGCCTCCTAGGGTTGAGTGGTAGTTGGTTGAATAGTATGATCTAACGGATGAAAATGGTCCAAGGAGTAGATCTAACGGTAAAAAATTTACAAACACCAACTGCTTCGTGCTTTTACAAGCATCATAGCCGAACTCTAAAATACATATATATATATATATATATATATATATAAGAGGAAAATATGAAAATGGTGGTCCACAAAAGCGCTTCTAGCTGTAGGTAAGGAGAGAAGCAGAGACGCGCATAAGTGACTTAGAAGTTGAAGCGTCATAACAAAATCTTTTTTTTTCCTTGATTTTTTGAATTATTGTAGGATCATACGCTCAGTTAACATTATTTTGTGGATTTGGTCCATGAGCTGTATCATCCGTTGACTGCCCAGTATTTTACTATATATCCATTTTTTTTAATCTTTGATTTTTATTTTTATCTTTAACTTGTGAATGATCTTAAAAAAAAAAAAATTTGTTGAACCACATCAGTTATTGGACCAAGTTGCTCTTTATTTGGTTTGAGATGGTAAAAAATCCAGTCAAATCCTGTAAAAATAGGTTGAATTTTTTTTGTTGCCTTTGATTTCTAAAATCACTCAATTTTCCTTCCTATTTTACACATCTAATAGAGAGATCATAAAGAGCTTCGACAAGTACGTAAAAATTAAATCCTAAGTTGATTTAATTAAATTATTTATTTGCTCATCATCTCTCTCCCTCTCTCTCTCTTGGGTTGGATAAGATAAAGCCTTAGTTGGTCCATTTTGTAGTCCATGCATGGACAGGTCCGGATGGACCGGATCAAAGTTGGTTGGACTGAGCTCGGCCATGGGTTTTGGGTCGAGCTTAAGTTACACTTGGGCCTAAGCTATCGCATTATATGTAGAGATAGTAATAATTCACCAAATAAAAAAAAAGGGTATTTGGCGTAATTAGAGTTTATTATTTATTTATATTTTTTATTTTAGTTGAGTTTTGGGTATAATTTTTACTTCTGGTTCAGCCCAACACTATAGAGATTTTTTTTCTGTTTTTGTTAACTTTCTTTTAGATTTTGAGAATAATCCAACATGAAATAATACATAAAAGATTAGAGATTAAAAATATATAAGTCAAATTGTTTCCTTTAAATAGATTGAATAAGTGAGATTTAACTGATCATCATTCCTACGTACGTTAAGGAGTGGCATGCATTTTGCTTTGGTGTAGGAATTATATACTCGACGAATAAATTCGGAAGGCCCCACACCTCTCCATCTATGAAGTTTTATTTTGAATTATTAATTTATTATACCTCCTTAGAATTCCAAAAAAAATAAAAATAAAAAAGAATAAAAATAAAAATACTGGATGAATGTTGCAGTTTAGATATAACTGTTTCTCCTTTTAAAAAAAATAAATAAAAATAAAACAGAGATAAAAAGTCACATGAATAGATCAATAAATTGGAGATGATGGATAAGTTAAAAACAAAGGACTTGTTCCTGAAGGGGCAGTTTTTTTTATTTGTTTTTTTTCACAATACCAGTTGGTTAAAACATGCAGGGTAATTCAGAAATAATTTAGTAAAATCTCCAATTTATTGTTAAAATTGGTTATTTTGGATCCTGGTTAATTTCTTCGTAATTAAATAGATATGTTGGTAGTGCTTTAATTTCGAATCAAATCCTCAATATCAAATTTCGAAGAAAATAGTCACATGCACCTTTCTTATACCACATGTCATGTTTTCTCAGAGAATATATAATATTAGACAAGTGAATGATTGAGATATATTTTATTGGAAATGAGTTGTAAAAGGCATGTGATGATCCGATTTTTGGAATTAGATTCAAGATTCATCTTAATTTGCACAATTGATTTAAAATCTGAGCTTCTAAGACTTTGTTTGCTAATGTGGTGGCTAAAAATACTAGTTTTATATTGTAAAAAGTTAAAAATGCTTACAATCTATTTTTCTTTGATACTTTAAAATTGTCGTTGTAACCGTCACTAGAGAAGTATGTAGCCACATATTTTTCTGGTGGCGATTGCAACATAATTTTACAATATAAAAGAACGAAAAATTAAAAACGCATTCAAAAATTTTAAGCAAATAGTAAATAGTAAATAATTTGACGGTTGATATTCAAGCTTTCAAGTTCGATATCTAGTTAGTTCATATTTTCAACTATATTTAAATTTATTTGTTAAAAAAAATGAAAAAAGTAAATAGCATGTTATGCTACCTTTCTGTCAAAAAATAAACATGGTAATGAACTAAGTTTTATAGTAATTACTTGTACAGTACTTTTTTTTTATACCGAAATTATGATTTAAACTTCTGATTTTAGTCCATTTTTAAAAATCTCATAAAATCAATATTTTGTACTGAGGTAACATAATCCACAACAAATAAACTTATCGTGCTGGGAGAGATTAAACTGACTCAAAGATTAATTACTATATATGCTCACATGATTTATAAGTAAAACAACCAAAAAAATAAAAGGTAAAAACGTACAGAACTTATCTGAACTATGGACCATACTAAGTCAGTTACCCGATCTTTCAAAATTTTAATTTTACTACTTAATCTTTCAATTTATTTGATTTGAGTCAGTTAACACCATTTTGACTTCAAAATTTGAACGTGTCGTATATCTTACCAATTTAGATATTATATATTTCATAAAATTTCACAATTATAAACTTATTAAAATAAGCTTAAATTTTAAAATCAAAATATTATTACTGACTTAAATTAAATAAATAAAATTAAAATTAAAATTTAAAAGAAATTAGATAACTAATTCAAAAATAAGTTATGTACTTTTTATCAAAGGGTGTGTCGCATACAAGGAAGTCTACTGTATAATACTTACACAACATCTTCTATCTCCAGTCAATCACATTTTTTTAAAAAAAATATATATATAATAATAATATTTTTTTTAAATTTATGATAGGATAAGTGAACTCAGAAAATTTTTTTGATTGGTCGAGAGCACTATATCAACAATATAATTATGACATTTTAGACTTTTTCAGCTAAGTTTATTTCTAAAAAAAAAATAAACGAAGCGGGTAGCGTGATACCTTTCTCTCTCAAAAAAAAAAAAAAAAAAAAAAAAACAGGGGGAATGTATGACGGTCGTTGGGGTTGTCAGGATAAGATAGAATAAAAAATGATGCGGAAATAAAAGAGAAAAGGACAAGGAAATGAACTCAAGCTACACAAAAAAATGGTAAGTAAATCAAATCAAAGTTATGGGTATCCAAAGTGGGACCCAGATGTGGGCCACAGCTTTTGGATTATACCAATAATAATTGGATGAAGTTACATTATCTTCCGTACCGTACCGTCCTTCTTAAATCAATTGATTTCTCCATTTTGCCCTTCAATTATTGAAATAGTAAAGAAATGTATAGTTATATTTAGTAAATAATAATAATAATAATAATGCGAAACCGCGTTTGGTGAAGTATTAGATAAAATGGGGACTATCAAAGATGATGTCACTGGAAAATTCTATACAACTTAGTTTAAGAACTTACTAAAAATAATTCAAATAGAAAGCGAAGTGGTGAAAATTCTCTAATGTTTGAAGCTGACTAGTTGCGAATGATCTTAATAGAATTTGCTTTTGATTTGACTTGCGAATACGTATAGACTACTAATTAAATGCATATTTATTATTATTGAGAAAGATCTTATACTCGTTAAGATTATAATCTTGTACTAAAAACAAATTTGAATTGTGGTGTGTACATAATATGACTATAGACCTGCTTTTGGTATCGAGACTCATCTAACAATGTTAATAAATAAAATAAAGTTAAGGCAAAAGCATATAAAAATATGTTTTTCATTTTCGATTAGATAAAAAAAAAAAATACATCGTAACTGACTAAGTGCAACATATGAAATATAACTTTACATACGAAAACAAACATACACCGCATGAAACAGAATTCTTCCTCAATCTCAAACAGAATCTAAACTCTGTATTTAACAGCTTAATCTTCTTAATTAGCTTAAGTCAATTTACAGGACTATACATATAATTGACTTGTTTTTGTTTTTCATTTTTTCCTTAGTTCCACCGAAGATTATTAATTAATGATGAGTGCATATAACATTATTCCATATGAAGTATAAAGTCATTTTACTAAACTATATAAGTGCTAGCCACAACATTTGAATCACAAAATAACATTTTAAACAAAGTACGTTGATGTATAGTAGTTGTCTCTTATCAATCACTCTCCTAGTAATTCATTAATTAACACAAGAACATGGGTAGAAGAGACGTGGTCAATTGAGGTGCTCAATTTGCTTCGGCCACGTCTGCATCAACAGGGAGTATGCGTTCCACCGATCACGATATATCTACTTTGTAATTATACGGCTACTGGAACATGCATTATTTTGGTTGGTTTGTTAATTTGTTCTATTTTTTAAATAAAATAATAAAATCAAATCAGATTTTTTTTAAAAAAAACTATTAAAAACTTAATTAAGTTAATTCGAGGTCCAACCCGAACGAAATTTCATTCAACACCTTGTGTTTAGGTTGAAATGTTTGACGTGAAAGTCATTAACATGTAGATTTCATTAATTTATTTCGCACCTTGTCTATTTGTTTACACGGTACAAAATTTTGAAGTAATAATACCTACACCTGCACGTGGAGAAAATCAATTTGTGGGCCCCGCTCGTTGATCAACAACTCGAGTAAACACGTTCAAATTCTTTTTTGGTTTGTTGTAAAGGTCGATTCCGGGATAATTTACTACATTAGAAACGAACAAAGACCAGTAACTAGAACACATTATGTTATTTTGGTCAAGACGCTAGGGCATTTTGGTCCACGCGGCCTCGACACGGGAGCGGTGGACCCCACAAATTATTAGAGGCGGTGGACCCTGGTCCAAATCTCTTCCCCCCTCCCCGAACCCCATTTCCCCTCCATTAATTACTCCCTCTCTCTCTCTCTCTCTCTCTCTCTCTCTCTTTCCCCACCACCCCCAACACCATCGTCGTCCCCTCCCCACCTCCTCCTCTTACCCTCTTCTTCTTCTTCTTCTTCTTCTTGTTCCTCTTCGTCGTCGTCGTCGTCGTCGTTGAGGTCTCATCGCCATGAGCGCGCCGGGGTCGCGGACGCGGGTGGGGAGGTACGAGCTCGGGAAGACGCTCGGCGAGGGGAGCTTCGCGAAGGTGAAGTTCGCGCGCGACACGCAAACGGGGGACAGCGTCGCCATCAAGGTGCTCGACAAGAACCAGGTCCTCCGCCACAAGATGGTCGAACAGGTTACGATCGCAACGATTCGAATTCGTTTCGGAAAACCCTTGTTTCCGAATGAAAGAATTAGGGTTCTTGATTGGTACTACGGTGTTTTAGGTCAACTTTGGTGCGTTCAAGAAGAGGATTCGAAAGTGTGTTGTTGTTGTTGTGAGTGCCGGTACAATGGGAGCTCATAATTGATTGTTTTATCAATTGCTATATTGGATATATTGGTATTCATCTAATAGAATGGATTTGAGAGAAAGAATCTGTTAAATCATTCGTGTTTGGTTTGTCCTTGTCTTTTAGGTTAAACTGATCCTCGATAAATTGCGTTTCAAATTGGGGTGCATAATTGATATATGAGGAGAAGAGTCTTCAATCAGCTTTTGACCAAGTTAGAGATCATAATTGATTATTATAATAATTATGTTACATCAACTTTCACAAAAAAGGGTAGATTACACAGTATCGTGGAATGGGACATCTCATGTACAAGCACATGGCATGCTCCTATAAAGTATTGGATTGCAGTGAAGATTTTGTTATATTCTTCTGGTTTTGCAATTTTTCTTGGTAATACTTTATTGTAACTTCCACTAATTGACTGCTTGTGTGTTAATGTCATCCAGATTAAAAGGGAAATTTCGACCATGAAACTGATCAAGCACCCTAATGTTGTCCAGCTTTATGAGGTATCCTGAACTCTTCTTTCTTGAGCTTTTTCTATACTGCAATGTTATAACTTTCATTTAGTTATATGCTGTAATAGCACATGTAGCAGCCCTTGTGGCTTTGAGAGGGTTATTGCTTTCTATAGTTGTAGTATGTGAATATTTACATATGCAATACTGCTTTTTATTCTATGCTTGTCTCAAGTTGTAGGCATGCAATTACTTCTTTTTTTCCTATGCGGATTTTCATTCTTTCAAGTACTGGGGGCAGAAACAGGCAAAGAAGGTCAAAATGTCAGGGTTAGAGATGATAAAGAATTTAGCTGCTATTTATTATCATAGGAGGTAGATTAAGATTGGGTTGAAAGGTGAAAACATGCATAATGGAAAATCCCACCTTGTGTATCAGATCCAGATCCTGGTGTGGTATCATGACTTAGTTGGCTCGAGAATGAGTTGTACTGGAAAAGTGTTAGCTTGTTCTATCTTTCTAGTAGACTAGAAATTGCTAAGATGCTTACATGTTCTATTATTGATGAATCTAATGTACCACATTTCTCGTCAAAATATCCAATTTCCAGGTTATGGCTAGCAAAACAAAGATCTACATTGTCCTTGAATTTGTTGATGGAGGCGAGCTTTTTGACAAGATTGTAAGACTCTTGGACTTGGCTAACATATCTTGAATTATCACAATATCATTTTTGCTTCATATGCTTTATATCAATCCTATACATGTGATATAGTGACTTTGTTGTCTTCCATGTGAATATCTATGTACCTGCACGCCAGTGGGCATGTGTATTTAGTTAGTTGATCGCAGTTTATATTGCCTTATCTTTTGTTTGACACCTAGGTCAACAATGGGAGGCTGAAAGAGGACGAAGCTAGAAGGTACTTCCAGCAACTTATCAATGCCGTTGATTACTGTCATAGTCGGGGAGTATACCACAGAGATCTAAAGGTTTGTTTAAATTTTGTGATCCCTTGTTTTTTAACTTGTGGATGGAAAACATTTGTTCTCCTGTGGCAGCATGGTATTATGCTCCTCAGTTATATATCAAAAGACTTCATCCTCTCGGCCTCTGTTTTGCAGCCTGAAAATCTACTTCTTGATTCATATGGCGTCCTCAAGGTTTCTGACTTTGGCTTGAGTGCATTTGCCCCACAAATACGAGTAAGTATTCCGTCCACTACAGAGGCTTCTTTAAAAAATAATTTATTTGATGATTGAAGCTGCTATTACATCAATCCTTGTATGTACTAACTTCATTTGACTTGGATATGTCATGTATCTTGAAACTTGCAAGAGGTTGCTTACATGTCACCACAAGCTTAGTCATTTGATTTGCTTTAAACTTTGAAATTTTGTGGCCTCTGTTGACCACAATCTTCATTTTAGAAATTTTTCGGCCATCTTGGTGTCTTTAACCACAGGGCATCTAAAGAGCGGTCCTTTAATTGTGTAGTTATAGCACAGAGGCCTCATGTTAATGTGTTTTCAGTTTCGGCCGCTCTATTAATTTCTCTGCCTGATTTGATGCTTCAATTACTTTGTCCTTTCTTGTAAAGTCTCTGTGCAACGGAATCAGTAATCAGTACGTACATGATAATAGCTGAATCTTAAAGGACTTATGAGCACAATAATTTTAATAGACATGCTCGTCAATGTTAGGAGGATGGGCTTCTACATACTGCATGCGGAACTCCCAATTATGTTGCACCTGAGGTACATTCGGTTACTTTCAGTTCCTACATTTTCCGCTCTACTTGGCATTTCCATTTTATATATGAAAGCTTTGATGCTAGAATGTTTGTCTCTTCAGGTCCTCAATGACAAAGGCTATGATGGAACAGCTTCTGATGTATGGTCTTGTGGTGTGATTTTATTTGTCCTTATGGCTGGATATTTGCCCTTTGATGAGCCCAACACCATGGCTTTGTATAGAAAGGTAAATATCTAATACTAGATACCTGATTTTCCTTAAGAGTTATTATTGTTTTTTTTTAAAAAAATACTAACAATTGATCAACCTACGTAATCTGCAGATTTGTAAGGCTAATTTCTCATGCCCATCGTGGTTTTCTTCTGGTGCAAAGAAGTTAATTAAGCGTATTCTAGATCCAAATCCTCGTACGGTGGGTATCTACTGTATCAGTAAATCTTTTCATTTTTACTTTATGCTTCTCTTTTATCTCTTCGAATCCAATCTTTTCTTGATTTCCATGTCACTCAGTGACTTCGGGATTCTTGCGGATGTTGATATCACTTGACACCTTATCCTGCCATAGACATGTTTTTTTTTACATTCTTGTATTTGTTTGCAGCGGATAACGATTCCAGAAATACTGGAGGATGAATGGTTTAAGAGAGGGTATAAACCACCAAGTTTTGAAAAGGGAGAAGACGTGAGCCTTGATGATGTCGAATCTGTTTTCAATGACTCACAGGTAATGACTATACATATGTAAGAGTTCCTCTAATTACTTATTGCACTGTCTTGCAAAAAAGTGTGCAGAAAAGCAGCTTATTATAAATATTGTAGTGTTAGAAGAAGAATAGCCTTTCTGGAATTAAAGAAACATATATATAGCACATATTTTGTTCCTGAAAACTTAAGTTAGCATTTATTCCTCCTTGGTAGATGCTAGAGATTATTTTTCCTAATTACTCCTTCCTGATGCTTGTCTTCTCATAGGAACATCTTGTAACAGAGAAGAAAGAGAAACCGGAATCCATGAATGCTTTCGCCCTTATTTCACGATCACAAGGCTTCAATCTGGGAAACTTGTTTGAGAAGCAGACGGTGGGTTGTTTAATCCTTCTAGTTTAACTTTTAAATTTCTTGCTTTTAACTACGCTTATATAGATAGACTAAACCTTAAACCCTAGGAAGTGGGAATTAGTTGACTGCCTAATACTAATGAAAAAAGGAGTTCACATTTTTTGTCTTGGAGTTACAGGGTTTAGTCAAGCGGGAAACAACCTTCACTTCGCAATGCTCACCTAGCGAGATTATGTCTAGAATTGAGGAAACTGCAAAGCCTCTAGGCTTCAATGTGCGCAAACACAATTACAAGGTAAAATGGCATGTCGTAAATTCGGTAGGCTAAACAGATGTTGCATACCAAAATACACTTTTATTGAAATTCCTTTGTTTACTTAATTCAGATGAAGTTACAAGGTGACAAGACTGGAAGAAAGGGACATTTATCAGTGGCAACCGAGGTACTGAGATAAGTCATTATATCTGTTAGTTTCATCTGCTTCCAACGTGTAATGGATTTGAGTTTATTATCAGATTGGTGCACTGTCTTTTTCAGGTATTTGAGGTGGCTCCATCTCTTCACATGGTTGAGCTTCGTAAAACTGGAGGGGACACATTGGAGTTTCACAAGGCATGTCGACTTTGGATTAAGTTGCAATTCTCATTGTTATACTTGCTTTCATCTCATATTTACCAACTTTTTATTTGTTAACACTATCTGCAGTTCTATAAGAATTTTTCCTCAGGATTAAAAGATATTGTGTGGAAGTCTGAAGCAATTTCAGAAGAGACAAGGTGATTGTCAATTTCAATCATTGTTTACAAGAAGTAGACATTTTCAAATATCTTCAACTCTTATCTCTCTAATTTCTAATCATTTTTTTGCAGGCAATAGAATGGCATTTTTCTTGTCCATGCATGGCTTAGTAGGTAGATCTTCTCTGCTTTCAGTTTTAAAAGGCGGCAATGTTGTAAATATTTAATTAGAAACATTGAGAGCTTTTATATACTGCTCTGCGGACAAAGTTCCTCCAATTCTTTGAGTTGCGGATGATGTGCAAAATAGAGAGGCAAATCAAATCCTATCATTCTGTGCTAAAAGCTGTTTTTCAGTGAGAATACATTGTAATAAAGAATGTATGAAGATTGCTTAACAGCTTGTATTATCTTAAAACCTGCTTCCAAAGACGACGATATTGACTAAATTTATCCTCCTATTTGTCATCTTTTACCATGTCTTGATTATGCAATTCAATTTGCCAGTCAAATTGATGATTTTAGATATGCACTAGAAATTTATGATCTGCATATAAAAAATTTGAGCATGCATTTATAATGGAAATTTTGTGGTCGCCAACCGCAAGAACATTTTAACACCAATACTCTTTGAATTTTGTAGGCAAATTGGGCAATGTAGTAAAACTCTACTTAGTTTATCATTAGCACTCATTCTATATACAAAACAGCGCTCACGTATGTGCACGGTCTTGCATGTCCATTTTGGAAGTCCTCAGCCTAACCTGCAGGTCTGAACAAAGAATAAGCAAGCAAACCACTTCCGCAAAATAATATAATACACATATCTAACGGGAATGCTTGAGGTACCGTTTATGTGGCCACAATCTGTAGCATAACAAAACTGCAGCTGATATGCTGACGGTGTCTCGAAACGTGGGTCAGATGAACAAATTACCTTAACTCCTTTACTGAGAACATATTAAACGTTCCTGAGCTTTCGGATATATGAATCGGCGCACATTAACATATTCTCAAGCATACAAGCACGGCTAGTTATTTCGAATTTTTGCTGGTGAATTGGAACGGAATCATGCTGAAGCACTGGCCATACGGAAGTTCTTCCTACAACTAAGAATTGCTTGTGGCTCAAGGTTTACAGAAAACATACCAGAAACCAATTGAGATTGTAATCTTGCACCGATATTTGAAAGGTACGGCATTAATAGAGTCTTAATGCTTACAATTGATGATTATGATACTTCTTATCATACAACATGTATATGCCTATGGTGATTGAAAGTGTACAAGGATGAACTTCCAACATTCTCAATGAACTTTTGAACCAGGATAAGAGAACAAGCGAGTAGCATTTTGACAACTCACCTCTGCAAGTTCCTCCTTAGGCATCTCGAGCAACATTGCCACATAATTTAGAATCTGAAAATAATTGTCGAAACGAGTAAAGCTCCTATAAAGGATAAGTTGTGTGAAAACATCAGTTATGAATGTGCAACAGTAAGGAAAACAAGTTTCACTCAAGTTACAGGTACCTTGACCTAAAAGTACTAGCAAATGAAGCAGTTAAAAAAGACGATGGATTAAAAAACACTATAGCATAGAATTTTTACCCTTGTATGAACCTTGCATGCAGTAGGCCAGAACGGAAGAGAGGGCAATTAGAGATGACTAAAAGAACCTATGAGACTAAAGGCCAGTACTTCTTGATATCAATGATATAACATTAGAATAAAACAGTCTTACATTGTGGATGTTAGCTGGATGATTTAAGGCATCCTTCGACACAGTAGCAGCCTCTGGTCCTTTAACTTCATGCTGGCATTCTGGCTCTTCAGAATTTGAACTACTTTCAGGGACTCCTATTAAAGATTCCGTGTTCCACGTAGACAATCCATCTGGTGCATCAGTTTCAAGCAAAATTCTGTCCAAAGGTACCTAAATAAAGAGCCCTGCAGTTTAGATAGGCAACCACTACAAACTAGAAATAGGTGAAGTCCATTACTGTGGAACTAATTTACTTACCGATCTTAGAATTTTCTTTGCATTTTGCACTTTCATGTTTGTCAGGTGCCCAGAAAATGAAAAGTAAGACCCAAGATTTGCAAGGCTAGCTACCATATCCGCAGATCCGAGATACGAATGCAAAATTACACCTGCTGGGAAAGGTCCAGTTCGTCTGGCCATGACAATGTTCGATTTTGTTTCACAGGGTAACAAACAAATAAAGCATAAGATGCACAAATCTACCTGTTACTGAGTAAAGAATGACAAAATTAGCTTAAATTAATGAGAAAGACGGTTCTAATGTACACTCTACGAAGACCAACGATGTCATGCACCAAAACAGAAAAGTCGCACTATAAAAGATTTCTAGTACGTGGGATGTTTCTGCGCACGATAATGCTGTGACTCCCTTCAAAACACAGGCAAGTATTTACATGTAGATACTCGCACTTCTTTTGACAGACAGGAAAGAAAGATAACCAACATCCTTACGAGACAGAAATGTTAGAAAGAAAGAGGTAGTTAAACCTCTCAATAGTTGTCCTAAATAGGTAGCAAATACTAACGTATACCTGAAAAGGCACTTACTTCAGTATTTCCAAAAGGTCACCAAAAGCACGTACACAGTGGACAGAAACAGGTCTCTCTAACTCCTTGGCAAGTTCAAGTTGTTGCACAAACACTTCAACCTGTGATGAAATCGCATGTAAAATCATCTTCATCCATCACTTAACGGCCAAAGCTGGTGAACGATGCAGTAAAACTGAGTTTGAAAGTACCAACAACTGAAGCAAAAAAAGAGATACAAGAGAAAATATTTGAAATAACTTTATATTTCTGAAAATTTAAAAAGTTCCTTATCGCATTTTTTTACATCGGTTTAAGGATTTGTTGGAGATGTATGAAAGGTCAGCAGTAATCATTGAACAACCAATTTAGAATTTAATTCAAGCAGACCTGTTCGTCGAAATTAATCTTCTTGCCATGAGAACCCTTATCTAGACCGATCTGCACATCAAAGTTAGTAAATATGACTTAATTCTGTTTAAGCATGGAAAAGCTAGATATAAATTTTTACACCAACTAAATGAGATAAATGTCAGGGACTTAGAAAAATTCTGCGCAGCCTGGTCCCTGGCCCAACTCCGCAAGCTGAAAACGGGTCGAAACGGGTTGACGGTGAGACCCGAACCCGACCCGCTTTGAGTGAATGAAGGGTTGTGTAACCGCTGCCATAAAACCTCATTATCCCTTAGAAAAAAACAGCCAAGAGGTGGAGAGACTCTTGGGCTTGGCATTGATGAAGGCTCATTAAGTGTAGTTAATGGGTGAGTTAATGGGTGAGTTATGGTGGCTAGGTTCATTGTATGTAGTAGCCTATAAATAGTGGGTGAGTGGCCAAGGCCAATACACAAGAGAGTGTGTATGTGTTGTAATCCTCTTCTTCTAAGTAATTGAGAGTACTTAGTTTTTTTGGGTTAACTTCTACTTCTCTCTTTTATTCCCTTTGCAAATACTTAGTCGTAGGGCGCGAAGGTCCGGGCTAGCAACAGGGACGAAGGCTTGTCCATCTTTGCGGAGAAAGGTGGGCGCCGCACGGGCTTTGCGAACAAAAACACTAAGGCCGTGACATAAAGCTCTATTCAGGAATATCAGGCTACCAGTATTTGCTTTTGACGGAAAACAAAAAGAAGGTATACCACTTATCACATCTCACATGTTTTAAACTATCCTAAAATTTAATCATTGGAAGGGATCTGACTTAACGACACACTTATCAGCCAAACTTACTTTAAACAAATTCTATTCTACATAATAGTGAAAAGTAGTGGCTTTAATGCACCATATGTTAATGTTATTGATCTGAATCACTGATTACCATTTCTTTGCCAACCAGCATTATGGCATGGCTTGTTTTTTTAAAATTCAATTTTAAGGCCAATGAACCAAAGAACTATTGGTTGTCTAAGAAGCTTATCTCACGTCCAGTGCAAGTTACCATTCTTTCGGATATATCTACATTATTTTAAAATATTTTTTACACATCTTATCCCTGATTTTTCCAAATAAAGGTTCTTTCTTGTCTAGCTATTATAGTGTCACTATATGTAACCATTTCCGGCAGGGTAGCAGAGAAATATGTAATGTGACCAACACATAGACTTCCTATAGTTCACGGTCATATTGAATTTTTGTATCTATAACATACATCACCATCAGATGTGCAACACTCCAGCTTGATCTGCCATTATTTTGTTGGTGGGTCATGCACCAAAAAACTGTTTATTTACTACATGAATTCCACAAATGTTGATGAAAATCCAACTGAGACGATTACTTTGCCCAGTTTTACCATCTATGATCGCCAAATCAGCGTTATCGATCCGTCTCCGACAGTTGTGTGCGCATTCAATGCTTTCGAATTTTTTATTCTCCAACCCAAATTTCTAAAGCTAAAACCTCAAAACTAATCGAGAACACAGAAAACAGCAAGGAAATAAGACACCAACTAACCTCCCCAACTGCAGCAGTGGGCGTGTCCGCGAAGGACTCCCTCAATGATCTCAACCAGTTCGGGGATCTCTCAGCCACATACCTGTTGTAACACAGATTAACCTTTTTATCACCTGTTCTTTTCTACATAAGTCTCAAGCAACCGCAAGATGGTGTTTTATAGTCTGTGGGTTTTTTTCCCTCACGTAAACAGAATATGAGCCTGATGGGCAGGGACGGAGCCATAGTGAGGCTCACAGTGGCCATGACCCCCCTCAACTTTTAAAAATTATATATAAGTCTTTTATAATAAAAATTAAAATTTTACAAATTTTAGTTTTAGAAGGGCCAAATTGATTTTTTTTTTTAATAAAATTTGTGTCCCAATCTTTTTCCAAATTTCTCGGCCATTTTCCTTCAGCTCTTATAGTGTTGTTCCTCCTTGAGCACATTGTCGCTGTTATCGCTAGCAATAGATGGCCAGTAAATCTGACAAAAAAAAAATTTACTATTCAAGGTCGAATTTTTTTCTACTAAATCTAAATCTTGACCCCCCTCGAATCTTAACTCCTGGCTTCGTCTCTGCTGATGGGACCCAAAAAGACGAAACCACCAGTGCCTGCTATTCATATTTAACACTGCCTCTAACGTCTGGACTCCAGATTGTTTTGATAGGCCCAAAGCCCAAGACGAAGAAACTTAAATAAGACTAAGAGCTCGGCGTCTTCTCTGACACGGAGGAGGAGTAAAACAACTGTTTATCTTTAAAAGCTGCTTTTAGGGTGACGGATAAGGGTATTCTTTTACTACTCATATTCAGCCATTAATGAGCATAAATGAATTTATGAAGATAAGAGGAAAAGAGAGATCTCGCCATGGATGGAGGCCGAAGCAGGGGATTACGGAAGGGTATTGCTCGGCCATCCGCTTCACGAGGTGCCAGTCCCTCTGCATCGAATCCAAGAACAACCGAGGAGAAGGAGCTCATCAGCTCCTTACATACACGGACGGATCAAGAAAGGGTTTGCTTACCTCGGAGACGCCGTTGACGGCGAATCGGACGACGCCGGAGTCGAGGGCGGCGCCGATGAGCTGCGGAGCGACGGCCGAGATCCTCCGATCCTGGAGGTGGCAGTGCGCGTCGAAGAGCCTCAGCCCCCTCCCCTGTCTCGCTCCGCTCATTCCCTCTCTCTCTCTCGATCGATCGATCGAACCCCCCACTAACAACGACAATCCTTTTTTCTTTTCTTTTTTTTAATCTTGTAATATGGAGTCGTAGACTCGTAGTAGGTTGTTATTTAGGTAATAGTTACCAGGTTGGGCTGAACTAAGGCTCGCCCAAATGTTTGTTGTGTCAATTTGGGCTTAAACCTGATCCGGTCCAATTCCATTTGCACCCCGATGAATGTCGAGCCTCATTTTTGTTGGATTGATGTTGAACGGTGCGGAATAGTGGAACTTTGGAGAACGTCTCCAGTATTTTCTTAATTATCGAGTTTGGATAAAATGCCTGCGAAATTTCTACTCAAAAAAAAAATGTTGAACGATGCGGATACTATTCCTTGTTGATGATCACCGACGAGATTCTCAGGCCATTCATACCATACTAATTCCATTTTGTAGTTAAGGATTCATTTGGTGTTCAGAACGAACGGTCATAATTATTAGAGAAGAAGAAGTTAGAATAAAAGCATATAAAAATTTGCTTCTTTTTTTTTTTTACGGCCCATTTAGGTCGTTTGAAAGCAACAACTTAGCCTTTACAAATTTTGATTATATACCTTATATTTATTTATTTTTAGTTGTTTGTTAATTCTGAAAAGCTATTGCATGTGCCTGGTGTATTTATACATTTGTACACCACTCTCTTATTGGACCGGTGTATTTACACATTCCTACACCACTCTTTTATTGGACATTCATTTTATCTGATTATTTGATCTCTACCATCTAATGGATTATAGTTCTTTTAGTTATAAACTTAATAATTAAATTAACAACGTACGTAAGATGCAATTAAAAAAAATTAAGATCTGATATACAAACATCTGAATGCATCTGGTGTAAGCAATTACTTTAATATGACAAATCAGATTATCTACAAGCGCAAATAGTAAAGTTAAAATTTTTAAAAGTTGATAATTCCGTTTAGTCTGGTTCAAACAACCTAAAGTTTATCGGTTACCATGAGATGCTCAATATAGTATATATTTTTTTTTATGAAAATAATGCAGTTACTCTTAGGAGGTATTTGATTAGATATAATCAGAAATGCAGTGTAGTTGGAGATGCATATTGCAGCAGTTACAACTTCATGCTTCCTTTTTAGGTGAATATAGTAAAAGCGTTGTAACTATAAATAGTTTATTATTGACTGCACTTGAGAAGTGAATTTGTAAAATTTTATCATTTTACATCTATAGTGGTAAAATTATCTACAATGTAGAAAAAAAAAATTATTTAATAAATAATTAGGAAAGTAACTTTATCTTTTGTTTAAAATTATTCTTTCTAACTGCTGCAGTTAGAACTACAGCCAATTTGAGCGTAATTTCAACTACTGTAGTTGAGACTTTCTTTTACAAATACAACTGCAGCCGTTGAACTTAAATGCATTAAATTAAATATCAAATTTAAATTTATATATAACTATAAGTACAGTACAGTTATAATTATATACAATCAAACAAAATGTTTTTTCGTACTTTCTCTGCTTTAAAAAAAAACAGCTTTTCACCTCCTTGAGCTAGAATCAGAAACGCCTTAACCTTTTTAAATCGATGTCAGCTGGGTTGCATCATTAGAGCTTAGGAGTGGCTCAGCGTTGTCAGTTTTTGTGGCCGAAACACAGATTTGCAGATCCGTGTACGGAGGAGTTCACGTGCAGGACGCATGATAGGATTCGCGTGCAATCTTCAGAAAAGGGATCCGGGGCTCAGGCCAACTCAATCCTACGGTTAGTCTCTATAATTAGCTTGCATTCACGCTGCCCCATCACGTACGGGGGTTTCCTCTTTTACAACACGACTATAAAAAAGTCTAAAATGGTGATAGTTACATAAATAATGTAGCACTTTCAACTACTGGTCGTCTCTAAAGTAGGTGGCAAAAAATTTAGTGGTTGGTATTTGAGATTTTAAGTTCGAAGCGTAATTGATTCACATTTTCAGCTGACCAGTTTATTTCTAGAAAAATGAACGAAGCGAGAATATCATGCTACCTTTCTCTCTAAAAAATAAATAGCACTTTCAACTAATTAAATTATCTTTTTAAAATTTAACCATCTTACTATCACTTTTAGAAAAATATTTGCATTGTACTTTTTTTAAAAAGTGAGAAATTAGATAGACCGGACATAAATGATGTAGTGCAATTGCTACACTATAGACTTCCTCCATAATAACGTAGAAAGCAGATTCGAATCTCCGCTTCTCCCCCGTCCTTGCTTTCAAAAGGAAAATTTGGAAGAGAGCGCCAAAGAGATAAAGTTGGAAATGAAAGATGCTAAAAGTGTTAACGATGCTTTCACTCTGTAAAATAACAAAACAATCTTAACATCAATAGGTAAAACAACCGACCGTTGCTAGCACAAATTGTAAAAGACTTTGATGATCCGTAACTTAAGTTTTCATATTTGAAACCTAATTATTTTATATTTTTAGTTAATTTTTTCTCTCTTTTTTTTAGAGAAAAAGATATCATGTTATCCGCTACGTTTTTTTTTATAATGAATTTAACTAAAACCTTACAGCAACTAGCGCTTTGTTTATTTTTTTAAAAAATAAATGTAGTTAAAAATTTACAGCCATTAGAGTTCAAACTTGGGACTTTGGGTATCAACTATCAAGCATTTTGCCGTTTGTATTAGGAACGGTAGATCGCTAAGTTTATTTCTTAAGAAAAATATAAAAAAAACGAAGTGCATATCATGCTACTGGATTAGGACGAAATTATATATAAATATCATATTTTACTTTTCGGTGAAACTACATGAATATACACAGTAATTGACTAATTACAGTATGCAAAATGTGATGTTACATACGAATGGTTTCTTTTCAAATAGGAGTTTGCCTGAGATGAATGAGTAAATTAAATTAAATCAGTAATTTTAAATTTGTTAGTGCATCGTTCGGCACTCTTTTACGAGCATCTTCTTATAATAATGTAATGTAGAAATAATATTGTACTGTTTATTCAGAATCACCTAATAGAAAATTTCAAATTGATACAAGGCTAAATTATATTTTTAGCTCAAACTATAAGGCACGTGACCCTTTAGACGTCAAACTTTAATATTTTTAAAATTTTTAGTTCAAAATTTTAAATTATTATATTCAAGTATTACAATTTAATTTAGTTGGCTGTAATTAATGACACAATAATAATTAAGATATTATATTGATTCTACATCAGCACTACGTCAATATTTAGTAACTTAATTGAATCGTGCAAGTAGAAAGCCACAATTAAAATCTTCGAATATAAATTATAATAAACTAAAATTTAAAAATTAAGATATCGTGCACCTCATAATCGGAGGACCAATGAGTGTAACTTAGCCTTTGATATTATCACCCGAGGAGTTATTTTCGTTTGGAATTTTCTTTCAATGTGGGATAAAGAGAGGGACCAGGGTTAGCAGTGCAGCATGCATGCAGCCGCTGGAACACGCTGGCATGGTGGGGGCCTCCATCAGCGAAGAAAGCTGCCGCCATGTGTTTTTTCCTGCATCTCATGCGTCCGAAAACTTTTCCCAGGAGAATCCTTGATCCCAAGGTAAAATCCTTACCCGCGCCCGGTGCGTGCTCCGCGCACAGCGCAAGCGAAATATCAGATGAACCATATCACTACTAACAGTAGAGCTAACAAAAGTGAAAATAGATAAAATCTTATGCCATAAGATCGATCTGATTAGAAAAAAAAAAATGTTAGAAAATATGTTTAGAACTACTATACTTTCGAAAGAATAAAAGAATCGACTCTTCCGATTTTTTAGCTTTTGGATTAAGAACTGTACGGTTGAAATGATAGTGGTCTCTCCTAAAAAATTAAATAATATTAATCCAAAAATTAGAAATGATAAAAATAATTGATCCAAGGTTAAAAGTTTGGAAGCATCAATTTTTTTTATATTTACGAAAGCACCATAGTCGGACTCAGAAAATATTAGTTTCAATGCAAAGATTTATAAGTAATTTGGAACTACGGACAGTACATATGGTTCTAGCGATGCACTGGGTTTGGAGAGTGCATGGCATGCGATGATACCCAAAAAGGGATGGGTGGGGGAGAGAAGGGGCAGAGTGGGGTTGAACTATATTTATTATCTTCTGGTTGGTTGCGGGTGCCACAAATGTATAATTGTGAGGATGGGTTCATGATCATCATCATCATCATCATATACGGACGGTGAGGATAGGTTGGTGAGGCGTTTTCCCACGTACAGCGGAGTTGCTGCTTTGTCCGGCGTGGGGGGGGGACTCGCGTGACCAAATGGATCGCTTAGAGACAAGAAACAGAAAGCGAAGTGTGCATATCGCCCGGCCGCTCAAATTAGTGATTCCCCGGGCGATATGTTATTTTTAGGGACCGTTTGATATTTTATATTCATAATTGGTAAATTTTTTAGAATTAATTTTATACAGATCCTTACAAATATAGTAAATTATAAATATATTTTTATAAAGTTTAACTTTCATATATTGTTCCTATAAAAATTCTAATATATTCAAATATATCTCTGCCGTTAGAATCCGTTAGAAAAATTTAGTTAACCATAGGTTAAATACTTAACCATGGTTAGTCAATGAGATAACTTGATATTTTTATCCCTCTTATATTAGTTGTTGTGACTTTTGGAAGAACATATTTGTATGGCAAAAATATCATTTTACTTATTTTCTGTTAAAAAATAAATCGTGCTCTAACGGTAACAAACCAGATGAACATATTTGAAAATATCAAGACTTTTACAGAGACAATATATGAAAGTTGAACTTTGTAGGAATATATTTCTGATTTACTATATTTGCAGGGACCTGCATGAAATTAATCCAATTTTTTATTAAGTTATGAAGTCATTTGAGTCGAGAGATTGTTAGAAACTTTTATATTTTTATTAATAGATTAATAATGATTCTCAATAAGTATGAAAATAAAAATATATCCTAATCTATAAAATTCTAGCATTTTTATTGCCTAAAAATTTACAATGATTACACTACTTCACTAAAACCTTTTACAATTATCCAACTTGAGTTGAATGATAATATTTTAAATATTTTCAATAAAGAATATTAAGGATTGCCGAAATATTACAAACTGCGAACCAAACGAGGGGTCCGTTTGGTTGAAGATTTGTAATATTCTAAAGATATTATATATTTTTATATTTATAATGGTAAATCTGCTGCTAACTTATCAAGTAATTTAGGTTGAGAAATTGTTAAGAACTAGTATAATTTTATTAATGGACTACTAATGATTTCCATCAAACGTAAAAATCATAATACCTTCTAATCCATAATAATATAGTACTTTTACTGTCTAGAAATTTATAATAATTTCACTACTTCATTAACACCTTCTACAAAATTACAACTACTCAACTTGAGTTGAATGATAATAATTGAAAATATTTTTAATAAAAGATATGGAGGATTATAAATGGGCGAATTACTTCTTCGTAGTTTTTAATAACGGGCATCTGAATTGTTGATCGATATATGCAAGATATTTGAAATATTTAGAAACTAAATTTAAAAAAAATTTGACATTATTTGTCTAATATCTAGGTATTCTTATATCTGACAATTTTACTGACTATTATAAAGTAAATTTACGACCACTTGATTACTAAGAACTAATATGGTAGAAATCGTAAAATTCAATGCCAGTTGTCGGTTTAGATGTTCACCACTTAAAATTATGCAAAAGTATTCTTACTGGACTCTTTAGAATATTATTTTTATAAAATATTAATGCATAAGTAAATATAATTCATATATTTAAACTGTATATGTGAAAGCCTACCGAAAACTCATTCATATGATAAACAAGTACATTAATAAACAAGTGACATTTTGAATGACCTGCCGCGATGGTCGGAGTCCCATCTCTCATCATTGTTTGAAAAGAAAGGGACCGTTATAACCAACGACCTAATTGGTTTTTGTCATATGGCTAGGAATAGTGTTAGGTCGTTGATGCACAACTTACCTGTGTTACATGTGTCATCAGTATAATTACACTACACCGATCGTCTCTAGCGCAAGTGACAAAAGGCTTGGTGGTTGGTATCCGAGGTTTCGAATTCGAATCCTAGTTGATTCACATTTCCAGTTAAGTTTATTTTTTTAAAAAATAAACGAAGCGGGTAGCGTGCTACCTTTCTCTCTAAAAAAAAAAAAAGTATAATTACACTACGGAAACAGAGATGGTTCTACTGTACATGGAGCAAATATATATAACCTAGCTATTTTACGAGATTCATTCCATTTTGTTTCTCAATAGCAAAACTTAAGGTTTTAGAATAAAAATTAAGCATTTTGTAAGATATCACCATAAAAGGTTTTCCGCTCAATTATTTTAAATTTAAATTTTCATTTAATGAAATTATGCTACATGTCTGCACGATTTGTAATTAAATATCTGGTGTGTGTCAATTATCTTTAATATAAATTAGCCTTATATTATCAATCTAATTAAACTTTTCGTATTTAATTTCTATTGAACACAATTATCTATAACTTCCTAATTATACGAGAGTAACGCGGGATTAGCGAGTAGTCTGAGAAGTAGAAGTTTTAGAGCTTCCGACCAGGATGAATAGTAAAAGAAAAGGTGCAGATGGTAAGAAACGAAACCTCTAAATGATCAATTGCTCTTTTGAATAAAATGAGTAAATATGCGCGAGCATAGCAAAATTCAATAAACTAATGTCAGCTTGAGTAAATAGTTAAAAATTGGAAAATCTCCCTAGGGATATCTTGTGTGTACAAGATGAATCTTACTCATTCAAGTAGTAAACAGCTATGTGGCATAAACATTTGTAACTTGCTATAAAAAGCATCCAAACTTTGTCTTCTCATGACTACTTAAGTTACTCAACACAGTACACAAACTGGAACCTTCACCATCTATAAATATGTTATATTCACCATATCTCTCTCTCTCTCTCTCTCTCTCTCTCTCTCTCTCTCATTTTAGTAAGGCTTAGATGAGGAAGCTCAAATCCTCTTTCAAATCCTTCCAAGAAGCCATCACAAGCATAAAGCCCATGAACACCATATGCATTCAAGAGTCTAGAACAAACTCCTTTAGAGATGATGATCACAACTCCAACACCAACTGCATCTACTCCACACCTTCCACTTCCTCCTCATATGGCCTTTCCAAACCCATCCATTTTGCCCACACACATACTAACCTAGAGGAGAATCTCCACAATCACAATTCCACCAACACACCCATGAACCACGAGAGGTTCTTCTTCTCCCCCAGCAGTACCAAGTACATAATGGAGGAGTCCAAGAAGCTCGAAGTCGAAGCGGTCACAGCGAATGCCGAGTTATCTTTATTTAAGGAGAGCGTGATAACGGCGATGGTGTCGAACGACCCGTACCAGGACTTTCGAGAGTCAATGAAGGAGATGGTGGAGGCACACAGGCTGAAAGAGTGGCCGCAGCTCGAGGAGCTGCTGCATTGCTACTTGAGTTTGAACGAGAAGAAGACTCACAAGATTATAATACTTGCTTTTGTTGATTTGCTCATGCACATCATGTCCCGGGACAAAGAAGGCTTCTCCGCACCCTTCCCCTTGCCTCGACATTGATCTTTTGGGAAATATGATGAGTGTTAACTTCTTCAACTTCTTAAGTTGATTAACTATTCTAGTAACGAAAGGGGAGGAGGAGAAGCACCACGCCACGACTGCTCGCTTGGTCTTGCTGTCGGGTATAGTGCTGAAAGATGAAGTATTATCTAAGCAGTGCTTCTACAAGAAAATATGATATTAAATTATCTTCATCAGATTCTTTCTACAATAAAAGCAAGAGAACCTAATTGGAGCTTATATGTTTTTGGGTCTCAAAATTTTTATTGTTGCTTCTTAGTCCAACAAAAGTGTAGGACTTCTTTTGTTTGTCAAACTATACATTGGAGATGACTATTACTGAAAGTAGAAGCAGAAGTATTACCAAACAAATACTTGTTAAGTGAGCATTTAGCTATTTTTAGAGTGCATCAAAAAGTGGCAAATTGCGACGCACAATGTTTGGTAGCACTTGCTATTGCCGCGTTACTAACGTGTACTGTACTCTACATTTTCGCCATTCGGAAAGAAGATGGGTGGAAACTTCAGTCATTTGCTTGCTTTAATCCAGAAGGAGCTAATAGCTATAGATACATGTTTATATATGTACATAGGTAACAAGCACATTAATTCTTCAATCTTTTCCTTTCATATTTTTCTTTTCCACTTCAGAATAAAATATGTAAAATTATTGAAGTGTTACGGCTATTTCTAGCTAAGTCATGTACTTTCACCCCTCAGTTTCAATCCGACTATTTCTAGCTAAGTCATATGTACTTTCACCTCTCAGATTCAACTTCTCTGAGTATTATAGCGTAACTTCATCTGCTAAAATAGTTTGAAACTGCGAGTATTAATAATCACTTTGAACAGGAACGTGATCACAACATCCCAAAGAACAGGAAAAAATCTAAAGCGCCCAATAAAAGCAATTAATGTAAGGTGACGCGGACGAGGGAATTTAAACTTGGACAAGGACCACGCACCACATTTGGCTCTGCTTATTATTGATGGATCAGGGTGGGATTCTCTGTAGCACTCGTCCTGTTCCCTACTGTTTCCCCATGTGAGCATGGTCCAAATTAAAGCGTGTCCACGTACGGTGTCCTCATGTGTAATTGCTCTGCTCTGCTCCTCTCCTCTCCTCTCCTCTCCTGTTGAGACGAGCTCCACATCTGGAGCGGGATGCAACAAACTGGGGCTACGCCCGCGGCTAAGCAGGGGGTTGTTTGGCTGCGACAAATCTATCAAAGCGAATATTTTTGATAGATTTGGAGGGCTCAGTTCTCACGTGTAATTTTGTGGCCAGCAACGCTCTGAACAATATAAGGACTTGATACTATTGAGTTAGCAATAATTCAATTAAAATTCTATAAATTTGTTACTATATATTACCTAGTCAATTTTTTATTAGATCGATTTTTAAAATAATAATATGTATTAAAGCAGAAGGCCAGAATTTCAGTCCTCCTAGCCTCCTAGGTATTAAGATTTTAAATTTTTTTTAGAATTTTAACAAAATTCATCCAATTTAGATGTCTGTTGCTCATAACAAGCCATCAAAATTTGCTTGCGTCACTGACTGTACTTAGCATAGTTGGCTAAGAGTTTTATAGTTGATGGTCAAGGTTTCAAATTTGAAGCATAATTACTTTACATTTTCGACTGGATTTATTTTTTAGAGGGAAAAAAAAAACGAGTATCCTGTTACATGTCTCTCTTAAATATATATATATATATATATATATATATATATATATATATATATATATATATATATATATATATATATATATATATATATATATATATATAGTTCGGCTACTATACTATTGATAATACCAAGCACTTGATACTATTGAGTTTTTAGCCGTTGGATGAAGAGATGTTCGGTTACGATGACAGTGGTCCCCGATTGGAATGATAGTGGTCCATAAAGATTGAGTGGGTAGTTGGTTGAATAGTATGAACTAATGTATGAAAATGATCAAAGAATAGATCTAACAGTAAAGAACTCGATAGCACCAAGTGCTTGGTACTATCGATAGTATAGTAGCCGAACTATATATATATATATATATATATATATTTAAGAGAGACATGTAACAGGATACTCGTTTTTTTTTTCCTCTAAAAGAAATAAATTCAGCTGGAAATGTAAAGTAATTATGCTTCAAACTTGAAACCTCGACCATCAACTATAAAACTCTTAGCCAACTATGCTAAGTACAGTCAGTGACGCAAGCAAATTTTGATTGCTTGTTACGAGCAACAGACATCTAAATTGGATGAATTTTGTTAAAATTCTAAAAAAAATTTAAATCTTAATACCTAGGAGGCTAGGAGGACTGAAATTCTGGCCTTCTGCTTTAATACATATTATTATTTTAAAAATCGATCTAATAAAAAATTGACTCGGTAATATATAGTAACAAATTTATAGAATTTTAACTGAATTATTGCTAACTTTATTTTTCGGGTGGTCCATGGTTTATGATTCGTAACTATTTTCGCCAATTTAGATGTATGTTCCCCACCAAGGTACTGAAGAACTGTAGACTATTTTGTTTTTGTTTTGTTTTTTTTCTTTTTAGCTTACTGGGAGGCTAAATCTCAAGATTCTCGCCATATACAGATATAGTCTCTTTTTTTTTTAAATTTTATTCTTAAAGCTGGGAACTCAACCACCGTATTTGTAGACAAACCGGTAGAGAATGAAATGTTTGACCTTTTTTTTTGGGCCTTTGAATATAATTTTGTCACTAACATTGTATCTAAACTAGGTCACTAACATTTTCTTTCTTACAGTACTAGATACTTATTCTATTGGGCCTAATTTCCAACTTTAACAATTAAATCAAGATTTTATAACCGTTCTCACTAATTTGGGCTACTGGGCCCATGAAGTATGATTTGTGGTGTTGGTGTGTATAATTTCATAGTCTTGCTACAGCACGAAGCAAAAATTAGATTCTGAGACTCAATAGCTGAAATTCTGATTACGTACTTCTACTATACAGATTGCACAACACTACAGCTCGTCATAGACCAAATAAGCTCTTAGTGTGCTTCAGTTGTGACACTCCAGATAATTCTATATAAAAGATATAATAGAGTTAACTCTCTATCCGGCTTAAGCATTTTGGATGGTGGCTAGGCCCAAGAGGTTGTGAGAATTGAACGTGTTAGGACGGGAGTAGTCTTAAAATGGGTGACCCCCTAAAAAGTCCGGGGCGTCACACCAGTAATCTCGAGTCGCATTTAAGAATTCTTTGATTTTTTTTTTTTGAACTGTACAATCATTTTACAAAATTTACAAATGTTCTCGCCACGGCGGAGGAGGTGTCGCATTCTTCTCCAGCCATGTATGTCACTAGTTGTCCCTTTGTCCCATCTCAATGCAAATTTGAAGCTTCATAATGCCCACTCCTTATGAGTTCACCATGTAGGAGGACACTGTTGAGCCACTTAACATGAAAAATATCAGAGGCTCCATTGATCTTCTTTTGGAGAAGAAGACACATAAAAAACCTTAGGTGAGGGGGTTTTTAAATTTTAACCAGAGCTCTTTATCATGATCAGTCAATTTTGTTTCACTACTTACCACCAGTAGTAATTTTGGAGCACTTGGTACTATTCTCCTGGATAGGCCAATTGGTACTGCATGTGTTGGTGCTCATTGGAAAGGAATATATCTTTTTATACCTTTTCACTCTATATATTTGTTTTTTTTTTTTTTTAGAGAGAGAGAAAGGTAGCATGCTACCTGTTTCGTTTATTTCTTTTAGAAATAAACTCAGCTGCAAATGTGAATCAACTAGGATTCGAACTTGGAACCTTGGGTACCAACCACCAAACCCTTTGTCACTTGCGCTAGGGACGGTCGGTCACTCTATATATTTGTTGATACTTTTCTCCTTGATATGTCAATTTCTACTGCGTTGGTGCATATTGGAAAGAATAAATATCTTTTTATATCTTTTTACTTTATATTTGTTGACAGACGGGGTAAAAATGTACGTGAAAATATGTAGAATTTACACGAATATTAGTATCTTTTTGGCGTATATTATCAGTAAAAACATACAAAACTTATTGAATTATGGGTCATCTTGAATTGACTATCCACCTTTCAAATTTTTGATTTTACTATCAAATCTTTCAATTTATTTAATTTGAGCTAGTAAACGACAATTTGATTTCAAATTTTGAATGCCTCATGTATCTTTAGAGTTTTAGTTAGTAACTTAGTATAGTTTATGCAATTCTCGCAAATATAAATTCATAAAAGTAAGTAATTAGCTTAAGTTTCAAAATCAAAGTACCATGGACTCACTCAAATCATTTGAATTGAAAGATTGGATAGTAAAATCAAAATTTTAAAAGATTAGATAATGGATTCAAAATGTTCTATAGTTCAGATAGATTTTGTATGTTTTTGTCTATATATATATATATATACAAATAATTTTAAAATTTTAATATAATCCTATAGTAGTTTGTAAATAGGTATCCGAATAAATATATAGATGTATGCGATATATATTTGAGTAGAGCACTTAAAAGCTACACCTGCACTCAATTGAGTGTACGCTCATGGGAATAAAAATTTAGCAAAAATATATGGAGATTCCCTCGCCTAAAGAAAATTATGAAATAGCCCTCTCAATTTTAATGATTTTCATTGACACCTCCTAAACTTTCAATTCTTTTTATTTGAGTTTATCTAATTAGTTAAGTTAGAATTGTTGTTAAAATTTAATGACTCTATGAACTATAAATTGTTAATTATTTTTAAATTTATTTGCTTAAAACTGATCAAAATTATTAAAGTTAATAGAACCTACAATTCATTTGATAACATCTCAATTATAACAAATCTTAGGTTGAGAGGATGTTGATCAAAAAAATTAAAATGAGAGGGCTACTTCAAAATGGCTTGTAGGTGGGGGAAAAAAGAGAAAATCTGATCGGATATGAATGGGATAATGCTCAATTCATATTCATATGTACATTTTTTTTCATCGAATTCGGAGACTGGATAATATCCTATCCGCTTTCATCTCCACTTAGGGCATATTTGTTACATGATGAAAATAGGAATAAGAAATGTAATTGGATTGTATTGAAATTTAAATCAAGTTACCGATCATTACTAACACAAGGGGCAAAGGACGTAATGATTGATATTCGAGGTTTTAAGTTTGCAGCATAGTTCTTTATATTTCCGACTCAAGTTATTGATAAATGAACATTAACTCTTTTTTTCTTTAGAAAAGAGCATATGTTGAGACTTTGTTTGGCATGTTACATTCAAATTTTCTGAATAAATTTTTTTATATAAAACAGTATAAGAAGTAATGATGGATTACTTGTACTCTTTGGTATCGTTTGGTTCGAGGATAAGTAATTTTAGGCTATTCCTGGGATAGGTATAATTGTTAGGATAAGCAGGAATAAGATAAATATTGCGTTTGGATAAAAATTTAGTTTTTCTCGGGAATAAGAAAAATAGTGTTTGGATGGTTTGATTGGAATAGTAAAGATAAGAATTATCATAGTTTTAAAATAATAATATTTTATCTAATTAATTAATAAAAATATTAATTAAATAATAATTCAACTTATTTAATCTACTAATTAATTATTAATATTGATAAAAAACCCTAAATATTAATTAATAAATTAATTGATAATTAATAATTTAATTAATCACAAGTAATTTAATAAATTAATAAATTAATAAATAAATTAGTTAATAATAGTAAGATAATTAATTAAGAAAATAATTAAATTACTCAAAATATTAATTAATTATTCTAAATAAATATTAGTTATTGACTAAGTATACTAAATAATTAATTATTTAATTAGCAAATGAATTAAAATAATGAATTAATTACTCAAATAATTAATTAAAATTTATTAGATAATAAATTAAGTAGTTAATTACTTATCTAGTTAATTAGTAAGTAAATTAATATATAAAACATTAATTAAATAATATTTTATTATAAATCTAGCTTGGATATTTTATTATTTTATTATTAATTAAATATATTATGTCTATATAATTTATGTTTAACTAAATTTATAATCTTAATTAAGTTTGGAATTAAGATTAGAATAGCGCTATTCCGCCAAAATGGTGGAATATTTAATTCCAGCTATTCCGAAATAACCGAGAACAGTAAAATTTGACCGGGATAAAATATTCCGGTCAAAAATTACCTCGTTTCGCGGAATAGCGGGGATAACTTCGCTTTAACCCCTGTTTATTTGACAACAATAAATAATTATGTGAAAATCTCTCAAAAAAAAAATAATTATGTGAAAATACTTTTTTAGCTTCCAATTTTTTTTTGAACAAGTTGATTATTCATCGTTCCGCCGAAATGCAACGCAAGCTAATAGACAATAGTAACAAAAAATTAAGAAAAGTCTATACTTTAAATTATATGTAATTAATTTTTTTTTAAAAAAATTGCAACGATTCCGAGTGTGGGGCCTAATGAACATTATCGGTCTTATAAGTCCACTGTAAATTGTGCAGTGCATAATTCCTTTAAGAATAGGACTATATTGGTTCTCCACTGACAATTAAAAGGCTACATCTAAAACACTTTTGATAGTAAAAAATAATAATATCTATTATCAAGTTTTTAATTATTGGATGCCTACAATTTACTATTTGTGGAGTCTTAAATTTAATAATAAATATTATTTATTTATTATCGATAGTAGCACAGATAAACTCCGGCTCCACAACTTAATTTTAGCCGCCTTTAGAAATTCTCAAAGGGCGACTTCACCTACTCACAAAAAAAATAAATATATAAATAAATAAATAGGGAAAAGAGGAAGGTTTCGATCCATTAATTTGAAGACGATTCCATCCGTGTAGGATGGCTATGGACGTATGCGTTTTGCGAGTCAAATCATCCTACTCATCCTCACCAAAAGCTTACACAAAGACAAAGAATTTTAGGTGGAGAGTTACAAAAGCACTCCATCATTCATGCCTTGCCCATATTATCCAATCACCTTGACTTCGATGTAATGGCCAAGCTGTTGATGTTGAATGCTATCTCTGCTTTCCAATAAGGAAAATATTTTGTATTTTTTTTCAAAAATATTGTTCATAATTAAGAACATCATTTCAATCCACTGTAATAGTGCTGTTCGCGATAAAAAGCAATTTATTACATTCCACTGAATCCATGATTGATAATTTGATATTGCTCTCGCATCAGATGTTGTGTTGGATTCAATGATTGGATCCGTATAGCACTAGCTAGTGCAAGATTCAGCTATCCAAAGCTTGAATGCTTATGCTTTTACGCAAAAAAGTCATTTATGTATTTGCATAAACTATGCTTCTCGAAGCTAAATTGTATTTTTAGAATGTCATTGATAAGTCAGAATTATATACATGCGCAGATTGTGACCGATAATGTTTAAAAAGTTGATGTCTTGAAAATATTCTAGAAGATAAGTTTGAAATACTAATGGACAAATTAATAGCTGTCGTCGTGATAGGCATATCACTATTTTGAAGAATATTTATGCAAAAAGAAGGGAAAAATAAAGAAAGAAATATTCTCTACTTTGGTAAAGCCATAAAGCTAATGCTTATGTAAACATTGTAGACGTTTGAGCAAACACTTCATTATTTCATATAGTTACTCCCAACTTCAAATGTGAACATTAGCTTGAGCTAAAGAACGCAAACACCCAGGTAATTGAAATTTTTTTTAACTTCAAATGCACTTTTGCGGCGCCAAAATATCAATCAGAAAACCAATAAGAACAAGAATTGGAGCTACTAATATAATATATAGATATATATATATATATATGATTATATATATATATATATATATATATATAATCATAAACAAGAGATACAGCCTCAAAATTTTGATGAGATGATCCGCATGACTCATACAGAAGCAAAAGTTTACACTCTCTTGAGCACTTATTTCCAACACAAACATACAGAAAATCTCAGAGACAACAACAGCTTAATCACTTACCATGCATCCACCATCATCTTTACACACAATATGTACACTAATTTTTTTTTGGTTTACAAGATGGTGCATGAGTTGGGGTTCTCCTCGACGCTCCGGACGAAGTAATGCGTCGTCATCGGCGGATTATAAGCCCTGTATTCATTGACAAGCTCATAAACAATTGGTTGATAAGGATGATCTTTCTTCTTCTCAGCTTCTTCTTTCTTAGGCTCTGCTTCCTTTTTGGGCTCCTCCTCCTTCTTGGGCTCTTCCTTCTTGGGCTCTTCTTTTTTGGGCTCTTCCTTTTTGGGCTCCTCCTCCTTCTTGGGCTCTTCCTTCTTGGGCTCCTCCTTCTTGGGCTCTTCCTTCTTCTCTTCGTTCTTCTCGGGCTCCTTCGCCGGCCCCACCGAGACGATGTTGGTGGGCCAGAATTTTCGCAGTTTGCTCACGACGTGGACCGGGTCGACCGATCCCATCAGCGTCATCTTCTTCTCCTTCATGTCCATTGCAATGGAATCAATTCCTGTGAAATGAATGAATAAAGTTCGCAGTTTTGAAAAAAAAATTTGTAATAATTTTCATGATATATTTTCTTTTTATTTGTCACATACCATGAAGGGTGGAAACGGCCTTCATTGCCTTCTGTTTGTCCTTGTCATCATGCAGATCCAACTTCACTACTATTTTCTGTAAAAGAAAATGGGAGCGGTTGCTTTCGAAGTTGGTAAACTTTCAATGAGGAGATAAATAATACGATTTAATTCCCAATAAACACTCGAGCAAAAAATAGAAAGTGTGTGTGTGAGAGAGAGATACATAACCTGTAAGTGGCAAATTTCTAGTTGCTAACTTCTAAGATATATAAGAGTAAGGAGGGTGACATAGCTCATAGATGTTTAATTTTGTGGACTTTTGCTACATCTAAAAGTAAATAAATGAAGAACAGAGTAGGACTACCGACCATCCCTAGTGCAAATGATAAATTAAGAAGTTTTGATGATTGGTATTTAAAATTTTAAAGTCAAAATCTAGTTGTTTTATATTTCCCGCTAAGTTTATTTTTAAAAAAATATGAATAATATTACTAGCATACTATCTTTCTCCCAAAAAAACATGAAAAAAAAGGATTTTTTTTAAAAAATATTAGAGCTTAACTCCTTACACTTATTTTCAGAATCTTAACACCAGAATTTTAGTAATTTCGCTTAGTACATTCACAAGTATATATGATCATCCACAACTGAAATATGGTGGAAATAAATATAATCCGAGCATGGTAAAGCAAAAGTTTATTAATGTTCTCAAAAAAAAAAATAATAATAATAATAGAGTATCGATTAAGCTCCATAAAGATTAAATAGTAGAGATCTTGCTAGTTGTTGAATGTCTAAAGAGCAAAGAGTAAGGAACTGCAGTGATAAAACCATCAATAAACAAATCAACAACATGAGATGAAACTTACATGAACTGCTAGAATATGTAACACTAGGAATATTCATTCTCATTTACAGGTTGTGAAAAGAGATGCCTATAGGCCAAGCCATGGTCATTCCTTTAAAATAGATTCACTGATGCATTAAAAGGAATCAAAATTAACCCCACACCTCACCTTCATCTGATCTTAAGAAACTCTTCCCAAAGTGCGTGGTCGAAGAATGTTTAGAGAGAGAGAGAGAGAGAGAGGGGAAAGTGTATGAGTGTGGGTGTGGGGGTTAAAAAGGAGTGGGTGTGGAGGAGTCGCAATTTCGTATGTGAAAAAAAAAAAAAAAAAAAAGAAGAAGAGAGAAAGAGAGATAGATGGGGTGGAGAAACCGCTGGGCATTCTCTCTCTCTCCTCTCCTCTTTATTTTGTCGTGGCTTCGAGTCCGCGTACGTCTCACGCATGCTTTAATCGATTTCGTCGCGTCCCACCAAAATGTATTACCTGCACCGGGTCTTCCACGTGCATCATTTGTGAGCCTGCGAACTCGGCCATAGAAAATTCATATTAAAAAAAAAAAAGATTTCTTAAAAAGCTTCTTCTACTAATAATCCTATTTTAATTTAATAAATAATAAGTTTTTTGAATTATTTAAATTAATTTTGAAAGTTAATGACTCTCCCATATTGGAGGTAATGCAAATTTGTACTAGAAAGGTTTTGGCTGACGTGGCAGATTAGGTCCACGCAATAGGTTCTTCACGGTGATTAATTTTCTCACTATTTTGGTATGGGCATGCTAGGGTTGGCCACTTGCTGTAGCTCACGTCACCGTGTCACGCCACGTTTCCATTAAAATAATATTAAAACATTTCAATACCACGCAACTTTTACCAGCTTTGTACTCCCCCAGTGTACGTACAACTATATACAAATAGAAGCGCGATTTTGTTAATAAATTAAGTGGCTTCTCAACATGGTTCGCGTGGTACATTCAAATATTATAAATTTATTTTTATTTAAATTTTTTTGTTCCAATTTTAATACTGTGGTGAACATTTAATTTGCAAAATACATAATAAGAAACAATGGAATGCTTTTTTTTTTACTTTTTTTTACTACTAATAAATTTGGGTAGGATTTTGTGTAATTGTTAAACTAAACTTGATCTAAAAACTATTAGAGTTGGGACACCTATCTAAAAATGGCGCAAAGTTGAAGGAGTTCTACCTTTTTTTTTCATTTCGGTAAATTTCAACATGCCGCTTAAGCAGTCTAGCTCCTTTTTTACTTTATCATTTGATGGTTTTAAAAAATTATACTTAATATTCTATAATTTATCTTTATTTTTATCCATTTATTATAAAATACAATAACAAAAAAAAATTATAACCATATAATAATTAATTGTAATTTTTTGAATCATATGATGACAAAGTGAATATGAGCTAAATCATAGGAAGGTTAAATGTGCCTTTTTGAACCATCGAATAGTAAAGTAAAAATAAGCTAAACTGCAAGAGAACAAATTGAACTTTTCTTCTTCTTTTTTTCTCCTAAAGGGGAGAGGTTTCTTTTCCGTTCATTACTCTACCTTTTTTCTCCTATATATGTGAAATATCAATCATTGTCCTTTATTTTTAGGTTTCTTTTCTGTTCATTACTTTTGAGTTTGCATCAACAAGAACTCGTGACATTGAATCTACAAATAATATTACCTTGGCTTTTGAAGAACTACTCGTTCAAGTGCACATCTAATGTACATTTTTCACCAAAAACTTAAAAAAATTTAAAAAATTTTGCATACGCATTTTGTAGAATTTAGTTATGTATACAAATTAAATATATTTTATAATAACTATAATCATCTATATTTGGCAAAGAAATAGGTATAGCAATAGTAGATTTAGTTAAGTTGGATTTACTATTAAATTAAAGTAGATTATATAACTTAAATTAATTGTCTAAGTTAAAAATAATTTATTTTGTAACAGTCATTTAAAGTATAGATACACTTTGAGAATAAAAAGAACATATTTGCAAGGAAAATTGGCAAAACTAAAATTTTTAGTCGCTATTTTATATATAGCATAATATACATAACTTTTTTTGAATGAATAAAACGAACTAATATTCTGTACGCCCTCATCCTTTTCCATTGGTTAAAATATGGATGATTTTTTATTTACCAAAATTTTCCCACGTTTTTAACTTGGCATGTAGCTAATAAAAAATAACTCGAAATGATGATAAAATATACAAAATAGTAGCGGTTTAGTTAGTGCTAAAACAAATAAAAAGTCGAACAAAATAGTCAAGTACTTTTAACAAACTTAAATTATACTTTGCACGGATTTTTCAGGAATTATTTGTAAATTGAGCTGGCACTACTTTGTGTTAACTCTATATATTAGACTTGATAAATCCATTTTAATTACTTCCCACAAATGATTCCACTAAGATGGAGACACCTAATTCGTTTTGTTTGTTCCTATTGTCCACAACCCACTTTATAATTAGAGAACACAAAGTTGCTTTTTAAGAGCATTATGATACCAAGCGCATATCCATTAAGAGTAAAATGATACTAATTTTGACCAATCTTATCTCAGCATTAGGTAGAAAAAATGGGCAATATAATTAGTATATTATTAGAGCACGCCTACAGCTATACCAAGCATTTATTAGTGGAGAGGCTTTTTAAAGAAAATGGAGCTAATTAATATATAGCTAGAAAAGATTGTGCAGGTGTAGATGAGTCTGATAATAAAAAGACTCAGCTCAGATTAAAGATGCACTAGTAAGCTACACAGTAAAGATGATATTTTGTGTATCGAACTTTTTCTTTCCTATATGGGCAGTAAAACTAGCTTAAAATTGTAATACAATTATTTATAATTTCATCCAAAATAAGATGTACGATTACAATGATGCTGTCGTGCAGTAATTTGTTAATGCCCCTTTTATCTGAATCAAACTGACTTGCTCGAAAAAGATAAACAAAACATTGTTATTTGAAGTTGGAAGTTTATAACTCACTACAACAAAACTAGATTTTAGGGACACATTTTTAGGACACTTTAGTAAAAGTGTTCTATCTATATGTTCAAAAAAAAATTAAATTAGAAAAAAAATAGCATGGCCCAAATAAAAAGCCCAATTACAAAAAAGAAAAAGGAAAACAAAAACTCCTGGGTCGTATCCATCTTCTCCTCTCACTCGACCCCCCCGAAACCCGAGAAGAGGTCCTCGCTCTCCTTCTCCTTCGCTGCAGCAGCTTAGGGTTCCGACGGCCGGAGTTCGGCCGCGAGGATCTCTCGGGGACCGTATACGGATACCAGGCGCCACTTGTCCCTCCGCCATAGGTCGCCGGTGGAGTGGGCGCCAAACGTCGAGGCGGCGGAGGATATACCGACACTCAATAATGTATCGCTATATACCCTAGGGACTGCACATATAGCGACACTATAATTAGTGTCGCTATTTTTACCAGCAGTACTTTTTTTAAAATTTAGGAACATTTAAAAATATCGCTATAGTCAAATTTTGTTGTAGTGACTAGGCCGTGCCACATGAGTACGTGACCGTTGGTAATTGAACGCATGGCAAATTAGTACGCAAATTAGCTTAAGACATATACCACGTGAAATTGAACTCATTAGCTAGAATATTCGAAAGCTTGTAGGCGTATGATACAACAAATTCTACTGTTCGCATTGGTCGAATGTCACATCGATCTGATGGGTTTTACACTGATCCACCTCAGCATGTCTCACTGAATGAATGAGATATACAGTGACAAATTATCCTCTAGTCGTAGGACTCATAACGCATTTGGGAAAATAAGAAACGGGTTGGAAATTAAAGATAAATAAAAGAAAGAGACCATTTATCAGGTGTGAAGTCTCAATCAAGTATTTTATTATTATTATTATTATTATTATTATTTATTATTATTATTTTATGGTTTCCATTAGTGATGTTGGTTCAATTAATGCACCGTCTCTTGACAAAATAAAAGCGTGTTCCTTTCACAAGATTATGGCTTTTCAAATCAAAATCTACGACTTAGTACGATCAAAGGTTAGGTTTGATACTTGCACAAATTAATTTCTGCTTTTCTTCGAGGAATGGTTGCATTAACGACGACAACTTAGAAGCCTCTCAATACCTAACAAGACGGAATTGGTAGAATTGAACTAAGATGTGAATCAGACTAAATTGTTTTGTAATTTTGTACCACCATTAATACCGAAAACACTGAATCACAATGATACATATTGTTAACACTAAAGTGTCAGAGATAGTTCTAATATCCACCTATTAGTGCAAGTGGTGTGTTCATCTAATATACACTATACTCGTGGGAGCGTGTTAAGATTAATTTTGGATTGTTTCTTTTTTGGATTGATGTTTTGGATACATTGAGCTCTGAGATCGTGTTAAAGATTCGGACCTAGAGCAAACGATTAAGGTGAGCAAAGCTATCAACAGTTCAACACTTGAAAACTATAATTTGGTAAAATTTTGAGCTGCTGCGGAAAAAATCGCATCTTTACTGGTCGGATTTCAATAATTCGAGTCGGACCAGCTTGGCCATTGTGGCTCGAGTCACATACTCGGAGAAATGGTGTAAACGGGACGGGTTACGTGGACAGGGTTGTCGAGGACCCGATTCGCGCGACAAAAGTTTCTCAGCTTATGGCCCAGTAGGCCTTTTGAGTGTTAAAGCCCAGTGTCTTTTTTGGGCCTCGATGGGCCTATTTGGTAAAATCACATTCGTGGAAAAACAATATAACAATTAAAAGCTGGGAGGGAATAGCGCGGCTAGTCTCCTTGTTGTGGGCCGTGTACACTTTATGCACCGCAACTCGCTTTGGTTCTCCAACAAATTGGGGGATAGGACCCTAAACCCTAAACCCTAAACCCTAAACCCTAAACTCTAAACCCGGTGGTGATTGAAGTATGAGATGGAGTAGACGGATGAGATCGTGAGGTGTATGGGTTTATTTGTTAAGAAAAAGCAAAAATCAAACTAAAATTTCTTTATTTTGTACTTGCAAAGTGAGATTCCTGATTCGCTTAATACCAAGTCAATCACATTCTGTTATATAAATATATAAAAATAAAAACGAAATTAGAAACATTAAAAATAAAAAAAATGTACACCTTGAATGCAGTAAGAGAGTATATAACATAATATAAAATCACTGCTATATCGTGACTATTTGGTTGCATATTGTTGCAATTGTACTACAGGCATAACTACATGTAATGTATATCTAAATTTTGTGTTTAATTAATATATTTGTGTCAAACTGTAAACTGCATAATGAGGCTCAACCGTAACTATTGGAACTGGACCCAAATTGGTGGAAGTTTCAACTATAATAATAGTTAGAGAGAATAACTTTAAATAAAAGCTAAGAAGGTTATCTTCCTAATCATCTTTTAAACACATTTTTATTTTTTAAAATATATCGGAAGTAATCTTATCGCCCTAAATTTAAACCGATAAAATTAACGAAATACATTTATAAATATAGTTTTCAATATTATTCAATCAAACAAATTATTTATATTCACAATATTTTATACTATATATAATTAAATAAGATTCATATAATTATAACTGTTATTTTTAAAATTGAGTGCTTTTTTCAACTGTATTGTATTTATAATTGTATATATACAATAGGCTCCAAAGTGAAGTGGCTCATCTGCGATTTGATTGGCCGATCCATTGCTCGACCACATGACGCCACGATAAGCTGTTGCATTAAATCTGATAAACCGACAAAAGAAATATGATAATTGCTTAGCTAAAGTGTCATAAGCAAAAAGAGTTTAGATAAAGTTATTTTTAAGCAAAATAATTCATAGTTTTTCATTTTTTTGGTTTTGGTTTTTGTTTTTGGGGAAAGCCAGGTAACTCCTCGCTCATTCCAGATGCTAGAGAAAGCCCCAACAAAGTAACTATTGAAGTCCCACTGTCCCCAGAAGCGCTTCTGTGAAGAGCACATCGTCGGCGGTGGGTGAGCCGACACAATATTCCAACTACTCTCTATGTTGCATATATATATATAGAAAACCCAACTCTTTTCTTAAAGGAAAGCAACACAAACACTATCTTAACATACACACCCTGATACCGACCGTTCCTAGCGCAAATGGTAAAAGGCTTAGTGGTTGGTACCCGAGGTCCCGAGTTCGCATCCTAGTTGATTTATATTTCCAGCTAAGTTTATTCTAAACAAAATAAAACGAAGCGGGTAGCGTGCTACCTTTCTCTCAAAAAAAGTAAAAGAAAAAAAAACATACACACCATGATGAACATCTAACTTGATTAAAAGATGATTGTTAATGGGAAAAGAAACGACAAAAAAAAGAAAGAAAAAGAAAAAAGGGAAGTTGGTTCTTTTGGTGATCTTTCTGTTGCAATTATTGGCCAGATTTTGTATTATACTTTCTGGGACATGGCCAGGGCTATTAACAATACGGCGTGTCGGAGTATCAAACAAAAGTATTACCGGGACTGGAGCATATAAAAAATTGTCAAATCTATTGCATTTTATTTGAATGACGGATCAGATGATCTCGCAAAAGGTCTCCATTAAATTCTTATTATGGAGTGCCTATTCATGTCAATTGACTTGCTAATGCATCAATCAAAACTAAATTAGCCACCATATTACAAAATTGGACTCTAAAATAGTGTCCAGACCCACTAACAATAATAACCCGTTAGGTTCAAACCACCGGCCCAAAATACTTAAGTCCAGTCATTATTAATAGTGTGTCCGTTACTTATAAATTCGTCATATTTTTTCACATTATCCGATGTGGGACTATTGGAATATCACATAAATGTAACGATCTGACCCGCTAGCAATAATAACTCGTTGGACTCAAATCACCGGCCCAAAATGCTTAAGCCCTGTTATTATTATTAGTGTGTCCGTCACTTATAAACCTATCATATTTTTTTCACATTATCCGATGTGGGACTATTGGGATATCACAGTGTAAGATTAAGATCTAGATGGAAGCGGGTGTTAACACTATTTTTTAATTATTTCCTATCAGATTAATATTTTTCTAAATTGTCTTGCTTCTTTTTATTTAATCAATCTTTTAGATAACAACTCAGCGGAGTTGCGTAGCTTGTCGATTGCAAACATAATGGGAACCCACTAACTACCCCCAAGAAGTTTTTGACTATTATGAGCAGGTGTAGTTCTACTGCACAGTACTAGATTCTCTCTTCTCCACTTATTTTAGTGGTTACACTTTCTCAAACACACACCCCCAAAAAAAAAAAAAAGAAAGTTTGAATTATTGCAGAGGTGTAAATGTAGAAAATATTAAAAGTGTTGCGGCCTCGTGCCGGCATTGAGGCATTAAGTAATACAAGAATGTCTATGGAGTGTTGCTGAGCCTTGAGTCTTATTTTCTCCTAATTTAAAAAAAGGTTTGATGATGTATATCCAATTGGAATCTTACAAGCACTTCTTAATTATTTAATATTTGTATGTCCAAATTTTTTTATTCCTGCTTTAAGCTGTAATCACGTTTACTTAGTATAGTATTTGTCAAATAAGAAAAATCTGAAGTTTTTGTTGTGATGAAAAATAGAAATGATATTTTGAAAATTGAAACATAGAAGCTCCAAAATTGGAGCCTGTAATTCTGCTCAACTGATAAAAAGCTTGATGGTTGGTACCTGAGATTCTAAATTTGAAATCTAGTTGATTCATATTTCAAGCTAAGTTCGTTTCTAAAAATACGCGTGACATGCTATCTTCTTTTCGGAAAAAAGAAAAAAAAATTAAGAGAATAACGCGAACCTTACCTACCGAAGTTGCCTAAGGTCTTGATGGTTGATATCCGAGATCTCAAATTTGAAGTCGAACTGCTTCACATTTCTTACTGAACTTATTTCTAAAAAAATAAAGAAAGCAAATAGTTTGCTACCTTTCTCTCTCAAAAAAAAAAGAAAGAGAAAAATTTAAGAGATAATATTTGAAATAGGAGTTATACAAATTTTTGGAGACACAAATTTATGTCAAAGAGAGTTTGTAGTCGGAAATAGAAGCTGATATACATAGGTTTTGTCGTTGTTTTATTTTTGTGGGGCCTATCAGGTGAAGGTTGATACCATTTTATTGCCATAGTAGTTCTTTGTTAAAGTGAAAAGCAAAAAAGATAACGTGCACATAACGCATGTGGACTCATTAAGGGTTGTGAGCTCTCAAAATAAAAGAATATGGTCTTTAGAAATAATTTTGTTCCATAAAATTATTTGGTTCTTTATCTTCATATATAGCAAGTCACATCAGCCCTGTTAAAACATTGACATGGACTCATTAAGAGTTGACTCTTTTTATTATTAGATGCGTGCTGAACAAAAAATCAGATTTTCTTAATAAAAATTGACATGTACAAATTTTTAATATCATTAAAACAAATATATTATATTCTAGTCATGATTTGAATCTTTTAGCTCTGACAACAGCAAAGTTTATTTCGAATACATTAATTTTTTTTATAATTCGTTTCGATATTGGCATATGAATTTATAAATTTTGATCCTTATTTATTAAATTGTCTAATTACCATATTCAAACTCCGTGGTGAAACCCTAATGTATGAGTTCTTCACTAAGATACTTAAGAACTTTTATTGATGAAAAACAAACAAAGATAAAATTGGTTTGTGATTTGGTGGGTATATAAGTCAAGTTTGAACTATTTGTTAAACTAGATGTTATTCAGTTGCCGAAAACACAATATATTTTTTTTCCTCGTGTAGAAAAAACGTTCTAGAGCCAAATAGGCCTCCATCATAGGTGGCCATTGAATGGACAATTATAAGATAGATCCTAAACTGGTACAAGAACTATTGCCTAGTGCATGCAGTGGTTCTTCTCAAAGAGGATTTCTAAATTGCGGGTTTCGAATCCCGTACAATGATAAAAAAAGATTCCACCTTTCTGGGTATGATATGTTGGCTTAAATGGGCCAGCATCCTGTCCTTAGGCGGGAGATCATATTGGGCCGAGTCATGTTCGAAATGACGTGAGGCTGAGTGGGCCGAGTTTTGTTCGAAGTGGCGTGAGGCTGGTGGTGCCGAGTCACAATCGAGATCCGTGGGCGTTGTATCTGTAAGCTTTAGGTGAATTGGTTGCGTATTTCTAACAGTTCGAGCTTTTGAGATTAATGATTAGTGCCAACGATCCGACATGATAGTAGTATGCTTTTTTTTTAAAAAAAAGGTAGCATGTTATTTGTTTCATTTATTTTTTTAAAAAATAAACTTAGCAATCAACTAAGATTCAAACTTGGGACTTCGGATACCAATCACTAAGTTTTTTGCCACTTGTGCTTAGGACAGTCAATATGATAATAGCATGTTAGTTTCGAATGGAATAGAGTTATAGAGCCTACAGGTAGTGATCAAGAAAAGATCTATTGATGAAAGCGGCGTAGTTTGAAGATTAGAAATTAGCCAATGGCCTTTCATATTACATACTGCTCTTAGAAGATAATAATTTGTCATTGATAAATAGATGTTTTTATTAGTTACTGTTCACAGTGTAGATTTGGCTACTAGTTACTGTTCACAGTGTAGATTTGGCTACGTTCAATACAAATGTTCAATCAATAATAGTATCTTCTTCTTCTTCTTTTTAAATATAATTAAGTTGAAATAAAGGAAAGAAATAGGAAATGTTCAACTATCGCAGAGATTGAAGAAGATGATGCTCTTTAATCTCTACCAACAAAGATATATATGAGGGTGGAAATTAGCGCACGAATACTCTGTTTGGTTCGAATCATATTAGTGAACTAAACCAAGTCATTTCAAATTAACTCCTCCGTTAATTTTTTTGCGCAATAAGGTTGGATTTAATTTTGCGAAGTGTGGATCAAATGTATAGAGCTCATGATCAAATTGATTCACACCATTGGGGCAGGAAATTCGTGTGCTTGCCTTTTTTTTCTCTATGTCCACAACTTTTCTCTGTGCTCACGTGTAAGACATGTAAACAATTACTCCCTAAATTTTAAGAGGATCAACTTTTGAATAAAGCTAAAATTCCGAAACTTTGCATTCAATACATTTTGACCAGGAATTGAGTTTGCAAAAGAATTTAATTTACTATCTCATCATCAAAATTAATTCGTGCTGGGGAGCAAAGTCGAACGTTAGCACATCACATCGCCATAATCATGCATAATTAGTCGCAGCATATTTATAAGTAATAAGTTTAAATATAAAAATGCCTCCGCAAGCTTTTGCTGTAGCCGACGCTGCTTCGATCGATATATGCCTTCATCTACTCCGATTCTCTAAGCATAAAAGAAGAATAAAATCATATACCCCACAAAACCATGCATAAATCCAAGAGGAGAGTATATTTAGAAATTTGTGCTTTTGATTAATCTAAGAAACAATCAATCTAATTCAACCAACTTGTTCATAGAAAAATATTTAGACAAACCAAACTCGATCTTTAGGTCGAGACCACCTCAATTTCTTTTTCGTATAAGTCCAAATTTTTAGAAGGGGAAAGTAGGGACCATCTCGCAATAAACGAAAGAGAATGTGTGTGTGAATATGTGATAGGAATAAGTAGATCCACCACCAACATTGAACACCGTAAAAGAGGACAAATCATTGCTTGCACAATGTGTATTCGAATTTCTCGTACACCGCGAGTAATATTTCATAACTAATATCATATAAGTTAATCTCATAAATATGTTTTATATATAACAACTAAATTTAAAACTTGAGAAGGTAGAAATAAGAAGATAGAAAATTTTAAAAGTTTATTATTCGAAAATCAATTATTGAAGAAAAGTATAACAAGAAATATTGAAAGCAGATGTCTCAATTTTTTAAAATTTTTAACCTATAGAATACATATATAATAAATTAATATATATATAGAGCACATCTAATTTGAAAGGATGCTTAAGAGGTTATTAGAGGGGGCAAATGCTTTAACTCCCCTAAAAATTGCCTCTATACTACTTCAAATATATTGGCAAGATATTCATATATAACAACAATATGTAAATGAAAAATGTTTTGCTCACATACAAAATTTTCAACTTTTCACAATTATAATGACATAATATACATATATTTTTAAGTAATTCTCTTTAGCTGCAAGAATTATCATTCCATTCATAAATTAAACTTTTGTCTATAAAATTATAATAACCATCTAACTAAATAGGTTTTTTTTTTTTTTTTTTTTTTTTTTTTTTTTTTGAGGAGAAGGTAGCATGCTACCCGCTTCATTCATAGATAGGATGAATTAAGCTATAGGGGTGAGGCAACATAGGCCTCGATATGGGCGCGAAAAAAAAGGAGTTATCAACTGTTTAGAGGTGTTGCTCCCAAAGGATTATCAACTGTTTAATCTTGTAAACGGCTATGAGGGGGTTCGGCTGAGTCTGCCTGAAGATCGCACCATTCCTGACTTTCCAAGTAATCCACCAACAGGCTGCTAGTCTGGACAGCTTAGTACTCGAAGGCTGCGGTCCTTACTTAGTATAAAATAGTATAAAAATTATAATTAGATAGAATATTATTATTCGTTTTTTTAGAAAAAGAGATAGCATGCCATCCGTTTCGTTTATTATTCTTAAAAATAAGTTTAGTTAAAAATATAACATAATTAAATTTTAAATATAAAATATTAGATATTAATCATTACACTCTTAGCCTTTTTTGTGGGGTGGTGCACCAAGTGCACGCAATAATAGTTTCTCATCAAAGGTGAAGAAGGTCTTTTCTGTAATTTTAGTCCGCTGGTAGCGCGAATAAATACGCGCGTACACCACCACTTGGCAATGGGCATAACGATAGAGAGAGAAACAGACGGAGAGAGAGAAAGAGGAGGAAATTAAAAGAAAAAAAAAAAGATGAGTCCGGGTGCGGCGAAGAAGCGAAGCACGCGGAGCTCTGGGCTGATGGGGCTGGGATGCGGGTGCAAGGACGCCAAATCCGTGTCGGTGTCCCTCTCCGCCTCCGACACCTCCACCGCCACCGCCACCCCGCGCCGCCCCCGACACAACTCCTCCTCCGCCGAAACCCTAACCCTTCCCTCCACCTCCTCCTGCTCCGACGCCGCCGCCGACGCCGACGCCGACGACCTCGGCCCCCAAATCGCGAGCTCCGCGAGCCCGCCCAGCTTCTCCGGCCTCCTCCGCGAGCTCGGCGAGCTGGAGCAGCGCGTCATGTCCCTCCCCACCTCCGCCATTAACGACGACGCGGCGGAGCCGGAGGAGGAGAGGAGGAAGAAGAACCGGAGCCATCGGCGGGTGGAGGAGGAGAGCGTGGCGGTGGTGAAGGAGTCGGAGGACCCGCTCGGGGACTTCCGGCGGTCGATGCTGCAGATGATCGTCGAGAAGGAGATCGTCACCGGGGACGAGCTCCGCGAGCTCCTCCGCCGCTTCCTCGCCCTCAATTCCCCCCACCACCACGATCTCATCCTCCGCGCCTTCGCCGACATCTGGGACGACGTCTTCGCCGGCTACAACGACCGCACCCCCGATCTCATCCGCCACGCCTACCGCCGGTATCCCCCGCCGCCGCCTCCTCGGAGATTCTAAAACCATAATAACATATAATTGGAAAATCAGTATTTCCAGATCAAGAGTTGATAACATCAGAGCATGCAGATTAATCGTGTCGTATCAGACATAACACAAAGTGCTCTGAAAATATCAGTTCTATTTTCATACTGTTATGCTAGCATCTGCATAATTTGATCTTCATTTTAATATGTGTATTTATTATTTTAATTTAGATATTAGAAAGAGTGGTGGTGTGAGACTTTTTATACGGGTGGTTGAGGTGGAGTGGAAGAGAGGGCCATTGGAACCTCGTGAGTTATGCTACTGGTGTTGGTGGTGGGTGGAAAAGACAAGCGAGAGCGAAAACTGATGGGCAAGTTGGCGTAATCATTGCCCCCCGTTTGTTCCCTCGTAATCGCGATTTCTATTGTTAAGCACGAGTTAATACTGTGCTATTGACTTGATAAGTTTAAGTAATCATATATCATGACATATATAATTATAATTGTGTTCGTGGTCTAAACACATGTCTCAGAAATTTGAGGAGGGATTTAAGGGAACTAGCTAGTATTATATCTGATCATAATTGAAATTTTTTTCACTATAATGATAATAATGTAAACTGCTTTTTATAATACTAATTTCCGTGAACTGATGAAGTAGATTGAAGTTAAAGAAGGAAAAATAGTAACCGGAAATTAATGATCGAAAGATCTGGAGGACGGGACACTTGGGAACCACGAACAGGGCTCGCGCAAACATCTGCTTTAAGTGAGTCGTACAATGCCGACGTGGCACTACACGACGCCCAAAATATTCTGGTCTTTTTTTTCAATTAGAAATTTTATTTTTTTAACACAATGATAGTTGCAAGGACGGGTAAAAAGCTGCTGGATAAGTTCCACACCAAATTTGATAAAATGCGAATAAAAATATTAAAATTTAGCATTTAACATACGAATTCGTTTACGAAAAAAAAATGTATGAATGAAATATAGTTTCGTCAAATATTCGACTGCATTCGATCATTTTCATTCTTGTAATAAAAAAAATGTTAATATCTATTGTAGTGAGATAAAGGAATTTTATATTTTGTTATTTGTTTAATTTGCTATTAATTTTGTCTTGAAATTATATTTATGTTTGCTAAATATTAAATTTTATCGAATAAAATATAGTCATATGAAATTTGAATACGAATATAAAATATTAGTTACATTGTATCTTATTCACGGTATATATATTATTATATATATTATTATCAAAATAATATTCGAATCTGAATATTTTTAGCGAATATGACAACAAAATTTGGCATCCAATATATATTCGTATCCCAGTTTGTATTTGAAGATATATATATATATATATATATATATATATATATATATATATATATATGTAAATATAGTTTTGTCGAAAATCTAAGAACAATTTTCACCCCTAGTTGCAAAGGGTGGTAAAATGAAAGATAAATTTTTTATTAAAAAAAATAGAAAGATAAATTTTTAAATGGTCCACGACATGCTGAGGTAGTGGACAAGGCCCAGATAATAATTTCTCGTACGTCGCCGGCAAAAGATGAACGAAGCAGACCTTTCGAGTTAAACAATGATGCAGTGATGGTTTAATTATTTGTAAAAGTAGCATTATTAGCTGTCATTGTTTGTATGCATCAAACATTGCTGGGATATTTGTGTGGGTCAAAGGAAAAGCAGGATATATAAGAGATGCTCGAGTCCGAGGCAACTCTACAGTGCTGATTCATATGACACGTAATCTTCGTCCAAATGTGTGTTTGTGCGTTGCAGTGCCTGACACTATACTAGTTCTGCACAGTTCTTCTATGTTAAGATAATAGATAGATACGAGCATTACAACAGGTACCTTATTTGGGTTCCCCCATAATATCATAGGTGGCATAACATTATTATTATTATTATTTTTTGAGAAAAAAGTAGCACGCTACCCGCTTCGTTTATTTTGTTTAGAAATAAACTTCGCTAGAAATGTGAATCAACTAGGATTCAAAATTGGGACCTCGGATGCCAACCACTAAGCCTTTTGCCACTTGCGTTAGGGACGGTCGGTTGGCATAACATTATTATTCTTATACTTAAGGCTTCGTTTGGTTCAGGCATAAGCAAGAACTAGTTATTCCAGGAATAAATACAAATATGGATATAAAAAAATAGCGTTTGGATGAAAATTAGGTTATTTTCGGGGATAAGAAAAATAGCGTTTGAATAGATAATATGAAATAAGAAGAATAGTGGATAGTTATATATAGAAAATGGGAGTATAGGTGGGGATAGTTATACCAACTTATCTCAAATATCCGAGAACTATTATTCTCAGGTAAAAATCTTGCGTTTGAGTATAAAAGGGGGGATAAGGGGTTATCCCCCTCTTATCCCTGAACCAAACAGTAAATATTATTACTAAATCTCAAATACTATCATTAAACTCTATGTATTATTACTGCACTCTAAACTCTAAGCTCTAAATCTTTCATATATATATATATATATATATATATATATATATATATATATAGCAGGACTACTGTGCTATTATGAGCACAGGGGCTCTCCTAAGTTTCTAACCATCCATCCAACTTGATGGATGGTTAGGAACTTAGGAGCATAAGGACTGTTGTGCTCCTAATAGCACAGTAGTCCTGCTCTCTCTCTCTCTCTATATATAGAGTCAGGCTGTTACGGTGAAATGAGCCGTTAACGACTCTTTTCTCCGTTAATCCCCCCAAAATCTCAGCGCATATCTCAAAGCGATCCATTGGTGAAAAATTTACTAGCACGAGTCAGACTGTGCAATCAATAGCATAACAGCCTGACTTTCTCTCTCTCCCTATATATATATATATATATATATATATATATATATATATATATCACATCAATAATATTATGGATTATAAATTTTGGCGTACATCAAGCATTTCTCAATAAATTTAAAATTTCCAAAAAATATTTAAAATTAACAAAATTAAGTCCAGCCAGCTTTATCCTCTTCAACACTTCATCATATCTAACACGAAGGGGTTAGATATGATTGAGTGTTGAATCAAGCTGAAAAATGTCATGGTTGTTGGCTTAAATGGGCCAGCATCCTGTCCTGTGGCGGGAGGTCATGTTGGGCCGAGTCATGTTCGAAATGGCATGAGGCTGGGTGGGCCGAGTCATGTTCGAAGTGGCGTGAGGCTGGTGGGGCCGAGTCACAATCGAGACCCGTGGGCGCTGTATCTGTACGCTTTAAGTGAATTGGTTGCGTATTTCGAAAAGCTCGAGCTTTTGGGATTAATAGTTAGCGCCAACGATCCGACAAGTGGTATCAGAGACAGTGGTCACAGGTTCGATTCCCGCATGCTGCGAATGTGTGCAGGTGCTGGAGGTGAGATTGTTGGCTTAAATTGGCCAGCATCATGCCCTGTGGCTGGAGGCCATGTTGGGCCGAGTCATGTTCGAAATGGCGTGAGGCTGGGTGGGCCGAGTCATGTTCGAAGTGGCGTGAGGCTGGTGGGGCCGAGTCACAATCGAAATCCGTGGGCGCTGTATCTGTACGCTTTAAGTGAATTGGTTGCGTATTTCGAAAAACTCGAGCTTTTGGGATTAATGGTTAGCGCCAACGATCCGACAATGGTCACATCGAATTGATTTTATTTGCGCAAATACTACTCTTGGACTCATAAACTAGGTGTATATATTCTCATATCTTTTGCATCTCATGGCTTATATTCTCCTACTAGACTAAACTAATATATATTTTATTACTAAAAATCCAAATGAGTCTTTGTGAATTCTAAGATGGGCAAGTTGTAAGATATAAACCTCTAGATGTACAGGTAGCATTTTGTAATTTTTTTAGACTGGCAATTTAGAATAATGCTATCTGTACATCTCTAAACTAGATGTACATTTTACATTATATTCGTCCAAAGACTTTTCATTTATCTACTAGTCTTATCAATTTTTTTTTAAAAGTAAAAACTCTTTGAAATTTTATAAATCTTTGGATTCAAGAGGTGGGAGATTTAAATGACTATATATATATATATATATATACATACATACATGTAGCATTTTTCAACAATTTATTCTAATTTTCAAGCATAGTAATTTTAATCTAAAAAATTTATAACATTTGGATCGCATTGTCAAAGTAATTTACACTGCAAATAAATTAGTGAAGAGATGTGCAGTTAAGAGGCTGTTTATGTACAAATCTTTTTCTTGGTGGCGTATATGTTAGCTTAATGTAGCTAAAAATGGCATATTGATTAGCTCACTCTACGTTGATGTTTTATTGTGAAATCTCTTTAATGTCTCCAAAATTTTAATTTGTTGAAGTTAATACATTGATCTTCAACTTTGTTTTAAAGAGCGTTTGGCTACGCATGCGAGTGCGTGTTCACGACCCGTGACAGCGCAAAGCTACATTGGAGAGAAGCTCCACAAACAGAGCTGCTTATCTCCAAAAGCCGCTCACGGAGCGGCCAAACACCCTCTTAGTCACTAGATATCTATTTTATATGATAATTAATATTTGTAACTTATGTATTCCGTTATGATAACACCAAGTTGATTCACAGTTAATTTGCAAGATAATATAAGGTTAAGTTATTTATCAAATTATTAGCAAAAAATAATAAGCTGTATGGCCTGATAGAAACAAAAAATTGAAGCCAGTGCACAGTTATCCATATTAAAATTTGCTGGAAAAAAATAATCTCCCCTACTCACGTGACCATCACTCTCCAGTCACGTGATTTTGATCCTAAACAATTCGAACGTTATCCATCCTCTATACTCCACTCCACTCTCGAAGCTCAGCATCCCCAACCATGGCGACGACGATCGCCATGGCCCTAACCCTTGCTCCTCCTCCCTCTCTCGAGCTCGCTCGAGACCTCCGATGGCGCAACCCCCTCCGCATCCACCCCCTTCGCCTTCTTCCGCTCCAAGCGTTGCGGCGGGGGGAGTCCTCTCCCCTTCCTCCGACGGTACGAGCCCTCGGCGGGAGCTTCGCCGCCGCTCCCTCCGAGGCGGCGGCGGAGGGTGAAGAAAAGGAGGCGGAGGAGACCTTCACGCTCCTCGCTTCCATTACGAGTCGATACAATGAGATCACGATCGTGGATAGCCCCAAATCGAGGTTCTTACTCCTCGACAACAGCGGTAATAACCCACTTCGATCACCCCATTGAATTCCTGTGAGACCCATCCTGTTTGATGAGTAGACGCCGTGGATTTTGGTAAAGAATTGTGCAAGTATTGTTCCATTTTCGTATTCTGATTCCGAAAAGACGCCCCTCGAAAGAAATCGAAGATGCTCTTGGTTTTCTTTTTTATTTTCTCACAATACAGCTTAATCTTCAGTTATTTGTGCTCAATCTTCCTTGGATTGATCTAGCTGATTCATTATTGTTAAGAAAACAATTGGATGACGACGACTAAGCCAACAATGACCTCTCTTATTTTTTGTACTTGTCCTGTTTTGAGCACAGGCAACATTCATAGCATGATTAAGAAGGAGAATTTATGGACCGGCTCTTATTGGGTAAGGGGTTAACTTGTTAATCCTACCATCCTTTTTCTTTACAACTAGTAAAGAAATGGACCAATTAATGCTATTCTGAGAATCCAGGACATGAGATATTCGATGTTGTTGAATCAATTGTTGGATGTAAATCGGCAGCTTTGTCTATCATAATGAGGATTCTCACCTTTTCAAACTTCTTTAAGGGCTAATTGTTCTTGTCTATTATTTGAATTTAGCTTAATGCTGTAATTTTAATGTACGATGCTCAGTGATGTTCAAAGTTGTTTCCTTCCATAATTATTAGCTGATTGAATTGTTTACCATAATCGCTTCTTGGATCTATTCTACATTCTTATATCTATAACTATATGTATGTAATACATATACATATATCTGTATGCCTATATATATATATATATATATATATATATATATATATATACATGTCTATATGAATCGTTGAGAATGTTCTTTACCCGAAATATTTATGCACTTATGCATCTGTGAAGACGAAGAAAAGCCCATTCCATTAGTTTCTTTAAGATGATGATAGCTAACTTTTGTAGCCTTTAACCGATGTCATATAGACATATCTAGCATGACAACAGGTCTTTATTAACCATTACAAAAGGCTGATATTACTCAGTAGGGACCTATGATAATCCTATTGTTACATAAGATGGTCATTTGCCCTTGCAATTTTTATTTAGCCATTATGCTATGTGGTGATTAATGTAAATACACAATAAAGGTTTTTTGCATTACTTGTTTGTCATGATCCAGCCTTTCCTGGCTCTATTTCTCTCTGTTATATAACAAAAGATCAAAAAAAAATTTCCTCTTGATCTGCTTGTATCATGTACAGGACGAGTTTGCAAGTCTTCCTGCTATCATTCCACATGGACCTATTGCTATATTAGGATTGGTAAATCAGTCTTACTCTCAATTTCTATAATCATTATATCTTGCATTAGAATATCCTGGAAGATGTTAAATAACAGCTTTTCTGAATTTGTCTCTTTCAGGGTGCTGGAACTGCAGCACGGTTGATGCTCGAATTATGGCCTTCATTGCACCTTATTGGTTGGGAAATTGATGAGATAGTAAGGAACACCACTATAAGTTGTAAAATTTTATCTTGCCATCTGTAACTTTACCTTCTCATTCTTTTGATGACTCCTGATCAAACTTAATCTTGTTAATATTCTCCTTGTCCCTTTTTATGCCTTTCGATATCAATCCCTGATTAGATTTTACTTTGGTTGGAACACTTACTTATGATTGACCTGAAAAAAAAAACTTTTACATTATGAAGGACATGCAGTACCTTTTTATGATTAATCTGTAAGGAACTCCCTACAGAATTCTGCCCTATAGAAGGCTAGAGAAACTTTCACTATTTCTGAAAGCTGGGGAAGCCGCAGCTCCAGGGCATACTGTAGCTCAATACTGACTGGCTGTATTGTGATGCAATATCTTTTAGTTAAATCTTTTAATCTAATTGTCCATCTAGGTCCAATGCTTGTTGTTTTTGACTTGGTGTTTTATTTCACGTAACTTCTTTCAACAATAAAATGCTGTGCATACTCATTGTGATGGTACGCATATGATTTACTGTTAGCAAATGTGTCAAAAACACAATCGACACGTATAACTACTTTGATGGAGTCTAAATCTTTGATCTTTACTCTTACTTTTTCAGCCTTCCATTTTATGATTTTGCTTGCTCTTCAAACATAACATTCTTATCATGAAATCACTTCTTATTCAGATATAACATAAAGACTGCTTTCTGACAGTTGATTTATATGGCAAGGGAGTATTTTGGTCTATCAAATTTAGAGAAATGCACTGAGTCTGGTGGTTCACTTTCTGTTCAAATTGGGGATGCTCTCTCTCCATCTGCTACAGTTGAAGGAGGGTTTGCTGGTAAACTAAACTGTCTTAAGACACATGCACAAGCTATCGATAGTAAGATGCTTCTTATACTTGCATCATGTAGATGTTCTTTATCTATGAATCAGGCTTCTTCCTCATGATTTGCATACATATGGTTTGTCTCTTCTCAACAAATCTATACCTTCCGATAATCTAGCATTGATATCCTTCTTGCATTCGCATCCCTGGACCCAAACCTTGTTCTTTTTGTGGGAACACAGGGCTTTACTATTGGGTTTGAATGATATATGGCTTTTCGCATATTTACTTTAGAGTAATAGATAATCATGTCGTATTACAGGTATTATCGTGGATTTATTTTCCGATGGAAAGATTTTACCTCAACTAGAGAAGGTACTTATTCGGTCTTCTTCCTTTCCTCATTAAGGTCCTGTTTGGATGCATGAATATCTTGTTTCGTATATCTTGTGGATTTATTGAAGAAACTTGTACATTTGGCAAATAAGGACTGTGATCGAATGTTGAGAATTGAATACCATATTAGGTTTATAAATCATTTTTTCGGAATAAAGATAAACCACCAGGTAGGTGAAATATATTATCTTACCAAATCTTGGTTATTAAGACCTTTCGAGGAGCAAAAATTCAAATTCCTTATTTACAATTACACTAGAAAATTCTCATACCGAATAAGTTATCCAAAGATAACTTATTTCGACGTCTAAACAGGCCCTGAATGTTTGTATCCATCACAGTGCCTAAATGTTAGCTCGCTATATCTAGTTTTGATATCTTGGCTATGTATAATTAAATGATGTTTCTATAGCATTTAGCCTCTTTGATTTCCTTCATCTTAACATGCACATATAAGTGGATATGAACATGAATAAAAATGCTTCTTTATCCGTACAAAAGTTAGTTAGTTAGATGAGTCGCCATCATTATTGTATCATCACCTACCCAACCTTTTACCTATTGGGCCTGTTGGAAAGCTGCTGACAGATATGAAGGCTCTAAAACTACCAGTAATCCTTTACAACAGGTGGTTAAATTGACATAAAACATATTCTTTTATAAACATGGCTCAGTAAGAACACGGTTCAAATTATGGAAAGGCATAAAGAAGATTATGATATTTGGTTCTCTGTTGACCTGGCACCAAAGCTTGATGTTTTATTATGATGTCAACCTTAAAATTAGGCATCCTTTAACTAAATGCCAATAACATATATATTTTGACCACTCTTATCCAACATTTTTACGTTCATCTTGACTCAATTAGCATTAAGCATTTATTTCTCTCCTCAGTTAGAACTGTAATTAAATATCATCAGATTGCTTCTAAGAACGAGTCTACTTCCCTTGAATGTAAGAAAGATTCAAGATTAATGAGCCATATCATTTTTCTTTTTTTTCCCTTCGTTTGTTTAACATGTGGTTGAAGTAACTATAATCCCCTCAATTAAATTGTCACATGTTTCTTTAATGTCGTTTGGTAGCAAATGTACCACAGGTTGAGACATGGTTGGAAATTGAGAAAAAGTTGATGCGGCATGGTCGGATCATGGTAAATTGCGCTGGAAAAAATGCTGAAGCATCTAATGATGGAGATAGAACAGAGCCTACTAACGTTTCAGCCATTACGTCTTGGATGCAGAACTCTACAATAAAGAAACTTTGTCGTGCATTTCCTGGAAAAGTATATGATTTCTTCTCTCTCTACTCAGTTTTGAAATGTTTGAGTAAAGCAAACATGAAAATATAGCATCTTTGACCAAAAAGTATGAAGTCAAAATATGTTTTTTAAACAACTGTTAATTTGGACAAACTTCAATTTTTGAAGAAATGATGCTAAGATTTGATAAATAGGTAACAATCCTCAAATTTCAGTTAAACGTTTGACGCCCACGGCTATAAGTAATTTCCATTTGTCTTTTTTTTTTTTAACCCAAAGAAGATAACAAAAATGCAGGTAAGCTGGAAGAAAATGGAAGGAGAGAATAACTATCTTGCGCTCACTGGTCCACCACCAGACTTGGACACTTGGTCAGCTGCCGTGCCGACCCAGCTGAGCTTGAGTGCCAAACAGTGGAAACCTTGTGAACTGGACTGACAATGCTTATGTTCCCTTTCCCTGCACAAAAGGGCCTCCTTTTTGGTTCACAATCTCCGTTAATTTGATCTTTTAGATCCATCCAACGGAAACTCTTATTACTGAAGCAATATCTTTCAATGTGACAATCGCTAAAGCGGTATGTTTTCTTTGGTTCCATTTTCTCTTCTTGCAAGAGAAGTATTGCACTCTGATGTACAAATACGGTTTTTTTTTTAATTGTTTTGAACTTCTTTAAGATGTGCAATTTTATGTAGGTGATTGATGAAGCCGCAGCGTCCCTGCTGCGGCAGCGCTTCAGAAAATGTGGAATTACTATCTATGTTCACCTACTTCGTCCAGCAAATTTTAAGCTGCGCACATCCATATTTCAGCTCGGCATTGTCTCTTAGTAAGTATGCTCCATTGCTCCACTGTTTCTTGTCAACATTTGAAACACAAAAGCGGTATCATTGTGAACTCACAATTTTTAATAACACCAGACAAGGAAGTGTAACATTGCATTATTCCAACATGTGTTGGTTTTTACAATTGTATATTTCTTGAACATAAGGAATCATTGACGTCTCAATTTGGTCAACTGTTATGTTGTTGTGCGGTTCATAAATCTTACGTTGTGATTAATTAGATGCAGTTAACAATTCCTGTTCTCTCTTCACCTCGCTTCATGGCTTGTTTGATGATGATCATTTGAACAACTATGTAATTGCAACGAACCGTTTCCAAAACTTTATGTAGTTATAGCATTGATTATTCAAAGTTAACATAAAGGCTTTGTTACCATGCCTCGATTATTTTTTAAGCCTTTCTATATCTTGTCTTAGACTAACTCCTGTGGTTATGCACATTAACTGTTCTTCGCTGCGCGAGGTGAAGAAGTGGACGTAAGAATTTCATTTTCCGTGTCAAAGATGTTTATACTGTCATGGAAAATATTGCGATTGGAAATTCCGTAGAAGTGTAGTTTGTGTGAAATTTTCTTTCACCGTGACCTTTAATGATTCTTTTTTCAAGTACGTACCCACATTATCCTTATCCGTCCGATAAGATAATTAATTATTATTTTTTGAAATACCCACATTATCCTTATCCTTCCGATAAGATAATTAAAGCAGCTGGATGTGTATCATTTGATCACTTAATAAAAGATAACCAATTCTAAAGACGTAATTAAAAAATATTTTGTAAATATTTTGATGCTGGAAGAAGTAATTGGGCAATGCTATTTCTATATCCAAAAGGTGGATATAATTTTACACTCATTCATCCAACAACGGTCAATATTTCACACTTGCCTTATTAATATTTTTTTAATATTAAAAAGTTAAAAAAGAGTCGTTTAAATATTTGGATTGAGGGTTATATAAGATGTACATCTATTTATTTTGGGTGTAGTGATAACATTTTTCCAAGTAATTTGGTGAACAAATATTCACGCATCTGAAAACGCTTTCACATCAATCCTGGTTATGTGATTACATGTATACTTGGGACTTTATATTTTAGCTGTTGCGAGGTTGACCTCCCTAACTTTGACAAGCAAAAACCTAGAGGAAAGTTGGGTCAGGTACATTATAACCTAATTATTATTATCTTAATTCCCCCACGGTTTTAATCCTTGAATCTACATATCACACGCATCAAACAAACATTTTGGTATTAGTTGGTGAGCTGCACCACTGAACCTACCGATTAAGGCAAAACCCAGCTCTCCTCTCCAACAAAGCCTAACCTAGTCAAAATAAACATGCCTTTTTCCGATCACCAACCCTAACCGTGCCCATGTAGACGAACAATATAAAAGAAGATCTCAACAGTGAAAGAAAAGGAAGTACAATATTATCAAAACAGGGGTTAGGAACCAAAAGAAGAAAAAAACAAAGAACAAAAAGAGAAACATATTAGGGAAGTGTTTGCGGATATGGAGAGAGCTTTGATATGGTGTTGTTGCGTGCTAGCAATATTGGGTGCACAAATATCAGGCTCAGGAGCTCAGGACTCGGCTTGTTTGAACCAGCTGATCCCTTGCCTGCAGTACATCAACTCGAAACAGACTCCCTCGAGCAGCTGCTGCAGCCCTCTCAAGTCGCTCATCACGTCGGACCCGCAGTGCCTCTGCAGCATGCTCACGAGCAACTCCGCGACTCAGCAGGCCGGCGTTAACGTGACCCAGGCCCTGCTCCTGCCCACGAGGTGCGGAGAGAGGGTGAATGCGGGATTGTGCGCGAGTAAGCATCTTCGTGGATCACAGTAATACTTTTCTAGTTGTTCGTGAGAGTTATTCGATGCTTAGGTATCAAACAACATAGATACTAGTGTGAGATTCTAGCCAATTCCGGGTATTAGTATGAGTTGCTGAACCAAATGGTCTCAGAGGTTAACTCAACAACCTGGGTTGCTTTTAGACTTGTAATATATTATAAAATGTGCATGAATGTGATGCATGTGTACGTATGCTCTTTGCAGGTTCACAAAAGAAGAGGAATGCAGTTTCGAGCTCCGCGGGCGAGTTAGTATTTGCAAATGCAGTGATGGTTGCTGTGCTGTCGTTCATTGTTCAGAGCCTGTGGCTTTTAAATGAATGATTGGCTGGGAATTAATGTTTTCTTTTCAATCCTGCTGGATTCTATACATAGAAATAACTATTATTTGAGTCTCTGTTTTTGTATGTTCTGATTCTTGTATGTTCTGATTCTTGTATTTGGTTGTACTTATTTGATAAAAATAATATATTCTTTTCAGTGGTAAACTGATACAAAAAAAAATGAGGTTACGATTTGTCATATTTGACTAAAGCAAAGCTATATGTACACTTAGATTCTAGGTATAAATTTTATATCTTAGGCTCTCTATAACTAGGATTCATCCAGAGGTATCAAACTATACATATATTTTTTCCACTAAAGATCCAAAGAATTTTTTAAATCTTAGGATTTAAGGGCGTAAGATATACATTTCTATATGGAATGTACAAATAATATTTTTCTATTACTAAGGGAGTATTTGCTTCCTCAAAAAAGTATTAAAGAAAATTTTTCAAGATTAAAGTTTTCTATGAAAAATACTTTTTTCCACGGTTTTCGTTTTTCCCGAAAAAAAATTCAGAACGAAAATTCTAAATTTTCAAAAAAATTATATATTATAGGAACCAAGCACACGAAAAATACTTTTTCAACAAAAATATTATTATCTAATATATTTTTCGAAAAACCAAACACCCCCCAGGCCCAGATTGAGAATATAGCTCTTAAAAATTATCAAATTCCGAATTACACTCGTTTTTCATCCATGCATTAGCACAAAAGTGGGAAGAACCTTAAAAACAAAGTACATATGAAGGCAATGTGCAAAAAAAACTGTCTACAAATTGCACATCTCAGATTACAGAGTCATATCTAGCATTTATCCGCTTACAAAAGAGAGATCTCAAAAGTTTGCCAAATATACAGAAATCAAATTTTATCGCTCACGTACGCAGAGTAAAAGACTGCCAAAACACCAAGAGAAAGGCTCAGCAGAAGTCCGGATGGCATGAATTTTCGAGTGCTAGCCAACCGTATACCTGTAAATGCGAAACAAACAGAAATTACCTAATTTATCGGGCTCTCGACAGTGCTGAAAGAACAACAAGAATGTGAAGAAAAGATGTACCAAATACAGAAGCAAAGAGTAATGCGGATCCGAACCCAATTGCATCACCTACTTCCTTCGTCTCAGGCGATTGCATGAGGTAATATGCCTACATAGAGATTAATATCCAATAAGCTAAACTATGAATGATACTAATAAGCTAGTAAAAAGGCGTTAAGCCGCAATATGCTAATAACAAGAGTTCTCAGGCTAGGGCACAACAGTTGTATTGTTAGAATAAAGGCAGAGATTTCTCCCATGATTACATTTCATTATGAAGTGAAAGATGATTGCTTGCGAAAAACTTGTTTAGAGAGCATCATTGTTGCGAAATCCCTGCAACTCTCTTCTCACTTGACTAAAGCCACGGTAAAAACGTACAGATGAGGCAATTTGCTGAGTAACTAAGGCTATTTGACAACCGAGTGAGGTAGCAATATAAACCTTAACACGACGTATTATAGATTGAAAATTCTTAGACTTCGTTTGAGACTCTGGGGAGACGAGAAAAATATTCAGTTTGTTTTCGTTTGTTTTCGTAGACAATACCATAAACAATGTGTAGATCGCAACAGTTTCTTTACAATCACTATATGTTTTTTTCTCAACTCTTTTATGCTTAATGGGAGTTAGAATGTGATCAATAACAGCTAAAGCTGGCAAAAAAACACTTGTCCTGTAAATCCAGTTCAAATTTACTGAGATTCAATAGTAAAGAGTAAATAATAGATAGCAGATGCATCTTAGAAGTTCACATTCTCTTTGTTTAGACAAATAATATGCCGGGAAAGTCAATTTTAAAAAAAAAGAGAAGGGGAAAAAGAAAATCACACAAAAGCTGAAGAACAGGTACTTACCACAGCCATAAGAGCAGATCCGGAGAGTCCTCCCAGAACGGATCCTTTGCTCCCCGATCTCAAATCTACAACAACTCACGGATCAAGTGATTAATCGCTCGCTCGAGCAAAATAAACAAACACAACAAATGAAAAACAAGAAGGGGGCGAGAGAGAGAGAGAGAGAGAGAGCGCGCGCACAAGCGAAGAGGCCGCCGCCGAGGAGGAGGGTGCCGTAGGCGGCGGAGGCGGCGGGGGCGATCTCGGCGAGGAGCTGCGCGCTGCAGCGGCGGAGGCGGCGGCGCGGAGGAAGGGGAAGGAGCGAGACGGCGCTCCTCCGCTCGAGGAGGAGAGAAGAGGGGGAAGGGGAAGCGAGGGGGCCGCGGAGCAGAGAAGAAGCGCACGGCGCCGACGAGGCCGACATAGCGCCCCTGCGATGGTTTTCCCCGCAAAAGGGTCGACTGAGCCGAGGAGTAATCTTCCGAGAGGAGCTCACGGGTCAAACAGCTTCCCCCTGCAGCCGCACGTGACGCAACCATACTAGTCACAAAAAAAAAAGAAAAAGAAAAAAAAAGAGAGGGTATGTTCTAAACTAATCTTATTATGTACTGTGTAAGTACCTTTTGGCTGATATAATTAAAAATACATTACAATCGAAAATATTTATAGTTAAAAATTAGTTATACTCGTATATAGGCTAGGGCTACTATACTCTTATGAGTATAGATTTTTTTATACTCATTCTTATGAGTATAGATTTTTTTATACTCATAAATTTTCGGCCGTTGGATGAAGGAATGTACGGTTAGGATGATAGTGGTTTCCGGTTAGGATGATAGTGGTCCCCTAGGGTTGAGTGGGTGGTTGGTTGAATAGTATAATCTAACGGATGAAAATTATCAAAGCAGTAGATCTAACGGCCGAAAGCTTATGAGTATAAAGGAATCTATACTCATAAGAGTATAGTAGCCGGACTCTATGTATATATACATCTTATTTAATTTAACGTAGTAAAAAAATATTATAACTATAAATAATTTGTTCGGTTGAATGTAGTTGAAAAGTATAACTTTTAAAATGTTGTCGTTTTATTTATATGATGGTGAAATTACCCCCAATGTAAAAAAGAAAAACTATTTTTTATTTGAAAAGTGAGTAGAAATGTAAACTTATATTTGATTTAAAATTATTCTCTCCAATTACTGCAGTTGGAATTACAGTCAATTTGAACGTAGTTTTTAACTGTAGTGGTTAAATTCAAATACATCAAATCAAACTTCAAATAAGAATATAAATATATTTTTAACTATATTGTAATTGTAACTACATATAATCAAACAACTCTAAGATGAAAAATGATCAAATCAAAAATAAATAATAATTTTATAGTAAAATAATATTTTAAAATTGTAATATAGAAATCTTGATTGCATATTGTTATCTTTATATGAAATATATGTAATAGAAAAGACTACAAACTTCTTAAACATGGAGCTTTTGCTTATTTACACCTTACTGCTATCCAAAATTTTCAAATTTTATTCTAAAATTATCAAAATATCTTTCTAAAATCCAATATCATTAGTAAACCTTTAGAGAAATAGAAATTTGTGAGGAAATTTTTTAAAATCAATAAAAATATTTTGATCCTTCAGAAATAAATAAAATATTTTTAAAATTTTGAAGAATATATTAGATATTAGCCCTATAAATTTTAAGAAAAATAAAATAATATAATATGCAATGCATTTCTTTTTTACTTTTAAATTTCACTAAAACAGATGCATGGGAGAGGAGCAGTACTAGTATGCAGAATATTTTTGTACATCAGAATTGTAAGATATTCTTTATAAAAGCGGACTTAAATAGCAGAGCAAGGACAAATCTTTCCAGAAAGCACTACCTTACATGTACTTGGATAACACCAGCAAATGAATGCGACAATTGCTGTGCTTCTTGCTTTTGTTTTCTCAAATTTTTATTTTTCTCCTTTTTTTTTTTCGAAATAGGTGCAAAGTTATTACACCTATTTAATTACGGACCACATAGAATTTAATTACGAAACTTGAAACCATACGCTTTAGTGTTACGACGAGCGCACAAACAGAAACGAAAACGGTGAATACGAAATACACAAATCACAAGCAGAAAAATAAATAACACACAGATTTACGTGGAAAATTCTTTGCAGAAAAAAATCACGGGCGAGGGAGAAGAGAGCTTCACTATCGAGAAAATGGAATACAATGTTCGTGCTAACCGTCTATAGCCTCTAGGGCAAAAAGAAAAAGAGAAAAATATCTTAACGGGTTTCGGATCTGATCCGTACCGCGGGGGGCGGAGCTCCCCGCACCCCTTGGCGAATGTCAGTAGTGGGCTACGAGCTCGGGCCTATCGGCCCGAGCCCTCCGCTACCCACCACAGACATTCATTTTCCTCCACAATTTAATTTCCAATTTGGTCGCACCGCGAAGCCGTCGGCGAGTCGAAGTCCAAAGCTGAACTCGATTATCAATTTCGAGTCATATCCAACAAATCTCCACCTTGACGAGAAATTCCCTTTGAATGAAGCAGCAAACATAACTCTCCACCTTCTCCACAAGTCCCTAAGGGCGGTCCACTCAACTGTTAATACTGATCAAGTCCAAGCAATGCTGGAACTTGTAAGGAATAAGAGGCTTCGTCAACATATCGGCAGGATTTTCTAAAGTGTTGATCTTCTTCACTGCAATATCACCTTGAGTAAGAATTTCACGAATAAAATGATACTTGATGTCAATATGCTTTGTTCTCTCGTGAAACATTCGATCATTCGTGAGATAAATAGCACTTTGACTGTCGCAAAATACTGTTAGTTTCTGACTGCCTCCACTTAATTCACCAAGTAGGCCTCTTAACCAAATACCTTCCTTCACAGCCTCCGTGATTGCCATATACTCGGCCTCTGTCGTAGATAGCGCAACAGTAGGCTGTAAACAGGCACGCCAACTGATAGCGCATCCTCCAAGTGAAAAAACATAACCAGTAAGAGACCTTCTTTTATCAAGATCTCCAGCATAATCAGAATCCACATATCCTGTCAAACTTGCATCAGATCTGCCAAACTCTAAACAAGCATTAGTAGTACCTTGCAAATACCTCATAATCCATTTCACAGCTTGCCAGTGTTGCTTTCCTGGATTTGCCATGTACCTACTCACCACGCTCACAACATGTGCAAGATCTGGCCTCGTGCAGACCATAGCATACATGATGCTACCAACTGCGCTGGCATAAGGGACTCGTTCCATATATGCCTTTTCTTCATCAGTTTTTGGAGCCAAATCACTTGAAAGCTTAAAGTGTGCAGCAAAAGGTGTACTTACAGGCTTAACATCTTTCACACAAAAGCGCTCCAACACGCGCTGGATGTATGCCTTCTGAGTCAGCCATAACTTCTTCAATTTTCTGTTCCGCTGAATCTCCATACCAAGTATCTTCTTCGCTGCACCTAAGTCCTTAACTTCAAACTCAGATTTCAACTGCATTTTAAGATCATCAACATCAGCCATGTTCTTAGCAGCAATTAACATATCATCCACATAAAGAAGCAAATAGATAAAAGAGCCATCAATTAATTTCTTTATGTAAACACAACTATCATAATTGCTTCTATTAAAATCATGGCTAATCATAAATGAATCAAACCTCTTGTACCATTGCCTTGGAGATTGCTTCAACCCATAAAGCGATTTCTTCAATCTGCAAACGTGGTCTTCTTTTCCTTCAACCACAAAACCCTCGGGCTACTGCATATAAATTTCCTCCTCCAACTCGACATGTAGAAAAGCCGTCTTCACATCTAGTTGCTCAAGTTTTAGATCATCCATTGCAACTAATCCAAGTAGAACCCTGATGGATGTATGCTTCACCACTGGTGAGAAAATATCGTTGAAGTCGACACCCGGAATCTGACTGTATCCTTTTGCAACCAAGCGTGCCTTATATCTGATACTCTCTACTCCTGGTGTATCTTCTTTCTTTTTAAACACCCATTTGCAACGAACAGCTTTCTTTCCCTTAGGAAGCTTCATCAGATCCCAAGTCTGATTCTTATGAAGAGATTCCATCTCTTCCTCCATAGCAAGCAACCATTTTGAGGAATCACAACATGAAACCGCTTCTGTAAAAATAGTAGGCTCCTCGTGGACATCTGTCTCTTCGGCAGTCACGAAAGCATAAGCCACCAAATTTGCTTCTTCATATCTCTGCGGTGGTCTAATATCCCTCCTCGGTCGATCTCTGGCTATCGAATAAGTGTCTGTCTGTGATGGTGCCTGCGGCTCGATAGGAACAAAATCGCCTGAAGTAGTACATGATGCCGGAGTGATCTGACTTTTAGAGTTAGTTTGGAACTCCACCTCGACAGTTTGTTTTGATGCATCTGCATCTGCATCTGCACCTGTACCTATATCACAAGAAACACGCGACTCCTCCTTTCGGCGAAGCATAGCAGTTTCGTTAAATTTAACATCTCTGCTAATAATAATTTTCTTATCTTCAGGGCACCACAACCGAAAACCTTTAATACCAGAAGCATAGCTCAGAAATTTACATTCTTTAGATCTAAGTTTCAACTTTCCTTGACTACATAAGTATAAACAGGACATCCGAAAATTCTTAAATCAGAATAGCTAGGAGGGTGGCCAGACCATACCTCTTCTGGAGTTTTGAGATCAATAGAGGTCGACGGAGACCGATTCATCAAATAGCACGCCGTTGATGCAGCCTCTGCCCAGAACTCCTCACCAAAACCTGCATTTGAGAGTAGGCATCTCGTCTTCTCCATCAGTGTTCTGTTCATGCGTTCAGCAACGCCGTTTTGCTGCGGTGTGTAGGCAACTATGCGATGTCTCTTAATTCCTTCATCTTTACAAAATTCGTTGAACTCTCCTGAACAGAACTCTATACCATTGTCTGTGCGAAGGCGCTTGATTTGTTTTCCAGTCTGCTTTTCAATTAAGGTCTTCCACTGCTTGAAGGTCTTGAATACATCACTTTTCTGCAATAGAAAGAAAGTCCAAACCTTCCTCGAATAGTCATCTATGAAGGTCAACATGTATCTCGCACCACCTTTAGAGGGCACCGGCGCTGGCCCCCAGAGATCTGAGTAAATGTAATCAAGAGTCCCTTTGGTTCTGTGGATTGCCTTGCTGAAGCTGACCCTCTTCTGCTTTCTAAATACACAATGTTCACAGAATTCCAGTAGTTTGGCCGCAAAGAAGTCCTCGCTTGCTCAGCACAGTCAGTCCTCTTTCGCTCATATGTCCCAGCCTCATATGCCATAATTTTGTGACATCTGAATCGGACGCGGATGAAGAGGATACTGCAGCTCCACCTGTTACAGTAGAGCCCTGCAACACATATAGTTTTCCTTCTTGTCTTCGGCCTTTCATCACCACGAAAGCTCCTTTAACTACCTTCAGAGTTCCATCTTCACCAGTAAATTTGTATCCTTTAGCGTCAAGGGTACTCAAAGAAATCAGATTTCTCTTCCGCTGTGGAACATATCTGACATCGGTGAGTGTTTGGACTACGCCATCAAACATCTTAATATTCACCGATCCTCGTCCAACCACTTTATAAGACGCATCGTTTTCCATCAGGACAACTCCACCATTAACAGCTTCAAAAGTAGAGAACCAATCTTTATTGGGACACATGTGGAACGAGCAGGCAGAATCAAGGATCCACTCTGTGCTGGCTCTGGATTGATCATCGTAAACCAGCAAAACATTCCCCTTGCTGCTATAGTCTTCCGCTACACTGGCTTCGGCAGATTTCGAGCTTTCTTTTCCCTTTCGATCACTTCTCCTTTCGGTCTGTTCCTTTCTTTTCAATTTGAAACAGTCCGCCTTAATGTGGCCCTTCTTTTTACAATAATTGCAGATCAAATTCTTATGCCTGAATTTAGATCTAGCCTTCTCCTTGCTGTCACCAAAATTTCTCTGCTTGGATCTTCCGCGAGTGAACAGGCCCTCTGCCCGACTTTTCGTGGTACCACTCATCTCCTTATCGATCCTCTCTTTCGAAAGAAGCGCAGTTAAGACATCTTCCAAAGATATGGTATCACGTCCATAGAGCATAGTATCTCTAAAATTTTTATAGGAAGACGGCAGAGAACATAAAAGTAGTAGTGCTAAATCTTCATCATCATACTTTACTTCCATCATCTCCAGATCAGTAATAATCTCTTTAAATTCATCGAGATGGGTCTTAATGCTCTTACCTTCTGCCAGACGATGAGAATACAGCTTCCGCTTCAAGTGGAGTTTGTTGGTGAGACTTTTCGTCATGCATAACGACTCCAGTTTCAGCCATAAGCTCGCAGCATTCTTCTCCTTGATGACGTGTTGTAAGATCTCGTTCGAGAGATGCAGTTGGATCTGCGTAAAGGCCTTCCGATTGATCTTCTCCTTTTCCGCCATACTGAGGGACGGAGACATCTTATCCATCCCAAGCAGCGCATCTTCCAGGTCCATCTGATCCAGGATTGCGCGCATCTTTACTTGCCATAACGTAAACCTTGTGCTGTGGTCGAGCAAAGGAAGATCGTATTTCATGGACGCCATTGATGAACAAAACCCTAATCGATGAACCTAGGGCTCTGATACCAGTTTGTTACGACGAGCGCACAAACAAAAACGAAAACGGCGAACACGAAATACACAAACCACAAGCAGAAAAATAAATAACATACAGATTTACGTGAAAAACCCTTTGCAGGGAAAAACCACGGGCGAGGGAGGAGAAAGCTTCACTATCGAGAAAAGGGAATACAATGTTCGTGCTAACCGTCTATAGCCTCTAGGGCAAAACGAAAAAGAGAAAACATCTTAACGGGTTTCGGATCTGATCCGTACCGCGGGGGGCGGAGCCCCCCGCACCCTTTGGCGAATGTCAGTGGTGGGCTACGGGCTCGGGCCTATCGGCCCGAGCCCTCCGCTACCCACCACATACATTCATTTTCCTCCACAATTTAATTTCCAATTTGGTCGCACCGCGAAGCCGTCGGCGAGTCGAAGTCCAAAGCTGAACTCGATTATCAATTTCGAGTCATATCCAACATTTAGAATTTGATCCGGGTATGATCCGGGAACAAAAGTATTATTCCATCCAAATTGACATGCAAAGCTACAAGTATTCATGAACTAATCCAACATATTATTTATTTCTTGCGTGTATATGTGTAGGAAATACATTCAAACATTCTTCGCCCTACATCTATTCTCAGAATGAATGAATTTCTGTCAATTCGTTAACATGTATCCGAAAAATAAAAAAATCGCAAGAAGAGGAGGAATTCCTACTCCAGAAGTAAGATTGTGTATGTAGCAGCAAATGCTCATGTGGTGGCATGAACAAGCGGCGACTGCGGCGACATCAGGGATGGGCTCCGGCTCATCTCGGCTTCGAACCTCCTCGGCAAACTTATTCTCAGAACCGGATTACCCCATCTCTTCTTTTTCTTCATCCTCCCCTCCGCATCTGCCCCGTTAATGCAGTACACAAAAGCCCTGATCCTCTTAAGCGCGACGCTCGTCGTGTCGTCGTCCATATTCGCGACGCAGACCCTGAACCAACCTGGCTCCGTGCAATGAAACGACGAACCGGGGGACACATTGAGCTTGACATTGTTCACTATCACGCGCCACAGCTCGAGCTCTCCTTCGACGGTGGCTTCTTTGAGGAGACGTCGTAGGTCCATCCAGCAGAAGAGCCCGGCATTACCGTCCAAGCAGCGGATGCCGACTTCCTTAAGGCCGGAAGTGAAGCTCGTGTGCCGCTCGGACAGCCTCTTCGCGCTCTCGGTTAGTAACGTTGCCAAAAATTCTTCGTCGGATAGCATGGCGGCCAGTAGGTGCTGTGTCTGTGACGAGACGAGGCCGAAGCTCGACATTCTCCGTGCGCAGCTGACCACCGTGTCATTGTAGGAATACACTATCCCGACTCGGAATCCGGGGAGGCCGAAGTCCTTTGAGAGACTGTACGCAATGTGGATCAGATTCTTGTCGCAGTTCGGGTCCTCTTCGATTACCTCGGATATGCTGACGAACCTGGGCTCTTTAAAGATGGTTGCGCCGTATAACTCGTCGCAAACTAGGTGGATTCTCCTTTCGTTTACGAATTTCACGAGGGTTTGTAGTGTGTGTTTATCCATGGTCGTGCCGAGCGGGTTCGATGGGTTGGTTATCAGTACTCCTTTAACTCTGATGTTGTCCTTTCGCGCCTTCTCGTATGCCGATTCTAGCGCCGTTTTAGTGACTCTGAAGTGATTAGAGCTCTCGCAATGAACAGGGATGATCTCGACGCCTGTTCTCCACCGGAGATCGCGATCAAATCTGTTTATTTGACAGCATTGATACAAAGTATGTACATCAGTTTAATTGTTGCAGTAGCATCATGAACGTATAAAAAGAGAACTTCAAAAGATAGTAGTTTCAGGAAACAAAAACTGTGTCCCCATTCGTCCTAGTAGTTCGTTAATTAAGCAGAGGTTTGACAAACAGAATATTTTACGATTTTTCAATATCGGAAAGTTTAAAGAATTTTTGGATCCTGAAATGGATGCTACAAATTTAGGCATCTCCTTCTACTACTTGCTGAAATATCAGAGGCTTTTGATAAAAAAATTCATTGATATTTGTTTCAATAATTTTACAAAAGCAGCACTTTTTCCTTCACTATAAGATTTTTTTTTTTTTATCTTTAATATTTGACTAGCATTAAAGAAGAAACCTTTTGAATTCCCAGATGCCTAAACACGAGAACTGAGAACATATAGTTCCTACAACTTCAAAAAAGCTATAATTTTTTAACAGATAAAAATTAAAGGAGGGCTATGGTTACTTTTCTAAGTCCAAAGTTTTTGACAGATAACGAATTTGGTTACGTAGAGCTGCTGATCTTACGCTGGGTAGTACGGAGTTGGGACGAGGAAGGCGTCGCCAGGGTCAGCGAGACAAAACGCCAGCGTTTCTTGAGCTCCCGTGCCTCCGCCGCTCATCACCACGCGGTTTGGATCGAATTTGACCCTTCCTCCTCTCACTTTCTCCATCAGCTTCACGATTCCCTGCGAGATTTTAGACATATCACATCAGTATACCTAACTGCGATCACAAATAGACTATCCGATCCACGTCGACTGCGACATATCGATTAAAATATAAGAATGATTGATCGTCGCTAAATTTTACTTTATATATGATGACAGCTGTAAAATACTTACGAGTTGCTCACGACAACTACGTACTAACTGTAACCGGATCATCTATTCGTCTCCTTTAAGTGGCCAACTATGCTTGGATCAGAAACTCATTTAAGGATGTTGACAATTATACAAAGGTGGTAGGCCTGCATGCCCCACTTGTCCTCGAAAAGATACTAATAGTGAAAAAAATTTAAAAAATATATTGCTTGGACCATAAAATAGTTTGTTTGGAGGTTGAAATGATTATTTGGTAGCTGATAAAAAGAATACCATAATCAGCTTTTGCGGCTCATTATTGTATGAGCTTTTTAATTCAAGTTAAGAGTAAGATAGTAGAGAGGATTAAAATCACTTTGACCACACTTCACATGATTTTTTTTTTGTACGTTCCATTTTCATTTTCTTTTTTGAGAGAAAGATAGCATGCTACCGCTTCATTTATTTGGATTATGAACTAAGCTACAGTTTGAAGCAACTGGCCCTTTAAAAATAAAAAAAGCACCACTAGACACAATAAAGATTCCATTTTCATTTTCATTAGTGTTCACCTGCAGAAAAGCCGGCAAGCCATGGTAGTCTTGGAAATTGGCGACCGCCATGAACTGCGGCAGGCCCTCCGCCGTGCAAATGGAGGCCTCCGGGTGATTCTTGATCCACTCACGTATTAACTCCATCGAAAGCTGCAATAACAGGAAGAAACAAGGACATATCCAACACTTCTTATTTAGTCTTACATATAAGAATAATAACAGACAATAAACAAAAAGTAAAATGTGCAATATATATATATATACATACCTGGTTCTCGGAGAGTCCCATTTGGATTACGCCCCCGGGATTATGTCTCGGGTGGAACGGATCGTTCTCGTAGGCCTTCCACCCGTCAAAATAAGGCGAATTCTCGCCGTGGCGGCCGTCGGTCGCGATCTTCGAAAGAAGCTCATCGTTGCGCCCCATCAGTAATCGCCAAATTAGTCGAGGTCGATGATCGCCAAATTAAAGAGAGAAGGGGGAAGAGGCCGGGGGAGTGGGATAAATGGAGGGGAGGGGGATTTCGGTGCACTTATATAGTTAGAGGCTAGAGGCTGAAAATAGAGCACGTGAGATTGTGGTCAGGGCGTTGAAATGCGTATGAATATGTACATGTATTTATTATAAATATTCGGTCCGATTTGGAGGAGAAATTCTGAGTCCGTTGGTGAGCTTCGGGGAAAGGAGAGTGGGGGGGGCTGCGTCGACGTCGAATTAGCTGCGGATGTAGCGTCGGCGCTGACGCTTAGATCGGAGACCACGCTGCAGCCTGCTAGCGCGCAACATTGTCCTCGTGGTCCCCCAACTTGTGATTCATTACTGTTTCCTTTTCTTCTTCTTTTTCTTTTTTATAAATATTTAAAAAATTTTAAAATTGTTTTCTTTTTTTCTTTCTTTAAAGTACCTTTCTAAATTCTAAATTCTATTAATTAGTAAACTCTTAAGGACGGAAATATATTTGAAAGAATTTTTATCACTAAGAAGAATATTTTTATCAATCAAGAATAAATTAAATATTTTTAAAATTTTAAAGAATATATTAAATATTTTTTATAAATATTATGTAATTAAATATTAAATATCAGTCAAGAAGTCTACCTTTATACTGTTTCCCCTATTTTGTTAGATTGCGTATATTGCTCGATTGTATAATTACAATTTCTTCAAAAATATTGAAGCAGTAAAAAAAAAAAAAAAAAAAAACCTTAAATTATTTTTAAATTTCTACTTTTTGTGGTCAAGCAATATATGGCATGCAAGGACTGCCGGTAATCAACCACTCATATACTTTTTCATATTAAATTTTTATTTGTTTAAAGAATTAGCTGTTTGTGGAAAAAATAAATAAATAAAAGATCATAAATCACTAACGAGGATGTTACAATCCATACAAACTCAAGCTTTTGGCTAAGATTTTCTGCTGGGACTTGATCTTCTGGAAGCATACTATGTCCGGTCACTTGGGCCGGAAGACGCTTGGAAGGATCGACTCGCTCACCTCTCAGCTGGAGTTGGAGCTCTTCTGGAATGCTACTTTTCAGTCTAGACTTTCAAACGGACCGAAACTCTTTGATGAAACATTACCAAACAACTACTACCAAAAACTAGGGAATTTTTGTTTTTTTTTTTTGAGAAAAAAGTAGCACGCTACCCGCTTCATTCATTGGATAGATGAACTAAGCTACAGAGGTGAGACAATCAGAGCCTCAGAGGACGACAAGTAAAAAAAAAAAAAAAAACTAGTTTGCTCGGCGTAGGTAATCCCAATTCTTCATCAACCAGTTAAATTTTTGGATAACTTGCACAGGATTTGGTTGGATATTTTTAAAAATCATAGCATTTCTCACCTTCCAAACTACCCACCAGCTTCCTACTAATTCAATAAGGCGGTTTCTCGAGCGATGCCTTCCATTCGTAGCCGTCCACCTGTCCCAGACGGTGTTCACTTCGTTTCCCAGATCAGTGGCCAGAACGTCCTCCACACCCATCACTACAATGAACTTAGAAAATACACATCGTGTGAATAGATGGTCCACCGTTTCCTCCTCCGCCCCACATAGCACGCAGGCTGTGTCACCTGTCCATCATCTCTTCGCTAGGTTATCGGCTGTAAGGGACTTTTTCTTGAGAACTAGCCAGCAGAATACTTTAACTTTAAGTGGTATCCGTAGCCTCCAAATCTTGTTAGCACGTGCATCCCTTGTGCCCCCATCGCTCAGCGCTGTGTAGATCGATCGAACGGTAAAACGCCCATTGGGGCTCCATCTCCAAATAAGTCTTATTACGTAATGCTACCTAAGCTATTTCTACCAAAAACTACTCAGTATTGTTGCTTTAAGTTCTTCTCAAAAGTTGAATTCTGTCGGGGAAAAATGAAAAAAATTCTCTTTAAGTATTTATAGTTGGTGGACATACCAAGGCCTCCCCAAAGTTTACATATTTGCCATAAATTTAATACGTATAAACTCTCGAATTGTATAAGTTTCTATCTTAAAATCTTACTAAAATTATTTATTTGTTTCTTCCGTATGAAATACTTACACACAACTTTTCTTATTTTGTGTTGTCATCAACCTCTCGTAACCGGTGTTGTTTAGCTCGAGTTCTCCATAACGATGCTTCATCATTTAAAACTCCTTTCAATTTTACTTTAAGGTCCTCTCTTATTGAAAGTATATCCCGAGTGAGCTCGTCTTGTTCTTCAGCTTTGTCGATTCTATGAATTTCGGAAGAGAAAACGGTGGACCACATATTCACGCGTTGCGTTTTCTGTAAGTTTATTTTAGTAATGGGTGTGGACGATGTCCAAGCTCAGGACCTGGGGATGATGTGGACTCAATTTGGGACAAATAGATGGGCAGAAAAAGTTCGCACAACACGATTAACAGTCTAACGGAATTAGTAGGCTGCCGGTGGACCATTTGGAAGATCAGGAACGATACGATCTTTAGGACGATTCAGCCGGACACGGTGTTAGTAGTGCAAAAATTCAAGCAGTTGTTAAAGGATTGGAAACTCCTCCCCATTAAGTAGTAGTTTTTTTTTTTTTTTCGCTCGTACGTCGTTGTGGTAACCTCGAGGCCCAGACTGCCTCATCCCTGTAGCCTAATTCATCAATCCAATGAATAAAGCGGGTAACGTGCTATCTTTTTCTCAAAAAAAAAAAACTTTTCTTATTTTAAATCCTATAGTAATCGAATATTTATTTTCATACGGTTAAACTCTCCTAATTTGCAAAGCTGATTATATATGTACTAAACCCTGCAATGTTTAATTTCTGGCTTTGCTCCTGTTTATAGCTCCTTATATTCGAACCTAGCTAAGTCAAATTCCGAAATTAACGATGTGGTTATTACCCGCCTTATATTCGACGAATATGAACGGCCAATATTATTTTTTTTCACTCTTTAAATTTGATGATCGAAATCTAGCGTCAACAATAGCAACAATGATGGACGGGGCCTTAATTTTAATTACGGATCACTTTATTCATATTATGATTCGAAATCTCACCCATCATTCACATCCTATTAATTATCTTTTTATTCAAAAAAATTACCTATAAATTTATATTGTTAGTGTTCTGTTCTCCCGAGTCGGACTCGAGAATGATCATGGAAACAACAACAACAACAACAAAAAAAGTCGTCTCATAATCTTCCAGCAGGATCAAAAGTTTTATAAAACGTGCCACGTAGAAACTACCGACGTATGGGCAAAAAATTATGCAAATGATTAATATAACGTGTCACGTGTTAATTACTTGTTAGGGAACTCCAGGTCACAGGCTTGGTATTCAATTTGAAAGATTATGAATCGCACACGCAGTTAGAGGTACAATAGACGTGGAAATTCCATACATAGGACACCCTCCCAGTAATCGCCACAGAGATGTTGGAATAATAATCCAAACTTAGTTTCAAATTTAGTTAGAAATAAAATATATTCAAATTATACATTGATTATGTTTAAAAATTTATGTAATTAGAATAGGATTTATAATTATTCAAAATAAAAATTAAATTTATCATATGTTATGACTTGATAGCTATATATAGTTAGGCATAAGTTAATTAGATGAATAAGCCACAATAGATATAGCTGTATAAGACTGAGAGTGTCCTCCAGAATATCCTGGGTTATATAATCGGTATCGGTACAAATACCGGTTCCAATAATTGGTATCAGAGAAAATCACGGTTCCAACAATAAATATATTTAATTAGCTTTAACAATATATAATTAGAAATTATGCTACTATACCCTCGATTGTACCAAGCGCTTGGTGCTATCGATTTTTCGACCGTTGGATGAAATGATGTGTGGTTAGGATGATAGTTGTCCCCTAGGGTTGAATGGGTGGTTCGTTGAATAGTATGATCTACCGGATGAAAATGATCAAAAGGATAGATCTAACGGCAGAAAACTCGATAGTACCAAGAGCTTGATACTATCGATAGTATGGTAGTCGGACTCATATAATTAGTAGCTTAGCTAGTCTTTCGTGCATCCATAGCCCTTTGACATCCACGTACCTCCTCTTTTCCTCGTTGGATCGAACTAGGGAATTATTCTGATCTGCTGGTTAGAGCATTGTGACAAAATAGAAACGTATACAATTTATCTTAACTATTATTTATTTTAATCTAATTATCTAAAAATTTTAATTTAGTCATCTAATCTTTTAATCTATTTTATTTGAGCCAGTTAATAATTCTTTAATTTTAAATTTTATATTCTCTATATAATTCGTATACCTATAAAATTTTGTGGTAGAAGAGCCATCAAATAATTTAAATTAAATAAATTGATTGATTGGAACCTAAAATTAAAATTTTAAAATATTAGATAGTCAAATCAAAATAATCAAAAGTTCGGATAAGTTCTATATATTATTACCTTACCAAACTCTATGCTAGTGCTATTTGAGTTATTAAAAAATTTGTAACTAAGTAGCTAAAAAGTGGTATTCAAACTTTTGCACAATTGCACGATATGACGTAGTGTTTTTTTTGTTTTTTTGTTTTTTTGAGTTACCCAGTAGATCTCCTATTCCAACAATCTTTTCCAAATATAGATTATTCTTTTTTATTTACAAAGCTGGAAATTCAAACGCTTCACTAATAAACGCACAAACGAATGCTCGAATCTCAGACCTATTAGATCAACTACTAGATACCAACTAATTAACTTGGCTAGTTAATGTTGGTACATTAGTTATTCTCTTCATCATAAGAGTGTTCACAGTTTGGATCTAAATTGAAAACCAAATAGAACCAAATCAAATAAGCTTATTTGCCTCGATTAAATTAGTTTTCGATTCAGTTCCTCTGGAATGTTTGTGAAATTTTGATATTCAATTTCGATTCGATTAGGGCATATCTACTAACTGAATCGAAACAGTGACTGAATAGCTTTATATAAATATGTATACATAGATTAAATAATAATTTGACGCTAGTGTTGGTGCTTTCATCTTTTAATTTTTTTTAGACTCTTTTATTTCATAATCCCTGTACATTAATCCACATGTTGTCGGTAACTTAATTATTTTTGTTGTTAATGAGTAAAGTAGACAGACTTTTTTTTTTCTCAAACTGGACCAAACCGAATATTCGATTCGGTTTAAATTTAACAAACTAAAAAATTCAATTCGATTCAAAAAATAAAAGATAAATGGAGCCAAACTCCATTTACGAGAAATATTTTTGGCATATTATATGTTTGACTAATGTCCTGTATGGTGACAATTGAAGTTGTAGCCCCGTACACTCGTGTTGTTGGACTTAATCACAGGAGAGAAAAAGTCAACAAAAAGGACCAAATTAACAATGCGTTGAATAGGAATAATTTCTATTTTCGTGGCGTTGACTGCTATCCTATATTGACAATTAATTACAATTAGATTAGGTTTGATTTATATATTTAGAGATTCGCACAAATTAAAATAGATGTTATGATTTTCCATATTAATTTACCCAATAAAAAAATTAATTTCACTACAATTATTAAGAATTAGCATTTTCATATGTGGAAATAGTCTAGTAGTCCTTAATTTGTGCTTACGTAAATAGCTAAATCTCTAACTTTCGTCCACGTACTAACCATGTTTGAACATCCCATTAATGTTGACACGTATCTCAATCGAAATAAAAGGGGCTTTTCTGTTTTAAGAATGTTTTTATTGAAACAAAAAAGTTAATCTACTTTAAGGATATGTTTGGTTGGATGTAATAGAAATACAGTGTAATTAAATATATATACAGTTGGAGATTCTGCCGTTACAACTATGTATATTTCGCTTGGTTGGATACAGTAAAAAGCCCTGCAAGTATAAATTATTTGTTTGATTACATGTAGTTGAGAAATACATTTGAAAAATTTTATCACTTTATATTTATAGTGGTGAGATTACTTCCAAAGTAGAAAAAAATATATTTTTCGTTTAAAAAAAAAATTAGGGAGACGAGTTTATTTTTTGTTTAAAGTTAATCCCTTCAACCGCTACAGTTGGAATTATGACCAATTTGAACGTAATTTCAACTGCTGTAGTTGGGATTCTTTATACAGTTTCAATTGCAACTATTTGGTCTAAACGTATTAAATCAAATACCATATTTAAAATTCTACATAATTTCAATTGCAATGCAGTTGCAACTATATGCAACCAAATAGCTCTAAAGAAAATTCCAGTAGGAAAAAGGTTTGTCTCTTTGACCATGTTGCATCATGTGGTCTTAGTTGAAAATTAATTTGTTGAATACCATTATAAAGAAGTGGATATTGATTGGCGAAACTTCTTTATCGAATTCCTACCACGATGAGTAATATTCAGCTCAAATATTGAGTTTGAATGCCCGAAAGCGTTACTCCGAGCTCGGTGGCTCAATTACAATTTTCCCAAATTTTAATTTATTTATTTACTGTCCTGAAGTAAGCATCCAGAGGTTCAGAGTAATTCTAGCTATAACCTGAAAGTAGTTCTACGTACAAATTTGGACCTGTAGAGTGAGGATTCGAGTTGTTCACGCCTTTCTCGCACCTAAATAATGTGCGTAAAATGTTAACTCAATAGTTCACAAATAATATGCTCCAATTACAAATTTGCAAGTTACCTACAAATCTCTGGAAGGTGCCTAACTTTGAGAAACTGTCTCCTAGCTTTTAGGCTCAATTCTCCTACCCCTCAATGGTGTATTCTTTGTAAGTTATTAGTGTTCAACCAAACCATACCAAAAATGTAATCCATATTTCACCACCTTTTTTTTTTCTTTTTTCTTTTTTCTATTGGCTCAACTTTCACATTTATCATAAGTGATAAATCTTGTTGGCCTCCACTTTGTTCATGTGTTGCTCAACCTATAAAGGAAGCTAGGGGAAGTTTGATTTTACTTCCTTTTAGTTTCTATAAAATTGGTCCTCAAGCAAGCTGCTTGGAAGTTGTTTCAAAGGAGTTGACCATCTCTTATTCTAAAAGTTGTCCATTTACAGGAAATATTACCGTGAACTAAACTATGGGGTGAAACTTCTTGTTTTTTTTTTTGTTTTTGTTTTGTTTTGTTTTGTTTTTGTGGTGAGAGTATTGATAAGCAACCCACCCAACCTCATGATTCTCATGATTACCGAAGCGTTGGATTTTGGATTCAAACCCAAGATCATTAAGCATCTACCAGCCATTGAGGCTAGTGGTTGGTGGTCGCCCCGCTACGTAAGCAGGATACTGGCCTACTTGCCACTAATCCATCCCGTCCCTTCCAACACTTAAACGATTGTAGTATGCAGGAATCAAACACGTGACATGTCCGGATGCCATTTGATCGGACGCTAATCATAATTGCAAAAGTTTAATTAGTTATTATAAAGAAATAATCAATTCACTAAAAGTGTACAGACACAATATCTACGGTATCTCGATTGTGACTTGACTTACTCTAGTCTTTGCCGCATTAGAATAATACTAGCCTACTTGCCAACTCGTAATCCCTAGAAGAGAAATTTCTCCAAATTTTATTGGCATATCCTAATTATGGATGCAAGCTTTTTGGAAACAGCAAGTATTATGATTTCTGTATATCTCTCCAAAATTATAATAACTACGAATCTCGATTGTAATTTGACTCACTCCAACTTCTGCCACATTGGCATATTACTAGCCTACTTGCCAACTGGTAATCCTTAGAAAAAAAAAAAAATTCTCTAAATTTTGATGGCATATATATCCTAGTCATTTAGGCAAGTTTCCTGGAAATAGCGATTACTATGATTTCTATATATCTCTTCAAAATCCAAACTAGAGTTTTAGAGTGGTCATAACGAAATACGAAATCGAACCCAAATAAAAAATCAAAATCTGAAACTGTACATGAACTCGACTGGGTACAAAAATTTAAAACTTGAAACCAAACTGGAATTGAAAACCAAAAATTTGTACCCGCAACTTAAAAACCGAATTCGACTATTTAATAGACCAACTATCAAAACGAATCATTAATATATATTAATTATTAAAATTAATATTTTAAAATTATATTATTTATACAATAGGTTTTATATGGGTTTAGTTCTGGATTCAAGTTTGGATCAAATAAAGACAAAAATCAAAACCGAACCTGAGTCCATCAGGTTCTCTATTTTTTTACTCATAATTAACCAAAATCATCTCCGTTTAGAATCAGGTAAACTTAATAAGTTCGAATTCGTCTTCGAGTAAAATTTCGGACATCTGTATGCATCGACATTCCTACTAAGGACAAGTTGTCTGCTGAACTTTTATCCCACTTTAAAACATGTCGCCAATTCCGTATTGACCACGTAAGCATCAGCACTCACAATCCGAACAGAAAAGGAAAACATATGTAATGCTCAACAAGACAACAACCATTTCTCTTAATTACTTGTCACAGGAGGGGAAAAATCAAAAGATATTGTTTGAAATCTCCAACCTGAGGAAGGACTAAGTTGAATAACTCGTGGCTGAAACAGCAGGGATAAACATTCTGAGTCGTCGCGCTTCGAAAATCTGTGGTTAGAACATGGGCCAACTGTTTTATTGAGTTGTGCTTTTTCTGAAGCATGTTTTTGGCATTTGGTTTTTGAATGAGCTCGCAAATGTCAAAGGGAGATATCCGAAATATTCTCAGCTTCTCCCTGTCACTGTAGCACCTCTGCAGGTAGGACGAGGCCCCATTATGTTTCTTAAGCTCTTAAGGTCAAATTCTGCCGTCCAAACGGTCGATTATGCGAGAGACCTGCCAACATTAATTTGTTCTTCGTCAACGTAATCTTGCGTTCTGAGATCTTCTTGCATTTGGAGTTCTCTACGTCACGCAATCCTACAACAACGTAGGAGAGTCTTGTTTCTTTGTCAGAATGAAAGTGACTTTTATAGTTGAAGTAGTTCACGATGAAAAAGGTTTTTTCACCATTATTTGTTTGAGAGAAAGTTAATGATTTTGTAATTATAATTATTTTATTTTTTTTATCGATTTTATTGAGGATGGAGAGTGGAGGAAGAAGGAAGAAGAAGAGGAAGAGAAAGAAATGGTGCAACATTATCCTAAATAGTATAATTTTGTCTAAAAAGTATAAATTTCATCTCAAAAGAGTGTAATTTCTCTTTTAAATAGTGCAATATTTATTAAAATAGTGCAAATTTTTTTTAAAACAGTGTAATTTTTTTTTCACAGTGCAATTTCATCATCTTCTTTCTTTTTCTCTATTTTTTGTTCTTTTCTGTAGGAAAAATAATATTTTTTATTTTTATTTTTTTTCTCTATAATTTTTTTTGTCAGGACCCACCGCTCTCGCCGGAGTGTAACTATATTTTTTTTCCTCCCTCGCCGGCGTGCTTCTCGGCCCCAAGAAGCACTTCTTCTTCGTCGCCGGCGGTGACGGCGGGGACGGCGGGTGGAGGAGGGTCGGAGAGGGGAAAAAAAAAAAAAAGAGTCGCGGCGCGGCGCGGCCTCGGCGGGGTCGGAGGCGAGGAGGGCGGGAGTGCGCGGGCGAGGGCGAGGGCGAGGGCGTGAAGGGCAGAGGCGAGGCGTTCCGCCTCCGCCTCCGCCGCCTTCTTCGGAGAGAAAAAAAAAAAGAACGAGAGAAAAAAAAAAAAAAAAGGAGAGAGAAAAAATAAGAGGAGAGAAAAAAATAAGAAGGGTATTTTGGTTAGTTTACTGAAAATTTGGACCGAATCTGCAATATCGAAAATAGCGACTCAATTTTGCAAAAGCCCAAAATTAGTGAATTTTTTATACAAAAAGGCCTTATTTGTTTGAAAGAAAGTTAATGATTTTGTAATTATAATTATTTTATTTTTTTTTTATCGATTTTATTGAAAATTTTCATACTAGTAATAGATCTTTATCGGTATGTAAAATAATAATAAATTAAATACATACCGAAATACAGAATCATAAATAAAATAAAATAACTCACAGATCGTCATAGAGAATAAATTCTTGATTAATCTGCGGAAGCGAGAAGTCCGGCTATGATCTGGAAGTCACCAACCGAACTTAGGTGATTTGGTTTCTTCTCCTATCTTAGGCACTCTCCCGTATGGTGTGGAACCGATGGTAATTCTTCACCAGAATGCGTATGAGAAGGTGGCAGGACCAATATCCCTTTATATAGAGTTCAGATCGACTTTTCATCAAAGTCTGATTAGGATTCTATTTAATTTAAATAGATGAAACGAAATAAGATATATCATATCAAGCAGTTCTATATTTATTAGAATTAACTTTTATCTATAGTAAATTGAATATGATTAATTGGGCCGCATTTATGAAAATTCTAACAACTAGTACATAAAAGACTGAAAAAAGATATAGCGGTTAATTTTTATGTTCTTTCTATCTCTTTCTCTTTTATAATTGATTTCAATACTACTCAAGGTGAAGCAAGTCATAACGTTTTCAAAAAATAGAGTTACAAAGAATTTTATTTACGGCAAGCCAAATAACGGAAGGTGCACTATAGTTAAAAACTATTGTTCTAATAGTTTTAAGAAACTATTATAATTAAAAATAATGATGATTTTGGTAGATTAGTTGAGTTTGATCGTAATAATTATAATCTTTGAAGAGCTGAAGGTTGAGGCCACATGATGAAGATGGAAGAAAATTAAAGAGCTCATGTTGCAGATAAACTATTTATGCTTCGTTGGGTTAAATCGACAAAGTTAATTCTTTTATTTAGAGTTATATTGTGAAAGTAGTAATCTTAAGAGTGGACTTGAGATTGAGGACTTAAATAGAACTATTTGTGTTCTAGCTCCACACCGCACACATGAACCAAAATAGTACGATATAAGTGATGTGTGCCTAAACCGACAAAAACTTTATTTACACACTATTTAGAAGCAATCAAATAAAGTTGGAGCTGATCTGACAAATAAATATGCATCAAATTAATGTGAAACATCTTCGATTTGATTTTTTTTTTTTTGAGTTAGCTTTCCAACACCATTTAAATCACGTGAATTCTGTTAAGAATTATGCCTTCTTTTGTTATTATGCATCGGGTCTATGGAATAATTAGATTGAATATAAAGTTGATTTTTATTGGTGAAGTTCTAATTGGACTCAGGCTCGATTTACCGTACTCTTAATTTAACTTTGAATTAGAGTAGGAGAGCTCCATCTATATAAATATGCATGTGCGGTACGTGATGTCCGTGCGCGTGTGAGGCCAAATTAATTGGGCGCTAATTAATACACGGGATCAAAGTAGGCAGAGTGAGGATTCTCGACCAGTTGTCTGAGCGGTTCGGATTCTTCGAAACAACTGTAAAAAAGGGTTGGTCAGAGATTTATATACTTCTCTAATTTAGTCATCTCGATAACAATTTTACAGAAAGCTTTTACCGATTATTTTTTAGAATTTTCGTTGGAACAAGAAAAAGATAGGATTCACTATAAAACTCTTAATTTTTTTTATTTGAAAAATATATAAGGTATAAGCTTGTATTTTTATTTCTTCATATAGTAAAAATATATTTCTCTCGCGTTTTTTATGAACATAGGCAATTGACGAATCATGAAAATCTTAGGACTTTCTTTCTGCTTTTATTTTTTTACCGTTCGATTTTTTCTATTTTTCATGCATCGATGTTGAGAACGCATGACGAACAATCCATCCAATTTCCAATAAATTAAATATCATATGAGTATGATATTGTTATTTCACTGTAGTTTGCAAGCTATTTCTTAGACTGACAGAAAAAACCAAAAAAACCGGAAGCCCAAAAAAAAATCCAGGCACCCGAATTTTCGCACCCGATTTTGATGAATGTGCTCGATTTCTGAGAATGCTCCCGATTCTGAGGAGCAAGTATCTATTAGAGAAAACGCGGGTGTCTCAATTTTGAAGCTTGAAAGTCCTAACTGACTGTCAGAAATGCAAATGGCAAAGGACTTGCTGATTGATACCCGAAGTTTCAAGTTCGAATCCTAGTTGATTTACATTTCGAGCTAATTTTACTTCTAAAAGAAATAAACGAAGCGGCTAGCATACTACCTTTCTCTCTCAAGAAAAAAAGAAAAAAAAAAAGCTTGGAAGTCCTGTGATATATTCTTTGAAGTTTTCTAATCTCTCTCTAAACTTAAGTGAGTTATTTTGATAGCGATTTTCTATTCCCTTGTATAGAAAGAGTAGGGTTTTTATTGCCGAAAATTTTATCTTTTGAGAAGAAGAAGAGAAGTGGTTGTAAAGGCTTGGTATTTGCACTAGAAATATGGGAAGTGTCGTTCCCACGCCCACCACTGCACAAGAAGACGACCTCTTATATATGCACGACATTAGATGTCGAGCAAAGCCCTACATAATGTTAATATGTAGATGGGTAAAGCTAACCTGTAATAATCAGAATTAGCAACAACGACCCAAATAACTTCATGATAGTGTATAGTTTGTCATGCTTGTAATTAAACAGTTGCAAACTTTTTCTAAGCACTATCTAGCTAACTCGTTCGTACCTCGTCTCGTTGCACCACATCCGAACGATGGATCTGAAAAATAATGCAGCAACGAGTGTAAATAATCACGAAGATAACCCAGTATGTGTATATATATATATATATATACTAGACTGAAAGTAAGTTATAGAGAATTAGACAATTCGTACATCAATTGCGGAAACAAAATAAGCATGCATACAATGATGTAGTCATATAGAACAAGAAATATGACTTATCTAAGTGAACTTCAAACAAAGCTAGTATAGAAAAATATTGCAAGAGTTCAATGATAGCATGTGTCATATCAAATTTTTTGTATCAAACTTACGATAAACTGAATAAAAATTCTTTCATAATAGAAATCGCTGTGATACTAAACGAAAGCATACATATTTCACACAGAGCCTTGTCCTTTGGGCGTGTCCATCAACGCATTTTCTTGGTCAATATTAAAATAAAGTCTAGAAAACTAAAAAACATCCACTGTCAGGTACCGATCCATGATCATAGAGGGGGCTCATTTTGGGGACAATGATTATATTTTCTTATAATTTATGCACTGTACTAAAAAAAAATTAGATAAGTGCTATGCCTCAAGAGGTTATTCAGACGAAATGGCTAAATATGGCATGTTTAATACGATGAATTTCAAAAAAATATATTTTACCCCAAAAAGCTTATTCCGATAGTAAACAAAGCATGCTCAATACCAAAATCAAGTATAGCAATGTCAAAGGTGTAGCATATCAAAATCCAAGCAAGATCATGCAAGTTGCAAGAAGAAAGAATAGCTAAACTTTTTTTTTTTTTTGAGAAAAAGGTAGCACGCTACCCGCTTCATTCATTCAGAAGGTGAATTAAGCTACATGAGTGAGGCAGCAAGGCCTCAGGGATGACGAAAAAAAAAAAAAAAAAAAAAAAAAAAAAATCTCAGCTGTTCAGAAATTTTTCCACAGAGATATCATCTGTTTAATCTTGTAGAGTCCACGTATTGAGTTAATCTGGGCCATTCTAAAAATCACTGCATTCCTGCTCTCCCATGTAACCCACCAGCAGGCTATTAATCCAGTTAGCCCTTTGTGCGTGTGTAGCCCCTTCCGGCCTTTCCAACTATCCCACACCATGTGCACGTTGTCACCCAAATCTCCTGCTTGAACATCCTCTAGTGACATCGCCATAAGAAATCTGAAGAACACGCACTGGGAGAAAAGATGGTCAACAGTTTCCACTTCAGACCCACACAGCACGCAGGTCGTGTCGCCAAGCCATCCTCTTTTTAACAAATTATCTGCGGTAAGTTGTCTCTTCTTGAGGATGAGCCAGCAGAATACTTTAACTTTTAGGGGAATACGAAGCCTCCAAATTCTATAAGAACGGGTATCCCTCATGCCCCCATCGCACAATGCAGCATATGTTGATTTCACAGTGAAGCGCCCGTCTGAACTCCACCGCCAATGCACACTGTCCGTTCCTTGACCAGTTCTGAAATTGGAGATCCTTTCCTTAAGATCCGAGATGCATAAGTTTATTCTGTGATCAGTAGTGTTGGCGTTGCTGAGGATCTTATGTCAACTCCACTCGCAACTAATAAAGCAATCGCTGATTAACAATTTTTTGCTAATCGACGAGTGGAACACCTCGGGAAAAGTCGATGATAAAGTTGTTTCCCCACACCACCGGTCGGTCCAAAAATTGATACTACACCCGTTACCCATTTATAATACGCACCCCATTTGAAGATATCTTTCTGTCCTAGAACTCCCTTCCACCAGAATAGCTAAACTTAATCCAGTGTAGAGTACCCACCACACATGGCTTGTATCCAAGGGATCTCTGATTGGTTCAGATCTATCCGTTATGTAATCCTAAACAGAAGTTGTAAACAATGGTGTTATTATATGTAAAAGCATATGCTATTTATTAATTTCAAATTTGTTATTATTCTTTTACTCTTATTAGGCCCAACAATCTGATTTCCCACTTTCAATCCAAATCTAACAATATTTTGAATTATCAAAATTGAAATTGAAGCAGAAAAGTTATGCCCGATTTACATTTAGTTCCTATTAATTCGTGCAAATCAGTCGAAATTTAGAATTTCTGCAGATCAAATGAATGCTATGGTAGCAAAAACAATTTCATAATGAATCCAACGATAATTAAATTGTGTCCTCAGATTAAATTCACTGGTCCAAACAAGACAATGGGCTCAATTCGGGCCCAAACTAGAACCAGGTTTTAAATAGGCCAACTCTAGTGCTTGTATTTCTTTTACTCTCTATTCTTACGCTATCTTAATTTATTTTTATAAATATAATTAATTTATAATTTTTTATTTTAGAAGCCTCATTTATCTCTCCTCTTAGATCGCCGTTCTTCACCCTTTCACTTATAATGAAATAAGTATGCTCTAAAAATCTAAGTTTTTGCTTTGGCGCAGTTCCGACGACCGTAGGAATTAGAGTTGTTACTCGGACTGGATCATCCAATTCAACCCGAACCTGACCCCAGACCCGAAGTATTTTTGTGAGGTGTATAGGTTAAAATTAGGGAAAAATCCTAATTATTCGGTTCCGAGTATAATTAAACAACTCGATCCAGCCCTAATTTTTCTATCTGATCTTTCAATTAAATGTATATATAAATTGATGAAGATATTGGTGTTTTTTTTTCTTCCTTATAACATTGGGTAATAGTTTTGTCATACACCAGCTCGTTTCATTCTCCTTTGGTTGTTTTACACGAATTTTCTTTTCTTTTTTTTCTCTTTTTTTTTGTATTATATTGCATGCTTTTGTGTACTTTTATTAACAGAGCTATATTTTATATGCATAGACAATAGTAATATAAACTTAGTTTAGTGTTATCACGCCCCTTTTGAAAACAACAATCATTTGTATATTGTTTTTAATTTGAATTTTTCAGTTAACATGAACAGTGAGTGGGTTTCCGTTACGTTCAGAATTTGCTGTATTTTCGAAGCACATATATTACTTTATAAATTTACTCTTATAGAGTGGAGATTGATCTTATGCTAAGGAATGAATGATGGTCCAAGACCATAAAATGAACAAAGGCCTGATTCAATTTTCAGTTTCGAGCCATTAATCGAATACATAACATTATCTACAGCCATATTTGGATTAATAACATTATCTACAATCAAAGAAACTAAGGATAATCGAATAACTGGGTTACGCCACGGCCCAAATGATTCAATTCCACACAAAGAGGTCCCTAAAAAGGCCCATTAGATATCAACCACCACCCAGTTAGTAATAAGATGTTAAAGAACATCATCTGCAATCAAAACTGCATCCAAGATTACTGCTGTTCATCTGCCACTCTGTAAAATTGCTGGCTTCGACTTTCTTCGACGGCACTCCAATAACGCCGACCAACATCCCAGTGTTGCAGCTGGTTCCCTATCCCTGTAAATTACACAAACTTGACTTTAGCCATTTGCTCATAATCGATGTATGTAACAATCAATCAAATGAAAAGATTATCCTTGGTTTTAATTTCCTGTAAAATTGGTGTTCTATTCAATGAATTCTCTGCCAAATCAGTACCATCTGATCGAAAAGGATGAATTTCTTAGAATTTTTAAAAAAAGAAGAGAATTATGTAGGATCAGGATCGGAGATTTAAGGAGTGAGATATAACTAGTTAACACATTCACAACGTCAAATTGGAGAATAGGTAGATGTGACGCCCTAACTTTCCAGGGGGTTATCCATCTTAGGACTACTTCCGTTCTAGCACGCTTAAATCTCATAACCTTTTGGGCCTAGTCACCGCCCAAAATGCTTAAGCCGGGTTAAGAGTTTAGCCCTATTATATCTTATATATAGGACTATCTGGGGTCTCACAGTAGATTAGCTTAAATTTGTGTTGTTATACGTATCCCTATGTGTACATTGAAAACTGCAGAGGAAAACCTTGTAATAATTCATAATATTTTTGCGAAAACCTAACATAGTACTTTTAAAATCACCTAACAAATATTAAGTTTGCATCATAACCGATAAACAAACAATGATCATCAACACCTAAATTGTCAGTGTCCAAAAAGATCGATTGATAGAAATAATTTAAAAATAACCTTAAACAATAAACTGAAGAGATATATAATCAGCTTTGCTAGTACGTGACATAAAATATCGATCTAATAAAAAGCGACACAAAATAATCTTAACACTAGTTATAACCTTTTGTTACACTCCGTGTTAGCTCGCGGATCCACCACCCCGCGGCTCGCGCGTGCGGCCGTGCGGCTCCGTGTCAACGACGTTGGCACGTAGAAATTTAGGAGCACTCCTTCGCTGCTACTACCACAACTACTCCTGCGATCTCTCCTCTTCCTCTCATTCATTGTAGGCCTCCTCTCCTTCGCTTCGTCGCCATGCATACTTTTCTCTTTCGTTACCGCTCCTGTCTCCGCCATTAATCCTTCTTTCTCGACTAAGTCAGTGAGGGAGAGCTCGTAATCGGACTCCGGAACGTCGTTTAGTAGCCTCAGAAGCTCTTCGCGGCTTTTGGCGATCTCCGAAGCCCTCGCCGGTAGAGAGGCCGGGGAAAAGCCTTCCATTTTGCTCTCAAGAAGCCAAAGACTCCTCCCGGAGAGTGCAATTGTGATAATTTGAAGGGAAAAGAAAAAAAGAAAAAAATGAGATTGGGAAATATAATAGTGAGAGATTGCTATATGTAGCGAAGAGGTCTCTGTTGTGAATGGTCCATTTGGTGGAAACAAATTGATGGCGTACGCACAAAACGGGCTTAAGAAATTGACTAAGTTATGAATGGGACCTGATCTAGAAGAACTCTTTTGAAGTTTTCAATATTATATATATACTGGTGGGGTCTTGATGGTTCGCTAAGGCTATTGCACTATCATCATCACTATGATGAACTAATAATATATTATTGGAAATATTATATATGGATCAAAACTCAAAAGCGCTCATCAATTATTCCAAAAACACGTGCTTATAGAAAGAGCGTATCTATCGCATTTAAGAGCTCAGCCACGATGCTCATAGATTTCGTTTGGCTCAACCCACCTGAATGTTCGATTTATTGTTGAGTCTTTTACCGTTAAATATATTAAGAATTGCAGCTCCACTTAATTTATTGTGCTCACTCAACTTAACTTATTAATGTCTTAGTTTTATTGTTACTGAACAAGAGGCCGGTTATACCTATTTAGCCAATAATAAATAGCCAACATTATATATGGATTATGGATTACATCTCAGAATGATAAATTTAGATGGCATTTAGGACTACATATGTATATGAATCTATTAGTATTTTTTATTATGTTATGCATGTTAATATATCAATAATTTATAAAAATAGCATTCTAAAAGATTCACAACGCGTGCCTCATATCATGCGTCTAATTTTTTTTTTTTTTGAGAAAAAGGTAGCATGCTACCCGCTTTATTCATTGGAAATATGAATTAAGCTACAAGAGTGAGGCAACAAGGACCTCAGAGGGGGCGAAATCGACCAAAAAAAAAAAAAAAAAAGCACATTAAGGCCCAGCCGAAGAAAGAGTCAGCTTCTAAAGATTCAACAACTGTTTACACTTAAAAACCGTAAGGAGAGGATCAGGCTGTAACTTTCTAAAAATGGCCCTATTCCTAACCTCCCAAATTACCCACCAGCACGCGGCAAGTCCAGTTATCCAATTGTTCACTATCCGTGATTCCGAGTGGTCCTTCCGTCTATCCCAAATAAAGATCACCTCGTCCTCCAGATCAGTAAGTTGGACTTTCTTCAGGATCATCGCGAGTAGGAATTTAGTGAAAACACAACGTGTGAAGAGATGATCGATGGTTTCCGCTTCAATTTCACATAGAACGCACTCCTATTACCAGTCCAGCCTCTCTTTAGGAGATTATTCGCTGTGAGAAATCTCTTCTTAAGGACGAGCCAGTAAAATTTTTTTACTTTAAGCGAAATTCGGAGCTTCCAAATTCTACTAGCTCTATCGTCCCTCGTGCCCCGTCACTGAGCATCCCCCGTCTAAAATATTGAACAGTTTGGGTTGTTGATGCGATTAGTACTTTGATATTGACTCGATCTTTTGTCAGGTTGCTTTTGTAACTTGCGTTCGACTCAATTTAGTGTTGGTTGTTTACCAATTATTTTTGTTGGAAGAAGCCTAGAACTTCACGAAGATTAATTGCTCTAGTGAGTTGGATTTGATTGAACACTTATTTGTAATCCTGTGTTAAAGAATCATTGGTCTCCAATGAAATTGCTACTTTTTGACCTGATGGTTGTAGTTTTAACTGTGCTGTTATGCACCATCCCTCAAAATATGCAAACGAAAAAGGAAACCCTACCGACCGTCTTTAGCGCAAGTGGTAAAAAATTTGGTGGTTGATATTCGAGATCTTGAGTTCGAATCCTAGTTGATTCACATAACTAGCTAAGTTTATTTCTAAAAAAAATAAACGAAGCGAGTAGCATGCTACTTTCTCTCAAAAAAAAGAAAAAGGAAACCCTACAAAGCTAAATACTATTTCATTTCACATTACTTTTTCTTTGTTCTTGTGGGATGAACTTCACTAGTGCTTTTTCTCTGCTAAAGTTATGGATCTAACTCTATTATAAGGTTTTTTACCGACCGTCCCTAGTGCAAGTGGCAAAGAACTTGATGGTTGGTATCCGAGGTCTCGAGTTCGAATCCTAGTTGATTCACATTTTCAGCTAAATTTATTTTCAAAAAAAATAAACGAAGCGGGTAGCATGCTACCTTTCTCTCAAAAAAAAAAAAAACTCTATTATAAAGTTTTAACACCTATTACACCAACAAAAATAAGAACAAACACTTTATAAGATATAAATATTCTTACATACTTTAACCGACTATTCCTAGTGCAAGTGGCAAAGGGCTTGGTGGTCGGTATCTGAGGTTCCGAGTTCGAATCCTAGTTGATTTATATTTCGAGCTAAATTTATTTCTAAAAAAAATAAACGAAGCGGATAGCGTGCTACTTTTCTCTCAAAAAAAATATATTCTTACATACTTTAATTCAAGCTCTTTTTGATCCAGTAATGTCAAATTGCTTTTAATAACAAACGCTTAAATATATTTTAAAAAATGGCATGAGCATCAATCAGGAACCAAAACTCACTATTTTATTCTTAAAATTCTCACAAGTAGCACGAAAAAAAATGTAAAAAGGAACACTGTGTGGAGCCCACTCAAGCCTAATTTCCGGGATTACATTGTTTCCCAACTTACTTACCCATAGATTAAAGCTTAGTCCTCTGCATCTAAGGGCCGTTTGATTTGATGTAATTACAGATGCAGTGTAGTTGAAAATATATGTAACTGGAAATACAACAGTTACAACTTACAACTTCATGCATTCTATTTGGTTCGATATATTAGAAAGCATTGCAACTATAAATAATTTGTTTGGTTGCATGCAGTTGAGAAATGATTTTTAAAATTTTATTATTATATACATATATGATGGTGAGCTTATCTCCAATGTAAAAAAATAAAAATATTTTTTATTTAAAAAATAATTAAAGAGGTAAGTATTTTTTTTGTTTAAAGTTATTCTCTCTAACTGCTGCAGTTGGAACTGCGGTTAATTTAGGCGTTGTTACAACTACTGTAGTTGAATCTCCTCCTGCAGTTTTTACTATAGCAATTGAAGTTAAATACGTCAAACCAAACACCAAATTTATAATTGCATACAGTTATAAATACAGTACAGTTGTAACTGCCTGTAACCAAATGGCCCCTAATATGCAGACATTTGTCTTTTGGTGAGAGGGCTACGAGGCCTACTTATTTGTTAACTCTACTAATAACAATTTAAAAGAAATTTATTAAAAAATAATAATAATAAATGGTATTTTTCTCTTTTTTGTTTCCTCACTTTTGTCGTTTAGTCTTTTGACTGGGAGAAAGAAACGGAAGTTGCCGGCGGGCTCCACGCTGGCGAGCAAAGCCCATGATCAAACCGTACATCTGGTGGGCCCCTCACAGAGTTGGAGTGCTTCTACGGCCTAGATGCGTAGTGGCATGTAGGGGTGGTGGTCAAGCGACGCATCCGATGAACACTTTGCAAGACAAGTAATCGGAACTCAAGTACGGGCCTCGAAACTTGAGATTAGCACAAACTAAATAGAGGTTAAAAAAGTACGAAATTTACTTAACTATAAATTATTTAAATTTGACTATCTACTTTTTTAAATTTTAATTTAACTATCTAATTTTTTTTAATTTATTTGATTTGAATCAATTGACAGCACTTTGACTTCAAAATTATAAATTTAGTTAGTATATTTCATATAAGTAATTAGTTTAAATTTTGAAATCTAAATATCGCTGAATGATTCAAATCAAACAAATTGAAAGATTGAATAGTAAAATTAAAATTTTAAAAAGTTGAATAGTCAAACTCAAATGATCCATAGCTCAGATAAGTTCCATACATTTTCACCTTAAATAAAGAGTTTTTATTTTTAGCTACAGTAATATATTAGTAGGCACTTATGCCTCGTTCGGCATCATTGTTATTTTTTTTTCTTATTTTTACACTAATTATATATAATTTAAAAAACTGTTGGAAAATTTATTTTCTTATAGTCGTGATTGATTAACTTGTAATGCACCCGGCCAAATCATGCTGGCAACTTCTTTAAATAAATTTCAAAAGCTAAGAAAATTATTTGCAAATTTTTATTTTATCAAATAAACAGCTTGAATGAAAAAAAAAAATTGTTAAATTCCACTGCTATACCTTTACGTAAAAATTTCGTTTAAGTAAATAATAAATAAATACGGTACCAAAAGAAGCTTTAGTTGCTTATTTTTGCTCTATTTTATTTCTATTCCCTTTCTTTTTTAGAAAGAAGTAGCATACTACCCGCTTCGTCTATTCTTTTTTTTAGAAAGAAGTAGCACGCTACCTGCTTCGTTTATTTAAAAAAAAAATAAACTTAGCTGAAAATGTGAATCAACTAAAATTTAAACTCGAAATCTCGGGTACCAACCATCAAATTCTTTGCCACTTGCGTTAAGGACGGTCAATTTTTATTTCTATTGTTACGTGCGTGAAATAATATATACCAGAGCATTAAACAAGTACCAAGAAAATAGTCTTCGTTGTAGCGTAAAATTAAAGTCCCAAAAGTAGGCGCCTGGGTTTAGAATTTATGATTTTGCTGCGAAGTTTGAGGAATTTCAAGATGGAACCTCTCCTTACAATATTACTGGAATATAAATTACAACCTACAAAATCAAGGGGGCGAAATAGGCCCTAATTGCACCTAAAGATTCTTTTTTGCCTTTGTTGAAGTGGGATTTCACTTTGGATTCGCTCTAATATAGACTATAATTTTTTTATGGGGGCGTTTTCTACTGAAACGGACAAAAAAAAAAAAAGAAAATTAGAAAAACTAATGACTCTCATGAAGAAGATGGATTATATTTTTACACCTATACACAGGATGTATGAATACATGTACACCCTTACCTGGATGTGTACATCTTACATCTTTAATCCATGAATTCAAACCACCGCTTCGGAGTTTAGGATGTGTTTGGTTCCACGTAAAACTATGGAAAAAAAAATTTCGGTGAAAAAAAAAATTTCGGTGGAAAATAAATTTTACGCTCTAGTGTTTGATTTGTAGGAAAAAAAAAATAGTTTTTCGTTACGGTTGTTTGGTTGAAAGAAAAAAAGTAAAAATTTATGAATAGATAACTATTATATATATTTTTTTTTATTGTACATATTATATATTATTGTTATATAATAATTATCATATTACATATATTAGTATTATAATTTATATTTATATATAAAAATATATTATATAATAATTAAGAATGTAATATAATATATAAATAATATATATTTATTTAATACTATAAAATAAATTACTATATATTTATAAATAATATTTATAAATAAAATATTATATAATAATATATTTTTATATTAAAAATAAAATATTATATTTATATATATATATATATATATATATATATATATATATATATATATATATATATATATATATATATATATATATATATATATATATATATATATAGTAGGGCTATTGTGCTAATAGCACAATAGCCCTTGTGCTATAAACTTTTTAACCATCCATCAATTTTGATGGGTGGTTATATATATATATATATATATATATATATATAGTAGGGCTATTGTGCTATTAATAGCACAATAGCCCTTGTGCTATAAACTTTTTAACCATCCATCAATTTTGATGGGTGGTTAGGATGAGAGAGAGGAGAAAAATTAGAGAGAAATTCAAAGAGAAGAGAAATTAAGAGAAATTGAGACATCTAATTTCTCTCTAATTTTTCTCCTCTCTCTCATCCTAACCACCCATCAAAATTGATGGATGGTTAAAAAATTTATAGCACAAGGGCTATTGTGCTATTAATAGCACAATAGCCCTACTATATATATATATATATTTATATATATATGAGTCCGGCTGCGATACTATCGATAGCACCAAGGGCTTGGTGCTATCGAGTTTTCCACCGTTAGATTTAATCCTTTGATTATTTTTACCCGTTAGATTATACTATTCAACCAACCACCCACTCAACCCTAAGAGGCCCACATCATCCTAACCGCACATTTCTCAATCCAAGGGCTAAAAAACTAATAGCACCAAGCCCTTGTGCTATTGATAGTATTCCAGCCTAGTTCTATATATATATATATATATATATATAGAACTAAGCTACTATACTATTAATAGTACCAAGTCATTGGTGCTATTAGGTTTTCGACCATTGAATTAAGAAATATGCGGTTAGGATGATGTGGACCCCCTAGGGTTGAGTGGATGGTTGGTTGAATAGTATTATCTAACGAGTAAAAATAATCAAAATGGTAGATCTAACGGCAGAAAACTTGATAGCACCAAGTGTTTGGTGCTATTGATAGCATAGTAGCCGGACTCTATATATATATATATATATATATATATATATATATTATATAGAAAGGAGAAGAGGGGTGGGGGAGAGAGAGAGGTCCACCGTGGACCTCTCTCTTGCGGCCCACGAGGTAAAACTCCACCTCGTGGACCGCATGCCCGCTGCCCCCCAAACGCCGCGATTTTTCCATGAATGGTTTTCGTTTTCCGCTCTGCGAACCTCGCTTTTTCTCTGAATCTGTAAAAATAATTTTGAGCGAAATTTTTTTTACGAGCAACCAAACACTGGAATTATACTTTTCAACTGAAAAAAAATTTCGAAGTAATTTTACATGGAACCAAACACACCCTTAGTTAAAAGAATTTAAAAAAAAATTTGATAAAACAGGTGAATTATTGTGATCCACAAAAAAAAACCTGTGTATACATAAAGTGTGTGCCTAACATTGCTTTTGCACAAAACAACAATACATTTTTGACAAAAGCAGGTGCTTTCAATAATGCATTATGTTAGGAAAACACATAATCTATCCTCAATGTCTCCATATAATAACATAAGCCAAAAATTTGTCATGAATAAAGGCAAATCATAAATATCTGCTTGTTAAACCATCAGAAAGCATATTGATATTTGAGCTTATATGTCTATATACAAAAGCAATCAATGGATAGATGACATTACAGATGTGGATCAAATCAAACTCTTTAAGAGTCAGATTAAAAGACTTGTTGATCCAAGAAACACAACCGTGGGACGCTCCAAGTATGTCTTATAATTTACTGTCCTATTAACTTAATTAACAAAACAGTGAGAAGTAACACACAATTAAACTTTGATGAGGTTAGGTAGGAGAATAACCTTATCAGCCGCGATAAGCGATCAAACATTGCTCTCTCCATTCTTCTGAATTTTCTCATATAGTTTTCTCGAAACCTGCAAAGTCGGAGTAAGATAGGACACACGAAAACCGAGGATGCGGATATAGGAAAACAAAAACTAACTGCTGGGAGAGAATAGTAGTGATTTGAAAGTTCTCCATCCTAATTTCCTAATCAAGTCTGATAAAATAGTCTGTCGGAACTGTACAGGCAGTCTTTCTTAAACCTGTCAAAGAATCAAAATTTTCTATCGGCATCCCAACAAAACATATGGGTGACTATTTTTTGACCGCCGTTGCAGATTCTGACATTTTAGGGGTCAGAAGATGGTAAAAATCTCTCGCTTTAGTTTGCTAACGAACTACACCAATTCCAAGGCTATCATGCAGTACAGATAGCAAAGGCTTTCTCCACCCAATAGCATATACTATGATATTCTATTAAGTTCTATGACCTACAATAAACAGCTCGTTATACTATTGGCATTACCTTTATTCAATTAATAGATTCATTAAATTACACCGGATTTATCATATAACAAGTTTTACCTGAATTTTAGAATCAGAATTGTCTAAGAATAATAGAATATTTAACTCACTCGATGTGAAGCTGGAGAACCAGAGCCAATAACAGTGTGATTAGCAGGTGAACTCGGAAATGACTTCCCAGGAGAGCTTAATATGGTTGGTGTTGGACCAGGAGCTTGAGCATAAGGCGAAACAGGAGAGCGTAATATAGAACTTTGATGATAAGGTGAAAGCGGAGATTCTGTTGGATTTCTTCGTGGGAACTGAGAAACAGATGCGGGCTCGGGAGATCTCGATGATGATCTTCTCCTTGGCGGCTGCATATTTATCTTAATCCTGCAAAAGGAATACGCCAGTAATCATAACACAGCAATAAGAAAGCAGCAGAATAAGGAATTGGGCAAAATGTATGGATTGTGCCTGCAACTTCATCCCAACATATTTTTGCTCGAATTCTTTAGTCCACGAACTTTTTCATACATCCAATGTCATCCTTATAAAGTGACTATTACACTTCTAACCTTTCTGTTTCAGTGTAGTTAAATCAATTAAAAAGGCCATTTTACAGGAAAAGGTCACATATTGTCAAACTTTGTTGGTGACTAAGGATTGGATTGCAATAAATGAGAAAATTCAGGGGCTAAAGAGTTTGAATGATGTGTTCAGGAACAAACTCATAATATTGGGATAGAACAGAGACAATCCATATATTTTAAGTAATTTAGATGGTAGCTACTTACTTGTTGTGTACATCTACATACTCATCGGTCTCATCCAATATGTCTTCCTTCAGAAAGCAATCAAGCAGAGTTGTTAGCTACTTAGCTTCTTGCATTAACGTATGTAAGATAGCCAGGACTAATTGACAATAATCATGAAAAATAATTAATAAATAAAAGTGCAAAATCAGATAAGCACTGGGAATGCAACTATGATGAAAATATTAACAGGCTAGATGCCAGCAATCGCATAAGCAGACTAATGGGCACAAAGAATGATCCAGAACTTTATGATCCCTGTGTGAGAATAATTTCTCTCACTGGACATTGAATGAACCCGAACTTCATACGTTACCAAATGCCAGAATATTGTATAATTCCAGGAAAATCCCTAATAACACTAAGCTGCATAGATAAAACATATTGCAACAGGCCTTTCTAGATGTAAATATGACATATATAATAACAATATAATAAAAAATATGGGGAACCAAATTATGATATATTTCTATAGATTCAAGTAAATCACGGTAAAAAATATTATTGTAAATTCTAACCTGTAGCAATTCCTCTATAACATTCTCCATTGTAATAATCCCAACCACTTCCTCATCTAATGAGTAGCTAGGAAAGGAATCTGAATTAACATCAAGTATATTGTCATGTCGTCCTCGCTCCGACTTCTTCGGCTGTGTTCTTACATATTGCTTCTCCATGTTGCTTCTTTTTAGAGGACTGTGAATTCCAGAAACACTAGAATACAAAGGCGATGCATTTAAAGTGACACCCAAATGATCAGCCAATGCTACATGAGATCCATCTCCTGGAAAAACAGGAATTGCCACATGAAGCATATACATAATTGTATGTAGAAGTGATTCTTTGCATAAAGGAATCAAACATGCAATTAGTACTTCTAAAATCATAATCTACTTAAACTATTTTTTGAGAGGATAATATACTTAAACCATGAAGTAAAGCATACTCACGATTCTTACCAGGAGTACCATCAGCAGGAACATTTTTCTTATACTGGTTCATTCCGTTCTCTAATGTATTGCTTTTGCTTTTATCACTGGATGCACCAATATCCTTGGTGCGTTTAATGACCACGGCCATATGACTGTGACCTTTCTGAAACTCATTCAGAATGTCATAAAGAGGAAGATCCTCATACACCCTGATACAGAGATGATATAATGCACAACTTGGTTAGCTAAAAAGTCTCCAATTAAAACAATATATGATTCTCAATTCAATATTGCATGGGCTAATTGAGAAATGCTGCTGATTCCTAGTTACAATAAAGACAGTTCGATGCAATTATTGTAATTGAGAAACAAGATCATAAATATTTTTTCTTATCTAATATGTCGGAAAATCAGAGAAATATCTTAATGACAAAACATAAAGATTGTACCTGGGAATTTTTCTGATGGTGACATTTCTAATGGGAACTTCATCTTCAGGTCGACAAGTTATCAAATTCTTAACCTGAAAGAAAGTTTAAACATTAAATTGGCAAAGTTTCGAGCATACAAGTAGAGAATAAGGAGTTAATACTCAACAAGTTAATCTTTAGAGAATTTACATACAGCAAAGAAATTAACTACTGAGTTTTTCTTTTGTATACACGGATAGATTCACTTACGATATTTTAATTGCGAGTAACGCTACACTCAGAACTATTTTACATGCGTGTCAGACAAGGGACCAATAAATAAAGGGTAAGAGATTAATAGGTCACTATGGAGTCCACACCACAATTTCAACCAATCACAGCCCAGCAGGTTTGACGTTCATGTCAAAAGTTGGTACATCATTCCTCTTTGGTTAATTTGGACCGTCGATCAATCTGCTGTAAATGGAAACTTGTGCTCTTGATAGAAGGAACTTCCAATAGGATATAAAAGAGTGAATTACATATAAAATATTCATAAAAAGAACTGCAAATAAATAAACAAAAAGTTCATAAAATTTTGGTGGGCTAACTTCAATTGACCAGTCCTACCAAGACTATGTCATTTACAGTTATTTGTAAAAGATGCATTATATAAATTTCACAAGATAATAGCAAGGAGCTCACCAAAATAAGGCCAATAATATTTCTTGGGCTACCCGAATAAATTGGCACACGACTGTGCCCTTTTGTCATTATCAAACCCATTGTATGCCTAGCAAGATATAAATGTCAGTAGCATATAGAGAATAATCTAGTAGTATGGAAGCTACTAGAAATCAGTGAAAGGCACATACATGTCTAGCTTGGAGTTTATATCAAGTGAAAAGGTATCAGAAATTTCTGTCATAGAATCTTTAGCGGTCTTTTGGGTCAAATCCAAAGCTCCTGTAATGATAGTAGTTTCATCATGAGTCAACTCTCCACCCTTCCCTGCCTAGCAAGCAATTTAAAGAAGTTTTACTGTTTGCCCTGCTTCAAAACTACCAGCTTAAATTTCTATATTTCTTTCTCATAAGTACTGCAAATATGAAAAACCTCTCATACTTCTTTCCTGATTTAACGTTCATGCATACATGTAAGTCGTCCAGACATGCAAATCAGTAAATTGACGATACAAATAAAGTCGCCAAAAGATACACTTTACTAATGTTAAACCTAACACAAACAATAATGCTTCTCTCAAACAGCACATTGGCCAGCAGTTCAACCCATGAGATCATTATAAGATTAGGCACTGTAGAAGGAAACCAATTAGAATAGTTAGCACTACTTTTTATTTCCCTCAACATTCTGCCAATATGAAATGAATGCAAATGACCTTCTTTCTAAATATCTGTTGCATTCATGAATCATGATATTTTATTTTCAAACATGCTAAGTGAGATTTTGTGTTGTTGTTAAGAGCTATCGTCGGGATAACAGGAATGCACAGAGTAGTGAAGTTTTTGTTTGTACCAATAAAATGCTTAGCAGAAATAGTGTATGTCTAGATGAGATGTATATGATACCCCCAGATATTGTAAATGTAGTGTAAAACACTTATCATATTATCATAAATACTCAAATAAATGTACAATGTAAACCCAACCTCATTTCCATGCATATCAACCAATGTCTTCAACTCGGCCCTTCTCATAAGTGCAAAATGCCCCTTTCCTAAAACCCAGTCCAGCAGCTGTCCACAGTATGAACATCAAACGATTGAGATGTTGAGTCTATGTCAATATAAAGAAAAGGAAGAGAACTTGAATAAATTGTCTAATAAACTAAATAGATATTGAGATATAGAATTGCCAATTGTTATCGGCATATATATTAACGTGTAAACCGTATATTCGAGCTAATGAAAGCCTTTTATGTATCATGGCGGCGCCATATATCCTACAACAAATTAGCTACGCAGTGCAATTCAAATTTTAAAATTATTCACCAGATAGATCATTACTAGGTTCTCTAGCTTCTCTTGATAAGTTATTTATCTTACCAATATTCGCGAATTCAAAGGGAAAGCACATAAAGAAACCATGGGGAATCCATTAAACATATTCGATTAAGTCTCTTTAATCACCTTACTAATGGGGTAGGCGACAGGAAAGAAGACGAGAAGAAGAATCCGGACAACCCCAGCCAGCCGGGCTCCGACGCTCAGCCCGTACCGCGAGCATACAGCTTGAGGAATTATCTACGACAACACAATCAAACAAGGAAAGAGATTCATCGCTCTTCCGACACCATCTCATCTCAAAAGGCAATAGAACGCGATATTCAAGCGGAATCACCTCACCGAACGCGAGGATAAGCGTCACGGAGATCAGGATCGCCCCCCACGCCGGCAGCAGAGCGTCGAGGAATATCGGCAGCGCCTGCGCACAGCAAGAAAAAGGAAAATCAATCCACAGCAGGACTAAATTAAATCATCGTGATCAAGAAGAGAGAGCTTACCTCCATGGCGAGGGAGTTGCCGATGAGGAGGGTGCAGAGGAGCAGGTGCTGGTTCTTGACGACGGGGAGAATCTTGGCTAGTATTAAGCAGTAGAGAAAGAGAGACTAGGGTAAGAGAAAGAGAAAGAGAAAGTGGAAGCGAGGAGGAGAGGGGGTGGAGGAGAGAACCGGCATTGATTTGGTCGGTAGGAGTTCCGGCCTTGAGGAGGACCTCGACGTCGACGAGGCTGAGGGACATGAGGCCGAGGGTGAGGCCCGACATCAGCCCCGCGAACATCACCAGCCCCATGCACACCACCAGATACACCCAGAACATACCCCCGCAGCATGACTCCTGCGCCGACATCGATCTCCCCCTCAAACTTCCCCCAAAAACCAAGAAAAACAGAGAGAGGAGAAGAGGAGTAATGGCAGCCTGCTCTTGGAGGTGCTTTGGGGCCGTGGCAAAGTGGGAGTGCCGACTGCCCAATGCCCCTTGTATTTTTATTTTTCACTTTTTAACGGTTCGGTGCGTCGATTTGTTCTGTCGTTTTTTGGGCTGTGAATGCTTCAGACTCGGAGGATGCAGCACAGCAGCAGGTATGAAACGTGCCCCCGTGGCGATTTTTCCTCGTGCTTTTTGACTGCCCTCTGTTTTCTGGATCGGTCTTTGAGATTTTTACGCCAAGTCTTTAACGTATGGAGGACCCCTTTGTCGGGGTGGGGCTTTATTTCTAATTTTAAAAAAATATTATAATTTTATAATTTTTAATTTAATGATTTTAGAAGTTTAATCAATTTATTTAGTTTTTAATTTTAAAAAGAGTGATAAAACAAAGTGTAATGAGTAGTCTTTAAATAGGCAACGGTGTAATAAGTATAGTCTTTACAACTCAAAGTGGATTGCAAACCAAGCATCGTTGAATTATACTTATTGCAGCAGAGTAGAGTAGGTTTGAGACTGAGACTCCATTCATTACTATGTTTATTTATTTGTTTATAATGTTTATAATTCTTCTATAAAGTGCTGGATTGATCTAGAACTAACTTGGTACAGAGCAAACTTTGAAAACCTACTGACTGACTGTATGTAAACTCATGATCTCCATCCTATACAAACCCCATTCGGGCCATCATCTAATCCGTCGCAAGTTGTCATCTCCAGTGAGAAAAAAAGTATATATTAATCACAGATGATAAAGTCAATTAATTTAGCGGTGTTTTGGATTTATTACCACCTACTAGATTAGCTAGTTGGTATCTTTCATATGGAACAATTGGCTTTTGGTTCAAATCACATTTTAAGTATGATTTAGAATATGTGTGTGTGTGTGTTTGAATACCTGTGAATTTAATCATTGATAAAACAAAAAAAAAGTAGAGGAAAAAGAAAGGAACACCCTTTTTGGGTTTACCTTACTATATTAACTGGTTGAAAACCTAATTTTGAGTGTTGCCTTGGCCTCATATGTATCATTGGCATGAGATTAGAGTAATGATAAAATACTCCAAATTAGTTCACTTGTGAACTGGACACAAGTCAAGCAGTATATTAATTAATCAACCAGATTCCGATCCAACACGGCCACGCCAATCGTCTCAAGGGCTACAAAGTTTAACTAATCAGCAAAATTAATTAAATCTAACACTCTAATTAAGTCAACTAGTTAGATACCAAACTCCTAGAACCTTCCATATGCAACCCATATGCAAAACTAATCCATGATTTTATATTCATTAATCACTCCACCATTCATGGCTTAGAAACTATATAACACATACACTAATTAGAATGTTATATTATTCAAGGCGGAGACCATTGAGCGAAGGAAGAACTTTCAATGGTGAAAGAGTGTGTTAGCCACAAAAGAGATTTTCAAATACGAACTGTACTACGAGCTAGGGGATGGAGAGCTCATCGAGTTTTGGTCAGACAGATGGTGTGGCGAAATTTCTTTGAAGACACTTTTTTCAGACCTATACGATAAGGTTGTTACAAAGCAAGTTTATATTAAGGATTGTTACTCGTCTAATGGATGGAGATGGCGAAAAAATTTGAGAGGAGTTGGAACAAGGACTCGAGATGGCCGAGTAAGACTAAATGAATTTAAGGATATGCTTGCTTGCTTCCGAACGATAAACAAACCTGATGAATTTCGGTGGAGATGGAATGCAGAAAATAGATTCTCCGTTAAATCGGTCTATATGGTGACTCGAAGGGGAGATATCCAAGATACCATACTGATTCACATTTGAAAACTGAAAATACCTATCAAAGTAAAAAAAAAATTATGGCTAGTCCTTAAGAAGAAAATTCACACGGCTGATAATCTACTGAAAAGGTGATGGTTGGGTAATCCCCTCTGTGTCTTTTGTGGTGAAGTTACGGAGACAGTGGACCACCTCCTTATAGGATGTGTGTACGCTAGGTTCATACTTTTTCGAACCTTAGAGGACATTCAGTGTTTACGGAGAGTGGAGGACGTACTGACAATTTGGAGTAAACTGACCAGAAATATTAGATCAGGGGAGACTCTACAGGATCTGATTACTGTAGCAGCATGTTGGTGGTCAATCTGGAAGGGAAGAAATAATATGATTTTTAGAAACCTCTTTGCTGACCCTCTCTTCGTAGTTAGGCATATCAAGGAGCAGGGAAAAGAGTGGAGGGACTTTAGTTGAGCTGGTTAATAAGCTGATCACTTTTGTTATTTTTTCTCTTTTCTTCTTTCTTTGAGCTTTATCTTATTATTTTTCTTTTCGAGACCGCGTTGCCTCACTATTTGTAGCCAAATTTATTTTCTAAATAAATGAAGCGGGTAGCGTGCTACTTTTTTCTATAAAAAAAAAAAACCCCGGGCAATGCTTTTTCTTTTCAAATTATTTCCACTTATATGGTAATAGATTTGATATTGCTGTTGTAGTTGTCACCGCCACCTTAATTAATATAATATGGATGCACATGAACTTACGAAATCAACTAAATTAATATATATACATGGCTCTTTGTTTCTCGAGGCGTTTTAATAATTAACTCTTCAGGAAGTGTTATCCTGAGAAGGTATATTCTTGTGCTTGAGGGGATACAGTTTTATATTTTATGAATATATATTTTATGCATGCATGCTAAGAGGTAATGCCTTGTCTAACTTACTTAGAAAAAAAAAAATTTATCTAGTCCTCTTTTAAAAAATATTTCCAACATAACCTTATTTTGGTAGATTAAAAAAAAAGAAATAAGTTAATAACTTTTATACAGATTTATATGTTAATTGGGTGAGAGATTATATTTTTCTCTCTACTCTTCCATTTTTCAAGACCTTTCTCTCACTCTCTTTCTCTCTCTCCGGACCGAAACTGACCTGAATCCGAATTGATTTTACATTATATAATATTTGATGTTATATTTGAATTTGTATTTTAAAATTTTAGATTTAATGTATTATGTTTTGAAATATTGTAAAGAGAAATAATTATTTCTCTCTCTCCTCCCCCAACAAATATAGAGTATATCAAAATATAGAGAGAGAGAGAGAGGTGTGGTTGGGGAGGAGAGTGAGAGAAAGATCTTGAAAAATGAGAGAGGAGAGAGAAAAATATAATCTCTCACTCAATTAACATATAAATCTATATAAAAGTTATTAACTTATCTCTTTATTCCTAATTTAGAAAAATAAGGCTAGATTGGGAATATTTTTTAAAATGATGCTAGATAGAATTTTTTTTTTCTAAGGAGGCTAGACAAGGCATTGCCTCTGCATGCTAATGGGTAATGCTGTGCCCAATGAAGGTGGTGGGCTTGTTGATAAGGCTAATTCGCATATTATTCCCACAGAATAATTCGAGTATTCTATCTGAAAGGTAGTGAAAGGGAAAAGAGATTCATGAGAGAAAAATTTTCATCAACCGCATTCTCCCCCATCATGCATGGACCACAAATTGATCGGTCTCTAACACTTTAAAAGCTTAGGCTCATAAAGAACAATATAATTAACCACATGTGATGAAAATGAAAATGAAAATATCAGCCTTGCTATATATATATCAACTATTATAACGCCAGAGAGATTCACTATTTTGTTGTTGGCTAGATTTTGAATCTTTTTACTATAGATGACTACTTTATACCATTCCAAACAAAATTTATTTTTGAGAATTTAAGCTCATGAAAACTACGAGATTTTCTCGACATCTTCATGATCGTGTTAGATTTGCTGTTGAATTATAGTTTCATCATGCCTCCTTAAAGGATAATAAAGATGGGATGGTGAACAGATCACTTCACTCAATCCACAACTAAAATGGTGAACTGGGTCTAAGCAATACGTAATTCCTCAAATAATGAAGGGTTAAAAATAAGAAAAGATTAAGAGAGGAGCCAATGGAATCCTTATCACATAGGATATCGGTGGGCCAATTGGGTCAGTTGTTAGGATTTGCATTACCGAATATGGTCACAACCATATTGTTTGTTGGCAAGTTTGACTTAAAAGTTTGGTATCTTAATTATATTTAATTTTAATCAATGGTGTTATTATGTGTGTGATTTGGTGATCTTCAATGCGACCGTAACGTCGGTTTCAGCGAACCCATCTGCTGGTTGGCAGCACCAAATCGCACCAAATTCTTTTCATTTTTTGGTCCGAGCTGTACTGGTCAGGTATAACCAGGGAAGGAACAACTCAAATACCAAAATTATCGTGCTTGTTTAGTTCAGCTTCTAACAAGCATAAAAATTTAAGAATTTTACTGTGGGAGGAAGTAAAAAAGCATAAGACTCTAAGATCGATCCATGAGCAAAAGCAACAATATGAAACAATCGAATCTGTTGTAAATCTAAGCCATTAAAAGGCTTTCGTATAGAGTTTTTAATTTCTAATAGAACAACAGCGACACTTTATTAAACATACTACGCATAATTTGACAAGGATGGTTAGAGAACTTGTGATTGCAGCTTCGTACAAACCCGTAAATAAGTTGTGTTGTGGCATCTAATTTTCCTTTCCAATTAATTCCGATTCTATTCCTTTGCAAGGTGCCATTTTGGGGCTCGATATGGTGTATAATAGAAAATTTTGTATCATTTAGTAAAAGAGAACCTAATTTATGTTTTTTCTTGAGAGAAAGGTAGCACGCTACCCGCTTCGTTTATTTCTTTTAAAAATAAACTTAGCTTGAAATGTGAATCAACTAGGATTCGAACTCGGGACCTCGGGTACCAACCACCAAGTCCTTTGCCACTTGCGCTAGGGACGGTCGGTGAACCTAATTTATGTTATCAGCGTGTATGTTGCAGTTTCAAGTCATAATCTAAGACAAAAGGGAAAACCTAAATATATCTACCATATGCTGATCGCCACGAGAGTGATGTTTTAAGTGCGCGCTCTAAGAGATTGTGAGCACTATTAACGTGATAAAACAAGTAAGATACAATTAAAATATTCAAAAAGTTCTATTCTAATTTAATTATGTGTATAGATTTTTATAGTAGTTTATCTTTGTTCATCCTATGCAGTTTCCTAATTGGAGAGTTTTAGCATTTGTGAGTAATGGAATACTCTTGCTTGAAGTCACTAAAGTCCTTGGTGTCAAATTCACACTAGTTTAAAAAATTTGAAAGTTCAAAATTGCATTATCAGAGACCACCAATATAAAATGCACATTAGTTTCCCACAAGGCTCAAAGAGTGATACCCCCAAAATGAAGATGAGATAGTTTTTGTGATCTTTTTGGTTAAAAAAAATTTAGTTTTTTTTTTCTTTTTCGGTTTTTTTTTTTTTGAGATCGAGAAAGATAAAAGCATCAGGCTTTTAGCCGGTCGAAAAAAATTTAGTAGTCACTTTTCGAACTTGATCTTTCGAGTATCAATCATCAGGTTTTTAGCCAGCTGCGCTAAGTGAGATCGCCAGTCGACAAAAATTCGGCTTTAATTATTAGGGTCAAAAAGTTTCACTACCTTTAGTGAAGGAAAATCGTTCACCCACTCCACCATAACATGAAAATTCCAACTACAACGCTTCTACTAAAAGCAAGAAAGAGGGTTTTTTTTTTTTTTTTTTTTTTTTTTTTTTTGGTGGCTATCTATAGTGAAGGAAAATGGAGCACCGCTTCCACTATAACATGGAATTCCATTCGGAAGTGCTAATAATGCATATATTTTACTGTAATAATAACACCCACTTCTTTTAGGTCCGTAAGCACGTCCCTAATCCCAAAAGATCGAAATGCTTATATTTTTCTCAACTTTTGTTTGCTCCAAAAAAGTAAAAGACAAAAACAAAAAGAATGCTACCTATACACTCATAGACTGGATGTACATTTTGCATTTTTATTTAAATTTTCGTGAACCCTAAAATTGTAAGAGTGTAAAATTTATATCTATATGTAAATGTAAAACCTGTATTTTTTTATTTTTTTTTTTCTGAGGCTGATAATGGGGTAGGGTAGGCACCGTCCTGTGATTGAGAGTCCACGGGAGGTCAAAAGTTAATTTATCGTTAACTTCTTTTTTCTTTTTTCTTTTTTGTAAAGTTTATTGGAGCCCATTCTTAATTTATTATCCGGCCCGGCCTGTTTGTAGTCTGAGTCCATCTTGGATTTGGCCCACTCTATATTGGGCCGGATTGGCCCAAATTCAGAATGAAATAGGCCGAACCTACCGGCGCGTAGCGTAGATTAGCATTAGCAATTTATTGAGCCCAAATCACCAGCTCAAAGCTACAAGCATACTCTAGTCTTTACAATTACTGGACTTCTAAATTAATTGTTCAAAAACAATATTTTGTACTGAAATTTGGCTATGCAACTCACAAGGAATTCAAATTTACAGAGATAACACATGTGCAGTAGCATTGTTACCATGAGAATGATATTTTATTACTGTTTTAGCAAGTATTATATGACAATTCCACGGGGAAGTACATCTGTACATGCCTGGAGCTGTGGAGCAGCAGCTGAAATGCTTTTTCCCCCCTTCCTTAAACAGTTTTAACCCCAATTAAGTTCTGTACTTTCTGTTCCTTTCTTCTCTCACCTCCTCCTCGCAGTTCCAGAAATTTCACACTCGGGCCATCTTTTATTTATTAAGGATTCTTGTAATCTTCTCCTGTAACTCGAAAGTTACATACTGGAAACTAAACCAAAGAGGATCGAAATAAGGAAAAAAAAAAAAAAATGGGGTCTCTCCTGGGCGACTGGCCTTCCTACGACCCTCACAACTTCAGCCAACTCCGCCCCGCCGATCCCTCCGCCCAACCCTCCGTAAGAATTAAGAATGTTTTCTCTGCATCTTCTTCTTTACATTCAGAAACCCTTTCTTTTTTTTCTTTTTTTTTCTTTTTTTTTTTTGCTTTTTTAATTTTTCCCCCTTTCAGAACCCGTCCTTCGAGTTCTAGATGCCTGTAGATAATTCTGATATGCAGGTTCTGCTGAAAGCAAGATATAAATTCCGTGAGCAATAGAGCAGATTAAATGTGCCAGATAGCTCTAGGATCTGTTCAGAAGCTGCGGAATGAAATGTGATTTTTGTTGTTGTTGTTGTTGTTGTTGATGTTGAATTTAGGCTACAAAATGGAGCAATTCCTGGTCATTAGTTGTTGGTTGATATCATTTCTTGTTCTTAAAGGGGTGGAAATAGTATGGAGTGCTTCTATTAACATCTCATTATTGGTCCTGAAACAAATTTGTTGCTTCTTTTCAGAAACTGACACCTGCAACGTATCATCCCACTCACAACCGGACTCTTCCGCCTCCGAATCAAGGTATTGCTGCATGATCTAAATGCCACTTCTGCGTGATGGTCGGTTGCGCCAAGTTTCGCTACTAAGGCGTACTTCATTAGTTTTCTTTCCCAGGATCGTATTTGTAAGATCCAGGATGAAATATTTCACGGGAAATGCGTTATATTGGTTGGTTGGCCTACTTGCAAATCGATTAATCTAGTATTTTAAATGATTTTCGTAGGTGAGTGTTTGTTGTTAATGTTGGGAGTGTACTTATTTAAGGAGTACAAGTAAATTAGTTCACAGCTATAGCATTTGTTTTAGCTGTGAACTAATTTTGGCCAGGTGATAAGTGACAACTTGTTTTTAATAGCTCGGTTGATAAATTGGCTGTGGCCAAAAAGGGCCAGAACCATTTGACAGTAAGCTGCATCCGACAGTTTATGCAATTGATTCGTGTTGATTTAATCGGTAATAATGTTATTTGTAATAATTCAATACCTGAAGCACTTCTACAGCACCATTGTTCAGCTACTCGAAGTATGTTGCCAATCTCATATCTCATTATTTGACAGAAAAGATGTTTGACTTATTTTTTTTTTTCTCGCCTGCAGTAATAACAACTGAAACCAGAAACATCCTGCTGAGACATTTCTACCAGAAGTCAGAAGAGAAGGTGAGTATGCGACATGTTTCCTCGTCGATGCTCTCTCTCACTTCTTTCTTTTGTATTCCGCGTTCTTAGTTTTCTAATCTTAATCGTGCAGTTGAGACCAAAGAGAGCAGCTTCTGAAAACTTGACGCCGGAGCATGGCAGCAAGCAGCCAAGAGGCCCCTTTGCAGATTCTTCCGGCCAAGCTTAAATGCATGATCTAGTTATCCCCGAATTACCAGATTGTGCACTCGCACCTCCTATACTTCGACCCGTGAAAATCCTTTTCTCCGCATTTTGGGTGTGTAAGTTTGTGTGTTATGAGTGTGTGAGCCGTCTAGCAGTCGTCTTTGCAGATTCTGCAGCCATGTAGTATATGTGAATAGTTATTTATGAATAATAAAGGAATGAAAGTGGAGGGATCATTCCCATTAATTTGTCGTGCGCGTAAACATGCTCTCTAACTCATTTTCACTGTGCCTACTTCACAGAGACGGGATATGTATACCAGAATGATATATATCAAGTTACAGGTGATAATGGTAAATGGATAGATAGGCTTTTGCTTCCATATCCACTGCATCTTTATTTGCACGCTTTTATAATGCTTTCATGCCTAATTCTTTTTGTTTGATAGTTAAAAACTGTCAGATTAAAGCAGCTGTTACAATTTCCATGAAATCAAAGGAACTCTGAAAATTATTGATTAGAGTGAAAAGTATCTTATTGACGATTGCCGCTAACATTCCTTGAATAGAGAGAGAGAGAGAGAGAGAGAGAGAGAGAGAGAGAAAGGGATAGTGGTGTATTAGGACAGGGTAGGGAGAATGGAGCTCCAGGTTGAAGCTGTAAACATGTAGGTATAATTTTTCTCAAGTTCTTATCTGATACAAAACAGACCAGATTCAATGAGCTCTTGGCAGGCCCCAGTCCTAGCTTATATCTCCAGAGTGATTTACTTTTTCTTCTACGACGGAACATTGTATCTGTCTCTCATGATTTCTGTGTAAAGAGACCGCACATTGTATCTGTCTCTCATGATTTCTGTGTAAGGAGACCGAACATTGTATCTGTCTCTCATAATTTCTGTGTAAGGAGACCGAACATTGTATCTCCCTAGGGAGAAAAAGAAAATGATACGAAGATCAAACAGACAAACTAACTGGGAATCTAGGAAGCTAGAGAGACAGTGATGTCAACGCCAATGCTAATTTATTCAGGAGATTATAGAAAATCTCACATACATGGTTCCCAACTTGGCTAAATTACACTTTTCCAATGCATATCCCTCTGAACAAGAGGGATAGAATTCCTATTTTTCGGCATAGAACTGTCATAGATAACGGAATGTGATGTGCCCTACTTGCGCATCAGAAGAACCACGGTATGTGCCGCTATACTTCTATTCTCTCCAAGACTATCGACCTTCTCATGAGTCTTTGCTTTAAGATTCACAACAGATGGGTCTGCTCCGAGTAGATCACATAAGTTAGCTCTGATCGCCTCCTTGTGCGGGCTCAGCTTTGGCCTTTGCAGAATCAAAGTTGCGTCTAGGTTCCCAAGCTCATAACCTGCCTCATGCATGAGCCTCACCTGAAATGAAACAGTGACGAACATTCTAGTATCATGTCACAAAGTAGGACAATAAGGAGGGACGAACATTCTAGTATCATGTCACAAAGTAGGACAATAAGGAGGGATACAAATTGTACGAAGTTGATTACTCAGAGTGGCATGAATGATATTTGATGAAGCAACGAAAAACATTATTCTCGACTAGTGCTTGAGATGTATATGCTGCTTGAAATTCACATCAAGAACAATTAAAGTTCTAAAATATGGTTTACTTTCCAAGTGCTACAAATGCCAAATTGGCAAACAGTTTGGTTGCTAATTTTATCCTTCAAAATGGGCTTTGAGCCTGTAAAACTAAAATGGGCTCCTAGTATCCTTTTTTTGAAGTTTCTCTTTGGTGAGAATTACCATGAACTGAGTATGCTGAAGATATGGAATGATTGTGTGAAGAACAAAAGCAAACATTGTCCAACAACAGAAAAAACTCCGCTTAGAGTGTAATCACCTATTTATCCATATAAATGTAATAAAAATGGAATGGCCAATTGAAACATCTAATTTTATTTGCAGAGCTTTTTACCTCTCAGCGAGTCCTAATAGACACTGTTTGTCTAAATAAAACAGAAAAATAACAACAGAGTATCGGTGCGTGTGTCACTGTACTACCTCAGATATTGACAGTTTCTTCTTTGAGCATGTTAGAGCTTAAGCCAAGTCGGCAAGCATCCATGAAAGCAAATCATAGACCAAAATCACAATACAATTCCACTTTAATATAAAGCACCATTCCACAACTTAATCTAGATATACATATGTAAATAGAAAGGGGAAAAGGCAAACAAAATTATGACTTCATATAAAAGCTTATAATAGTAGACGATTAATCGCTAGCCGCTAGATAATTTTAGCTTTTACAAAAATTAGAACAAGATTGTCATGAAGGATTTGCTGCTGGCCATAGGTTCACTTTTCAGTGATGATTGATAAAAACTACTTAACTGTCCAAATTGAGGATCAGATTGGCTAAAATCATGAAACCATCAAATATTAGAAAAGTACTTTGTTAAATATAACAAATCTATCATCAGAGCACATCTCAGTATGTTCTTCCATATAATTTCAGTTATTAGACAAACATCAACACAATTTCTTTTTCTTTTTCTTTTTTTTTTAATACTTATGTATAGTATAAAAAGCAATCAGTTAGTAGATTGAAGAAGAACATATAAACACATCTTAAAAAAAGGTAAAAAATTAGAAGAGAAGGAACAAATAACAATTACACTTACAGCTTCTCTCATAAAGACCGAAGAAGCCGCGCCTTTCCACTTGGGATCAGAGTCGGGAAAGATCTGGCCAATATCAGGAAGCCCCAGCGCTCCCAAAATCGCGTCCACCACGCAATGAAGCAACACATCCCCTGCACCAAATATCGCCAATCAACACGATACCCCCGAAAAATCCAAAAAAATACAAAAAATCCTCAAACAATTCGAAAACCTAAATTCCGATTACCATCCGAGTGGGCCTCGCACCCGCGATCGTGGGGGATGCTGACGCCCCCGATGATGAGCGGGAGCCCCGGCTCGAGGCGGTGGAGGTCGAAGCCGTGCCCGATGCGGTAGGGCAAAGCGGGAGGAGGAGAGCGGGGTTTCGTCTCGGGCTCTACGGCGTCGCGCCGCTCCACCTGGAGGGCGGAGACGGCGGTAAGGGAACGAGGGCGCGGCGGCGGAGGAGGAAGACGACGGAGAGATCGGGGCAAGGAGGAGTTAGGGTTAGGGTTAGGGTTAGGGCTCGTGGAGGGGAGGGAGAGTCCTCGTCTTCTTGTGGTGGTCGCTGGGGGAAGCGGAGCGGCCACGAACATGGCGGAGGAAGCCATTGCTCAGCACAGCCACGAGTTAGAGTGGTTCACAAAGCGCGCTCGGAAAAATAAAAAATGGTAAAATACCTTCTTTTTTTTCTTCTCCCTGCATTTGGAGTGTGCAGAAAAAAACAGAGGTGGAATCTTCCAACCGAAGAGACTTTCCAAGCTAAGCACCAACGGTCAAAATTTCGCATTGACTATCTAGCTTTAATTTAAAGTAATTTGTGCACAAAATCTCCCGTTTGTATCTACTCAATAACAATTAACAACTCGAGTCTTCTTGTTAAATATTAAGTAATATCTATCCATAGAATTACAATAGTTGCATTTATATTTATTTTGTTATTAGTTATTTTTTTTGGTAATAAAGGAATGTTTTAGTTACTAGAAATAATGTGCCTACAAAATCTGATAGTTCAACATTGGCGCACATGACAACATGGCAGATAATAGTGCTGCTCGGCAACATCATTTATTTGATAAGATAGTTTTTAAAAATATAAATTAAATTTCAATACATTATTTATGACAAATTAAATTTCGCTGAACTTAAGTTAAATTTTGCTATAAATTAAATTACTACAGTGTAATACAAATACTTGGACTCAAGGACTAGTATGCGGAAAGAGTAGAGGCCACCTCCACCAGGAACCATCTTAAAAGAGTCGAGACCACATCGTGGACAATTATTATGGTTTACTCTAAATTTTTTTTATTTTTTCTATCACGAATCTAAAGCTGTAATTTTTTTAAAAAGTTTATATTTTTAATAAGATAATATGAACCAAATGTCTCCTAACGAATTTGCGGCCATAACACCAATACCATCGTCTTCGGAATGAATAAAGTTCTAAATTTTTGTCCCCTCTACCATGGTCCGTGTCTGTGTGGCTCGCTTTTTTTTTTTTTTTTTTTTTTTTTTTTTTTTTTTTTTTTTTTTTTTTTGATAATTGTGGCTCACAAATAATCACTGCCTCACTTCCTTTTTTTTAATTTTTATTTTAATTTTTTTACGAAAACATTGTCCGAACACGCGGCTCACAAGGTTCGTCCGAATCGAGCCCGAGTCCCCAACAGCGTCGTCTCCTCGAGCGAGGGAGCGCCCGCGAATGGCGTCGGCGCTCCGCGCGGCTCCGGTCACCGCCCTCGGCTCCGGCGGGACTCCGCGGCGGCGCTCTCCTCGGGAGCCCCGCGGCGTCCGGCGCTGCGCGGCGAAGCGCGGCGCGCCGGAGGGCGGCGGGACGGGCTCGCGGCCGGAGAACGCGGTCCTGAGGGCGGCGTGGTACGGCTCGGAGCTCCTCGGGATCGCCGCCTCCTTATTCCGGCCTCCTCCTCCTCCTCCTCCTGAGGCACCGGAGGAGCTCGACAATAATGGCGATGGGTTTGGGTTGGGGACGATGAGTCGCGCCCGCGTGGTCGAAGCCATCAAGGACGACTTCGAGCGCTCCTATTTCGTCACAGGTTTGAAATTAGCCATAAATTACTGGAATTGGAATTCAAATTTTGACTGCAAAATTTGACTTACTTCGAATTGGTTCTATTTAAGTAAGAAGGAAAGAAATTGCTTCGTACGAGATGTAGAATTCGGAGTGAAAGTTTGAAAATTCTAATTTTTTTTCTCTATAATAGAATTCTAGTCGATGTATATTCATCACAAGAACTAGAAATTGAGTAGCAAAGAAGAAAACTCCTATCAACATGGACCATAGTTGGAGATGCATGGCAAAGAGTAAGGAACGGAATATAGCGGGCAAGAATATATGTCATAAAATGGCAGATGTGGGAATCGATCGCATATACAACTTCTTTAAATGGATAGGTTTAGAACTGACTTTGGTATTATGTTGCCAAAAAATCAATACGATAGAACAGTACAGAAATAGTCTTAACGAGAACAGGCTATCAAGTGATGGCTAACGCATTCCTAATGCAGCAGGCAAAGCCCGAAGGCATTACTTGGGCAATTGACTCATGTATGATTTCTCTTAAGTAGTTGATGTAGTGTTTTCATGTGATTCGTTAAGTTAATAAATCGGTTAATTGTCCTTCATGTTCGTAAATGTTTTTCTTATTCTTTAGGAAATTTGACTCTCAAGGCTTATGAAGATGACTGTGAATTTGCTGACCCAGCTGGTTCATTCAAAGGTCTTAAACGCTTTAAACGAAACTGCTCAAATTTTGGATCTCTGCTCGAAAAATCTAACATGAAACTCACAAAGTGGGAGGACTTTGAGGTGAAAACCAGCTTTATATTTTAACTTTGTTCCGACGATAAATTATTATTTCTTATCCTTTTTACCATAACGCTTCAAGAGTTTGAGAAATTAGTTCAAAGATCAAGCTTTTGACCAATAATAAACTGCGTGCAGGATAAGTCGGTTGGACACTGGCGTTTTAGCTGTATCATGTCATTCCCTTGGAGACCTATACTTTCTGGTACAATTTTACAATTCTAAAGAAAAATAATCGCACCTCTTGTTGTTTGTAATTTTCTTTTTCGATAATCATCCTTGTGCTGTAATTCAAATTGCATCAAAAGTCAACCTTTCAGCTTTAGTCTTAGATTCGTGATCAACATTACTGTTCGGTTCTCAATTTTAATGCCCTGTTGCAATCTTCAGCGATCGGTTATATTTCTTCATTAAATAGAAATGTTGTACACGTCCTGCAACTGCCATATAAGAAACTTACTCAACTTCTTAGCTGAATCAACGTAAAAATTAAACGGGAAATGGAAGATTGCAACAGAATGCAAAGTCTTGGGATTCTACTACAATATTTTAAAGATTGAGGATCAAACTGAAGCTCTGCTAGAAGGTGGATTCTTGATGCAGTTTACCCGTCATTTCTGCGACTTATCTGTTTTCGCAGCAGCGGTGACGGTATATTCCCCGTGCTTCTTTACAGCCACTGGGTATACGGAGTACTACTTTGACGCAGAATCAGGGAGAGTGTGCAAGTAATGTCGATCCTCAAACTCCTGCAGTACATACATGATTCCCTACACAACATCATCTCTTATTTTTCGCTTTCGATGCAGGCACGCAGAACATTGGAATGTTCCCAAAATGGCACTCCTCAAGCAAATATTCAGGCCAAGCCGTTGGGTCTGGGAGAAGCGCTGAAAACTTTTACTACCGAGGGAGGACGCCGAAGGAGTCGAAGTGTTCACATATAAACACAAGGGTGTGTGCTCAAGCCTCAGCTCTCAAGCCTTTTAATATAAGCAGCTGTAGCAGAACCCTACAATACAGTGTACATAAGAATCAGAGGATGAAGCAAAAGTTGTAGCATTCTTGGGAGGTAACTTGAGTTTATATTAGATTTGCTTCATCGATGCTGAAGCAATGCTGTGAATTTGATGAAAAAGAAAATTAGAGTTTTTGGCTGTGATGGAAGAACAAAACATGCTTCTGGGCTTCATAAAAAGCTGGTTTCAAGCTATAAGAAAATATAGATGATTCTCAGCTGGGGCCACAGCTTTCACCAATGAAGCTATTGTTAAAGCTATTATGTGAGCAGAGCTTTTTTATTTTTGTTATAAAAAAAAAAACTATCTAAAATAGTAATAGTGGCTGTTATCATCCACATGAGCTATTTTTTACTTCATATATTTTACGATCAAATGGCTTCAAAATTGATATTTTTAGCGATCGATATGAAGTGTTTCCAAGTTAACAGTATAGAAGAATCAGAATCAGTTAATTTTTTACTAAAAAAATTTATTCACTATATGAATCAAGATTAATACCTCGGATCTTGAATTTAAATACATTATCCCCTAATTTAGAAGATTTTTAATTTTGATCGTTCATTTTATACCCACTTTGACGAATTTTATTATAAATTTAAAAAATTACGAAATTCAAAATCTAAATACTTCAAATAGTCTAAATCATATTTAACGACATGGATTGTGATTCAAGAGTTATATTATCGAAAATAATTTATGAGTACGAAGGTCTCTATATTAATAAAAGTATAATATCTCTGCTCTCTCTCTCTATAATATATATTAGAAAATTTTCAATTAGACTAAAATGGGCCCATACGGCCCATTCCTCTAAATCTACATACGTACGCAAAGTGGGCCGTACGGCCCAAATTGTATCCTCCTCACGCGCACGCGCTTTAAAGGGTTTCTAGGGTTTAGTCCGAGTCTATAAAAGGAGGGCAATAGAGTGGCGTTCCTAAAGAAATCCAATGCCGCGGCGGTCGTGTTCGAAGTTACTTCCTTTTCCTCTATATTTTCTCTCTCTTTTCGATTTTTTTTTCCTACTATTTTTTTGATCAAGTGATGAGGAAACTGCAACAATATGACGGATCTATATCCTTTCCGTGATTCGTAGTATTTAAGTCTCTGATGATCGATCCTCTTTGCTCTCCCACTCAATCGGTTCCAAAATTCTCTCTCTTTTATTTCGATTCTTCTTTTATGTTCCAATCCGTTTTGTTTGCACGAGGCTTTTTCTTTTTCTTTTTCTTTTTCATGTGTGGGAGATGATGAAAGATTTTTGGTCCGTGTTTCTGATTATTCAGTGACTGAGACTCTTTTACCTATCTCTGATCCCGCAATTTGATAAAATCTAATTAAAACAAAAAAAGATATTCTCAGATTAAAAAAAAATCGTTTTTTCCTGAAGTGTATTACTTGGGCCAAAAATTGGATTTTTATGAGAAATTTTGTTCTTTTTCAACTGTGGCGCAATTTTTTTTTGTGGTTTTTCTGTTTCTTCGTTGCTGTGATGAACTATGAAAAGGATTTTCGCATGTCAGACTTCAGAGATACGAAAAGTATCAATGAGAAGATACTTCATACATCTGAGCAATTTCTTTCTCCGATTGGAAGGTTTTTTTAAATTTTTGGTTGTTTTTTTGTATGAACGGTTTCTGAAATTAGGCTTCAAAATCTGGCAAAACGAATTGGCATTCGAAATCCTGTATAATGTAGATGTTGAAAATTATAGACTATGATTTTGCGTTGATTTAATCATAAATTTGATGCTTTTGTCAACTGGTATACTATAATGTGTTTGGTGAGTGAACTGGAGCCAGAAGAGCTTGAATGAATAATACCATCTTGGACCAAAATTACACTCTATCATGAGAATTTGGGAACACTTATATCGCTCCCATTGTTTCGTGCCCAAAAGGTTTTCCGATGGTGATTCTTTCGAATTGCAACAAAGATTTTTGAAGTTCTTAGAACTTTAGGATTAAAAAAAAACGTACAGAGGCCTCAAACATTAGCTCTTTGAATACTTGTATTTAAATTTTTTAATTTTTACAATTAGATTTTTAAATTTATTAAAGAGTTTAATAGGTCTATTTATTCGAATTTATTAATCATACGGTCTTTGTCTTGAATAAAATTTTAAAATATTACAAATTAACTATTTTATTCAAGTATTATAAAAAAAATTAATTAATTTTCTACTTTTAAATCTTTCTATTTAATTAGTAAAATTAAAAAAAAAAATTTCAGATTTTTGCAGTTTTGTAAGTTTAGAGCACGGCATGTAATAAAAATTGTTACTTAACTTATAATTTAATTTAAAAAACTAGTTTAATTTATTTAATAAAATTTGATTTTAAAAAATATTAGTTAAATTTATTTCATAAAATTTATGCTTTTTTAAAAAACTAATAATTTATTTAAGAAAAAATTTGCTTTAAAGTTATTAAAATTAAAAGTTTACGCGGTTAATTAAAAAAACGAGTTCATTTTTTCCTACTAATTAAGCACCATCAGAATTGGATGAAAATGTTGATTCGATGATTACTTCTCTTTAATTAACATGTCGCACGGAAGTTAGATGTACTCAAATTACAACTACAAAGATTTATTGGGATTACAATCCAAAATAAATAGGGTATGGCATTTTGTAATAATGACATGCGATTCCAACCGAATCTTGATTATTAACTTTATAATAAATTCAAGGGCTATGCCAAATCGTGCGCTTAAACTCGCAACATTTAACCCTGTTACAATGAAAGTATCAGACCAGTAAAAGCCCCAGCGTCAGAACGTAATACACAATTCCTAAGTAGATAATAACATCAGCAAAGTACCTCACAATGTGCAGCAAAAGTTTCACCATTTTATGAAAAGAACATCTCATTAATGAATACAATGATATATGAATGAATCAATCCGAATAGTCCACCTTAAAATTTTAACTCATGCATAAAACACACATATTAAGCTTAAGCCACTACAAAAATTTTAGCCTCTTACCCAAGAGACTTGTTGAATAAAATCACCTTGTTGAATAAAATCACTCACGATAAATACCAAACAATATGGCTATGTTCGGATGTCGGAATAAATTACCCTATAATATCTTATTCGATATAAAAATTTTCTATTGTGATTGAAAGTTAGGAGTGTGATCGAATTATTAAAATAATGTTTTCAGCATCGACATCCAAACAAGGCCTATGTGATTGGAAAAAGGTTTGGGTACAACAACACGAACAAATCATGCTCTCTAACTCCGGGGCAAAAGACTCACTTTCTTACCCTCCACACGGAATGTCCTGCTGCCTTCTAACTGCATAAAATGCACAACATTCAATTATACTCAGATATCATGATAAATTAAAATAGAACCGACTGTTTCAGAAGTTCAATTCGAAAACAAAAAGAAAATCTAGGTTTCAAGGGAATCAACTGATGTGAAAATGTTTTGAAGTTGCATAAAATTCTGTGTCGCCAAGTATATGGGTTATTAAATCAAAACAAATTAGCCAGGTATCACCAGCTCTGGACAACAGAGTTATCACCAAAGTATAAAGTGACATACCTTCTTCTTTAAGTGCGACAGAGCATCACGTCCGGAAGAAAAGTTCGAGAAATAAGTTACGGAATGAGCTTCAACAAGGACTTTGAGCTCTTTAAACCTCAGTGATTGTGAAGGTGCCTGAAACAACTTAATGTCATGAAAAGATAGATATACCAAATACTACAAGGAAAAACTTTTCAGAGTTTAGAATGTATACCTGACGAAGGATCTTTTTGCATAACTTTTTTAGCTTTATTTTCTGTTCAACGTTATCGCATTCAACCTTACTGCGAGGTTCTACATCCTCACCCTCCTTCTGTTCTGTTAAACCACCAGAATCAGCAGAACATTCACCATCACTATCATCAAAAGATGTCTTCTTTCCCTCCCAGTAGCAACCAGCTACCTTCTTGGGCCGATCCTTCATGCCAAGCCCCTGTTTTCCTGAAGTAGCTTTATCCTATAAATGATTGCAAGGCCATAATAAGTCACACCATCCGTGATAATCAGGCGGTCAATTGAAAAGGACAATGAAGATTGATCTCGCACAACGGCAAACCAATATGTCCACTATGAAGAAATCTCAGCTAAATATAAGACAGGCACAGGAAGTATTGCAAGCAGCATGTACCTGGACAAGCTTGTATAGATTTTCTTGATCTTCTTCAGCGAATGTCTTGCGTTTATCTACAGAATTATTCTTAGAATCTATGTGTTTGCTTGATTTGCAGGGACGTGACTGTGCTCCAAGAAAACCTCCTGATACAAACCCATGCTTATGGCCCCACCAATTTACATCTTCAAGTTTTGGGCCTGTCCAATTTCAAACAGTACAGAAACAGAAAAAATGCGTCAAATAGCTAGATAGATTTAGCAAGATAGATTACAAAGTCATCTCTAAACAATAAATTAAATGGAAAGAACAAGGTTACAATTTATTATTAGGAATTTCTGATAGCAAAATCGCTAGACTGGTGGTACTGTTGTACATCATCTGCAGCTGTATACAATCATCTTTATATGTACAATGAAGAGGATAATGATGCACAGCTTGCTGGATATATAATAATTCGAGATAATGTGATATATATAATAACTCAAGATAATGTGAAATTGACAACTTAACTCTTGATGATGCTGACAAAATTCTTTAAACTGATAGTATCTTGAAATGTATGAATAATGTCACATCAGTATGCATATGATTTACCTATGATTGGCTTGCATGCATGCTTAGGCTGCAATTGAGTTGTTCAGAAATAGCTCAGTAGTGACTTGGGTAAAGCTTGCAACAATATTGAGAAAACTTCAATATAAGTTATAGACTCCGCATGGTTTTCTATGCCTCAGCTAATAATTTAAATGACTCCACAAACAAAATGAAAAGAGATACACAAGCAAATCAAATTGTTTAAGGTGCAGTAAGAGATTTCAGGAACTTGTATTCACAGGAGTCATATATGGGGTCAATGTCGCTAGCAGTACAGGTAGTGGGAAGCAATTAACTAAATAACCCATCAGTTTACAGAATAAATCATAAGTATCTTAAAAGAAATGCACGTGGAAAGGGTAAATGGAAAGAGAGAGATCTCAAAGGCACATGTTTGATATCCTCGTAAATACCTTCTTCCTGTAAGATATCGGATTTTGATACATCAAAACTTGATGGGCCAGCATTTAGCTCAAAATCCATGTTACAATCATCTTCGACTTTGTTTCCCTGAATACAAGGCCAAAAAAAAATTTTGCTGAACCCAAAAAAAATATCACATGAAACAGAGAATTCTGAGAGACAAATAAACAGAGGACGTCGAATTATATTAAGATATGCAAAAAGTATGCTCCCTGAGACAAGAATAATATAATCCAAGAACAAACAAGAGCGCAGAGCACGAGATATGAATTTAATTAAAAGGAAAGAAAAAACTCATGTAAAGAGAATCGAGCACTCACGAGAATTCCTTGAAGATCCTTTTCTGAGTAGGCACTCACAAGTTTGCCTCTCTCTCTTTTCTTATACCTGATTAACATAAAACAATAACAAATAAAACACAGGAGCAAGTTCTACACCATAAGAACAGGCCTACTTCCAATAGCGAAAACCGACCTTCCTTGTGGCCGAGTAGCTTTACAATCCTTATCCTTTTCTGATGCATCTTTTGCAGATTTAATATCAGCCTCACTCACATCAGAAGCTTCTGCGAGCGAAATGCAATCAAAATTGAACCCAATGCATACAATAACAACGAGTAAAGAAGCAATTGTTCACTACCGCAATACCTTTATCAACCGGTTCAGCCGCTTGCTGCAATTTAAAATAAGTTAAAAACAATTGAGATAATACTCTAAGAATCAGAGAGTTGTCAAATATCAAGAGATCTCGAGGAACGTTCGGCATTACCACTTTCAATTTCTTAAGGATATTGTCGAATTGAGAGGTGTCGAAAGCCCAGTTATTCGCCGGCTTATCTAAGCCCACGCCTGTGAAAAAGATCATTATTATTACATAGGCTAATAGTTGTAAAATTATATGGAAAGAGAGTTGAAATTTAACCTAGAGTATCTTGCTTGTTCTTCACCCTGACGTAACCCTTTATCCCTTGCTTCTCTTTTCCAAGGCCTTCACCCTCCTCCCATCCCTTTTTGTTATAAAAATTAAAAACTAAAAACTTATTTTGCAGATCAAAGAAGATTATCATAACCAAATAAGCAAAAGTGTCTCACAAACTCAGGAACTAGGGTTTGTGGGCAAAAAGAAGGTAAGAAAATTTCGGGGAGTTTATACCATCTGCTTCATGAGGCGGAAGGCGGCGGACTGCCTGGCGACGCCGACGTAGCAAGCGGGAGCTTCCGGCGAAGCCATTTTTTCCGGTCCGCGTCCGCCGCCGCCGACGCGCGAGAGAGAGAGGGAGAGAGAGAGAGTTTTGTGCAGCAGCAAACTCCGAAATTAGGGGAGAGGTAAAGAGGCAAACCCTAGCAACGGAGGAAGAAAGGGTTTTGTTAGGTTAGGAGCCGAGTTCGACGAGTCGCTGAGTTGGGGCGCAACCCGGGCTAGCGGGTCGCAGGGAATCGAAGGAACCAACGCGACCCGAAACATTTTTCCGGGTAAATTTCAATTTAGTCCCTGGGTTTTAGTTTATTTTCAGTTTAGTCCTCAAACCTGCCAAAATGACAAAATCTCGAGTTGGACATTGCATATTCCAAACTTGAAGAAACTTTTGTTCAAGTACTCACCTGCACTTTTACATAAAATGCATCAACACCTCTTACACCACGAAATGTATTATCCAAAGTCCTCAATCCATTTTGTGCTTTTCCAGCAGTCCAAATTTCTATGTAGGAAAAAAATAGGTCACTCAAATATAAGGCATACCATGTGACCATGTCTAGAAATTTTGCAGCTTATTGAAACTCGGAAGCTAGTAACGCAATTTACCCAAACATGGACCGATATGCTTAGATCGAATCTGACCCGGCCTTGGATGGGTGGGCTTGGTCCATACTCTATTCAAACTTTGGGGCATTGTTTTTTTTTTATTATTAAATAAATATATAAATTTTCCCTCCTGTGGGTTCAAACCGTTGTAATTGCCATGTGAACATGCTGTTATTCATTCAAGAGGATTCTGCTACAGATAAAATTATTCTATAGATCAGTAAGACATACTGAGGAACTCTAATAAGAATAATGTTTTGTGTACCTCAAAATCATTTCTAAATATTACTAAGAATGATGCCATTCTGAGGTATATATAACTGTTCCCTATGTAGGGGCTAAATTTGCCATCATACCGTACAGTGAATATGAAATTTCTGTCATTTACAATTTACTTTGTCAACCAACTGTACCAAGCAAAATTGTCAAATTGCTTGATAGTTGGTACTACAAATTCCAAATTCGAATCATAGATGCTTCACACTTTTAGTTGAATTCATTTCCAAAAATGAATGATGCAGATAGCTACATTTCTTCAAAAAAGAAAAAACAAACAAACAAACAAACAAAACAATTCACTTTGTCCACAGCGCGTGTGAGAGAGAGAGAGAGCGAGATCAGTTTACAGAGAACTCCATGAACATAATCAACTAGATTCACCATAAACATAACCAACTAGATTCAGCTATCACAAATATATGTACACAAGCCTCAGAATTGGAACTCACCCTCATAATGGGGATGTACAAACATGTACAGGGATGCGTCCCGAAAACCATCCCTTAAGGCTTATGGAGACATAATTACATACTACTGCAGCAATCAAGGCTTCTATTGCCAAAACTCTCCACTTGACAACTGTAGAGCTAATGCGAGAGCCTTGAGATGATATTATGAACAGTCAAAAACACTTGGCCTTGTACTGATGTTTATACGCCATTATTCACTTTTCACCTGAAATTTTTTTTCCCTCATGTTCAGCGGAGTCATGTAAACATATGAATATATGTTTGAGTAGTATTAGAGCGGGGGATAAATAGAATTCTGATTAAGCTTACAGGAATGGAGCAATCATGGGTCTATCTGCCAGAAGCTTGTTGTTCACACCTTCCAGTTTAAATTCCTCTGGACCAAGGTCATGTGATAAGAGCAATTTTCTCTGCAAAAAATAAATCACAAACACATCAATTTTCATGCCTTTTAGTTTCTACACTGGGTAACAGCTGGAAAGGACTATAAATCCTCTTTACCTACTGGCATTTGAGATCAGAACTACCCACTAGTATCAAGATGTTAGATTCTAAGAACAAAAGCACTTATTCAAAAAGCACTTACATGATCCTCGAAGTCGGGGCTAATCAAATTGATCGAGAGATTTCTCATCAACAATAAAACCTAGAAAACAATCACAGGAGTGTCAATTTTTCTTCAAGATGATCTAGAAGAATGTAAAGATACGCAACAAATAATAATCTACCAGATATAATGTACCATTAAATTGATAGAAACCCCAGCGGGACACATAATAAAATCTACTTTAGTACAATGCTTTGTCCAGTAACAAAATCAACCAAAAAAAAAAAATGTCACCAAAAAAAAAAGTAGAAGAATTAATAGCAAAAGGATAATCTGATCCAAAGCATTACATCATGCAGCATGTACAACAAAAAGCAGATAATTAAGATATGCTTGAAGGTTTAAAATGAAAACATGGAAAAGAAGGCAAGTCTGAATAGTTCCTAATGAAGAATAAGAACTCCAAGATACAGCAGGAAAGAAGAAAATGGTTTTTGTAGTATCGTAGTAACTAGTTTCCTTACGAACAACCACTTAACCCTGTAACTCCCGACCAGTCAAAAAGGCCTGACTTCACTAGTCTGAACAATATGATTATAACTACATAAATAATAGTGGTGTAGAGGAATAGTATACCACAGTACTAGTTCTATATGCTAAAATGCACAGAACAGATACAAGAAGTGACATTAAATGATGAGATGACAGCCTAGGCAATGTAGTGAAACGCAGAGGAATGTGATTGACAAAAAAAAAACAGTAATGTTTATAGAATGAGATCTGTGGAAATAAATTTGTTCAATACAAGTGACATACTGTTTCTACATCAATTGGATCCATCTCCTTCAGTTTCTGCAAATGACCACTTGTGCTTGGATCAAAAACATTACCCAAGAAGCTGTATACCCGTGCAAAATCTGGCATAACTTCACCAAAGAAAATAAAAAGCAACATAAAGATCAAGAATATCTTCTAAAGTAGTAGGTGCAGAGATTATATAGCACTAGAAAATGAAATATTAATATCTAGATAATCTTCACTTGATATGCACTTTAGCAGTGTTAAAAACAAGGTATAAAGAGGCACTAACTGCGAAATGATGGGACTTGATTCACTTGGTCAGTGGTTTCACCAACTGGCCGTGCTCTAGGCGGGCCGTCAGTGCTGCTACAGCAGCAATTATTATTCATTACAGCTGAAGCTCCTATATCCTCTGTAGAAAACAGCATTGGAATTGCTTAATAAGATATGAATGATTGATCAGTACGCAAACTGAGAAGGATCTAAACAAAGAAAGTTTCAGAAAGAAAAAGGTAAAAAAAAAGGTATATCAAATATATATTCCTGCAAAATCATCTATAATATGTGCATACACCTGTCATTTCCTGACAAGAAAACCCATAATGCAAGTTGAGAAGTCATCAAATTCAGAGGGGGGAATTGTATTTGAAAAAAATTTCGAAGAGAGAAATTTCATAAGCAGGTGTATTTGTAAGATATTAAGTTATTAAAGGGCATGAATTTAAATTTTGCAGGGATATATATATGTAAGTAAACAATTTTGCAGGGGTACATTATGTACGTTTTGAACTTGTATATACATAAACATGTCAAAAGAAAACAAACAAACCTTTCATCATAGAAGAGGCACCAACAGGCTGAACAGTATTGTGAGCCCAGGAAGAGACTGTTGCACTGGTACTAGAGTTTCTAAGCATGGGAGATGAATCTATTCCGAGTGCAAAACCTGGTTCAACCACACAGGAAGATGAAGCTTGGTATGGAGTTGTCGGTTGAGATAAAAGAGGAGCTGCATGTTGTGAGGTTGAATTACCAATCAGCCCCAATATATTAAGATAAATCAAAAGGATATAAAACAAGACAAACCATTTTTAGAGGCTTTCTGAGGGTATGGATGAGCTGCTTTACGCTTGGGGCGGGGAGGTGGCACATGTGCACTGGCCCCATTTTTCTGAACCTTCAAAAAGTATTTTTGTGCATGGCTCCTTATCTGCAAAAAGAGTTCATCAGAAAACAATACTAATAGAAAAAAGACAGTATATTACTTCAAATTTAAGCCAGACGAAAAACATTTACATCGAGCAAAGTATAAAATAATTGCTAAAATAAAACATGATGTAACACTTATTGCATATAGAAGTCTTTCTGGATATGTTGTTCAATTTTAGTAACTAACTGGAGGTTACTATCAAGTTAAGATCATTTTATCAGGTTCTAGCTAGAAACCTAAGAGATAGGATGATAAAATCTGATTGGTTAACTATATCAAGAGAATTAGCATGACAACTGAAATTCAGAGATCCCATCACTCGATCAATATTTATCAGCTCTCACACAAATACCTGGATAACTGTCTTTGAGCCAACAAAAGCTTCTATCTTTTTCCAGTCGCGGTCAAAACTGCAACAAGTACAAGAAGGAAATCATCAATGACTAGAACAACAGAATGTGCTTGAAGTTTTGTTATGAAAAGCTGTATTTTCCCATTTCTCTCCAGTATTACACTTAATTATATACCTAAAATTTCTCTGTAAAAATGTTTTTTAAGCAGTAAAAACAGTTACAGATCACATTCTTAAAAACAATGCTAAATTTTGCTAAAGCATGATAAAAAATTTATCAAAAGATTAATCCAACATAAAAAGGAAACACACTACACCAACAGGTGAAGCAGAAGCATATTTTCCTCATAACACAAAAATATTCAATGAGGCTTTTGTAAGAAAAAAGCCCAGAGCATCTAACTGTGGCGGGAAGCCTAATGAGCTCCTAAGCCCAAAAAGCAGATGCTCCATTTTGAAGTCTGTGCCTCTAGCTGCAGCAGGAAGCTATTGGGCGGTTTCTAATGAAAACATCATAGTATCTATTTAGCAAGTCCATTCAAAGAAGCTCTTGTAGATAAGCTAAAGCGAACACAAACAGATCCAATATAATAGGTCATGACAGAAGCATTAAACCATGTAGTTTAACCAAATTAACATGATGTTACTCCAAAGCATTTTGATACTACCATCCTTAACTAGCTGAAGCATATCATATGGACAATATTCTGGTGGATAGTTTGATGCCCGGCCCCAAGGTACAGACATACCAAGCTAACTAAAGTTACAAAATTGTAACCTGTCCGACATTGGTTTAAGCAGTACATAGAAAAATGGTCCATAAACAAACTCCAGAGATTGAGAGAGAATACTGAAGACTCATAATTTGCCTTAGTACAATCCCTACTATAAGTTGGAACTTGGTTTTCTTTGATTATAATCATATCCGAGGTTAAAGGCTTTTAAATTTAGAGCAGAGGATATATTTATGCTGACTAAGGGTTATGAGGCCTCTACAACGACAACTCTAGCAAAATTGAGGACTCCGATTAAAAGTGTGGTTATGCCTAACGCAAAATGAATCTTCAAAACCTATGGCTAACAATGATAACACCGAAAAAATTACTCTCCAATGCTAACCTAACAGCGAATGGAGACGAAGTTAGATGGAGATGGAGTCAATCTGGAACGTTCAGGGTTAAATCTCTGTACTCCTTCCTTCAAGATGGTGGAGTTAGGGAAAGGCATTTCGCCAGACTGTGGAAGATTAAAATCCCCTTGAAAGTCAAAATTTTAGGCTGGCTGGTGTTGAAACAAAAGGTGCTAACGAGGGACAATCTACTGAAAAGAGGTTGGTTAGGAGAGGTGACTTGCGTGCTTTGTTCGAACCAACTAGAGACAGTTGACCATCTTTTTTCGACCTGCTGGGTCACACGTGCTTTGTTGAACTGCCTAATGGTGAATAAAAGGATCCTGAACACCTGCAATACTGCTAGTGAGCTGTGGAATGTTAGCAACAGTAAATGGGGCGTAGCAGGGAGTCGAGAGCTAACGATCATTGCATCTACCTGGTGGACGGTATGGTTGGAGAGGAATAGGAGAATTTTCGATCAGAAAAAGCTAACGTTGAAACAGCTGCTTGTGGAAGTACGTGATCGTATGGAATTGTGGTCTCTTTACTGTGTCTAATCTTCTTTCTTTTTTTTCTTTTTTCTTTTTTTTTTTTTTCCTCGCGAAGCCTCGTTGCTTCACTCTGTTGCTAAATTCACTTTCCTATTGAATGAAGCGGTAGCATGCTACCTTTCCCTCAAAAAAAAAAAAAAAAAAAAAAAAAAAAAAACACCGAAAAAAGCAATGAAATTCAAATATGTCATCTCTCACACCTAAAGATGCTAAACATAAAGTCAACTTCCAGCGATACCCTTAGACCCGATTCATCGCATAACACTTCCTGCTACTAAATTATCATTTTTTAAGCTAAACGTACATTAAGAACCAAAAAGCAATCGAAAAGAAGAAGAAGAAGAAGAAGAACATGATGATAATGACAAGCAACTAGTTGAAAAACCTAAATCCTAATTCACAGTACATCTCTCTAACCCCAAATGAAGAGTTCAAACTCACACCCCAATTAGCAAGAGAAAGAGCCTTCTCTCGAAACCTATATCATCGGATCCCCAAAAATTCACCACAAAATGGCCAATTTACACCTTAAGGACGCCTAACAGCGCAAAAATCTAACAAAAAACCCTCGATTTACAGATAAGGCAAACCCTAACGAATCCCGTTTTAAAACTCGAAACCTCAAACAAATCAAAAAGAGGAAGAGATTTTAGAGCGCCTCACAGTTGAAGAGCCTCGAGGAACTTGTCGTGCTCCTGTTCCGTCCAGTTCTCCCTCGACTTGGTGATGGTGTAGGGCTTCCGCACCTTCTTGCTCGGGTCCTCTGCAGCGTCGGCGGCGGCGGCGGAGGTGGTGACGAGGCCGTGGAGCGCCATGCCCGAGTGGCTTCCTCCGCCGCCGCTGCCGCTCTGCTGCTGCTGCGGAGAAGCCGTGTAGAAGCCGCTGCTCCCCGAAGCGCTTCCACCGTCGTGCGGCGGGTTAACGCAGACCATAAATGCGGCGATGGGGCGGCTTCGGAGAGGACGAAGAGGGTGTGCTTGTGTGTGTGTGTGTGTGTGTGTGTGTTTGTGTGGTGTGGACTCTCTCTTACCTCTCTCTTTCTCTCTCTTCTCTCTTTCTCTCACATCTTCCTCTCACTCTATTTCTCTCTCTCTATGGCTTTTGCGCGTCGGAGTGGATGTGTGGCCGCGCAGCGCCAACCAACCATCCCCACTTGCCTCCTCCTCCTATTTTTACTCCTCCGCTATATACGTTGCGGAAATTACTTCCGTGTAACCGTGACTCTCTCGCCCTCGCCACGTCACTCACTCCTCACACCCCCACTTCAAACCCTCGCTCTTATTGGTCGACCCAACAAACGCACCAGTGGTACAACGGGTTTGAAATTGAGCGTTGCGGAGTTTGTTGCCGTTGGTAAAGTAAACAAAGTGAGTCGTTATTGCGGGCGCAGTCACGTGCGGCGCACGCGTGGGAGTTCGTGGATGGATAAGGCCCCGAGAGGTTGGCTCTGACGTCACCGGGGGTATTAGCTTTGGGTTCGAACTCCAAAGCTGCCCGGCCCGGAATTTGGAGCGAGCTCATTAATTTTGCCGAGCATGAACAGGAAATTTTGGTTTGATTTGGTTAGTTAGTGGGCTTCGTTGGCTCGGGCCACAGTTTCGATGTAACGCCCCTGCACCATACATCTACACTTAGGGCCGTTTGGTTACATGTAGTTACAACTATATTGTAACTACATACAAATACAAATTCGATGTTTGGTTTGATATGTATAACTTCAACTGCTGCAGTAGGAACTACAGGAGGAGGTCCAACTGCAGTAGTTGGAACTACACCCAAATTGACCGTAGTTCCAACCCCAACAGTTGGAGAGAATAACTTTAAGCAAAATGTAAGCTTAATTACTTCCTTAATTATTTTTTAAACAAAAATATATTTTTTTTAAATTAGAGGTAATCTCACCATCATACATAAAAAATGATAAAATTTTAAAAATTATTTCTCAACTGCATGCAACCAAACAAATTATTTATAGTTGCAACGCTTTCTATTACATCCAACCAAACAGGATACATGTAGTTACATTTACTGTATTTTTAACTGCATGCATCTTCAACTACACTGCATTTTTAATTACATTTAACCAAACAACCCCTTACTATTTACGGGTCTGTTTGGTTCTAATTTTCATTTATTTTTTTAATAATAATAATTTAATAACTTTACTATATATATATATTAACTCTTGTTATTAAAAATATTTAAAAAACAAAGAACCAAGGGCAAGGAGACACATAGATAGAAGGGCAAGGTGTATAGTGCAGGTGCCTTACACATGAATAGAAGAACCATACTATACATGCGCTAGTACCTAACTGTCAAATCCAACTACTATGTGAATTCTGACCGACCCACATTTATAACTGGAAATGAGGACTAATAAAACATATATACAGGATTGAGCTAGAATGCTCTCGGTAGCAAGCGGTCTTCGCCGTCACCCATTTATTTTTAATGATCGAGCCTCTAAATTGACGATCGGTATCGTTGAATATGATCTAAACCATTTAAAATATCTAGAAATCAAATTTAAATTTTTTTTTTATATCATTGGCCTAACAACCAAATGGTTTTAAATTTTGTGATTTTAATGGTCGGTATGAGACGTTTTTTCGTTTAACGGTATAAAGATATCCAAATCAATTGAATTTTTGTTAGAAAATTTTTTAAACTATTTAAAATAAGATTTATACTATTGATCTTGATTACAATACTCCTATCATTACTTTTTAAAGAATATTTATTTTCAGCCGTTCATTTATGTATCAACTTGATGGACAAAAGAATAATATCATAAAAGCATGAAATTTTATTTCTAAATGCTTCAACTAGTCTAGATCATGTTCAACAGTGCCGATCGTCGATTTGGAGGCTCCATCATCAAAAATAAATGGATGACGACGGAATCCATTTGCTACCGCTAGCATTCCGGCTCAACTCCATATTATATATATACTCTACTTTGCATCATAAATATGGAAATGGTCATTAATCAAATTCCAATTACTTTATTTTTCAGCATTTCATCATTTCATGTTCCTCCTATTCAAAAAATATATTATATATTTCTGCAGAAACAAAACTTTCGAATCCTCTGTGATAAGATATGAGACGGAGATGTGTGACAACTGACAAACAAGTATTCGAGCTATAGCTTATAGAAAACTTGGAGCACTAGAAGCATACATGTTAGTATATGAGTCATTATAGTTGAAAAGTCTTGGGATAATAGTGCACGGAATTAAGTGCCCAATTTAGGAAGAGAGCGAAGCTTGGAAGAAAATTAATGGTTCGAAACAGAATTTTTTAGTCTGTTTTATACTTAGATTGATTGTTTGAATAACATAATATCAGAACTAATTCTAAATTTTTTTATTTTATAAAATTATGAATTCAATTTCCAACTTTGATATTTAATAGATCATATATCTTTTATATTCATCACGGATACGAATGAAAATGTTAATACATATTTTTGAACCTATTTTTGCTAGATCGATTTTTTGAATGACACCAAATATCAAATCCTTAGCCAATGATATTAGACATGGTCGGTGCAATAAAAAAATATGAATCATATGATCGATCGAGATGATTTTCTTTGTAGTTAGTTACAGGAGAAGAGAAGTTGAGATCTATGCGCTGCTGGCTAATCTATGCTTTGGTAAGTTGTTGTGAATAAGCATGACGTTATTGTGCCACGTGTTAGGATCCATTCACGGCTAATATCGTGCCAAGTGTTAGGTGCCAAGTGTTAGGCCCAGTTTATGAACCAACTTCCAATGAAGTTTTTTAATTCCTTTAATTGGAAATTGATCTGTAGTCGTGTCAATATTCTTGTGATAATATTCTTGTAGTTATAAAGTACTCGTACACATCAGCTTAGAACTAGACTATTATATCTAACGAAAAAATTTGATAGCTCCAAAAATTTAGTGCTATCGATAGTATAGTAGTCAGACTATCTCTCTTCTCTATATATATATACATACACACACACACATATATATATATATATATATATATATATACATGAGTTGGGCTAGAATATTCTTAAAAGTACGAAGCCCTCCGTATTTCCACGTCGTTTTCGATGTTGGGACTTCCGAATTGACGATCGGCTCCGTTAAACTTGATCTAGAATATTTGAAATATCTAGAAAATAAGCTTCGCGATTTTTCGATATCATTTGCCTGGTGATCGAAAGGGCTAAATCAATGGCTGAAAATAAAAATCTCACAAAATGTGATAATATGACTCTAAAATTTTGGATCAAAGATATTGATCTTTGTTTTATATAGTATAAAAAAATTTCTATCAAATTTTCACGTGATTTAGATATTTTTACACCGTTAAACTTGCAAACGACTCACCATTACCATTGAAATTGTTGATTTTGAGCCCTTTCGATCACCGGGCAAATGATATCGAAAAATCACGAAACTTATTTTATAGGTACTTTAAATACTCTAGATCAAGTCTAACGGAGCCGATCGTCAATTCGAAAGTTTCAACATCGAAAACGACGTGAGAGTACGGAGGGCTCCATACTCTTAAGAGTATTCTAGCCCAACTCATACATACATATATATATAGAGACTAAATTACAGAAAACCCCCCTGTCAATACCCGCTTTTTTACTTTCCCCCCCTATCATTTAAAAACCTACACTTTGCCCCCTTGTAAAATAAAAAATGTACACAGGGGGGTACGGTGTTAACTTTGATGGCAAAATGACCAAAATACCCCTCCGCCCTCCACCCTTCATGCCTCACCCTCTCCCTCCCGCGCTCCCCCGACCCCTCCTCCGCCACCACCACCTCGCAGCATCCCTCCTCCTCGCCGCGGCCCTCTTCCTCCACCTCCTCTCCTTCTTCGTCGTCCTCCTCCGCCGCCGCCGCCGCCGCCGCCGCCTCTGCCGCCACCGCCGCCTCTGCCACGCCTCCTCCACCGCGAGCGGTGGCGCCGCCTCTGCTGTGGCGGAGGAGGAGTAGGACGGGGACGGGGACGGGGACGGGGACGGGGAAGCCGTGCTGGCGGAGGACGCCGACGGCGAGGCGGGGGACAGTGAGGTCGGCGCCGAGGTGGAGGAAGAAGTCGGAGAGGAGGAAGGAGATGGGGACTCGAGGGTATTTTGGGTATAAAAATATATATAATAATATTTTATTAACGGAACCCTAACGGAACACTGACGGCAGGGGGCAAAGTGTACATTTTTTATTTTACAAGGGGGTAAAGTGTAGGTTTTTAAATAGGGGGGGAAAGTGAAAAAGCGGGTATTGACAGGGGGGTTTTCTGTAATTTAGCCTTTATATATGCACATATGTGTATATATATATATATATATATATATATATATATATATATATATATATATATATATAATTTTTTATAATATTTTTATATTTAATATAGGATTTTAAAAGAATTAACTAATATATAGACAAATTTGATGTAAAAATTATATTCAACTTTTGAGTATAAAAGTAGTATTTCTTGGAATCAATTTATTATTAACAAATTTCCAGCAAAACAATAGTATAGTTGTGAAATAAAAAGACCAGCTGCTTATCATGAGATCAGAAATTTGGGCCTTTGTGTCTGTGTAATTTTGGGTCTTGAGTTCCCAGCTCGGTTTAAAATTAGGTGTCTGGGAGTATGAAGCCCACACCTATTACACACATGCGCATATATACTTATATACAGAGTTGGGCTGAAATACTCTCGGTAGCAAACGGACTCTATTGCCACTCATTTGTTTTCGATGATGGAGCCTCCAAATCGACGATCGATACCGTTGAATATGATCTAGACTACTTAAAGTATCTAGAAACTAAATTTCAAATCTTTTCGATATTATTGGCTTAATGATCAAAAGATTTCAAATTTTATAATTTTAATGGTCGATATGAGATGTTTTTTTTATTTAACGGTGTAAAAATATTCAAATCAATTAAATTTTTGTCAGAAATTTTTTAAAACTATTTAAAACAAGATTTATACTCTTGATCTTGATTACAATACTTCTATCATCACTTTTTAAAAGATATTCATTTTCAATCATTCTTTTTGTAACTACTTGATGGACAAGAGAACAATATCGAAAAAGTATGAAATTTAATTTCTATATGCTTTAGTTGGTCTAGATCATATTCAACAGTGTCAATCATCGAATTGAAGGCTCCATCATCGAAAACAAATAGATGGCAACAGATCAACTCCTTATACACACACACACTATATATATATATATAAATATATATAGTGTGTGTGTGTACATAATATTTTTAATTTTCACTGTCCAAAATAGTGAAGGAGTGCTAAAACCTAAAGAGACCCGAGTCACCTAAATTTTCGAACTGGAAATAAACTCATCAATTGGAGAGAGTTTAGATTCTGACCCATGGGCTCAAATGCTGGGATTGTGCAGCTGGGGTAGGTGGCTTCAACCTAACCCCATGCCACTTCTATTGAACTCAGATCCGTAAATTTCTCTCCAATTAATGTCTGTGACATTATTCATCTGATTGCAGCCTATCCATGAATACGAATGTTGTAATTGTTTTTTTGAATTGTCGCTGCAAAAGTCGACCATTTGGCCTTGAACTTCTAATTTTAAGAATCATGCTTCGTTAAGCACAACCGAATTAAATATGAGTTGTAAGAGTTTGAGCCGTATGTGAACTCAACACCTTCCCCTTCAAACAAAATCACCGATTTTACATTGTAAATGAACTCGTGACATTTACTCATAGTTTATATTTCTCTTTCCCACTCCAACTACATATAGGCACTGACAGATCGTTAGGCTAGTTCGAGTTCCACTCAAAGACACAATAGAACCAAAGATACACTGACCTAACCTATATGGCTCAATTTAATTTTATTTAATTTTGTGAAGAAGAAAAAGGTAAAAGAACAAGGACCTTAACCCGATTCAATCTAGCCCGCTGCTGAAAACTATGACCAGAATCAAGTTAGGCCGACCAAACCCAATCCATCGCTACGGGCGTGGTTCAATAGATCTAGACCACCTCACACATGATGCAGCTCAACTCCTCTGAAATGGTAAATATTGTTAAAATAATTTGTAATCTATCTCCTGATTCTTCAAAATTTGATAAAGTATGTTAAGAATATTAGTTATTATTGCTCAGGAAAAAAATTAATCATCTATTGGTATTATTAGTTAACTTTCCAATTGCTCCAAGTCCTTTAGCAATAGGATCCTAATCGTACTCGCATTTTTAAGTTCTAAGCAACAGAGGGCCATACCATACGAAGTGTACTAAGCTAAAATGTAACGGCACAACTTTCGAAAGCAACGGGGAGCAAGTTTAATTGGTTGATCCACAGGACACCCGTTGGATACGTTACCACCAAATTGATGTGGGTTGTTTTTTTGTGTGTTCCAAAAGGAAATTGGGTGGAATTATGTGTCAAACTTTTGTTCTGAAAGGAAGTGATTGCAACAGTTAGTGGTAGGTTGCTGTAAGGTGCAACCTGTAGGATGCTTCCTCCGTTCTTTCTTTAACACTTTAATGATACTACCGACCGTACCCGCGCAAGTGGTAAAAAATTTGGTAGTTGGTACCCGAGGTTCTGAGTTCGAATCCTAATTGATTCACATTTCTAGCTAAATTTATTTCTAAAAGAAATAAATGAAGCGGGTAGCGTGCTACCTTTAGCGTGCTACCTTTTTTTTTTTGAGAGAAAGGTAGCACGCTACTCGCTTCGTTTATTTCGTATAGAAATAAATTTGGCTGAAAATGTGAATCAACTAAGATTCGAACTCGGAACCTCAGGTACCAACCATCAAATTCTTTGCCACTTGCGCTAGGGACGGTCGGTAGCGTGCTACCTTTCTCTCTAAAAAAAAATACTTTAATGATACTAGTGATGCTTTTGACCGGGTAATATAATAACACCAAAAATTATTAGTTTGTTATTCAAAAAGTAAAATTATGAAACTAGGTGATAAGATCTGGATTTGAATTTTGCTTTGAACGGAAAGAGTGTGCCTAATGTTGATTAGCTTTGCATATAGATAGGTATATTCAATAAAAATGTGAAAAAAAAAATATCATTAAACCACCTCATAATTTGAAAACTGCTTAGGCTGAATGAAAAGAAAATCTGCACAGCATTACAACTAGAACTTGAGTTGTTACATATATGCACATGAATGGAATCCTACGGAATCTTTTATCTTGAGAAATATGATTATCCTATGCATAGCATGGGTTGTGAGCGCGTCTTAATGGAAGTATTGACACATTCATATAAGTTTAATTGAAAATCCTCGCAAATTAGCTACTCTGTATACAGTAACAAATTGCACAAAGAATTAAGTAGCGTTTTCATTAACCATCAATCGTTCTATTACTTCTGGTGAGAATTTGTAAACTCCATCAAAATAGTCTCCAATATGCGTGTCGTAAATAGCGGGACAACAGTAGATACGGTACGATACATGACTTTCAACTTTTGAGTGGTATCTGAAATTAATACAATATGAACACTTATAAACTGAAAATGAGTACCCTGTCATGGTAATGAAATAAGCTGTCCTCTTCAGTTTTAAGGTATATTGAGTAATCAACATCTTGAAACAGTCCCAAATTGACCTGACAAGCTCCATTATTGAACATGACCATGACATGTCATCCGAATTCTTGTTTTTGTGTGTGTGTGTGATACAATAAATAGTTACTCTCTTAGCATGGTTAGCAAATATATTAAGTACTATCAGAATCCACTGCTAAAAGCAACAAAATGAGTAGAGGTGGGAACTGTGGGGGTGGCCAAAGTTCTCTTGGTTACCTCTTTGAACAAGATGAGACCAATCCAAGCTCGATCAAGGCCACCAAGCCTCAGAGGCCACAGCTTAGTGAGGATGCTAAGAACAACCTAGCAGCAGAAGCTACTGTACCAACCAAGCCCATTTCCAACAACTACCAAAGAGCCCAAGGCCAAAACTCTGGAAACTTCATTACTGTAAGCTTATCGCATTCTATTTACACATAAATAGCCAATTTTAGTGTCTGTTTGACTCTACTTCTATTTCTAATTGCAGCAATAATCATTATTAATGGCATGTTTGGTAAACAAAAAAGTCTAGTATTTCTCGCGCAGTGGGAATGAAAAATGAGATTATAACAGAATAAGATTTATAAATCGAAACTAAAACTTACTGTTTTACTCGTGGCATAGAGAGAATCTATTGAATGGATTTTTCGGAATATTTTATGTTAAAATCACTACTCGAATGGTAGTTCATTCAACAGGACAATACTTTACACTTTACAGCAGGGCCAAATAGTCCTAACTTCAATTTCTGTTTAGGGGCGTTCGTCCACTAAGGTTCTCTCCGTTCCTGGGGGATGCTCATCTCTTGGCTACTTGTTTGGAGATAAATGAAAGTGCTTTGTACTTCTCCAGCTCGCGTGCTTATATAAATGATCAGTGACTTAAATAAGGGCGTAATGATCCCACTCTTAAGTGGATTCTTAGGTACTTGTACTAGATATTCCCCTAGATTTATTTTTAAGTTATGAGTGTGTGCCAATATTGTGATCCGTTGTTCTATATCTTCGTTGAGTTGGGCTTGTATTTTATTTTCTGTTTATCTTTTGAGTGCTTTGTGTATTATTTATGTACATGGTGGGACTTGGTTTGTTAATAAATTAATATGGTACCTAACTAGTATAAAGCAGTATTGGAACTCACAATCTAATGCCCATAGGATCAATATTTTTTTTTAAAAAAAAAATCTTTTTTTAATGCAATTATAATTGAATTTATAAGAGAGAGCTCACACTATAAGGGCATGTTTGGTTCGCGATTGGAATAGGAATAGGAAATGGAATTGGATTGCTTTGGAATGGGAAATGGAATGACGAATCATCCCAAGACGTTTGGTTCATTAATGGAATGGATATCGGAATGAAAATCTAGAATTTTTTAGAGGGTGTTTAGATTAAGAGAGAGGAAAGTGATGAAGGGAGAGGATGGGAGGTGTTGGTGGAAGAGAATTTTTAGTAGTTTACTTGGGAATGGGCCAATCCAGTATTCAAGGCCGGATTGGACCATCAATAGATTTAATCATTCCGATTCCAAAGTGGAATGGGAGTTGGAATCCGATTCCTTTAAAATAAACAACAATCATTGGAATCAATGAATCTCATTCCGATTCCATAGTCTAAAATAGGTGAACCAAGCATGCCCTAAGTTCTAGTACGCACCCATTCCATGATTCAAGTGTGGCAAATTTAGCAAAATCGTTAAATTTTTGAAACATGGCTTGCATTTTGGGCCCTAATGCGCTCTCTAAATCAAGATTGATTATTGATTTACTTCTGAAGCACAACAATGCTATCAATACATTTTATATATAGATGTAAATTTTACAGTTGTACACTTTTTGTGGTCCATATTAATCTATTTGTCTTGTTTAATTTTTTTAAAATATTTGATAAAAAGTGTATTAATCTTTGAATTAAAAGTATAAAAATACATATCTACTATAAAAAACAAAATTTTGAATGAGAAACTTCTCGTTCAAATTTATTAGATCTCTTTTAAATTTACCATTCAATACTATTGAAATTTAAATAAAAAACTTTTAAATTAAACTAAATTTATGAAATACCAATACGGGTTGAATCATATGTCTCCACAAACTGTCTGAAGAATCGTAACATGCCACGTCAGCTACGAAGCAGCTGATTGGGTGGAGATTTTTGGTGGGCGCAGGAAGCTAAGGTGGCGACGAAGTTGTTGGTGGAAGTGAACTGTCGATGAAGGTGAAATTTTGTTTTACTATAAAACTTTTTATAAATTTAATTAAAAATATACCTTAATTAGATTTCGAAAATTTTAAGTGTCAGTTATTTAGTATTATTATTATTTATGCTTGAGATGATCGGTGTTTGTAAAACAATCAATTATAAGAAGTAAATATTTTTTTAAAAAAATCATATATATGACCTAGCGACCTTGAGTATCAACTATTGAGCTTTTAACCAATTGCTCTAGATACTGTCGGTGAATAAAATATATTTTAATAAATGAAATAAAGAATTTAGGATCATTTCTGATAACATATTATTTACTCCTTTAATTTAAAAAATAATTTTAAAATATTATTAACATAGCATTTCTATAAAAAATAAAAATAACCACTTATCTATAATACAAATTTCATGTGTGAAAAAGTATTATAAAGGAACCAATTTTTTTTTTACACAAGAAGCTTTACATTAATTTGGATTTGTATTTAACTCACTCATGCCACGTATAAGCTTAAGATTTTACTAGTTTGGTCAGAGCAAAAAGATAGGACTAATAGCGTGTAAAATAGTTGACTAATTTGAAATGTTTAAAAACTAAAACTTATGGTGGGAGCTATTTGAATTCCATATTTAATTATGAACAAGCATAAACACGCATACTTCTACGTACCAACGGTTCAAATTTTACTTCTACCAACGGTTCGACCATACATATATATATATATATATATATACGCACGCACTCTGACCACACAGAAGTAAAAGAAAAGAAACACCAACACCAACTCAAATCCAACTTCAAAAGCTTCGCTCTCCTAAAACGAGCATGGATTGATCTCGACGGATTCTATCGGCAGCCTCTCCTCGGGGAACTTGCACGGCGCCGCGTACGCGCCCTTGCCGCGCAGCGACGTGCACGGCCGCGGCGCCACGTCGCTCCACACGCCCTCCACATCCGTGCAGTTCCACTGCACCTTCTTCTTCTTCAACTCCGTCACCCCCGCCGTGACGTTCGATATACAAATCCCCGTAAAAGGATCGCCCCCAATCCCGTCCAAACTCGCCACCATGCTCACGTTCTCCGCGACCGCGTTGCTGTAATGGATGTCTTCGATTACCGGCAGCGCGTCCGGGTTGTAGTTGTCGTCGGGGTGCTGTCCGTAGCCGCCCGTCATGAAGAAGACCCACTTCATGGTGCGCAGCGTCATTCCCCGGACGAATACGTCTCTGACGAACCCCCCGCGCCCGACGCTGGTCTTGATCCGGACGCCGGATTCGGTGTCGATAGCGGTGACGTCTTCGGCGCGGACGTCGCGGATTCCGCCGGACATCTCGCTGCCGAGAGCGATGAGCGAGCTCGTCGGGGAGACGCATGTGAGCCTCTTGATCACAATGTGCTGACTCGGCATGTTGAAGGCGATGCCGTACTCGTCCCAGCCGCTCTTTATGGCGACGCAGTCGTCGCCGGAGACAATGTAGCAGTCCTCGATTCGGACGTAGGAGCTCGAATCTGGGACAACGACATACAGAAGTTGTATTATACCGAAACTAAATTACTGCGCCAATTTATAGATTTAGAAATAAGCTTGAGATTAAGAAGTACCGGGATCGATTCCATCAGTGTTTGGGGAATCAGTTGGGGCAAGAATGGTAACGCCCGAGATAATCACATTGCTGCATTGTCCCAATTACTCATGTCAGCATATATATATATATATATATAGTTCCTATTTCTAAAGCAATCGCATTAAATCTGAACCCGAATTTCAATTTTATCATCATAACTCTGAATTATTAGTTCTTAAAGTTCGTTGTCGGTAATAATTGAGTTCTTTCTTTAGCTCACGATCTACGAAATCGGTACGCGCTTATTTTCTACAAGAAAATGGTCGGACCTGCTGTAGACCGGATGAATGGTCCAGAAGGGAGAGTCGACGAATGTGAGGTTGGATATGAGGACATGGTCTGAGTACATAATTTCTAGCAGGTGCCCTCGAGTGTGATCCAGTTCTTTCTTGTGGAACTTATCCCACCAAAACTTTCCCTGTCCGTCGATAGTTCCGTTGTCCCCTGAAATACGGAGCAGTGAAAAGAAATCTAGTGATCTAATGTACGACTAAGAGCAGCGGCAACTAAATGTATGCGGAATTAATATAAATAACTGGATAAAGTAAAGAACACAGCTCTTAATTGGAGCTTAGTTTGATGCACCTGTGATGATTACATCAGTGAGATTAGATCCCATGATGAAGTTGCTGTACCTTGGACCAGGCAAGTCTCTTCCTCTACCATAAGAAGGCAATGGATCAATTGCAGGCCATTCGCTCATATTCTGCAGCATCAAACCATGTGAGCCAACTTCCTTGTTAAATTTCTTGATTACTTTTTCTTTCTTCTTCTTTTTATTTTTTTTCTAAATAAAAAATAGAAAGACTTTTATAAAAACTGCTCATTGGCTGGGAAGTGCCTAATTGACGAGGCCCAAGCCCGGTCTAAAATGAATAAAGCGTCTTGGAAGGTGAACGGCCCAAGGCCTAGACCAGGTCCATGTTGTTTTCAGGTCGAGCCAACCCATTAGGCCTCGTCCCGGCCCGGCCCACTGTATTTCAGTCCTAAGCTAAAGAAATTGAATCAAGTAAGAAGCTGTTTGAAAGCAGAAAGTCAAAAAGTGAGGAACTTGCGAGTTTCGGGCTGATCTTCATACAATTGTTAATGGGCGTTCGGATGATCTCACGACTTCAATGTCGGAACGAACACCAATGCTCATGACTTTTTCGAAGTTACGAATTGAACCTTTGAGATCCATAAAATAAGAAGCCCTAACTCACAAATTAAGTGCATGAAACTTTAGCAGCAACTTTTAAGTAAGGGTGTTAACGTATCCAATAACCCACTTCGCTTCCAACCTAAAATATCACACTTCGACTGCTCAGCTTCAATTTTAAGATTTAACTTTCAAATACAATGTTGTTGGCCCATTCGAAACCCAATAGAACATTTCAGGTTTGGATTAGAACATTCGCCAATCACCACATTTACACGAGAGAAACACACCGGATGTATCATGTACACAACAAATTCAAGCTAGCAAATTTAGTCCATAAAGAAGCTGCTAACTAGAGGGGACATGGACTAGATCCACTTTATAGCTTCAATTTTCAAACTAAACGGTGGAAAAATGTGCACTATCCAATAATGATCGCCTCACTTGGGCCCCGTTATTTCATTATAGTGCCTTTTTTTTTTAGAATGCCGAGTCAAGATGGGACCACCAATATGTACTCCTATCACTTCGTCATATGTGAAAACAAGAGATTAATTACTAGCCGACTACAATTACTGAAGCAGAATTTTATTTAAACTTGTGATACAAAATCCAGATAAAAATGCGTCTTACTCGTACGTAGAAATTGTGCACTCATGATGGATTTGTGAGGTGCAGGAAAAGCAAAAAAAAGAAGAGAAAAAACACCGTGTGGCCCCACGTCGGTTTCACAATCTTAATGCGTCAAAAAATTACAGTGTGGATAGCCTCGTCCTTGTGACAGTAAAATCCTTCGCGAACGAATAGCATCGCGCCACACAACGCGGTCTAATTAATTCGAACAACCACTAACTCCGCACCACCCGGATTTCCGTGATTTGTTAAATCCCAATGTTGAGTATGCACAGCTCTTCGAGCATTTAAGTTTTTAAAAATGATAAGTTGTTTAATATAATATTTGACTAAAATTTTTAATTTTTTTTAAAAAACTTACATATTCTTAAAAAATTTATAATTTTAAATATTTTTTTACTATGCAGCTGAGGATACATAAGAGTGAGGAGGCGGTGAGAGTACCTGCGAGGCGAGTATGACGGCGTGGCGGTGGAGGAAGAGGGTGAAGTGGCTGCAGGTGATGTTGAAGGGCCCCGTGAGCCAGCGGCCGGGGGGCACGACGAGCATCGCCCCGCCGTCCGATTCGAAGCGCGCGAGCTGCGCCACCGCGGCCGCGAACGCCGCCGTGTTGGAGGTCGCCCCGTCGCCCACTGCGCCGAAGTCCTCCACGCTCGCCGCGTGCGCCCGCGCGCAGCTCCCCGCCGCCGCGCGCTCTCCGCCCGCCGCCCTCCTCTTCGCCGCCGCGGCCGAGAGGAGCGCCGCCGCAGCGACGATCCACAGGGTCAGGATCTTCCATCCCTGCGGGAGAGATCGATTAGGGTATAAATTAATTATTACGGGGAATTAGGGTTTAGGGAGGAGCGGAGTTACCTGGAGTGTTCGCTTGGTTCGGATCGTCCCCATTAGGGCACAGGGATAATAATTGCGTAGAGACTGGAAGAGAGGAAAGTAGGAGCAGTCGAAGAGAGAGAGAGAGAGGGAGGGAGATAAAAAGGAGGGAAAAGTAGTTTGTTTACACTTTTACAGAGGAAAATATGGCGTTCGCGAGTTGCGACAATGGCCGTATCTCGTGGTCCCCTGAATTACGGACACGCATTTTTGTCGAGCGAGACTCGTTCAAATTAACCCAGCCCAAACCCAATTTAGATTGGGCTCCGTAAAAATTAAGTATAATATTGCCCAGATAATCTCAGCAGTTCCGAGGTTACTTACCTCACTCCTGTAGTTAATTTATTTTTTTAATGAATGAAGCAGATAGTATATTATTTTTATCACACAAAAAATTCTAGCCAAAACAGTATATAAATAAATCCATCATCTAACTAATCTTATCATTTCTCATTAGTTTCATACTAAAATTTTATATACATATAATTTGGCACTTCTCCCCGTGTCTCAGATATTTTTCTACATAAAAACTTAAACAATGTTAATGCTATACTTTAGATCCGTTTTAAATAGATCCATCCATCATTTTTTTTTATTTTAACGATTGCATGCTGAGATAGAGCACTTGTCAAGCTCATTCGAGCCCCTTCAAGCATATCGTTAAATACTAAAATTCGAGAGAAACTATAAAAAAACATTCATAGAAGGGATTCTCTTCATCACGCATGGGAATTCAAATGTTTAAGGCTATAGTCATTTTGCCACATTATCGTTGTTAATACTTATGTCAAAAATTAATTGAATCCTTAAAACTTAAAGTGTATAGATTAATATTATTTAAAATTTAAAAAATTTATGCATGAAGGTTTTTGAGAGGGGACAGTGTCGGAAAAATATTTTATAATTAAGCCAAAAAAATTTTTAAATCGTAGAGAGAAGGATTACAATTCTTGAATTAAGCTTTATAATTCTACAATCTTCTTCGGATTGTAAACTTAGCATTTCTCTTATCTGAATGGGTACAAAAAATTAATATTTTTATATTTCTTGTGAAGGAAAAAAAGAGAGTAAATAACAGAATATAGTTACAAATTAAGAATTAAGCTGAAACTACAATTGGAAGTTGAGGATGGAGCGCGAAGTGAGAGCACGCTCACTGCTATCATCGGAAAAACTAAAATACAGTACAAATTTATAAGCCGCACATGTTATTCAAATAAATCAGTTATTAAGGCCTCATTTATTTATCACATTTATTTTTTTAATTTTTTAAATAAAATTTTGTATATTAAAAAGTTTGGACTAGACAATAGATTGATTGTAACCATTTCATCCGAAATATTTGCTTGACAACAAAAAAAAAAATATTTAATTTTTTTTACTTTCAATTTTTGTTAACAAATTATTATTTATTACTTAGACGAATGTATTATAAACTAGTCAATAGAAAAAGAAAAAAAAAACTTTTATCCAATATAGCAAATTATCCAATATAACGAATTATATAGAATTAATGTTTAAAACAATAAAAAGAAACACAATAATTTATATTCTACTCCATAAGCACTAGAGAAAGAATATTAGCATAACTCGTAAAATTTACCTTTTTTTTTACCGATAATGCCGTGTCACGCCCAACCATATTCGTCCACGTGGCAATAGACCAATTCATTGGCACCACTTTTTACTTAGTAAGCATCGAAAGCAATTGGCAACAGAATCCCTCGGTTTCCCCACAAATACAGTGAACGTAACCACCATGGAAACACCCAATAACAACATGGATAAGAACAGTAATAATTCAATTAAGGAGCTTGATGACACTGCTAAGGAGGATAGAAGAGATCATGAGAATGATGATCCACAAAAGCAGCAAAGAGAGGTAATGTGTTTGTTTCCTGTGCTCTGCCCCAGCTAATTATTGCTCCTTAATTTGACTCTTAATTTATCTTCTTCTGACATTAATAGATGTTTTTGGTTCCTGCGAATGACTGGAATTTTGTGGGCCCCAAATTGCGTCACACACCCAATAATAACACCAGCATTAATTGGTAGTTTGCATTTAGGGATGGTTAAGGTACAATTTTATTGACGATCGATCTAAATGGCATGGGGGGCAGGGATAGCTTTGACGCTTGTTCATCCAAACCAGACCCAAAAATGTCGAATCTTGAATAAGTTTTAATGCTATAAATAGGTATGTTATCATGGTAGTAAATTATAACAGCTACATGTAGATTTAATTATTATTGATTGCGTGACAATGAGTGCTAACTTTTAAATAAAATGTATACAGAAATAATTTTTTTTCCCAAGATATAAAGATACTAAATTATTCACTTCGTTTATTTTTTAAAAAATAAACTCATGTTGAAATACGGAGTAATTAAATTTTAAATTTAGAATCTAAATGGTAATCACTAAATACTAAACCAATTGCGTTAGGTATGGTCGGACTGGAACAAAATTTATTAGTCATAAGAGGAAGTTTTAGTTATTGTTGAGCTCTGTTCGAGATCATATATATTCATGAACACATTGGATAGTTCACTTACCTCTAAAAGAATTTTTTTGATAATAAGTAATTATATTTATAATGGCTGCGAAGTAGTGGATAATGCATAACATACGAAACCTTTACATATGTTATATTAACAAACTTTAGTGATAAATTTTACTGCAATTTTATGTCACACAAGAAAACGTTACCAACAAGGGGCCCCCATGATCAATAGGACTAAATCATAGTAAATGAATTATGTAATGTAGCAATTTTTGCAATTAACAGTTGACCTCTCGATCACTTGACTTTTCTTTAATATTCTGATAGGTGGAGATGCATATTGAGATGAGAAAAGGCGCGTACGATCGCTACATGGAATCGTTGCTGAGAAGGGCATATAAGATTGCAACTGAAACTGGTGATTGCCAATCTAGAAAAGATTGAGGCATACCATGTGGTTCGCCTTGCGATCTCGAAAGATATGTAAGCTAAAGAAGATTAGCTTTTCATCTATGCTTCATAGCCAGAGCATGTAAACATTTTCATTGTTTCATCTCTTAAAATTTTTGATGAATCTTTTGTAATATCTGCAAAATTATGTGTCGTGGGTCGCTCTGTTAAATAAATAATCTGCATGGATAGAAATAGTACTCAATCTAATGTTGCTTGCTCAACTTCATTTCATTCAGGATTTACCCTTTGAAAACTTTTTATTATATACAATCCAGCTTTACATTTCTTTATTACACGCAGAAAACAGGACCAGTTATCGATCTCAAGCATCGATCAAACACATGCGCGCACACACACACGGAAACAAATTTGCATGACTTAGCAATTCACCAGGTAAAGCTAATGGATTCGAAGTGGAGATTATCCGCTAAACCGGATGAGCATATACTTGCAACTTCGTGGCGCATCCCACTCGGGCCACTAGACATCACTCCAACATTTGGGCCCTCAATCTCCAAAAGCATCCCTGCACAAATCAAAGACACTTCTACTAATTAGATCTTAACATAAGTAATTAACCTCTCATTAGACGATCCATGTCCTCGAATCTTTATAAATTTTCTCAAAAATGCATGTATGCATGTCGTAGATATTCGTTTATGCAGGAAAGTCTCATGAATTGGCTGTATTCATTGTATTTGTTTTGTCAATAGTAATTGTCGCTTTGGGAATAGCATATTGCAGGAAAAGAAAAGATTCTTACTCTTTAAATCGGGCCTTCGGCCAAAATGCACATTGGTTGTTTTAACCAGAGAGTCCTTTGGGGCACTTTCTAACTCTCGCTCGGCATTATAAAACCATGAACTGGGCGAAACCGTCGGGGTTGGTGCATCCATATTTTGAATCTGCCTCGCTTCCTTTGAGCTCCCTCTCTTATTCCACACAAATGCTGCACTAGCTGCAGCAGCTATGCAGAAGCAAAGGAACAACAAGTTCAAAACAGACCTTGAGGCATAGGAATATACGCGATTGGTGTTGCGGTCAATCGGGTATATGTAATACCGCTGAAGGATGCCGATAAGCACAAGATACGCAACAAAAGAGGACGACACTATAGCGGCCAACCAAAGCCAACTGTTTCGGCCAAGCACAGGAGCAATGGGCGAGTCAGATGGACGGGGTTTGAACCAAACAGTTCGAATTAGATTTTCGGTGTCACCGACCGGAGCTTTTTCTCTGGTGACAAAGGCCTCAACGCGCAGCTGCAAGCGGGAGAGGTCAGAGGAGTCGCCGGATATGGGGAGGAGGAGGTCGAGCATCGTTAGGTCGGCGGAGGTCTTGAAGGCGCAGATAAGGAGAATGCTTGGAGTAGGGATGTTGAGGGTATTGCTGCGGGATATGAACTCTCGAATGATTGAGATAAAAGGCGTGATTCCGCTGCCTCCGCTCACCATCACTAATGACTCGTACCTGCAAAAAAAATCAAGCTTACATTACGAAACTAGTAACATAAGTTGTTTAAGTTCTCATCATGATCAAACTACAAAGACTAAATATGTAATTACTACTTTTTTCAATATCTTTTCTTGCGAACCTTAGGAATTCCATGGTAGTAGGACTGTAGGGCCCTTCTACCGAGACATCTAGGCGGCTGTCGGGAAGAGAGGAAGAGAGCATGTTGTACAGCTTCTGCGTCCAGCTTCCTTCTTTCTTGATTATAACACTGAGCCTCTCGGGTTCTAAGCTGCTACTGGAGCTCACAGTGTACGGATGCCATTGGAGTGATGAAACACTTGGGATGTTGATGAACACCGTGCTCAACGGCTTGTATTGAAATCCTAGATACAAAAAGAAAAAAACACATAATGGAGAATGAACTTACAACGTAAACAACTTATATAAGCAAACATAAAAACACATAATGGAAAATGAACTTACAACGTAAACAACTTATATAAGCAAACATAAGACCGCCGGCCTGTTTTCTATTAGATCGATTTGAATTGTGATCGTACGAGCCTCTCACCTGGGGTTTTGGAGAAGTTGAGCTCGACAGCTTCGGACGGCAAAAGCCGGGCGGAGAGCAGGCGGATCTTGGTTCGCGACTGCAAGAACCTCAAGTAGCGGTCGACCATGAAGAGGAAAACGCCAGGAAGAATCAAGCAGAAGAAATTGATGCCGACGTGCATGAGGTAGAAGAAGAGGAAAAGGATGTAGAGGTGGTGCGTGTAGAAGAAGAGCTCGAACATCTTGCGCCGTATGAGCGGAATCGTAGTCGCCCACAAGGCCAAACCTGATAGAAGAGCTATCTCTCCGGCCACATTCGACACGCCAGTTTTATCCCATTTCAGCATCTGAACACGTACGTAAAGCGTGATTAATTCCATGAAAACTAGATTACTTAATCTTTGTTAGGATTATTATGTGAGGAAAAAAAAAACACAAAATCTAATGAACATTTGATTACCTCATCTATTTGGTGGGTAGCGGCCCAATATATGACATAGCAGATGCCGTGAACCGTAAAGAGAACCATGACGATGTGCCCGAGCCATATGTGATATTTGATGCTTGATTCTGAGGTGAGCCCAATGAGAGGCAAAATTGAGGAGCCTCTGCTAACAGGAAAGAAGAGGAACGCACAGCACAAGTTTCCAATTAAACCGAGTCGAAGAGCCGCACTGTCCAACTTTTCTTGCCACCTGCAACATGTCCAGTTCCTCTCTAGTTGGATTTAATTATTTCTTTTAAGAAAAAGATAGGGTTATTCGCACTGTCCAACTTTATAGCAGATGTTTTATTTATTTATTGATATAGCTATTTATTTATTTATTTATTTATTATTGTTAATTAGTGGGTGATTCAATCCTTTACTTACTACTGCAGTTAGAACTAGGGGTGGTAATCCAGCTCGCTGTTCGTGAGCCAGCTCGTGTTCGCGAGCCAGCTCGTGTTCGGCTTGAAATGAGCTCGAGATCGACTCGCTCGTTTAGTAAACGAGCCGAACACGAGCTGAATTTTTCAGCTCGTTTAATAAACGAGCCGACCACGAGCTGGGGTCAGCTCGCTCGTGTTCGGCTCTATAACAGCTCGAATATATATATTTAATATTTAGTTTATTTGTATAATATATATATATATATATATAATTATATATAAATATAATTTTTTATTATTTGATTTTTAGTCCAATCTAAATTAAAGCCCAACTCAATTATAAAAAGCCAATTTATACGTAAAGTTTCAACCATTAGATCAAAATCTAATGAATAAGACCTTATAAATTTATTTTCTATATATATATATATCCTTTCTAATCATTTTAACTTATTGTTTCTGGGCCAGCTCGTGTTCGACTCGTGTTCGACTCGTTAATAAACGAGCCGAACACGAGCCGAATATTTTGGCTCGATACTTAAACGAGCCGAACACGAGCTGACCCAGCTCGCTCGTGTTCGGCTCGTTGACACCCTTAGTTAGGACTGCACCCAATTTTAATGTAGTTTCAACCGTATCATTTGAGCCTTTTTGTACAGTTGCAACTACAACAGTTAGCCTCAACTTTACCAAACAAACCACATACTTTGAGTGTACATGCATTTACAACTACAATAGTGTAACCAAACGGCCCTTTAGTGGAAACTGCTATTTTTTTTTATTTTGGAAGGTAGGAAACTACTTGAAATTAAGCGCGCTATATATATACAAAAATATGGTGAAATGTATGCAGTGATTCCTTACAGTTTCTCTTGAGCGTTAGGGCGGAGGCGCGAGAAGCTGGTTTTTAAGTAAGTGGCGAAGCACCAAATCAGAAGTGCCAGAAACATGACACTGAAAGCTAATTCAATGCCAGAAACGATTCCGAGCGGCCCCTTCACTAACACCGGCCTCTTCCAGGCCACGAGGCGTGTATTCAATCCACTCCTAAAAAGATTTTAAGAGGAAAACATTATATAGATACAGTGAAGCATGCAGTGTAATACACTTCTAATTGCCACAAATTATACCTCTTCTCTGTGTTGATCTCAATTCTCTTCTCCAAGTGCAAATATATGCACCCGAGAACAAAAATGAAGAGAATGGGGAATGTGTAGATCAAGATATTCGTCCCTGCATCAGCAAAAAAATTAAATGATACTGATTAAGAAGAAATTCTCTTGATTATAATACTACAATAGTAAATACGATCGATAACACTTGATACAAAACCTTGTTTTCCGAAGTATGTAGAGTTGGTGTCCGAGGCAAGCTTGGGAGACCAACTGTTTCTGTATGTGTTTGTGGGCGCCATGATCCAAATCATTATCCATCCCACAAACACTGCGCTCAGTAGCAGCTTCATCCACTTAAGGATCCTTAAATTTTTATCATCAAGCGACGATGGCGACGACAACGGTGACGGAGACGAAGATGAAGAAGCCATGTTCATCTCTTCTCTCCCAGTTCAATCTTCTACTTAGTTGCCTTGAACTGCACACTATGCATTAATGGCGCATTTATAGAGAGAATTTAGGGAGCCAAAAAGGCATGTTTCACGTCCCCCACCCATGCCCCCCCTCATGCCGCCGCTTTCACGCTGCCACGTGTAAGTCAACGGCCACTGTTGATGTAAGATCGCCCGTTGACCTCTCCCATTATCTCGATGTCAAATTCCGTTGCTCCCACTTTTGGCCACCGTTTTTCTTTTTTTTTTCCCCTCACCTTTTTGCTTTCTCATTCCGCTACGTGTCCTTGATTCCCTTCTTCTCTACCGCACATTTGTACTGCTGTGATATATATGAGGAGCGATGCTACAGCCATTTTCGAAGACTCCCGACGAAAATATTTTTGCGTCCCAAAAAAGAGCACTTAATATGGGGACAAATTTATTATTATTTTTTTTTTTGAGAAAAAGATAGCATGCTACCCGCTTCATTCATTAGAGTGATGAACTAAACTACAAGGGGTGAGACAACGAAGGCCTCGAAAGGAGTGAAAAAAAAAAGAACGCGCGCACACATACACACACCCACACAACACTCCCACACAACAACAGCGGCAACGAAAGCGTTAGGTCTAGCGCATTTAGGTGGAAAGATACTGCTCCCAATAGGTTGTTATTTGTTTGATCTTGTAAACTACAGCAAGCGGGTTTACAAGATATGCATATATATATATATATATATATATATATATATATATATATATATATATATATATATATATATATATATATATATATATATGCAGAGAGAGAGAGAGAGAGAGAGTATTGCTGGACTATTCAGTAGTAAAAGGCTCAATTTACTCTCGATTTATTTTCGATAATAGAGTTTTCAAAAAGACGATCGACATCATTGAATATTATTTAAACCATTTAAACTATTTAAAAACTAAATTTTATACTTTTTTAATATTATTAACCGAGCGATCAAAAGGTCACAATATTTGCAATTTCAATGGCCGGTAAGGTGCTTTTGCTTATTTAACAATATAAAAGATTCTAAATCAGCTGAATTTTTATTAATTTTTTTTAAAATTATTTAAAATAAGATCTAAACTCTAGATCTTAAATACAAAAAATTTATCATTGCTTTTTAAAATATATTCATTTTTAGTTATCCATTTTGTATACACTGATGATGGACAAGAGAATGATATCGAAAAAATATAAAATTTTCTTTTCAGATAGTTTAAATGGTCCAAATCATGTTTAACAGTACCGATCGTCGATTTGGAAACTCTATCATCGAAAATAAATCAGTAGTAAATAGACTCGTTTATTTTCGATAGTATTCTAGTAAAACTCTCTCTTTCTCTCTCCCTCTCTCTGTACATATAAATTAATCAAAATTCTTCGTATATTAATATAATTATATCAACAATGTAAAAAAAATATTGCTATAAGTACTCAATATAAAAATTGATGTGTTGACAAATTTATAAGCCATCTATAATTCAATCATAACTTAATACATCAACAAAATATAAGAATAATATGGTGAAAGATTCAAGGCATTTTTCATATAAAATTATAAATATTAAGGCAGCATGTACAATTGAATAAATTGTTAACATATTAATTACTGACCAGCAATAGAAGTGCCCAAAACATCGACGCGCTACATATTAACAACTAATATAGCTAATATAGCAATCGACCGTCCCTAGTTTAAGTGACAAAAAATTTGGTGGTTGATATCCGAGGTCTCGAGTTCGAATTCTAGTTGATTCACATTTTCAGCTAAATTTATTTCTAAAAAGAATAAACAAAGTGGGTAGCGTGCTATTTTTTTCTCAAAAAAAAATAACTAAATTGATTGGAATGGAAAAACCAAACGGTAGTAATTAATATTTTTGAAAAACTTTTGAGTTACGTGGATCATTCTCCAGCGGGTGACGCATGGCTTACTAGAGATGGCGAGAGCGACGCGTGAGGTGCACCGAACTCGGCCACAATTTTTTTTTTCTTTTTTTCTGGGGTCCGGTTCGGAGGTCCTTTCCTCGCTTTTATGACTTAATTTATTTTTTTAACGAAGGAAACAGATAACGTGCTATTTTTTTCTCAAAATAAAAATTTATCGTGCGTGCGTTTGGGAACGTACGTTGCGTGGTGGGTTTACTATTCCCTCGCGAATGCTCTACGCATCCTGCGCCTCTCCCAGTGAAGCACCGTTGAATATGGGCGTTAGTGCTAGCACGAGGCGAGCGCGCGTGCCGGCGTGTGGTGGAGCGCCGCGGCAGCGGCCAAGCACACGCCCGCACGTGCCCGCCGGAGGGAGCGAACCAACGGCTTACACCTGCGTTAAAAATTGCACCACTTGTTGACCCGGGCTTATATTGCGTAGCTCACTTATTACTTATTAATAAACATTATTATTCCAGATGACGAAGAACTATTCATTCCTTTGTTCATTCTTACACATAATCATTGTCTTATTAAGTATTTTATTATTGCGTCGACTTGATATTAAGATATGTTTTGAAATTATTGAGTGATATATACATGAGCGAGCTACGACAAGCTTAAACTATCATTTTCATATATATTATTATCTATTCATATTCATCAACATTCTTTGTTGGACGGTGACTAAATATGACTATATATAATAATCATCAATATATTATGTATGTCAAGTGTTATCACCCTGGGCCTTTCCAATATTACCCTTTGACGTATCAACAGTGTAATGATAATGATCCCTTGATGTTTGCTTTTACATGAAACTAAAGTCCCAAAATTATTATTTTCAATAACTTTATGTTGAACCGAATATCTCCAAAAAGATTTAATCAAATTAGATAGGAATACAAAATTACTCGGAAAACAGTTGTTGAAGTAGAATTGTAAGACAAGAAATTAAGCGCCAATTCAAGGAATACATAAATAAAAAAATAATTTTATATGTATTCCTGCAAAAATTTAAAATTAAAGATTTACCTCTACAAAATTTAATTATTAAATATATATATTTAAAACTTCAAAATATATAATTTTATCTCTCTAAGTTGACTGCTGTTAGTTGCATGCCCATTAAATTTTCATCGTTAAGACCATTATACTTTTATAAAAAATATAATTTATAAAAATGACATAAAATTTAGAATGAAAATATTAAAAATAATAGATAATGTTAAGTATAATTAAAACAGTAAATTGCACGTTTGGTTTTCAAAATATGAGGTGGATGACACTTTGGTTCTCAAACTTTAATTTATTATAATTTTTTGCTTGAGTTTTCAAAATTATTGTAATCAAGACCTATAACCCCTTATAGTTGACTATATATTGACGCATAAGTAATACAGAAGTAATATAGCATCTTATTAATTTGTGCATCATACAATCACATTCTGTTACATCACCTCTACATTAGTGATATTTTAATATTTAATCAATTAAATTATATTATAGGACTTGATTGCAACAATTTTAAAAGCTCGAATCGAAAATTATAATAAATTCAAGTTTGAGGACCAAAGTGTCACATGTCTCATAGTTTGAGAAATGCAATTTACCCTAGTTACAAATATATTTATTTAAGAATAAAATGTTTATTTATTAAAAAAAGTCAACTTTAACTTTGACAACTAATGAAGAAAAATATTTATTAAAGAGATATATTTAATAACTAAAATTTGGTAGAAATAAATATCTAATTTCATTGCTTTGTAAACATACATATGCAGTTAATCCCAGAAAGAAAAAAAAAAAAAAAAAAAAATCCCTCCAGCGTTATGTAATGATTGATCGATCACTTTTCTATTTAACGATTATGAGCACGAGATTTTCACGTTTGCGGACAAAAAACGGCCCAAATATGGGTCGAATGAGCCCAGTAGCGCCAGAATTTAAAACCGACCTATATATCAAGCCGAAGCCTAACTCAAAGCCCACAAAAGCCCATTAATTCATGTCCCTTCTCCTTCTACACCTTTCGCACTCCGAACGTGGAAATGCATTACGAACACAACCGAGAATACCTCGGCCTCCTTTATATAAATATAAATATAAATAAATAAATAAATATACCACTTGAGCCTTCAACGGGCGAGTAAGAGAAGCGCGACGATAGGGTTCGGGATCTTACTCTCTTGCTAGGTATGTGGAGTAATCAAATTTTTATCATCGTTTTGCGCATTTGGATCTCCAAAATGATAAGCATGTTTTCTTTCTTTTGTTTCTTTTTCGTCCCTTGCAATAATTGCATCTGCTTAGGGTTTTATAAGTTGGGGGGGTTCAAATTGATCCTTATGGGTTTGGTGAGAGGCTTTTGAGTCCTTGCTCGGAAAAATCTAGCTAAAATGCAAGAAATCACCCTGAAATGTTGCGATTTTGTAGATTGCCTCCTGATGAATGGAACAATGATTGGGGAGGCAGAGTGATGAAATCTTGATTTTGAACTGTGCTACACATTTGATTCTTATATTACAGGGGCCGATCCTTTTCATGGGAGAAAAAAAAATGGGCTGATGATTAAATCACGATATGTTTGGGGGCGTCCTTGCAACTTTGCCTTAGAAATTTTATCAAATTTCACCTTTAGCTCCCTTTTGGAACCCACCATATGCTTCGAAGTCATCCTCTCTGTTGTGAATCTCTAGTTTGATCATCGATGGCTCGATAATAAGTACTACTGTTGGTTTCAGGGTGTGATGCTTTATTTAAGATGAGCACTCTCCATGGCTTGTGAACAGCTAAAACTTTTTATGAATATTCTTTAACAAACAATCAATGACTTGGTTTTCCTCTGCAGAATGATAATCGTGTGAAAATGCTGTTGCAGTCCATTCAGGAGTAACCTGGTGATAGGTGATTTGTGAAGTTGGACTCGATGTACTGAACAATGTTGGGACTCAGATCCATCTTATCTAGGTCACATTTCGCTGTCTCGCGTTCGTGCTTTACGACAAGACCTACTCGGCAATATGCTTCTATTATTACTTCTTCGAGGTGCGGAAGTGATAATTTTCCAACCGCGTTAGGTACTTCGGCACTTAACATGCTAAAGTCTGTAGACCGTCGTCTGCCGAATCTTGGGGATGGAAAGAACAGAATATTGCCTCTATCAGCTCATGTGGTGTATCAAGAATGCCAAACTAATTTTTATGGGACGTATCCAAGAAGATCCTTGAGTAGTAGATGTTGGCGAGCGAAAAGTATGTCGCAATCTCGATGCAATATAGTATCGATATGCTCGCCTGCCATGACTGCCAGTCGAGCGTACTCATCACAGGCAGGCGGGAAACGAGATGGTCTTCAAAACTCCATCTCAAATGATGCGGCAACTGCAGACGCTTCTAATGGTGGAACTGCTGATGCTGTAGGGAATGATTGGGTCGATACGCTAAATAATGCTCGTCAATCTGCTCTAGATGCTATCGCTGCTGCCTGCATTAAAGCTAAAGAGTTGAAGGATGCAGTCACGCCTCATATACAACAGCTATATGACTCACATCCTTATTTGGAACAGGTAATTGTACCAGTTAGTGGCACTCTGTTCGGAACAGTACTGGCTTGGTTCATTTTGCCAAGAGTCTTAAGGAGGCTTCACAAATATGCAGCACAAAGTCCTTTTACTGTTTTAGTGGGGAGCTCAAGTAAGGAACAAGTATCTTACCAAAACAGCCTGTGGGGTGCTCTTGAAGACCCTGCAAGATACGTTATTACCTTTATGGCATTCTCTCAATTGTGAGACTCATACTGATCTTTTTACATAATTTACAACTTTTTATTTTCCTTCGCTGTCTTTGATGTTTGAAGTATTGATAGTCATAAGTTCGCTTCCTCACCGCACAGAAGTTTTTAGATTTTTGTGAAGATTTTTTTAAAATTTTTGAGAAAAGCATCATTTACCAAATATGGCTGTTTTATGTATAATTTCCATATCAATTTCTAGTTGTATAGGCATGCCGTACTATATTTGACTTCATATACTTAACACCATCATTCTGGCTCTTTTTTTGTTATCATTGTTCTTTCAGCCCCAGCTGATCATAAATCATTGCAAGTTCTGTTCAGATGATCACAATTCATTGCAAGTTCCAGACAGTTAAAAAATTAGTTTAGAAGACCCAATGCCGTGTCATATTTTGTTCTCATCCTCTGTAGATTTGGGGGACTTGGAATCTCCTTTCATTAGGTAGCCAAAACGAAGCTAGATTTCCATCAACAAACTTATCCATTATATGGATGTAAAACACAACCTTTTGGATTTCCCTATACCATATGCTAGCAATTCTTGGTTAAACATTTTAAACTGTTGACTAACTACTATCGTCTTTTCTAGAGCTGTGATGATTGCACCAAGCACTTCAGAATATCTTCCGCAAGTACAAAGGGCTGCTGTTGTTCTTTCTTTTTTGTGGTTTCTTCATAGATGGAAAACCAATTTTTTCACCAATGCTATGGCCAACCAAGTCACAACAGGCATTGATCGAGAAAGATTGTCTGCCCTGGATAAGATTTCATCGCTAAGCTTAATGGTGCTTGGAGTTATGGCTTTAGCTGAAGCTTGTGGTGTAGCTGTGCAATCAATTTTGACTGTTGGTGGTATTGGAGGTAATATTATACTCCACAAGGCAAAATGCTACTATTCATTCTCCTTCTGGAATTTTGTAATATATCACCAGTATGTTATGTGCTTTGTGTCTATTTTCTTGAGGTTATAAAATATACAACTCTGACATGCCTTTGGATGATGATTAACAGTGTTATTCGGAATCTTCTTTATATTAATTTTAGAATCTTTCAAATAACTTGAATACGTCTTGTGCTATTCTGTAATATATTGCAATGTTTTTGGATATGTATTAAAATATTAAGCTGTGCCGTGTTGTTCATACTTGACGTTCTTTTGATGGATTATTCATGTATGACTTGAATTCTAACAAAGAAATCTTAACTGTTCTGCAAAGCTATCATTTTCAAGTTATTTCTTGTTAATTTATGCCAGTTGTTATTTAGTTTTGCAATTCCTTTTGGCGTGAATTTGACTAATATTTCATGATACAACATAATTTCCAAGATGTCTACCTAATCTATTCAGTAAAACCCACTGAATAACAGATATTTGGATTGAGGGTTCAGCTTTATGCTGTAGCTTGTAATAGTTCTTTGACATGTCCAAAAGCCTGCGCGATGCTCAGTTCATGTAATTGGGTAAGAGAATAACTCACGCTTAAAAGAAACATTAGATACGTAAATAAGTCCTACAGAAGAGGCAGAATCTGAAGAAATAATGAACTAAATTGCGAATTTTGAACTGCTAGTTCCATTGGAAGGACTAAATGCTAATGTAAATAAAATGTTAAGTGAAACTGAATAGAAAGAGTAGTGGAAGAAATTATTACTGAGATTGTAATTGTAGCCTTTAGGGTAAGCAGGTAACCAATTAACAATGCTTTTACCATGTACGGAGTTCCGTTGTGCCATTGCCTACTTATTTCTAAACAATCTTGCTTTGATTAGCCAATAAAAAGGGGAACAAATCCAGTGGAACTATGCATTATAGATATTAAGCAACCAATTACGCTTAAACATGCTTTTGAAAATTTTGATTAATATATATGTATTTCTTGGCCTTTTGCAACAAGGCTTCTTATTGTTTTTTATGTAATTTTGTAGTATGATGTAATCAAACTTTATTTGAACCTTCTTCTAGGTGTCGCTACTGCATTTGCTGCTAGAGATATCCTTGGTAACATTCTCAGTGGGTTCTCTCTTCAATTCTCAAAACCTTTCTCAGTGGGGGACAATATAAAGGTTTTTTTTTTCCCCTCCTCCCTTCTATATACAATTTTTCCCTAGCAGCCATGTGCTTCTTGTTTTCTAGCTATCCCTGGTTATTATCAGATGTCTTATTATTAACTTTTCAGCCTCTTCAATCTTGAGATAACATAATAGCAGATGTCAAATAATAATTTAAGTTAACATAGTAGAGGTATTACTTCCAGTTACTTTCTCATTCTGCATCAAGAATGTAAATATTTGTTAATAGTAAATCAATTAAAAAAGAACTTTGCGTAAATGTTGCATAGATATTGAGCAGTTTAAATCCTTTGGGAGCTTAAATGTCTGTGACTATGGGATATATTTTGAACATAACTGTGTAGTTGCATATGTTTCTTCTTTTTTTTTTAATCCCCAAGTTAAAGATGTTGTGCATATCAGGCAAATTGAAGAAATCTGTTTTACAAGAATGTCAATGAACTATTGTGCATTATATCTTTGAATCTCAAATCTGTTAGTCTAAATATTTATTTCACTAGTTTTACCCACCGTTTTCCTTGCCTGAAAATTATTCCTTTTTTTGTTGAGAATTGCAAACAATTCTTTTCTCTCATCAGCAGAAATCTGGAGCTCTTCACATGTCATATGTGGCCGATGCCCATTTTTATCTCATTGTTTAGTATACAATTTTTAAGTATTTCATTATGAAATTTGAGTTTTTATTACCGATATTTTAATTTCTCGAGTTTGCAGGCTGGATCAATAGAAGGGCAAGTGGTGGAAGTTGGACTCACTACCACTTCTTTGATCAATCCAGAAAAGTTTCCTGTCATAGTCCCGAACTCACTATTCTCCAGTCAGGTGCGCAATGTGACATGCCTCCCTTTCTGGATGCGTTTTGCATGACTTGAGTATTTCAAGCTATGCTGTCTATCATTCTTCAATTATTGAGCTCCAAACAAAGAAAGAATTCAAATGCTTATGCATATATTTTCTCTCTTCTCCTTCCTGTGTGTGCTCTCCGTGCACATGATTCGTAAATATTGCTATACAAGAAAGAGTGCGTGCATAAATAGGGACAGTTATAGATGCAAATTCGTGCGCATCTTTGTATAACAAGATTGAAAAAGTTCAGTTTAGGCGTTTAATCTGGTAGTTGATTGAACTTAGATCCCGAAGAAATGGTAAGATTTTCCCGCTTGCCAATTGACTGAAGGGTTTAAAGGCCAGTGAAAGGAAGAGACCACGGAAATGATATGAACTAGATTTCTTCTGTTGTAGACCTGTAGATCGCCTGCCATCTTATTGCCACTGAATAACAATTCATATTCCTCATTGTTATGCAAAGTTTAGTTTCCATCATTATCCTTTTGTCAATTGATAATACCACGACCTTTTCCGCTCAAATTATAACAACATCCTTATGTTACCGCTTGGTTTGTGTTCTTTGAGGGTATGCAAGTATTTCAAATTTACATATCTGTTTAAGACTGAGAACACATGGTTGCGATTGAAGACGTGACCCGAGTGTTTTATGTTTTTCGACTTGTTGTTCTACTTATATCTTGAGACCATTCAGGCAATATTCATTAATTCATGATTACATACTTCTTGCAAACCTTGCAGGTGATAGTGAATAAATCACGTGCTCAATGGCGTGCTAGTGTTACCAAAGTCCCTATAAGAATCAAGGATATAGAAAAGATTCCCCCTGTGTCAGAGGAGATCAAAGCTATGCTAAGAGCTAATCCGAACATTTTTTTAGAAAAGGATGCACCTTACTGTTACCTCTCTCGACTAGAAGTTTCATTCGCAGAGCTTACCATTGGATGCAATCTCAAAGCTATGGTATGCTCTCTCTCTTGTTTTTTCCTCATGTTTCTTTCTCACTATAAATTGCTCATTGCTTTTGGTTTTTAGGTTAAAAATTCTGAAGCTAGTGAATAATATGCATATGCCAGTTCATATGTTTTTCAAGGAAATTGATTTTGTAGGCCATTTTGTAAAGCATGTAGTTAATGTGAGTATTCAAGGTCATAATGCACTGTTGAAGACATACCATCTTTAAACCCATTACTTTGAAGCTATCTTGGCTTCAAGGCCTGTTGCTCTGGGTTTTCTTCAGCTGTATAGCGTTCACTTTATGATCATTTTATTGTAGGTGTTGGCAAGCATTGCTAGGTGTTAAACTTGTTTTTGGTTAACTATTACTTGGGGAGAAGTTACAAGTATAAATTTTTATCACTACTCTCTAGTTTTATAGGGGAAAAAATGATCTTCACTGTCAATTTACTTCTAGGTTTCTAGATTACTAGGAGTCATATCCCTTTGTCCTTGAAACAAAACTTAAACTATATAAACTACTAAGGAAGCGAAGGAAAGAATTGGAGAAGCTTTTGTCAAAGAAGATGGAGAGGAGGAAAAGGGCTAAATTTCTCATGCACCATGGACTGTTACTAGCCACTTCCATGTTTAACATTCAATGCATCATTAAATAGTCGGAGAGCGTTCTTGTCTGTATAAGGTTTTGTTTTATCGGACTCGTCACGAATGTTTGCGTGTTTTCTCATATGTCAAAACAAATTATAACACAAAATGAAGTCTAATTATAAGGACTTTGAAATCTTCGTGCATGCTTTTATATGTTTATTGGTTATTAAATAGTACATGCCTGTATGGTTATTTTTTTTCTGCTTTAACCGACAATAACATTTGCTTTTTCGTGAATTGCAGAGAAAAGATGAGTTGTTTGCTGCAGAACAAGATATTCTACTGCAAGCTGCAAGGATCATCAGGAAACACGGCGCCGAACTAGGAAGCACCCAACAGTAGTGAAAAGCCTCCTGTAGATGGTGCAAGTGATACATTTTGCTGTGCTGTACAAATTTTGCATGCATACGTATTCTAATGCGTGTCAGATGAATTGTTGCGGAGTTAATTTCAAATTTTTTCCAAGTTTCTATCCAAGCATCATGATCTTCTTTCCTTGTATCAACTTTCATTGTAAATCAAGTATCAGCTTTTTTTCGTCTTTAGTACTGAGGTCTCGGGTTGGACATGCCCAAGCCATGAAAGTGGTGGTTTCTTACATCAAATTGGCCATATGGTTAAAACACACTAGTGTTTGCTACAGCATCGTTAAGATTAAAATTTATGAGAGGAGTACAAATGAGACGATATCTTGCTGATAGATTAGGTTTAAAATTTATCAGAATGTATCGAATGAAGCTAGAAGTTAACAAGTAATTACCCTGTGTATGTGCATCAGGGCGTTCACATTAGAGTTAATCAAGCTAAACACACTATGGTATCGTTTGGTTCAGGGATAAGTAAAAAATGACTATTTCAGGAATAAGTATAAATTAAGGTATAAGCAAGGATTAGATCAATTTTACGTTTGGATGAAAATTGAATTATTCCTGGGAATAAAAAAAATAACGTTTGGTTAGATAAGATGGAATAAGAATTAAAGTTGGTAGTTATAAATAAAAAATAATGATATTATTCCTTTCTTTAAATTAGCATTTGAATTTTTATATTTTATATTTATATTTTAAAATTTAAAATATAAATTTTTAAATTTAAAAAATCAAAATTTAAATTTAAAATTTTAAAATCTCAAATGTACAATTTCAAAAAATTAAAATTTTAAATTTTAATTTAAAAATACAAAATATCAAATTCTAAATATAAAAAAAATTTAAATATCAAAATTTAAATTTTAAAATTAAATAATTTTAAAAATAAATTTTTAATTTTGTAATTTTAAAAATTAAAATTTTAATTTTTGAACTTACGAAATTTAAATTTTATAATAAATTAAAATTTCTCTCTTCTCTCTGTTCACGGTGGGGTCGGAGTTCCCACCCCTTAACCGGCTATCCTAGAATAGCCCGTTAAGGTGGGAATTAGTGTTCCCACCAAATTTTTTTTGTATTTGGGAAATAAGGATGGAATTTATTTTTTATTCCACCCTTAACCCCCCAACCAAATATGGCCGATAGGTATGTATAATATTTTTCAAAATAATAATACATTATAGAAAGTAGAATCTAGAGCAGGGCTACTGTACTATTAAGAGCACAGCAGCCTCTGTACTCTTAAGTTTCTAACCACCCATAAATTTGATGGGTGGTTAGGAAGAGAGAGAAGAAAAATTTGGTGTCTCAATTTTTTCTCTTCTTAAATTTCTCTCCAATATCTCTTCTTTCTCTCATCCTAACCACACATCAAATTTGATGGGTGATTAGAAACTGAGTATAAGGATTACTGGGCTCTTAATAGCACAGTAATCCTGTTGGTAGAATCTGTACTAAAGTTTCAAACTCTAGTCATAATGGAGGTGCGAGTTCCATTAAATTGTGTTTTTTTTTTTTTTTTTTTTGGGAGGCTTCAACAAGAAGCAGCTTTCTCAACTCCCAACAGAGTGGTTTTATGGTCCGGTCCTCATGCGAGTACGAGTGTTGGAGCCAGGGCACATCCCAACAAAACAATCAACGGCTCCCCGGACTGTTTAGATTGGCCTTTTCGAGGCCCCACCAAACCGCCTTTAATTAATTTTATTTTTACTCACATTTTGCGGAATTTGCCGCACGAAAACTTCCGATCCACTTTTCGCTCCCTTCCAATGCTCTCTCCTCCTACGCCTCCTGCTCCGTCAAACACGCATCTCCCTCCCTACAATTGCAAAGCCATTGGCTTTTAATGCTTCGTGCTTAACTCCAGAATCACCCAACGGACGTTTCCAAACTTTTTTATTAACTTTTTTCCTTATTAAGTTGGAGACGTAAATTTGAAGAAAGGAGAATATTTATTGCAGAGATTTATTGCTGCTCATGTTTATCTCTCACCATTGAGTATTACGCACTCCAATAGTTTGTCTTTTTTTTGGCTGTTTGAGAAAGCCCGTAGGGCGTAGGCAATAAATAGGATGACACAGTCTGTTTCATTGAGAAAGGGAAACAACGGTAGAGCGTAAAATTAAAATTTTTCTCCGCACAAAATGATCCATCCGCTCATTCCTGATGGAATCATTTAAAACAACCTACCATCCAACAACTTTCCAGGCACTTCTTGTATATAGAATATTTCTGCACATACGCGTAGAGTATCATCGTTTCGCAATTGCTCCTTACTAATCTTCCAACCCTTCTATAGAACTATTTGTTCTGGGCTGGATATCAAATCTTGCATGTCCATATTTAGAAGGGTTTTATCCCTCGGCCTTCGCCAGCACTACTAATAGATTAGTTTCGAACGAAACAATTTATGAGGCCTATTTCTTTTATAAAAAGAAAAAAAGGTCACGACTAAGACAATAGTCTCAATCAGTTTGATGTATGATGTACACCCAGTCTTAACCTCATCTTACCGTCTCATAAATACACCTCCCTCCCTTGTCCCGTGACTCAACTGTTTCCTATAAAGCCAAGGACATGCACATAACATCATCCATCAATACCCTATTCACACAGGAGAGAGTACCTAGCCAAAGATTTTTGTTTTTTTTTTGAAAAAAAAAGAAAAAGTTTCCAAAATTTTTTATACTGTGTCGAGCTGAAATTAACAAGAAAAGAAAACCAATTAATTTAGAAACAAAACAAAGAAAAGGAAGAAAGAAAGAAAGAAAGAAAGGGAATTAAGGCCTCTAAATTAGACTAATCTCCCCTTCTCTGCACACGCCCACGTCGATGGTCATCGTTTTGTCTCCCTTCCTCCCCTCCTTGGGCGACGACAACACTCTACAGCAATTCCTCCTCGGTGACTGCAAAATAAATATATTAATGTTAATATTAAATCAACAAAAATCCAATTCAAATAAAATACTAAGAATTGGCTTGGAATTGCGTTATATTTTGAAAGGTTTTTTTTAATCTTTTTTTTTTATAAAATATAATTATTAGGATGCCGATTACGTACGAGGTCGGCGGTGTTAAGCACAAGGAGAAAAAAGAAAAAAAAAGAAAAAAAAGAAAAAAAAAAAAGAACTTGCAAAGTAAGAATGAATGAAAAATGGGCGTACCCGGTCCCAGAGGGCGGGGTCGGGCTTCTTGTAGACGAGGACGCGGTGGAGGATGGCGGCGGGGTCGGCGATCTTCCAGCGGCAGACGGGGTGGGGGGCGTCGGCGCGGTGGCGGTCGTAGCGGGTGACGGTGGTGCGGCGCGCGGGGTCGAGGCGGGCGGCGGCGAGGTAGTAGACGTGGGGCCGCTGGCAGGGGTTGCGGGCGACGGGGCGCGTGTTGAAGGCGTAGGCGGTGTAGTCGGCGCGGCGGTACCAGTTGAGGAAGGTGCGCGCGGGCATCTCCATCTCCCGCGGCGACATCACCCCGCGCACCACCTGCACCGCGAACCCCCACGACACCGACACCGTCCACCGCCGCTCCCGGTCGTAGCAGATGCTCTGCTGCATCACCCCGCCCGCGTCCAGCCGCACCGGCCCCTCGAACAGCCGCCGCACCGCCGCCGCCCGCGACCCCGCCCCGGGGAACACCGGCTGCACCACGTCCAGGTGGTGCAGCGTCACCAGCGGCGCCACCGGGTGCGCCGCCAGCAGCCCCAGCAGGTCCCCGTACACGTCGTACTGGTGGAACCCCGGGTGCCGCGTCAGCGGCACCCCCAGCTCCGCCATGCACGCCTGGATCCGGTCGTCGCTCCCGTACAGCGCCGGGTACCGCGCGATGCACCCGTCCTGCACCCGCGCCAGCGCCGCCGCCAGCGGACGGCTGATCGCGAACCCGCCCCCGCCGTACGCCATCCCGTACGAGAAGTAGATGTTCTGCAGGTGGCTCTCCGACAGCGACCCGATGTAGTACGGCTGCCGGTGGTCGAACCCGCCCAGCACGCGCACCAGGTTCTCCGGCACGAACACCGTGTCGTCGTCGCCCATCACGAACCACCGCACGTCCGGCAGCCCCAGCCGGAACGTCTCCGACACGATGCGCGAGATGCGGATGGCCGACCGGCTGCCCTGCCGGTGCGTGTACGGGAACTTCGATGTGTCGGCCGACAGCTTCAGGACCGGCAGGCCGAGCCGGGACGCGTTGGCTCTGAACTCCCGCACCGGCCGGTCCAGCCACACGAACCCCCGCATCCGCCCCGGCCGCCACCACACCTTTATGTACTCCTTCCGCTTGTCCCACAGATTCGCCGACGCCGCGATCCCGAACACGATGTGCTCCAGCCCGGTCGCCGACGACGAGGAGGACGCCGCCGCGACGTTCTTCGCGGGCGCCCGGGGCGGAGGGGGGTTGGAGAGGGGCGAGGGCGGCGGAGGAGGCGGCGGCGCGGAGGAGAGGTTGGAGGAGAGAATGCGGGCGACGGAGGAGACGGAGTTGCCTCCGAGGGTGGGGCAGGGCGGGGAGGGGACGGCGGGGGAGGAGGAGGAGGAGGAGGAGAGGAGGAGGTTGAGGGTGTAGAAGACGTAGAGTGCGGAGATGGGGAGGATGAGGTAGATCATGAGGCGAGGGTGGAAGACGGAGGAGGCCATGGGGTAGCCCTCATTCCCCTCCTTGTGGTTCCCTCCTCCCCCTTTCATCTCTCCTTTCTCTTTTTCTCCACCGTCTCCCTCTCCGTCTCCTTCTCCTTCTCTTCTGTTAACGCCGCAGCGATCCAATGTAGTTCAGCTGCATGCAAATAATATATATGCAATTAGAAAGACAGATCGAAAGCGAAATTAATAACTGATTTTTGTTTCATAAATTATAATTTTATAGCTCGACGACAACAACGATAGTAAAGATCTTTTTTTTAAAAAAAAATTAAAAAGAATTGAGAACAATGGAGACGCACACAAAAGAAGAAGAAGAGGGATCGGCAAGGGAGAAGGACGAGTTTGGGAAGAGGAGGAAGAGGTGGGGAAAGGAGAAAAGAGGGGTGGTGCTGTGGTGAAGCTATGCGCCCGGTTGCGCATCTTTTTTTAAGCGCTCTCTCTCTCTCTCCCCCTTCTTTTCATTAACTAAAATTATGAGGTTTATTAATAGTAAAGTGCCTTATATTAGAGAGATGTTCCAGTAGTAATGTTTGATTCCATTCCATTGGAAAACTCTCTCTATTTTTAAACTTTGTTGTTAATGCTGAATGCTTTTGTATATACGACATAGCTCAATGCATATACAGGCAATGCCGTGGCTTGTCAAAAGAGTGACATGTGTACGTGAGCAGGAACCTAGGAAACAGTTGTGGCCTGTGCATCTCAGTCAATGCCTAAAAGTGGCCTCATGTGCCCCATCGTATTTATTTATTATTTTGTTATATTTATAAATATATTATATTATTTGTTTATTTAGTGATTCCTTTGTGGAGAAACAACTTTGTTAGAAGCGCCAATGAAGGGTTTAGGCCGAGCCCAATTCAACGGGCCATGATGATGGGGCCCAGATAAAGAAAAAGTGGGCGATGATTATTAGCTTTTCCTTTTCTCTTTTTTTTTTTTAAAAAAAACTGAATATTTAAGCATCTGCTCTAAAACAAAGAGAAAGTAGTTTGATTTACATATATAATTAGAAAGCGAATAAGATCTATTAGGTGCATGTGGGAAAGGGGACGTCGTGCGAAATGATCCTAGATCACTAATCTTGGAGCAGTAGCTTGTACAGGGAAAGCGTTTAAGTCTTTGCGAGTCTGTGTAGCAACAGCTAATAAAATCGCGATTCTGAAAGGCCAATAGCAGTACTCATGCCTCTAAATTGTTTTTCTAACGAAAAAAAATAAATGGCATGTGCCTGAGGTCGCATTCATGAGCAAATTATGGTACTATGTGGCTTCAAACTGGCACGCACATTAGGTGCAATATAATACAAAAAAAAAAAAAAAATAGAGCAATGGTGTCTATACATTTTATAAATTCAAGTACGTCTCATGCGCCTTCGCAAGTATAGAGGTTTTCATACTTATAAGTTATTTTCGATGATGAGATGTCCAGTTCGACAATCAGATTCATTAAGTATGATTTACGCTACTAGAATTATTTAGAAACTAAATTTTATAATTTTTCGACATTATTTACCAAGTGATGAAAGGGTCTCAAAAATGACTATTTTAGCGGCCGATGTGGCACGATTATAAGTTCAACGGTGTATAAGAATTCAAATTACATAAAACTTTAATAGAAAATTCTACTTAACATCAAGAGTAAGAACAATACTTTCGTCGTTTATCACCATTTTTTTATGAGATTTTTATTATCAGCCGTTCATTTTGAAGCTACTCGTTCGCTAGGCAACCGAAATCAAACAATTATGAAATTTAGTTTCTAAATAGTTCTAATAGTGTAGATCATGCCTAACGGAGCCGATCGTCGAATCGGATGTCCTATCATCGAAAACAACTTACAAATACGGAAGTCTCCGTACTTTCGAAAGCGTATGAGCCTAGCTCTTATAAATTTTATATATTTTTACTCCTTTTTCAATACAAATTATAGAAAATGAAGGTAAAAGAGAAAGAAAAAAGTAGTAGATGCGACTGTGTTCTCTGTTCAATATCGCTTTCTCCGTTGTCGTGCTCCGCACGCCCAAATCTTTGTCTAAATTGAGAGTCTCGTTCCCTAATCGGGCGGGGAATTGGACCATAACTTGAAAGGAACTGCGTCCCATTGATCACGCGCCAGGCTGCTGCTTTTTCCGTCTTACAGCCCAGACGGTGACTTTTGATTTCTGGTCCATCGCAATTTGTGAGCACGATACACACCACAAGAATGCGACCGCCCACTCTACCTATGCACGACCAAAACAAAAGTCCTCCTCTAGTCCCTCCATGTCGGCCACTTTGTTAGTTGTGCATTGCACCCAGCTATCATTAGGATTACCAAACCTAACTTACGGTTTATCTAGTGGAAGGGCAACTGTTCCTGAGCCGGCTCGTATTCGATTCGAAATGAACCAACTCATTTATTAAATGAGTCGATTATGAGCTTATCTTTTCAGCTTAAACAAGTCAAACACGAGCAGCACCCAGCTCGCTCCTATTTGTCTCTTGCAGCAAATTAAATTTTTTTTTTTAAGTTTTGTAATATATATATATTTTTTTGTAGCACAACTTTCAAATTTTAGTACTAATCCGTAATACTAAAAGCAATAGCAAGCATCAATAATAATAAATTATTTATAATTAATCAAGCTGGCTCGAAATATTTCGAGCTAGTTGGAATCAATTTCAAGCCGAAAGCCGCTAGATTGTCCCGGCTGATTTTAATTTTGACCCAAAAACCTTCTAGCCCGAATTATTTTCCAGCCGATCTCGAGCTAGTCCCAACTCGTTCGTATTCAACTCGTTGACAATTCTAGCAAGAGTTATTATATCTCTACTTTCGCCTGCAACTACCTGTGCAATGAAATATTCAGCAATTGGAATAGTTTGAAGTTTCTATTGCAGCAAAAAGTTAAGAAATATAATTTTGAAACCAAAAAGCGAAAGCTCTACTTTAGAGCTTATGATTCTACTTTGAAAGTAATTATTAGAGAAAAGTTTAGTGTGTTATGCGCATGAATACATATTTCACATTCATATATGCATGCAGCATGTGTGCGTGTCTATAAATCTCTCATACTTTTATGTTTTGTTATACGCTTCTCATAGTTTAAAAACAATATATAAACACATTTAAATTCTGCTACTAAAGGACTGTGCAAAAAGAAACGCCCTTTTTGCATAAAAAATCCACTAGTTTTGGACTTTTGCAAAATTATGTCGCTATTTTCGATTTTGCAGATTCAGTCCGGATTTTCAGTAAACTGACAAAAATACCCTTCTTACTTTTTATCTCTCCTCTTTTTTTTTTCTCTCCTTTTTTTTTCTCTCGCTCTTTTGTTTTTCTCTCCGAAGAAGGCGGTGGAGGCGGAGGCAGAGGCGGAGGCGGAACGCCTCGCCTCTGCCCCTCACGCTCTCGCCCTCGCCCGCGCACCCCCGCCATCCTCGCCTCCGACCCCGCCGAGGCTGTGCCGCGCCGCGACTTTTTTTTTTCCCCCCCTCCGACCCTCCTCCACCCGCCGTCCCCGCCGCCACCGCCGGCGACGAAGAAGAAGTGCTTCTTGGGGCCGAGAAGTACACCGGCGAGGGAGGGGAAAAAAATATAGTTACACTCCGGCGAGTGCGGTGGATCGTGACAAAAAAAATTATAGATAAAAAAAATAAAAATAAAAAATATTGTTTCCCTACTGAAAAAAAAAGAAAAAAAAAAGAAGATGATGATATTGCACTGTTAAAAAAAAATTACACTGTTTTAAAAAAAAATTGTACTGTTTTAATGAATGTTGCACTATTTAAGAGAGAAATTACACTCTTTTGAGATGAAATTTACACTCTTTAGGCAAAATTACACTATTTAGGATAATGTTGCACTATTTCTTTCTCTTCCTCTTCTTCTTCCTTCTTCCTCCACTTTCCATCCTCATCCCCCCCTCTCTCTCTCTCTTTCCTCACACTCCTAAAATAATTTTGGACCGGTGCGGTCGAAGCCGGAGGAGGAGGAGCGGCCGTAGTCGCGGGGGTCGAAGAGGTAAACGGGGAGGAGGGAGAGGGAGGCGTCGGCGGTGGCGCGCGGGGCAGTGGTGGGCGGGCGCAGGGGGCGCGGCGAGCGCACAGGGAGCGGGCGCGGGCGGGGGCACACAGGGGGCGCAGGGGAAGCGCCACGCCCCCTGCGCCCGCCCCGGCGGGGCGCAGGAGGCGCAGGGGATGCGCTCCCTGCGCCCCCTGGGGGCGCGGGCGCCGGCGGGGGGCGCAGGGGGGGCGCAGGGGACGCGCCCCCTGCGCCCCTACGCCCGCGCCCGCGCCCCCAGGGGGCGCAGGGGGCGCGTCCCTTGCGCCCCGCCGGGGCGGGGGCGCAGGGAGGGGGGCACAAGGGACGCGCCCCCTGCACCCGCGCCCGCGCCCCCCCGCCCCCTGCACCCCCTGCGCCCGCCCACCACCGCCCCGCGCGCCACCGCCGACACACCGCCGACGCCTCCCTCTCCCTCCTTCCCGTTTACCTCTTCGACCCCCACAATTACGGCCGCTCTTCCTCCTCCGGCTTCGACCGCACCGGTCCAAAATTATTTTGGGAGTGTGAGGAAAAGAGAGAGAGAGAGAGAGAGAGAGAGAGAGAGAGGGGGGGGGGGAGGGATGAGGATGAAAATTGGAGGAGGAAGGAAGAAGGAAGAAGAAGAGAAAGAGAAAGAAATGGTGCAACATTATCCTAAATAGTATAATTTTGCCTAAATAGTGTAAATTTCATCTCAAAAGAGTGTAATTTCTCTCTTAAATAGTGCAACATTCATTAAAACAGTGCAATTTTTTTTAAAAATAGTGTAATTTTTTTTAACAGTGCAATTTCATCATCTTCTTCTTTTTTCTTTATTTTTTATTTTTTTTCAGTAGGAAAATAATATTTTTTATTTTTATTTTTTTCTCTATAAACTTTTTTTGTCACGATCCACCGCACTCGCCGGAGTGTAACTATATTTTTTTTCCCTCCCTCGTCGGTGTGCTTCTCGGCCCCAAGAAGCACTTCTTCTTCGTCGCCGGCGGTGGCGGCGGGGACGGCGGGTGGAGTTGGGTCGGAGAGGGGAAAAAAAAAAAAAAAAGTCGCGGCGCGGCGGCCTCGGCGGGGTCGGAGGCGTGGAGGGCGGGGGTGCGCGGGCGAGGGCGAGAGCGTGAGGGGCAGAGGCGAGGCGTTCCGCCTCCGCCTCCGCCGCCTTCTTCGGAGAGAAAAACAAAAGAGCGAGAGAAAAAAAAAGAGGAGAGAGAAAAAGTAAGAAGGATATTTTGGTCAGTTTACTGAAAATTCGGACTGAATCTGCAAAATTAAAAATAGCGACCCAATTTTGCAAAAGTCCAAAACTAGTGGATTTTTTATGCAAAAAGGCCAAAAGAAACTGACCTATTCGTTGAAGTATCAACTGAACTTCATTAGAAGTACACTTGATCTGTTGGTTTAAATGGACCAACATCCTGCCCTGTGGCGGGAGATCATTTTGGGCCGAGTCGTATTCGACATGGCGTGAGGCTGGGTGAGCCGAGTCATGTTCGAAGTGGCGTGAGGCCGGTGGGGTCGAGTCACAATCGAGATCCGTGGGCGCTGTATTTGTACGATTTAAGTGAATTGATAGCGTATTTTTAACAGCTTGAGCTTTTGAGATTAATTGTTAGCGCCAACGATCCGACATTGATCATCATACGATAGATGGATTTCTAATACGTGATGAATACAACTTGAAAAACTACAATAAAGATTAATAGATCCATTAATTGGTACTTGGACCAGATCACTCACTCTTCAATCACTATACTGAGTATTTTTGATATTCTGGAACCCCAGATTTTCCTGGAAGAGCCTCTGCTGAGTAGATTGCATGGTGAGACAATGCTCTCTAATCTCAGTATGATACCTGAAAACAAAAGAAACCAAATTATACGGATATCTTTGTATCTTCTTTCAAGGTAAATTAGGATTGTTTATCCAATTAATCATCTCAAAAACCATCCTAATCCACAACAAAAACATACCTTGCAAGGAAGCGTGATCCATTGCATAAGTTGTCTAACTACTTCTAGTCTCTGCTACATGTCTCAAATGTATCATATCACAAAGTATTAAGTAAGCATCAGAAGGAGAGTCTTATGGTGCCTTCCCTAACTCAGATAAGCAGTTTCAAGCAAAGCTTTATTTTTACCATTTGCAGTTGCTTATCGAATAAAACGTTATAATGCTAGTTTCGAAGGACCAAAAACAGAACTGCAGAAGATACACTGGGCACTTGATGCAAGCCTGTTGATGCCAATTGATAATTTCAAGATGATAAAACAGCAATTCCTAATTTTGAACTCTTAAATGGTAATGGAATCCATGAAGTACCATTCAAATATCAGAACAACATTTATTTAATACAGTTACCTTGCTAAATTGCCTCAGAAATTTCATTCTGTATTGCATGTTCTGCAGCAAAGTGAAATACGTCAAATTGCGAGATAAAACGAAATGAAATTGACGCAGGGAGGAAACTTAACAACAATACAAGAAAAAATAGCAACTACGCAAGAAATATCAGCTTTCTTTAATAGTTCAATATGTGCCATTAGTTTCATGCTTCTTTTCTGAAACACCATCACATGTCAGTGCAGTGCAGTGCAGTGCAGAGGACCATCATTGGACAGTGACCTATATCACAGACCCATCATTCTTCGCAGTAAAGATCATAATTGTTTGTTGATAGAGTGCATTTATATTTGTCATATATAACTCACATTTTCTGTGTAGAATTATTTTGTTTTCTTAATAGAAGGCCATATTGGTAAGGACAAGGATACGTCACATAAATCGGATAGTTTCTTCGAAAGGATCTATAATTCCTGACAATGCGATCAACGAAAATGGATCTAGTTGAAACATTGCATCTTCTTGTTTAATTTGGTACAAAATGTTCAATAAAAACCACAGTTCACATATGAATGGTGACTCAGACTAAGTTGAGGGTTATCTTGAAAGAAAGAAGACAAAAATTTGACTTGGGAGTAGTTGGAGATATACAATACCCCTTTAATTTATGGAAATACTTGTTCCAGATTGAGGTGAATGTATTGAAACAACTATTTTAGCCCATTATAAACAGTTAGGACTTAGAATTTGTGGTTGCAGTTTCAAATGTGGTTTTCTTTTATGAATGCTGACATGGTAGTGACGAACATGATTGGTTGGTTTTTTGATAGTATTGAACTTAAAAAGGATGCTTTGATGTTGGAGTTGATCATATTATATACCATGTTTCTGTCTATATTCCATATTCCACTTGACTTGTCCTTGAGAACACACAGTACTTTGTTGGACAAAATCGATGATTAAGGCATCTTTAATGCTAAAGTCAACAAAAGGCGCATTTCATACTCCTTTCCACTACTAAAGTTGAATTTGGCACAGGGCATTTTTACTTCAGTTGATTTTCTATTCGTTTCATTATTTAGCACCATGCAATTACAAACCTGAAATTGACAAGAACAAGTAACAAAGATTCAGTGAACTACAAATCATCTCACCATAAATACATCGCCAATAATAGATCGAACTTTACCATCGAGTACATTATTAGAAAAGGTTTCCAGAAATCGATGGCAACACCAAAATGATTCCACATGGTTATATTGCGTGCAATGCAGCTGTCTTTCAAATTTCTAATTATATATGAATGTTTTGAGATGACTGTTTCGGCGTGCAAATAGATATTAGAATTTAACATAAACTAATATAATAAAAGAAATGCATATGTATGTCTACAAGAGCCACTCGAGTTTTCATACTTACCACTGTTAAAATTGCAGATTACGCTTTTCTATCAGCTACAGGGAAATCAGAGGTATCCTACAAATTGAAGTTTCATTGATCTACTCACAGCTCGTTGCAGGAATGTCGAACACCCTAACACGTCGTTAACAACTAAAGAATTACTGATTTGAGATAACTTATTCCTCGAGAATAGTAATTAAACATTTAAATCTCAATTTTCGGCCTTCTTTGACCGTATAAATAGCTAAATATTCTATTAGGATCCAAATGTTTACAGTAGGAAGGTGAGAGTCAAAGATAAAAATATTCGAGGGGAAGAAAGATAAGCCACTCTAGACAACACTTTATAATACAGGTCAGAAAAGTCGAAAGAATTCGATGCTTTCATAATGACAATCAAATCCTCAAGTAAACTGTGTTCATAAGCTAGGTTAAGCATTAAGGGTCCATAACCAAAGAGGGACATGTAGAGTCCACTAGAAATAGGATTTGTTGAGCACAAACAGGTTATATGAGCTCCGAAAAAGAAGAAAATAATAATAAAAAAAGACAGAGATCCATTAAAATAAAGTGACAGCTCTGCTAATTGTGGTGATAACCCACCATTTGTGATTGTGGCATCTTGTCTCGCGACAAAGATATCTTTCATGACATTCGACTAAAAAAATCAAAAAGAAAAAATTGCTCGATTCGGCATTAGGGCTCAGACCGATCGTTCCTAACGCAGGTGGCAAAGAACTTGATTGTTAATATTTGAGATCCTAAGGTCGAAGCCTAGTTGCTTTATATTTTCAGCTAAACTTATTTTAAAAAAATAAATAAAACGCATAACATACTATCTTTTTCCGAAAAAATAGAAAAGACAATTGGGCTTAATCTAAGGTGGTAATAAATTATTGAATCGTGCTCTTTTGAAATTTTTGTTCTTCTGAAATTACTTAATGGCGGATTTAAAATATAAAACATTCAAATTTGAAAAAAAGAAGAGATAATAAAATGTGGAAATTTATATGTGGGAAAAGGGAATGCTCACTCCTGAGTAGGGAAAAAAAATTGGCGGAGCGTAAAGCTCGAGAAGAGATAAGGTGTTTACAAAGTGTGGTGAAAAAGATCCAAAAGGAATTATACGTACAGATTATTTAGATATCATATTTTATAGTCTAGATAAAATACTAGTTTTTATAGTTTTATTAAAATCATAAATCCAAATGCAAATCATTATAATTTATAAAGTTCAACAATCAAATCTAATTTGTAATTGCACATTTTGGACTAACAACTAGCTTTTAAATTCCCCCGTCAAATTTTTAGGCTAAATTTATTTTTGGTCCTGAAACTGTGAAGCATGTCAAATTTTGATCACCAAATTTAATTTAGTAGCAAGTTTTAGCTTGAATTTATTAAATTATTATAATAGAGTTTTATAAATTAATTTAGTCGGCTTAATGCAAGCATGTGGGTAATGTAGAAATAATATAATGCAGTAATGATTAAAATGCTAGACTATTTACATATCAGTAATACGTCAAAGTTTAAAAATTTAAAAAAAAATTATTATAAATTAAAATTTAAAAATCAAAGTATCATGCGGTTAAAAGTTGAAGAACAAACATATCATCATTTAGTCAATTTGTAACTATGCTGTCACGTTCAGTGAGTTTGGAAGATGCCAAACCTTCCACACACAAAAAAAAAAAAAATAAATAAATAAAAAAGACCAAACCTTCCAATGCGGGTCGGAATAAAGCTAGGGTTCACACGACTGTAGACCACAAATATATATGCACGACAACGACACGTGTGAACAGTTAATTCGCCCACTCTGCCCCTTTCCATTATAGGTTTAGGCAAATTATCTGCACCCGGTGTATCCGTACGCAGCATACACCAAATCTATTTGCTAACGATTAATGCCTTAAATTGTAATCCAATTCACTAAATATGATCTACATTGCCTTTAATTTAATTTTTTTTTATAAATCTACTACTAAGATTTGTGAGAAATAAATATCTAAAATTTATAATTTTTTAATACAAACAAATTTGTTAAATGTTATAGAACACATGGTACAGACAATAACTTTTCAAGGTGCGTGTGAATGTCAAAAATTTATAATTTTTTAATGCGAACAAATTTGTTAAATGTCGTCGAACACCTGGTGTAGGCAATAACTCTTCAAGGTGCGTGTGAGTCCATTACAGGGCTGTGTTTGGCCTTCTGAAAAGTGATTTTAAGAGGCCAAATGTGAAATTTTCTTTAATTGTGTGTTTGGTAATCTATTTTTTTTAAAAAAATTAATTCTAATTTTTAAAATTAGTTTTTTTAATTTTAAAATTTGCTTTTTGAAATCTTATTCCAATCCCTTTGCTTGGTGTTGCGACCTCGGCACCTGTCGGTGGAAATCATCAAATTCTGGAAGTCTCCGCGCATCGCGTCTTCGAACGCGTAAAGAAATTGGTCTCTCAAGGCGATAGGAGGAAGAATAAGAAGAGCAGCGAAGAGATAGAGAGAGAAAGGGAGAGGAAAAGGGGCGAAGAGCATCGCGATTTTGGGCGTGGGAGGTAAAGGAATCGCTCGTCCATCTCCGATCGAAACCCTAACGCAAGGAACGAATGTTCTCGTCTTGAAAGAAGAAGAAGAAGAAGAAGAGGAAACGTAGGAGGAGATTTGATAGGTTGATCACAGGGAAACGAAGGGAAAAAGGGAGGAACAAAGCAGGGTCGGAGGAGGAAGAGGAGGAGAGGATCTTTCTTTTTTTCTCTCTCTCTCCGGTTTCGGACTCAGGTATTTGAAAGCCTAGCTCTTGATTTCTCTATGTTTTTAGGTAGTTTTAGCGCTCGATCTGCGGGGGTGCACACAGCGGAAAAGGGCTGGGTTCTTGGCTCCGATCGCCGTGGATTCTCGTCGGGTCCGATGTCGGATTTGGTTTTTCTTCGGCCGCCGTAGCTCGTCGATTTGGATGTTTGATTGTTGGAAACTATGGAAGTTAGATAAACATGTTAGGTTTGGTTCTTGATCTCCAGATCCATTGTGGTTGGAAGATCTACAAGAAGAAGATGGTGGATTTCTTGAGGAAAAGGCGAAGAAGATTGTGTCTGAGCTTGAGTTAGGGTTCAGAGCTGGGCTTTCACTCTAGATCTCTTGTCAGATCTTATATCCGGAGGATAAAGCAGGGGAAATAGCGGTTGTTGATTTTTAGGGCTTGGATCTGCTCCTTTTTCGCATCTTTGTCCACGACATTGAACAGCTTGCTTGGATCCTGTGATTTTCCCCTTGAACGGCCAAGGAGAGTAGCAATCTTGCTTCTTCTCAGGGGCTTCTATTTTGTCGTGTAGACTTAGGCTTCTGCAGGTGTAGTGATTTCTCCTGATTGGTGATTCATGACACCCATGCCACAACCTTCTGCGACGAATCGAGCGAATCCTCCAAACATCTTTTCTTCTCTTACCCATGCCGAAACCCTCACCAATGATCTTTGAAAGCTTTCTAGTTTCTTGACTGTCTCTTTGTGCATTTGGAGTTTTACCTTTTCTTGTCCTTCCCGGGCTCCAGGCTTCTTGACGTGTGAATTTAGTTTTGATTTCCAAGCTGGAGGAATGTTCGTATTGTGGATCCGTAGAATTTCTTGGCGCTTCCAGGTTTTTGAAAGAAAGAATTTGCGGTGGCTCTTAGATCGGGTTTCTTTGGAAATTTCGGTTCATTTTAGCATTTACAAATTGGTGGGTGGTTATTAGATCTGATATTACATGGCAAAGAGGAAGCTTTGGAAACTTCAACACAGCATTTTGGTTTCATGTGATCTTTTACCTCTTTGGGATGCAGTTTGGGGGACTTCAGTTTTTATGGAGAGTGGATGTTTATGTGTTTTCCCACGGGGATTGCCTGGCCTATCAAGCAAGAGGAGCCTTCCTACTTTCTGTTGTGGACATTGTTCCGTGCTTGATATGTGGACTAGTGCTAGATATTGTAGTTCTGGTGTTACTTGATGATTTTCTCTTTTACTTGAATCTGAACCAGAAGATGTGGTGCGCGGATGCCTTCAAAGGATGGTTTACACAAGATAATGGCCCTCTAGTGGCTTATGCAGGCAGTCTGTTATTAGCCCTTTGAGCACTACTGTTAAGAATAGCAGTTAATTTAATTAAGAAATAAGCAAATTGTATAGTTACTTTGAATCACGGTTGGATTGAAAGTTATGCTGATGCCTATGGATGTGCTGATCATTACCTTGTTCTTTTGCAGAGACCAGCTTTTGTTGTTTTGGATCAAAGACGCAGTTGATACACTCTGGTCTTCAATAACCACTGCTGCAAAAGAAAATGAGGATTCTGAATCAATGGTGGGTTTTGTCTCTTTCCATCATGATAGATTGCAATTGTATTTCATGGTTATTGCAAGAATTCCTGGCTGACCATCTCTTGTGCAATTTTCTCTGTGTACGACGAACCTTCTTGTTTCAATAAATTCTTAGTATTATGTGCAAGCATTTGCTCTTGATACTATTGATAGCTCGTTGCTTGTTAAACATGCGGTGATGTCTAAAATGAATGAAATCTTGATTCTCAGATACGATTGTGCACTTGCACTGGAGGTTCTGCCTCTCTCCTTGAAGGCTCTGGCCATCAGGAAGGTTCGAAGACCTGCAAAAGTTGCAATGGCAAATTAGTAGTTGATGGGCGAGGAACCCTCTCAAGAAACATGCTGAGCACTGTGAGTTTGGAGCTTTCAAGAGATTCTTGCTTGAACTGGAAAACTGTCATTAAAGGCAGGCAGAGGGCCATAAGACGAGCTAGAACTTCTTTTACCTGTGAGAACAGAAGGAAGCCTGCAACAAGAACTTATAAGGGGAGTGAAAATGCCACCAATGAAGAATCAAATATAACAGGCGATCTTCCAATCTCTGAATCTGAGAAGGTTTTGCTTTTTTCTTTTTCTTTTTTCTGTTGTGTACAAATCTTTCTAACTATTGGGAATAACTAATAACCGTCCTTCTTACTTTCAGCTTGGTGTGACTATTCTTGGAAGGCGGTTCAGTGAGGCCTTAGGAAGTGTTCCCATAAAGAAAAGGAGATTACTGTTAGTTCGTTCGCCATCACCTCCACCCCATTCTTCTGACTCGAATGAATCTGATCAGATGGTACAAAGCCAGTCTGCCTCTTATGCAGAGAGTGTATCATATTGGAAAAATCACCACGACAAAACTATTGCTAATGAGGGTACCAGTCTGAGAGACAAAAGTGAACAGTGTTGTGATGCTGCAGATTTTTCTGGTATTGTGGCACTTGCTGATGCTGCTTGCCAAGCTGGTAATGTAGGTGACATCATGAATACCGAATTTGAGCATTCTGGAAAAGAAGAAAAGAGTTTGGAAATTATGCAGAGTGCAGAATCAAGTTCAATTTCTGACATAAAAACGCAGCAGCTATTGGGTATTTCTGAAGGTTTGCTCTGTAAATCTGAAATGCCTCAGGAGATAACTTCTACCTCTGTGCTTCATACTGAAGGACCACGTAGAAGTGAATTGGGTGCATCAAACAGTCCAAATAACTCCACGGGTTCCACGGAGAAAATACCAGAGAAATCAAGTAAGGTGGAGTCTTCATCTCGGGATTCTAAATTTCCCTGGGATCTTAACACCACAATGGGTGAATGGGATAGCAGCGACGAAGAAGACATTGGGAAGCATAAACTAGATGCTGCTGATGCTGTGGATGAAAATAGTCGTCGGGACGAAAAGATAGAACAAGTTGGAATTTGTGAAGATCCGGTAAAATATGAAGACTCTAAGGACACTCCAGAATCTTTTGATCGCAGAATACGGCTGGTCGGGATACAAAAGGAAAGTTTCGTCTTAGTTGATAACAAGGCCAAAGATGAAGGTGATGTTCTCAATGATAATTTACTTGCAGATAATACTAGAATAAAGGAAGGCTCTTTGCCTCAGTCTGTCAAGGTTTCTGCCCAAGGGGAGCTCCAGTTGGAATGTCCTTCAGCTGCCAAAGACTCCGCAAGAGGAGCCAAGCTTCTTCCTAATCAGCTGGATAGCTGTTATACTTATGAAAATGAATCTGACTCAGCTGGAGGTAAGCTAGGCCCTAACACTGAATCTTGTTCAGCTACTTGCACAATGCAGAATATGGTAGGTGAAGCAAACATGGGTTTGATGTTAAAGAAAGAATCCTCTCCTTACCTGGTATCTAGAGAGAAGTTAAATTGCGGCTATTCTGCTGATGCCGGTGAATTCGATTACAGCATGGCTCAGCTAACTAATAGACCAATTTCTGAGGAAACCACAAATGCAGCTGTTGCAGTTGTTTGTAATGAAAATACCATAGATTGCACCATGTTTGATGTCCAAAGAGGACTACTTATTCAACAACGCAATTCTGAAATTGAGAAGCTTGAGCTTTCCAGTGCTAAAATTGATCGTTGTCCCTCTGTTAGTCTTCTGGCTGAGAATGCTTCTGATGCTTCTGTTGATGGAAATATTGGCACCCATGTGACAGCTGCTATTGGCTCTAGTGAACCAGTACAGTCTAATGGCATGTGTGATACTCAGAGTGCTTGCGCTGATAAATCCAGCGAAACTGATACTAGGCAGGCACCTAGTAATCATGATGAGCTGTCTTTTGGGAATGTAAATGGTAGCAAACATGGAACAGTTGATGAAGATGATAAGATGGATGATAACAAATGCTCTACGAGGAGTGACGTCAAAGAAAGTTATGACAAAAATGAACTTCATGACAAAAATAAACTTTGTTTTAATGCTGTCTCAAAGGATCCTATAGAAAGCACAACAGCTGCTAGTAATGCAGATGATGTGAAAAGATTGGGTGATAATTTCACTTGTGGCTGTGATTCTGATGATTCTCAAGTTGACAAGGATCAGGCTGTTGGACTGGAAAAGGTTGACCTTGGTGATGAGGAATATCAGTATGAAGATGGAGAGCTAAGAGAATCATTTCCTAATAATTGGGGAGAAGATGGTGAGGAGTCGGAGACTGAACATGTAGATTACGGATCAGATAACAGGGACAATGATATCTTTGAAGTTGCATCTGATATTCCTATTTCTGTTCCTTTACCTGTTGATGCTATGACACAAGAAAATGGAGGTTTGTCAGTTGTAAGTACTGACAGAGTGCACGATGGGTTGAAGGATTCATTAGAAGCCGTGTCAGGGAAGAGTTCATCGGCAGCCAATTCTTTAGATGTTGGACTCCGAAGAAGAAGTGTTGAGAGAGTCAGTAAAACTGTTCAGACAGGTCATTTGAGGGAGGATTATGAGACTAAAAAGCAGGAGAGGGATCTGAGTAGTGTATCAGAATCAGGTGCTGAGAATAATGGGGTTTGCCTTGAAGGTGATGGTGCCAAAGAGTTTCAAGCAAGGTCGAGGATGAAGTCGTCTGGATGGGATCAGTTGCCAGGTCACAGTACCAAGCATGGGTTGAAGGATGCGGAACTTGACCATATCAACGAAAATGAGGCTACTACTTCTTTGGATGCATTAGGGATTGGTGACTCCTTTAGACAGACGGTTTCATCATTGAGGAGAGACATGTCATCGCGAATAGAGAGGCCAAGGTCCTCTGATGTGCCACAGAGCAATGAAAAATCTCATGTTAGGGCAAGCAGGTTAGTCCTGTTAATCGGTATAAATTCACATATATTCCTCTGCAATGTTATCTATTAACTTATATTCCTGGTCAAAATCTGATTTCTATTCGATGCCTCTCAAAAATTTACTTTCTTACGTATACACCTTCACACCCTTATGCTTACAAAAAATGTCTCTTTGGAAACAATTTCTAATAGTTTTCTAATGGAAGCTAGTTTTACGAGGAAACCAACATCTTCCCATGAATTAGCTAATTCCCAACTTAAGACGAGAGCTTTTTACAGAAACTGCACTTTCCGGTTCCTTTTTGTTGTGGGTTGGGAGGGGGGAGGGGGGGAGGGGGGGGGGGGGGGGGGGGGGGGGGGGGGGGGGGGGGGGGGGGGGGGGGTATGTATAGAAATTCTGATTTTTCGGTGGTTAGATGTAATCGATGACTTTGTAGCAGTATATATATATATATATATATATATATATATATATATATATATATATATATATATATATATATATATATATATATATATATATATGTTAAAACAGCTATTTCCTCCCTTACTTTCTAATATGTAAAGATCTCATGTTACCTCTATAGTCTAATAGTTATGCATTTTACTGTGTTGCATCTCTAGGTCTGATGACCGCAACAGCTTGAGTTTGAAAGCTGAAGCAGAAATGGGTGCCGCTAGATCGATTGGAAGGGGTCGACTACCTTGGCATACTCAGGGAAGGGGTGGAGATGAACTGCCTCCAAACTGTTCTCGTCCCACTCATCGCAGATCCCCTGGCTTCTATGGTCCACCACCCAGTTTTGCTACCCTTGGTTCGAGGAATGCAGCTGCGGCAGCTGTTGCGAAAGTAGAAAGCAATGGTTTTTTCGTAGCACCTGATGGCACGATAGTCAAAGCTGCTGGTTCGGGGACGGCTGGTCGGGCACCCAGAAGAACCTCTCATTCTTCTGTGTATAGAAGTGGATCTCCTACTGAGAGAGATGGAGTAGGTGGCATGCCTAGAGGTTTACGAAGTGTAAGAGAGATGAGCCCAGATAGGCAGTTTGGTGTTGGTCGAGATCGGTCTGATCGATATGGTCCAGAGATAATCAGGGGCCGATGTCGCAGGGCCATTCGTGACGAGGGCATGGAGGCACCACTATCTGTTCACCGCCATTCACTCTCCAGGCAGAAAATTTTCTCCCCGCATAAAGGTCCTCTTCATCTCTCCCGGTCTCGAACCAGATCAAGATCAAGATCAAGAACACGCTCCCCTCGTTTGTGGGCATTACGAGATCAAGAAACTGCTGCACCTAATTTTGAGCCAGATGCGAAGTTGGAAAGAATGAGGCCCTCACTCGGACGATCCAAGTTCGATGACCATATTGCAGGATATGGTCTACCCAATGCTTCGATGTGGGTTGACAAAAGGGGCAGCTCACCGGATCGTCTTCGAGAGGATGATTACAAGCGGTATTCAAGCAGAAGCCCACCAGTGCGTTATTTCTCGAGGAGTGACCGGTCGCACCCTACAAATTTCCCAGTGGACCTGGAGCATGATGATTACCGCAGGCCAATGCATTCTAGCAGGTTTCAAGGATGTGTTGGTTTTGGCAAGGGAAATAGGCATGACGAAAGTGGAAATGATAGGAGGGAGCATGGAAACCGATATGATGTGCTTCATTCTGGTGGACATATGAAGCGGTTTCGTGATGTTGTTGGAGATGGTTTTAGGGTTCACAACCAAAGAAGAGGCAGTTCAAGGGGCTACGAGAGGGCCATGGATAGCCAACTTGGAGATTCCCCTCGTAGAGCTGAGGAGGAGAGAGGCAATTTCAGATATGGTAGAAGTGGAAACCATTATGCCAACTGTGATGATGACATAACATTAAGGAGAAGGCCCTCATAAGTGCGGTGTCTTTTGTACCATCTGCTACTTGTGTTCAAGTGAAAGGAATGCTGAGCCAATGATCTTTTTTACCCTTTTTAAGTGGGAAAAGAAATTAGCTTTGCAATCTTCCGGATTTCTAGCGCTTGTAGAAATATATATTCTGCAGTAGAATTTGAAAATTTTTGTTTCCAGCTTGCAGCTTATCTTTTATATTTTTTCCCAATATTTTGTTTGTATCTTTATTCGGACAAATTTTGAATGGGATGTAGTCTTCAGATGAGGCTAATTGAAATATGATCAATCAATGAAATTTCAGCCTGTGTTTTAAGACATCTTTCGTCTTTCTCCTCTTGGCAGAGATTTGGTTCTCATTTTTGTCTTATAGACATTAGCATTATGCTTTTTAAAGATCATCTCTTGTTTTGTTTGGAGAATTTTTCATTGATGAGTTCAATGTTAGCAGATTGATCATATATCTATATGAAGGGGTAGGTCCGCTTTTGGTTGCATGTTTCTTGTCTTTTGTCTTACTAATTATGTGCTATGAATGTAACCACTAAAGATCTTCTCATTTCAGGAAAATATTCCAATACTAATCTGTTGAATTTTGATTCTGTGCAAGTTAGAAGTTGCCAAAGGTACCATATCTTGCCAAAGGTACCACGTCTTGCCAAAGGTATTTTTTTTTAATCTCTCTTATTTAATATTTATATTCTGTCGCAGGAGTATAATGAAATTATTCTGAAGGTATTTTATGTTAATGAGGTACTATAGTGCACATTTGCTGTCCTACAAATGAATGCCGCTGCTCTTGATTCTGTCTCAAGTTATGTATTTGCTTCGCTCGCTTACATCCTTCCAGGATTGGAGTTGGTTCTCAGTAAATATTTTAGTTTTAGATAAAATAGAAATAAAGGAGAAAACATTTTAATCTTTATTAAATTTGTTGCTAAAGGATCTGGTGAAGGTGAGATTTCGGAGATTCTGACTACTATAAGGGTATTTTTAGGATCTAGAAAAATTCATGTGGTGAAATATTAGAGAAATCTTCAGTCTTTTACCCCCTTTATATTAAATAAATGGTTGCTTGGCAATGACCTATCAGTAAATATTATAAAACAGTATATAAATCGGGCGTAAATATGACAACTTTGATTGAGATAGGTAGGTACCGTCTGCAGAGCTTCTGAACTGAGTTTCCGCTCAAGTTGATAAGTTGTTTGTGTGTTTTCACTGTAAATCTTTTCTGAAACCTTATGCAGATAATGTGATATTGTGAACTTTCTTTCTTTTTGAGGGTTTTTTTTTTTGGTTCTTATGTCTTTTTATTTTTGACTGGGATAAGCGTCGGCGTTTTTGAATGGTAAGGTTGACTAACAGAAGGTTCTATTGTTATAATATTCAGGCGGATCGTATATTATGTTTTTTTTCCAGAATTTGTTCCATTGCAGGGGAAAAGTTGACATCTTTAATGTTGAAGCAGACTTCTTTTCTACTGGTCCTGCTAGGGCTGCTTGTTAGCTATTGAAGATTTAGGCCTTTTTGGTGGCTTGATATCTTTTGAGATGCTAATGATTTGTGTGTTGAGATTGGATCTATGATTCCTATTGCTGCTGTGATCTGCTAAATTCTGTTGCAGATTGCTGGTCAGGACTGCTGGAACTGACAGGTTACTGGAATCTAAAATATTTTGATTGCACTTGTTTGTGGCAAAAGTTGGCAATGCAAGCTTCAGATCATTTCACTTTCTCAGAGATTTTTCATTTGGATCCTCCATGCATTTTACTGAGATGGTCTCCTGGACTTGCATATTTGCTCTCGAAGCAAGCAGAAATGATGGGTTATGTATTGCCAACTCGTTTCCCATCATTCTATTTGAGATGTTTTTACTTTAATTTTCTTCTGTAGTTCAAGTATGTACTTGAAAAATATTTATTGGCTGTTAAGTTTACAGATTGTTTTTCCCTCATTATGAGTAAGATAATAATTTCCTCTGTATGTGAGATCAATGATCTGTCTATTGAAACCACGCAAAATACATGTTCGGCCATTTCTTCCTGATATATATATTTTTTTCTACCTGTTCCTTCGCATCAGGACTTCATCTTCCTAGATTTATATATGTACCAAGTCTCAAAAGGCACTTGTAAAGGCCTTCATTGTTGGATTATCAATTGTTTATCGACTTCTATTTGTTACATTTTATATGTCTGCAGCTTATCTTTCTTCGGTTTGACCTTAATGTTGGAACCTGAATCAGAAAAAAAATGGTGGCTTATGTTACCTCTCAGAGGGAATGAATAGTAAGTGGCTGATCGGGTTTGGCTCAGTTTTGATTTTGAATAGTCAGCTTCATTATTATGCAATCAGATATCATCTTATAGTACCGCCGTTTGAATGCGTTTCGGAGCTTCCCAGGTGCGCAAAGAATTGCTCTTAAAGATATAATTAGAAGAATGTACATTGATTTTCGTTACTGTGAAAACTAACTGGGGACATAAGTAAAACAGCAATTTTGCGCATGATTAATTGTTCAAGATCTCAACTACAGCAAATTCTATCTGAAGAGTGAACTTTGGTGGCCCTGGTCTTAAATAGCTAACATGGTCTTTAAATAGCCAACGTTAGTAGTTGCACTGCAAAACACCAACTATCACATCGTCACGAAGACAAATACTACTAAAAGAAAAGATGTTCACTAATCAGTGGTCAAATAACTAATCAACAGCAGGGGAAAAAAAAAAAAAACCAAAAAAGGAAAAAAAAAAAAGAAGTAGAAGGAAGAGGAAATCTACACATCCAATTCGTAGTCTCTTCTATCCTTTCTTCTTGTCTCTGATCAAGGTCCCAGGAGAAACCACTCACCAGGAGGAATCAGAGATCTCGGATAAAATCAGTTTCATATTCCACCTCAAATCCATTCGGGCATAGTTAAACAAACCTCAGATCAGTTCAACCCAAATCAATTCAACCCAGATCAATGAATCAAAGCATCTTCTTTTTTTCTTTTTCTTTTTTCTTTTTTCTTTTCCTTCAATCCGGGTTTTTGTTCCAATCCCAAACCAGAAGCAGCCCTTCGAAACGCCATGCGCCAGTCAAATCCCAAACTTCAAAATCCGACTATATACAAAAATTCCCAACCTCTCTAATTGCAATCTCCGCCCCCACCCCCACCCCCACCCCCAAGCTTTTTTCGATTCACAATTAGTACCCACCGCCGAGCAGCTGGTGGGGAAGGAGCAGCGCCGGGCCGGGCAAGGAGAAGGCGTAGTCGTACTCGGCGGCGTCCTGGGCGGGGGCGGGGGCGTCGGCGGGGAGGAGGGGGGCGCGGCAGAGGGGGCAGGTGCGCTGGTCGTGGGCCATCCAACGGTCGAGGCAGCCGCGGTGGAAGGCGTGGCGGCAGTTGGCGAGGCGGCGCACCTCGGCGGCGCCGTCGAGGTCGTGGAGGCACACGGCGCAGCTGTCCCCGCGCCCGCGCCGGTGGGGGAGGGGCCGGAGCTCGTCGTAGCGCACCACGGGGAGCACGTCGTCGAGGGCCGGGGCCGGGCGCGGCAGCGGCAGCGGCGCGGCGTGGGCGTCGGGCGCCCAGGGCGCGTCCGGGTCGAGCAGGTCGCCGAGCCCCACCGCCCCGAACGCCCACGAGAGCACGCGCCGGAGCAGGCCCAGGAACAGGATCAGGTGCAGCAGCAGCTTCGGGAGCAGCAGCTCCGAGTACCCCACCGGGAACCCCATCTCAGTACAAAAAACTACTCCTTTTCCTGATCTCCCCTTCCTCTCAAATGCTCTGCTTTTCTCTTCTCTTTTTTAGCTCTCTCTCTCTCTAATACCTTTTGAGGCTGAGATGGTAGTAGCGCGAACCCTTTATTTATTAAAGGGGGAGGACGAGGAGTGTAGGTGTAGGATATGTTGTGCGAAACGGAAGTTTGTCATTGGGCGCAAATTCAAAATTTCTGTGCACGAAAATGTAACATTTTTTTTTTTTGGCGGTTGGAGAGTCATCTCGTCCACTAAATCTGACTTTTAGATCCACCGTCGCATCACTTTATACATTAGAAATGAATGAGCATCTGAATCAACGGATGTGTAAAATGCTGGTTTACTAAGGAATATGTCGTAGGATATAGCTGATGGGTTAACTTTATCTATTTGATAGTTAATTAAAATGTTTCAGTAATAATAATTGCTTTAACGGAGAAAAGGATGGATGGTTATGAGAAGGTGCGCCTTGCCCACGAAACTCCACAGGTATTTGATGGGTCATGCTTTGTGGAGTCATCATCTAAAGTTGGGCCAACCACTCATGGATTCTTTTCTTCTTTGAACGAAATAGCTTTGCGCCCCCTTTGTCTCATTCTTTGCGCAAGTGGGTCGCAACAGCTTCTGCATCTTAGTAGGTCGGCTTGAATCTGGGTTTTACCACGACTCAAACCTAATTGGGCATGTCAAATATATATACTTCAACAACTTTGAGTATTCTACGGTTCAAACCCACTCTTCATACTAACTACAGAGAATTAAAACATAATAATTATGACGTCATATACTTTTGATAAACTGGCCTGTTAGGAATAGCTCGGAAAGAGCCCTAACACCTTTTTCTTTTGTTAAAAATCTATGATTCCTTAAAATAGGACATAAAAACTATTCCCAAACATGGGAGCAAATCTTATGGCACAGTTCCTGAGCTCCCCCTACCTACATAATTTTATTCAACCTTTTGCCCCTTTATAAAAGCCTCCCCTAACAGCTAAGCACCTACATAGATCCGTAATGAATATATTATCCTCGCATCCTAAGCTGCTTTTGGGCCCTTTCTTGTAGGTTAACTTTGTGAGGAGAATATAATAATACAGCAACAAACACTTCTAAGTGTAACTAAATGGAAGGATCCGTTCTTATCTAGAATCTGCAATATCCCCCATAGTAACAATATATAGTGATGACATGCATTGTTCGTTATATATTATTAAGATAATAATACCATATTGCCTATCTTATTCGGTTAATCCATGTGACTTAACCAGCTTTTATCATACCAGAATTGAATTGTTTCTTATAATATCAATTTCTAGGGTATTGTTGCTGCATGTTACAGAGAGGAGATAATACCAACTTAAATTAATGTTTTAATGTCCTTCGAATTGGTTAAGTTAAATATTCATGTGAATGTGACGAAGCCAGCTGTGATCTCTCACAAACCGGAATAGTTTCTCCTCTTTTTTCGGACATATCCATAGACTTCCGTACTAACACTGCAGAGAAATCACATGAAGGAATTCTTTTGCTGCTTTTTTACTTTTCCCCGGAATAGGTAGTATGTGATTAATTGAAGCACAAAAGCAGCATCCATAAGGAGCCCAGATAATAGCTGGCTCTGACTCTCGCCATAAGCAAGTCCACTGCAATAGTGAGAGCAGTACAGAGAAATTATTGCCCGGACACGCTCCACTTTTTTTTTTAAAAGAGAACATCTGTTATGTTCTGCGCCTCTAATTTAAGTCGTAGAAGTTCCCAGAATTTTACAACTCGACGCTCTGTTTAGATGCATGCAATATCTTATTCGGTACAGAGAGCAAAACTAGTATTTTTACGCTTGTTAAACACCTTCTAAGATGGAAAAATATGTGTCAGGGCAAATGTGACTAGACATGGGTCTGTTGGCCGCTGGGCTCATGAAATTAAATGCGAAAACGAAGGTGCTTCCTGTTGCGGCAACAGCCGAGCCGCTGCGTGTCGATTCCTGTGTTTGCTACTTAGCGTGTATCAGTGATTTAGACTTGATAGGAGAAAGAAAGAAACCTACCAAAATTACGTAGGGCCCAGATCATGAAGAGCGATTCTTTTAATTTGAGGTAAAGAACGCAGCGTACTCGTATCAATTATCCACTTTGTTTCTATTAGAAATTGCAGGCATAGTGCATCACGTGTGATAAATAAGAACGATAGAAAAGATATTCTCTTTAATTGCTTCTGTGAGTGATAACGCAAATTCAACCGGTTCCATCAAAATGTGATTTTCCTTTTTTTTGGACTAATTGATCATCCGTTCCTTGTAGATCTAGCTGCAATTTGGTTGTATATAGTTGTAACTACAGCACAATTGTAATTGCATGCAGATTTTAATTCGGTATCTATAGTTTGATACATTTAAATTCAACTGCTGTAGTTATAACTGCAGCACTTTCGCCTAGCATATAGTCATAAATACTAAATTTTAAGTTGCATGTATTTTCAACTATAATATATTTATAAGTACATCTAAACAAATGGTCTCTTACATATCATGTTGTCATTGTAATAATCATTAAAATGAGTGACTATTCTTTTTCTAAATTATTATTATTATCCTTCCTTCGTTCCTTTGGAGTCATGTTGGGGAGTGACTAATTGTGGTGCATTCGCATGGATTATCACTTTCAAACCTCTCAAGAACCTCCAAAGTGTAGTATACGATAAAGAATATGAAGATAGTGTAATTGTTGCACGAGATACACGAGCCTTCATAAGATTAAAAATGAACGGTGACATTGGACCTATAAAACAAGATCATCTTGGGGCCCTCATTTGGCCTCCTCTCTCCTCTTGTCCTCGAATCTGTTGTTTTGTGAGGCCCATGAATTATATGTTTAGGCTACCAAAAATATTTTGTCTATAACGTATAACCTAAAAAATATATTACTTTGGTAACTACCACCGTTTAGAATAGTTAATTGGTGTTCTACCACTTGAACTATGTGGTCATGCGGAAATATGCGTGTTATAACTAACTGAAGTCGATATTAATTAGGTGGAAATGAGTGTGTGCTCAGAAACCCAAAGAGTCGAACTGGTCCCACTAGATTTTTGTCTGTAATTGGAAGAGTCGAAGTTAAGTTTTTTTGTGCATATTTATATATTACTGATAAAACTCTTTTTTGGGGGGGTTGAAAATGATAAAGTTACAAATTAATAAATTATTTCTATATTAATTTTCACAATATTAATTTTATATGAAGTGTTAACACCATTAGTAGAGTTCAATTGAATTAAAATTCGATCTTTTGCCGATGCTGCTTAAAAACGACTCACCAAAAAAAAAAGTTTTCTATAATCATCCAAGAAACTCCTCCATTTCATTTTTGAAAAAAAAAAAGAGAAAAAGAATAATTAACAAGTGGCCCCTGTTGTGGCGGCCATATATAAAAGTTCATCTTAGCTTAGATCACAATCTCTTCTTTATGATATCTCAACAACGTACCCCATCAACATCTCTATCAATCCTTTTCTTAACCGATGTTAGATGCGTAGTCATTCACTTCAAATCTTAATTCTTAATCGCCAAGTCTCGTACCCTAGCTCCCTTTTTTTAAATTTCCCTCCTTTTTATGATCTCCTCACCGTCATGGTAAAAAAAAAAAAAAAAAAAAAAAAAAAAAAAAATCTATATGATAGGTGATTAAATTTAAATTATTAGCTGAGATAAAGAATATTGGAAGTGATATTATTGGTTTAGTCCCACTAATATTTCACAGAAAAAAATATTTTTAAAAATTGTTACAACATTCTCACTTAAAATTATTATTTGTGCGGTAATATAATTGGTTGATTGGTATGTACGTAACCTAAATTTTTCCTCTCAATAGAGGAGGACTAAAATAGCTCAGTCCCCGTATTTAGTCAATAATCTAAGAAGCGTAAAGTGTTGTTAACATATAGATAGATCGAAATAAGTCAATTTTTCAATAATAATTTTGACCGTTCTAGCACTACAGCGAATCTTTCGGAATGTTATTCTTACAGACTAGTATAGTAACATACATGATGTGAGAAGTTCTAATTAAATAAATTTATAACAACACATCAACAACAGTTCAGAAGAAGAGGATCCAAATCATTTTCGATTTCGTTTTCAATCACCACCACCCTTGGACGCGAGAACGACGACCTCCGCCAACCCCACAAGAAAAATGAAGGTTGAAGCAGCCACCCACGTGGGTTGTTCCCTACTTGCTGTTGCCCATCGCGGTCCGATTCACACGCACTGAAAAGAACTTATAACCAAGTCACTGAACAAGTACTGCATCAAAAGGCATAAACTAGATCTCTTTTATGAATCAGTTTTTCTATCGTATATCGTATGTAGCTAGAAAACTACTATTGAATCTAATGTTTGGTGCTGTTTCATTTTGGCTATTTTTAGAGGGAGGTTTTTTTACTGTTTAGTTTGCTGTTGTTGGAACCGGGTCTGTGTGAATCCCACGTTAGCTCAATTATCGCAACAAAAGAATTCGTTATCCTGGTAATTAACAATAAGATAAGTTTTAGTTTACTCCCTTGTATTTTAGGATGTTTTTATTTTGCCACCGTGTGGTCCAAAAAATTGTACTTAATTATTCTGTAATTTTAAAAATCGATAACAAAGTAAATTTTTTTGTAAACCACATAACTATATTCTATTTAATGATAGATCATCATTTCTAGTTTGAGCTTAATGTAACACGGGCCTGAATTCATTTTAATATGTTAGGAGGATTGATAAAACATTAATTATGGGCTGGCCCTCGATCTGGTTGGATTCAGAAACTGAAGCCTGTCTTGGCACATTGCATATTTTTGGGCCTTTTGGCAACCCAAAATGAAAGTTTGATCCTGTCTCTTTTATTCTTTTTTTTTCTTTTTTTTTTGTAAATTAATGTATAAGCCAAGTTTGATTTGTAATCACACATACTGTTGAAATCACTCTAAAGATTGATTTAATATATAATAATTTAAACATACTTTTAATATTATTAGTCATTCCTAATTTTAAGGAATATACTACTTGAAACAAATAATTAATTATTAAGTACTAGAACAATCGTAGTAACTTGATTTGTATACACAAATATTTTGATCTCGTGTGCTTCTAGTGACAACTATTTATTAGAATCCGAACTATGGGTAGTCCTTTTTTGAGTCTAGCTTTGGCAAAAGATGCACTGATGAAATAAATTTAAAACGTAACCTCGGCCACTCATCACTCTTTTAAATGAAAAGAATATTAATATTCTGTTTGAATGTCGGAATGAAATATTCGGTAATATCTTATTTGGTATAAGAACTTTTTGTTGTGATTGTAAACCAAGATTGAGACAATTTGTTTAGAATAAAATAATATATTTTATATTTAAATTATTTTTTTCAAAGTAAGATAAATCATTTTATACGTGAATTTTTTTTTTTTAAGAAAAATGTAGCACGCTACCTGCTTCATTAATTGAAAAGATGAACTAGGCTACAGGGGTGAGGCACCCAGGGCTTCGAGAAAAACCGCGACAACCGAAAGAAAAAAAAAAAAAATCAGCAGCTGCTTCTCGTGCAGGGAAAGGACTACTATTTCGGTCAGAGAAGGAGTTTTCAGGATTTCAGTAGCTGCTTAAGCCTGTGTACGATCAGAACTGAATCTAGTTGGCTGTTACGAAAAATCAGGTCATTTCTGGCCTTCCAAATGGTCCACCAACAAACGACCAATTCAGATAGGCTATTACTTCTATTTTGCAATCCTTTCTTGGCCATCCACCTATCCCATACGTGAAATATATTATTTTGTCATATAATGAATGCCGAAATAAGTTACAATTAGATAACTTATTGGGATACTTAAATATGCCCAGCTGTTCCGTCATGTTTATTAGCTTCTTTTATATAAAAGCATATGCTCTTCTGTTTTTTGGATTTAAGTTTACAAGGAGATGAGCATCCCTCGCACTTTCGCTGTAATGCTTTTCTGGGCTTCGTCTACAAGCGCAGGCAAAGAACAAAAGGCCAAAGCGCGGAAAAGCCGCTTACGGGCCCTCACTCTCGCGCGGGTTTTGATGCATTTGGTGCTGTAACTTGTAGTTGGTGCAACCTCCCAGAAAAAGAGAAAATATAAGTACTTAAATTAGACGGAAAAAAAGAGAGAGGCAAAAAGCAAATTGAGACTGGAGCATCACATGGTGCGATAGCTCCCTGGTGGATTAAACAAAGTAGGAGCATTATTAAAGCGAGAGTTAAGGGTAATGAGCTTTTTTTGGCTTGTTTTAGGCTCTTCCACCCAAAAACAAGAATGAGGAATTTTTATGAGGATTGTGTCTCTTGGGGCACACGAACAGCACGACCTTCGGACTCTATTGATAAAATGTTGTGTGTTTTCGTTAGCATCTGTCTGTAAAAAAAATATACATAAAAATTTAACTATAATAGAAAGACAAGATTAAGATTTAAGGTTGTAAACTTTTAAGAAAGGAGTAAATATTTAATCCTCCTTATACAATTGTAAAAATAAGACGTTAAACAGTATTAAGTAGATATTATGTTACTAATTAATGAAGCTACATTATAATGTATTTTTTGGCATTTGTTTTTTTCTTTTTCTGATATTTGGGGGCGTATTAACATAGAGATTCTAAAGCGCCCGTGACATACTATAAATCCTAACCTCAATATTACGTGCTCAAGGAATGTCGCCGTCGCGTATTTATAATTTCATGCCCGCTTCACCCACCCGACATTGCCGGATTTAGACGACGACGACAATACACACTGCGCAAAGCAGCAGGCAGCACGGCTAAAATCGCCGACGCGGACGGACCGCCCCAGTTTATTACTGTTCCTATTCACCTCCTCTTGCATCGCGCATTCATTGCTTTTTAGTTTTTCCCTACAGCGCACTCTTTCGACCCGCATCCCAACAAAAACCGGACGATCCCATCGAACCAATCGCCGATCCCTACCCTCCACGTAACACTAATAAACACTTTCTCTCTCTCTCTCTCTCTCTCTCTCTCTCTGTGCTCTCATCAAAAGACGACAACGGCGTCTGTGGGGAGGGGCGCAGTTTCTGAGGCCCCCCCCCTTCCATCTCGGCTCCTGGTCCTCCGTCCGATGGGCGCCTCCGCGCAGCTCAAAACCCAAAGCCCCAAACAATCCCACCAGACGCCCAGCCCCCTCACTTCCAAGCGCCGCAAACGCCGCGACACCGCCGCCGCCGCAGCAGCAGCAGCAGCTCCTCCCCCCTCCTCCTCCCCTGACGTCGTCTCCTCCGACGCCGCCCCCTGGTGCTGCGCCCCACTCTCCTCTCCGCCCCCGCCCACTCCTCCCACTCCTCCACACCGCGCTCTCCCCCTTCCTCCTCCGACGCCGGATTCGGACCCCATGGAGGCCGCTGCGAACGCCGCGCCTTCGTACCCCGCGTGCGCGCCGCCCTACCCGTCGAGCTACACCAAGTTCAACTCCGCCCTCAACGCGGGGCTCCTCAACCCCATGTCGCCTCCCCCCACCCGCTCCAGCCCCACCCTCTTCGACATGATGGCCAACGAGCACGACTACCACCCCCGCTCCGTCGCCGCCCCCCCAGCTCCAGCTCCGCCGCCGCCGCCGCTCCCCCAGCTGCCGCTGCGCGCGGAGAGTCGGCAGGCCCAGCTCCAGGAGCGCGTGGCGGAGCTCCTCGGGAGCCGCAGCCCCGGGAGCCAGTTCAACGACCCGGAGTCGAGCGACGTGTGCCTCACCCTCGCCGCCAAGGACGGGCTCGCCGTCTGCCTCAGCGTCCACCGCCACATCCTCGTCGCCCACAGCCGCTTCTTCGCCGCCAAGCTCTCCGACCGCTGGTCCCGGCAGCAGCGCTCCCTCCCCCACGTCGTCGAGATCTCCGACTGCGACGACGTCGAGGTCTACATCGAGACCCTCCGCCTCATGTACTGCAAGGATCTCCGCCGCAGGCTCATGAAGGAGGACGTCACCAAGGTCCTCGGCATCCTCAAGGTAGGTAGTTCCATCTAATAATACTACACACCATGCCACGACCGATTAATATTCTTCGTATGTTTTAACAAGTTTCCTCTTCTTCTTCCTCTTCCTCTTCCTTTGGTTGTAGGTGTCGGCGGCGATCGTGTTCGACGCGGGGGTTCTCTCTTGCCTCGAATACCTGGAGGCGGCGCCGTGGGCGGAGGACGAGGACGAGAAGGTGGCGTCGCTGCTCACCCAGCTGCGCCTCGAGAGCTCCGGAGCAGGGGAGGTGCTGAAGAGGGTCTCCCTCGAAGCAGGCCCCTCGTCCGCGGCCGACGAGGCGAGCGGGAACGGCGGCGGCGAGGAGATCCTGGTGCGGCTCCTCCACGTCGTGCTGGAAGGGAAGGACGAGAAGGCGCGGAGGGAGATGAAGGGCCTCGTCTCCAAGATGCTCCGCGAGAGCAACGGCGTCGCCGCTCCCTCCTCCGCCTCCGGCGGAGACCTCAGCAAGGAGTCGCTCTACGCCGCCTGCGACAGCTGCCTCCGCCTCCTCCGCCACCACTTCCTCCGCGCCGCCGCCGCCGCCGCTCCCGCCGCGTCCTCCGACCCCTCGGACACGGCCCAGATTGCGCGGCAGGCCGACAACCTCCACTGGATGCTCGACATCCTCGTCGACCGCCAAATTGCCGACCACTTCCTAACAACCTGGGCGGCGGAGGCGGAGCTCGCCGAATTGCACCCTAAAGTCCCGGCGATCCACCGGTTCGAGGTGAGCCGGGTCACGGCCCGGCTCTTCGTCGGAGTCGGAAAAGGCCAGATCTTGGCGTCGAAGGAGGCCCGGTGCCTTCTGCTGAAGACGTGGCTCGAGCCGTTCTACGAGGATTTCGGGTGGATGAGGAGGGCGTGTAAAGGGCTCGATCGCCATTTGGTCGAGGACGGCCTCGCCAACACCATCTTGACGCTGCCGCTGCCGATGCAGCAGGAGATTCTTCTCGCGTGGTTCGATCGGTTTCTCAATTCCGGCGAGGATTGCCCCAATATTCAGAGGGGGTTCGAGGTGTGGTGGCGGAGGGCCTTCTGGCGGCGGAACAGCGAGCCCGAACCGCCGCCGCAGCTCAGTATCACCGCCGTCTCAGAGAATTCTTGCTAATTTTCTTTGGGGCCTAGTTTGGAAATGCGGCGGCAAAACACACTCTTTCGATACCTCCTCAGAGGGATGATTGCGAAATCCGAATATCTTTGATGTTATGAAAGCCAAATATTTTTCCGGTGGCGGCTTCCACTGTTAGATTCTAGCTTTGGAGACCGGATTTTCAGCGTACCGTTATTTTCTCTTCTTAATCTCCCCTGTTTGATCCTTTCTTGTTTTGTTGCTTCATTCTAGGATGATGATCCTCTGTTCATTATAGACTAGTGAAGAAAATTTTACCGTAATCTACTGGGAATTGTTTGGAATACAAGTACGCCAATTGATGCTAACATTTATTCATGATTCTTGTTGCATAATAATATAGAGCTAAAAGAAAGCGGCTTTGAATTAAAGATGATGAATACTTTTGTTTCCCCTTTACTCCCTCCAATGCATTGTGCATCACAATACATTGTAATATGGTAAATAGTGCACTTTCCCCTTTTCTTTTCTTTTTCTTTTTTTCAAAATTTATTTTTCCCTCTGCTTGGATACCAGGCCATGTGCATTAAAACCTTTGTAGTTGGATGGGCTCAATTGTGCCACCAATTAGATATTGCTTTAGGTTCGTTGGCCATGTGCATTAACTCTTTAAAATGCCTTCCTCTGGGTTCTGGATCTTGCCACAACCCAAGTCGAATGATTTCTTTACACCTTGTTGGCTATTCCTCTTCTTCCGAGTGTGTGCGCTTTTCGGGATTATGTGCCCGCGACAATGTGCTTTTTACATGACGTTGTATATCAGCAGCGACTTTTATTTCTCTTTATGGTGGGAGTGGGGCCTGTTTGAGAAAAAAATTTAGAATACAATATTTATATTAATGCCTGCCTGCCGTCTTCCAACCAATTAAAAAGTTCTTCTGAAATTTATTCATCTCATCATAATTATTTAAAAAATATTTTTTTTTTTTTTTTTTTCTTGAAAGTGTTATATAATAGGCTTCCTCCTGATTGAGAGGGATGGGGCTTATGTAGAAAGCATCTCTTTTGTTTTATTTTATTTTTTATTTGTTTTTGAAATTTTAGATTTCTACAAAGAAAAGAAAATAGGGGTTGATCAAATATGGGGACTTGGAACTTGGGAGCCTAGTTCAGTTTCTAGCTGTAGTAAATGCTTAAGAATTTGTTTCTTAAATGCTTGGCTACTGCACCAGAGACTAGTACAACTTTCTTCATTAATGAAAGCAGTAACAGTTAGGCCCATTTAACTTCAAAAGATCAAAAGAATGAGAAGAAAACGAAAAAAAAATAAAAGGAATAAAAATTAAATAAACTGCAAGGTAGATAAACAAACTGCAAGGTAGATAAACAAACAAGCATGAAAACTCTGTTTGGCAAAAGCATCCTCGCAAAACAATAGTTGGTTGGTTTGATGAAGCTATTGTAGTTGAACAGTTTCAAAAAGTAGAAAACGCCTCCTCAGTTCTAAGATTTTGACTTCCTCTCTGAAAGATATTAAATTCTCTGATTTTTACTTTTTCACCTTAATATAATAATCTCTAATCAAACACCTCACTAATGGAAGTGACCAGGTCAGGATTTTTTTTTTCATATTTCGGTGAAGTCAACACCTATTTATATAATTATGCCCGAGCCTAGTTTAGGTCCAGGTATTATTTTCAATTGGGCCAGCTATTTTGGACCACACAGGTTGTATATTGTATGGTTCGCCAAACTAATTAGGTCTTTATTAGGACTGGATTTGGCCTTGATTTCATAAGAATAGGGATGTCAACGGGTCGGATTCAAGGCCGATTTTTAAAAATCCGAACCCGAATCCGACTCCAAATCCGAAACCAAACCCAAACCCGAACCCAATAGATTTTAAAAATCTATATCCAAACTCGAACCCCAACAAAAATCTGAAACCCGAACCCGAAACAATTATTCCTCTTTTCAATATTTCATAATATATTACATTAAATTTAAAATTTTAAAATACAAACTCAAATATAACATCAAATTTTTATATACATATTATATATGTAATATAATATAAAATAAATTCGGGTTTGGATCGGGTTCGGATCGGATTCGGGTTTGGGTCGGATACAGACAAAATCTATATCCGAATCCATATCCGTCGGATTTTTGTTTTTTATATCCGTATCCGAAACCATATCCTTTTATCATCAGATAAATCCGCTCCGTTCGGGTTCGGATTCGGATAAAATTTCGGGTATCCGTACCCATTGACATCCCTACATAAGAATTACTTTGCATTTGGATACTCAAAATCCTAGGACTATATACTTGGACTTGTTTTCCAAGCCCATTCACAAACTTTATTGCTACATCTTTTAGGCCCATTTGATTTTGAGGGCGACTAAAGGTTCTGTTTGAAATTATGGAAAGTATGTGTCATGAGTTTAAAATTATGGGATATATGACTTGTGAGATAAATAATAATTTATCATATTCACTATTTCCTTATATAAGTTATTCAACCGCCATATTGTATTTTTATAATTTCTTTATAAATTTATCATACTCTTAAAATTCATCAAATTAATCATTCACATTGTTTTGAAAAATAACCACAATATTCAGGAATGTAGGTTTGAATTTAATAGTACATATCAATCTTTTGCTTCTCTAATTATTACTTTATGTAAGAAAAAAAATTATAAACAATAGTATGATTTATGTTAATAAAAATAATTATAATTTAGAGGAAATATTTAAAAATAGCCTTTAGTTGAGGGGTTTACATATATTTTTATTCATATTTTATATGTATTAATATATGTTACTACTATATAAAAATTAAGAAAATTAAAAATTAATAAATTCAAGAAAAGGAAAAGATTTCTAATATTCTCTTTTCATATATCTATCTATCTGTACTATTTATAAAAATGGGGAGAAAATTTTGATCTAACACACGAAATCCTACATGGAATATAAAATTATTCCATATATACACATTACAAAAAAAAAGGGACTAACGAAAAACAAACCAGGTTTGAATAATGGAATGGTTTAAAAATAGATCTATCAAATTAACATTTATATGAATTTAAATAATAGATTCAAAATTAAATTTAAATTTTGATTTTGATTCGTAAATTAAATATAAATTCAAATAATTTAAAACTTTAAAATCAACTCAAATTTTTAAATTTTGGGCATACATTAGAAAAATTATATATGATATAAAATAAATATAAAAAAATATTTACGGTATAATTAAATTAGAAATATACTTACAAACAAATCATATTTAAAAAATAAATCAATTAAGAAATAAAATCATTTAACTAATAACCATTTAAATTTGAAATACAAATTCAAAATTTATTTTAACTTAAATTTTAAATTTAATTTATAAATATGACGTGCATCGCTATTAAAGATATAATGGATGGAAGGATGTGCGGTTAGGATGATATATAGTAGTCCTCTAGGATTGAGTAGGTTGGTTGGTTGAATAGTATAATCTAACATATGAAAATGATCGAAGGGTAGATGTACAGCAGAAAACTCGATAATATCAAAAGTTTGGTACTACCGATTGTAGTAGCCGGACTCTATATATATATATATATATATATATATATATATATATATATATATATATATATATATATATATATTAGATCCGTTTACCATATGCAACCCTTTATGCTTTTTTTCTTTTGTATTTAATACCGAAATAATATGCATTCACATGTGACATCTTTTTTGCTCAGAAAAATAATGACTGATGTATTATAAAAGAAGAAACGTTGGGAAGTGACCATCCAACGCCTCCAAAACAATACAGTATCTCTTCTTGGGCATGCTAGTGAGAGATCGATCTCAAAGTACGTACCGAGAAATTAATGCTAATTAATCTATAATCCAAAAGATATTACAATCCTAGCTACAAGCCTCCATCCTAAAATCAAGCCAATTAACTCTTTTTAAATTTTAGTATTATATAAAAAATATAATTAGACTACTATATGAAAGTTTGATCTTTAAATCACCAAATTGTAGGATTGAAACACTCTTTTGGGCTGTAAATTAATTAACCAAGCATTGCTCCAAATTAAGTACGTGGACAAATATAAAGTGTGTGTATGTGTGTGTGTGTATATATATATATATATATATATATACCACCCACTTGGCGAAAACAATAGTATCTATATATCGACCATTCAACATTGGGCAATCCGTTCACGTAGGTTAATACGTTCCTGTACCAAAACAATGACCTCCCATCCGCCCAATCGCAGGCCACAACATTTTCCCCATGTCACGATACACATATCACCCCAAAACTACTTATCACAAGACCCACAAAGATACATATATCCGTCCTACCAAGAGAAAAGTTAATCAAAATATAGTACAAAATCCAGTATACATATAAATTAACCACATCGATCGACCCAATTTTCCGTTAGCGTGTCCCTATCCTCACACAACCCCACCCTGTTCCTACCCGGCCAAGTCATGTAGCAATTGAGCTCCCATTAAGTTCCTGTAAGGAAGGTGCTGTGACCCCTCCCCGTCCATATTAATGGAGAATTGACTCGCCTGTTGGTTTTCTTCGATGCGGTGGTGGTGGTCTGATCTCGGGAAGAGGAGCGTCGACGCTTGCGAGGCGTTGTCGTGCCGCTGCAGCCCCAGGGTCAGCGACACGCCGCCCCTCGCGCCGTGGCCGCCGCATTGGCCGTACGACGCGAAGTCCAAATCGACGAAGCCGAAGCTGTCGACCGCGCCTTTGCTGTTGATGATGGAGGAAAGCGAGCCCGAGTCGTGGAGGAGCTGGACCGGGGTCGGCTTCTGCTCGATGAGGTTCGGGTTCGGGTTCGGGTTAGGGTTAGGGTTAGGGTTCGGATTGGATTCCAAATGGTGGAGGTGGTGGTGGTGGTGGTTGTGGTTGTTGTTGTGGTCGTTATCTTCGTGGATAGTGGTGGTGGTAGTACGCGGGGATTGGTTTTCTTGTTCTTTGAGTTCCTCCATGTACATCTCCTCCACCATTGGCTTCCAAAGCCTTACTCTGGCGTTTATGAACCAATTCGATACCTGCAGATGACATCCGAACAAACAAATATTATGTAGACATTTTCTAAGAATTCTTTCGATGTCGCTAAGAAAACGACAGCGACAGGGGCAACAACAACTATACAGTGACAACAAAATATATATATTCTTCAAAAAATTGTTAACTAGTTATATATGCGCACATATGTACCTGGCTTCTGGAGAGTCCCGTTTGCCGTGCTAGTATATGCTTATCGACGTCGCTAGGGTACCTGCAACCAATTTTGATGTATAAGTTAAGCGAGATAATTAAAAACTAGGTTTTGGTCACTCCAATGTTTCGTCACTTAGAACTATGTATGATGGTTTTGTTCACTGTTGTCCGAAACGGCGAAAAGGAAAATATCATCAAATTGTTCGAGTAGATACATACATCCTAGGGCAAGGTGAGATTTTTAGGACCTAAGATAAAAGGGATTTATGTACATATATAGTTTCTGCATAATGGGTGCGATTAACCTACAACAAATGATATATACTTGAATCAACATGTCCCACGTTTCGATCCTTTGGACTAATTATTGGGCACTCTTAGTGCAACAACTTAATTTGTGGTGTTTGCAATCACGTGGACCCGACCATGAAACCAATCATGCTATGCGTGATCGGATTCTTGTGATGAGACTAATACTAGGTCTAAATTGATCATATCATGATGAATATCGGTTTGTCTTTAGTCGATGATTGTACATTATAGATGCCATCATAATTATTATCATTCAAGATATTTTTTTGTTTTGACTAAAAAAATGTTATTTAAACTTTGCCAAGAAATAATGTTATTAACTAACTTGAGTAAAATTTGTTACTGACAAATAGAATTATTGAACTTAATTACCACTGTTTATTTATTTATTTTGGCCAAAAAAGTCGATGAATTTGGTCTACTATTTGTAGAAAAAGTACTCTATTATATCATTTGCATTTTTTGAATAATGTTACCGGCTAGAACAAGATTCCAGACTCAGAAGAATCAAACAAACTAATTGGTGGTTGTAATTAACACTAACAAAATATTGTAATTAACTATAACTCAACATGGTTTATCAAATAATTAAATTGATGTTTAATCCTATAATAATTAATATTGAATGTTTTCCTTATAACACCAAAATTACGTATTGTAATTTGATAGCTACTCAAGCAGTGGGGAACATCTATTTCTGTAAACCTAAAGCTTTGTTATTTGACCACGAGCTCAACATAAAAATTTGAAATGATACAACAAAAAAGGAAAAAGAAACAAAGTGAAAATATTCCCTTCCTAAGGATATATAGGGCGTTATATATAGGTGTGTTAATCTTTGCATACGCATGGTTGCACTAGTATGAATGCATCTCTATATGTGCGTGCCGTTAGAGTTGGGGGGAGAGATAAGTAGTGAGGGAGCTTACGGGTGAAGGAAATGCTCGAAGAGCCACGCTCGGAGAATCGACACCGAGCGTTCGGGGAGGCCCCGCTGCGGCCGCCAAGGGTGGCTCTCCATCATCCCCCCGGCCTGCTGGAATGTCTTCTGCTGCCGAAGGCACTGATCGAGAAGCCTCAACCGCGGCGTCTCCCCCCTGGTGGTGCCCGGCGCGACCGGATCCTTCTCTCCCATCGCCTTCCTCGTCGCGCCTATCTGCGCCACGATGCCGTCCCTCAGACACCGAAAATGCCTCGACATGGTCTTCGACGCCAACGAAGAGTACACCGCGGCCGCCCCCTCTCCGGCCACGGCCTCGAAGGCCAGCACTACAGCTCTCATTTGCTCGCAGTATCTTCGGTATCTTCTATCCACCTGTGAATAAATTACTTTGTATCATCTGCTTCAGTAAAACATGTAAGCGGTAAGGTACGTAATTAATCGATCAGAGCGGAGTAATCAATGTTCCGAAGAATCTAAGGTGACTATTCCGTTTCGTTTTGTAGCATTGCAACCTTTTGCACCGTATCGCGTAGTACGTGGAACCTTTTGCATAGCTAGAACATTTGGTGGCAACAAATTAATAATCACTGAGTAAATAACACTTGTGTGTGAAAGTGTGAGGGAACTAGCTAGGAGTGAAATGAAAGAGAAAAGATACGGTGGGTTCCATTAGTTAAGGAGAGGGTATGGGGGGGATTGGTAGGGCTAGATACCTAAGTAAGGGTAAGGAATAGAGGTTTCTAAAAGTAAATGGGATGCCCCGAAATAACAAACTGTCCCTGTCCCGTCGCAGCTCCGCGTTAATGGTATCTGGCGCGCCCCAGTCCCGCATAATTGAACCCCCACAGTTTCAAGTTCCCAACCCTATCAAATTTTATCAACCCAAACCCCCTCTCTATATGTAAATCGTTGCAAACAATAATAATAATAATAATAATAACAACAACAACAACTTAGGAACATTTGAGAATGATAATAATTAACAAAGAATATTGGTAAAAGCAAGTTGCAGATGCCGATACCTCCTCGAGCATGGAATATAGCTTGGCCTTTCGCTTCTGCAGCTCGAGGATTTCCAGCGTGTGGAGAGGCTGCGTCCAGGGAGAGGAGGAGGAGGAAGAAGACCCGCCTTCGTCCCACTGCTTCGGTAATTTGCTTTGCCGTTTCAGCTTCGAGGAGCCGTGCTCTTTTCCCAAACTACAGAACTCGTTCAGTAGCTCCTGAGCCGGTAACAAGTATTTGGAGTTCTTCAGCTGCTGCGGGTGCTGCTGATAGAGACTCGCCATCGGTGCGCTCGCCGCGGCCGCCGACGGCCCGAAGAAGAATACTTCTTGTTGGTGATGGTGAAGTGAATCCTCGGGCTTTCGAATCGACCCGTCTTCTACTGGATAGTGGAATCCGCCGCCTGAAGGGTCGGTGTTACATAGTGATAAGGACAGTTCCCTGGTAGTCTGCCCGCCCCCCTCCGAAGGGAGCAGGCACCTGATAGACGGGTCGACGACCGCCATCCGATTCGACGGCGGCCACGCGCCGCCCATGTTCGGCTCGGGTGCACCCATGAGGCCGGCGTCGGTCGACGGTTGGGAGAAGCCGATGGTCGAGGAGCTCCCGGCTTTCGGGAAGAAGAATTTCCAGCCGCCGTCGGCGACGTTCTGCGCGTGGGGCTGCTTCGACGGGATCCCGAGCATCTCCATCCCGGCTTGCAGGTCGTACAGCTCATGGTTGGTGCCGAAGCCGTGCGTGGTGGAGATAAAATCCGGTTGATGATGCTGATACTGATGGGCCATCCCTGCACACTCCCAACAATATTTAAACCACGCTCTCTCTATATATAAACCTAGCTCCTTTAAGCTTTCTTTGATGATGATGATGATGAGGAGCCCTTCAACTACTGGATCCTGATGGGCAAATTGGAACCATAAAAAAGAGTAAATTTCACCAACCGAAAAGCAACAGAAGAGCTAAAGAGACTATAAAAAATAATAATAATAATAATAATACGAGAGAGGACTTTGGTGATTACTCGTAATAACTATAAGTGGCCATGGCGGATAGATTCATGTAGGCCATAATCCTTGATTACCTGTTCTACTATCCATACCAAGAGCACGATGTGTGTGGAGAGACCCACCAAAGAAGATAACAACCATGCCCTTCAAACTAAACCATGGCCACCAAACTATGCAAGTAAGCAAAAAGGAAACCCTTTTCCCCTTCCCATAAACTAAATAATCTTTTTAAGCGGAAAAGCAAAGGGAACGTTAATATATCAAACCAACCTTATAGCTAGCCCGGGCGCCGCATGGGCTTTTTAGCTTATAATCCCTCTCTGTACATGGCTTTAATACCTGCAACGTACACTTTCATAATTGCTCTTCTTTTCTGCCCCGCAAAGAGTGGCTGATCTCGGATTGGCACGAATCCCCAAACCCCTCCAAAGTGTGGTTTGAGTTTTTTTTCTTTTTTCTTTTTTTGTTCCCCCTCTCCTGCTTCTGCCACAACTTTTTTTTTTTTTTTTTTTTTTTGAGGTGGAATTGGCTTCGGTTTCTTTCTCTCTCTCTCTCTCTCTCTCTCCCACACTTCTACTACTACACAGCAAAAGCTAGAAGAGTTAGAGCATATAGAGAGAGAGAAAGAGAGAGAGAGAGAAAGAGAGAAGAGGAAGTGTGTGTGTGTGTGTGTGTGTAAGAGGAGTAGCAGTGGAATAGATGCGCCTGGAAAAATATTCCGAAAATAGGGGCTGGAGCCGAAGCAAAGAGGATGTGGTCCATCGTTTCCAACTAATTCCCATTAAAATGGGTATTAAAATGGGGACCAGAGACTATAGGGGGACCGCTAGCTCTTCTCCTTCTCCGTGTTGAAAATTATGTGAAGTGATTATTTTATTCCTAAAAATTGTGAACTTAAATTAAATAAAAATAAATAAACGAGACTCGTTGAATCTGTGATATTAAAATTTCGTTATTTAGTAGCTTAAGTTTTAGTAGAAATAAACAATTATTTTATATTATTTTTATTATTTATATTACTTTATTGTTGAACTAATATTTAAAATATCATCCTCTTATATGTAAAACTAGTATAGTAATCCGTACGATACAACGGATAAATAATTAGAGAAAAAATAAAAAACGACGACAAAAGAAAAGGAAATAGCGATGATAAGGGATGAGATTCATCTTGCCGATGAAAGAAGTAACAGCCGAAAGAAGTGGAAGAGGAACAGTTCGACCCTATACAGAGTTGTGATCCGGTTCGATTCAAACAAAAAAAAAAAAAATTCGGTTTAATTCAAGCAAAGAAAGATAAAAATATGTGGAGGACTTGAACCGGTTCGGAAGTGCCCACACTTAATAATAATTGGTTTGGTTCAAGCAAAAAAAAAAAATTCAGTTCGATTCAAACAAAGAAAAATAAAAATAAAAATATGTGGAGAACTTGAACCGGTTTAGGATAGAGTCCGTATCCAACAATGAAGGAAATATTATTATGTAGCAAATTTAGAAAGAATAATGTATAGATAGATAGATAAAGATAATCATTTTTCTCCAATCATTTAAATTTCTAGAGAATAATATTTTAATATTATATATTCAACCCTCTTTAATTTATTCCCTCATGCTATTCCCTAACCCTCTTCTTTTTCTTCGCCGTGCACATTAATTATTCTTTTCTTTTAACTCTGTGTGGTCCTCTCACGCTTTCTACACCTCCTCCTAATACTTAACAATTAATTAACTCCCAAATTAATTTAATTTTTAAGCCTAGATGCTAATCCTATCCTCTCTAATATAACATATAAATATTGACACGTAGCGTGTTTCATCGGATTGACGTCACGGTTGCATCGCCTTAGAAATGTCTTTAGTGATTGCATTAGGAATATCTTATGGGGATTAAGAGGGTATTTAATTAAATTAATTATTGAGGCAAGGGGAGGTGCATATTTATATATGTTTACAGTTTTTCACTATGTAATGAGCTATGGCTAATGAATTGCGCTGTGTTGTCTTATTGTGCGTGTAAGGATGCGGGTGAGGGGTTCTTGTGGGTGCTACACTCCACTGCTTGCTGCGTACCAAGCACGCCTCTTTTCTGTGCGTTGGTGGGCCCACTCTTGTTAAAACAATTTTTTTTTTTTTTTTTTGTTGCTGTTTGAATGTCGGAATAAATTATTCAATGGATTAGAAATTAGAAATGTACATAGTCACATATTTAGAATGAAATCGTATATTTGATCTATAAGTTATTTTTAAAAAAATAAAAAATAATTATTCACAGATGAAATATATTAATCTATGAAGTCATAAATGTCGAGACCTTTCAAAAGAAAAGAATCAAACTCCTGCATTTTAATCCCATAAAAAAAAATTTCATATCAAATAACTTCTCATGGAATCACTTATTGTTACATCCAAACAAGAACTTACTGCATTCAATCTCTATTTCATCTTATGGAATGAATTTTCGGTACATCGGGCTCAAGAGTTTTCTACATACACCGGTTAAGTGGCCAGTGATCTCAAATTTCGGTATCGTCGGGCTCAAGATTTTTCCATGTACACCGGTTAAGTGGCCAGTAATCTCAAATTTCGGTAGCATCCGGCTCAAGAGTTTTTCGTGTACACTGGTTAAGCGGCCAGTGATCTCAAATTTTTGTGCACCGATTATCTGTTTGAGAGCAAAACTCATATTCTTAGCTGGAATCGACTTGAGAGCGAACTCAATCCACCATCCATGACGAAGATGAGACTCGCGTGAAATTTCGTGAGGAATTCGCTCCCTTTTCTCATACTTTGTCTCGATTCCAACTTCTAAACTAAAAACAAATTTAAAATGGATATGTTAATTGTGCACCGGCATATATATGTAGCTAGGAATGCACACGCCCGTGTATTCGCAGTAACAGATACATGATCACCTCCTGTGATCTTGATTCGCATAGTGCTTCAATTATTTGCGTAGGCTAATAATGCGAAGAAGCAGTGAAGCTTCTTCAAGATTTATAGGCCCAGAAGAACGGATGATTCTGTGATTTAGAACGTGCCAGAAGAATTACACCAGTGTTTGGAATAGGCATTTGACAGCAAGGCAAATTTAGCCCTGTTCGCAGGAAAAAGTTGATTGGGACGTTGGGCCCACTTACTTTTCGGATGGGACCCGCGTGTCAGTCTCTTAATTGTTATACTGCGCAGTTACACAGCCATTTGTAGAGTTCCTAAATTTAAAAAATATACAGAATTTATCTAAACTATAGATTATTTTAAATGTACTGACCAATTTTTTAAAATTTAATATTACTATTTAATTTTTTAATTTATTTAATTTAAATCGGTTAATTGTATTTAGACTTTAAAATTTGAATTGATCGTTTATTTTTACTAGTTTAATTAGTATACTTCGTGCAATCTTGATGATTATAAATTTATTAAAGTATATTATTAGTTGAAATTTTGAAGTTAAAGTATTGTTAACCGAGTAAAATCAAGTAAATTGAAAGATTTGATAGTAAATTTAAAATTTTCAAAGAATTGATAGCTGTTTCAAAATAGTCCATAGTTCAGATAAGTTCCATACGCTTTTACTTTTTCTAATTAATTTCAGCAACCATTTGGTATTTGGGCCGCCTATAGGCGAAAAAGAGTTTGAGGGAAAAACTAATATAAATAAGTTTTATTAATTTTCGATAAAAATTACAAAAATTATACCACAATTGACTCATTGCGTATAACCATTACGACATACGCAATGTAATAGTATCTATAGATCTAAACAGATTATTTTACTATCAAACTTTCTTACATTGTATAGTGCAATCTTAATATTTCAAATACAGTAAACCCCTAAAGAGACTTTTCATGATTCCCCATGCAAGACCTACGTATTTGTGTTAGGTGATCATCTCAGTCAAATTAGCTTTTAACTCGTTGAGATTACCACTTTTACTTACAAATGAGAGGGGGGAAGAGAGACTCACAGTGTGAGACCCCATATAGTCCTATATATAAGATATAATAATGTTACATTTTTAATCCGGCTTAAATATTTTGGATGATGATTAGGCCCAAGAGGTTAAGAGAGTTAAGCGTGCTAGGACGTGAGTAGTCCTAGGATGGGTGACCCCCTGAAAAGTTGGGGCGTCACAGTTGGTATCAGAGCCAATTACCAGCCGGAAGTGTGAGATGAGTCTTGGCTGAGCCAGGGTCGGAATGACAAGGCTAGCGAGACGTCTCACATCGCTAGATACTTGTGAGTCTGAGACTGACGAGGACGTCAGGGCTTAAAGGGGAGGAGATTGTGAGACCCCATGTAATCATATATATAAGATATAATATGACTAAACTCTTAATCATGTTTAAGCATTTTGGGTGGTGGCTAGGCTCAAAAAGTTAAGAGAGTTAAGCGTGTTAGGACGGGAGTAGTCCTAGGATGGATGACCCCCTGAAAAGTTGGGACGTCACATAGAGAGAGGTCCACAGGGCTACACAAAACAACTTGTTAAGGTCAAAATTGACAGAGCTCTTCCTGTTTACCAAATATGAATTTACCTTTTTAAAACTTTAAAATATCATAAATACTTTTTAAAAATCTAAAAATATCACTAATACATCTTTAATTACCCAAAATTATTATCAATACCCTTCTAAATATATAAAATTATCATCAATATTATTCTTCTAAATTCTAAATCTGTTTGTATATATAAAGACACTTATAATATTAACCCTATATATAGTTCAAATTAAGCGCACCAATAAATGCACATCTTTTGTATGCATATATATACATAGAAGAATTTCCTGAAAGAATTTTGACTATTATAGTTTATGAAAGTGATTGCACCGAAAATTATGAGATCTCGTAGGATTTTTTTTATTTGAGAAATATCAGTTCATGGGAAATATGTTTATAGAAATTAAAAAAAAAAAAATCTCAAACAGTGCACCCCTGTTTAATTAGCCAGTGTAAATTGTATAAATGCATGCACCTAGAGAAGGGCCAAACATTATTTTGTACGAAAATATTGAGAACTCATCCACGTGACCAATTTGGCCTTTAATTGTGAGGAGGATCATCTCAATGTACACGTGACACGTTCTCTTTATTAGACAGAGGAAGCAGGGAGGCCAGGGAAAAAAAGGATCTTTTTGCAACCTTTTCTTTTTTACTTTAAATTATTATAATAGCCATTGTGTGGCTGCTTTTACCATCATGGATCAAAATTCATCACACGATTGGACAAAAAATAATCCCATTAAATGGTGCATTTCGAAAAATTAGAACTAAATTATATTAGAACTTAAAAAACTTAGAATTATTTATAATATCATATTACCTGACAAACTGATGAGACAGTAAATAAATCATAAATAATCTTAATATTTTTTCGTATAGCAGCAAAAACGAAGCAACAAATAAACTTTTCATATACTTATGTAACTATTGTAGCTGAACCAATCAAAATTTTCGATCTTATGAATATTAATACATAAACAATAAATAATATAGGAGGACAACAATTTAATTTGCACTCATTTTCTGCGGCATGTCACTCTCCATATTACCAAGAATAAAGTAAACAAATTAAGCTTGGTAGTTACCACGGTGACCGTTGGGACGGGCCTATCAGAGCGGACGAAACGTCCGTTAGCGGTGACACGTCAACCCGGTCATCCGTTTCCCAAAGGAGATTCCAGAATTAGTTTAACATTACATAGGTAAAAGGTAATGCTACAAAAATGTATACCTCAAAACATATACTTAATTAGATGATGTTAATGATGTTACTATGTCCGTACTATTTTTTATTTTTTTATTTTTTATGTTGTGCATATCCTAATGAATCGATTACGATATATTTTTTATAATCCCATCGAAAATAAAAAAATATATTGTTATTTACTTTTGCCTCAATTTTATTTTGTCTAATAATATTAGGTGACTCTCGATACCGAATCGAGGCCCTAATAGTTGCCGCCACTGTATTCACGAACAAAAATGCTTAATCATTATACTGAACAAATGCAAAATATTACCAGCTATATAATATTTAATTAGATAATTTTAGTTATTATGTATATGATATTGACTGATTTTATTCTATTGTAAGGTTGTGTGCATAAAACATTTTTTCTCAGGATGAAATTTTTTCTGTTCCGGTTATTTTATATAAAGATAATGAATAATTAATTAAAAAAAATTATACTATACGAAAAAATAAAAAATAATTTGCCCTACTGTGTTTGTAGTGTTATGTACACGTGGGACCCACCTGTGAGTAACACTCACCGTCCATTACAGGAGAAGTATCCTGATTCCTATATGCAACAGTGACACATCATAATTGTGAAGCTCTAATGACCGTTTAAATTATTAATGATTTTGTTAAATTACTATGTCTGGATCTGGTTTAATATCTTAACATGATGACTAATCATATATCTCCCTACAATTGAAAAGATTAAACGACATCATGTGATAATTAATCAACCAGACTAGCAATATACATCACTACAAGTTTACATTTTAATTAATTACAGATGACGGAGCAAGGGAATTAGCAACTGCATTATCAATTCAATCAAAAGAGTTAAACTGATCGAGTTTCGATTGAGTGATCTGATTAAAATAAAAAACCCAACAACTGTATTATAACTGGCTTAAGTGATTCTTGTGAAGCTATGATAATCTTACTTATATTTGTAAGAGTTAAACAACAACATCATTCAAAATAATTTAGTGTGACAGCAAAAGTAGGTGGAAATGTATATTTGCGAAAATCAGAATCATATCTTCTTCAGAAGAACAAAACATATACACACACAATTGACGCGCCCATACTACATTAATTGGATGCATGAGAATAGTAAAGCTCCGAGTAGTGGGCATCACTATTCTGCTGCACGAATCTCAGCATGAACTTCGCATCTTGTGAAATGTCATCGGCAAACGATCAAATCCTGCTTTACGCAAAGTAATACGTGCGTTGCGCCCTACAGGCATCTTAAAAAGAAAATTCTGGTATGTCAGTGCGTACTTCGATTTAGGGCCTGTTTGTTTGGATATGGGAGTGGGGTGGAAGTGGAGAGAGAAAAGTCGTTTTCGTCATAAACAATTACTTTCGTTATTTGGTTTGCCGTAAAAAAATTACGATCGAAACTCGAGTTACCTGAAATGGCGTAATTTACTTCGGCCCACCGTGGGCTGAAGTCAATTACGATGAAGAGAGATGAAAAATAAAAATAAAATAATATACTAGATAAATATAGTTATATTTAAATATATTTAATTATGGTACTTTACTTTTTTTATTTAATTTGCATATTTAAAATATGATAAAAATTGATTAGTTAAGTTTTAATATTTTCTTCATTTAGTTTATACAATTAAAATACGATAAAAATTGATTAATTAAGTATTAATATTTTTTACTTTATAATTTTATTGTTGTATTACAATAATTTATATATAAAAATATAATTTAGTTATTTTAAATTAAATTTTAATTATATAAAAATATTTTTTAATTATTTTTATTTATTAAATTATTTATTATTTATACATAAATTATAGTTTTATATCATGCACTTCCTACCAAACAAACAACAGAACTAATAAAACTTTACTTCCATAACTACGAAACAAACAGCGAGAAAAAAATAATTTTCACCGAACTCTACTTCAACCTAAAGTCCAAAATCCAGTTTCGGTGAAACGAACATGCCCTTAGCGTTGTTTACTGAGTCAACAGGCAACTTCGCAATCAAGTGTCCAAAGCCCAAGGAGTATCAATGGGCCGCAGTATACTGGGCTGTGAACCTGGATTAGCCCATTAGAACAATACACATGTGGGTTCATTACTAGCCCAAACTAAGTAATAGGTTACTACTTGGGTCAAATTCAAGGCCCAATAGTACTCACTATATTTCATAAATGAAGAACACAATTGACTGATAAAGATGTAAATTCAGCATAAATATTTAAAAGAGGCATCTGAGGTTCATGTTGAATTATCTTTACATTGTTGACATGTCCATTTTGTACACTGATCAAATCGAACACATGTGTGTGAATGTACATGTCCGGATGACCGATGCTACGAGGACAAAATTGGGGATGACTTGTTTACAGTCGATCGCTATTTGAATCTTTTCGATGTTTTCTCAACGAACAATTCGGAGAAAAAAAGGTTCTATACGTAAACAATGTGTGTGATACACATCCCTGGCATACTCTACCCTTAAGCTGATAAGGCCATCTCACAATTTAATAAGCTCCTTCAGTTTGGCCTCCTTTTGCTTTACCTACAAAACGAACAAGTTCATTTAGAATATATAGAACACGAAGATCAAGATATTACGTATGCTTAAAGACTACTTTGCAAATGAGAAAAGTTGCAGAGAACATCATCGTCAATTAACGTGACAAACAATATTACGTCACGAAGAATTTAACTGAGTTAATAGAAGAGTTGTACTAACACGAAAGTTTGTATTTAAAAGAGAAATAAATACAGAGTCGATTGCGACGAAAAGATGTAGTTAAAATAAGAATAAGAGAAAGCGGTGAACATCAAGGAGTTGAACTTCTCTAACAAACCATATTAATCTGATCACAATTTATTAAATTATTGATTGTAGTCAGCTTGATGAGCAAATTAATATATTGCTATTTTAACATTGGTAGTTCATTTAGGTATCAAAATAGGGCAAAGTATAAAACTTAATTGGTTCACAAGTAGATCAAATTTGGTGTTCTTGATGCAGTTTCCCAACGTTCTAGACCCAGCAGCGAATTTGATAGAAGTAAGCAGAAAAAGAAAGAATTTAGTCATTAGCCTCAATTTCGATGTGTTATGATTTGATTCGCCCAAACAATACATAATGGCCCATGAACACCTATAATAATAAAAAAATAGCAACTATAATAATAACTCCATGGAATAAATGCACTTGTCCTAGTAAGCACATTTAATCATTGCATCTGAACAACTAAGCTATAAGCTTTTCATTAGTTTGGTTACAGAGTATATATTCACTTGTAGATAGATAAATTTATTTCACAAATCAATTCATATATCTTAATAACCTGACAACTGGGCTTGTCTGTAATAATTTGACAACTGGGCATGGACGAGCATCAGGCTTAAAAAGGAGGAGATTAATTATTTTATTTGGTTATTTTAGGAGAAAAAATTCATTAATTCGACACCAAAAAATATTACACTTTAAGAAAAAGGGCACCGAAAGGTACAGTAGTGTTCGTTACAATCAATCAAATCATCTTAGAAGTTCCGTAGAAAACAACGAGCATAAAATTTTCTTTTTTAAAAAAAGGTCATCCAGCTGCAAGTTCATGGGAAACTACCAAATTATTTGGAGGTAGATTTTATGTTCGAGATTCGTATTTCTAGCTAGATTTAATTTTAAAAGATAAATAAAATAAATAGTATGCTATTTTTTTTAAAAAAAAAATTGTGTTTGAGCCAAAGTCTAGCTACTGCAATTTCACGTGAAATAATTAATTTTCAAAATGGTTTCTTAACTTCTTCTTTTTTTTCTTTCTCTTTTCTCCTCTTAACAGATCTAAATATGATTTTAATCTAATTGCAAAGCTGCTACTCGGGTGATCGAGCAGGCATGTGCACACAAGATGTTCGACAAGAAACCAGAGTGAACAAAGGTAGGGAATCAGACTCACCGCTTCGATGTCGATTCTAAACACGAGCAACTTGCGCCGCTCCCTACAGCTAGTTCGATACGCCACCGCGACGTGAGCCACCGCGAGCGCCAAAGAGCTAAAAAACAACGCTTCGACGGCCACCGCTCCGTCCTTACCCTCAGTCGTAACACGCTGAGCCCCTCCGACGGAGCGCACGCCGAATACGCAAATAGCCTTGATCGAAACGTATCCAATCGACGCGACGCTACATATTGCCGTGATCACTAGATACGCACCTCGGCCGCCACATAAAGCATAGGCACCTGCAATTAGTCAGCATAGTTTAAGTTTCAAACGAAAAGCCCCTGTTGTAAGCATGACAAATTTTCATATCCGAGTAACAATGAAAACACATAATGCATGGAAACATACCCCGTACCACAAAAGTATGAGCAACTGGAAATTGAATCATTATTACTTTTGCGAAAATATTATTCTTACAGAGAACGAGAAGCGATCTGGCGGCCGACACGGCGGGCAAGTCGACCAGCGAAGACCGGAAGTCGAAACTCGTGAAGAGCTGATCATACAGAGAGGGCGGCGGAGAAGCGGCGGCGTAGCCGGGCCTGCTCCGGAGAGCGGCGGAGAGAAGCGCGGGGGGGAGAAGCAGGTCGAGCGCGACGACGAGAAGCGGCGGAGCGCACACGAGGAGGAGAGAAGCCAACATGGTGAAGACGAAAAAGATGGTCTTCAGCAACCGCCACGGCCGCGTCCAAAACGGCTCCTTGTGGGAGCCCAGAAGCAGCAGCTTCTTCTCCATGGTTTCTGTGGGCGCGGTGCGCGCGTAAGAGCTCTTCTTCTTCTTCTTCTAAATTGATTAGTGTTAGTGTACAAGAGAAATAGGGAGAGAGATAAGAGGAGGGAGCCGCGTGAGTTGCGAGGGAAAAGAGAGAAGCAACGTTTGACTCTGCAACCGCCCCCCGCTTTAAATTCCGTGTCGTCGCACGGCAGCTTCGTCTTTCGGAAGTCCCCGAAGCTTCTGCTGCAGTTTTATTGTTTTCTTTTTTAATTTTTTTAATTTTTGTTTTGCCGTCTTTATTTAACGAGCTAAGGAAGGGAACAAAGGTGTTGGGTGTAGAACATGGAATACGCCGGAGAATCCAATCGAAAAGCAGTGAATGCTATGTTAGATATATGTCCATGTATACGCTTACACTGGGTAGGCGCCCATCCTTTGCGCCCCCCTAACTCGAGTTCAATTTCTGCTTCGAGCCAGCGTAGTCATGTGTTATCTTAACAAATATATTATGCATCAGTTTAAAGTCATATATAAAATTGTTAATATATTAGTAATTTATATAAATAAAGTAGGTCTTCTGTTTATTAGTTAACTTATATTATAATTTATAATCGGTAAGTTCCATCACACGGTGGGGTAGCTCTTGTCAACGGTAAACGGCAATAAATTATTTTTTAATTAATTTTTAATAGATTCCGAGAATGGAGAGAATTCTCTCGAACAGTCAAGTCATATGCGTTGAGTCTTCTGCGGATCAAAGCAGTCCATGTGGACAATGGGCGGCCTCCAAAACGGACTTACCCTTATGTTTATTGGACGAGAAATTATTGTGTTGCTGCAGCATTTGAATCGCATAATTGATTGGATTAAAATTCAACGTTCATATTAAACATTTCTAACGCAAGAGGTTAAAAAATATTTTTTAAAAAAATCTAGAAAAGTACGAAGCAGGTGTTTAAAAAAAAAAAATCAACACATAATCTTTCGTAATGGTTTTCTTGTATTTATTTTTTTCATATCTCTTTTATGTGCCAAATAATTGTTTCGATCATTGGAGAAAGAACTCGTTTTGCAGGGTAAATCAATTTTCATGAGGTTAATTTTTTCTGTGTTGGGATCTCAAGGAAAATTTTCGTAAAAAGCCCTTATTTTGATTGCCGCTTACACATTGATCTTGCGATTTTTCTTTCTTTATTTGGTTGCAGCTGTGCTATATTAGCATTAGAAAAAATAAGAAAAATTGATTAAAAATTGACAATCCGTTATTCTAGATAACACCCCACCCAACCTACGTATCTTGTATTAGAGTTTTAAGAAGGATAGATTTTTATTTCTATTCACTATCTAAAAGTAATCTCTATTATAGAAAAAAAAATTAAGCCATGCTAACACGCAACACATAACACAATTTTCATGCATATGGACGAAATTGTGATATGTAACATGGCTACAAATCCTGTATATGAGAGTGCAGGTGAAGTAGGCATAAATATAAATAATATTTTAGCGATTAACTTCGATGCCAAGGGAATAAGTTAGATGAGAACAAATATGTATGACCATCTTATAATATATAAGTCATCTCTGACTATAATAAACTTTATAGTATTCATTTGAGCCTTATGCTCGAAGAAAACTATTATCCATCTGAAAATTCTTAATTAAGAGAATCTTAGCATATGAAACTCTTCATTAAGTTCCTATAACGAACCTCGAAAATTCATATTAATCTTAATAATTAGGGGACAAGACATGTGGGATTACAGTGACACCCCATTTGGAGCTCCGGATGATGCTATTCCCCTATAGTGTGTGTAGATCGACATGTGGAGGAGAAGTAATCAAACATATCACAGGGAATTTATGCAAGGTCTTCGTGTTCAAGTTTAGTTTGCCACTTACAATTTTTATTTTTATTTTTTTAAAAGGAAAAATAGTGTAGTTGCCACTTGGATTATATGTATCTTATGTGGCTTAAGAACCTCTGGAGGGGTAGTTAATTAGTAATCCTAAATTAAGGGGGTAGAATATCAATCTTCTTCTACATGCCACCCAAGCACATGTCATTAAGAGAGCCTCTCTTGCGCGGTTCTGATCATGACTAAGCAAAAGTCGAGTATCTGACAAGCTAAAATTTACAGCTCAGAGACTTTGGTAGGTACAAGCTCAATACCATCATTTATTTTGGAATTTTCTAACGAGTGCACTGATTAGACCTATTAATTATGTATCACTCAGTTGATAACAAAACACTGGGGTTATCTTAATTGTTTGTATTATTTTCAACTGAATTCTCAACCATATCCAGTCATAGACAATACATAACAGTATAATGTAACTTGTATATTACTCTAACACCCTAGTTAAATATAGGACGAGAAAGAACCCATCGATTTTTAATGTGTCACATACTTCATCGACGATCACAATGATATCACGCGTGACGCAAAATGAGAAAATTTGGTTCGTGCAATCGCCATTTGGGAAAATTTCGAATGTAGAAACGACCCCGCTGTTGATGTGTCAAATCAGAGAACTTAAGAGCTCCATGTATGATGTATCGCCATTAATAATTCTACAACATCGATCGTTGTAAAACTTATTTATAAGGCGAGCATTACTCGTCAACAAGAAGCCCAATGTTGCAGAAATTGGATTATGTCCATTTCACCCAACGTTTCTTTTCTCAGCTACTACCCTGAAGAAATTCAGTTTCCATCCGGATTCTGCGTTCCAAGCTTATGTTTGACCGGCAGAAACGTGTACAAAGAAAAACAACAACAACAACCCAGGAAAACAATACAAGTCCTATCAGAGAATGAAACAATACGCCGCCTTTGTTCATACTGGGGCACTCAAACATACATTCTAGAAGAATTTTGAGTCGACGTAGCAAATTTATCCCTCTACAGTTATATTAACATATACGCCCTTTTTAGGCATCAATTGACGATTATTTACCTAATAACTGTAGTATCTTTGGTACTATTTCCCACCATTCTGAAACCTTAATTAAAACCAATTATAGCTTTTCATGTTAAGAATTTATAAAATTTCGAGTACAGAGGGATAAATATGGTTCTTGAGGAAGCACTTTACGGCGCTTTGGGATTTACCAAATGATCAATAGTAAAGGAGCTTTTGGGAAAAGCTTGCTGGTTCAGTTCCTATTGCTAACTGCATAAGCTATCTTTATTGGCCTGCCATGCAGCGCAACCTGGTCTTTCTTCATAGCTTTCTCCAGTGACTCATCATCCTCGAAATCTACATGACAGAAGCCCTTGAAATTACCCGTCTTCTTATCGGAGGCAAATCTTATAGAAGCAATTGTAGATTCTTCAAAGAAGCCCCTTATATCGTCTTCCGTCACATCCCATGAGAGATTCCCGACATATGCCGAGCAGCAGCCGTCGACCTTCTCGGGTTCACTAATGAACTCTCTCCTCCTTTTCCTCGTAGAATCGAGTCTGCAACGCTCGACCCTTATGAATCTGTTACCCCTGAAGCCCAATGTACATGGGTCAGCGTAGAAAGTTTCGACAAGTTAGGTGGAAAAACAGAAAAATCTGCAGAAAAATCCTCACATTTTGAATCCATCGAGCTTAAGAGAACTTGTTGCATCATCCTCAGTCTGGCATGGGAAGACAAAGTCAATCATTCGAGAATGTTCGGAGTAGGTAACGACAACGAAAGAAAATGCAGGAATTGCTTGGTACAACCTCTACATTCTTCTATTCAAGGTAAAATAAGCAAAGCATATGACCAGCGGAAAAGAATTGCAGGTTTATTTGGGGATCAGCTCAGTAAGCGCCCGATTTTGGCTCTACGGAGTAACAATTAGCTTCTTCCTTCTGAGATGTAATTTGTCCCCTATAAAACAACTAAGCAGGAATACCATGAAGATACGTCCAGAAACTATTTCAATTGTGTCATCTAAAATTTAAGCCCACTATTACACTAACGACGAATTAATTATGATACTAGAGTACTAGACATCAATTCTTTTAGGACGTGTTTGGTCTCGGACATATTTTGCAATGATATCCTTTATACCTGGCTTATATCCTAGGGTACCAGAGAACCAAGTGTTTATGTTTCGTTTCAAAAGTATAGGAGCAACAAATTTTCAAGTTACTTTCAGAGTATAGTAAAAGAGATAACCGGAGCAAAGAAATATAGTTAATCGGCCAAAATTAGGGGATGATTTGAATTACCCCTTCCCTTTCGGAGCCCCATTTCAGGTGAGCTAAGCAATTAGGGCAACAGAGATAATCATCACCTTCATGTAACACATTCCAACGAGATCTTTCTTTTTTCTCTAAACGGCAGTTTCTAGGGTTTTCGAACTCATAGAGAAAGAGACGAGGAGAGGGATTAGACCTGGAATGTGAGGAAGGCGAGGCCGCTGAAGTTTCCCGAGTCGGGGAAGCGGGAGAGATGGAGATGGCGAACGGCGCCGACGCCGTCGAAGAGCTCTCGAATCTGCTGCTCGGTGGCGGAGTAGGGCATGCCGCTCACCACCACCTTATTGCGCTCGTACGTATCCTCATCACCACCACCCACACCTGCTTCATTCGCCGCTTCTGCTGCTGCTGCTGCTGTTTCTTCTTCTTCTTCTTCTTCTTCTTCTTCTTCTTCTTCTTGCTGCGGCTCCTCCCAGGAGTCGAGAACCGGTTGGCCCCATTTATCCTTTTTCGCCTTCTTCCTTTTCTTCTCCTTGCTCGGTTTCTTCGACAACATCTTCTTCTTCTTCGTGGTTTGGAGTTTGCTCGCGTCTTCTTCGGTGGCCATCTCGGCGGGGCTTCCGCCGCACGGTAGATGCGTAGGGAGTGTTAGGGCAACTCCACCGATGTGGTCGGTTTAAGCCCTTACTCTGGGTCAGAATTCCGAAGTAGACCTGATTATGATGGCCCTCTTGGCCCATTAGGCCTGCTTGTGTTTACAAGTTGGTTAATTGTGCTGATTATGGGCCTGCTGGCCCAAACTGAATAGACGGAGTCCAAAGCAACCGCGACATGGATATGTATTCAGCCAACAACTATGCTCGTGAATGATTAATTTAATTTATTTTATTTATCGTAGAAAGCTCTCATCTCGATATGAGGATGTGCAAATAAAACTGCAGAGGGAGAGGGAGGCGCACACACGAACGGCGCAGGCCCATTAAAGCAACCGACCCGGGTAGAAAACGGCTGGACAAAAAGGCGCATGAGCGGCGGGAAAACGATGTCTCCGTGCGTTGCGCGCGCGCGTGCGTGTGTGTGGAATGCATCGTCGCCCACCGCAAAACAACGAGCCCAGGTGTGCCGGTGGGCGGGCGGGCTAAAACAAGAAGCCTCCGAATCTCCGCCCGTGTCGGGGGGCGAGAAAGGCTGCGTTTCGACGATAGCGACGCTCCCCCCCTCTCCCCCTCTCCCCTGATCTCCCCTATTCTTAGGCGACTGCTGTAATGTATGCATATATAGCCGGCAATAAAAACTGGAGGGAAGGATTTCCGCCCGCGTCGGGGAGGGGAATGTGGTCATCTTTCTTCCTCTTTCTCTCCTCGCCATTTCCATCCCTTTCTTTCTCTTTTGGATTCCTCTCTCTCTCTCTCTCTCTCTCTCTCTGCGTCGCTCAAGATGGCTGAAGCCACCGCAGGTAATGTAAGAGGGTTTTTTTTTTTTTTCGTCATGTAACTTAAGCTTTTGAATCAGTTCGAGCCCTCTAAATATGATATTGGGGTTTGGTTTATGGAACTTCACACCTCCACTGCGATCTAGTTTCTTTTGATACATTCCTGCTTTAAGCTGGTTTCGTATGTCTACTTCTATTCAATCTAATTTCCACTGGTTTTTTAGTGACCATATTAGGTTCGTGCCTCATTATAGTAGGGTGCTTGTTACAAATTATTTTTTTCTTATTTAATTCAAAGTCCAAATTTTAGGCCTATCCTAAATTTTAAAATCTGCGTATCAGAAAAAAAAATTGAATGTGAAAAATTAAAATACCGTTGTTTAACAGCTTAACATTTTACATACAAATAGTTGTTTCGTAAATAGTGACCACGTACATCCTACAAAGTTAACACTCTGCTTTTTAATCCTGATTCTATCAAACTTTACTACTGCCTCTGCGCTCTTTCTGCATTACATTTCCTTTTCGATGTTAAATAATGTCATCCTCTGCTAGTCTTGCATAACAAGGTTCAACTAAGGCCGTATTGGAATTATTGGTTTAAGCACTATTAGACGAATTGATTTCTCAAGTTGTTTGAATCATTATTGAGTTGATAACAAGGGTTTTCTAGTTAAGTTTTACAGTTGTTTGAATCATTATTGTAGTTTGAGCTCTGCATCCTAAGAAACTGTTTGGTTCCTCGGAAAAGTATAGAATTTTTTTTTTTTTGAAAAAAGAGTTTTTTATGGAAAATCTCTTTTTTCAGTTTTTCGCCTGTTTGGTTGCAAGGAAAACTAGCTTTTCTAAGAAACTTTTTTCCGAGAAATATGTACAAGCTTTAATCTATTTTCGTATTATATAGGTCCCTTGAATTCTCATAGTAACGATGCAGCAACAGAGGTTTCCGTAGAGAAAACATCACTTGTCGTGTGTTTTGGTGAGATATTGATCGACTTCGTCCCCACCGTAGCTGGAGTTTCGCTTGCAGAAGCACCTGCATTCAAGAAAGCTCCGGGAGGCGCTCCTGCGAATGTTGCTGTTGGTATATCTAGACTTGGCAGTTCATCAGCTTTCATTGGCAAGGTAACTAAATAAACTTTTCATTCTTTTTTTAAAAATCAAGTTCATATACTTGCAATTTTCATATGTATGTCTGTAGAAGATGAATTCATAACTTTGATCCTGCTGAAGTTAAATATTTCTTTTGTTGCCGGGCAGCATTTAGAAACCTCTATTGTCTATGCTCTTCTATATTTTCCAAGGATTACCAGCTCTAACATTCCCAAGTAAAGAAATGAGATTTTTGTGGTTTTAACATTAATATAATAACAACTAGTGCATATTTAACTAGACATTCATAAATATGCTACTAAAATATTATGATGATATCAAAATATAGCTGCTCCATTTGTACCATACTAATTTTCAGCTATTAGATGATTTAGAGACTACAATAACTGTTCCAATTTTCTGTCACTTATGCGAACACAAAAATGCTACTTTAATCAAATTCATATCAAAAACTGGCGAATGAAACATCTCCATTTTTTACCTGCTTGAAGTTTTTTTTTTTTTGAGAATAAAGTAGCATGCTACCGCTTCATTCAGTACGAAAGTGAATTAAGCACAAGTGGGAAGCAACTTGGCTTCCAAGGAAGAAAAAAAAAAAAAAAAAAAAAAAAAAAAAAAAAAAAAACTAACTAACAAAGGCATTACCCTTATTTGACAGCCGTTATATAAAGATTAAATTGCATAATTGTGCATAAGTTCTTACTGTTTTCTATTATCTGGTAGAACAAAAAATTTACTGAAAACTTTGCAGGTAGGAAAGGACGAATTTGGCTATATGCTGGCTGACATCCTTAAAAAAAACAAAGTGGACAATTCTGGCATCCGGTTTGATCCTGGTGCACGCACTGCACTGGCATTTGTCACCCTACGAGCTGATGGAGAGAGAGAATTTATGTTTTACCGCAACCCAAGCGCCGACATGCTACTTAAGGAATCGGAACTTGATATTGACCTCATAAAAAAGGTAAAACAAAATTAGAGAAAAATTCTGTGGGCTAGACCACATTGTAACATGATTCCTGATATTTCTGTTTTTGCTGCAGGCATCTATATTTCATTATGGCTCAATCAGCTTAATCGAGGAACCTTGCAGATCAACACATCTGGCGGCGCTAAAAATAGCCAAAGAATCAGGATGCATTCTATCTTATGATCCTAACCTCAGATTGCCGTTGTGGCCATCTAGCGAGGCGGCAAGGCAGGGCATCATGAGCATATGGGATCAGGCAGATGTTATTAAGGTACAATCAGGGTGCTTTTCCTTCTAATCTTTCTCTTTAGGGGGCGTTTAAATTAATGTAATTGTAGTTTGGTTCAAACTCAAGGTTGGTGAAATAAAAAAATATATATATTGATCTTGGAAACAACTAGCATAATGCCAGGAGATTCACTGTCTAGTCTTATGCTAGATTTTGGGTCTTTCTACAGAAGATGACTTCGGACCATTTCAAAGAAACTTTGTTTTCGAAATTTTAAGCACATAACTACCTTCCAGATCTTCTCTATGTCTTCATAATAGATGACTCGACTCTTAACAAATTTGATTTACGGCCGATTCACAAATTCGTTAATTAGACACCCCCTTAACTTCTGAAATCTTCATATTGAATACAGTGCAATTGTATTATTGTAACATGGTCGCTGTTGGTATGTCAGGTAAGTGAGGATGAGATTTCATTTTTGACCGAAGGTGATGATCCCTATGATGACAATGTTATACAGAAGAAGCTTTTCCACCCCAACCTTAAGCTTCTTCTAGTTACAGAAGGGCAAGATGGGTGCAGATATTACACAAAGGTAATCAATCCGTCTTCTCCACTTTGACCTCTTTTTCTTTAATCGTAAAGAAAGAGCTTGTAGATTCCAAAGTAATTTCCTTGTGTTCTAGCAAGAATAATTTACTGGAATTCTTTTCTCCGTTTCAGCTAAAATGTGTAATTCCCTGTTTATTCGCACTTTGTGTAACACATTCGATCTATTTGCAGAAATTCAGTGGCCGAGTTAAAGGAATTAAAGTCAAAGCAGTTGACACTACTGGTGCTGGTGATGCATTTGTCAGTGGGATACTGAGCAATTTAGCTTCTGATCTCGAACTTTATAAGGTGAGATATCTCTGCACTCTGCTTAACGGTTGGCCTTGTTTACTTCTTGAGCTCTCTGATAATTTGTAATGCTTGTAATAACAAAATTTTTAGTAGGCTTAGTTGTAACTGCAAGTGCTAGATATCAGAAGAGAGCTGTTTTATAACCGAAGGAAACTATTAATCACGACCCAAAAGTTGAGCCCCGTAGAAGATCGCATTAATTATTCATGTCTAGACAACCTGCATAATAAAATAAGAGGGAGAGTTAACTCCAAATTCATTTATAAACTGTTCTTCATGTGTTTATAGAAGCTATTAGAACATTGGAGATTCTGAGTCCTGCAGCTCGAGTCTCATTTCAACCTTGTGTGTGCAGGATGAGAAGAAGCTAAAGGAGGCTCTATTGTTTGCGAATGCCTGCGGTGCTATTACGGTCACCGAGCGCGGAGCGATCCCTGCTCTCCCGACCAAAGATGCAGTCCTTGATCTCCTGCCTAAAGCTTCTGAACAGCCCCAGTGCTTCTGCGCTATCAGCTAAGCTAATCGACAACACTCTCATCAGGAGGTGAAATTCTCTAGTCCTTACTATTGTATCTATCGCTCGTTCACCTGTTTCATATTAGGCAGGTAACCGAAAGTAGCCAGCCGAGAGTTTCGATAATGCAAGATGGAGTTATATGGCTTTAATTGGGTGCTTTGAAGTACGTATCGCATCTTTTGTGATCGATGGATGTTCCGAGTGTTTGTGTATCTGGTTTGTTGTGACCCTTTGTTTATCCGCGTATGATATATACTGTTGTAAATTGAACTCACTTATTGTTGGTATTAGTTAACATATTTAACGATGACGATTTGTAGTTATCCGAGTATAGCAACTATTTCTGGAGGATAACTTTTCTAAATTCCGACAACTTTACTTTTTCTTCTTTTTTTTTCCGTTCTTTCGCTTTTCTTTTTGTTTGCAAATATTGATTTGCGCAAACAAGAAGGTAGGTTTTGTACTCGCGTTAAGTAGTTTAAGTTATCTTTGATTAGATTATTGCTTGTTAGCTTAGCAATAAACCTACCATCCTATCATGTGTAGGCACAGACAGAGTGTGGCCTTCACATGGCAACAGGAGAGAGACAAAATGGCTTTAAAAAGAGTCGACTTTAAGCGCATTCTCGCGCGCACGCACTCAAATAGCAAAGATGCACAAGCACGGAAAAGGGAAACTCATATGTAAAGTTGAACATGAAAATGGTGAAAAAATAATTGAGCTATAGCAATGGGGCACTAAATGAGCCAAGTAGAAGGCGAGTACTATTCAGTTTATGGCAAACATACTATAGTGCAAAATGGAATTTCATTAGAATCGCAGCTTGTCCCCCCTTAACTTTTTTAGAATTCTTTCTTTTTTCATTAAGAATTTTTATTTTAGGTTCAATATTTATCATGAGATGTTCATGTCATTGCAGAGCTTGCCCCATTTGATTCTGTAATGTCTTGGAACTACAGCTTTCGCATGTTACATCCAAAACTAACCTCAAGAAACGGCAGGAATTTATGATCGGCTCTCATACCCACGCTAATGGAAAGATCGATCACATTAGAAACAGCTCAGACATATATCTAACATGCTCTTATGTGGAATTTAAAAGGGTTTCGGTAACAAATGTCATTACGGCGTTGTGAGTATGTGACACGTGATGAAAATTTGCACCCCACGCGGAGGGTTCTGCGTTGAAAATGTCCCGATTAGAGTGGATCTGATAGGAGGAAAGGAAGGGAATTTTCTCTTGCATGACAATTCTCTTGATGGGTGAAGAGTCTGTAGATATTCACCATATCAGCCGAGTCAAAGTATACCAAGTGTTAGCACGTTCATTCCACTTTACTCAAGAAAGATAATGGAGTACGTTTTCACTTGGAAAAATGTTAGCGTTAACTATGAATGAATGAATATTTATATTAAGTCATGCAATGCATGAAAACAACTGACCGTCCCGTCCCTAAGCGTAATTGGCAAAGAGCTTGGTGGTTGGTACATGAGATTCTGAATTCGAATCTTAGTTGATTTATATTTTCAGCTAAATTTATTTTTTTTAAAAATAAACGAAGCGGACCTTTCTCTCTCTCTCTCTCTCTCAAAAAAAAAGAAAAAAGAAAACCACTCCAAATCCGCGGACCCAAAAGGGCGGTGAACCTATTCCGCTCTCTTGACTTTGGTGTAAAGAGCACTATTTGGAATTGTGTAGGACATGATGGATGGGTCGGCTCACACACTTCATTCACACTTCCGACGTGTAACTCCACTTGCGCCATAAATATAGCTAACGTATGTCACGTTGAAACGCTTTTATTATTTTGTTCCACATGACATGGATGGATTCACCATTATTTTTCAATCATCCTAGTGGCCTTTTCCCATTTCCATTGGGCTTTGGGTGGGGTCCTCGTTGCACTTAGCATTTGGCATCTTCTTTCAAATTTAACTGAAAAATTCTAGGCCAATAATACTGCGCCGATTATTAATTAAGTAATTAAATTAACAAAACAACATACGTGTATAAATACTTACACAGGGCCTATCGAAATAGAAGAAATAAGGCAACCCGTGTGGGAGTGAGAAACCCAGAGTTTTCGCTTTCTTTCACATCCATTTCCCAAACCGGACCCAAACATTAAGACTGTAAAGTAGCTATCTTAGCTAGAACACCTACCATGTCATCATCTATTTCCGGAATAGTTACCCTCTTATTCTGACGCAATCCACCATTCATCCACCCATCATGGAGAGAATTAATAAGATCATGCAAACCCCCCCAGCCCAGCCCAGCTTTATTCCAGCTCATCAGAACTAGAATTAGACTAGGGCCACTTACGTGTCGTGGTATCTTAAAACCCAAGTCATCTACACGCGGACTCTTAGCCTAATTAGCTTCGACCACGCAACAAATTAAGCTGGTCATCACTCATCAGAAGAATAATGAAATTACTAGTTATTATTATCATCATTAATGTGAGGTATTTATAGTTATTTGAACTATTAGCAATCGCGAAGATTACAGCAAAACAGCGAGCATAAAGAAAATAAGAAGGAAAAAAAAAAAAAAAAATTAAAAAAAACAGTGGGGGTGATAAGATTACGAGAGAAAAAGGGGGGGGGGGCGGGGGGGACTGGGGAGGTTGGTGACAACTACAGCGAAAGCCACATACTAACGCCACGCGGAGGCGAAGGTGAGGACCCGGCCCATCCAGCTGAACCCGAGCCCACCCGCGTCCTCCTTGACAGCGAACCCCGGGTTGGGCCCGGTCGACGCGAGCCGGGCTCGGAGCGGGTCGGCAACGCCCGGTCCGAGCGGCACGGGCCGGAACCCGGCCATGCTCATCCGCGCCCGCCACTTCCCGAAGAGCTCGCAGCGCTCGACCCGTTCCGGCCCCTCCCGGGCCACCGTGTTGGTCGCCTTCCGGCTCAGCGCGGCCTCGACCCGGGCCCGGTCCGCGCTGTCCCGGCCCAGCGTGGCCTCGAGGGACTCGAGCAGGGCCCCGTAGTGCGCGCACGCCTCGGCGAAGCGCGCGGCGAAGGGCGCCGTGTTCCCGCTCATCTCCTGCTCGACGAGCGCGACGGCGCGCGGCGCGAGGGCGCGGACGCGGCGGAGGAGCTCGTCGCGCGGGTTGGCGGGGGACACGCTCTCGTCGGCGATCCGGGAGAGGACGAAGGCGAGGTTGACGGCCAGGGCCTCGTCGGGCTCGCAGCCGAGCGAGGCCCGGTCCAGCTCCGCCGCGCGCAGGCTCACGATGCTGAAGCGGAGCCCCACCCCGGCGCGGTCGGCCAGCTTGGAGAGGCGGTCGCCGACGTCCCGGAGGCCCTTGGCGGCGGCGGCGGGGAGGGGGTAGGCGGGGTCGGCGACGGCGGTGATCTTCAGGGAGGCGGGGCGGGGGCGCCGCTCGGCGAGGGCGCGGATCAGCTCGGCGTGCTGCGCGCCGCTGCCGACGTCGAAGTCGACGACGTGGAGCTTCGGGTGGCCGCGGGCGGCCTCGAGGATGGCGAGGTTGGCGGCCGCGAGGCCGAGCTTGAAGCAGGGGGAGGCGTCGTGGAGCAGCTGCGTCGCGAAGCGGTGCTCCGCCGCGAAGAGATCCGCGGCCGGGTGGGCGCCGGAGGGCGCCGGCGGGTCGAGGCGCGACGCGAGCGCCGCGGCCATCATCGCGGCCAGCCGCTGCTCCGCGTCGCCGCGCGGGCTCGCCGCGCGCCGCACCGCGGCGAGGCTCGCGGCGGCGGCGGCGAGGTTGCCCTCGGCCACGGCGGCGGCCGCGTCGGAGAGGAGCTGCCGCGAGGGGCTGGACGGGGGCGGCGTGGAGCACGAAGCGGTGGAGGAGGCCGTGGAGTTGGAGTTGGAGGAGGAGGAGTTAGAGGGGGAGGGGGAAAGGGGGTTGCTCTGATTCGCCGTCGTCGTCGGCGGCGGTAACGACGAAGGGGTGGCCGAGATCGAGATGAGCTGCCGCATCGTCTCGCCCCACTCGGAGTCGGTCACGGCGGAGCCCGACGCGGTGGCCTCCTCCAACTCCTCCCCGTCGCCGTCATCGTCGTCGCCGAGCAGCCGCCGCTCGAGCTCGTGGAGCTGGTTCCGCATCGCGGACTCGGTCGCCGCCTTAGGGTTACGATCAGACTCCAACCCGGCCGGATTCGAACCCCTCTGCGGACCCTGAACCAGGCATCCGGAAGAAATCGAGGAGGGGGAGGTGGTGAGACTCCCGAGGTCGGACGAGAGCGGCGAAGCCATGTGGATCTTCTGCTTCACGGAGCGCAGGAAGAGCGCCTGCTGCAGCGCCATCTGCTGCTGCCGCCGCTCCATCTCCGACAGCGTCCGCTTCAAAACCCCTCCTCCTCCCCCTCCCCCTCCCCGGATTTGAACGGCCGATCCGCCCCCGAACCCCGCGTAGCTTCCGCGAGAATCGCGTCCCGGGAATCCCGAAGCCATACAGAGAGAAAGAGAGAGAGAGAGAAAAAAAAGGGGCTTCGGATTCGAAACTCAAGCTAGAAGCGGAATCTAAGAAGAAGAAGGAGAAGGAGAAGGAGGAGAGAGGTCGCAGCAGCAGGAGGGGGAGGAGGCAGTGGTCATGGCTCGCGGCAGCTTTTGCTCAACCGCCCTTTCCAACCATCCGCCGAATCTCCTCCAATGGAAAAGCCCACCCACCTTTTAACCCGCTTTTATACCAAATTTTTTTGTTTTTATTTTCTTTCGACTTATTTTTATTCTTTTCTTCCGGGCGTTGTTGGCGTTGCTCGCTTGCCTGCTTTGTTATTGTTATTTATATTTATATCGTTATTATTATTTTAAAACGACGAAAGAAGGCAGGGCAAATTCTTTTGAAGAAGCAACTGCGGAGGAACCGGGAGTATCCGGTGACGCGCACCGACACCCGTCGGTGGCCACGACAGCAGCGTTCCCACCGCGATTTCAGAATTCGGAATCCAGGACCCTCGCCACTCGTGAAAACACCCAGGTGTTCCCCGCCTAAATCTTTTCCCTACGGACCATTATGCCCCTGCGCGCTTTCCCGCCCGATTCGGCTACGGTGACCAACACGCCGAGGGTATTTTGGGGAAGCGGGGGTTGCGTGTGGGGATTTTTGAAATTGGTTAGGAAACCGAATAATCTAACCACTCCGCCACTCGTTGTTGCAGCAGTAGTATAAACACCGTAAACGGTGTGAAAGAATTGAACAGAGAAAGATTGCGAGGCTGGCGACGACACGTGGGCACTAAAAGAAACCGAATGTCCACTCCGCCCGCGGCGGGGCCCACCCCTTCCCGTTCCTTCATTTGCTTTCGCACGCACCATCCCGTACGCGATACACAATTAAACGTCCACATACGTCGGACCCCAAAACCGAACCGTGCCATTTGGTCCGAATCCGGTGTACCGGATAGATCCGAATCCAAATTCGGATCCTTATCATGCACGATGATTATCGCACCAAACTATTTCAACGAGATTCCATTAAAGAGCTTCTCAACAAAGATGCACACCGTCCCTCGAGAGGTTAGAACATTATTGTCACGCTAATTAAATTCCCTCACTTTCAACCATTATTTATTTACTTAGATAAAAAGTATGATTCAATATTTTGCAAAGAGTAGTATATTCAACCTTTAATTTATTTTGAAAATAAAATAAATTACATTGTAGTGGATCATCCAAGGCCCCACACTCTGGGGTGTCTTTTGGATGCCTTGTATCTCTGTTCCTTTTTTTTAAAAACTTTTTTTATTTTTCTTTTTAGTAGTTAAATAACTACGTGGGAGCTCTTGACAAAATCTAAGCCCGATCGAGCGGTCAGACTCAGTCTGATCCGAATCGTTGCTCATCAATTCGGTGTACATGTTGACAGCTTGATAGCGAATAAATGGTACACATAACAGATGGATTCATGTTTCATTACTGCGCGGGTTCGTGGATCATTGAACAAACGGAGAACGGTAATTAAGAAGCGTACGGTTTGTAAGCATTGATATCGACTTTGCGTACGGCATGAAAATGCAACTTCATTTTCTACGTACTGCAGTGAACTCGAGATCGGGCATATGGCTGAAACTCGCAACTCACGAAACAAACACGACTATCTTAGCCATGCATGGCAGTCCCATCTCCTCCGTTGTATCTCTCCTTTAAACATCCACCAAGTAACAGTAACTAGATTTGATTTGAACCTGGTACATCATGCTAATTAACTATGGACTTCTTTTTTCTTTTTCTTTTTTTTCCTTTTTATCGATTTGCAAGTACTCCATTGCTATAATGCTAGTAATAAGTAAATAAAGTTTAAATTTGAGAAATACTCTGTAACTGTGGGTGAATTTAAGTAAAAGATGAAATAAATTAAATGATCCACAGTCCACTGAGCACACATTAGGTATTTTATTATAGTGGATAATCATTGGTGGTAAAATGCATCTAAGCAGTTAGATTTCGACAACTTAAATACATTCCACCACATATGGGTGTTGTCTTGTACGAAGAATTTTTCTACACAAGATTAAAGAAAAATAGAGTAGATTTTACAACGAAGTAATGTCTCCAGTTGAATTAGTTATCTCATAAAATGAAAGGCTTTTCTTTCAAGCAGAGAGATTTCTCATAACAAATTTTTAATTTAATTGTAGTTACTTATAAATGTAAAAGCAACTTAATTATAAAGAATGAATGTTCTCTAGGAGAATTCAAGTTAAACTTCACATTTCGAGCAATGTATGATATATATTGCTCTGGGGATCAAACTTACAAAGGTTTTTTACCCCCTTTTAGCAGGATCGAAGCTCCTAACTGAATAAAAAATTAATTTAAGTTGATTAAGGTTGCTTACATAAATAATAAATGAAGCAAGCCTACTAGGTAACAGCACACCTAACTAATCATCCAACATATATATTAGTTATGGAGAAGAACTTTCCATCATGTTTTGTTTAAAAGGCAATTAGTTTTGAAAACCAAGTTCTTAATTGTTGTCGTGATTTATTCAAGTCCGTGTATTGGACTACTAGTTAAAATTTGAATAAACTACACTTACAGTTCTCAAACTATGTAACACTTCTATATCAATAATTTGTTAACATTTACTCAGTTAAATTGGATAGCGGGGCATAATTATAATCATTTAGAATGTTCTAATCACAGATTGCAACAAATTAAAGTTTGAAAATTATATCGCGCACCTTATAGTTTGAGCACTAAAAGTGTAATTTATTCTTAAAATTTGAGCACTGATACACACTCTAAAAGAAGTATAAATTTTACGCCCCATTATTCAGAGACCCATATTGGGTCCTTGTCTTGTCAAATTTTTTTCTAGCACTATAATTCAAAGAATTTTTAAACCCTACAATAAAAGTGTAAAATTTATACCCTTCTTAATTTTGAGATGTGCCATTAGGATTTTTCTAAAAATTTTGTGGGTTTGACTATATGACATGATGTGGCATTAAAAATTCCTCTTCACTCTTTCTAATTCTTCTTTTAGAAGATATATATTATACATAAACAATATTGACCCTTCCCAATTTGGCCAACATAGAGATTCATCACTATGATAACTTGTTAGTATCTTCTTACAAGAATATTCTTTTTCGTACAATAGATACAATGAAGAATAATAATTTAAAAATGTTAAAGGAGATTAAGAGGTTTGTTTTCATGAGCATATTCGCTCAATATTAACTATTTGTTACTATTCGGGAGCACAAAACACTAAATAATAATAATAACTAAAATCAAAAGAATCAAAATTGAAAGAATGTCAATAAAATTTATGAATTAAAAAGAGAAGTTGATGAGCTTATTCTATCTGATCTACTGTTGAGGGGACAACCAAATTTGGTTGCAAAACAATACTATATATTCATACTTTACTGGAGCAAATGTTTCGTTCCCTGTACAATATTAAATTCTTTCACTACTCTATCCCAAGCCCTGTGCGCTATGTAATGTTGTTTTTGTAGGCATGCTTTTCTCTTTGTTGACATAGAAAATGTTCCACCAGATATAAATAATTGTTGTTTACACCTTTTCTACCATGCTAGTGCCGTTGTTCAGAGTTTATCATTAATCTCATGCCTTGAATCTAATTGTTTCGTAGAAAGTTTGAAAAAAAAGGAATTATAACTTATTGGACGGTGAAAATTGAAGCGAACAAGAGCGGATTCTGGGCGGTCCATGCATGGGCCGCGTGGTGCATTGAGTGTAGGCGACTCGTAGGACATGCCTTGAATCTTACGACATTGAACTCGATCGGTACAATTAACATTGAGACCACAAATATACGAAGGTTGTTGTAACAACTATCGCAGGATAATAAAAGAGATCCAAGATCTCAGTACAGGAGATAGCCAATCTAATTCCTCAAAGATGATTGGTTCATTTGAAGAAGGTAAGTGTACAGGGAAAGGTTGGTAGACCACCTTTCTTTAAATACCCTAATATTATTATAAAAAAAAAAGTTTTACGTCCCAGATGGGAAAAACTCTAGTTACGTACCTAGGATTATAGCTAGGGGACTAAGCTTCTTAATATTAAAAAAAAAAAAAAAAGTTCAATTTCCTTAGTTGCTAGAGATGTCCAAAATAACTAATATACCGAACCCGATCCGAACATGATTAAAAGTGGTTATTATATTGGTAAATTTTTTTTATCTATTTAAGTTTTGAGTACAGGGCTGAATACGTAATAGCGGTACTCGAATCGGACCTGATTCTTTGATGAATAGGATCTGAAATAGTTTTCGTATCCCTATCAGGACCAAGACTCCGTGAAATACGTACCTAACCATCAAAGAAAGCAAAGAGAAAAATATTAGACTACTTGATACTTATTTCTTCACTATAACGTTTCAAACTTAACGTGTATGCATTTTAACTATATTTTAGTAGGTATATGCGTTTTATACTTATATAATTAATATATATTATGTGACTAATTGTATATGTTTTATGCAATTATATTATATGTGTTTGGACTTACCAACATAATTTTAATTATTATGTTATTGTATATGCTAAGGTGGTGGTTATATAATTTTTAGAGTAATTAATACATGTATAACTATTGTAAATTTTGTATTTTTAATTTGTACTTATCATGTAATCAATATAAAATAATGAATACGTATACGGATATCCGTAACCAATTTTAAGTAGGTAATATACGGATAGTCTCTATTCAAACCATAGTTAGTTAATACGCGTATAATATGCGTTTATTCGCGAACTACTCAGAAACCGTATAAAACGGTCAGTCTATGAATTTTTCCCAACGATCCGAAATAATACTCAATTTTTTTCCTTACTTAAGAAATTCGCGATCAAAAAGACTTTTCCGAATAATATTCTGAAAAATTCGGAGTGGGCGACGGCAGAACGATAAAATTTTTCAAAAAATTTGAATTTTGCGGCCGCGGAAGGACGAAATTTTTCGGACCGGCGTCGCGCGAACACTGCTCCGATGATTTGTGCATCTCGTTCTGAGCAATCGAACAATCTTGGCTTTCGATTTTGAACCTTGGCTTTCGATTTTGAAGAAAAAATGGTGGGTGAAGGAGCAACAGTAAAAGAAGAGGAGGAAAGGGGAGGAAAACACGCGGCGTTCCGCGCGAGGAAGAAGACACGGTCCACAGGCTGCACTCAGCCTCGTGGACCGAGCTGAGTGAGAGGTCCACCATGGACCTCTCACTCTGGGCCCTTTGTGACTTGTGGGTGTATGTAACTTTATATATATATAAATATAAATAATACATTATATATATATATATATATAATGATATATTTTTATATATATATATATATATATATTTTATATATATATATAAATAATATATTTTATATGAATATATAAATGATATATTTTATTTTATATTTTCTTTAGTTTTAAGTTTATAAAAATTATAATTATTTATGATAATAGTATAAGTTTAAAGAAAAATAATAATTCAGTAGCCGAACTTTTGATTCCGAATTTTTAAACGATGAACGTATAATTTTCGTATAAATCGCATATCCGAATAATTGACGAATCAGTTTTTTAAACCGTATTTTTCACCGAATTTAAAAATTAAAATACGAATTTTATTCGAATTTTATCCGTACCGATTTTTTACCGAATCCGAATTAACTAACTATGATTCAAACCCGCTCAAATAAATCCAATGGACACAATACTAACTAAAATATTCAGATTCGGATCCAATCTGAAGTTGAATGAGTGGGGTATGCTTTTTTTTTTCCCACCCATTTTATGTTAGGATAGAGATACAATATATTATATATTCAGACACAATCCGATTCACGGCATCTCTACCTGCTGCATGCAGTGCTTTCCTAGATTTTCTTTGGAGTATTCAGTCCTCAGTGAATTTGTTTAACAAATTGTTTTTTTTAATGAAGTACGCATGAGAGATTTATCCTGCAGTATGAGTGCGTTAGTTCAATATTTTAGTGGCACACGAAACACGAAGGCAAAGTATGGACGCGTCAAATTGTTCGACACATGCTAATGGCGGAGTTACTCGCATCGCATGGTGTGACGTACGACCTAAGAGGCATCGAATCGTGTGGGGACCTTATGCAGCTAAGTGCAATATCCTTTTCAAAACATATACATATATACAACTATCTGATCGAGTCGCATCTGCGTATGTCGATCGTATCTAATTATTTGTGCTTTAAGCGTATCTCCGATTTCGAAAATGAAATTGAAGTTTGATATGCACTCTAAAGCTGAGTAGTTAATTGTTGTTATACCTGGGAAATTAACTCGCTAACAGTTTTTTCGAATACATTGTCAGATTCTTATTCTAACTCTAAAATACACAGCTATTTTCTATGCTGTTTATTATAGTAGTTAAAAGGTTAGATTATTAGAAACCAATCCAAACACAAACTATTCTAAATTATCAATATCTTATATATATATATATATAGAGCTTGACTGGGCTACTATCGGTAGTAAACCGTCCCGTTTACTACCGATTTGTTTTCGATGCTGGAGCTTCCAAATTGACGATCGGCACCGTTGAACATGATCTAAACCATTTAAACTATTTAGAAATCAAATTTTATAATTTTTTGATATCATTAACCGAACAATCAAAGGGTTACAAAATTTGTAATTTTAATGGTCGATATGGTGTGTTTGCTCGTTTAACGGTATAGAAGAATCCAAATCAACTAAATTTTTGTTAGAAAATTTTTTGAACTATTTAAAATAAGATTTGTACTCTTGATCTTGATTACAAGACTTCTATCATCACTTTTTATAGGATATTCATTTTCAGCCATTCATTTTCTGTTCACTTGATGGACAAGAGAACAATATCGAAAAAGCGTGAAATTTGATTTCCAGATAGTTTGAATGGTCTAGATCATGTTCAATGGTGCCGATCGTCAATTTGGAAGCTCCAGCATCGAAAACAAATCGGTAGTAAACCGCTCGGTTTACTACCGATAGTATTCTAGCAAAACTCTATATATATATATATATATATATATATATATATATATATATATATAGAGAGAGAGAGAGAGAGAGAGAGAGAGAGAGAGAGAGAGAGAGAGAGAGAGAGAGAGAGAGAGAGAGAGAGAGAGAGAGAGAGAGAGTCCGGCTGGTATACTATCGGTAGCACGGAGGTCTCGGTGCTACCAAATTGTTTTCAATGTTGCAGATTCCAAATCGACGATCGGCTCCGTTAAACTTGATCTACATTATTGAAAGTATTTGAAAACTAAATTTTATAATTTTTCAAAATTATTTACCTATCAAATGAGTATCTAAAATCGGCTGAGAATAAAAATCTCATAAAAAATGATGATAAAAGACTTGAATTTAATATCAGAGATACTGATCTTACTCTAAATAGTGAAAAAAAAAAATTCTATACATTTTTTTTTCGATTTGGATTATTTTACACCGTTAAATTTACAAACATATCACATCGACCATTAAAATTGTCAATTTTGAGACCTTTTGATCACTAATCAAATAATGTCAAAAAATTATGAAATTTAGTTTCTAAATACTTTCAATAGCGTAGATCAAGTCTAACGGGGCCGATTGTTGATTTGGAAGCCGTAGCATTAAAAATAACTTGGTAGCACGGAGGCCTCCGTGCTACCGATAGTATACCAGCCGGACTATAAAATCCCGGGTTTTCTATATAAATAAATCGAGAAAAAGCGCAATAATGTGCTACAGTAATGTGTTTCTAGAGGAGTACCAATGAAGGAATATGGGAATTCGGTGCAGGTGCTTTTGGCGGGCCCGTTCGTTTGGTATAATAATCGGGCACCGGTTTGGAAACCCTAAAGTTGAAATTAGGCTTTCTTTTCCCATAAAAAATATCCGGAACCAGTGCGAACTTGGGGAAGTGAGTTACTGGAAACTGACCAGATGGAATCGACTTTTCCGTTATTTTGACTGAAGTGGGACCTCCGGGACCTATAGAGGTATATGAAATTGTTGAATAAGCAAGAGCAAGGAAAAATCAATTGAGTCATATATAGTGCTTAGGCGAAGAAAACTACAAAGGAGGTAAGAAAAAGAGAAGCACTGTAATGGAGATCAAATATAGTTATTTGATTTTTTGATGCTTTAGTACAACTTTATAAGAGTTTTTAGGATAGAAAATGCTAACTGTACGGCCTAAAAAAACGGTGTACATCAAACATCCATTATCCTAAAGCTTATAAACTCTTTTGGATTTATAATATTTTTTTTAAAAAAACTAACAAAATAGGAAGTAATTGAAGTGCTCCGATTAGAAATGTAAGATTTATTTATTTATTTTTTTAGTGTATAAATAGTATTGTTCTTTTACGATACTGTTTGGTCGCTCACTTAGATGAGTAGGGTGAGTTCCCTGTTCTAGCAACTTCTAAATCCTTGGCCGGATGAAATTAAGAGCCTAGGTTAAAGCTATATGCTCATGTGAAGATCAGTGTACATCGTAGATCACTTCATTTCAAGGTGACAATTCCACTCAAAAGTATGGAAAACTATGTGAATGAACTCAATTATAGCTCAGGGAAAAATTAAATCTTTGAACGCAGCATTGCTATATGCTCATATTAATGATTTCATTTAGTTATGAGCCACTTAATTAGGAGCCAATTATAAGCCAAAAGACCAAATTAGCTTCAGAAGTAACAGCTCAATTAAGCTTTTTCTAGAGGAACTAATAGAGAGGGTGACTTATTACTATTCATAAAACAGCTATTTCATAACAACATAACACTCAAGCAGTTGAAAGGTCAAACCATGTGGTCAACCGCCTAAGAATGTTCTACACTGGGTCAAGATCAACCATTTCTGAGGTCTCGGGAATCAACCAATTGCTCAGAGCAATCACCTGCAATAAAAAATCAATGTATTTTCCACTCAATTATATTATGTGATGCCAATTCTAAAATAAGACTACCAAAGACAAAAATACAAAAAACATATGAAAAGCTCCTTTAATTGGACATCAAAAGATCCTGCAAATTTTACCGATGTCGCCCTTAGAAGAGTATCCAAACCACTTCATTCTTTTGAATTTTATTTTTCCTTTATTCGGAGAAAAACCCATCCTCAAAAGAATGAGAGTTTCCTTCGTGCTTTTATTGCAAACCACGTATTAAAATTGCACAAGAGATTCGGAAGTCGCTTCTAGACTAAACAGAATATCTCAAAAAAGACGAGAACCCAAAATAAAAGGCCACATCGAAAGAAAAAAAAAATCAGTACGATAATAAAGGCGATCCGTTAGCCATTGACTGATCATTCGGTGTAAAGATTCTCAGCAGGTAGACAGTAATTTTAGCTGTGTGGCGTCTTGTGTCGACGGTTTTTGTAGTCATGTCATTCTCAATCTTCTCATCACACATAAGCAGAAGTATAAGGACAAGCTCAAAGTTTCCTGAACAATCTTTACATAAGCACTGTTGCAACAGTATAGTCCGACAACGCCACTACACAGAAACACTAGCAAAGCTCCATAATTAATCTAGTCCTATTGAACAATCTTTACCGGTAGACATGCATATGAAGCAAAAGACAATTTCCCAGACAAAGTATTTACTGTGCAACCAGAAACAAGAAAACTAACATAAAAACAGTTGGAAGCTCATGTAGATGTGCGGCATGAAACACTGAACATTCAACAGCCTACGAGAGCACTGGTGGGTATTGTTTGGCCTGCTGCCGAACCCGCCCTTTATACTCTGCAATATCCTGTGGATTGATAGCAAATAAGCCCCAAGTCAATGTTTAATGAGAACCAAGACATCTACTTGGCCCTGCTTTCAGAACTGCTTCTTTACTACGAGAAGTAGAAGCAGGCGTTTGGCAAAAGCAGAGAAAAGCTTCTAGGCCCCATAAGCAGAAGTGTAGTTTGAAGCTTCTGCTTTTAGCTGTCTCACTCAGCCAGGACTTTAGATGAAGCTCCCATACTCTAACCAGAAGAAAAGGTCAGTTACCAACCTGGATAAAAAGTTGATAGCCATCAGTCTGCGCAGGGTCAGCAGGATTTGGCTGATCCAGTAAGTCCTGTATTCCCACAAGAATCTGTTTGACCGTAATGGCCGGCCTCCACCCCTGAAAAAAAAAGAAAAGAAAGATTAGCATCGCCAGCAAACCGGCAGTGATAGGCATGTATATGGAACCTGTGCAACAGCATAATTTAGTTCACTTACACTATCCTCGTTAAGAATTGAAAGGCACACTGTTCCAGAAGGGTATACATTTGGATGGAAGAAACCTTGAGGGAACTTGCACTTGGGAGGTTTACTAGGGTAATCCTCACTGAAATGGAGGGTAAGGGGAAAATAACCACCCTCCCAATCAGTCTGCAGAATCAAAAATTGAGTTTAGTTCTATTTCTTTTGGTTAGTAATACCTTAATTGCAGAAGAAAATAAAGACAAAAGGTGTGTCGTAAAGTCACAGAATGTATAAACAGAACTAACTTCAGTGACTAGCAAAAACACATGTAGAAAAGAACAGACCAAAATGTAAAACAAACAAGAAACAGATATGCATAATCGCTTGTAATAATTATGACGGCATTAAATTCACCACGTGACACTATGTTACATTTACACTGGTATATCATTCACAAGTACACAATGAAACTTTCAAATAGATAATAGAGGAAAAATTACACCACAACAGAAAGAATGATTCCTGCTCTCTACAAAAACATTAGTTGCACAAATCCAAATGCTTCAGGAAAAAGAACTTGAACCAATAAGTCCGTGCAAACAATGCACATCATCTATAGATAGTAAACAAATCAAACAACTTACACATAAAAGTTAATACAGATAAAGTTCCGCAAGTAAAAGATTCATGAGTAGCTATTTATCATAGCAAAAACAGAAACACCTATCAGATTGTTAACAATGCCTATTACACTTTATTACCAATATTGCATGGATTAGGCCAACAGTAAATTCACAATATGTGACTATAAACAGGGGTTAGCATCCGAAGAATACTATTAGAAATGAGTGTCAGAATCAGAAAAAGATTCATATGGTGGATCTATGATATTTCTGAGAATTTGTAAAGAATGATTTGTCCAACTAGTAACTACATAGTTTTGTCAAGAAGCCAAAGACCACTCATTTATAATTTTTTTCTAATCAGGCTAAAATCTGTCACTTCCAATAGTTAATGTTTTTGATGATGTTAAGGCCCCCTTCTCCCCTTCCTTTCCCTTTGAAAGTTAGTAAATTGGACCTATCCTTATCTACAGTAAGAGACCTACAGTTAAGATATCACAAGCCTCAAAGTCATATTAAAAATGGTTTGATCATACTTTCAATTGATCCCTTAAAGAAAGTACTTGCTTCAAAGGGAAACTACACGAAAAATATACATTGTTAAGCTCAAAGATAAACATACATAGGGAATCAGTGAATCTCCATATCCCATTCAACTTGGCTCAAACTGACATCATTATGACAATCACTTATACTTGCAATTACCAACATTATTTCAAATAGCAAACAGCAAACTTGAAAAGCTCCAATACCCATAGTTTAAGAAAGCAACCATACCAAAAAGTCCAAATCAAGTTTACAAGGTTAAACTGTAAATATTTTTCCAACAGGTCTTTGATTTCAGGTCACAAATAAGAGTGAATAACATGTATAAAGACCTTTCATGACTTGCATTAGTTTCTATCCAATTAAACTTTTGAGAAAAAGAAAGAAAATGTTTTAAAGTGTTTCTTTAGTAATGTCATTAAGTGACTAATTTCAGTGATTGATGCTTTCTCCCAAACTTAGAAGTTCTTCAATAAGGAATTGTAATTTGTTGCAGGACTCAGAGCTGTTGTAGAAATGCCTAAATGCCAAGATAACATACAAAAATTAAGAAATCATATAAAAGAAGTTAGAATCAGCATAGGTACGTGTAACATCATCCACCACACAGTGAATTTTTTAAATTTCATTTCAGGCGCCAATTCCATACTTCAAAAGAATTCCCATCAGAAATAAACAATTCATCATCATATTCAAAAGAATGCACCTCAGAAATGAACAGTTTATCATCATATCTTAGTAGCTATCAACAAACAAACACGAGCAAGGAGGCCCATGATTGCGTTTAACTTCCACTAGTCTAAAGAAAACCTAAATATCTAGGACGTAGAGCAACCATAATGAGATATAAACTGGAAGAGGAGTTATTTGTCGAGGAAAAAATTATACATGTGAACCAAAGGACTAAAAACTAACAATAGCAGTATTACTCGGACGGTGGGGTCCTACCAGAAAAACCCTCTCTACTGAAAAAAAATTATACTCAAACTTTTAGACACGTCAGACTTGTCATATTTTATTATCAAAGACAAATTAGATTTTTGAACAAGATCTCAAACTCATTTAAGGTGAATCCTCTTAAACCTGAAAGTTACTTAAAACTATGGAAAAGAGCATGATGGTGTGGATTTTCAGGTAGTTATCTATAATGCATCAAAAACAGACATATCATATGTTGACATACAAAATAATTGTAAATTTCAACCAACTATTAGTACACCATATGCTTATGCATAAAAATGAACGTTAATAAATATCCGCCTCCATAGAAATCAAACGAGTCTAAGTTATGGCGCTAATAGTTCAATAAACTTATATTTCAGTCCCAAGGTTATTCTACTGTAATGAGAAATATCATTGTTTGTAGTATGAAAATCATCAACTATGTGTAATTAAATTATCTATGCTGCAAGGCTTTACACCTTGTTTGTTCCTCTCATCAAGTTGTACATGCGATGTGCCAAAATGTAACCTTTTTCCCTGCCTCCATGTAATACTAACGGGGACAAACTTATGTCCGAGCGATAGCTATCAAAACAGACTCCGAAAAATATGATAGTATACTACTTTAAGAGAAAGAGGGTTACAGCAAACTACTCCATCCATGGCACGATAAGAATAGATTTTTCATTCATTCTATGAATATCACATAATGATCTTAACTCAGCATTTACTTTCTTGCAAAATGAGGAAATCTCAACGAGACATTCCCCTTTAACTGTAATACAAAATTCTCTTTTTAGCAAACATGGTCACAAACTCATAATAAAACATGTTGCATAAAGTGGTCCAATCATCAGCATAACATATGGCCGGGTCCTCAACTCCTCATATTGCATGAATAAGCATTAAAAGATGAGTATTTATCCATTATATTTGTTATTGAATGATCGGTACAATCTATTCATAAATTCCAAGTCAACAACACATGTACTCTTAATCAATGACTCAAATCCCTCCATATTCCAGATCCCATGCGAGTGATTCCGAATCAAAACATCTTTACAGAGGAAATCCAAAACCCTAGGAAGAACCAATCGACAACGGATGACAAAAGCACCTATCTAGTAAATTCCGTAGATTAACAAAACCCTAAAAACAGAACATTCTTGATCAACAAAAAGGGAGAACAAAAGAAGAAATCCACAACTTACCCCTTGCTTACCGGGAATGGTGCAGTTCCACACCATGAGATTCACGGAGCCATCGGGCAACGTCTCCGGCCTCGCCACAAAACCCTAACAAGATTAACCCAAAACAAAAACAAAAACACACAATCACCATCACCATTATCATCATCATCATCGTCGTCGTCATCTAATCGCAAGAGGTGAAGGAGGAATCGGGGGAAAAGGAAGAAGAAGAAGAAGAAGAAGAAGAAGAAGGGGAAATTTTACATGGGGGTGATTCTTGCGCCACGCTTTGCGCTCCTCGGCGAGACGACCACGAGCGATTCCCCCCGACATTGGAGCTCTCCCCCGCTCTGCTTCGCCCTTTCTCCTCCTCCTCCTCCTCCTCCTACGCTCTCTATATAACGACTTTGCAAAGTCCACCCCGCAAAGCGATCACTTTTTGCGTCGCTGCTTCTTCAGGGCTGCGGACGCATTACAATTCGTGATGGTACAAGAAAGGTATTTATTCTAGAGTTTAAACAATTCTCTTTAAATTTTTAATATAAAAAATAATAAAATTAATTTGAAAATATTGACTCTTTAATGAGTAAAACATATAAGTTGGTGTTTGGTCTAACTTTTGAAAAGTGATTTTGGCCTAAAAACGATTTTCGGCTTAATAGAGCGTTTGGTAAGCTGGTTTTCAAAATCTAATTCTGATTTTCAGAATCAGCTTTCTGATTTTCGAGGCCTAAAATCAGAAGCAGCTAAAACCTTTTTCTTGAGATCTGATTCTAATTTTAGACTCAAACTTCAAAAAATTATTTTAAATTTAAATTCAAATTTTAAATTTATATTTTAATTTTTAAATTTCAAATTGTTTCTTTTAAATTTTATTTCAAAATTTTAAATTTTAAATTTAGATATTAAACTTCAAATTTAAATTTCAAAACCCAAATTTTAGATTTCAAATTCAAAACCCAAAATTTTTAATTTCAAATTTAAAATTTAAGATAAAATTTAAAATTTGACATTTTAGAATTTAAAATTTAAATTATAAGTTTTAAAATTTAAATTATAAGTTTTAAAATTTAAAATTTAAAATTTAAAATTTAAAATTTAAAATTTAAAATTTAAAATTTAAAATTTAAAACTTAAAATTTAAAATTATAAGTTTTAATTTTCAACCGAACGCTCTGTAGTTTTTAACCAAAATTAATTCTTCAAATCAAAATCATTTCTATAGAAATCACTTTTTCAGAATCTAAACCAAATGGGCCCTAAAACTATGTAGAAAATTAGATAGCATTGCTTTTTTAGAAAAGTGAGGCTGTATAATACTAATGAGAAAAAATAAGTATTTGAATAGAGAGCATATAAAATTTACACCCACTTTCAGATATACAACCAGCACTGCTTATTTATGATTATAACTCAAATAGTTAAATATTTATTTTCATATGTTAAAATTTAAAAAAGTTACAAATAATTATTTATCTCATTAATCTGTAAAATAAAAGTTTTTCTATTATTTTGAAAAAATTCAAAAATTATTTCATAAGAAGGGATTTGGGTTTGGGCTTGGGTTTGGCTCGGACCGTATTTATAAGGCTGTAGACAACGGATCCAGTACGTTTAGGGCCTGATTCTAATAAAAAGGCCAGATGCATTGTGGGCCTGTAATGCTACAGGTCACAAAGCGAAAGCAAACATTTATGTGGAAAAACAGGGTAGCAGGGGTCTGGCCATTGATTAGGATTGAAAAAACTTAGGTCGCCAGTTATTAGTTTGGGTTCGAGTTGAGTCCAATTGCGACCCAGCGGATCAAGTCGGATTCCCATTTCAATCACGCCTACACAATGACTACAAAGTGAAAAATTGGCCGAATCAAAGCTTGTCCCAGCAGGCAAGTTTCTTGTTACATTTTTATCTCATTTTAGTCCTGTTGTTCATGAAATGTTTTTCTTTTTCTTTTTTAACACCACATGACTGGCCAAGGTAATTTTCAGATCGATTGCTTGCGTAGTTATTTTATCTCTACAGTATCACGTAACGATTTTTAAAAAAATGTGACCTTCGTTTGAAAGACTTTTGTTTTCAAATAACAAAATTTAGGATGAAATCATCAGTCCATAATATTTTTAGTTAACTATCTTTTATTCTTTTTAAAATAAAAAAATTTCAATTCACAAAATAAAATTTATCCTTTTTATTAAAAAAAATTATTTTTTGTAGGATGAATAGTTAAATACCATTGTTAATGGCTAATAATATGGTGTATGTATTTCAATTCAGCGAGTGCTCCTTCGATCAAAAAAGCAAAAAAAAAAATGAAGTTCCAAATGCACTTAATTTTCTTCGCAACCGAGCCCAATTGACAAATGTACTTGAAGCCAAATATATATTTTTTTTAGAGAAAAATAGCACGTTACCCGTTTCGTTTATTTTTTAAAAAAATAAATTTAATTAGAAATATGAATCAATTAGAATTTGAACTCAAAATCTCGAGTACCAACCATCAAACTTTTTGCCACTTGTACTAAAGACAATCGGTACTTGAAGGCAAATATTAATGCTACTGTGCGTTATGTTTAAAGCAGCACAGGTAATATTCGTACGACGGTACGATACACTTTTTAAGTTATAATCGATATACAGGGAACGCATGCATTAGTAAATAAATGCATCCTATTGTCTCAGGAGATTTTATTTTATTTTTAACATTTGCCTTTTGCCATCAGTGGTGAATCGTCATAAGTAGAAATAAAACATACTATAATAATTTTAAAAAATATTATTTTTGATACATTATTTATACATTGGTATATATGATAATATAAATATTTCAGTTGCCCCAATAGCTTAGTTTTAAAATATTATATGCATTTACTAATATAGTTTATGGTAACAAACTTTGTGATTGGTACCCGAGATTCCAAGTCCGAAGCCTAGTTGCTTCACATTTCCAGCTAAGTTTATTTTAAAAATAAATAAACGAAGCGAGTAGTATGCTATCTTTCTCTTTAAAAAAAAAAAAGGTTTTATCTCTGTAAAAATAGTAATGTAGAATTTAAAAATTTTGTTACTAGGAAGTCTAATTAATCATCAATTTTAATTAACCATTATATATGATTTGATTTTTTTGTCTATTTCTCCGGTTGCACCACATGTTATCGGTATGTTACTTTAAATTTTGGGCATTTTTATAATATTTCAAATTTGTTATTCCCATCTCAAGACAGATAGAAAACTTGATAAAAATTCGGTAAAATATTTGATTGGAGAAATTAATTAATTGTATAAAAAAATTTAACTTTTTGAATTTTTTACCATAATTTAGGATTTTGTTTGGACTTACTTTGGAATATGGTATTATCTAATTAAATGTTATCATTTTATCATAAAAAGTGTATAAATAAACTACTTTGTTGGTTATCCTTAATTTAGCAGTCATACATTTATGTGGTGTAGTTTGTGTCCTAGCTAGTCTAGTTGAGGAGAAACTTTTTAATACATCTAATAAAAAAAATTTCTGCCTTCAAACAAATTTCTTTTGGCATCATTTTGAAGACAGTTTGATTAAACATAATTATAAGTACCATACAAATTCAACTTTACTATTTGATTTGATGCGTACAAATTTAATTGCTATAGTTGGAATTATAGGAGGAGGCTCAACTGTAATAGTTTATACTATGCTCGATGTAGTATTTTGAAGATTAATTTTAAACAAAAAACAATTTTACCTCCTTATAATTTTTCAAATTAATTTTTTTCTCATAAATAGAGGGTAATCCCATCATCCGATATATAAAATAATAAAGTTTGTAAATATACTTCTCAACCATATATTAGCAAATATATTATTTATAGCTGCGGCACTCTTTATTACATCAAACTAAATAAGATACATCTTATATTTTTTAACTATATATATCTCTAACTATACTATATTTATAATCAACCAAACAGGCCCCTTTTAATAAGAAAAAATCGTCATATTACTCTTATGATTCTTTGACTATTGAGAACTATTTATCTAAAAAGAGCTAAAACTCTAAAAAATTTAATGCATACCAGAAAATGCAATCTATGAGGCATGCTATTTTTTACAAAAATAAATAAAATATTTTTCTAACACATATTTCTGCGGCATATAACCAATGCTTTTCGAAATACTAAACAATTCTTAAATAAATTTTTTTTTACAACTTACTACTCGGTACAAATAGGATTGCAATACGGATCGTGCCAGTGATTGAAATGCAACAAACACTTGAAAACCGGATCATGCCGTGTTACGCTATAATTTTTACGCCAGTGATCCAACATGTAGCCTCCGTCCTGCAAAACACTAAGTTAGGCTAGCCGATGTCGGATCCTTTCTAGCCTAATATTGTTTTTATTTGTAAAGTTTCATAAAATGTTGTAACAAAAGAAAAAGATTAAAATATCTCCAACAGTAAGAAAAATCTGACTTCTCAGGAATATAAAACTATCCCGGGAGATTTTGATCGAAAGCTTTTTTTTTTTTTTTTTTTAGTTAGGAGCCGTACCCTTCCCTTCTCGGGATTTGTGCTGTGAATCGGAGTGACGAATGGCATTAAATGAGATGTCCCTTACTTTTGAGTCTTTCAGACAGAAAAAAGGAAGGGCCAGTGCAGGGCCGAAGGCCTTTTCTTTTCGTTATTCTCAGATTTCGTTTGGTTCCCATATAAAAGCAAAAATTAATTATTCCAAAAATAGATATAAATATAAAAATAAAAAAAATAATGTTTGGATGATAATTAGGTTATTTTCGGAAATAAAAAAATAACGTTTATATAGATAAAATGGAATAAGAAGAATAATAAATAATTATATATAAAAAATGAAGGTATATGTGAGAATAATTATACCAGTTTATTTTAGATATCCGAGAACTATTATTCTCGAATAAAAAATTTGTGCTTGGGTACAAAGAGGATAACGGGTTATCCCCTCTATCCCCGATCCAAACGCTACTCAATCTAATTAATTTTTAAATAATTTTAGTTATGTTTAATAAAAAAATTACAAGCTATAAATAATTGTGGGGCAGGCTTGCTGGGGCCGACCCGCAGGCCACCCGGCCCGTCTGACATTTCTGTCCGCATTGAACTCGGCGAATCATTCAACTCGAAATAGAAAAACACGATGGGGTCAGTAGTTGGAATTCATCAAAACACTTGCTTTACAAGTCGACTTTATTAGCTTAATTAAGGGGGAAGTAGGAACCTAATTCCACAACCAAAATGGAAAAAAAGTAGGACGACGCATCAACAGCTGATGGCCAAATAAGTGAAAACAAATAATAAAGAGTACGTAAAAAAAAAAAGTAGCGAGAGGTCCACAGTCCACTGTTGGACCAACTAGCGCGGGGACCACGCCAGGAAACAAAAGTAGTAAACTCGAATGAAGTATCCGTGAACCAGGTTCACCTCTTCAATCATAGACCACCCAATCTTGTATCTTCTCTTTGTAGGGTTTACAGCTGAAGTGGTGGATATTGTCTAGACAAGAATTTGTAGGTAAAACCAAAGCCCACGGAATCGTCGGTGGGCTCCGCCAATGGATGCTCGTCTTTTTTTCCTACGTACTCTGCGCTCTTCTTTAGAGAGGAGAGGTTGTGAGAGATTATTTTCTGCACTTGTGTATTAGTATATGGACTAGAATACAGATTATTATTTTTTGAATATATTATATATATATATATTGCACTTAATGATATGAATGGAAAAAAATGTGTATTTAACCCACTTTTAATAAAATTATAAATATTGAGGGGTAGGGCATTAAAAAAATATAGTAATTAATTAAAATCTCTTAATTATATTTTCTTCTTTCTATTCTATCGGACTACCTTCACCATCTGCTTCTCGACCGCCGTGGCTTCCACTGCTACTGCAACTAATGATACCACCTCTTCATTGTCCGCCTTACTTTTCTTATTCTTTATTATTTTCTCCTCTTCTGTTTTTCTTTCTCAATCTTTCTTTGCTCCCATTATTATCCTTTTCCACCTCTTTTGCCCATAGAGTAACTATAATAAACTTCTTTATTTTCATTCTTTCTTCTCTCATTTTAGTATAAAATTTTAAGTGAAAAAAAATATGTGAAAAGGAGTTAAAAAATAAAAAAAAAATGAGCAGAAAGATGAAGGATATGTTTGACATTAAAAATAAGGTATTAACAGAACTTGAAGGAGAGGCTAACAGAAAGAAAAAAGTGCCAATGGCATAAGCTTTAAGGGAGTTAAGCGCGTATTTTTTTAATGTAGAGTTAAAAATAACATGTGATTTATTTAGAGAATAATCTGCATTTTAGCCTAATATATCTTATATTACTAGCCATTAATACAATGCTACAATAGAGACTTAAACTAAGATAGGCTTGAATGCTTCTAAAGTAAAAAAAAGAAAGAAGTCATTTACTTCTATATTGTTTTAAAAAATGAGTCATCCGAATCGATGATAAGTTACGTTTAACATAATCTAAAATAAGTTTTAAAATTTTTTAAAAAATAAATTTTATATTTTTCGACATTATATACCTATTATTCAAGTTGTTCAAGAACGATGATTTTTAATGGTTTTAAAAGTTGACTTTTGACAATATTTAGTATGGAAGAAATACTATTGTTAAATCATAAACTTTAATTTATATAAAATTTAAAAAATTAGATTATATTTAACGAAACTGATTGTCAATTCAGATATTTTATAGCCGAAAATGACGCAAAAGTAGATGCCTCTGTTGATTTCAAAAAGTATTCTATCTTTACACCAAAACCCTTATAGACAACAATTATAAATTATAGATATCATTTGCTTTTAAGATATTGCCATTAAATATTATGTATACGGTGCACGGAATGTAAGTGTGCACCGGGTGCAAGCAATAATTTCTCAAACCTGGGAGGGTATTTAGTGGGAGGCACGTGATTAGGTCCTTCCTCGAGAATCCTATTGGCGGAGGGACATCGCACTCAGCACCCCGACGCCACGTGTCCGCTTTCTACTGGCCAATCGTACGGACATGTACCGAGGATGCAGACCAGTTCCAACCCTCGTACGAAGTGGGGCCCGGAGGCTCGGGATTGGTCGAGAAGCGCCACGTTATCCTCCCGATTTGAAAAGAAAAAAATAATAATACCCCCGCATCCGCCTACGCGCACCTAAAAAACTCCTCAATGATGTTACCTAGACCTAGCATCGTTTACGTCGCACATCTCACGCGTTTGTGCGAATTTAGGGGAAGTTATTGATAACGCTGCTGACGTACCTGAGAGGGAGATGAGTGAGGTCTTTTTTACGAGCCCCCATTTATTTAAATTTTTTTTTTTCTTCTAATTTAAGGGAGTGGGTTTTTGTAGTTTTTACCGTTTCTTCTGCCATTACCACTTTTGTTTCGTGCACTAGACCTGTTTTTTTCACTCTATTTTTGTTTCCCTCAGGTTTATTTACTTTATCTAGAAGTGGATGGCTCCTCTTTTTACCATCGCCCCCCCCCCCGTCTTTTATTTCGTTTGTTTAGTGAGGGACGAATAAGGAAATTAAGGAGTATTCTTCTTTGTGGTTCCCAGTCGCATTCCAAATAAGGGTTTCCCTTCTTTGGCCCAAAAAATTCCCCATTCTCCACTCCACCCCTCTTCTCTTCCCGTCTTTTGCCGTTTTTGGTACGATCTCCTGTTCCGGATCTCGTTTTCTTCTCCATCCGTCTATCCTTTCGATTTTTTCTAGTTTTGTCTAGCTCTCCTTTTTTTTCCTTTTTTTTTTTCTTCTTTTTTTGGTTGTGTGGGTGTGTGTGTGTAGGGATTGCTGGAAGATCGATTGTTTGGGTTAGGGGGAGGAGGAGGGAGCTGAGGATGGTGAGGGGGAAGACGGAGATAAAGCGGATAGAGAACGCGACCAGCCGGCAGGTGACCTTCTCGAAGCGGCGCAACGGCCTGCTCAAGAAGGCCTTCGAGCTTTCCGTGCTGTGCGATGCCGAGGTCGCCCTCATCGTCTTCTCCCCTCGCGGAAAGCTCTACGAGTTCTCCAGCTCCAGGTTCCATTCTCTCTCTCTCTCTCTCTCTCTCTCTAGATCTCTTTCGATTCTTCCATTTCTTGTGAATCTTTTTGGACTCCACTGAAAGACGACAAAACCCGCGTCGATCGCTCGCGAACTTCCTCCATACAATAATCCGCCCGCCTCCCGATCAAAATCGATAGGATTTGGAGACAAAATCATCTCTAGGGTGGGCTCTTGAAGGTGTTTCAGATCAGTACTGATCAATTAATCCTTGAACGGCATCGATCGACCGATCTTAACTTTTTTCGCCTTTTCTTGGTTCGATATCGAAGCCGTTCATTCAAGTTCTTAATTAGCTCTTTGTCTTTTGCTCTTAAGGAGATTCTTGACTTGGATTTGTTTCCACTTCATGTTGATCGAATCCACCGTTTCAAATTGCGTTTTCACTACATTTTCTTGCGAAATAACCACTAAGAATCATCATCATAAACAAGAACGGAGGATTTCAAGCCCTGTTGTCTCACGCTTTACTGATTTTTCTCTAGAATTGTCCCCAGTACAACTATACGCAGTGTTCTAAACCCATTGGGTAGGTTCCCGTAATAAAAGAAAAGAGAGGAAAAAAAAAAGACAACAACAATTTATCATAGCAAAGAAAGAACTAGAAAGAAAGAAAGTGCCCAGCAATTAATTAACACGAAAATGGAAATAGGACTACAAATGTGAGGTCACCTCCTGTTTCCTTTTATATCTACTTAATATTTGTACGTAAATTGTACATCTTGTACCTGTTGTTTTCTAATTTTGAAGTTCATTTTGATTCATAGATCAGTGTGTATCTTTGCCAGAGTCTTTTTTGGTCATCCAGTCTTAATTAATGTATATTAAAAACGTTATTAGCAATTTTCAAGCTGATTTTAGTCTCTAGAAATAGCTTTACGTGGAAAAGTTATAAACCCAAGCATATGATATTATGGAAGTTGCTGCAATGCATGTATCAAACATACTAATCACTCGAATCAAGTTAGATACTTCTTTTTCATGGCGTCCAAACAAACATATCTTTCTTTCATCAACTCTAAGTAAAAAGCCGACTGCATTAGAGCTTCTTGCTTTCATGCCTTGGAGTGTCAATTAAATTTTTTATTTTTGATGGCAAGTGCATTTATTGGCAGGTTCTTTCTAGATGAACTATATATAAAATAAGTACGGCTAAGAATTAACTTTCGATTTTGATAGATGTTATATTGGGTGCCATAAAAAAAAATGCTTCATCTAAACTGATACTTAACTAAAGAATGATTGTGGCGACTGATGGAAAGTATGTTGCGTGAATTGAGAGTATAGAGTTGCATTCTAAATTAAGTAGGAAGAGTATGCTAATTTTTTTTTCCTTTTCTTTCATGTATTTTGCATTTGTTGCAGTTTGTATCATCAATGTTTATCACGTTGACAAATTATGATCAACCGTTAACTTCAAACTGTTTGATGCAATGCAAAAGTTACTTTCTATCTTCCCAAATTATTTTTTGGCGGTTGAAAAATTTGTAATGAATTTATCCTCCTTTGTAAGGATAAAAGGCAAACTTTTCTTCCTTGAGATATATGGCCGTCTCTTTAACTAATTCAGGGAAGTCGTACTTGATGTACCGTTTAGGTTATCACCTATATTGTTACATCTGTAGCTTATCATCTTTTCTAGTTCTATTTAACAAGCTTTTTCTAACAATATGGATAAGGTCAATAACTAAGTAGGGTAATTACCTTCTCAATTTATAGTCTTAGGTTTCTTTGAAAATTCTTAGAAATGATAATAATCTAGAGGAGAGAGAGGGAATGTTGCTGTCATCAGGATAACTATGGTCCTTTGGTAATTTTCCTAAGACATAAAATAAAGTAAGAAATAAGAATAAGTTACCGTAGATGCCCAAGTAGCCAGGCCTATAACTGGGACATTTTATCTTAGTTGTCAAATGCTTGTGAGTGAGCAATGGGAATTCATGAACTATTTTTTGTGTTAACCCCAGGATTTGGAATAGCCCTATATGTAAGATATAATAGGGCTAACCCTCTTAATCTGGTAATAGAATTTTGGGCGGTGGCTAGGCCCAAGAGGTTAAAAGGTTTAAGCGTGATACGGATAGAGTAGTTCTAGGATGGGTGATCCCGCTGGAGAGCGGGGCTTCATAGTTGGTATCAGAACCAATCACCAGCCGGAAGTGCGAGAGGAATCTCGGCTAAGCCAAAGTCTGAATGACAGACTAAGGGTCCGTGAATGATGAGCTAAGCTAAGGTTTGGATGACAAGACTAACAAGACGAGTCTCAAATCACCTGGTGCTTGTGAGCGTGCTTGAGTTTGACGAAGGACGTCAAGGCTTAAAGGAGGGAGAAATGTGATACCTCTAGGATTTGGAATAGTCTTATATATAAGATATAATAGGGCTAAATGTCTTAATCCGGCCATAATATTTTGGGTGGAAGGTTAAAAGAATTAAGTGTGTTAGAGTTAGAGTAGTTCTAGAATGGATGACTCTCCTGAAAAAGCGGGGCATCCTTAGCACGCATAGCTGTCACTCAAGAGCTTCTTCAATACATTTTAAGTGTACACTATTTTCATTTTCATTCTCGTTGATGCTCTTGTTAACAGATAGAAGTTACATTCACTTAGATGGATATTTAATATTGATTTCATGCTTTTTATAAAAGTTTTGCAGTAGTGGCAAAGTAAATAACACAGCTGATCTTTTTAGATTTGAAGATAATAAAATAAGGACAATATAATTGTGAGCTGAATTTTTGTTGGATTTCAATTTTGGCGGAAGTCAATGTTTCTGGTAGCTAGATATGCCTTAATGGTATAGATTGTGCTATGTTTAGTGGCAAACCATCAAGTGATAAAAAAGTAGAAAAACTTGAAACATAATTTTCGCTTTTTTTAAAAAAATTTACTGTGTTCTTTGTAAAGAGCAATAACATATTTTGTCATATGAAATTATATTGCATAATTAGGAGTTATACTTCTACGCCCACATGTTTGTAGCAATAATCATATTCTCCTCTCAAAAATCTCAAAGTATTAGTGAAAGTGATGCCACTGCTGGTGAAAATTTTAGAGCTTAAGTACCTTTTTTTGGGATGCTTTTGAGCTAGTTTCTCATTGGCACCCAAAAAAGTACTCTTAAAATGCATGACACAAACGTGGCAAATATGTGTTAGTACTGCTAGGTCAATGCAAGATGATTTCTCGGAATTAATTTGCCTCCAGTGAGGCACACAAGAGATAGGTGATTGTGAAGCATAACGAGAGAAAGGAGATACAATTGAAGAGATCTCGACTTGACTGGTAGGTCAAGAAGGATAAGTCAGTAAATTTGAACGGAAAAAACTTGATAGGGTCTCTCTTTAGAAAAATGAAAGAAATCCATGTCGTTTTCTTGTTTTGATAAATGAAAGCCATTTTGTCAAGTTTGGAAAGAGAGAGTTCAGATTCTTTTTTGAGTTAGTCATAGATGATCGGATATTCAAGTAGAATTGTCTATCGAACTGTGAGCATTAAAGCACTGTTATACAATATTCGTTATAATCAACTTTATTGTGAAAGTGGTGGCAATCTAGTTCGAGTGTGCATCAGATCATGGAGGAAGTTGACTATGTAATTAAAGTAAATCATACAGATAAAGATATGGTTGAAGAAATGGCTAAAAATGTGAAACATTAGTCTCGGAGGTAGAGGTTCATAGAGTAGCTATGTTTGTGAATGTTACTCATATGTTAATTCATGATTATTTAAAAATATGGAGAACATTCAATGCACTTTATATGAATTTTTTAGCTTCTATCTTTGGTAATCTACAAAGAGACAATGTTCTTATTAAATTTTGTTGTATCTCCTTAGATCCAGTTATTCTTATCATGGTTAACATCAAGTAGTGTGATTTATTATTCTTGCTATCGTGATCAAGTAGTGGGGTTTTTATCCTTAGATCCAGTTATTCTTATCATGGTTAACATCAAGTAGTGTGATGTATTATTCTTGCTATCCTTAGATCCAGTTGTTCTTATCATGGTTAACATCGAGTAGTATGATTTATTACTCTTGCTGTCATGGCATCAAGTAAAAGATGGTATGGAAGTGGCATTAAGCAGGTATCTCTCTTTCAAAGGCAAAGAAGTGAGGTTGCTTTTATCGATGTCAATTATCGTTGATCCTTCTGTCCTAACTTCATGACCTGTGTCAACTTCAAAGTGCTCTAGGAGATTATTGATGGGTCAATCATCCTACCACCAGAGCCGCACTCGAGCAAGGACCTTCTGCCTCTTATTACTAAAGTTCTAGAATAGACAAATCTTTCTCTCTTTCATATACGAGACCTTTTAGGACTCTAATTAACATGGCTTTATCAACTCCTTTGACGTACTAATACAAAAGGTCTATGCAATCAAATACCCACTATATATCTAACTAACTTCGCCGTTGCGGAGTTAAAGATTTTACAAATGCAGTTTGATCATAATGTGGACGTTAGACTTCCTCATCAAATCATATTGTGGACATTGGGTTTCCTTTGGGTTTTGTTTGGCTCTTCTTAAATCTAATTGGGTTAGTGTGTTAGTTTATATGGTATACTGTACCATCAGATGATTATTGCAGCATTCTTAGTTATTTTATACCATAGAATCGTCGGAATCAAGGAGAAACATTATTACCCAATGAAGTCTTCAACTAGTAAATCTAGTCAGAAATTTTGTCAAAGTCTAGAAGGCCTATAATAGCAGCCAGTGTCAAGATATCAAATTTCTTAATCAGTAGTCTCGATAATTAAGACTTCAAATTATATCTAATGAAAGTGTGACTTTTAAGGAATTTCATTAATCAATTTCTTAGCATTTGAGATGTTGCTTCTTTCAGTTGGGCTAAAAATTTCTATTTGTAAAGAAACTTCTTATTCATTGAGAATTATTTTTTGGGACTATTTTACTGAACTCATAGGAGTAGTTTTTCGCATTACATGAGTATCTTAAGCAAATAGAGAATAAATGCATGTAAAAGTATATAGTCAATTGGGTTGTATTGCTTGAAATAGTCATCGAAGCTGTCCAAACCAACCAAGGTCATGATCTGGACCTTAATCCATGGTTTGAATAGCAGAACCCTTTGAAAACTAGGGAATTTGAACTATCTCATTGTCCAAATTAACAAAACTTTATTTTTGGGCATATTAGTGACCTCGAGTAGCTTAAATCTCTAAGGAGTTTAGATCCTCTCTCTGCGACTGACTTACAAATCTAACTTCGTCAATTCAAGGTTAAAACAGTCCAAAAGAGCATAAATTCACTTAGCTTTTGTGCTACAATGGCTGCTTGCAATTGATCTTCCCACTGGGTGATCAAAGAACTTGATATGCTCCTCGAGGTTGTGTAAAGTATAAATAAAGAGTTGAGGGCCTACTCGTCCTTAAGTTTATTCTCTCCTTTCAAACCGGCAGCTTTGTTTTTGTTTTTTTTTTAATATTTATTTTTGCCACATCCTAAATTAAGCAATCACTTGGGAGATTGTAGCTCTCCACGAGCACTATTGCAAGGGTCCAAAGCAATCTCTAGGGAGATTGTACCTCTCCACGAACCCTAGCTTGAGAAGCTATTTTCTTTGGATAAAACGTTAAAGGGTCCTTAGTGTTGCCCTAGAAGGTAAAAAACTTAAGCAACAGTATTTGAGTTTAACTTGTTATACCCTAAATAGTCCGTAATTAGATACAGTAGGGAATATATTTTGGTATGTATATAATAGCTCATAAGTACTAGCAACTTGGCATTTTTGGTCCGTAGTTTAGGCTAGCAAGTTGCTAATATTGATGGACTAAACTGATGTTTTACGTACGGTATCAGAGTCACTCCTTAGTGGTACTATCATGTGAGCTAGCTGATTGTTAATCTTTACCTTTGGTTTTGTAAAAAAAGGCAAGCAGTTAAGTGTGCATTGTACCTTAAAAAACTGATATGGATTTGTATTAAGAGGAGATTAGGAGTGAGCTGAACGAGAATATCGAAGCTTAGAGGGAGGTTGTCATTGTTCAACAGTCCTATTTTGGATAGTGTACGGGCGATACTTCGGTACATATGAACTAACTCATTAGTACCAGCGGTTTTGCCTTAAACATTTTAAACCAATGATTTGGGCACAATAAGTTGCTAATATTGGTTAGAAGGTTCAATCGGATATGTTATATGACAATTTGTTGCCTTTTTTCAGGTATTCAAGATTTTCTAAGCTTAGAAATTTAAATTAAGAGAGTATGATTTATCTGATTTTCCTAAAGTGTAGATAAATTTCGTTGTAAGTTTGGGAATTTCATCATAGGTAATGTAGCTCTATGATTGTACGACGACGAATGTAAATCTTGTGGCTAATTTATGTTTAAATTGGTTATAGAACCCTACATTAGGAGAATGATTAAGGAAGGGCAAACAAACTTTAAATTCATCAGTGGAATAAGATGAATTGCAGCAGTTCACCTTCGTAATGACTTCTCGACCTCAAGTGAGCTAGAGTTCCCTCTTTCATGGTTTATGAGCATGCACCTTTAAGATGCAGTGAAATATCTTTGATTTTTCTAGTTTATTAAAGAATATTTGCTCTACCCATATCCAGTAATTTGATTTGACATGATAACTATGATGCATGATGTTCTTTTTGCATGCCTATTGATCTATTATTTTGTGGGTGTCTTTATTGGAGAGGTTTCTTTTACTAAGTTCTTTAGGAATAAGAGATTGGACTTTTATAGAAACTTTTGTAGGAATCTCTTAGATCTCATGGGGTCTTTGATTCTTAACCTTAATTTGATTTACTTCAATCCTATAGATTAGGAGTAAAAACTTTGTGAAGATTTTGGAGCACCAATCTTTTCATTCACGCAAGCATCGGCCTAGAGCGAGATCGGTATTGGAATACGGTTAATTTCTCTTTCTTCTTACTTTTCTTTCGTTTTTTGAAATTTAAAGGAAAGGCACCCAATAATGCCTTACCATCTGACGTGTTCATTTCGACATGAGGGCAACCCAACAACTTATAATATTTCTTTATGCTCGAATTTTGTTCTATATTCGCTAATTAATTTACATTATTCTTGATTTTAATGCAAAACCACTTATGCACCTTTTATGTGCATGCTCTTCTGTGATAAATTTCAAGTTCAGTGTTACAAACACTGCAAGCCGCAATTGGCCCAACTAGCTTGGTCCAACTCAATCAAAGAAATGGAAATTGTCACGCCCCAGACCTTTTGATTGGCAACCGATACACCTCACAAATATGAATTTGTGCTCCTTTTTAGGCTCAAGCTCATAATTATGCAAGATAACAAACACACAATTACAATAGTCACCAACAGTTCTAAATAGGATAACAAAGTTTAATAACAAGTACTTACAACGGTACACACCCCAAACTCCCAAAATTTGCAGGAAAAAGGGAGTAGATATAGACCCAAATGAATATTTACAAGTATGTTAAACAAACATGAATATTATTACTTGAAAGTAATAGTATTTGGCTCTCCAGCTACGTTCTCTAGAATTCGTCCAGTAGACATCTCAAACAAGGGGTCAGCAGAAGGTACCTCGTACCCAGCTAGCAAAACAAAGCTTAAGCACAATCCCAGGTGAATAAAAAACTATCTCAAGTAGTCAATTAATAAAATTATGTTAATATATAGATACCATAATAAGCTAAGAAAAGTCTTCGTCTACAGGGATAAGTAATAATAAACAATAAAGAGTCAACAGAGTTCCACAGTTATCAGAGTATCCATATATTTAGCACTAATACAATACACGAGCACCAGCTGAACTCCACCCTAAGCTACTCCAAGAAATACGTACCTTCTATCTTTGTTTTGCATGTCACTCCAAAATAGCGGCCATAATATATGCCCTTAGCTTTGTTATTTATCTTTACTAATACTATCTTAGCCAACTCTAGCCATTGCATGCTACATTTGACTTGTTTGTATCTACTATTCTCAGAATATGACTCTTTAGGATTCGATCCATCCCAAGCTCGCGCTGAAGGTTAGGTCCTTGCTCATTGGTTTACTAAACTGGCATGCAATAACTAACCATATCCTATCTTAGCTCCACTTCACAATACCGACTCGAACCCACCATTCGGACTAAATACAAGTTGCACAAAATACATGTTAGGCTCTGGACACGGTCCCACAACAAGTCCACATCACTACAACTCACTCCACACCTCACAGCTCTGATCACCATCACCACAACCACAACCGTAACCAAACCTCACTCCGAAAGTACCATAACATACATCCCCGAAGCTCAAAGATTGGAATCCAAAGTAATAGAGTAAACAAGTTTTAGTATAAGGTAAGTATAATGAGCTAAGGTTTCTACTAATATAGCTAAGATGTCTAGTTTGGCATATGCGTTTTGTAACTAACTATGATTAAAAAAATGCCCCTGCTGTTGAGATTCCTATTTTCAATTGGGGAAATAAGTCCTTATTCCCCCACTTATACCCAAACACAATTTGGGCTTGTTCCAACTTGAGAACAAGCTTAATTAAAGTAAATATACTTTTAATTATTGTCTTAGCTCTTTAATTAATCTAATATTTGACCAAGATAATTATTTTATTAATTAATTATCTAATTATTAATTAATTAATTAATTAATTAATTTATTAAATTACTTATGGTTAATTAAATTATTAATTAACATCATACATTGCTAATTATTTTATTAATTAAATATTTAGGTTTATCTTGCAGTACTCATGATTAATTAATTAATTAAATAAGTTAAATTATTATTTAATTAATATTTAATTAATATTTTATATTAATTAATTAGATAAGTTCTTAACTAATTATCTAACTAAAATAATTTACTAACTAATTAGAAGGATAACTTATTTTTTATAATTAATTAATTAATTAATGTATTACTTAACTAATTAATTAACTAATATTTATATTTACTAATTTATTACAATATTCATAGCTAATAAATTTATGAATTTATTAAATTATTTTTAATTAATATTTTTTGTTAATTAATTGGATATAATATTATTAATATCCAAATACTATGCAAGTCGGACGGGAAGTGGTGTTTCCAGTGGCGGACGGTTCCCTAGTACGAGAGGACCGGGAAGGATGCACCTCTGGTGTACCAGTTATCGTGCCGAGGGCTAAGCGATCTGTCGAAGCTGTGGGATGTCAAAATGCATCTCTGTCCGTGAGGATCCCACCGGAGCGCCTTCTAATAATTCTTGAACGGCGAACAACCAGAGTACTCACTACATCTATTTCACCGAGCCTCTCTCCAAGACAGTGCCCAGATCAACTCATTTATTTTCAAACCGATCCATTTACTATCTATTATCCTACTGAGAGGTCCACTAGAGATCTCGGACCCTTCAATTCATAGATGTGGATCTCGGACCTATGAATGGGGATATTCCCGATACTCACAAAATAGATCTGAATCTGGAAGAAAAAAAATTACAACAGCTCAGACTCGGATCGTGGGGATCACCGGACCTGTGAATCACGTGAAAGTAGGATACTCCATTTCGCAATGGGCGAAAGCCTGACGGAGCAATGTCGCGTGGAGGTAGAAGGCCCACGGGTGGTCCCCCCCGGACCGCCCGGATCCCACGAGTGAAAAAGTGGATCCCGCTCTAATAGCTCCGAATAAATTAAATACATGCATTAAGATACTAATATTGCAGATTGATGCATTTCAGTTGAAAGACCCAATGATCCCTGTTAAGCATCCATGGTTTAAAACTATAATTTTTCTTATTATCACTAGTGTACTCTAATTAACTATCAAAATGTTATTTTTCTTATTCCTAGGAACAACCTAATTTTCATCCAAACACAAAATTGATCTAGTTCATGCTTATACCTGAACCTTGTACCTATCCATGGAATAAGCAGTTCTTACTTATATCCGAACCAAACAAAACCTAAAAGATAAACATATAATAATCAATACGTGTAGATATAGATAATTAGAAGCTAAGGTTATGTGAGGTAATTAATCCACTTTCTAACCTAATAAAATGTGTAGCTAACTGCAAGTTAATGCAAGAGCAACTTAATGATACAACACAAGAAACATGCTCATGCAGTTATTCATGCTATCAATTACATATTACACATGCAAATAGATATGGAATAGCTAAAAGTAAATGTTACAACATGTTAGTGAGAATATGAATTTAATTTAGTTGAGTAAAAAGAATGAATAGTTCCTAGTCACCTTGATTGCTATAATTTGGAGGAACATAAGGAGGAACTGTGAAATCATTGATAAAAAATAACACGAAGGTCAAATAAAGTGCATCCTAAAGAGTCTACAAAGTCCCGAAGTAAGCACACGAGAAAAACTCCCAAAGAGAATCGAGAATCACCAAAAGTATAAAGAAACAACATCAAATTCATCATTCACATGCCTAAATCTATTTAAACTTAAAGATTTTGATTCTGGGTTAGGGTTTACCATAAACTGATGGATGGGACAATTAGAGTTCAGACCTTCTTCTCCAAGCTGTCCTCTAATGGCCGTTATCTCCCAAGAAAGAGGAAAGGGGGATGGTTTTCTCGTTACTAAGGTCCTTTTCTAATAACTTCTCCAATGCTAGGGTTTTGGGTGAAAAAAAGGATGAGGAGAAGAGTAGGAGAGAAGAAAGAAGGGAAAACTTTGGAGAAAAGTAAAGAGTGGAGAGTTGGATGTAGAAATGGGTGGAAAAAATGGGGTTGGATTGTAATTAGGTGGGATGCTATTGTTAGGGGATCATTTAGTGATTTAGAACATTCCAAACAAATAAGGTCAAGGGATTACTCCTAATGAAATAGCTTTAGGTTCTAAAGGTGGTCCGCAAACTAAAACTCAACTTAAACAAACCTATATAAAAGCAAAGAAATTTGAAATTAAAGGCCTCGTTTGTTAACGTTGCTGCTTTTATATTCTTTAAACATAATTATATATAAATTTAAAGTATTGATAGGAGGATTTTCTTGTCGCTGTCATTACTGGTTAGCTTGCAAGACATTCTAGCCGGATGATGGATGACAACTTGCTTAAACAAGTATTTGGAAGCAAAAAAAGTTGATTTCAAGTTTTTATTTTTTAACCTCCAAACTTTCACTTTGGATGCAAAGATCGTAAGCAATCTGCCATCTCTTTTTATACAATTCCATGTAGAAAATCTATTGGGAAAAAGCAAAAAAAAATGGTAACAATGCCAAGAGAGGCCTAAATTTTAAACTTTGAAAATTCGAAATTCAAATTAACTTAAAATGTTAAAAGACTTGATCATTACAAAAATGTTGGGCTTTGCCTAGATTTTTTGGTCCTTATTTGGGACTTGACCCAAGCTAATGAACTAGGCCGTCCTATATTGATGCTTGAAAAATTGCCTAAGGCTAGGTGGAAGTACCTAGATCGGAGTAGCCTAGGCCTATGCAAAAACCTAGAATATACTGTAACGATCCAACCCGTTAGCAATAATAACTCGTTGGGCCCAAACTACCGACCCAAAATACTTAAGCCCAATTATTATTACTGGGGTGTGAAGAGAAAAATATAACGGCTCCAATTCCGAGCACACTCTTTCCTTCGATGTGTAGAAACTGAAAATTCAAGTTTACTACACGCCCAAGATAGCACAACCACCGTAGAAGACAAGAACGGAGAAATAGAAAGCTCACAATGATAACCTCAAACAACGCCAAATATAAATTTAAATAACTTCACCAAGATTATCCAAAATACTATACAGTGGAAAACCGAAAATACCAAATAAACCTTCAATGAAAAATACCTTACAATGAATGTTCACATGAGAAAGAAAGAGGTAAATTAGAGGTCACAAAGAGGTAAATTAGAGGTCACCCATCTCAAACCTAGCAAAAATTCTAAACACCTTGGACCCTCTTTCACACTTCTCTTGCACTTGAGAGGAACAACACCAAACAAGGGAGATGAAGAAGCTAAAGAGAAGAAGCTAAAGAGAAGAAGCTATCTTTTTCTCTTGACCTATTTCCTTTTGACCCCTAACTCAAACCCATGTGGCTCAACTTGGCTCACTAAGCCCAAAATAAGTCACAAATCAACTTGACTCAAAAAGAACAAAAAAGAGGCCCATTTAGACAATAGACCATTGGGCTCCTATAAATGCACTTATTAATCTAGTAAACAAAAAATAAGTTTAGCACTAATTTTTAACACCCCCCCTTAGTGCAAACTTATGAGAAACCAAACCGAGCCTTTCTTGAAGTTCTACAAACTTCGCCTTTGGAAGAGCTTTGGTGAAGATATCCGCCAAGTTGTTTTGAGACCACACTTCCATTAATTCGATTTTTTCATGAAGCATTTTCTCCCGAATGAAGTGGTGCTCCATTTCAATATGTTTGGTTCTAGCATGAAACACCGGATTCGCCGCCAACTTGATTGCACTTTGGTTATCACAATGAACCTTCACCGGATAGTCGACTTTCTTTGTCACATCACCAACCAAAGTCCGCAACCATACACATTCTTGTGCCGCAAGGGTTGCCGCTTTATACTCCGCCTCCGTACTAGAAAGCGCCACGTTGTCTTGCTTCTTGCTACACCATGATACACAACCGGAACCCAATCCGAACACATAGCCAGATGTAGATTTTCTCTCATCAAGATCACCCGCCCAATCGGTATCGGTAAAACATACAAGTTCACATCTTACACCCTTCTTATAAAAAGACCAAGATCAAGAGAGAAATTTACGAACTTGCGAATTCTCTTAGCGGCATCCAAATGAGGCTTTCTTGGCGCTTGCATAAACCGGCTAACTACGCCCACCGAATATGCAATATCCGGCCTAGTAATAGTAAGATATAACAAGCTACCAATAAGTGTCCGATAAAGTCTTGGATCCTCAAGAGCCTTACCATCACCCTTTCGCAACCTCATATTTGAATCCATAGGAGTAGAGCACGACTTGCTCTCCTTCAAATCAAATTTTTCTACAAGCTTTTAGGCATAATATTTTTGAGAGACAAAAATACTATCACTACCCTTCTCAACCTCCAATCCAAGAAAGTGGCTCAATTCACCTAAATTTTTCATTTCAAACCGAATACCAAGCTCGTCCCTAAGCTTACTAATATCCTCGGTATTATCTCCGGTAACAATCATGTCATCCACATAGAGGAACACAATGACATGCATACCATTATACTTCTTCACAAACATACTTGGATCGGAATTAGAAACATGAAAACCACAAAAGAGAAGGTATTGAGCAATTTTACCATACCAAGCTCGCGGCGCTTGCTTGAGCCCATAAATCGCCTTTTTCAACCGGCATACATGATTTGGAGAGGTCTTTAAAATAAAGCCCGACGGTTGGCACATATAAATCTCCCGGTCCACCTCTCCATACAAAAAGGCATTTTTTACATCAAGTTGCCATATCTTCCATCCCATTGAAGCCGCCAATGAAATGAGAACCCGAACCGATGTCATTTTGGCCACAGGACTAAATGTCTCCTCGTAGTCCAAACCATATTGTTGAGTGAAGCCACGAGCTACCAACCGTGCTTTGTATCTATCCACGGTTCCATCGGCCTTTCTTTTAATCTTGTACACCCACTTACATGGAACTGGCTCTATGTCCTTCGGTTTAGGCAGCAACTCCCAAGTTTCATTTTTATCAAGTGCACTAATTTCCTCCTCCATTGCCTTCTCTCATTCATGAACCCCTTTAGCTTCATCATAACAAGAGGGCTCATCACCATCAATGGGGGCATGAAACAACATCCACCAAATTTGCACCGGAATTCCACTCCGGTCCAAAATAACGTGGATTCTTCTTGAATTCTCGCATAGACCTTCTCATCGGTTGTTCTTGAACCTCAATTCTAGGATATGAATTTTCTACCGAGGTACCCATGCTCCCCTTCTCATTCGACTCTCTCTCCGAAGAAGAAGTCGATGTATTTGGGGCATTAGAGGGCAACAACATAGAAGAAGGCCTCTCCAAAATTGTTTCGCCATGGGAGCTTGTAGGAGCATCATTTGGTACAACCACCGGCCGATCATAGTAGGATGACATTTCATCGAACACCACGTCTCTAGAAGTGATGAACTTGTGAGTTTTCGGATTCATACACTTCCAACCTTTCTTTTGTGTATCAAAACCAATGAAGACACACTTCTCTGCCTTAGCATCAAATTTGGTCCTATTTGCATCCGGCACATGAACATAACAAATAGAACCAAACACACGAAAATAGCCAATAGATGGTTTCATTCTATATAACATTTCAAAAGGAGCTTTCATACCGCAAGAGCTCAACGGCATCCGGTTGATGACATGACATGCGCACGCCATAGCTTCCGCCCACAACTTCTTCGACAAATTCTTGGAGTAGAGCCAACACCGACATGCTTTCGAAAGATGTTGTAGCTTGCGCTCCGCCACGCCCATTTTGTTGTGGAGTGTGAGCACAAGATAAATGCCTCCGAATCCCATGCTCTCTACAAAATTCTTGAAACTCCTTTGATATATATTCACCACCTCCATCACTTCTCAAATACTTGATTCCTCTCCGATGCTCCCCTTCCACCGTAGCCTTAAAAAGCTTAAATTTAGAGAAAGCATCAGACTGATCTTTAAAAAAATACACCCATAAAAATCTTGTGTAGTCATCCACAAATAGAAGCATATATCTATATCCGGAATAACTTGCCGCACTATTTGATACCAAGATATCCATGTGAATGAGATCAAGTGGTTTCTTACTTCTCGACTTGGAGTCTTCAAATGGAAGTCGGTGAAATTTTCCAAGTTGGCATCCTTCACATACACCACCAACTTTGAGTTCACCAATATTGGGCACACCATCTACTAGCTTCTTGGAGAATATTTGCTTCATTTTATCAAGACCCACATGCGCCAATCTTGCATGCCATAAACTAGCATTATCATTTTTGCTAGTTTTCTCTACATATGAGTCACCGGCGGAAAGCACATAAAGCGATTTTGCTCGCTTTCCATGATGCACAATATCCGCATCTAGGCTTCGAAGATGTCGCATAATCTTCACATCATGAGGGCCAAAGAGTATATAATTACCGGCATCCGTAACTTGAGAAACGAAAATGAGATTTTTAGTCATACCGGGCACATGATAGACACTCTTCAAGGTGACTCCATCCTCTATCTTCACAACACCTTCATTTACCACCGGATGAACCGTGTTGTCCGCCGTGACAATAGCATCATTTCCTTCATAATGAACAAACTCATTACACTTAGACTTGTCACCGGTCAAATGATGAGAGCAACCGGAATCAACAATCCAATCCTTTTGATAATTGATACTTGCAAGGACTTGAACATTAGGAGAATCACCTTCCAATGCATCACCGGAAACAAAACATGAGCTCCAATCTTTTACTTGTTTTCTTTCCGGTTCTTTAGAGCCAACATTTTTCTCATGAATTTTCACCCGGCAATCTCGCTTTATATGCCCCATTTTTCCACACCGGTAGCACTTCACATTCTTCTTTCTTGAAGCATCATTCTTGCTAGATGAGCTTTCACCTTCATGTGCTCTTCCATAATTTTTTGTTTTCTTTGGATCCCACTTCTTGCCTCTAGTAAGCAATGCTTCTTCACCCTCATCTTTACCGGAGATCGAACATTCCGCCATTTGCTTCGCCAAGGCCTCTTGATTACTAAGCAAATTTTCGAACTCCACCAATGTAGGTTGTGTCGCCCAACCTTGTAGAGATGAGACAAACGAATTATATTCTTTCCGAAGCCCCCAGATAATATATCGTTTCAACCTTGCTTCACTACTAGCCTCATCCGGATCCAAACTTGATAGTTCGGCACATAGATTCTTCACCTTTAGAAAATACTCCGAAATGCTCATGCTCCCTTGAGTTAGTCTTGATAACTCATTCTCAAGAAATTGCAATCGGGCCTCATTCTTCTTTGTAAATAGCTTCTCAAAAGTATCCCATACTTCTTTCGGTGTCTTAGCCTCTCTAATATGATCAAACAAATCCTTATGAATTGATGTCTTTAAGGCAAACATTGTCTTACCGCTTCTAGCAAGCCATTTCTTTCTTTCGCTTTCATTTTCCGGTGCTTCCTCCGGTATTTCGGTGTCATTCCCATTCACCGTGTCCCATAACTCTTGGCCTTGAAGGTATGCTTCCATGCATGACTTCCAAATTGGATAATTTGAACTTGTGAGCCTTTCTATCCCAAGATGATTGAAGCCTCCAATAGAATCCATCATAGAGGAATTTCAAGAATCCATCGTAGAGGAATTTCAAGAATCCATCGTAGAGGAATTTCAACAAACACCTTATATGCACTACTTGCAAAACACCTCCCTCTTGCTTCCCAAGGATGTAAGATCTCCAATCTTACTACAAAAGCCTTTGTAGCTCTGATACCATGTAGAGAAAAGTAGAACGGCTCCAATTCCGAGCACACTCTTTCCTCCGATGTGTAGAAACCGAAAATTCAAGTTTACTACATGCCCAAGATCTCACAACCACCGTAGAAGACAAGAACGGAGAAATAGAAAGCTCACAATGATAACCTCAAACAACTCCAAATATAAATTTAAATAACTTTACCAAGATTATCCAAAACACCATACAATGAAAAATCGAAAATACCAAATAAACCTTCAATGAAAAACACCTTACAATGAATGTTCACAAGAGAAAGAAAGAGGTAGATTAGAGATCACCCACCTCAAACCTAGCAAAAATTTCAAACACCTTGGACCCTCTTTCACACTTCTCTTGCACTTTAGAGGAACAACACCAAACAAGAGAGATGAAGAAGCTAAAGAGAAAAGCTATCCTTTTCTCTTGATCTATTTCCTTTTGACCCCTAACTCAAACCCATGTGGCCTAACTTGGCTCACTAAGCCCAAAATAAGCCACAAGTCAACTTGACTCAAAAAGAACAAAAAAGAGGCCCATTTAAACAATAGACCATTGGGCTCCTATAAATACACTTATTAATCTAGTAAACAAAAAAAAAATTAAAAAATAAGTTTAGCACTAATTTTTAACAGGGTGGAGGTCTCATATATTTCAATCAGAATTATTTTTTTATCCGATGTGAGACTATTGGGGTATTATAGACTCCTTCCGTTTAGATCCTGACATCTTCGTTAGGTCCAAACCCAGATAACAGACATACAGACCAGAAATACCAGGCGATGTGAGATTCTAGAGGTGGCTCCTACGGGTTCAGGTGGCGGCTCCCACCAAATCCGTTGGTGTAGATAGTACTTAGCGCTCACACTTTCGGCTGGTATTCGGCTCTGATACCAATTATAACGACCCCATTCGCTAGCAATAATAACTCGTTGGGCCAAACCACTGGACCAAAATGCTTAAGCCTAGTTATTATTACTAGTGTGTTCGTCACTTATAAGCCCATCACACTCCCACATCATCCGATGTGGGACTATTGGAGTGTCACATACTCCCCTCGTTCAAGCCCTGACGTCCTCGTCAGCTCGGCCCAATCACACACATAGCCCCAGATTTATCAGGCGACGTGGGATCTATCTCACACTTACGGCTGGTTATCAGGCTCTGATACCAAATGTAACGACCCGACCCGCTAGCAATAATAACTCGTCGGACCGAAACCACCCAAAATACTTAAGTTCAGTTATTATTAATAGGGTGAAGGCCTCATATATTCCAATCAGAATTATTTTTCCATCCAACGTAGGACTATTGGGGTGTTACATATACGAACTCAAAAACGAAAGTAGTTGATCCTATAATCGAAGATAAATTAAAACAAAACAAAGTAAGACCCAAATGACCTAGACAAGACGAAATCGAAATGGTTCAAAACCTACATATAGATGAAATTAAGCATTTCAAATTTCAAGAGGTCCAAATCTAAGATAGCTAAGAAATAGAACAAGTGATATTCAAAAATCTTACATTGTAAATATAAGAAGATCCAAAATCCAAGGGAAACTAAAAACCTGAATTTCGAGGGAGGGAAAGAATCCAAAACCCCGAATTGCCCAAGACTTGAACAATACGTAATTTTGAACAACCAAGTACTGACCAACCTAATTTTGAGTAACCTAAAGCATGATGCTATGAGAATTCAAGTGACTCAAAATACAAAATAAGTTAATCCTAATTTTTCTAATCCCATGGTGAAATAAAACTAAAACAAATTGAACCCAAGTGACCCAAAACCAAAAACAAATTGAACCCAAGTGACCCAAAACCAAAAACAAATTGAAACTTGAAATGATCCTAGCTCCAAAGTTATTTGACTTTAACTGTCTTATTGATACCCACCTTTATTGAAGACCTTAATTAGCCAGTTCAACCATGCTCCAAAATTATTTGACTTGAACCTGAATTAGAAAAGAATGCATAATTGTGGAAACATAGTTCACCTAAGTTAAGAGACCTAAGAAAGAAAACCTAAAAATCTCCATTATAGCATATGCTGACCTTCTTCAAACACTCGTTATCTCTTGGCTAGTCTTTAAGTTTTCAGAAAGATTTCGATGTCAATATCTCCTATGCATCACTTATTAAAGAGTACCATAACTCAAAGACTCGGGTGAAGCTTTATACCAAGCTTGGATTGAATTATAGCAGACTTTCTATGAATGATTGAGTTTTTCGTGCAAATTGAGGGTGAAAGGTATTGATGATAATTTCACAGACACTTGGTGGGCATTATCACAAACCACTTCCTACAAGTATCCAATGGAGTGTAATAATAAGGGCAACTATACAAAATAAAGAAAACCATAGGAATACAAGAATTTACGTGATTCGACTATGCTTATAGGGAGAACAATATAAAAAAAGCTTTCACTCTAAACTTGAAGATTAAAAGAGAATTTTAATAGGAGAGATATCATCTGCGCTCCAAGGCACAAAAAAAAGCTCCCATAACCTTTAGCTCTACCCAAATGGTGTAAGCCATACTTCATAAGGAAGATCTCACTTTTTAGTTAATAGGATTAGAATTAAACAAAGCTCTAGGGTTTCTTCTCTTTTCTCCTACTTCTTTTCTGACTTTCTACTTCTCTGATCTCACCTGTCTAATCACCCCCCTTCAGCCTCTAAGACAATAAGCTAGCAACTATGAGTCCATATATCAAAAGAAGCATGATCCAAAGGCTCTACAAGTGGGAAGTCCAAATTCATAGGTTAAGATACATAATATTGGAGAGATTTGGCTTCACCAAACGACATAGCCCAACTAACAAGGCCCAAATAAAAATGAGCCTAACTTAACACTTACTGGGAGAGAATGCGCTTCTTTAGCCACCATCAGATTGTGGGGCCAATGGTATGAGATTAACTTGTCATGTGGTTGTTCCCCCAAAATTAGAATTTACACACAAATCAATACTACTTTTTTTTCCTTTTTTTTTATAGATTTTATAGCTATTTTAGTTTATATGTGAGATTTGTTGTACATGAGCTATGTGTTCTTAGGTGTCAACCACGTATATAATGTTCTCTCTTAGAGTACTCATCAAATTTTAACGCCTATTTCACCCCCTCAATGTGTGCATAGATCATTGATCATTTTACCGAGTGAATTCTGATCCTTTTAGGGTTTCAACAATTGGTATAAAAGCAGAGATATCCGAAGCAACAACCTCAAAGATATAAAAATATAAGGTGATATAGTTGCGAGCAGGATTGATACTCTAGAGAATCCAATGCCAGGTTCAAGCATTGCATGAATTTCTTTGGCAAATAAATAGCACACATGTATCCTTTTGGCATGCTGGAGGATAAGACGAAGAATTAAAACCTATGAGAAGATTTTAGATTTATCTTGAATTCTTAAATCTACCCTTCATGTTGTAACCCAACAAAAAGTTGGAACGAAAATTGAAAGGAAACTTTCTTGAGGTTTGCGATGCAAGAGAGGTTGCGTGGGTAAAAGAGAGGTTGCGTGCATGGAGCTCCACGACATTAAATTGTTGGATATTTATAAGTTTTTCCCAAGTTATTATATTCTTGTCATTTAATGTGCAGTTAAGCACATTTTCTTGAATTTGCGGAGCATTTTGGAATACAAGATCTAGAGGTTTTTGAGAGATTAGTCCTTGATCAAGTGAAAATTTTACAACAAACTGATATACACAAGGATTTAATTGTGTGACATCACCAGGATTTAAAATAGTCATATATAAATATAGGGCTAAACATCTTTAACCTGGCTATATAATTTTGGGCAGTGGTTAGACTCAAAAGGTTAAGAGGGTTAAGCATGCTAGGACTAAAGTAGTTCTAGGATGGGTGACCTCCTTGGGAAGCGGGGCGTCACGGTTGATATCAGAACCAATCACCAGTCGGAAGTGTGAGATGAGTCTCGGCTGAGCTAGGGTTTCGGGTGAGTTAGGGTCTTACAGCGAGCAGAGTGCGACTCCCTGGCTGACGACCATTGTGGGTGAAGCGCGGCTCCCCACAAGGTCGACTAAAGCTAGCAAAACGAGTCTTACATCGCTTGATACTTATGAGTGTATTTAAGCCTGACGAGGATATCAAGTCTTTAAAGAGAGGAATGTGACACCTTTAGAATTTGAAATGTGACACCCTTAGAATTTGAAATAGTCATATATATATGACACCCTTAGAATTTGAAATAGTCATATATATATAATATAATAAGGCTAAACCTTTTAACCCAGTTATGCATTTTAGGTTATGCCTAAAAGGTTAAGAGTATTAAGCGTGCTAGGGCTAGAGTAGCTCCGGGATGGATTACTATCTAGAAAGCAAGACATCACAAATTGACAACGGCTTGATACATCTTCTACACTTCAATTTCAATTATGGTAAGATCTTTGCTCTATTTTCGCCTAAAGAGGTAGGCTTTAAAGCTGAACCATATAAATCACTTGTGTGCTTTATTTTTCACTTTTCTTGATTATTTTTTTTAGTGTTGTACACCCTACTAGTTTTTGCACATTAGCTTTTATAAAGGTAGGAAAGTTATATTAGCTAGATGTCTCCTAGAGAGTAATGAATGTGTAAGCAGGCAGGCTGATGCAGGCCTAAGCAATGTTGAGAGGGAAGAAGCACAAGAACAGAAAGAAAGGGATACACTAAGAACAAATTCTTCGACAAAGGTGAAAATATTATTAATTAACTCTAAAAACTTCTTACATTAACCCAAGGTCATGCCTATATATAGAGGTGATACCCGAATCCTACTATAAAAGAAGATAATAAATTCTAATATATCTCTAGACCTAATCCAATCAGAAATAACCAAACAATCGTACCAAAATAGAAAAAATACAAAATTTTTCGAAAATAATCTAAAAAATACAAAAACAGAGGCTGAAACAATTGAATTTAGGTTCAAAACTCGGCTGGAATGACTTTGCCTTTCAACACGTAGATCTCAAAAGGTGTTTCCCAAATTGGGGTTGCACGCTGAAATCGGGTACTCGAGTAAAAAATTATGACCACTTAAAGATTTTTCTGCTGATTATAAAAATTACTGAACACAACGGATTTTCAGTTCACTTTGGTTGAATCGCGTTTCTCCGGAACTCTAACGCTAGATTGGCCGCATCATAGGCTTAAGCACTAATTCTACTCGAATCATAACGACAGAAGCCTCCTTGACTATGACATCGACTGGTCCTGAAGTTTCATAAGAGTTGACATCAAGGTGCCACTCACATTGATTTGTTTAATTAGCATTTTTCTGCACTAAGGTTCATGCAAGTCTTGGAGATTTCACTTAAATTGTAGTGAGGCACGTGCAAAATGGAGAGGGTATTCCATAATCAAGGAAGTAATCGGCTTTCTAAATGAAGATGCTTGGTTGAAACTATATACCTAAGTGGAAATGCTCTTTCTAATGGTCATCCATGCATTTAATTTAAACAAAATATGGTCGGTCGTGTCTTAGTCAACTTTGAAGATGGAGGAAAAGGGACAATCTAATTTGGTGCAGTTGTTTTGATTGTAGATAGCATCAATTGTAGTAAGTCCATCTCTAGCATGGTGCTCGTCATTGAACGAGCAATCTTGGCACTAGCACAGTGTTCCATGCTGTCGGTATAAAGGAAAGCTAGCCATCGATAAAAAGAATAGAGAAGTCAATGCATCGGCACATCCAATCACATAGAATTTATTTTATATAAAACAAAAAAATGTACATTATTGTTTGTTTATAATTCTACCCAATATGGAAATTAATTGATAGTTCAGGTTACAAAGCATAAAGAAATTAATACTTGAAGTAAATAGCTCCAAGACTAGAAAGAACCTGGTCTAATTATTTTGAAGCAAAACAAGTTCATCTCCAGCTAGAGACGTACCCTATTCCTTGTTTTTCTTTTTCTTTTTTTAAGAAAAAAGGTATGTTTACTTGAAATGTTTTTTATTATCTGCATGACTATCACATACAGGAAAACTCTTGACACAATAGCATTTCATATCATTTATCAGCTGTATTCCCTGCCTTTTCACTGTTACATTTGAATTGTTCAGCACGCAAAAAACTATTGAAAGGTATAAAGTACATGCCAAAGACGACAGCAACAAGAACAACACAAGCATAGAACAAAATATACAGGTGTGGATGCATGCAATAAACTTAAGCATTTTCTTTTATTGTTTAGCTTTATTCTCTTTACTTGGTATTCTAATATTCTAGAGCAGAATTTGCTTGCTATCATTATTCCAAAAAAAAAACAAGAATTTACTAGCTATTGTGATTGCTGAAAATAAATTGTTTGAACTGCAGCAATTAAAAGTTGAAACAGCTAGCATGTCAAAAAAGCTACAGGTTCTTGAATCCTCCAAGAAGTATGTATTTGATTTCTGGTTATTCAGACACCTCTATTATTCCTTTTACCAGATTATCAGAGAAACAAGTATTGCACTAAGTACTTCATAAAATTCAGTATTTTTGTTCGTTGAACAACTGGGATTGCTACAGGAAGCTTTTAGGTGAAAATTTAGATTCGTGCTCAGTTGAAGAATTGCATCACTTAGAAGGAAAGCTCGAGCACAGCCTACATAGCATCAGAGGAAGGAAGGTAATCTGTAATGGAATATAAAATACATTATTCTTAGAACATCAGTAACAAGATATTAATATGACACTCCTTTTTTAATGTACAAAATGCAGACAAGTTTACTAGAAGAGCAGATTACGCAGCTTAAAGAGAAGGTAGCATAGCAATTTCTTTTCAACACCAAGTATTGCTCAACTGCTATATATTATCTAGATTACAATCTGCGATTAATTGCATTGTGTGTCGATTCAGGAAAAGATACTCCTAAAGGAGAATGCAGCATTACGTGAAAAGGTAGAATCATAATTGCACGATTCCTTTCAAAATCATTATTTATCTGACTCTCTTAAGCCACACTACTCGTTTACATAGCACAAACAAATTTTACTGAGATATGTTGCATAGCATGAAATAATATCGAAATCAAGTGCATCACTAACTAGACATTTCCGTCCATGTGAAGAGTAACCCACAAGCTCATCAAAGGCCAACTTCATCAATGGAGATTGATCCACACAAAGATGATGGCCACCATGTGGATGTCGAGACTGAGTTGTACATAGGATGCCCAGGAAGACAGAAGACCCTCGGCACATTACAACAAGCCTAATGGATGGAGAAGATCATTACCAAAGCATGCATAGTGATAAAAGTGCTGGAGAAATTCTGTCAGAATATCCAGAATAAGTTATCTATAGATTCGTTAAACTATTTTGTTGTCTCAAATGATTCTTATCTCAAAGTATAAGGGCACCTGAAAAAAAGTGAATATAGTTTCTGAATTTAGTTCTGTACATCTTATTTGGAGTTTAGAAGTCTTTTTTACATTATTTATTGTGTCCGTAAGTGCTCTTGATGAACTCTCGCTAGATTTGTAATGGCCTACAGTAGCGAAGAGAAGTTCTTCACCAACCAACGTATCTTTGTAAGTATGGTAATTACATGCCTCTTAGACGACGGGCAATACATAAGTTCAATGTGATTATGTGTTGACAATTTTTTTGTCATTTTACTACAGTTGAATATGTAATCATGTAAAGTAAGCAGTTGTTGGTATCATTCATGGAATCTGTTACTTCTCACAGAAAGAGAAGGTCACTGTATGTGTTTGTGAAAGGGAAAAAATTGCAGTATTTTCTGACGATATAAATTGTTGCAGTACTTTCTGATGATAAGATTATAGGTAAGTGACCGGCATGTCACGGCCTTAGCGTTTTTGTTCGCAAAGTCCGTGCGGCGCCCACCTTTCTCCGCAAAGATGAACTAGCCTTCGTCCCTGTTGCTAGCCCGGACCTTCGCGCCCTACGACTCAGTATTTGCAAAGGGAATAAAAGAGAGAAGTAGAAGTTAAACCCAAAAAAATTAAATACTCTCAATTACTTAGAAAAAGAGGATTACAACACATACACACTCTCTTGTGTACATTGGCCTTGGCCGCTCACCCACTATTTATAGGCTACTAGATACAATGAACCTAGCCACCATAACTCACCCATTAACTCACCCATTAACTACACTTAATGAGCCCTCATCAATGCTAAGCCCAAGGGTCTCTCCACCTCTTGGCTGTTTTTTTCTAAGGGATAATGAGGCTTTATGGCAGCGGTTACACAACCATTCATTCACTCAAAGCGGGTCGGGTTCGGGTCTCACCGTCAACCCGTTTCGACCCGTTTTCAGCTTGCGGAGTTGGGCCAGGGACCGGGCTGCGCAGAATTTTTCTAAGTCCCTGACACTCTCCCCCACCTAATGCGCAGGCGTCCTCGTCGCGCGCTGCGTCTGGAACTCGTCAATGAGTGCTTGGTATTGCCAAAGTGTGTCCGCCTTCTCCCAACTAGCCTCGCCGTAGGGGAGATTCTTCCACTTTACCAAGTACTCAGGACTCGGCGGAACTCCACGTCGCCGAATCAGCCGAGTGTCCAGGATGGACTCAGCTTGTTTGTCGAACGAAGTGACCATCGTCGCAGGCGCTCGCTGCGACACACCGCGGCTCGGATCCTCCGCGTCTTCGTGGTACAGTTTCAGCCTGCTAACATGGAAGACGGGATGGATTTTGAGGTTCGCGGGCAGCTGCAGCTTGTAGGCGCCTTTGCCCACTCGTTTGACGACGGTAAATGGGCCTTCGTACTTGCGCAGCAGTCCCTTGTGCACCTTGCGCAGGACCTTGAACTGCTGCGGGTGAAACTTGACCATCACGCGGTCTCCCTCGGCGAACTCCCGAGGTTGACGCTTTTCGTCAGCCCACTTCTTCATCCGTCGAGCCGCTTTCTCCAAGTTTGCCCTCGCAAGTTAGAGGTAAATTGAAGAGCAACAGGGCTGCGGAACTGCTCTCCCGCAGCAGCCGTGTGAGGGGCGAGCGGCTGTCGCCCGATGGCTAACTCGAATGGGCTGCAGCCTGTAGACTCGCTGCGCCGCAAGTTGTAGGAAAACTGGGCGACATCGAGGTGATGCACCCAATCCTTCTTGTTGGCACTCACATAGTGCCGCAGGTACTCCTCCAACAGAGAATTCACCCGCTCCGTTTGCCTGTCCGTCTGCGGGTGAAAATTGGTGGAGAAGAGCAACTCGGACCCCAAGATTTTGAACACCTCGGTCCAAAACTTGCCAGTAAACCTGGGGTCACGGTCGCTCACGATGCTCGCGGGGATCCCCCAAAGCTTGACGATGTGGCTGACGAAGAGGCGTGCCGCTTCTTCAGCCGTGCAATCGGTCGGTGCAGCGATGAAGGTCCCGTACTTGGAAAAACGATCAACCACCACCAGAATGGACCCAAGCTCCCCCACCTTTGGCAAGGCGGAGATGAAATCCATCGAGATGCTCTCCCACGAACGGCTAGGCACAGGTAAAGGCTCGAGGAGTCCGCCAGGTCGCTGGTGCTCAACTTTATCTTGTTGACACACCAAGCAGGTTCGCACGTAGGCCTCAACGTCTTCGTGCATCCGCGGCCAAAAGTAGGCGGCCTCGAGCAACGCCAGGGTCCGCTTCTGACCCGGGTGGCCCGCCCACTTAGAGTCATGACACTCCTTGATGAGCTCGCGGCGAAGGTTGCCCCACTTGGGCACGTACACCCGTCGCCCCTTGGTGAGGAGCAACCCGTCGCTTAGCCAAAACCTTCGCGTTTTGCCGTCCTTGACGAGCTGCACCAAATTTTGAGCGATAGGGTCCTCACCGGTTCCTGAACGAAGTCGATCGCGGAGCGTCCCGCGAAGCTGCCACACGGCCGCCAGTTCAGCCTTGCGGCTGAGTGCGTCGGCCACGCGGTTTTCCTTCGGGCTTGTATTGCATCTCCATGTCGAACTCCGCCAGAAAATCCTGCCATCTCGCCTGCTTAGGCGACAGCTTCTTCTGCGTTTGGAAGTAGCTCGTGGCGACGTTGTCGGTGCGCACCACGAACTTGCTTCCAAGCAGATAGTGCCGCCAGGTTCGCAAGCAATGCACCACAGCGGTCATTTCCTTCTCCTGAACGGTGTAACGCCGCTCGGTGTCGTTGAGCTTGCGGCTTTCGTAGGCGACGGGGTGTCCATCCTGCACGAGAACACCGCCTATGGCAAAGTCGGAGGCATCAGTGTGTACCTCAAAGGTGCGACTGCAGTCGGGTAGTCGCAGCACTGGATCCTCCGTCACCGCTCGCTTGAGGTCCTCGAATGCCTCCGCGCATTGAGAGGTCCAAACCCACGAGTGGTTCTTCTTCAGCAGATCCGTCAGCGGGGCTGCTCTCGCAGAGTAGCCCGCAATGAATCGGCGGTAGTAGTTGACGAGCCCAAGGAAAGACCGCAACTCAGTCACCGTCGTTGGGGTCTCCCATTCGCAGATGGCTCGCACCTTCCGCTGGTCCATGCGAATCAGGCCTTGGCCTATCCAGTGGCCAAGAAAGTGCACTTCTTCTTTCCCGAACATGCACTTCTCCTTCTTGACGAACAATTGGTTCTCCCTTAGCACTTGGAAAACGGTTCGCAAGTGCTCGATGTGCTCCACCATGGTGTTGCTGTATTCCACAATGTCGTCGAGGTACACCACCACAAAGCGATCGAGGTAGGGATGGAACAACTTGTTCATGAGCGTGCAGAAGGTCGCTGGCGCGTTCGTCAAGCCGAACGGCATGACAAGGAACTCATAGGCCCCGTACCTCGTCACGCACGTGGTCTTTTCCTCGTCTCCTTCCGCAATCCGCACTTGGTAGTACCCAGAGCGAAGGTCGAGTTTGGAGAAGTACTTCGCTCTGCCCAATTGATCAAAGAGATCTGCAACCAAAGGGATAGGGTACTTGTTTTTTATTGTTACCTTGTTGAGCGCCCTGTAATCGATACAAAGCCGCAGGCTTCCATCACTCTTCCGCTGGAACAAAACTGGTGCTCCATAGGGTGCTTTCGACGGTCGAACGAAGCCCGCTTCGAGGAGCTCCCTCAACTGCTTCTGTAGCTCCTCGAGCTCTGGCGGGGCCATTCTATATGGCGCTTTCGCTGGCGGTTTGGCTCCTGGCTCGAGCTCGATGGCATGATCCACCTCCCGCCTGGGTGGAAGTTGCTTAGGCAGCTCCTTGGGCATGACATCCTGGAATTCTGCCAAGACCGCCTCAAACTCCGTCGGAAGGCCTTCCTCCTCGAGGCCCTCGTCGCTCACCTCGCGGATGGCCGCAAGGTAAGTCATCTCTCCACGATTCACATCCCTTCGCAACTGCAAGGCAGAGAGGGTCTGGGTGCTTACCGTTTTCTCTTGACTGGCTAGGACCATGCATGGGGCCGCCTCCTCCATGATGCTTAAGGCCCCAAGGTGTGGCATCGGAACCGCCTTCGACGAAGCTAGGAAGTCCATACCTAGTATGACTTGGAAGTCGTCGATGGGTGCGGCGGTGAAATTTGCAATGCCTCTCCAAGGTCCCACCGCAATGGCCACGCCCTTGGCCACGCCCGCAACAGGTCGTGCCTCAGAATTGACGGCCTTGATCCTGCTTGCGTCCTTCTCAAGACGAAGGCCAATCCGTTTGTCCTCCACCTCCGCAATGAAGTTGTGCGTGGCTCCCGTGTCCACCAGCGCTCGTGTGGCCCTACCGTTTAGGGTCACATCGATGTACAAGAGCTCCTTGTTGAGGGGCTTGCTGCTGCTTGCCAGCCCCTGAACCGCATTGACGAGCCTGAGCGCGCCCATCTTCGTCGGTTCTGCATTTTCCTCACCCTGCTCGGTTTGGACAGCATTCACTAACCTTTTCTTTGGGCAGTCCCTCGCCCAATGGTTCTCGCTGCAGACGTAGCATGTCAATTTCTTTGGCGGCGGCACATGTCCCTTGTCGCGGCCCCTGCGCTGCTCCTTCTGGTCGCGGCGGTCTCCACCACCCTTAGCCTTGCTCGCTTTGGGTGCCTTGCTGCGAGATGGATCGGCCCGCTCGTACTCGGGCAGTTTCTCCGCCAAGGCAATTGCGGAGGCCACGTCCTTAACGTCGCGCCCCACAAGCTCCTTGTTCGCCCAAGGTTGGAGTCCGTCAAGGAACAGGAATAGGCGATCTTCATCCGCCATGTTAGTGATGGACAGCATCAACTTGGAGTATTCCTTGACATACTCCTTGAGCGTCCCGGTGTGTTTGAGCCGTCGTAGTTGCCTCCTCGCAAGGTATTCGACGTGCTCGGGGTAGAACTGCGCCTTAAGCTCGCGCACAAAGTCCTCCCACGTCTTCAGGTTGCATTGGCCCTTCTCGGCCTCTGCAGATCGCCGACGCCACCACAGCATCGCGTCGTCAGCGAGGTACATGGACGCGGCCTGGACTTTCTCCTCCTCGTCCAGCCGCAGCGCCTTGATGTAGCGCTCCATGTGCCACAAAAAGTTGTCGATCTCCTTTTCTTCGCGAGTACCCCTGAAATTTTGAGGCTCAGGGACACGTACCTTTGAAGCAATCTCTCGTTGCGGTCCATGTCCGTGCGCCACCGCTTTCTCAAGGATCGCTACTCGCGTTTTGAGATCCTCGATCTCGTCGGTTCGAGGAAGAAGGTCCTCAACCAGCTTCTTCCGCTCCTCATCACGACGAGTGATGTTGCCTTGAAGCATTTCGAGTTCGCTTCGAAAGGTCTCCATTGCAGTTGCAATGCTTTCCTCCATACTGCGGACTTCGTCATTAAACGAGTTATGAGATTCAGCCATTTCGGCGTACCTTTCACCCATTTTGGATATGACGTCCTCCAACAGCGCAAGGCGGTCCTCCAACGATGCGGCCTCCCTCGTGAGAGCCCTCGGCTTCCTGCTCTTGCCGCGCTTGGAGGGCTGCTTTGGAGGTTCGCCTCCAACGTCGACAATTCCTGCATCAGACGTTGACATGGTTCCTTGCTCGAACCGGCTCTGATACCAACTGTCACGGCCTTAGCGTTTTTGTTCGCAAAGCCCGTGCGGCGCCCACCTTTCTCCGCAAAGATGAACAAGCCTTCGTCCCTGTTGCTAGCCCGGACCTTCGCGCCCTACGACTAAGTATTTGCAAAGGAAATAAAAGAGAGAAGTAGAAGTTAACCCAAAAAAACTAAGTACTCTCAATTACTTAGAAAAAGAGGATTACAACACATACACACTCTCTTGTGTACATTGGTCTTGGCCACTCACCCACTATTTATAGGCTACTAGATACAATGAACCTAGCCACCATAACTCACCCATTAACTCACCCATTAACTACACTTAATGAGCCCTCATCAATGCTAAGCCCAAGGGTCTCTCCACCTCTTGGCTGTTTTTTTCTAAGGGATAATGAGGCTTTATGGCAGCGGTTACACAACCCTTCATTCACTCAAAGCGGGTCGGGTTCGGGTCTCACCGTCAACCCGTTTCGACCCGTTTTCAGCTTGCGGAGTTGGGCCAGGGACCGGGCTGCGCAGAATTTTTCTAAGTCCCTGACAGGAGCTCTTCATTCCAGAGTTCCTTTAGCCTTAAAGAAAGCAAATAACAAAAGAAGGGGGAGAAAAAAAAAAGCTACATGGATTTTAAATTTCACAATAGATAGAATTATTGAATGTATAGGCCTAGTTTATTGAAGCTTTGTAGCTCTTTGGGCACTTCGACCGAACTCTGAAAAAAATGGAACAGAAGAAGAAACATGATGATGAAAAGAGAAATGTAAGGGGTGACACTTTTTTATTCCATTTTTTTTATGAGTAAAAGATTTATATATGAGCCAATTTAATGTATCTTCCCTGAATCATTCTCTCCTTTAGATGAATTCGAATCGTTTCGCTGTTGTTTCATGCGGTTCTATTATTGAGTTTTATAGTTCAGGCACTGGATTTGAGTGCCTGTGGCGGTTCACGGGATGTAAAACGGTGGCGGCCGACGACAACGGAGCTTCGGGCTGGCGATTGGTCGGGAAGCTTCTGGCCGTGCGCTTACGCTAGACGGCCTGATTACCGTCATGGTCCGCAAAGCGAGCTTGCGACTGAACTATGTCTTGTAGAGTAACTGGAGAATAAACACATTTGTATCATCGTTGCCTGGTGTATGCTGGTAAGTATCCGGTATCCCTTCTCTTAATATTGTGACCCTAATTCTATTCCTGTTTTGAGCAGAACGTGTAGGTGTACGTCCTTATGACCTATAAACATTTTCATAGTTTGGAATTTGTGTGCTTTTAGATGAAAGAAAGTAAAAATATTAACCGACCGTCCCTAGCGCAAGTGGCAAAGGGCTTGATGGTTGGTACCCGAGATCCCGAGTTCGAATTCTAGTTGATTCACATTTCTAGCTAAGTTTATTTCTAAAAAAAATAAAAATAAACGAAGCGGAATGGGCAAGAATCGAAAACGAAATGGTATAACTTTCCAATATATTTGGTTCAGAATAATAATTGAAATCGGTATGGTTGATTTGTGCTTTCAATATTAAAAAAATTTTGATTATCAAAAAATAATTAAAATAATGTTAAAATTAAAATACAAAATATAAAACTAATTTTTGATTTGATTTAAATTCAAACTTATAACTAAATTTAAATTTAAATTTATAGATCAAATTCAAAATGCTTGATTGAATTTATATTTTAATTTAATTTCTAAATCAAAATCTAGAATTAAAAATTTTATTTTTAAATTTAAATTTATATTTTAAATAAAATGAAAGTCAAAAAGTTAAATTTAGTTTTAAATAAAAATATACAATATAATTGAAATATTTTCGTAAAGTGCATTTTTTCTACCTGAATTCGGATTGAAAAAAATGGTGATTGGGAAAATTTCATTCACCCGAAAATTAGAATCGGAATAAGACCCGCATACCAAACACCCACAAACAGATTCGTTCATTCCGATTTTAATTTCTGGATAAAAAATGGACGAACTAGACACGGCCAAATATCTTTATAAAAAAGACTTTAATAAGAGAAACAAAGACTCAATGGATGTAAGAAAGATAAGTTATTTAACATCTCCTTCTGCACTATTTTATATAAAAATTTAATTTAATAAAAAGAACTGTAACAATACCAAAGGAGGCATTCAGTTTCTGCTTTCGCAAGCTAAAATGTTATTTAAAATTCTCACTGCAGCTGAAATATTATGTTTTACTTGTTAAATGTTCTATTAAAAAAAAAAAAAAAAAAAAAAAAAAAAAAAAAAAAAAAAAACCCCTCCATACACTTGCACTCATTTCTGAGCCATCCTCGCACAAAAGAAATTATATTAAATAATTATAACCTTTCCGCTTTACTGCTCTCGAATAGCTCCACTAAAAATCGTCCTCTCTTCCTACATTATTCCAATACACTTTCTTGTCTTTTTGCAAAAATACAAATTAGTCCGTTATCGACTAAAAAAGAAATTTCAAAAAATGAAAAGCAATGACAAAAAAAAAAAAAGAAAAAAAAACAAACATGCATCTCCTCGTCCACACTTCTACGACGGAGAGTACTCGTCGTGCTCCAGCGCCGGCGCGGTGCGCGCCATGGCGGCGGTGGGCGCCCTGACGTGCCCGACCATCGATATCCGCAGCGCCTCATCCTCGTACGCCCTCCGCTCCATCTCCGCCATCCGCTTCCGCTCTCTCCTCACACTCGCCAGCGCCACCGCCACCAGCCCGATCAGCCCCGCTCCGCCCGCCCCCGCCACCGCCGCCATCACCACCACCTTCCACCCACCCGCCTTAATTCCCTCCCCACCCCCGGCCCCGGCCCCGATCACCACCACCGCGAAGTGCCCCTGCCCCCGCACTTCGCAGACTCCGCTCGCTGTTCGGTTCGTTATCCTAACATTTCCGTCCAATTCAAACGCCGCGCAAAATGATCTTCTCAACATTGTGTTCGCGGAGAAGTTCACTCTAACGGGATTCTCCGCAACCAGAATTCGAAGAATTTTAGCTGACGAATTGCGAGGAGCTACCGCCGCCGCCGCCGCCGCCGCCGCCGCGTTGTAGAATAGAAGGCCTAGCACCGGAGAGACGAGCTCGAACCCGGCTACGTTTGCACGGCTGTTGTACAACGAAGAGAGGTTGCCCAGGTTTTGGGACACGACGAGTAGCCGCTTGACGTGCGGGTGAGCGACGATCCCCGGCGGTACAGAAAACGCCCCGATCGTCGCCCCGTATCGCCTTAAACTGCCGGCTCGGTACCGCGCCGCCTCTGCTGAAACGCCGGAAAGAGTCGGCGGGAGCGAGAGGCCGAAGGCGACAGCGGTTTTGATGTGGTGCTTAACGCGATACGATCGCACCGCGGCGTCCGCTACTATCCGGTCGACGAGGAGAGGGTCGTGGGGTGCTTGCTGTGAACTTGTTGAAGGTGTTATCATCATAAGGATTGAAAAGAGGAGGTGATGAGAATTAATACGAGGGAGAGTCATTTGGAGCAGGACACAGGAATCAGTGAGGAGATACTTCTACTGGTTTCATGTGTACCATAAAATTAAGAAGGCGTTGGTTAATTAGTTTAGTATCAAGGTCAAATCCTAGTGGTTAATCGTGGGGGTTGGATATAAAGGAGAAATGGCTTCTAAGTAAAGCATGATCGATTCCCTTCATATATTCAATTTGAGTTGGTGCTGGTGACTGGTGAGGAGGAGAGAATATGATGAGTGATGGGCTCGAGGTTAGTTTAATAATAAAAGGGTCTATGCGGGTGTTGTTTGGGGTGCATAGTCACGTGATTAGGTTCTTTGTGCGAAATCGATTAGTCCGAGGGAGAGGAGGCATAAAAGCGTTGAGGCCATGGATTGGTCGACATAAATTTGCTCTGCTTTATGAATGTGGTTTGTGGCCCTTCCAGGCTCCAGCTTGTGGGAATGATGGTGGAGGATGCATGCTTGCAACTATGCATTTTTGTACCATTTTTTTCTTCCTGCTTACATTTGGTTCATTATACACTACGGTTTAGAGAAATTGGTTTTGCCCTCAATGTTGGGCTTTCGAATTCAGACCTAATTTCGTATAATAATAATTAGTGTGTGGTTGTAAAAAATAGTGTTTAAATATTTTTATATTTAACACTCTCCTCACGTCTAGACTCAAGACTTTTCTCTAGACACATGACATGAACTGGACTTGAATTAAATGAGAGAAAAATAATAATGCTTGGAGCTCGGCGTGACTCTGACTCAAAATCTCCTGGTCTAATATCATGTTAAATAATATGAAACAACCGTTATTCTCTAAAAACTTAATCGGATAGAAAATAATATTTAAATATTTTTATATTTAACAAAATAAATTTAATTCCAACCATAACAGTTTGCAATTTCTCTTATTTTTGAATTGGTTAACTCAGATGGCTTAAAGCGAGAAAAATAACGTACTCATGCGTTCCTTTTTTTTTTTTTTTTTTAATGCTATTGTTTGTCGTTATGTTTCCAATTAATCTTGCAGGCCAGGGTTGTTAGAAGAAAGCCATGATTAGCTTGTGTTTATTATTTAATGGAAGTAACACATCTGATGCAAAGAGCTTATGCATTTTGCAGGTCACACTCGAGGAGATTGTTTAGGAGAGATGAGGATCATGAACGGACCCATGATTCTAATTTCTTTTGTTCCAGTTATCGGGAGGAGGCGGAGAGAAAAAATAGGGGCAGGTTGGGAGCCTCAAAGTCAAAGAGCGAGGATTTTGGGAACTCGATTTCACGCGATATTTAGCCGAAGTCGATTACCCAATCTCTATATAATTGCAAGTGGGAAATCCGATGATCTCACAACTTCCGTGCCAAACCAAATGGTAACTTTTTGTTTACAATCGCATGTTTCATCTATAAAATCTACACAAACAAGTAGACCCATAGGCTTCGTTTGGTTCGGGGTTAAGTAAGAATTGGTTATTTCAGGAATAGGGTTAAGTTCAGGGTTAATCCTGGAATAGATCAATTTTGCGTTTGGATGAAAATTGAGTTGTTCCCGGGATTAAGAAAAATAGCGTTTGGATAGATTAGATGGAATAAGAAGAATAGTGGGTAATTATAAATAGAAAATAATGATTTGACCCTAATTATTATATTTGAATTTAAATTTTTTTATTTTATATTTAAATTTTCAAATTTAAATAGATAACTTTTATAAAATTAAAAAATTCAAGTATAAAATTTTAAATATAAAATTTCAAATTTAAAATTTAAATAATTAAAAATAACAATTTCAAATTTCAAATTTAATATTTAAAATTTAAAAAAATATATATATATTCTAAGATTACAAATTATAAATTTTGAAATTTCAAATATAAAATATTAAATTTAAAATTAAATAATTAAAATTAATAATTTGAAATTTGAAATTTAAAATTTGAAATTTGAAATTTGAAATTTGAAATTTAAAATTTGAAATTTGAAATTTTTAAATATTAATTTTAAGATTACAAATTTTAAATTTTAAAAATTAAAAAATTATAATTAAAATTTTATATTTATATTATAAAAAAAATTGGGGTGGGATTAACTTTAATCCCACCCCAATTCTAGGGGGGGTGGGGTTTGTTAACCCCACCCCCAAAAAAAAGTGTTTGGGGGTTAAGAGGGGGATAACCCCTTATCCCCCCCCCTTTAACCCCCATAGGGAATGGTCTTAAGACAAGGACACCACAAAATACAAAAAGGGGCAATTGCTTATATACTCAGAAAAAGTTCTCGACTTTCTGATTTATCTTCTTAGAAGGCTAATATTAAAGATACCATTTTAACGTTCTAAGTTATTTCAAATATACTCCTAGAGTTAAATTCTATTAGTAAACGGTTAGCAATAACTGTTATCTATGTAAAATTACTATTTTGTCCTTTCAAATATACCCTTCTACCGTCACCTACTTTTCTTATTTGCCCTTAATATAGGAGCAAAAGAAGTATTTTAATTTTTTGTCTCTTCAAATATACCCTTCTACCATCATCGACTTTTCTTATTTGCTTTTAAGGTAAGGGCAAAAAAAGTATTTTAATTTTTTTAAACTCAAATAGAAATTTATCTCGGGTTTAACCTGGGATAACTTAACGGGCACTAACAGCGGGGTATTTTTAAATAACGGAGAACTATACGAGGGATATATTTGAAACAAAAAAAAAGTAGGAATAAATTAGATATTTTAGAAGTTTTGAGTGGCATATTAGATATTATCCCTACAAAAAAATATTATAATTATATAAAATTTTAAAAAAATCATATTAAAAATTATTAAGTATAATTGTTTATGCATGAAGTGCAGATTAATTGACAGTTTACTTTCCAAGTATCGGCACGATAATTTCCAATTTTCAAATTCATGAATAACTAATTAAAATTTGAAAATTGTTTAAACCATGATGAAATTACGATAGATAGGTAAATGATAATAATTTAAAAAAAATTAACAAATTTTATTTATTTTTATTGTCGTGGAAAGTGATTATAAGTGGAGCACAAAACAGGCCGGATCCGGATGATTAACCAGATCCGGACCAGGCCTACTGGGCCGTTGTTAGGTACGTTGAATCTTTTCTTGCAATGGGCCTTATACGACTTCTTAGATTGGGCCTTTTAACGGCCCGAGAAAGAAGAATTTCTGAAAAAAAAAAATATTCTTTTTTTAAAAAAAATGTGAAACACATTTTGGTCGCTCATCACTGACTCACTGTGTAGTCACTGTACATGCAACTGCACCACGACTTAATTGGACAGCATAGAGACACCCTTCAATTTCTATTTTTATCTGCTGTGCTGTACATGTATGCACAGTAACTTAGCAGAGCCCACGAGAAATTAATTAGGTGCCGAAGTTGCCAACAGGTGGGCTTGGGTACACTCTCTGTAACTTTCGCAATATTATACTCTTTTACTGCATAAATTCGAATCCTTTTATTGGATTTTATCAAAATTTGGGTATCTTTTTATTCGTTGATGTATTGTTTTGTACTATACGACTAATCTCCATTCCACACATCAGTATGCCAGTACATCTATAACATTAATTTTTAACACTTCCGGAGGTATATAAATGTAGCAAAACTGGTTTGAGACAGCTTAATTATCTCAAATTCTTGGAGAGTCAGCAATCACATATAAAAAGTTTGAAATCTATTGTAACAAAAAACTAAAATAAGTTGTTGAATCCCATAATAGATACTTTTATTTTTATTTTTATTTTTATTTTCTTTCATGTGTGTACATGTTTATGCGCATGCCTACGTACTCTTGTCTGAAGTAAAAATTGTTGGAACAAAAAATTAATTTGATGGTACGAACAAAAATAAAGTTAGATGAAGGTCCTTAGTAGTCACTGTTTGCTATTGAGCCATGATAGTTTTAAGTCAAAATAAGTTGTAATCCTACAATATTTCTATCCAAAATCTATCTTTCCTCTAAAAATTCTGTTACTATATATATACATATATATATATATATATATATATATATATATATATATATGAGTACGGCTACTATACTACCGATTACCAAGCGCTTGGTGCTGTCGAGTTTTTTTGCCGTCAGATCTATCATTTCGATCATTTCCATCCCGTAGATCATATTATTCAATCAACCACTCATTCAACCTTAGAGGACCATTATTATCATAACCGTACATTCTTTCATTCAATGGCCGAATATCTAGCTAATAGCACCGGTGCATAATGATTTAGTGCTATTAATAGTACAGTAGTCTAATTATATATATATACACACACACTAAAGATTCAAAAAAGATTTGTTACAAATTCTAAAACACCTGAATGAGAGTATTTTAAAGATTACAACTCCTTTTTGATTGCAGGCTTCGTATTTCTCTTTACTATTTACCACTCGTAACACATTTTCTGCGAGCGTCGTGGGAGCGAAGTAGAGCTATTCACCAAAATTAACTAACCATCCAACTCTGGCTAGGAAAGTCTTATCTATCCCCTTTGCATGCCCTCACATGATGGGGGAGCACCACATCATGCTACGGAGGGATGTTTCAACAGGAAAAGTCCTCATAAATACTTGGATGGGAAAGAGATGCATGTCTCATTGCCAATTTGTCGTCCCTAGCCTCCACATGCATGGCCCACCAACTTATTATTATCCTCATTAATTATTATATATTTATAACCCCTCCCATAGTCCCATGCATCTATTAAATTACTGTGTTCTATATGCTTGTTTCAAAGAGGAATGCCACTGTGTGCGTACTAGGAATCCCATACTCTGTTAAGAAACAAACACAAGAGCTAGCTATATACATGGTGAGTGCAGACCCTGAGCCCGCTGAGCACACCAACAGTGGTATATAGTCCACTGTATCTCTTCTCATTTGCCTTCTTATATTTGTTGATGTTCCCTTTGCGCGCTTAAAATGGTAAAACTGTGTGTACATGCAGGGAATGGCGACTTCCTTCGAACAGGATTAGGGGTCGTGATGAGAAAGATAGAGGAAAGTAATTTGGAAGTAGCAACGGTAATTGCAATAGGTTTTTGGCTAGGATTTTGTGGTTAATTGTATGAAATTAAAACTGCGACTGTCTCGGATGGAGTCGGGTGCAATGAATCTATCTATTAATATTAAAATCATGTATGCTAGTAACTTCACGAGATAGCTAGAGCGCGTGGGTATGAAGCTCTCCTTATTTAAGTAATTGATTGGCATGTTCACATCTTAGTTTTGAATGGTTGGATTAATCCTTGCTTACTTTCGTTGTAAAAAATTAGCCTACTTTCACTAATAATTCGTCGGATCCAAACCACCGGACTAAAGTATTTTAATTCAGTTATTAGTTCTAGTAGACTGAATTGTTACAGTTTGTACAGCATCAATTTACCAGCCGAAAGTATGAGATGGGTCTCACATCGTCTGGTGAGCTTAGGCTATGTATGTGGACGGACGAAAATCTCAGGGCCTTTTTAATGTGGAAAAGTTTGAGGGGTTTATATGTGACGAACATGCTAGAACTAGTAAGAGAGCTTAATTTTTTTTGGGATGGTTTGAGCCCGACAAATTAGTAGTGCTAGTGGATTAGATTATTATATTCATGATTTGTGAACATCCATCAATGAACTGTATATACCTCCTTACATGTTCATAAGACCACTTTTTTTTTTTAAATTGTTGTAAGTACATATAGCATTGCTCTTCCTAGAATGTACTAACTTCAAATGAACTGCAATGTGGGCTATGCCCCAACAAAAGCAAAATTTATTAAAGTTAAAACTAGACAACTGTTTCCATGCCAATTCAATGCTTTGCCGGCTTTAAGTACAAAATGATTGGAACATGGTTTGGGGTTAGTTTTGGCTCTTAAAGAGTTTATCGTTATGAAACATGTGATTCTATTAATTACAATGTGGATTACTTATTAAAAGGAGCTTACATTCACAAGTCAAGTTTGGTACTAAAAGAGCAAATTAATTCGCCCCTTAAACACTAACAAGTGGTGACTATTCTTAAATATTTTTGGAGCAGAGTTGTGCATATCAACCTCTTTAGTAAGAATTATCTATTCTTACCCTTATTAATTAATACTGCTTCTGTTGTCCCAAGGGCACAGTATAGGCAACCCCCCAAAAAAAAAAAAATGTTACAACCTTTTCTTTTGTCTTTGCAAATAAATTAAACAAAAACTTCAAAAAATAAAAACAGATAAATACAATGTTGAGAGCTTATTGAGGTCAATTGGTCTCTTAGTCTTTCATAGTAGCTGAGGAGGTGTTTGGTTTGCCTAAAAAAATTCCAGAAGTATAGTTTTCTGGTTGAAAAAGTATTTTCCATTCGTTTGATTTATAGGAAAAGTAGTTTTTCTGATTTTTTTTTTTTCTTTTCAGATTTCATAGAAAAGTAGATTTATCTGAAAAACGAAAACTGTGAAAAAAAGTATTTGCAATGAAAACTTTTGTACCATATATTTTTGAGGAACCAATCACCTCCTAAAATATTCCAAGTCGTCCGTACTCAGCTGGGCCAGTGTTATTCAATATGGTCGAATTAATTAAGCATTATTTTTTGCTCTGTGAAAAAGTTGGTACTTGTGCATGGTAATTAATGTTGTAACATTACAACTACTTTTTCATTGTAGACCAAGCATCTCTCAGTTACTATGTAATTAAAGTACCTTATCCATACATAGGTGCAAGCCCATAATATCTTGCATTAAATTAATATTGGAATAATATGATATATATTCTAGCCAAAGAGGTATACATCAAATTAAGATGAGTATGATAGAAATCTGCCATGGAGTGTACCATTAAGATTAGATATAGGAATTAATACACCACTTGAAGATGTAGCTTTCCTACAATTAAAACTGGCCATTACTTTGCTTGTGTTGACAGAGAGGGTCTAAGATCAAGTTCACAAGTGACAACACATTAATGTAGGATTGGCTAATTCACACTAGAGATCAAGCAGTACTACAGACTAAATCCAATGTATAATACTTACAATTCATGTCGATTAAAGCCCATTCAAGATTCTCCGCTAAAGATCGAGAGAATCTTCTTAAGAATGCTTACACCACAAAATAATCCATATTAAAAGATGTAAAGAATGCACGATAAATAGTAGTAAAATTTTCGACAATGTTTTGATGCCATCTGTTTCTGGTGAACTTTTCAAAATATCATTGCAGTAGAGATGTAACATCTTATATTACTGTCAACTGGTCGCAGGGGCCCTGCGGTAGTGTTAGTGTTGCAGCCCTTTGAAGGCGACAGTTGTGATCCCACGACCACATGCGGCATTTGTTAGTGATCGAAATGTATGGCCCTTGGTTAAGGCTTTTTCCTGTCTATGTTGAAGGTCCCTATCTTCGTGATGGATCGATTGCCTCATTCTAATTTCCCACCTCCATGATGGACCAACTAAAGCCTTAAAGCGAAAAGGAGATTTAAAGGACGGCCCCTCGCTTGCCTCGTGCTTTTGCTGATCGAATCATGGTCGGCAATTTTATCTACTACATTTGTACAAAAATGAGATATATGACACTTATAGCTAGTATATGTTTCTCCAATTAAGCAGGAAATTATAATTTATCTTTCTTGATCAGCACATATTTAAGCTCCATTGATGTGCATTCCAGTTCGACTATTGGAGATTTCTCTTGGACCGGGTTACGGAATCAATTAAATTGTGAAAAGCTGCATGCACAACTCCGGTCAAAAGAAGCAAAAGAAAAAGGAAAAGAAAATGCACGGCAAAAGTTAACAATTCTAGCACCTTGTTTGTGCAATGCTCATGCCCTCAAAGATCATTTATATCTTCGAATCGTTAACTTCTATTGGATTTAGAAACTCCAGATAGGGCATCATCTCTTTAATGGTATTTTATGACTCGGTTCAACTACTTATCATCCTAAGAATATTTATTAGCAGTGACATTAGTTAGTGTATTCTAAATATCACATAAGTAATTAGCAATCATGCCCTTTTTTTTTTGAATGCTCATATTTTTAATATCTTTCTCCTTGGAATATTTTTATGTTCTCACTTTCTTATAATTTTCATCGTCTTTGCTTTCTTCAACACATGTTAATACCCTTTAGAGAGTCTTTAATTTCATTTTTAAAGCTCCCATCCTAATAATTTTAATAATTCGGGTAGAACATTCGTAATGCCATGAACAAAACGTAATAACATTAGGGAAATAAAGACAAAAGATAAGTACATAGCATATGTCACATTTGGTTATTCTAATTGAAGAGGAGGAAAAACCTGAGAAAATTCATAAAAAACAAAGAAAATTAAATTTGAAACCGAATCAAACATAATGAACAGAAAAAAGTCAATCCATTATTCTCATACCGAAGAGGCCTGAAAACAACATAAGAAACCTACTTAATTTAACTTGCTGAGCAAGAGCAATAGAGTAATAATATGTTCACTTTTTTTTATTTTTGAGAACCAGAACCGAAAGCTTGACCCCACTGTGGGGATTCAAATCTAATGACCCCACCACATCCCACCCAGATGCATGCCTTACCATTGATTATATAATATCAATGGTTTGGCTCAGTCGCATTTGTTGCTGGAATCGTCTAAGGCAGAGAATTAGATTGATGGGTTTGAAGTGTACAGGGACTATAACCATTGTGTCATAGGGTGAGGCCACAGGTCTACATGTATAAAGCTATATAAATATACATATCTCACCCTCTCTACATATGTTGAGTGAATAAGACCCATCTCTAGCTGCGCCCGTTGCCAGTAAGAAAATCCTAAACTACTTCACACCTGAGAGGCATGCACTTAGTAATTAATTAAACATATATATATAGGCAATAGCCTTGCTGTAAAATTATGGCATATCTTGTAACAACGCCTAGCTGTACATGCATGTACATGATATAGATTTAGACTCTGCAGTAGTAGATCTCATTAGTATATCTACAACGCACACCTGATCAAGGGCCTTTTGAAAGAAAATAACAAGAACATGCATTTTATATATATTTACATGCATGATTCCTCGTACTAAACTATTGGCTTAAGTACTATTTTCCTCTATTATTGTAATATGAGGAGCTAGCTAAGTTGTACGTAGTAGCTTGGGTGGGAAGAGAAGGTTATAGCTAGGGGGAGTTCATATGCACGTATAGGGTGGT